>CM076578.1:481215741-482520374 GCA_034641835.2 Pinus albicaulis
GACGACAGTATGCCCAAGTACCTCACGAAGTTCATCCAATGCAGGGATGAGCTGGGAAGTGTGGGGGTGAATTTTGATGATGAGGACTTGGTGAGCTTGGCTCTCCTTGGGCTTCTGAAGAGTTGGCATTCCTATCAGGACTCTGTCAATGGTCGGGAGAAATTTCAGATGTATTTACTTGGCCTGACCTTGTGCAAGGGAGGAGATAAGGCAGAGCATTTTGTGGATCTGACCTTCAAAAATAACTCTCACAAGAGAATTGCCATTTGGCTACCAAAGTACAGATAAAGGGGGAAGAGTAAGAAAGCTTCTCAATCCGGTGCGAAAGGCAAGAAGCAAGACATGTCCAAGGTGAAATGCTTTCACTGTCACCAACAGGGACATTACGCCACTAATTGTCCACAAAAGAAGAAAAATAAGCAGGCTGCTGGGACTGCAGCTGGAGAGGCCTTAGCCTCACAGTTTGAGCTGGATTTTTCACTAATCGCATGCTTGGTCTCAAGTATGACGGGATCAGTGTGGTTTCTTGACAGTGGTGCGTCTTTTCACATGACAGGAGATCGAGATTTGTTTACTGATCTGGATGAGAAAGATCTTGGAGTGCACATCGAGATGGGAAATGATGGTAGATACAGTGAAACTGGTATCGGTACCATTTCCTTTGAGAGGGAGTCTGGTAAACCCTTTGTATTGAAGGAAGTGATGCATGTTCCAGGATTGAAGAAGAATCTTATCTCTGTGGCCATGTTAGAAGACAAGGGATATGATGTTGTCTTTAGCGAGGGAAAGACTTTCCTACGTAGTAAGGTAATTGGTGAAACTCGGAGGATAGGGGTTCAAGTTAAGAACCTTTATCAATTATAGGTAGATGGCTGCACGGCAATGGTAGGAAAAGAAGAAGGAGTGGTGAGATGGGATGAGGGCGAACTGTGGCACAGAAGATTGGGCCACCTTCAACATGGTGCTTTGAAAATTTTGGAGCAGATTTCCAATGGGCTTCCCAAGGGTACACTTGCGCAGTTAGATCAGTGCAAGGGATGTACCTTGGGAAAATTTGTGAAAGACACCTTTCATGAGAAGGATAGTCACGCCACGATGATCCTTGAGAGAATTCACACATACGTGTGTGGACCTTTCTCAGTAGCTTCGACAGAAAAGCACAGGTATTGTGTGATATTTGTTAATGACTTTTCTCGTAAGTGTTGATCTTCTGCGGTAATAGTCAACGAGACATACTCAAAGTTCGTGAGTTCAAGGCACCCAAGTTGAGAAAAAAATTGGGGAAGGAAAAAGGCCTTAAGGAGTTTATACGGTGGTGAATTCATCTCTCGGCATCCAAGGAATTTTTGTAGCTGTATGAATTCACGAGAAAGCTCATAAGACTCATGCCTACGTAAGAATGGGTTACGAGCGAAGAAAAGAACAATCGTGGTATGTACGGTGCGATGTTGCATGATCGTGCTCACCCATACACTGTGGGTCGAGGCATGCAATACTGCAGTATATGTGCAGAACCGTTGTCCTCACAGGATACTTGGCATGAGTACACCCGAGGAGGCGTTTTCTAGTAAGAGGCCCGATATTTCCCATTTGAGGATTTTTGGTTAACCTGTTTACATTCATGTGACGAAGGATGCCAGGAAGAAGCTGTAGCCGACCGCATAGGTTGGGATATTTGTGGGGTACACTGATACGCCCCACAACTATCGTGTGTATTTTCCAGACAGTCGCAAGACTGTTGTGCGACGGGATATAAAATTTCATGAGGAGAAAGCCATGAAGTGTTCGCTTGAGAGGGAGCCACACTTGCATGCAGATGAGTAACTAGTAGTTCCTAAGGATGAGATTTAGTATGTGGATCAGCCACAAGAGGAATTTCATGGAGTGGAAGAGACCACTCAGGCAACGCCAACCATTAGAGGGCGGAAGCGCACTACAGAAGCTGAGCGACTGGCTCAAGATGCAGAGAAGGTTGTAGGAGCACCTACATCACGGGCCACAGACAAGAGACAAATAATTCTATCGATATATCGGATACATGGCTCTTATGAGCAAGTATCTGACAGAGCTATCCTCGTGTTTCGCCAGAGGACCCCAAGCGTGGCATATGGTGGAAGAGTATGATTCGATTGTCGAAATGTAAAGGTAATGGGAGATTGTCCCGAGACCGTAGGGAAATCAAAGGGTGGGTTCGAGATGGATCTACAAAGTGAAGTAGGCAAAGTGATGGGTGGAGTGTGAGGTGATAAGGCAAGATTTGTTGTTCGAGGCTTTTCAGATTGAGGGGATCGATTATGAAGAACCCTTGCACCCGTCGCAAGGTATTCTTCCATGGGCTGCATGATTCTTGTTTCAAAGGTAAACATGGGGTGGCACATTCATCGATGGATGTGAAGACCGTATTCTCAACGAAGTCAATACGAGGGAGGAGGTGTACATTGAGCAGCCGAAGGTTTCGAGGTTTCAGGATCTTCAGCAGTGAGTCGCATGTGTGCAAGCTCAAAAGAGCACTGTATGGGTTGAAACAAGCACCTCGTGCTTGGTACACACGGATAGACAGTTATTTCACCGGTCTTGGATTCACCAAGAGTGAGGCAGATCCGAACCTATACCAGATTGTGGTGGAGGGTAAGTTGTTGATCATTGTACTTTATGTAGATGATTTGATTTTGACAGGTGATGAACTGTTGATACACTCATGCAAGGTTGATCTTTCAAAGGAGTTTGAGATGAAGGACTTGGGCCTCATTCATTATTTCCTGGGATTGGAAATTTGGCAGCGCAGTGATGGACTGTTTGTTTCTCAAGGCAAGTATGCCCGGGAGATACTAGAGAAGTTCAACATGCACGGCTGCAAGCTTGTTGATACTCCTCTTCCTAGTGGATGGAGGAAGGAGGATGCTACTTCAGCGGAGGTAGTGGATGCCACTATTTATCGACAGTTGGTGGGGTCGCTTATGTATCTATTCAATACACGACCCGACATATGCTATGCTGTTAACTAGACCACAAGCTTTGTTGAAGCCAACCAAGCTCTTTGAAGGCGAAGTATGTATTGAGATATCTCAGAGGCACATCGATATGGATTATGGCACAGAGAGTAGATGATTGGGTGGCTCCAATGGACAAAAAGAGCACATTTGGAGGGATTTTCGGGATGAGACGAGAAGGGGCTGGCATGGGAGTGTAGCTGCAGATCCGTGGCACTCAGTTCAGCAGAGGCCGAGTATATGGCAGTGAGTTTGGCTGCATGCGAGGCTATATGGATGAGGAAGATCCTGGTCGGGTTGTTCGGTTCACACTTAGAGCCTACTGTGATTTATTGTGATAATCAGAGTTGCATCAAACTCTTGGTTAATCCAGTATTTCATGATAGATCTAAACACATTGACATCCGGTATCATCATATCATAGATTGTGTGCAGCGGAAGATCATGTTACTTTCATACATTCCCACGGAGGATCAGGATGTTGATATCTTGACGAAGGCGCTCACCAGGAGAAAATTCGAATACCACAGAGGCAGGATAGGGGTGGCAGATAATCCTTATCTTGTTGAGAAGGAGTGTTGAGATTGCAACAAGATGATGAGCTTAGTGGAAAGGAGTCGCCTTCACTAAGTGGGCCCGCAGGCTATTTTTGGCGCAAAGTCTATTTTTAGACTATGTCTATTTTTAGACATATGGATCATGTTCTATAAGTTGCAGGATGCTATTTGTGGATGGTTGGTCAAGTCGGAAAAAAATATATGGACTTTTATTTTTAGACATATTGGGCAGAATCTATTTTTAGATTGCCAGTCTAAAAAGAGATATGTCGAATATTATTAGCTCTTAATAATATTTGGACTCTAAACATTATCTTATTCTCTTGGAGCACTTTAGTTAAGTGCACATATGTGGCACAGGAGCTGACAGAAGGAATTACGCTATTCCTAAGGGTTATGTGGAGATATTTCATGAAGACTTCAGTTAGAACTCATGTGACAGAGTTTGGTGGAGTTGATTGAGGAAGTTAGTGGAGTTATATTCAGTTTAACTAATCTAAACATAGTTGAGCTATTTGTATCTAGTTTAAATAATTGATACAATTAGTTAGAGTGGTGTGAATTAATTATTAATTAATTCACTAATTATAAACTCATTAATCAACTAAATAATGCATCAGTTAACTTTAGTGCATGGACAGTTTCAATGGAGACCAGTGCAAAAATAGGTGAAAGAGCAGGTTAACTATCATTTGTGACCATACAGTTTCTATTTGCAACACACGGATAGGTGGAGAAGCCCATGAGGATTGTGCAGTACAATCCGGGTGGTTTATTTTATTTAATGAGCCATCCCATAGCATTTAAAACACAATAGAGGCTGGCTATCAAGTGGCAAAAGATTGGAGCATGTGTTTTGCTAGATATAGCTTGATAGTGTGTAGCAATTGAGGGTGTACATGAGAGCTTGTGAGGAGCTTTTGTAATATGATTGTTACATGATCTCCATGACATATAATATACAGATAGTTGGGGTTTTCAGTTTTAAGCTTTCCCATTAAATATTGTGTTCATATGTGTGATTGTTTGTGGTTTTAATGTATGCATGCAATTGATTTTATTTCCGCATGTAATGATCAATGGTAGAAGAGATTTTGTATTATGCATGAAGCTAAAATAGTGTGTGATCAGAAGAATCTCGGTGAAGAATATATCAGTTATTCAAATTTCTACACTTGACACATATTGACATACCCTGGCACCCTGCGCCACATCCTTAGCACCTAGCATGTATTGGCATATCTTGGCACTATTAATTGGCACATGATATAATTAACACACCCTGGAACTCCCAAGCACACTTTGGGAATTCTTGACATGCCTTGATATTCCCTAGCATGCCTTACCAATGCTTAGCATACCTTGTCACTCCCTCCTTGGCATGACAACTAGCACTCATTAACACTAGTCTCTGGCAGTACACGTTCCTCATATTCATTAACTTCCATGAATTTTTACCTAGTTCTCCCTTGATGTTTTTTCCTAATACTCCTTAACACTCATCAACATGCATTATCACTCTCTAGCACACATTAGCACTCTTCAACATTCCCTTCCACTTCATAACATGCATAACATTAGTCCCTGACACATATTGGCGCTTGGCACGTGTTGGCGCTTGGAAAGTCTTAGCATGTATGGAATACGTTAAGATGCCTTGGTATGATTTGGCATGGTTTAATATTAAATTTATTTGTTATGATCAATTTTTGGAAAGTAGATGAGAAGCAATAGAGGAATACTTGGCACTTAGAATGCACTAAGACTTTGCACTTGGCACCTATTGCCACCTAGTGTTGGTGTGCCTAGCATGCCCCTCTTGGAAAAGGTAAATTGATGACTTATTAACCCTCTTATGTGTTAATTTCCTTGTAGTTTAACTTTTTTCTCCATTTTTTTGTCTTGACAGTACCTGATACGCATTGACACACCCTTGCACATCTTGGCATGCCTTATCACTTGGCACATCTTAGCATGTTTGAAATGTATTCCCACTATCTGGCACATCAAGGGGGTGAAGAGAGATGTAGTCCTAAAGTAGGTCGAGTACGAGGGTTGAGTAAGGGTTGTTAAAGGGAGGTCATGATCATCCTCCAAGAGTAAGATCATCATGTGAGGGTTCCGAATAATGTTGCATACCTTAATGGTCGGTTTGCACTAGGAAGTAGGATGGCATATTTTTGCTTCTCTTCTGGTAGATTGAGCTTAAGGGAGGTTTCTCATGAGAATCTGGGCATGTGATTTCAATGGTGTCTTTGTGTGAAGGTGTTGTGACCAGCAACAACCCCCCTTTTTATTTATTATTAGTAATAATACTAAATAAATGGGGACCCTTAGTTAAAAATCCAAAAAAATCAATTAGGATTTGTTTGCCTTTACAAATAAAACTTTCTATCATAAACTTATAAAAATCCCTTAGAAAGAATATTTAGAAACACTTAAGTTTATGATAGATTGTAATAAAATTTCTCTTGAAACAAGATAGCGCATCCATAACAAAATAGTATATATATAAAACGCATTGATCGCAGATCGCATAGCGCAGAAAATAGAAATGATTAATAAATATCTTTTGCGCTCTTATCAATTCTGCGCTTTTGCGATTGTGCGCTTATGTGATTTTGCGCTTTTGCGCTATTGCGATATGCGCTTTTGCGCTATTGCGCAAATTCCACTTTTTCGCTATTTTTATGACTGCGATGACTCCATTTTGCGATATTGCGACATTGCGATATTGTGAATTTGCGCAGCAAATCGCAGATCGCAATGTCGCAGATTCATGTAGGCGCGCTATCCCAAAGCAATCTTCCCATATGTCAAATCCGTTATGCGCTTTAATGATTATATTAAATGATTGGATTGATTATTAATGTGAAAAGAGACTGTGTTTAGATTGAAAGTCGTTTCACAATTTAAATATTATATTTCATCCGCTTTCACATTCAAAACAGTCTCATCACCTTTCTTATATCATTACTCTCATTTATTCGTAAAACGCAGGCACGAAGGAGCAGACCACTATACAAAGCTTCTGCTAGACACTATGGGTAAGAAGGAGAAGAGCTCAAGTTCCGAGAACAAAGAAATGGCTTCGCTATACGCAGACACCACCTGTAACAAGGATGCCAGTATATCCACTTGGGAGGGAATGTATAAACTGTTAGAAGATGAAAACCCTGTGGTGATAAAAGTTGCAGCTACAGCAGGTTCAAAGGATACGTCTGAAGCAACCCTTAGAGACTTGGCTTGCTCATTTCTACATAGAATAGCAGCAAGGCCAAGGATTCTTCCATATACAGACATGGTGAGATGGGTGTTGGATAGCATAGATATTTCGGACAGACAGTTTAGAACTCCATCTGAAGAGCTAATTGGGTCATTCACCATAGAAGATCTGAGATTAATGTATAAGCTGCCAGAACCTCAGGCAACTTTCAACAAGCAATTTATGGAAGAGTTTGCCAAAGAACACTCAAATTTGGCAGAATGCACAAAGGAGTGGACTAAAAGAAGTGAACCATTGAAGAAAAACAAACAAGGTATGTACAGCACAGGTTCACTTACCTCTCCTTATTGTTTTACTGCTGCCATGTTATGCAGGCTTTTTGGAAAGCCTGACATAAATATGATATTACCCGAATGGCTTCCTTTGTTGAATGCGGCTGTTAATTCTACAATTGTAGATTGGGCCAAAATCCTATCCGATAATCTCACCACTGCTATTTTTCATTACCGGTCTAAACGAAATGTTTCCCAGCGGGTTTATCCGCCTTTTTATTTATCTGCTTATGTCATGGACGCCATCTGCTATGTCTCTAAATTCCCTGTGATGGGCTGGAAATGGACTATCCACGATCCTTTGCCCATTCATGTGTACCATAAAATGTGGAACATTTTCACTATTGGATATTGGTCATGCATTTCACGAGATAGGCAACGTTACATGCCTACAGCTGTTCAAATTCTCAAGAAGGTTATTTGACCAAAATGATATTGTTAAGAATTTTACCAATGCAATCAAAGTAAGGGAATTTGTCGGGGAGCAAGATCTTTTTGATGATACGTTCCAGGAAAGAAATTCATTCAAAGAGGTTTTGAATTCAGCTAAAGAGCAGCTATCTCCAGGGGATTTTCAAGAATTCAAGTTGTACAGAGAAAGGATACTAATTCCTATTCCTTTGGATAATCTACGCTTAGAGCCCGCAAGGGAGAAAACTCCTAGTGTTAGTCTTAACAGCAGTTCAAGCACAGGTAAATCAAAATCAAAATCTGACAGAGATTCTGAACACTCCAATACATCCAAAGAAAAGGAAGATAAAATGGAAGAATCCATTAAAGATTCTGCACAATCTAAAGAGCTTACTCAACAACAAATTTTGACTTCTCAACAAACAAATCCTCCTCCACCCAATGTACAGCAACAGCCAGTCACCATTGAGTTAGATAAAGAATGGGAAACCTTTAATCAATTGATTAATGTAGAAGGACAGAATGTACAGACCCCTGTCCAGACAACCAAAGTTTTGAGCACAGGAACAAGCAGCACAACCACAGTAACAGAGCACATACCAATCACACCCTCCTCCGAAATTGTACTTAATGTAGAGGACATTCCTCCTCTGGATGTATTTTATAGCCCAAAATACAAAGCAGTAGTAAAGAGACAAAGGAAAAAGAGAAAAATAGAAAGTGCAATTGCTACCGAACCAGAACAAGTAGATGTTTTGTGGAAAGATCCTGCCACAAAGCCTACTCATAATCTCACTAAGTTATCTCAAATAACAGGAGCTTATGCTTCTGCAACAATTGATAAAGCAGTTGAGATGCAACTTTTGTTGGATGAAAAAGAAGAACAGATAAAGGCTCTGCAACAGCAATTGCAACAGGTATAGGCCAATCAGGAAGCACAATTAAAACTTGAAGAGTTACAACAACAACTTCAAGAAATCCAAGAACAGCATAAGGATGATCCTAAGCTTCCATAATTCATTTCAGAAACCATCTCTTTGAACAATCAACTACTGCAACAAGAGGAAGTTTTCTGCCAAAAAATATTGCAATGGAATTATTTGTGCCAAGAAAGCAATAAAATCACAAATCATGTCATAGATTTACGAAATGATTATGATTTGATTAATGAAAAAATCAATGATTATCTAGCATGGAAAAAGACAGAAGAAGGCAGAAAAGCTGGTGCACCCATCATTAACGAGAACCATAAAGAAATACTATTTAATAATTGGGATGCACAAATCAGAAGGGCAGAAAGGGTAGCAATGGAGGCATCTACAGTGGCAAACACTCTCACTGATTGTGTAAATGACAATTTACACAAAGCTAACTTGATTTCTGAAACTGTTCCAGGATATCTCCCACAGGAAAATCAACTGCAAACAGAATGGAGGCAAAAGGCAGAAGAAAGAGCAAAATCCATCCAAGGGCTGACAAAATTGAATTGGGACTCATACTGGATGTACTTGGTAAAGTCACACAGTCAGCACAGTGCGCTCAATTGTATCATCAATGCTACGGAGAAGATTGCTCCTACGCTTGCCGACTCTATCTTTTCAGGACAGTTGAATTCTGAAGTCGGTCAACCGCATCTTCTCAAAACTATGCTGGATGCCTACAAGCTTAAAGATCAAGTTAATAGATAGATAGATTTAGTTTTAATTTCACTGTATTTTAGCCTAGGAAAAGGATGGTCATCGAACCAAATCCTTAATTTTTGTAATAAACTATTTTTAGAGTTAGTTAAGTAGTATTTAAACCTCTCTCATGCATTTAGAGAGGGGTCCTGGATCTTAATATTTTTGGACTTGGAGATTGCATTTCTGTACTCCATTGTCTTATATATTTTTTGAAAAGGATCACATCTCGTGATTTTCATGCGGAATTATCTTTGAAGTGTTGCATTTCTGTACCTTGGAATTTGGTTTTGCATTATAGTTACTGGATAGAGTATCAGATTGCATTTGAAACTCTTCAAGATGAACAAGGTATTTCTATCTGTTCACTGTTGATCTCTTTTGTTTTATGATATTCATTTTAAAATTGCTATCATTTATATGTATATTTGTTTTAACAACGCTTCCTTTTATATATCATTTCTGAGTATAATTGAAACGTTATTTTTCATAGTTACATGTAAATGGTATACAATGATGAATGCAATATGTTTATATAACTCTATTTAATTTCTTAAACAGAGTTATCTTTATTTGTTTCTGCACATTTCAATTTAATTAATAATACATTTTCATGGTTATTGTTGAATTGGAACAAACTTAAGTTGTATTCACATATAGCTACCCGGGTTAATGTTAGAATTTCTTTATCAGTATTTAGCTTAAATTAGATAGTTTTATTTCAGTTAGTTTAGTCCCATTTCCACCCATCCAATCCAATCCATTTAGTTACAAGGAAACTGGTCCTTTAAATCCAGTCGGAGCCACCACACCAAACGGAAAAGGAGCCGTCTTAAGGTCCCGACCGGGTGGTTTTCCCCGATGTTTGAAGCAGAGATTTTCTAGGCTTCAACAGAAGGCCACATCAAATTCTGAAATTTTGAAATTTGCAACAAGAAACAGTGAGATTGGAAACCAGAAAGGACAAAAAAAAATGCACCCACACTAGTAAGGAATTTTGATGCACCAGGAGTGAGGAATGTGGGGCGTCTAAATTATTTTTCCCTTAAATAAATTGTAATTCCATCTCATAACAACTTGCGTCAGTTAATTAAGTCATGATGACCGAGTTAGCTCAAGAAATTCAAGTTGAGGGTCTAAGATGAGGCATCTAGAGGGATTCTAATATTTTTGGGGTCCAGTTGAAGTTGATGCATTAGTGGGGTGCAAGTGTAATTACCTAAACTAAATGAGTTAAAATCAGTTTAACTAGTTATAACTGAGTGATGAGCTAGTGAGAGGTCCAGTGAATTAAATTATATTTAATTCACAATGAGTGATTAATCAGATAACTGATAATTCGCTATTAATAGTTGCATGCATGTCAGTTTCGAGGAATACCCAACTGAGACAAAGGTTAAAGGGAACATAACTATCAGTTGTATTCAGAGAAAATTTCCCATGTGAAATTATAAAGTCATTGTGATGCCATGATGGATTGCGTAATCAAAGAAGAACCCTGACTCTTGTTCTGGTGAAGGACAACAAAATTGGTAGAAGAGAGCGAGGTGTATAGGGCCTACAGGATGTGCATACTTTGAAGGACTAAAGTAACAGACTTCAGTGGGCCAACCAACTAGCCCTAGTTCACTATATTGTAGAGGGTTGATTATCTGTGAGAAGAAGGCAACCTCCATAGCCCCTGGACTTCTCATCTTGGAGTTGCTAGTATGACAAAAAGTGGGCATACTAAAGAGTTTTTCACAAATGGAATTGTGAACAAGCTGGGTTACGACTCAAACAATGAGTGGACCTAAAATGGGTTCCTAAGAGAGGGCAAGCTGCTCTAGGGACGAAGGGGAAACGATGGAGGCTTTAGCCCATTGTCACCACGGACTAAGGCTCCTTGCTCTTTGCGAATCCCTTCAGCTGATGGGTGGAGTCTAGGTAGTTTAGGAAGTCACTTGTAGAGTATAAAGGTCAATGAATAGTGTGGGAAGTGACCCTCGAAACCCTTTCCTAAAGATAAAATAAAGAGTGGGACTTGCTTTCCTTTTAAGCGTGAATTTATCTTCTAGGGAGAGAGAATGGGGATTGAAGGGTTGAGGAGAGAAGAATAAGACTTTGATGAAGGAGGTTCTCAATCCCTAAAATCCTTTGGGAACTTGCATTCCCAAATGGTCCTTGATGAAAGACTGCCTTCGATACCAAATGGGACCACACGGGGCCAAGTGGACCCAACCTAGGTTTGAGGATGGAATTTAGCAAACTAATTATGTTCCTACCTTGGACAAGGTGATGGGAAAGTATTAGACAAGATTTTTTTGCTTCTATAGGTCAAATTGATCCTACTTAGGTTCTATCCTTGGGAACACCCATAGGAAAAACTTGATCCTAGAGCTAGGGCTTGAGTTATCGGGAGATTCCATCGTTGAAATTGGCCCAAGTTCGCGAGAGTGAGAGAGAGGGCACCTAGGAGAGTGATTTGTGTAGATTTCATTGTGCATTAGAAGTAGATGTGTTGTGGTACTTGAGTGTGTTTCTTCATTAAAAAATTCTAAGACAAAACCTAGATTCTCATGTGTCGTTGAAATTGAACATATGCCTTATTCACCTAAGAACTACATGTAACTCATCTTATGATACTCATGTCCAATCTCATCTAGCATGCCTTAACAACCGCTAGCATACCTTGACGTTACTCCCTCCTTAGCACATCTAAAACTCGGTGACACTTCCCTTAACTAGCCATACTCCCTTAACCCCTACACTCATACCTCATAAGCCACACATACCCCTTTCGACGCATGAAACCTTAAGCCATTAAATCATAACCTAGAATCCATGAACCCCCTAAGCACTAACCCTTTATTCTCTTAACTCGTGACCCTTAAACCTTAATACATAACCCTCAAACACCTTAAAACCTAACCCACTTAGCCCCTAACACCCGAATCCCTTAATTATTAAATCCCTTAACTCCCTAATCCCTTCAGTCCTTGGCCCTTAAATCTTAACTCTTGAAGCCCCTTAACCACTTAGTATCTAAGGCAAAACACAACACCTCGAACCAACAAAATAACCTCTTGGGAGAATCCTTCACCTCTAACTAAGAATATTGGTACCATTTTATTTTTAGAGAATCGGCATTGGTCCTGAGTGTGTGTGTTTGTGGGTAATGCGCTTATTAAATACATGTATACTAAATGTACGAAATCAAGCCTGGATAATTTGAAAAACCTCGATAAAGAATTGCTCACAATATCTACTCTTCATGTTCACATGGAGCTTGTGATGTTCTCCCACATAAGGAGTTGACAATGAATAAATCACTCATAATGACACAACATATTCAACCCTAATGAACAAGGAGCTACCCCTTGATAGAAATATTTGTTTGCTAAAAAACCACAATTGTGTTAATGCATAATACTATACATAAGAGAAAATAAAATGATATATATCCACATCAATTCTTGAAAATAGCCTCACATTTTCCACGAGTGGTGAGCCAAGGGGTGAATGTAGGGAAACACTATTAAAGTTACATCATGTTTAAATTCCTTTTACATCATGAGATTGTCCTCCATTAGGGTTTATGCACCATCACAAGGGAACATGCCACATCTTTTGTGGGGGAGTGATTAAATTTATAACACTGATTCGGGAGTGACATACACCTCAATGTAAAAATGACATCATTATACGTTTGTGTCGCAGTTGTTAAAGAGGTTATTTATAAACAATAAATTTTATACTTGGACTTCATATTATTTCATGGCCTTGACTCTAAGATGGGATTTGTACTAGGAACACTTCATGCAAATAGGAGGGGGCCTTATTTTTTAACCCTCACACACACAATAGCACTAGATGTTGCCCTTCGAATCCCCCATGGTGGTTTCAAAGCGGGCTTACATTAGTGTCTAGTTGAAACCAATGACATCATGATATTCTCTCTTCTCAATAACGTCTTCTAGCTTTGCCATATATACAACATTGAGTTAGAGTGGACTCACCTCATCTAATGATCTTACAATTACAAGTTGTAAAAGTTCACCTGCTAAACTAATACTAAATTTTAGAAATTTTAAGTGACCGAACTAAAAATGACTAACTTAAATGACAAAGTTAGTTTATGGATAAAATATATGACTAGATAATAAGTGACAAGATTAATAATGATTAACACAAATGACTACTATAGCCCAATAATAAAAATATGACCAAATAATAAGTACAAGAAGTATATGAATTAGTCATGTATGTTAGTAATTTTTAATTGTGTCACCTCCGTAAATAGAAAATTTCAATTTTGATATTGAAGTGTTTTATTTCACTACGGGGGTCTCTAAATCCATATGTAGTGTTAAATTTAGAGAAAGGGGTCTTTGAATCCATCTCTGACATGTTAAAATTATACATACTTGCCCTTTGTCTCTAAATTTTAACATCGTAGATGGATTCAAATATTCTCAACATTAGCTTTTTCCTTCCTTCATCGTCGCGGCAAGACTCTCCTTCACTAGTTCATCCAAGGAGAGGCAAGGCCCGAAATGGAACTTGAGATGAAGGACAAGAAAAAAAAACAATTCGGAGAAATTCATAACTTCGAGATCTTCCGAAACCCTAAGAAAGTCATAATACATTGCATGTCTTTCTCGATCTCTAGGATGAAAGGGAAACCAAACTCAAAGCTAGACAACGTACATACATTGAAGATGGACTCAATTTTTGAAACTATCTTTTAAAAAGAGGTTACTCTACCCCAAAATGACAGTCCTCTCCTCCAATACCTTGCCACAACTTCCATAGTTGTCAAATTTTACAATAATAGAACCTCTAGTACAAAGCTTACCATATACTTAGAACTTAGGTTGGAATTTATTTGATTCTTGAACTCTTTAGATGATGACAGAAGATCATTAAATATATAAATTGAAGCATTTGCTTGTAGTTATTGATGAACTTGTTAACCATCCATGTAGGAATACTTCCCTCGAGACATGTACTTGATTTTGTCCACAACGAAAGAATCCTACTATGTTTTTGGTATATTCGACAAGACTACATCTTTAAAGTAATGAAGATTTAATTATTAATGTTTGGAAAATCCTTTAAGAGATGGAGACAATCAAATTCACATAGGAGGAGGTATTCCCTTTTGTGTAGCGAACCTCGATGAGAGAAAGCAATAAATGCAAGATTAACTCTATTGTTTATGTGATAATTAGGAATGTATATCCATTCTCTCAAAGATTAGTCTTAGATAAAGAGAAAGAATCTCCTATTTATTCTAAATAACCCTTAACGCTATTTATAGAATACTTTCTCACCATCACATGATCACAACTGAGTCATTTTTTTAAGAAAAAAGTTTACAACAAAACTTTAAATATGCAAATAAATAACCTCCATACATGAAGGTGAAAAGCATATTTAAAACAAGTTATAAAAGTAAATTAGAATATAATATAGAAAAATTAACAAAAAAATTTGATAAAACATTAATTTAAATAATTTTCTTTGAGCATAAATATATTATTAAAAACTACAAATTAACATTAATAAATAAATAATTTATATAAAACCCCACTTTAATAATGAATAATTACTTAATTTATAATTAAATTATACAAAATCTTAATGTATATTGATTCAATGTGACTTAAAGAAATGACATAAGCCATTATAATTATCTCACTTAGTCACTTAGTTTCATTCCTTTGCCCTCTTGTTCCATTTATTTTTCCAAATTAAAAATTAAATCATTTGAATCAAATACGAAAATACAAATATATGGCGCCTCATTTTTCCGCTATTGCATTATCCCTCTTCACTGCACGAAACGAGCTCACGCGCTGAAACGACAGCTTTTGTATCAATACTTTGGTATGCAATTGCTCTGGAATAGGAAACTCCCGAGACTAGATTCTCTTCCCAGAACGATTTCCAACGGATCATTTCAAGGCGTTTCTTCACTAGTCAAAACGAGTTCGAAAGAGTATTTTTCCACGAGAATGCTTAAATTGCAAAATCCTAGATTTTTTTTGTGATACATGCCACGAATCTCAGTATGCCTCGTCTTGAGAAAAATTCTATTAAACAAGCCAGTAGTATTCTACTCCGAACTAAAATTTGTCGAAATAGGTCTTGCTCAAACATAACTATTTATTATTTTCAATTTCAATTATTCTAAGCTTTCAATGGAAAATTTTAACTCTATTTTGGCTTATAGTACAATATCTCATAAGCTAAGGCTCTCTATAAATGGACTAGAGGAGGTTGTGCTCAAAAATTTGTTTAAAAAACGCAGCTGAGTTTGCGAATAAATTCATTGAGTTAAAGGATGGGGATACGATACATTTTCGAGTAATTTGATTGAATGACTTCTCTCTTTACGTTCTATCACATTTCAAATTTTTTGGGAGAATGGAAATTCATTATTACGGTATTTGACTGTATTCTATTAAAATTATAACAGAGGATGATAGAAAAGTTAGAGCTTTTTAGAGGTTTAGGGCGTATAGAAAGTGCCAAAATCTTTACGAGTTTTTGTGAGATTTTTGAGGTATCACAAATAGGATAGAACATTAGGGCTTTCACTAAGCCAAGAAGGCTAATGTCACATTCTTGCTGCATTTACTTAAGAGTTACTGAGACCTAGCAACATTTTTGATGTCTGAGTGGTTCATAGATATCTTCAAGTGGTTTCTATTTGTATGGAACAAAAAGTTTTTGTTTATATGCAACCAAGAATTTGATACATCATATTTGAAATATTATGCTTTAACAAGTTTTCCCTTTCGGATCATCTTTGTATAATAGAATACAATCTTTAATGCTCTTTAGTGTATGGATAAGTCAAAACTAATGGATCAAGAAGCGGTGATTATAGAAAAAGTTAGTAATGGAGGGAAACGTTATCCTTCACAAGATAACAACGTAGAGGTACTTTTTTTCTTTAGCTTTTGGCTAGAATAGGCCATCCAAGTAGGCCTTAGGAAGTCTGAGAGAGAAGCTCTTTGTTTTCTTTTACAACGAGTCTGAAGTGGGAAAATTGTTGCCACGATTCGCAGTGGCTACCTACTCGTCCATTATAGAAGGAGGTCTTGTAACCTTCTCCGGAGTTGCCAATTTCTCTCTAAGAAAGTTTGTATGGCAAACCAATGTTCTATTGAAGGTTTAATCATACAAAGGATGTGTAAAATGAAACTCCTTTAGTGAGTCCAAGAAAATGACACGGCGAAGAATTGGTGCAAAATGATACCTCGTAGAAGAGCACGACAAAGTTCCAAAATTAGAGCCAACTTCACCAATTAAAAAGCTGCAAAACAACACGGAATCCTATCTTCGTGGACGAGATTGTTTGAAGCACCCCTAAAATTGAAGTATGTTGTTACTGTGCTACCTTTCTATAGACTGGAATTATTTCTTTTATTTAGTCCTGGTTCAAATTTTGAAAGATAGACTTGATTTTTCATCCAATTGATTATGAGACTTTGTACTCAAGGTCACGAGAAAAAAAATCCAATACTTTTTAGCTAGTCAAGCATAAGTTCTTGAAAGTTAAATAGTAACTATCTCTATCTAGTTTCCCCACGTGCGGTACGGGCATATCGTCGATTTATAGCAAGCCTGTAGCATTTTCCTCTCAAGCCGCATAGGGAAGGCTATTTATTTTTGAACTCTTCTCCGACGACACATGAAAGTCGGATGCGGTTTCCGGCAATGGTATTCACAAATTATAAGAAATTATTGTACAAGAACCTTCTTACGCTCCCTTGCTTCTCAATGCCAAGCGGGATGCTACAATGAGAATTTTTTCCAACCATCCTTAGACGTTTAGCTATTGCGGTAGTGATTGTAAGGAGCAAAAGATTAGCTAAGTGTCTTTATTGTTTATTTCTCTTTCCAACTTGGATTTTTTATCTCGCTCTTAATAGTTCATTTCCTTGACGAGCACAAGGTTTGCCTTTTAAGTGCCTATTTTCCCTTTATTACACAAATATCCAAAAAAAACCTTGTTACCTTGCATCTATTATTTGATTCCTTCCTTCTTCCATTCGATCTTCTAGATGATAATATGGAGGTTAATCATAAAAAACAAGACAAGGTACTACTCTGCTCATATTCCGAGACATGATTTCTTCATTTCTACATGTGCCGGAACCCAGTTGAATTTTCCTTCCTCTCATCATCTTGATTCTTGCTTAGCTTAGTCCAACTTATTACTTTGGAAGTTCTGACAGTTATAGAATCCATAACATCTTGTGTACTTGAGCGGTGCATTTCCAAAATCAATAGGTGAAGTCCAATTTCCCTAGCATCCAAATTCCTTCAATTCACTATGTGATAGAAAACAAGAAATAATAGCTAGTCATTGCACATTCTCACTTAAAGCTTAACAAGATTCCTAGGGAATTACATATATCCTTTAGTGTTTCTAGTCATCGAAATTTAAGGAGCCGGTTTAGAAAATCTCACACATAGCTGGGGAAATCAACAAGAACATTCTTTAAGAGATTAAAGCCGTGACTCTCAAAAATTACATCTTTATCATTCCTACTAATAAAAATACGAGTCGATTAGGGCTTGTACTAGTGCAATAAGAACATCTACCATGCTAGTGACTAATGTTTTATTCTTATTTGGCACAAAAGTGACCGGAGTTTATCCCCATTGCTAGCTTCCAACATGAGTGGTTCCCTCACAGGTGATTTCTCACCCAAAGTCAACATTTAGCCAACATAAGGCTTAGGTCTAGTGGTAAGTTGGACCAAGTTCAATGCTTGGAGACCAAACTTCTATTCCCTATAGGCATAGAAGTTTACTAGGACTATCTTGATTGGCTAGCCTCGCAACGTTAGTGGCACCCTTAAGAGGGCTTCGGCCATCAACATGAGCTTCTGAAAGAAAAATGATCTACCAATAAGGGGGGAGTGCATATGATGACTTGGGTTCAAACCCACGACAAGTGCACTCCATTGTGTTACTAAGGGCCCATGATGAGGCCAAGAGAGGAAAATACAAAAATTCAAGTCCAAATGGATTTTATATGGGCATAGAAACCCCTCAAATGCGACAAATTCCCAGCCAATGTTCCCTTTGTGTTTGGCAGATGCTCTTCCCCATGTTATAGTGGGGAAGTGTTTCCCCCACTTTGGACCAAAAATAAAATAACAACCTAGAGAAGATATTAAAGCCCGTAGATCCATCCTTAAAAATCACATCTCTATCATTCTTACTAATAAAAAATATGAGTTGATTAGGCTTGTTACAGTGTACATTTACTGAACAAATACCATGCTAGGGACTAATGTTTTATTCCTATTTGGCACAAAAGTGACCGGGTTTATCTCCATTGACTAGTTTCCAACATCGATTGGCTCCCTCCGTGCATTTCTCTCCATATCAATATTTATCCTACATAGTGGCTTGGTCTAGTGGTAAGTTGGACCAATTTCCATGTTTCGGAGACCAAGCTTCTATTCCCTATAGACATAGAAGTTGACTCAGGACTATCTTGATTGGCTTGCTTTGCAACATTAGTACACATCATGTTGTGGCCGTGTAATTTCACTAAGATTGGTAAGAATAAACGACAGAGGACAACATCAAACGCTATGGAGTCCGGGACCTATCCTTCCTAGACTCGGAGAGGGCTCTGCATTTCTTTTTTTTTATGATTTGAAGCTTGATGGTTATAAAGGCTAATATTAGGGTCTATTTATAGAAATTATGAGGGTTGTTTGTTTTGATTGATTATGTTGTTGGACGAGATAGAGCTATAAGAAACTTAATCCATTGAGCTATGGAATCATAAAGGAGCTGAATTGTGTATCAACTTTTCAAGGGCATTCACGTGGCAAGCTAACTATGCGGGATCGGATCTTACTTGTGGTAGTGAATATGAGATGGAAGAAAACGATGAGTTCAAGTAATAGCTAAAGAGCGAGTTAAGAATTCTTTAACTATACTCGAGAAGAAAACATTAAGATAGTAAACATAGACAAAACGAAGCGTGCTCTCTTAGCAAATCTTAATCTAAATTTTGTTTCACAATAAGACAAATTGATGCTCGACGCATGAAATACGAGAGAGACATTAACATTAACACGAAGAAATATCACCATTAACATAGCTCAAGAATCGACGAATCGGTCTCTTGTATGATGATGCCACAACAAAAAATACGGTGCTCCAATACAATGATCTTTACAACTAGCAGTCTGGGAATCAAGGTCCAACCCTTGATAATGAAAATACAATGCGTATTTAACCGCACCTATGCTCTAGTGTCCCTAATCTACTCGACAATCTTCATTAACTACAATTTTAATTATAATTTGGCAACTGTGGCCATGCAAGGCCTTGAAAAAAAAATATCTCTACGGCAAAATCGACTGTAACATTAACTTTGGCAGCTCTTCGTAAATAAAAAAAGGTATGCACGAAAGTGGCCGAGGGTGGTCACAAAGAGGCAACGTTGGGTGGCTTTGACATACGCTCCGCCATTCATCACGATTTCTGAACTGCATGAATTCTAATGCGGCGGCGGCTATCATGTGTACCCTCGAATATCTCTGTCCAATATTTCGCCACGTGAGTCACAATTTCTTTGCATCTACATCGTCAATTTCTTTTCCTAGCTTTTTGAAGCATAGCATCGATCCTATTTATCATAGAAGATGAAACATTGCTTCCTGGGCGTAAACTTTAGTCGCATGACACTTTGCATCCTTTGATAGCTATGACGACAAAGAATCCTTCACCCTTGTTAGGAAAGGTTGAATTGGTGGCTTCACATTGCTCGTTTACACTCGGTCACCCAATCGTCCGAAGGAAGAGATTAGGTGTTGCCTTACGTGATTATCTCAAATATACCCTTTACAAAACAACCAATTCCTCCTTGCTATCATAATTTCCTCCATGTGGCCCTCAATTATATCATGTAACACCCGTGCTGTAGAGTTCGCTTGGGCCTTTTTTTCCACGGTATGACATTTGTTGCTTTCTGCTTGTAATCTCTTACTTCAGCTAATGATTCTTCTCTTGTGTCTCCCTCTTTGTCCCCACGATAGGAAGAACGTTGCCATATAAGGCCATCCCGCTCAAGTATGGGTTTATAATCGAACGCCTTTTTCGCTCCTTCCGTAGCCTTCCTCACGCGCATTTTCATGCTCGCTCCAATAGCTGAAAGCATTTCATAATCATCGGGAAGCTTTGCCTCTTGAGAAAAGGCAATTAAGACCTCGCATGACAAATGATGAACTCAACAACATCCAAACCGAATCAATAGCAAAACACCGGCCATACACATTCTCAGCATTTTCCACTACAACGTATTCTCCTTGTGAAAGTGCTTAAAATTACGAAAGTGCATCATATCCCATTTCGGTGGGATAGACTCAAAACGAGACATCAATATTCGGAATAGGTGGACCAACGATCCAGATCGTTGAAATAACATTTGGAAGAAAAAGAAAACTTCCCGCAAAGTTTACGTCACAAACCATAGTCCCGTACAACATGGAAACATGTCACTACTCGTAGAAACTCTTCCACATGTCTTGCAAGTGGAGCTTCTCTTGATGACATTACACGGACATGTTCTCCCGGACCTTGTTTAATCTTGCTAAAGACAACTTGATCAAAAAATTGGAGATGCTTTTTCATGTTTCAACCCTTTGCGCATATTATTAAGCTTGTATTTGTATGCAAATTCAAAACACCTTTCTATTTAGAAATCCTCCAACGATGATCTTCCGGTTTAAACCCGAATATATGCGATAAAAAAAACATGTGGGACAATCCACATAAGACGGTGGGTTTTTAGTTACACTGTTTATCTCTCCACAAAAGCCTACAGCATCCCCAGCACCGAAGCACTATTGAAGCACTTTTTTATATGAAAAATTCCTCTCATCACCCGAGTAAAATATATGTGCTATGAGGAAGAAACGAGAAATAAACATCCTTCTCTGCCGAGCTCTTCATTCTAACATTTAAGAAAATAAGCAATTTCGGTCTACCATAGAAACAATGTTTTCATTTGTGATCAATATGCCTTTAGGTTCACCGACATTGTGCCATTAGTGTACATTATCATGCGGATATCGCTCTTTTTGGGTAATGATTGTTCAAACCTCCTTTCCTTACCTAGCAGCAAAAATTCGTTCCAAAGTATAGCCTTTGAGCGTTTGTTTTACTGAAAACCCGAAACCGGGATTTTCGGATGTGGCCCAGAGCAGATGGTAAGACATATTGTGATTGCCGGGTGTGAACACTATCCTCGCTTTTCCACGTGGTTAATGGTCGAGTTTGACAAAGTAGTCCATTTTGAACCCCCCCCTCCCTCCACTAAAATTCAAAACACCGAGGGGGTTCGAAATCAACTTGAACTGTATCAATCTAAACCAACGGTTATCCTTCATAAGTCAAACATGTGTGAGGGTTTAGCATAATATCGTATGAAGCTCCACTTTGCCCGTAGCGTTATAGTTCTTAGCTCTTAAATCTCCTTCTACCGACCATCCTTTCGTCGGAACACCAATATGCATAGCCTTACTTGCATCAAGTTCATCTTGGGATTATCTTCCTCCCACTTCAGGGAGATCTTTGCTCATTTGTAATAATAGATTTTTTGAATTGACAAAAACATTCAGCCATTTCATTGTTTATATTGCTTTTAGACACACTTTTAGATTTGTTGATATAGTGTGGGGAAAAGACTTGTTTTCATATTTATAACATGTGAACCACCGAAAAGTCTCAATCATTTGAGAATCTTCACCGCCTCTATGTATATGCTCAATAGAATCTTTGCATCGAGGCTTACTATTTCATTGTTTTTTTTCACTGATCATGCAATGTTTTGCAATGTCATATCTCACGAAAACATGGGTAGTCATCGGCTATCACTCTCACTATCTCCACGATTTCTTTGTTACTTCTAATTGATAGCTCTCCACCGAGCTTTATTTGACACGAGCAATAATGTCAGCACATCTTGAAAGAAGTTCAAGCGGCACACTCTACGGGATCACTAACTATACCTCAATAGCAAGTCCTGGCCTCTATCTACAGCATCAATCTCTTCTCGGGAAGATCTTTCTTGAGTTGCTCCATCTAATATCTCAATATCATTCTTAAGCTTTTTGAATGAATTAAAATAACTTGCACAAAGAGTCTCCAAACCAAGAATAGTACGCATGACCCTTACCATCTCCGCCATTATGTTTGTCTTCATCACGGATATGGGTAGATGCCGATATTTAGCCACTCCTTGAATCCATGAATTCTCCTTGAGCTTAGAATGTAAAGCGAGAATTGCATCAAATTCTGCTCCAATGTCATTTGTGAATTTATACTATCTCTAGGCCCATTACTTCACTACTTGCTCTAGATCAGCCTCCATGATCTTTTATAAGTATATAAAATAAGTGGTGAATTATCATCCTCCGAAATTGCTCATAACGGTACCTTTCAACCCAAAAATATCATCATCACCACTCTCATTACCGGCCCTCAAAAACACCATCTGTGACTCTAAACATGTCGAAAGTGTCTCCTAAAATGGCTTCCAATGCACTAGTTGCATCTGTGGCAAGACTTCCATCTGTCACTACCTTCATAACACATCAGCGGACCTCAAATGATGGATATTTTCCTATTCACAACATATAATGGAAATTTTATGTGAAGTTTGAACGAGCACAAGATAGATACTCGATTAATTATTTTTGTTTTTGAATTGACATTGCATACTTCGGTATCATCCATCACTTATTTATTCCCTGGGATGGATATGAAAAACTTTATAGAGCACACGTTAATATGGCATCCACAAGGTTGCTTCTAGGTCGTGATGAATATGACATTCAGATTCTGATGTCATCTCTACGGCTTATAAGATAAATGAGGGATGGTCCCTTTTCTCTCAAGTATAGCCTCTCTGAACTCCCCTTCTTCTTTGCCTCATCATCTCCAAGGGGCAACACTTTCTGCACACTCTCTACAAGCATCTCTAAAGAAGGATTCTTTATGAGATTTTCAATAGTCATCTTACGCATGCACGGTCCCAACCAATTGGATTCACAGCGAGAAATAGTACTCGCTACCTATTTGCTCGGGCCTTGCATTCCAATTTTATCAATAATAACTGTTTGAGGCATAAGTGATTTTCAAGTCTGCTTCAATCATGACTTTATGTTGCGTATATCAACATTTGGTACTTGCATTCTTTGTGACCAACCAATGCATGCATGAGGATGTCTCCATCACCGGCCTATTTCATTTGATGTATCAACTACCACGATTCCATATTAGGCTGATTGGATGGGAGAGACATTGATGTTTACGAAACATCAAACATATTTCCCAATTTCATATCTACTCCCTCACTTATTTCTTCAACACTACCAACTGCAAGTAAATTTCTTCTACTTGTCAAGACACTCTTCTTCTTCATTATACGCAATGTGAATCAAATTCGGCATCGTAGAGGGAAGATGATTTTTCCCTCGATTGAACTTCAAACCCCTCATCGTCAAATGAGTTAAACTATCACGTTCCATCTTTGTGTTTCGCTCACTATCATCTCAGTGCCATCCACAGCCCTCTAAGAAATTCCCTCAATATTGGGTTCGACTTTGCAACATCATTTTGTGTCTATAGTGGGCTTTGATTTTTTTGAGAAATATCTTGTATTTTAACATTGATTTTGCTTCTTTTCACAAAGGCTTTCCTCAGACCGTATCGCATAGAAATTCCACCTCCCTTTGTCCTCGTGACAAATACCGGTATACCACCAAGTGGCAACTTCTTATGAATAGCTAAGACCTTTTTGTAAGCCTTCCCCAAGCAATCTACTAGCTCTCGTCTTTGCTTTGAGAGATGAATGGTTATGGAAGTTGCCTTGTAGCCACTTCTACTACGGATGGACTCGAAATAGGAGCTACAAAATTTGTGCCCAAAGGAGCACATTCAAAAGCCTTAGAAGTGGCACCGTTCAGTGTATCTAGCTTTGTTAACAAGTGGCTAAGGGATTCATTGTTGTGAGTGTCGATAAGATTCAAGATACCGAGGCACGGCATACAACATAAGTAGCGAGTCCGAATTGGTGGGGCTCTAGTTGCTGTAAAGGCCGGTTCAAATTTGTTCCATTTTTGCTAATGAATTTGAAAATATGCGGGACAAAGTGTAAATTTGAGAAATTTATCCCGCATGCCAACACCACCCTTAATAGGGCTTTTGGCTATCAAAAATATTTGCAAGAAAAAATGGTCTACCAATAAGAGGGGAGTTCATATAGATGACTTGGGTTCAAACCACGACTAGCACACTACCATTGTGTTACTATGGGCCCATGATGAGGCCAACAAAGTGAAATACAAAATTCTAGTCCAAATGGATTTTATATGGGCATATAAAACCCTCAAATGCAACAGATTTCTTAGCCAATGGTCCACTCAGTGTTTGACGGTGCTCTTCCCCATGTTATAGTGGGGATGTGTTTCCCCACGATTTTCAACTAAAAACAAAATAACAACATAGAGTGTTGTAATATGTGCACCTCAATGCAACTGATTAATATCGAAGGCGTGTCTTTTTTCCATCTTGGTAACTCCCTCATTATCGCAAAAATAATTATGCTTATCATAATATACTTGCATATTTACAAGTATTTTCCCAATCCAAATTGCTTGACATGCCCATTTTGTTGCTACTCTGTCTTGAGTTTCCTACATTAAACCTTGGAAGTTAGGGGAGAGACAGATCTAGTGATATAACCTTTTCCAAGGAATTTGATACCTTTTGCGGGGGAAACAAGGACTCAAGAGGATGCTAAGAATGTGCTTGTAGAGTAACAAATCCATCATTGAGATAAGTCTAAAAACCATGATCCAAAGGATCATGCGATTTACCCATGTGTCTTTAAGCCAAAGCTTCTGCAACACATTGTCTATATCTTGAACCCAATGTCCTCATCGCAGGATCTTGAAGGACAAAACACCAAAGAAATATTTTGTTATTGAGAAGCCACAAGTATTACATTTTTGTTTCCTTTTTTTGTCTTTTCAATTTATATTCATACTTCATGATGAGAAAAGCACTAATATTGAACCCTTGAACATAAAGGCTGTCTTTGTTGGATAGAGTAAGACATCCAGTGGCCTACATGATCTAAATTAAAGTGCAACTTAAGACATTGGTGAGCAAGGGATATGAAGTTTTATGAAGATGAATGGTCCTCAAAACCATAAAAACATCACTATAGTGATTAATGCATGTAGAAAATGTTGTTCCAGTCTGTTCTAAAGCCGAAAAAGAAATCAATGTCGGATCAGCAGATTCTAGTCAAGGAACGAGACCTAATTACTTACTAGTGTAGCCGGGGAAGTTAAGATGGCTTACTCAAACATTGTGGGGTGTATAGGAACAAGTGGGAGCATCTAAGTCCACGTTTCGGGCGAGTCGTCAACCCGAGAAATTTTCCTACTTATGTTGCACTAATGTCTTCTATTCTTCGGACATTGCCCTCCCTTTTTTACTTCAATTTCATCTTTGAGAAATGATGTTTCCTTGGTAAATTTTTGTCATTAGTATGTCAAGGGGATGCTTGCCGAGAGATAAATGTGGCACTTGATGAGCTTGAGTGGCTCACAATTGAGGGTAAAGCTAGCTTTCAGCGAAAACACGTAAGTGTGTTCTTCCAAATGATCATTGAGAAATGTCTTTCAAAGTTGTTGAAAAAAACTGCGGGCACAAATTTGGACTAAAATTGACATCGTTGTTGTGCCCTTGGGATTGATTTCTTTTACATGTAGTTTATAAGTTGCGAGATATAAGGATACCATTTTGAGATCATGATGTGCGGATGTCCCCGAGCTCACATATTTTCTGGTGAATGAAATAAGAGGTAGTGGTGGTACTAGTGTGAGAAAGAAAAGACCATCCTCCTTTATGAATTATTCCTTATAGGTATAGCTGGCACAGCTAATGAAGTGAGTTCTAGGTGGGAAGACTATCTTCGATGAAGCTACAATGGTCCATCAAAGTGTTTTTCGATTAGTCTCTGCGCGGACTTGGCAAGAGATGGCTCAAAATTGTTGCAAGTGATCCTACCAAATATATATCATGGAGAATTGTCAACTCAAAATGGCTACGATACAAACTAAGGGATGCATCGGGGATGCGATTGTATGATTTACTGGTCGTTTTACCTTGCTTTTTGTAGTCGATAGATTGTTGCCTTAAGGATTTCATGCTAGTAAACTTCCTAGTGGACCCATAAAAAGAAATATGTTCATAATCATTCAAATTCATTTCACGCTAGGTTGTCATATCAAAGGACTTACCCATGGCATGATCAAAGCTTAGCTTGTAAAGAAAAATAAAAGAAAACTTTTTCTAAGCTTAATGACTTCTTTCCATTGCTAAGCTAACTAGGACAACCTTGAAATATTTTCAAGAAATTTCTATGATGATGCTAAATTGGTCTTGCAAGACCTATCAATAGCAAATTTTACGGATCTTGATTTCACAAATGGAAATTTAGGGTGACTAAAAATATCTTCTATAAAGTGCGGAGGACCGGTCACCGAGAATGCAAAGAATTGTTTTGCTACAGCTGTTTATCTAAATTGATGGATAGAATCTTAACCGAGACTCCTCAAACATTGATGATTTCATAAAATGATTTGAGGGGCTCTCTCCAATTCAGCACCATACCCGAGCATATTCATGATCATCTTGGATGATATTTAGGCCATTAATGAGATTGGAAAGAGGGCTCTCAAGTATTGGAATCAAATTCGGCATATAAATAGATCTATCTAGGTTTGTACAATAATTCAATCTCTATCTCAAGGTGGTACAAAAGTCCCCTTCGGGTCATCAAAAGCAATGTCTTTCTAATTTATTTCATCATTTGAGTGAATGCCGGTGCTTTGTGCCTTACGACGATCTTAAATTTAACTTAGCGTACGAGTAAAATCACTAACTTCTCGCAATTTACCATAGTACCAAGCCGTATAAGTCACCTATCGGGGAAAGAACATAGCGTTCACACAATAACGGGTCTAAGAGGTTCAAGAAGCACACCGAGCTCTTTTCTAGCATTATTTTATAGGATTCAATGGCTTAGAACAAAGTATTCCGATTTAGTACACCACTAAATTGGTATAGGTGCTCTCTGCGGTTGGAATTGCAAAGACAAAAGATTTAATGAAGTTCAGCAACATTTCTGACACCACTATGAATGTAACAAAACAAGATCGATAAGTCTTGATGAAGACTTCGAGATAGCATGAGCTTCATTCATTGTGTGAAGATAAGTATATTTATGATACTCAAATCCCTTGAAATAGAATTGGGTATAGGGTGGTGGTCTCACTCTCGAAGACAAAGGGTTCACGTATTTGTAGCAGAAAAAAGACACTAGAAATATTTAGTTGTGTAAAGTTTAAACAAGGCCTCTTGTCTCTGCATGATTTTTTAGGTGAATGCCTTAAAAGCATTGATGATTGTGTGAGCCTTGTCAATATTCGACAAAAAGGTTGTAAGTTCATTCGTGCTTGAGAACTATCATACTTATCCAAAACAATTTATGTGCTTGTTATGTATCTAGACTCTACCTACTTTTCCTTATTTATGGTATAACATTTTCTGTTCAATCCGTTTTGGTGCGTTTGATCCTTCATTTATAGGACCTCATATTGTGTCTTGTTGGATAGGGGATGTCACAGTTGGGATCAATAAAATCCTAAATGTAGACATTGTCATTTGAAGAATAAATAGGTTTGTGTGTTGAAGATATTTTCAATTATCTCTGTTATCAATGCGGTGTTAGCCCTCCCCTTGGTGACCCAACAAATTACATGCTAAATTTTCTCTTTAAATAGGCCCAAATTTTGATAATTTTTGTGAGATGGATGTCCGGTTGTATGAAAGTATCAATACCAAATAAGATGCAAACTTTTGACACTTTATGCAAAGGAGATCAAAATAGTGATCACAAGCCTAAGATCATTGACGTATACTCAAGCCATTAGATATTATTCATTCTCAACATAAAAAGTACTAGGAAAATGGAGAATCAAAGATAGGAAGAATCTGGGAGATGTCCTTCTACAGATGTCTCTCTTATGAGTTTGGGATTTTTTCTCGTTCTTTGCGGTTGTGTTGAAAAAATAATGTTGCAAACATACCCTTTAGTTGTAATTGATATGCTCTAAAAGGTTTCCTTGCATACTAATACATGGGTTCTTGTTTTTTCAAAAAGAATTTTCCCGCAAAGTGTGTAATTAGTCGACTTCTTCGACATGATATTTGGAGAGATTAAGCTCTTGCAATCCTAAATTTATGTTTATCTTTAGCATGTGTTAGAGGAGGTCTTTGAGATATTGCGGTTGCTAGGATTTCTTTTCAAGCTTGTCAACATTTAGTCACTTCCTACGGGATGAACTTTCATCGGGCTTTAGAGATAGAGAGGGTCAATTCTCTATATGTCATAAAGATAGACAGTGTGATGGGTTATGGGGTTTAGGGCTAGCAGTTGTAACAACGAGGGTGAGTTATATTGGGGAAAATGCTACTCATATGTTTCGGGCTTTCTAGACAATGCATTGCCATTTTATTTTTTTATTTTTATTTTTTTCCGAAAAAGATTATATCTTGTGTGCATTGTATGTTGCTGACCTTCCAACCGATGCAATTGGTAGGAAAATAACATAACATAAAGACCACTGAGACTTATCTTGTTGCATTACGAGAAACAAGAGCATGCCATTACTCTTATGTGCCATCTTGCAAGAGAGCAGGAGTGACATGACTACATGTTATGCAATGTGTAGATTTAGAACTCGGGGAAACTAGTATACATCTATTAGCCTTTATTGTTGGAGAAGGTCTTATCTATACTCAAGATAATACTAGGGAAAGTATGTTTCTTGCAATGCCCTCCCATTCAAAAGGAAAATCTAGGTGCACATGAAAAAACCTTAAACAACAAAAATGGATGGTTTGGTGTTTTTCAACAAGGGGATCTATGGCTAAAAGAAAAGTGGTGGATAGCATTGCGTAATAATTTGCACACTTGATCTTGGAACAAACATTTTCATGTCATTATTCTTGGTAAAGAGGGTGGAAGGCTAAATCAGAAAATATCACTCGGCTTCCTTTATGAAATACTCAGATTTTGGTTTCCTTAGCAAGTGTTCATAATAAATTTTCTAATTTTGAATTTTTTGTGAAGGCAAGCAAAAGCAACAATTGAAAAGAGTAGAGGAAGGCTGGCAAATTTACGATCTTGTTCATTTCGTCAGAGCTTCCTAAAGGTGTACCGAATATAACACACATACCCAAGTAGGGAATGAGAATTTAAATATGAAAGTCATTGGTTTGATGTATTGTTTCTTGCCAGGTCCGCGAGGTGTGGCCAAGTACAAGTGAGGTTTTCTCTTTGGCATGGAAAGTACATGCTTGAGACCTTAGAAAAGATTCCAAATGATTGTTTGTAAATCCATGGTCACCCCAATGATGCCAATTCTAGGTTGCATGCTTGACTTGAATTTCGATATGGTAGATCTCTTTTGATGTATATGCACAATTTATTAGATACTTGATGTAACATCAAACTTGATGTATGAAATCATAGTGAAATCACCTTGATCTAGTTCACAGTTGATTCGAGGTATATTCATAGTGGGTAGTTGTAAAACATGTGTCTTTGATATTTTTTAGGGTACAAAATACAGTATAGTTTGAAATATGCAAGAGATGGTGAGTTGATGCAAAGCATGGATTTACGCGATTTTTATTGTGTAGGAGATGCAAGTGATAGGAAGAGTACTTTCTGCGAGTGCTTCTTGCTTCAATTTGGGTTTAGAAACAATTTTCACGGTTGACTAGGAAGTAGTGTTTAGTGTGATTGAGTTTAGAAGAGACAGAGTACATTGCAATCAACACTACTAGTTGCTAAAGCCATATATGGCTTCACAAGTTGATTGGCAGCACTAACATGTGAGATGTTGGAGCCCACTTGGGTCAATTGTGACAATTAAAATTGTGTCGAACTCTATTATAGTCCAATATTCCATGATTTGCTCCAAGCACATTAAAAATCGTGTACCATTTGTTGGGAACATGTTTTAGAAGGGAGAAATTGATCTGTTCAGAGTACATTCAGATAGGTTGCAAATATCTTGACTAAGTCCTTGGCCAAGGGAATTTCAAGATATTCATGGGGGAGACTTGGATGGGTGGAGAACAATTTTCTCAATAAGAGGTAGTATTAAAAATATTGTACCTTGGATAGTCTTTTACAACTGCGGTTTCACATGTGGTACTCCTTGGCACATGTATGAATGAGGTATGAGTGCTTTAGTTGCGAGAATCTTCGACGGGATAGTGAGGGGCACACTTCCTCTTTCCAAATTCAACAATATGGCACTTTTAATTGTGAGGGAGTGATCAATCTTATAGATTGGATTGTTGCTCTATTCTTAACAATCCATTCTCGACAATTTGCATGTGTTTTCCATGTAAAAATAGGGTGCATGCACTTTGCAAGTGTTAGATTTAAATTCATTTAAGTAGTTTGCTAATTTTGACCTAGTCTGAAGTCTAGTTAAGAAGGGTGCATGCAATCTAGCGATAGGGTGTAGATCTCAATAGCGATAGGGTGTAGATCTCAAGGAGATTTTATATCTTCCCTGGAGCACACTAATTAAAATCTGTCCATTATGTAGAGATAGGATGCAGACCCCAATGACCTTAAAACATGTACTTGCATATTTTTAAGTTTTGTATTGTCACCATTATTTGACATGGGTATCAGATAGTATATACTAGCAAGTTGTACTAAGTCGCTATTATCGTAAATTCTAGGTTGGGTTTGGAATAATGGACAATGCGAAAATGGAAAATATGCGGTAAGAATGTCTATCGAGGTTTCAATCTCCACCTATTAGTATGAATGCATGCGAGTTCGAAACTTTACCTTTCTTATTCCATTACACTTCCCCTAACATTGTGGCCGGGATAAAAACTCTGTACAAAGTTTTGTATCACGTTTAATTTGTTAGATATACGCAGATAGAAAAGCTGCGCATGTAGCCCACTTAATATCCATATCTAGATATGAATGCGACCTATGCATGCTAAAATTAGAATCATATGCCATTGGTGTTCACGTCTTCTCCTTTTTCCCCATCTTAGTTTTCTTTAATTATGCTATATGAAATTGATGGTAATACTAAGAGTAAGGATGGACTTTGTAATGCTTTTTTTATTTTTATGGAAAATATGTCTTATATTTTTAGAAATTATTCAAAAACGGTAGAGAAAAAAGTGGAGATCATAAAACTCCTATCAAAATATAAGAGCATATAAAAATAAACAATTGGGATCTAAACATTGGGCATCTTTTGATCGGTAGTGTCTTTGGCCAAATGTCAGATGGTATACCTTATCCCTCCATAGAACATAAGAATAGAATGAGCTATCCTCATATTAAATATAAATCTTCCATAGATTGAATAATGCCAAACTCTGAAATACTCGCCATATCCCAAAGAGGGCAATACGAACTAGAGATTGACAATCTCAAAAGATGTAGAACACCAATGAATCTTTCTGGGAAGCGGGCGAACATTGATCATCTATATGTCTCCAGAGCGAGTGTTTTAAAAACTAACACTCACAAAAAAGATAGGTAGGACAACTGGTCATTAGAAAGGATGGTGGAGAGGGAGGCATTCCATAGGTTCCATGGGATGTGCCTTCCTTGTGGCCGAGTAGTGTGGTGTTTAGGGGTTCGGTGCCTTGGAAGGGCTTGTATCTACATCTTCTAGTGAAAGAAAAGTTGCAATTGAGTTATCAAGAGAAAGAACGAGTTTCAATTGAATTAATAATAATGAAATATGAACTTTTGTATTTCTACTTAGGTAGTTGTGCCAAAATTGACAATCAACTGCTCTAGAGATTGAATTCTTTATGGAAGAAATCTAAGATATTTGTGGAAATTTTCAAGCTTATTATGTGAGTCGATGAAATATGTGCCATCATGCAAAGAAGCAAGTGACATGAGTAAATGTTATGCAAGGCTCCTTACCCATTACACTTATGTTCCATCTTGCAAAGAACTGAGTGACATGAATAAATGTTATGCAAGGTGTAGATTTAGAACTCAGGTAAACTAGTATACGTCTATTAGCCTTTATTGTTGGAGAAGGTCTTATCTATACTCAAGATAATACTACGGAAAGTATGTTTTTGTTATGCCCTCCAATTCAAAAAGAAAATATAGCTACACATGAAAAATCTTAAACAAAAAAAATGGATGGTTTGGTGTTTCAACTTTCAACAAGGTGATCTATGTTTTGAGAATTTGTAAGGTTGGAGATAAATTCAAATTTTCTTCTTGATAATTAATTGTGAGTTTACTTGAGTTACTTATGTATTCTCTTGCTTAGATTATTTAGTCTTTCATGGGAGAGGTTTTTCCCTCACTCTAGGAGCCTAAATTTGGGTCTTTTGTATTTTGGTAATGGATGGTTTGGTGTTTCAACTTTCAACAAGGTGATCTATGTGTTGAGAATTTGTAGGGCTGGAGATTAATTCAAATTATTTTCTTGATAATTACTTGTGATTTTAATTGAGATAATTATGTATTCTCTTGCTTAGCTTATTTAGTCTTTCATCAAGTCAATTACCAAAATACAAAAGACACAAAGTTAGGCTCCTAGAGTGAGGGAAAAACCTCTCCCTCTTGGAGAGGAAAACCCACGAGAAATTATTATTATAGATCTTCAAATGACAAGTACCATGACCAAGACTTAGACCCTTTACCTATGAATGCTTCCAATACCTCACCACTGCTTCTTTCACCGCTTCCAATTTTGATCCTTTATATTTTCATTGTCTTACACTGATCTGCTCCAACATTTAGAGAACTTGGTTTCTACTTCTATTTTCCTTGGTTTAGTGAAGACACTGCTTCTTACTTCATATTCACTTGATATATATATATATATATATTAATTTCTTTTGAATACTAAGAATAGGAAGGTAAATCTCCGATTTAGCTTCGTTTCTTTTACTTTCTCTCTATGTAGATATACACCACTTCATACTTTAGATGATTAACTTGGAAATTCATATCATAGTATCTGCACACTTTTTCAATCCCGATCTGTATATCTGTGCACTGGATTCTAATTCTTTAAAGGGTGCTAGCTCAATGGAAGAGCACCTGCTTGTAAAGCAGGAGGTTGGTGGTTTGATTCCATCGTGCCCTGATATTCATATATAGGGAATGACGAAGATCAGTTTTTGGTGACGGATGCTCTTTTGACCATCACCAATGAGTTTATGGTGAGACTTTTCGAGCCTCACCAAAATATGAAATGGTGACGGTCAACGAACGCCACCATATATATGCATCAATAAAGGGACGACCATTAAAGGTCCATCACCATAAATCTCTGTTGTTGTTTATATGAAATGGTGGTGGGTCATCGTTTGTCATTATAGTTATTATTTGTGACGGACCTTGATGTCACCAATGAGTTTATGGTGATGGTCAATGAACGTCGCCATATATATGCACCAATAGTGACGGCCATGAAAGGTCCATCACAAAAAATCGTTGCTATTCATATGAAATGGTGACGGTCACTATCCATCATTATAATAAATATTCATAACGGACTTTGAATGTCACCACAACACATAATTTCGGCGACCCCACCTTTGGTGACGTTCAGTTTTTTGGTGTCAGAGGCTATTGTCCGTCACCATTGCTCATATGAAATGGTGACGGTCACTATCCGTCACTATAAATCATTATTGGTGACAAACCTTGAATGTCACCACAACACCTATATTTTTGGCGATGCCACCTTTGGTGATGTTCAGTTTTTTGGTGACGGAGGCTATATTCCGTCACCATTGCTCATCTGAAATGGTGACAGTCACTATTCGTCACTATAAATCATTATTGGTGACGGACCTTGAATGTCACCACAAAACCTATACTTTCGGCGACACCACCTTTGGTGACGTTCAGTTTTTGGTGACGAAGGCTCTTTTGACCCTCACCAATGAGCTTATGGTGACCATTTTCGCCCCTCACCAATGTGCTTTTTTCTTGTAGTGTTTACTCGTTTTGGTGTCCCAAGAGAAATTGTTATAGATCAAGGAGCTCAATTCACATCAAAGATGGTGGAGAAAATGGTATAAAAGTACAAAATCAGACACAGGAAATCTACTCCCTACCATCCACAAGCAAATGGCCAAGTAGAATCTACCAATAAGGTCATTGAAGGGATCCTGACAAACACTGTTCATTTACATAGAAGAGATTGGGAAGAAAGGCTTCCTGAAGCCTTATGGGCCTACTGAACTACATGGAGAAATACAACAGGACACAAACTTTATGAACTTGTTTATGGAAAACAAGTCTTGTTTCCCATAGAGTTTCATATCCAAACTTTCAAAATGGCATTCCAGTTAGGACTTGATCTAACAGAAGCACAAAAGCACGGACTAGAGCAGATTAATGAATTGGATGAGATCAGACAAGATGCAGTCCATAGAACAAGCATAGTCCAACAACAAAGGTCTACATAGCATGATAAGTACATCAAAGAAAATAAATTTAAAGAAGGTGATTGGGCCCTCTTATTTGATTCAAAGTTCAAGGATTTTCGAGGTAAATTTCAAACTCATTGGCTTGGGCCATAAGAGATTGTGAAAATCTTTGAAAATGAAGAAATAAAAATCAGGACAATAGATGAAGGAAAGGTAGCTTTTCTTGTAAATGGACATAGACTTAAATTGTATCATAAGCCACTTTCAAGAGAGGAATTTGTTAAGAAATTTCAAGATAACATTGATATGAAGTTAGTGAAGAATTACTCTTCTTCTTCACTAACTTAATTATATTTTTTTTCAATTATCTGAATAAAAAAAATATATAAAAAAATTTAAAAATAAATATAAAATAAATAAAAAATAAAAATAAAATTATAAATATGAAAACCAATCATTGATTGGCATATTTATACAGAAAGTTTAAGGTGAAAATCAGAATTCTTCTGACACTTTAAAATTTCAAAATTGATTCTTTGTCTGCAATGAAGTATCATAAAATCTTAAGTTGCAGATTTACTTTTCATATTTCAATTCATACTTCATTCTATTCCATATTTTCACTTCATCCATATCTAATTGCATTCCATATTTCACTTCATCCATGTCTCATTCCATTCCATATTTCACTTCATCCATATTTCATTCCATTTCATTCTATATTTTAAAGTTTTAACAGGTACATTCTGTAGCTGCTTGTTCTGTAGCCAACCTTGTGTTGCAGCTAATTTGACCTTGCAATCTTGCTTTAATAAACAAAGAAAGAGTTAAGGAAGATTATGGAGCTTGAAGATCAGCATTTTTCAGATGAAGAACAAATACAACAAAGCAACAAAATAAAAAAGGCTAAGGTAAGCTGTATGAAATTATTTTGATAGAAAAATATGAAAGATATAATATAGTTAAATCATATGTTTCCTAAAAGTTATCTTATCATTCAAATTAATCCTTGCCTATCATAAAAACTTCTTGACCAAATCCCTTACATTTCGCTCCATAGTAATCCATCATTTAAAAAAGATTAATGGATAAAATTTTGATGTGACCTATTAGGTCACATCTTTAGATCATATCATTTATTGATGAATGTTGAAAATCATTACAAGATCTCTTCACGGTCTTTTATCCCACATAAAACTCTTAAACCCGATCATCCTCATGATTTACCACTACCCTATTCATTTATTCACATCCACTCACTGCCATTATATTTCGTAGCCAGTTTTCATCTGCAGAGAAGGCATTTTAAGGTTAAAACAACCTTCCACAGCTACTCTTTTTTCATACAAGAAAGTAGAAACAGAGCAGTGGATATAAGTCAAAGAAAGGAAGCAATTGGTATCAAGGAGAGAAATGGGGCTTATTGTGAGATTAGAGCCAACTGGGACTAAATATTTAGAAGGATACCCTCAGGTTAAGGGATTGTTACAGCAGATAGGCTGGCTGAGATTTATAAAGAAGTTCAATGGATTCCACAAAGAAGTCACGAAGTCATTTGCAAGGTCATTCGATGGATCAGAGGTAGAAATTGGGGATATTAAGTTCACCATCACGGATTCATTCATAGTTGAGGCCACAGAATTACAACGACATGGTGAATGTTGGTTGAAAAACAAAGAGTTCCATAATGAAACTTGGAAACAAATGCTAAAAAAACCAGGTATGGATATTTCATTGTTTAGAAAAGGTATTCCTAGTACAACTTTGAAAAATAAATGGAGGAATGTGTTGTTGATTTTACAAAAATTCATAACTTGTGAGGGTAGATTTGGCACTTTGTATGTCTATCATATTATACTGATGATGAATTTCTTAGAGGATGAAATAAATTTACCCTTCTTCCTACTTAATAGTCTGAAAATGCTGGCTTCTAATGTTTAGAAAAGACTTCAGTTCCTAGAAACTATTTTACATCATCATGGCTTAATTAAAATTTTGATTGAGTTTCACTTGAAGAAAGTAGGAGATAGTTGGGATGAATTCCTCCTAATAAACCATTTTGAAGAACCAGAAGAAACATTATCTAAAGAAGAATCTGTAAGGAAAAGTAGGAGGGGGGAAATTGTTAAATCTGTTGAGGTCAAACCTAATAAATCAACATAGGAAGATAGTGAAGAAGTAATTTCTGAAAAATTGGTAAAGATCAGGAAACAGCTCAGGAATAAGAGAAAGGAGAAATTAACAAGTGAATGTGCTTAAGAAAAAGATGGAAATCCACCTAAATTGAGAAGAAGCTCCAGGCTTAAAGGCATGGTGAAAAAAACATGCATTAAGGAAACGAGAGTCATAAATATTGAAGAAGAAGCGACTCCAACCCAATCTCCAGTTGATAGATCTCCTCTACACCAGTATGAAGAAAACCCTAATAGAAGAACTCTAGATATAGATCCGGCTCAACAACAGATTTATGAATATGTGGAATGACTAGAGAAAAGGGCCTCAGAAAATAGAGAAAGATCTCCCAGTCCACAAGAACCTCCAATAGAAATTTTGAAAAGAGAAAATTATGAATTGGAGATACTGAATAACCATATCAAGAATGAAAATGAAATCCTAAGAGAGTAGGTCAAATTGAAGGGTAGCATGAACAATACTCTCTCTTTACAAATGGAAGCACTATATAAAGCAAACAAGAAGTTAAAGAAAAGAAACAAGAAATTGAACAGGGCACTCATGAATATGAGGTTAAAAGAAATCATGAGGAAACCCAAAATGGCATTGACTACCAGAAGAAGCAAAAAAATGAGGTTAGATGTTCTTGCAGAAGTATCAGTGCAAATCGAATAAAGTTTTGATGAAATTAAATGAGGATATGCAAGAGTTTTGCAGTGGGGGTATGTTGAGCCCTGAAATTGTCTTCTCTTTTGCCAAAACTCATTTCATTTCATCATTACTTTATCCTTTCACAAACCTAAAACTAAATGAGAATGACTAAGATTACTTAAAGGTTGCATACAATGATTAACTTATTGTACTTTCATGATTTTGTTGTCTTAATGATTTTTTAACATTTTTAGCTACAGAATGCAGTCGTTCTATAGCTAGTTCAACGTTCCGTAGCTTTTTTGGTGTTTACATATGTTACAGGTGTCATATGGAGGAAAGGAACACATAGGAGGATTCGAAATCTTTCCTACATCATTTTTTCCCTTCCACGAAAACTGGATTGAAACCTGGAGGTGCCTATGTACGTGGTCAAAGAAAAATTCAAGCAAGCTGTCTTCTACAGGAATTAGGACTCCTGATTTGCTACACACCAAATCAGGAATCCTAAAAGAGTTCTATTTTGATTTTAACTTTAAAAATACACGAGGACCTAATTTTATTAAATATTAGTTATGTAATTTCATATAAATTCAGCTCAGTAAATCCGAGAGGAAGAAACAAGTTGGATACATATTTTATCATTCCTGTGATACTCTGTTTTCGAAGAATTTTGATAATATAAGGAGTAAACTTTGATGCAGTTCTCAATACAACCTTGAAGAGTTGAAGAATTAACGCTGAATTGATAGCAGAGGGCCCCTGCTATTCAAGGAAGCCTTACATGTTTTCTAGATAAGTAGTTTTCAATTATGTTTTGTTATATTTATTTACTTAAACTGCTTTTTGGTTTTAGCATTATGTTTCATGTCATTTGCTTAAATAAAAGATCCTCATGATATTACAGTTAGTATTTTTCTCAAGATTTTCCAACGTATCTCTATTAAATGAATGGATTTAGTTGTAATATTCTGAGTTACTATCACTTCAGTTTCTGTCATCTAGATTAAGAAGATCCTCATTATCTTACAACCATTCTCTTTCTCAAGCTTTTCCAATATATCACTATTATATGAATGAGATTTGGTTGTACTATGTTGAGTTATTAGCATATCCTGTTCTACAGTTAGATAGAAGATCCTCATAACTATTACAAACAGTCTTCTTCTCAAGCTATTCCAATAAATCTCTAAATCACAAAGAAGACTTAGTTGTAATACTGTGAGTTACAGCTTGATTGTTTTATAGAAGATCCTTATCACATTATGTCTAATCTCCTTCAATAAACTCTTTCAATAAATCTCTAACCGATGAACGAGATCTAGTTGTAATGTCATAAGTTGTTTCAAACATTCCATAGGAGATCCTTATTACATTATAGCAATCCTTTTCTCAAGATATTTCAAAACACCTCTATTATATGAATGAGATTTCACTGTAATGTTCTAAGTTGTTGTTTGTTTTAGGAAGATCCTCATCACATTGGAGTTTAATCTCTTTCAAAAACTATTCCAACAAACCTCTAAGTAAATGGATCAGATTGAACTGTAGTGTTTTGAGTTACCTTTCATTTTCATAAATTTTCATTTGCAAGCTATAACATCCATGGATTAGGATACTCTTTTCTTTTTTTTATACCATTTTTTAATTAGGGACAGAATTTGCAACTAAACTCTGTTTTAATTCTAAGGTTCCTTTTCTTTCCTTTTTGACATAGATTTAACTTCATATTCTGAGAAAAAGTAGCATACTAAAACTCAAACATAACAAAACCCAAAAACATCAATAAAATATTTAAATCAATGAAATAAGAAAAAGGATATTTAGGCACAGATAGTGGAAGTACACCTCATCAGTTTACTAGCCCTAGTTGATAATTTATGCTATCAATTTAGGAACACTAAATTGACTAAACAATTGGCTACTGAAGTTGTTGGGTTATATTGATGATAATATAGTATTGGTCTCATTTACTCTCTGCTAAACATTTTATGAAAATCTAATAGCCCCCTTGTGGGGTTTTTCCTTGGTCTTCGACCAAATCCTGTGTCTCTTTTGGATGTGATGATTGTCTTCTTTGTCATTGCATACATTGTTCTATCTTCAATTATTGTTGATGAATGGAAAGACTAATTGTAACTGGAAATATTTATAATTGAAGATTGGAATTAGGCTAAAGTAATTGATACAACATAGAACAATTTTAAAAATTAATAGGTTCTCTAAAGGTTCCATATCCAACGAGAATTACTATTGATCTGAGTCACCTTGAGATAATATTGAGGATACATAATGACTTCTTTTGATCAAATAATTAATATGTAATAAGAACCTGTCTAGGCATGTTGATATATGGCATGATCCCCTCTTCCAATTATTCTGTCTATACTTTCCTTTTTTAGGCAGAATGTCTAATAGATCCATTCACTAACCATATATTACATTCATTCATGGAAATGATCCCTAAATATATTACCTCCTCGCTTATATAATGAAAATAAGATTGTATTAAAATATCCCCTTACAATGTTATCTAGATGCCACTGTATCCCTTTTAAGGTGGTCGAGGTGTCCCAAAAATGATTTTTTCTCCATAATTAATTGGTGCATAAACATTATTATAGGGATTATTTTCTTCATGTGTTTATGTTCAACTATAACTATGATACAGTGTTATGTTCTTTGTCACTCTTTTAATATGACTTGACTATCTATCTAGAAGATTACCAAGCCACCTATAGCTCCTCATGAGTCACGAGCTACATTGATGCTATTTTTCCAAAATTTATTTACACAATCCAAAGTCTCCTTATCTTCCAACTTTGTTTCCTGCAAAAGAAGAATTTGTGGCTTCTCTTATTTGACTAAATATTTAATTTACAAGGATTTTGTAACATTTCCTAGACCCCTTATATTCCATGATAGAAATTTAATTTATTTTTGGGAGGATTATATTTTTTACCTCCTCTTGTTTTCCTTTGCTCATATTTTGATTCTATTACTAGTTTTAAAAAAAAATTCCAAGTTTTTTTTTTTTTTCTCAACTTCAACTTATTATTCTGCATTCATGGAAGGTATCCCTTGTCCCTTTTTACTTCTTTCAATTTCCTAGCTGCTAAGATAGTCTCCATAGATTATCTTTCTTTTGAATTTTCTTGTCACTATTTTCCCAGATTATGCCCCCTTGGTCTTGAATGTTGCTAATGGTTATTATATTCTTTGGACTGAATGAATATTTTTAGTAGTGTCCAGAACCTAGGTGTTTTTTTGTTCTTGAGGAAGCTAATCCTTGTGTTAGAGTCGGCCCTTGCAGCCCTCCGTCAGTGATCATTTCGTTTTTTGCATATTCATTATTAGGTGTCTCGCTTGTTTCACTTCTTTGCATGTCACTAGGATCATGCCATGAACTGACGAAGGGGTCTGTCATCTTGTGTTTCCTCATATTTACACCTGCAGCGCTATTTTAAAAATTTTCCTCAAAAAATTATTCATAGTCATTGTCATTATATATATGGTCATTAAAAATGTCAATAAGTGTCCTAGGTCTTGGTGTCTAGGGTTTTTGAGTCATTTATATACTAGTCATAAAGCCTGCAAGGTGAGGAAAGTCCAGTACTTGTGATTTATATTTTTATTATCATCAACATTTAAAAAAAAATATATGTCTAGTCCAAAACTCTGTTTTGGAACTAGAAATTTGTCATTATCATTTTGTAATAAATTGTAATTGTTCCGCCATGAAGACATTGTCAAAAGCAGACCCCTGGTCTTTTCTCTTGCCAAGATAGTCATATCCCTGCAAGAAGACAGTAAAATCATTAGTATCGACCTCAAAAAAGCCAAAGGAAGTTTGTATTTGAAAAAGGCAAAAGTGAAAATTACAAAAACATTTGTAATATGGGTTTGAAATTAGATTTGAAATAAAATCTGATTGTGAAGATATTTGTGACATGTATAAAAGCCAAACAAGTTTCATTTGAACCAATTTCATAGCTCCCAAATCGTGTTTGCAAAGTGGAGGGCCGATTTCCGAAGTTTTGAAGTGCGTGGACAGAGTTTTGGGGCTGCGCGACCCACGTTGAGGGAGAGCGACCCACCTGGGCTGCGCGACCCACGTAGAGTCAGTTCAGCAGTGTAGGTTTGCAGGTGCGCGACCCACCTGGGCTGCGCGACCCACGCAGAGCCTGCGCGACCCACACAGACACAGAGTTTTGGAATTTAGTTTGAGCGCCCAGTTTGGCTTGGAATCGACTCAAGCTGCCTTCAAACAGGTTTCTATCCATTGTTTGAGGTTTTTCAACGCATTTGTGGCATCATGGGTGGTTTCCAATATTCAAATGGAGGTTTTAAAACCCCACAGTCATAATATCATTGTTTTCAGGGTTTGAAATGAAAATGAATGATGGAAAGAACGTGTTTGCTATCTTAAGACAGTGATATGGCCAGCCTTCCATATAACATCAAAATCAATTTGCTCTCATGCCCATTTAGTCATATTAACCATTGCTATTATTATACCATGTTAAACCCTTTGTGCCATGGTGATCAGAAAGCTTGTAATGAGTCTCACCGCCCAATGTAAAAACATGCTCATGACTTTGTTTCAAATCGCCCATTGAGACCTTTTGTGGTTATTATTCATAAACAAACACATTTAATTGATGCCATGCCCTCCCTTTCGATCTTAGATGTGTTCAAACTAGCAGGGGTTGTCGCTCCTATTTGGTAGTAATGTCACTTGCATTCAAAATAGAGATTGTGTCTTTTCCAATCCATTTTAAAGCTGAGATTTTATCCATAATTTCATTCCTTGATGGTGCTTTGATGGTGGGAATATTGGTTGGGTGTTAAAACATACATCCTAATTTTGCTTTCACTGCATTCATATCAGTATACACATTGCCAAAAGCTTGATCAGAGATATGTCAGAGACAGAGTCAGAATATGAGCCAGGGTCAGGCAGTGATTCGGTGGCCGAAGGTAATGTGCCACGGGGTTCCCGCAGAGAAAATAGAAGAGGTGATCATCGCAGAGAGGAGCCTACTTCTTTGGCTCGGTTGCAGGCATGTCCATTAGCTATGGATTGTTTTCGATTCTTGTCATGTTTCAGATTTTGTGAGATGGTTGCACAAACCCGGCCTCATCGTGAATTAGCACGTTTGTTTGTTCTTCATTTACGGGGTGATCGGGTAAGCCTTGCTGGGGTTGATTTCATTGTATCACCCTTGACTATTGCTCAAGCCACTGGTATACCGAACATGGGCGAGGAATGGAACAAGGGTCAGCAGTTAGAGAAATTTCATTATGAGCCATACATTAAAACTGGATATAGGGCTTACTTGAGCAGAGTTTTTCCATTCAGATTCTTGAGAGATGAGTATGCACTGCTCATGAGGCTCATCATTCAGTATTTTAGTTGTGAGGGCAGGTATGCTCGTCTTTTCTCATACCATATTCGTTTGCTGATGCACTTCACAAGGGTGTGTATGATGAATATTCTGTATTTCATACACCGCAACATAGAGAGGATGGTGACATTTGTGCAGAAGAAGACGAGCCCAGTGCAGCAGTACAGGAGTATATACCATTTCACTTTGATCAAAATCTTGGTGTTACATCAGTTGGCGGAGCAGGGCATCACTTGGGAGGATTTCATTTCCAGAGATTTTTTCAGAGTGCCACAACAGCCTCCCGAGGCAGTTCATGATGCAGGAGAGCCCTCACACCAGCCGGACATGCTTGAGGTTGAGCATATCATTACTCCTTTGGTTCAGACATATCAGCGAGGACACATGGCCTTATTTGCAGCGACACGGCGGGTACTATCTCCACGTGAGATGGAAGGGGTCCTGCCGACTTCATCGACACGGCGAGTATTATCTCCACGTGATGTGGAAAGGGTCTCGCTCTCTTCTTCAGTACAGATACAGGACAGGGGCAAGAGGCCCATGCATGATGAGGGCCCATTAGGAGGCCGGGACACCGATATGACAGTCATTGATGTTGATACGGGCTCTCCTAGCTCGAAGCTGAGGGAAGTCATCCAGGAGCAAAGGGCCGAGAATGACCAGCTGAAAGACCAATTGCAGAAAGCTCAGTGGGTGATTAAATATTTGGAGCAGCGCAACAAACAGCTCGAGGATGAGCTCACATTTTATGAGGTGCGCCAAATCCGTGAGGACAGACAGTGGAATCGAAAGAGGCCCGGTGACATGACACCAGCTGACAGAGATACTGTACTCACGCGGGTAAATATACATCTTGAGAAGTTGTTGGCGAAGGCCAATCGAGACAAAGACATGCTTCGCCACATGAAAGACCATTACTGGGCTCGTATGCATGTTTGCAAAGCGAGGATGAAGATCATGAAGAGGAGGTTGCGCAAGGCATTTCGACGGCGGAAAAGGCCTAATCCACTTCGGATTTTGGCCGAGGCTTCATTGACTGGGCAAGACACATGATGGAGGGACCTCCGCTCCGAATTTGGGCAAATTCGGAGAAAATTTTGTCATTTTCAAATTTTTGGTCTTAAAAACAGGTTTTGCAGCTACGTGGGTCGCGCGCTCATGCGCTCGCTTTTTTTTGAGACACTTGCTGGAGGAGATTTTTACATTTTTTGATTTTTCATGGTTAATTATGCATCCTCTGAAGTCAACTTAGCATTTCAACAAAATCTGGATGGTCAAACAGCTCAAAAACACCATGAAAACCACCTTGCTGCCACCTTTTGCACCAGTAGGAAGTACCTCTGGGAGAATGAGGTTTTGGAGGTTCAAATAAACTCCAAATTCATAAATTCCACTTGGGTTGGAAAGTAGACATCAAGGGATTTCCAACGAGTTATCATGAGCTCAATTTGGATGTCGGGAGCTACCTCAAAATCAGCCTGGAACATGAGCGACCCACGCAGTTCAGGAGCGACCCACCTAGAGATTTTTCTGAGTTTTCAGCTGCCAGCTCAGTATTTCGCCTATTATGGACCAGTTTTGCTTATGGATAGAATTTTTGGGCTTTTATGATGTAAATTCATGTTTGATATGTAACTTTGGCTTGTTTTTATCTCTTCTAGAAGATTCACTCTCAAATGAGTAAAAAATCATGTAATGGATCAGTTTCCACTCTTTTAGAGGCAAGTTGTTAGCTGCCTAGATTGTAGTTCCATGATTAGAATTGGTTGAAACTGATCCCCGAAGAGGGAATTCGACCCCTAGAGGTGGGGAAAGGTGTTAGAGTGATCTATATATTGTAATTTCTCAATCATTTTCAGAGGTTGGAGAGGTTGGACTCTTGGGATACTTTTGATATCATTGTACATACTTTTCATATTTTAGCTAAGGAAAGATCAGGGGTTTTGCGGCACTTGTTGGGATCCTTGTGGTGTTCTGTTCTTGATGGTGTTTCTTCTTTGTTTACTGTAAGTTTCTTCATGTTTAATGTTTCCATCCTTTCATTATGCTTCTGAACTAAATTGAATGAGTGAAATAAGGTTGAATCCATTGTTTACAATGCTTAGCCTTTGAATTCAGTTAGTTCTATATGTTTTCAGCTGTTTGGAGAGGATCCAAGTTCTTCTTTGCCCTCTTCAGCTCCTCGTCGGTCTAATCTATCCATCTATCCAATTTAAAGCATCAAGATCGTCACCTACCTCGCCCCAGCTTGAACTCTGCAAAGGTCTGACCTTATCCCCGGACCCAAAATTTGTTTTCCCATTACTCCAGCGAAAACCCAAAAAACCAAAAAACAAACATACCTATCTCTTTACTAGCCTAAAATCAGTTCTTATTGTAAGTCATCTCGCATCCTATTGTTTATTTTCTCGAGATTGACGGAGAGAGCCCTCTCTTGTCCTCGTAGGGCTAGCTACGAGGCTGAGCGTGGTTTGATGTAGCCTTGAGTTTTACTTCATTTCAGCCTGAGGTAGATTTGAGTGCTAACATAGTGGCGACCATACTGGGGAAAATCTCAATGGTTTGCTTGTTGATGTGTTTGTTCCACGAGTCTTAGACGGAGTCTGAAGTCACGCCAGGTAGCTTTCGAAACGCTTTTGTTATGCATAAGCGGAAGTAGATAAATGCTGCTTCAGTCGATCTCCGGTAAGCTTGTGTGTTCAGTACTTGATTTGTAAATCACCCCAGTGTACTTATTCGTTCTAGACCTTTTGGATGATTGAGTCTAGAAGTCGAAAGGCTGAAAATAATTGATTGTGTTCCTTGTAATTTTTGTTTTCCGAGAAGATTAATACACTGGCTTCAAGAAGAAATACTAGGGCGAATCCTGACCCTGATCCACCAACAATATTCGAAAATCCGAATCTGATTCCAAGGACCCTTAGAAAACAAGGGAGCCAAGAGAGTTCTCAGAGAGAAAGCCAATTGAGTTTTGAGAGTTCCAGAGTGCTTACCCGATCTGCATCCTGTCCTGTCAAAATCATATATGTTGATGAAATCCCCTTTGATGCACGGTTTGAAACATCCTTGTTTGTGAATTTTTCCGAAACTGAATTGTCAAGATTAGTCCCAGATCCATTGTTTATTGAAGATTTGCAATATATATTTGTTTCACAGTACCTGGATAGACAGCTGCAAAGTTCTATTGAGGATACTAACACTTTTGAATTTACTGAATCTGCTTCACAAGTTCTTGACCCATCTGAAATTGCATCAAGTTCACGGATCCCTACTGAACCTCCTTTTATCCCTACCATTCCGGTTCAGCTAGAGTTTTCTGATCAACAATCAATAGTAATTTCTCTGTTTCCATTGAATACATCTCGTAGACCTACTGCTCCTACTCCTCCTGTGTCTCCTCGACAACAGATTGTCTTCAATCCACCAAGAGCTATGGCTGCTCGTTTTGCACCTCTTGTGTTACCCCAGCAGTTGAATGATATGCCCGCAGACTATCAGAGCAAGATCCCGACATTTGATGGCACTCCACAGAGTCTTCCTGCACAACAGCATGTAGACAATATGGCGGATTTCTTTGATCGTTTCGAGATTGATGAAGAAAATGTGACTATGAGGCTTTTTGTGCAAACCTTTGGAGGAGAGGTAAGGAAATGGTTCAGAGCCTTGCCACAAAGAAGCATCGATACATTGGCAGAACTTCAGAGGCAGTTTTTAGACCGATGGGAGATGAAAAAGGATCCGCTGCAGATTACTTTAGAATATACAAACCTCAAACGTAATCCTGGTGAGTCTGTTCAGGATTATATCATTAGATTCAATACAGTGTATAATGCTATTCCAGATGACTTGAGACCGTCTAAAAAATCTGCTCTCCTTAAATTCCCGGATGGCTTTGATCCGGAGATGGCTTATTCCCTTCGTGATAGAGATCCACCTACTTTAGAAGATATGCAGAAGGTCGCTGTCAGCGTTGAGGCAAATCTGAATGATAAAAGAGCACGGTTGAAAGCAGAGAAAAGAGTGACAATAAAGGAAGAGCCTTCTACATCTATATCAGAACAACACTTAGCTCGTGAGTTGGAAAAGGCTTTAAGAAGAATAAATCTTGACAAAGCAGAAACACAGTTTCGAAATCCAAATTTCCGTGGCCAGCAGCAGCCACAATTCAGAATTAAGCAGCTGAACAAAGAGCTCAAGAGCCAGCAGCCCAACAGCAGGTTAAGACTCCTCTTTTGCAGAATTTTGTGAGTCATGATTCCGATGATGATGATGATGTGTCAGGTGAGAAAAATCATTTCTTCACTCCCGATGATTTGCCTATTTATATCACTGAGGATGAAGAATATGGTGAAAGTTCAGTTGTTCAGAAAGATGAGGATTTTATCCTAACAAATGATGCTGATTTAGAGGAAGAGTCAGATGAATACCAAAGAGGATATTTGAATGCATTGACTGCTCAGCAGAAACAGTATTCATTAAGAAATCGAGATGTGCCTATAAATCCCATTCAGAAAAGAAAGGAAGCTTCAGCACCGAAAACAGATTCACCAATACCACAGAAAAGAGGGAAAGAGACAATTGACCCTGCAGCAAGTAAAGTGTCATCAGCTGAGAAAGTAAATCAGTCAAACATAGTGAAAGACAAGGCTGAAAAGAAGGAAATTCCAGTTAAAGAGGTCGAGAAGGTTTCAGCATTTAGCTTGGAAAATGAAATTTCCAAACTGAAAATATCTATTCCTTTGACGGATATTATGAAGAACAGCAGCTACCGTAGTCAAGTCACCAAAATTCTGAACTTTGATCCAATGATTGACACAGTAAATGTTGAGGATGATCAGCCGGAATTGATTTTTGGGCCTGCATTAAATGGTGAGTCTCCTGACAGTAATGTTCATCCTTTTTACATCAGTTTGAGGTTGCATGAATATATATTGCATAATGCTATGCTCGATTCGGGTGCTTCGCACAATTTGATGCCAAAGGCAATCATGGAAAAGTTGGGATTAGACATTACAAGAGAGTATCATGATTTTTATTCATTCGATTCCAGCCGGGTAAAGTGTATAGGACTCATCAAAGATTTGGTGGTAAGTTTGGATCAAATTCCAGCGAAGAATGTTTTGATGGATGTGGTGGTTGCTGATATTCCTTCACGTTTCGGGATGCTCCTTGCAAGATCTTGGGGGGCCAAGTTGAAAGGTACACTTCAATTAGATTTCTCTTATGCTACAATTCCAGTCTTCGGTCAAATGAGAAAGTTGTATCGTGAGCAGAAGATGAAATACATGATAACTAGCAAAGAGAAGCCGGTCAATCATCCTGTGAACTATGTACATACTGATTTAGAGTCATTTGTGTTGCTTGCTGATAGTTTTAATGATGTAGAAAGTCAATTAGTTCAGGCAGAAGACATACCAGAAATAAATGAGAATTTTAGAGAAGTTTTGCAAAAATAAAGAAGAGAAAAACAAGCTGTTTTGGAGCAATCAGCTGAAGACAATGGGCAGCAAACAGGAAAAACAGAGCCGACACAGTTTCAGCATTTAGAGGATGATGAAGATGGTCTTTGGACCATGGATTTTGATGGTGCAGTGGGCAGCGATGGTGCTGGGATTGGTGTGTGGATTCGAAGTCCATTTTCCGCTCCTGATAAAGTTCCGAGCAATGTGAGAGTGTGTTCTTACAAGCTTGCATTCGATTGTTCTAATAATGAAGCGGAATACGAGGCTCTTATTGCTGGTCTTAAGATTCTCAAGAAGCTGAATGCGAAGAGAATTGCAGTATATGGTGATTCAGAATTAGTGATAAAGCAAGTTAAAGGTGAGTTTCAGGCTAAGCATCCTCGCATGAGGGCTTACCGAAATGCAGTTTTGGATATTCTGAAGTTATTTTCTGATCATACTTTGACATGTGTGCCCCGCATACAAAATGGTGTTGATGATGGACTTGCTAAGGCAGCAAGAAATCTTAAGATTCCAATGAATTCCAGCAACAAGTTTGAGATACATGTGAAACACCGGCCCACCGTTCCAGACAATCAGCGATGTTGGCAAGTTTTTGAGGATGATGAGGAGATTAGTGAATTTTTGCAGAATAAAGGTAAGTTTAAAGATACCTCCATAGATACAGAATTTGATGATGGTATTGATGACATACAGATAAATCAAATGGACGTGCTGCAACTGAAGGATAACATCATTCCTAAGGGATTGATTCCTTTGGAAGAGTTGTTTGATCAAGACGATGTAGCTCGTAAGCCTACATTGAGGCCAACAGAAAAGGGTGTCGAAGAGGTAGATATTGGGACAGCTGAGAAACCCAAGATGGTAAAATTGTCAAAGTCATTGTCACCAAAGGTAAGAGCAGAAATTTGAGGTGTAGCCATCTGCTTGACTGGTTACATTGGAAAGCTAATTATACATGATTGTACATATTTCATTAGTATTCAGGTGGTTGTCATCATGATTCCAAATCTTGATGGATTGCTGCCTTTTTTCCAAAAGCTTTGTAAAGTCTTGTTTTAAGTCAGTCATGAGTCATTTGTGTTTGGTCTGTTGAGTCAGTTTTTTCAAGTTATTTCAGTTTGCCATCGAGTCAAGTTTCAGTCAAATTGCAGTCAGTCTTTAGTCAAATCTGCAGTCAATAAAAATGTCCAAAGTTTGTTTTATCCGTTCAAATAATGATTCCATCGCTCAATGGATGAAGGCACTGGTCTGCTCTCCCAAAGATCTGCCGTTCTTGGCACCTCCAAGGAGCTACCATCCCCATTGGAGCCAATGTTAGAGTCGGCCCTTGCAGCCCTCCATCAGTGATCATTTCGTCTTTTGCATATTCATTATTAGGTGTCTCGCTTGTTTCACTTCATTGCATTTCACTAGGATCATGCCATGAACTGACGAAGGGGTCTGTCATCTTGTGTTTCCTCATATTTACACCTGCAGCGCTACTTTAAAATTTTTCCTCAAAAATTTATTCATAGTCATTGTCATTACATATATGGTCGTTGAAAATGTCAATAAGTGTCCTAGGTCTTAGTGTCTAGGGTTTTTGAGTCATTTATATACTAGTCATAAAGCCTGCAAGGTGAGGAAAGTCCAGCACTTGTGATTTTATTTTATTATCATCAGCATTTAAAAAAATATATATATATATATTTCTAGTCCAAAACTCTGTTTTGGAACCAGAAATTTGTCATTATCATTTTGTAATAAATTGTAATTGTTCCGCCATGAAGATATTGTCAAAAGTAGACCCCTGGTCTCTTCTCTAGCCAAGATAGCCATATCCCTGCAAGAAGATAGAAAAATCATTAGTATCGACCTCAAAAAAGCCAAAGGAAGTTTGTATTTGAAAAAGCCAAAACTGAAAATTACAAAAACATTTGTAATATGGGTTTGAAATTAGATTTGAAATAAAATCTGATTGTGAAGATATTTGTGACATGTATAAAAGCCAAACAAGTTTCATTTGAACCAATTTCATAGCTCCCAACTCGTGTTTGCAAAGTGGAGGGCCGATTTCAGAGTTTTGAAGTGCGTGGACAGAGTTTTGGGGCTGCGCAACCCACGTGGAGGCAGAGCGACCCACCTGGGCTGCGCGACCCACGCAGACCATCTCAGCAGTGTAAATTTGCCAGGGGCGCGACCCACCTGGGCTGCGCGACCCACGCAGAGGCTGCGCGACCCACGCAGACACAGGGTTTTAAAATTTATTCTTAGCGCCCAGTCTTGCTTGGAATCGACTCAAACTGCCTTCAAACAGGTTTCTATCAATTGCTTGATGTTTTTGAACACATTTGTGGCATCATTGGTGGTTGCAAATATTCAAATGGAGGATTTAAAAACCCTACAGTCATAGTATTATTGTTTTCAGGGTTTGAAATGAAAGTGAATGGTGGAAAGAATGTGTTTGCTATCTTAAGGCAGTGATATGTCTAGCCTTCCATATAACATCAAAATCATATTGCTCTCATGCCCATTTAGTCATATTAACCATTGCTATTATTATACCATGTTAAAACCCTTTGTGCCATGGTGACTGTGTTTGTAATGAGTCTCACTGCCCAATGTAAAAACATGCTCATGACTTTGTTTCAAACTGCCCATTGAGACCTTTGTGGTTATTATTCATAAACAAACACATTTAATTGATGCCATGCCCTCCCTTTGACTAGATGTGTTCAAACTTTTGAAGGTTGCCTGCTCCTATTTGGTCAAAATGTCACTTGCATTCAAAATAGAGATTGTGTCTTTTCCAATCCATTTTAAAGCTGAGATTTTATCCATAATTTCATTCCTTGATGGTGCTTTGATGGTGGGAATATTGGTTGGGTGTTAAAACATACATCCTAATTTTGCTTTCACTGCATTCATATCAGTATACACATTGCCAAAAGCTTGATCAGAGATATGTCAGAGACAGAGTCAGAATATGAACCAGGATCAGGCAGTGATTCGGTGACTGAAGGTAATGTGCCACGGGGGTCCCGCAGAGAAAATAGAAGCGGTGATCATCGCAGAGAGGAGCCTACTTCTTTGGCTCGGTTGCAGGCATGTCCATTAGCTATGGATTGTTTCCGATATTTGTCATGTTTCAGATTTTGTGAGATGGTTGCACAAATCCGGCCTCATCGTGAATTAGCACGTTTGTTTGTTCTTCATTTACGGGATGGTCAGGTAAGCCTTGCTGGGGTTGATTTCATTGTATCACCCTTGACTATTGCTCAAGCCACTGGTATACCGAACATAGGCGAGGAATGGAGCAAGGGTAAGCAGTTAGAGAAATTTCATTATGAGCCATACGTTAAAACTGGATATAGGGCTTACTTGAGCAGAGTTTTTCCATTCAGATTCTTGAGAGATGAGTATGCACCGCTCATGAGGCTCATTATTCAGTATTTTAGTTGTGAGGGCAGGTATGCTCGTCTTTTATCATACCATGTTCGTTTGCTGATGCACTTCACAAGGGTGCGTATGATGAATATTCCGTATTTCATACACCGCAACATAGAGAGGATGGTGACTTTTGTGCAGAAGAAGACGAGCCCAGTGCAGCAGTACAGGAGTATATACCATTTCACTTTGATCAAAATCTTGGTGTTACATCAGTTGGCGGAGCAGGGCATCACTTGGGAGGATTTCATTTCCAGAGACTTTTTCAGAAAGTGCTGTTAGCCTCCTGAGTGCGCTCATGATGTGAGAGAGCCTCTGACACCTGGGGCCGCAGACATGCTGAGAGAGCATATCATTACTCCTTCGTTCGTACATACGCAGGCTATTGTGGCCCATTTCCAGCTGTGGAGACAAATGTGTACTATCTCTACGTGAGGGTGGAAGGGGCGTCCCGCTTCGACTTCATCGACACGGTGAGTATTATCTCCATATCGCGGATGTGGAAAGGGTCTCGCTTTCTTCTCAAGGTAAGGGCTGTAAGACACAGGCAAGAGGCCCATGCATGATGAGGGCCCATCAGAGGCCTAGACACCGATAGACAGCCATTGATATGTTGATTACGGCTTTCCTAAATTGAAAATAGGGAAGTCATCCGTTTAAAGGGCTGAGGAATGACTCTATGAAAGACCGGAGGGACAAGGTCACAAGGTGATTAATGCATTTGGATAAAATAAGTAACAAAATAAATTTCAGGATGAGCTCACATTTTATGAGGTGCGCCAAATCCGTGAGGACAGACAGTGGAATCGAAAGAGGCCCGGTGACATGACACCAGCTGACAGAGATACTGTACTCACGCGGGTAAATATACATCTTGAGAAGTTGTTGGCGAAGGCCAATCGAGACAAAGACATGCTTCGCCACATGAAAGGCCATTACTGGGCTCGTATGCATGTTTGCAAAGCGAGGATGAAGATCATGAAGAGGAGGTTGTGCAAGGCACTTCGACGGCGGAAAAGGCCTAATCCACTTCAGATTTTGGCCGAGGCTTCATTTACTGGGCAAGAAACATGATGGAGGACCTCTGCTCCGAATTTGGGCAAATTCGGAGAAAATTTTGTCATTTTCAAATTTTTGGTCTTAAAAAACAGGTTTTGCAGCTACGTGGGTCGCGCGCTCATGCGCTCGCATTTTTTTGAGACACTTGCTGGAGGATATTTTTACATTTTTGGATTTTTCATGGTTAATTATGCATCCTCTGAAGTCAACTTATCATTTCAACAAAATCTGGATGGTCAAACAGCTCAAAAACACCATGAAAATCACCTTGCTGCCACCTTTTGCACCAGCAGGAAGTACCTCTGGGAGAATGAGGTTTTGGAGGGTCAAATCAACTCCAAATTCAGAAATTCCACTTGGGTTTGAAAGTAGACATCCAGGGCTTTCCAACGAGCTATCATGAGCTCAATTTGGATGCCGGGAGCTACCTCAAAATCAGCCTGGAACATGAGCGACCCACGCAGTTCAGGAGCGACCCACCTAGAGATTTTTCTGAATTTTCAGCTGCCAGCTCAGTATTTCGCTTATTATGGACCAGTTTTTCTTATGGATAGAATTTTTGGGTTTTTATGATGTAAATTCATGTTTGGCATGTAACTTTGGCTTGTTTTTATCTCTTCTAGAAGATTCACTCTCAAATGAGTAAAAAATCATGTAATGGATCACTTTCCACTCTTTTAGAGGCAAGTTGTTAGCTGCCTAGATTGTAGTTCCATGATTAGAATTGGTTGAAACTGATCCCTGAAGAGGGAATTCGACCCCTAGAGGTGGGGAAAGGGGTTAGGATGCTCTATATATTGTAATTTCTCAATCATTTTCAGAGGTTGGAGAGGTGGGACTCTTGGGATACTTTTGATACTATTGTACATACTTTTCATATTTTGGCTAAGGAAAGATCGGGGGTTTTGCGGCACTTGTTGGGATCCTTGTGGTGTTCTGTTCTTGATGGTGTTTCTTCTTTGTTTACTGTAAGTTTCTTCATGTTTAATGTATGCCATCCTTTCATTATGCTTTTGAACTAAATTGAATGAGTGAATAAGGTTGAATCCATTGTTTACAGTGCTTAGCCTTTGAATTCAGTTAGTTCTATATGTTTTCAGCTGTTTGGAGAGGATCCAAGTTCTTCTTTGCCCTCTTCAGCTCCTCGTCGGTCTAATCTATCCATCTATCCAATTTAAAGCATCAAGATCATCACCTACCTCGCCCCAGCTTGAACTCTGCAAAGGTCTGACCTTATCCCCGGACCCAAAATATGTTTTTTTTCTCACATTCAAATAAAACCTAAAACCAAAAAATGGTTGTCTTCGATTCTCTTGTGACAGTCTAAAACTAAATTTTATCGTAAGTCATCCACAGACTTCATTGTTTATTTTCTCGCATTGACGGAGTCTCTCCCGTCCTCGTAGGCTAGCTACGTAGGCTGAGGCTGCAGGTTTGATGAAATTGAGAGTTTTACTTCATTTCAGCCTGAGGTAGATTTGAGTGCTAACACCTTGTTTTCCTAATAATTTTATTCAGTGTTCAAGGTATAATGAATTTCCCATTTCTCCTATCCCATTTCTTCCTCCTCCTCCTCCATATTCTTCTCCATTACTATTTTTTGTTTCTTCTTGTGGGTTCTCCTCTTGAAATTGAGGTAACTCAAGGGGTTTTTTAGATGTGGAAGCTGCATTTCTATTTGGTGACGATTGATTTCGACTTACATTCAAATTTCCTCTATTCCCCTCCTTGTTCTAAGTTTTATATTGTTCCTACGAATTTTCATTTTCATTTTCTCCATTTCAGGATTGTGCCTTTTTACAATCTCTTACAAAGTGTCCATATTCCTGGAATATCCTACACTTGAAAGGAAACTATTTATAATCCAATACTTGGAAGTGGCTCCATTCTCTTTGGCTAAGATTGATTTTTGATGACAACCTTTTCTCTATGTATTCTTCTACATAGATCTTGGCATAGGAAAACTATTAATGCTTTAGTTTGACTCTATCCAAATATACTCCAAGCCCATTTCAAATCACTTGTAAACAATCATCACTCTAGTAGGATAATGGAAACCTTGGGAGTTTTACCCGTTAGTGTCAGTTTTGTCATACTACCGTCAGTGATCAAAATTAATCTTTTGCATTTGCATAGTAGGAGTCCCATACTAAAAATTTTCACCATCCCATTAGGTCATGGATTCATTGATGGTAGTAGTCTTTCATCAGTTTTCCCTCATGTGAAAAATTGTTGATTCTCCTCTCTATGGTATTCAGTCATGACTCACCTTCACTCAGAAATTCATGCTATTAGGTCATAGGGTTGGTCTCATTAGGTTCTAGGGTCCCATCATGGTCAAATTAATGATGAAAGTGTCTATAAAAGCAACAAGGACATGAGGATGCCTAATAAACTCAAAAACATGGTATCTAGAAAAATCAAAGAGTTGTTCTTTCAGCTGAATGTAATTTTCACCTTAAAACATGTTTTGAGGTGAAAAACATGGTATTTTGTTTTGAATATCATCTCTTATATAATTTTATGTCTCCATATGTAATAAGTTGAACTGCAGAAGCTACTATCTCCATAAAGCCAAGGGGATTTTTCTTTGCCTAGTTTCCAAAGGTGTTATCCACAATATTTTCAATGTAAATCACATTTTAAGTATGCTCATCAGAAAGATCCCGGAAAGAGATTTCCATTGATATATCATGCTCCCAAAACTGACTTCTGGATTGGAAGATGTGCCTAAGTGAATAAAAGCCCCCAAAAGGCCTAACCTTACCCTTCTTTCTCATTTGGTCCCTTAAACTTTATAATTTCTATCTTTTCATATGATTTTAAAGTTTTCATCGCAAAATTCCCTTTGAAACTTTTATTGTTGTCTCCTACAAACCTCTGATGCGATTGATCGCATCGTAAAATTTCATGGGTCGCAAATCGCAACACTCCAATTGAATGCTTCTGATGAAAACTTTCGATGCGATTCACCCACCTCCGATCGCATCGCAATCTCCTTCCTCCGATCGCATCGCATCTCCTTCCTTCGATTCAATTGCATCGCAACTTCGAAGCGTTCCCACACATTCATGACCCCGCTCTTCCGATTCCCCGATGCGATTAATCGCATGTTGCCCATCACAATCGGCGACTCCCGCAACGTTTAATTTCGAAACCCCTCCTCTGCTGATTTTCGATTGCGATTCCCCCCGGTCCCACCAGAAAAGGCTTCTGCTCTTTTCAAAAGAAAAAGGTTTTTCTCTGTGTAAAGCAAAAAATTTCATTTTATGTTTGTTTTAAGAGAATTTATTCCACTCCCTTATCTTTGGTATACTCTATCGCATCGCGCATTTTTCACCCCCTCCATGTGTTATGACCACTCCTCCGCCAATTTGTGATTGCGATTCCTCTCGGTCCCACCAAAGCTTTCTGCCCATCGCATATCTCCCATCACATCGAAATTTTTTCATTGCATCGATTTATTTTGCAATACACCCTCCACCCCCTTCCGATGCGATTTGCAATTGCGATGAATCGTATATCATAATCAGAAAATCCCCGCTAGAACTTCGTTCCCGCTTCCCTTCCGCTGCGATTTTCGATTGCGATTGTGATTTTCCTTGGGCCCACCATCCTTTCATTTCACTCTATTTCAATAAAAAAGGGGCTTTCTTCATTAAAGCAACAAATTTGATTTCCAGTGGTTTCAAAGGCATCTTTTGGTAAAGGGTTTTCTTTAAAGAGTAAAATCTGTGAACTAATTATAAACATAGAAACATCTCAGCATCTACAGTAGCAATGAAAAAGGTATCTGTTCTTCAAAATTCCTCTTTTCATTCATTGGGTATGAAAGAAAATTTCTCTAGGTAGTCAAATGTGTTGCTCCTTCTTTTCAGGGGCATATTGTTGGTCTTTTTCCTATATTCATATTTTAGTTTCTTGGCAGGTGAAAAGGCTCCTCCTTCTGTGGATCCGCCCCCTTGAAACCAATCTATTTAATCTAATTTCTGAGTCATCTGTAAAGGGAGAAAAAAGGTGGGATAAGTGGGAAATCATTCAGGATGCTCTGCGCTCCATTTGTAACAGTTTGGCAGGGAATTAATAAAGAAATTTAGCACTGATTTATGGGATCCCTGTGGTATGGATTTTAGCACTGTTTTTTCCTTTGTGATCATCCGTTAATTGTTATTTTTTCCATTCATTCATCCATATTTCTATTTGGATGTTTTTCAAGATAGATGGGTAGAATCCATTGTATAATGCTCTTCCTTGGGAAAATCATTCAATACTTTATGTTTTATGCTGTTTGAAGAGGATCCATCTCCTATGCCCTTTTCAGCTTCTCACCAGTCTTACACATTCCATCATTATTAAATACAAAGTTTTTAAAATCCCTGCCTACCTTGCCCCATTGAATACCCTGTATCTCTGATTTAATTCCCCAAATTCAAACTGCCCATCCCCATCTGATCCATACAACCCAGAAATTGATAAAAATTTCGAGCTATTATACCTAGCCTAAAATCAATTTGCAGTTATATTTCATTGAATATTTTTCATGGAGAGAGCCCTCTCCTGACCTTGTAGGGCTAGCTACAAGGCTGAGTGTGGTTTGAAGTTACCCTGATTTGCCTTCCTTCAGCCTGAGGTTCAAATTAGGTGCCAACATTTCCTGGAAACCATACTAGGGAAAATTTAAAATGAAAGATTGATCACCCCAGTAATATATTCCATATAAATTCTTGGACTCTGGATGATGAGACTTCGATTTTGCTAGGCTGAAATAAAACATTGTAAGTAGAAATTTGACGACACTGGCTTCAAGAAAATACACTAGGGCCAACCCTGATCCAAATCCTCCTCTTGTATTTGAAAATCATAATCTCATTCCACAAATAATTAGAAGAAAAGAAGGTTCAGTAAGCCCTAGACCTATTTTAATATCACATACCTGACCCAGTGAGTGGTTGTTTGTAGAAGATCTCTCTTTTGATGAGTGTTTTGAGCTTTCTTTGTTCAGAAATAAATCTGAAACTGCACTTGATGACACATTTTTGGATCCAGAGTTTCTTGTAGATCTTGAAGTTCAAAGGGAAAATAGATCAATTGATGATTATATTTTAAATTTCCCTCAGACATCTATCACTGTAACCAGTATCCCCGAGCCCTCAGAGTTATCAGAAACAACATTTCCTACCCTTAATTCATTAGCATTCCCATCAGTTTCAGAAGTCAATTCTCAGCTTTCGACTCCTCCATCGACAACTCCCTTGAATCCTAGTAGCACAAACACTGTTGTAAATCCACCGCGAGTCATGGCTGCCCACTATGAACCCCTGGTTTTACCTCAGAATCTGAATGATATGCCTCCTGATTACCAAAGTAAAATACCTCTCTTTTATGCCACTCAAAGCATCACAGCCCAGCAACATGTTGATAAGATGAATGACTTATTTGACCTTCATGAGGTAGAGGTAGAAAATGTGACCACGAGGTTTTTTGTCCAAAGCTTTGGGGGTGAAGTTCGAAAATGGTTCAGAGCCTTACCAACAGCTTCTATCCACAATTTGAAAGAGCCACATAGACAATTTTTAGACTGGTGGGAGGTAAATAAAAACCCACTCCAAATCTTGTTTGAATATGAAAACATTAAGAGAAATGTAGGTGAAAGTGTACAAGATTATTGTGTGAGATTTAATGTTGTGTATAATGCTATTCCGGCCAACTTAAAACCCCCCCATGGGGTTAGCTTTGCTTAAATTTCCAGAAGGTTTCGATGCTAGTATGGCATATCAGCGACAAGAATGAGATCCTACCACACTTAAAGACATGCAGAATATAGTTGTGAGCGTAGAAGAAAATTTGTTGGCCAGAAGAGTGCGGACAAGAGCTGAAAAGAGGGTAACTATGAAAAAAGAAGCATCTCCTTCAGAAAGTAAGATGGATACTTTGATCCGAACAGTAGAGAAGATGGTTGATCGGTTGACTATTTCAGATAGACCCAAAGCAAAAATCAGGAATCCAAATTTCAGAGGACAGCAGCAGCCACAATTCCGAATTAAGAAAAGGGAACATAAAGCGTAGGACCAAGCAACGCAACAGCAGCAGATCAGAACTCCTTTGCAGCAAAATTATGTTCAAGGAATGGAAACAGATGATGATGATGATCCGATAGTTGAAGATAATCATTTCTTCACTGTCGATGGTGTGCCCATTTTTCTAACAGAATATGAAGAATATGCAGGGAGTCCAGACACTCGAAGAGATGATGATTTTATATTGGCCAATGACATAGTGTTAGAGGAAGAATCTAATGATTACCAACAAGGATATATGAACGCTCTGTCAGTGTAACAGAAGAAATATTCTTTAAGGAGCAGAGATGTGCCAATCAATCCCATTCAGAAAAGGAAATAACTGCAAACAAGAAATGACTCTTCAAATACTCAAAGGAAAGGGAAAGAGCCTGCTGATCCATCTCCCAGCAAGGCATCCTCAGTAATTAACATTGCAAATGAAAAGAATTAGCTTAACGCAACAAAGGAGCAAGTGGAGAAGAAAGGTCCTCCCATCAAAGAGGTAGAAAAAGTTCCATATTTTAATTTGGAAAATGAAATTACTAAGCTAAAGGTGTCCATTCCCTTGACTGAGTTGGTAAAAATTAAAACTTATAAACATCAGGTATCTAGAATTTTGAAAATTGACTCTACATCAGATATGGTAAATGTTGAAGATGATTATCATGAACTCATTTTTGGTCCAACCATATAAGGTCAGTCAGAAAAAAGTGAAGTCCCTCCCTTCTACCTAAGTCTCAGGTTGCATGAGTTCATTTTACATAATGCTATTTTGGACTCCAGAGCCTCGCACAACTTGATGCCCAAAGCCATTATGGATAAGTTGGGTCTTGATATTACCCAAAAGTACCATGATTTGTATTCCTTTGACTCCGGTAGGGTCCATTATATTGGTCTCTTTAAAGGCTTGGTAGTGTCTTTAGACCAAATCCCAGCCAAGAATGTTTTGATGGATGTGGTTGTTGCCGATGTTCCACCACGGTTTGGAATGCTTTTGTAGAGGCCATGTGGTGCAAAACTGAAAGGAACCATACAACTTGATTTCTCTTATGGCACCATTCTCGTGTTCGGTCAGTTTAGAAAACTATATAGGGAGAAGAAAATGAAATACATGATCACTAGCAAAGAGAAGCCAGTTAATCATCCAATTAATGAAGTCCACAGATTTAGAGTCATTTGTATCATATTTCGATGGTGGTTTGAATGATGAAAATGTCCAGTTGATAGAAGTAGATGAGGTACCTGAAATTTCAGAAAATTTTAGGGAAGTCCTTAGACAGGAAAAAGATAAAGTAACAAAAATTTCTGAGCTTCCTGCCTGCCAGCAGCAAAAGGAAAATGAATAGCAGAAAAATGCAGAAATCAGTCAAGATAAAGAAGAGAAAGAAGAAAAATTTCAGCGTGTAGAAGAAGAAGAAGAAGGCCTTTGGAGCATGGAGTTTAATGGAGCTGTTGGTAAGGAGGATACTGGTATAGGAATATGGATTCAGAGCCTTGTCTTCCAACCTGAAAAAGTTCCTAGTAATGCTAGAATATGTTCTTACAAATTGGCTTTTGACTGCTCTAACAACGAAGCAGAGTAGGAAGCTTTGATTTTAGGATTGAAAATTTTGAAGAAGCTAAAGGCAAAGAGGATTTATGTCTATGGAGATTCAGGGTTGATAATCAAATAGGTAAAGGGAGAGTATCAAGCAAAGCATCCACGATTAAGAGGCTACATAAATGTAGTCTTAGATATCTTGAGGATGTTTTCTGAATACACTTTTATAGCAGTACCCCGAATGCAGAATCTTATTTCAGATTCTCTTGCCACTACTGCAGCTAATTTGAGGATTCCAATGAATTCCAGCAACAAATTTGAAATTTATGTTAAACATCGGCCTGCTGTTCCCGATAATTTAAGATATTGGCAAGTGTTTTAGGATGACAATGAAATCAATTTTTTTTTGGAGAGTGAAGGAAAATTCAAGGACACTTCCATAGAGGGTGATTATGATGTCGATGATCAAGAAATCTAAAAAAATCAGATGGATGTATTGCAGCTAAAAGACAATGTAATTCCTAGAGGTCTCATACCTTTAGAGGAGCTTTTTGATCAAGATGATGTTGCAAAGAAACCGAGATTGGTGCCTACTGATAAAGGAGTTGAAGATGTTAATCTTGGAATAGTTGGCAAGCCTAAGCTTGTGAATTTATCAAAAGCATTGTCCCCAGAGGTAAAGGAACAATATGTTAAATTACTTTCAGAATTTTCTGATGTGTTTGTGTGGGATTATTCAGATTTGAAGGTGTATGAAAAAAATATAATTCACCATACTATTCCCATCAAGCCAAATTAGAAGCCATTTAGACAGAAGCTGAGAAGGATCAACCCAAAGCTGCTTCCATCCATTGAAAAAGAGGTAAACAGATTGTATAAAGCTGGTATCATTGTCCCAATTAGATTTTCTGATTGTATTTCGAATTTGGTCCCAGTATGCAAAAAGACAGGAGAAATAAGGTTGTGTATAGATTTTCGGAATCTGAATAAAGCATCTTTAAAAGATAACTATCCACTTCCATAGATGGATCATATTCTGCAAAGAGTAGTTGGAGCATCAAGGATGTCACTACTCGATGGTTACTCAGGCTATAATCAGATCTTGGTGCATGAAAAGGACCAAGAAAAACTGCTTTCACAACACCTTGGGGAACTTTCTAGTATGCTAAAATGCCATTTGGACTGAAGAACGTTGGAGCCACTTTCTAGCAAGCAATGGATATCACTTTTTCTAATGAAAAGGATGTTTTTCTGGTTGTTTATTTGGATGATATGTGAGTTTTTTCTGGTTCTGATGATGAACATTTGCACCACTTGAGGGTTGTGTTTCAGCGATGTAGAAAGTTTGGGATTTATCTTAATCCGAAGAAAAGTATGTTTGCTATGGATGAAGGCAAGCTGCTGGGGCATATCATCTCTAAATATGGCATCCGCATTGATCCTACAAGAGTGGAGGCAATTCAGCACAAAGACCTCCCACGTAACAAAAAGGAGATTCAGGCATTCAATGGTAAGATGAGCTCTCGCACAGATTTATACCCAATTTGGCTGAACATTTATGAGAAATGACTAATATGTTGAAGAAGGATAGCACTGTAAAATGGAGAAAGGATGCTATCAAGTCATTTAATCTGGTAAAGTTTTCCCTATCCAATGCCCCAGTCTTGATTAGTCCTGATTACACTCAAGATTTCATTATATTTTCATTTGCATCGGAGCATACCATGGCTGCGGTATTGATGCAAAAGAGAGATCAGATTGAACAACCCATTGCCTTTTTCAGTAGGACCATTCGAGATGCTGCCTTGCAGTATAATATTATTGAGAAACAAGCATTGGATCTTATAAAAGCATTGAAGGATTTTAGAGTATACATTCTACATTCACATACCATAGCATATGTTCCTAATGCAGCAGTAAAAGATGTCTTGATGCAAACTGATCCGGAAGGAAGAAGAGGTAAGTGGATAGCAGTAATGTTGGAATATGATTTGGAGATTAAACCCACAAAGATAATCAAAGGACAAGGTTTAGCAAAACTAATGGCACAATCAAACTTGCATGCCCTGGACATAAACCTCATAGCAGCAATGTCGAGGGATGAGGATGATAGTTCACTTGTTCCGGTTTCAGAAATATTCCTACAATCACCATGGTATTCATACATAGTTTATGTTCTTAATCATCTTTCGCCACCTCTAGGAATGTCTAGAAGCAAAAGTAGATCACTAAAACTCAAGTCTGCTAAGTTCTATATTCTAAACAATGCTCTTTATTGGAAAGATCCAGGAGGTGTTCTACTTAATTGTTTGGTTGAAGATGAGGCTCAACAGGTGATGCATGACATTCACAAAGGTGATTGTGGTGGTCATTTGTTCTGGAAAACAACAGCTAAAAAAGTGTTGAGAGTAGGATATTATTGGCCCACCTTATTTTCAGATTTGTATAAAACAGTGATGAGCTTCCATGAGTGTCAAGTTTTCCAAGGAAAAAGGAAACTACTTCCTCTTCCTTTGAAACCAATTCAAGTAAATGCTCCTTTTTAGCAATGGGGACTTGATTTCATAGGGGAAATCCATCCCGCATCATCAGCATAGCACCGATGGATCTTGACAGGTATCGATTACTTCACCAAATGGATCGAGGCCATTCCAGCAAGACAGGCCACAGATACGGTAATCATTCAATTCTTAGAATCAAATATCTTGTCTCAATTTGGTTGCCCTCACAAAATCATAACAGATAATGCAGCAGTGTTTAGATCCAAGAAGATGGTGGAATTCTGCGATAAATACAATATTGTGTTGGGCCATTCGACAACATACAACCCACAAGGCAATGGCCTGGCAGAATCATCAAATAAATCTCTGATAAACATAATCAAGAAAATGCTAGAAACAAATAAGAGGAATTGGCATCGAAATCTCATCAATGCGTTATGGGCAAACAGAGTCAGCAGCAAGAAATACATAGGTATGTCACCATTTGAAATAGTTTATGGCACTGATACTGTGTTTCCTACATCACTTACAGTTCCGGTCATGAGACTATTGCAAGAGGCTGGCAACGAAGAGGACGATAATCAGCAAAGGATCAATCAAATGATCCACCTTCAGCAAACAAGGGAGGAAATTTCTCAAAACACTATTCAGTTGCAGGAAAAGATAAAGAAAATCTATGACCATAAAAAAAAGTAGAAAAATTTCAGTTGGAAGATGTGCTGTTGATATGGGATGCACGAAATGAGGACAAAAGGAAGCATGGTAAGTTTGATAACCTGTGGAAAGGACCATATAACATTTCAGCATATAGGGGTCAGAATGTTTTCTTGCTCACAGAGATGGACGACCAAGATTGCTCGGGAGGGCCAGTGAATGGTAGGGTTTTGAAGCACTACCACTTTTGAGATAATGGATCGAAAACTATCTCACAATCATTGAAGTTTGGGGCCCGAGGTGAAGGCTATAAAACTTGAATGATATGTGTAAGGTTTGCTGGTTTTTATTTAGTTTTCAGTCATAGTTTGAGTCAGAGTCAGTCTGCATTGTGTTAGTTTTCATTTTTTTGACCATATTTTCCCAATGGATAAGGCTACTTGGTCTATGGTGTTCTTGGCACCTCCAAGGAGCTACCATCCCCATTGGAGCCAATGTTAGTGTCAGTTTTGTCATACTGCCATCAGTGATCAAAATTACTCTTTTGCATTTGCATAGTAGGAGTCCCATACTAAAAATTTTCACCATCCCATTAGGTCATGGATTCATTGATGGTAGTGGTCTTTCATCAGTTTTCCCTCATGTGAAAACTCGTTGATTCTCCTCTCTATGGTCTTCAGTCATGACTCACCTTCACTCAGCAATTCATGTTATTAGGTCATAGGGTTGGTCTCATTAGGTTCTAGGGTCCCATCATGGTCAAATTAATGAGGAAAGTGTCTATAAAAGCAGCAAGGACATGAGGATGCCTAATAAACTCAAAAACATGGCATCTAGAAAAATCAAAGAGTTGTTCTTTCAGCTGAATGTAATTTTCACCTCAAAACATGTTTTGAGGTGAAAAACAGGGTTTTTTGTTTTGATTATCATCTCTTATGTAATTTTATGTCTCCATATGTAAAAATTTGAACTGCAGAATCTGCTATGTAGATAAATCCAAGGGTCTTTTTCTCCGCCTGGTTTCCAAAGGTGTTCTTGACAGGATTTTTAGTGTAAATCACATTTTAAGTATGTTCATCAGAAATAGCTTGGAAAGAGATTTCCAGTGATATATCATGCTCCCAAAACTGACTTCTGGATTGGAAGATTTCCTAAGTGAATAAAATCCCCCAAAAGGCATAACCTTACCCTTCTTTCTCATTTGGTCCCTTAAAATTTATAATTTCTATATTTTCATATGATTTTAAATTTTTTATCGCAAAGGACCCTTTGCAAATTTTATTACCATCTCCTACAAACCTCCGATGTGATTGATCGCATCGCAAAATTTCATGGGTTGCAAATTGCAACTCTCCGATTGAATGCTTCCGATGAAAAATTCTGATGCAATTTAGCCACCTGTGATCGCATCGCAATCTCCTTCCTCTGATTGCATCGCATCTCCTTCCTCCGATCTGATCGCATCACAACTTCACAGCGTTCCCACAAATTCATGACCCCGCTCTTACGATTCCCTGATGTGATTAATTGCATATTTCCCATCGCAATCGGTGATTCCCACAACGTTTAATTCCGAAACCCCTCCTCTGCCGATTTGCGATTGTGATTCCCCCCGGTCCCACCAGAAAAGCCTTCCTCTCTTTTCAAAAGAAAAAGGTTTTTCTTTGTGTAAAGTAGAAATTTTCATTTTATGTTTGTTTTAAAAAAATTTCTTCTGCTCCCTTATCTTTGGTCTATACTCCATCACATCACGCATTTTTCACCCCCGCCATGTGTTATGACCACTCCTCTGCTGATCTGTGATTGTGATTCCTCCCGGTCCCACCAAAGCCTTCCACCCATCGCATATCTCCCATCGCATCACAAGTTTTTCGTCACATCACTTTATTTTGCAATACATCGTCCCCCCCCCCTTCCGATGTGATTTGCAATTGCGATGAATCGTATATCACAATCGAAAAATCCCCGCTAGCACTTCGCTCCCGCTTCCCTTCTGCTGTGATTTGCGATTTTGATTGCAATTTTCCTTGGGCCCACCATCCTTTCCTTTCTCTATTTTTGAATAAAAAAGGGGCTTTCTTCATTAAAGCAGTGAATTCTATTTCCAGTTGTTTCAAAGCCATTTTTTGGCAAAGGGTTTTCTTCAAAGAGTAAAAGCCGTGAACTAATTATAAACACAGAAACATCTCAACATCTATAGCATCAATGAAAAAGGGATCTATTCTTCAGAATTCCTCCTTTCATTCATTGGGTGTGACAAAAAATTTCTCTAGGTAGTCAAATGTGTTTCTCCTTCTTTTCAGGGGCATATTGTTGGTCTTTTTCCTATATTCAGATTTTAGTTTCTTAGTAGGTGAAAAGGCTCCTCCTTCTGTGGATCTGCCCCCCTTGAAACTGATCTATTTAATGTAATTTCTGAGTCATTTCTAAAGGGAGAAAAAAGGTGGGATAAGTGGGAAATCATTAAGGATGCTTTTCTCTCCATTTGTAATAGTTTGGCAAGGAATTAATAAATAAATGCAACACTGATTTATGGGATCCCTGTGGTATGGATTTTAGAACTGTTCTTTCCTTTGTGATCATCTATTAATTTTTATGTTTGCCATTCATTCATCCATATTTCTGTTTGGATGTTTTTCAAAATAGATGGGTAGAATCCATTATATAATGCTATACCTTGGGAAAATCATTCAATACTTTATGTTTTATGCTGTTTGAAGAGGATCCATCTCCTATGCCCTTTTCAGCTTCTCAACAGTCTTACACATTCCATCATTATTAAATACAAAGTTGTTAAAATCCCTACCTACCTTGCCCCATTGAATACCCTGTATCTCTAATTTAATTCCCTAGATTCAAACTGCCCATCCCCATCTGATCCATACAACCCAGAAATTGATAAACATTTCAAGCTACTATACCTAGCCTAAGATCAATTTGCAGTTATATTTCATTGAATATTTTTCATGGAGAGAGCCCTCTCCTGACCTTGTAGGGCTAGCTACAAGGCTGAGTGTGGTTTGAAGTTACCTTGATTTGCCTTCCTTCAGCCTGAGGTTCAAATTAGGTGCTAACATTACCCATAAAAAAATCCGTTGGGTATGTATTCATATGGATAAAAGTATAATGACCAAGATTTTAAATACATTCTATGTGTCCTAAAAACATATGGGCCATTTCAGAAGATTACAACTTGTCTTCTTTGTATTCAAACAAAAAAGTGAAGAATCCATTACCATAATCATAGAGACCTATTTTTCCTTTCATCATAGATTTCCAAGCCTTTTCAATCCATTATTCCATGGTTTTTAAAGAATGCCACATCCCAATTAACTTACCTACAAAATCAAAAATTTTGAATTCTAGAGAGGTGCGACAGAATCCAGTGGGAAGTACTACTGAAGGTCTGTCCTTTGAATTTTTCATGAAGCGAGATTGGGGCTTCATCCATTTCTTCTTCTTCAGAGAGGAGATCATCACTTGGAATTTTTCAACATCATCATTGGGAGGGAGACGAGCCCCCTATGATCGATCAAATGTAAGGGATCAACACATAAATTGTTCGAGTTGTAGAGCATAAAAGGTTTCATTTCTTAGTTTGAACCCTTTACATTAGATTGGATCATTATATTATTTTTCATCCATATTGATGTTTTCAAATTGAAAAAAGATAGAAATTAGTCGATAGGACCATTTTTATCGGTGGGTCCCAGTTTGGCGAATTAGGGTATACAACCTTATGAAAACATTTTGTAGCATTAAGCCATGTTTTTTTGGGGTAAATTTTTTCAATTAAGAGCCACACAACTTATTTATATTCTACACTCATATACATTTCCAATGACATATTAAATACCTTGAATGGAGTCAGTATGAAAAAGTTATGTCACTTGGAAGTTTAACTTCCTATTTTTACCAACATGATTCAAGAGGATTCCATGTAAACCCCCATTATTCAAGGAAATGGGGCTACCCACATGATCATGATGAAAAAGTCTCTTGAGGATTCAATATTTAGCTCTAGTTAAGAGTTGAAGGAGTCAAAATTAACCACTAAAAGGCTATTAGGTTGTGTTATAAAAGTGACACTAGGAGGAAAGGGGGTTCCATTTTATTAGAATGAATTTTGTTCCATAAATGAGTAGAGTAGTGGAGAGTGGATATAGAGAGAGAAAATAGAGAGGGTTTGTAATTAATGAACCTATAAATGTAAGGAAAAATTAACCCTCATAATGTAAATTTCAAATTTTCAAATATATTTTAGTATATTTATTGTGGTGAACTATCCAATGGAATATCCATGGAAGTTTACAGATCGAAAATACAATCTATCATTATCTTGAGAATTTTTTCAATTTATTTATGTGTAATGTATGAATTCTTACTATCCATAATGCTATTGGATAAAGTTTAAAGTGAAAAAATTTACCATATTAAAATTGTGGATTACTCCAAAAACGTCCCTTGAAAAATATACCAAAAAATTATTTCTTGGAATGTGTTGATGGGCTAGAATTTACCAACAACAGTTAGGTGATCTCCCCGATGCATAATCCCAATTATACTCTACATCGTTTGGTTTTGGGATACCATCTAGCATGTAGGACTAGTTTCCGTCAAGTTCTCGGAAGTAAGCTTTGGATGGAGGGGAAACTTATTGAGTAAAGGAACGTACGAACTTATATAAACACAAGTCAGTAATTGATGAAAGCCTTGTAACACCAAATATCATGAAGAAAAAGACAAATTTCAGGGAATGTAACTTAAGAAAATCATTTCTAGAAAAACCTTTAATAATATCACACATATAATAGTAATAAATGCAACAACCGTGAAAGCATTCACGATAGCCAAGTAATTCATTCATAACAAGTGCACAATGAAAAGTATATCAATAAAATAATTTATTAACATAACACGAGGTTATCATATCATATACCATCCATATGTCACAATAAAAGTCATAACACCAGAGAATACATGAGAAGAAAGTGCACCACAACTCAAATACGTTTTCATTCCATTGAGAAGAAGATATTCATAGCACCATCCCACAAGAGGCTTCCATCTAGTCCAATAGTGAAAATAAACTATTGCTCCTTGTATTCATCAAAAGAGTATAAGTTCTCAAAAGAAACAATATATCTCCCAAAATAGTCAAAATACCAAAATTCCATTACAAAGTTACCTGAGGGTACATTTATAGAATAAAGGGTAACTTTTGGTCTACCCATGACTCTTGAGCTCCCCTATGACCTTTTGTCTTTCTCATTCATCTGTGGGCTCTTACTCTTTGCTAATCTATTCTATTATGATATGCACCTCATGCATCTCTAGACTCTTACTCTTTGCTAATATATTCTATTATGATATGCAACATAAAATGAATTAATTATATGATAATAATCTATACAAATTTGGGGCTTGAGTATGTTGTTGTTCCTTGAGATAAGCTTTCCAGAGCTTGTAATAAATGACTATTGGGGCTAGTTGTGACTATTGTTATTTGTGTTTGAGGAGACACTCGAAATAATATAAGACTAGAGAACCTTGCTTGGCATTAATCTGGTTGGCCAAGATTTTCAATTTTATGTAAATCTTGAGTGGTTCCACCACATACAGTGAAACATTTTCATTTGTCGCCTGCAAATCTTGTGAGATGGAGGCTTGCTTGATTGGGCTGAGAAATTATTGAATTTCTTTGAGTACCTCTTCATGACTTCTGAAATTTCCCACTGCTCCAATAGAAGGGGTACAAAGAGGTACCATGAACCTCCCCTACTGACTCCAACCCATTGAGAAGATGATTTTATGCAGCCAAAATTCTATCTACATCTCTCGATAACTTATTCAGTGACTCGATCTTGATGAAAAACTGTGATCTATCATTCTAAGTAGTGATCCAATCCTTATTTTGAAGAGCCACTGGAACTTTCAGATACTTGTTGGTGCATTCATGAATGCTATCCAGAGCCTTGAAAGCCTATTTGAGTCTGGAATATTTTCCTCTTGTGTCAAATTTCATAGCCAGGATGGGAGCTACTGTTTGATGTAACTTCCAAGATCTTGGCTTCTTCTTTGATTGAGGACTATAGCTCCTTCATGTTTGAATGGGCTAGGTGAAGGTTTCCTTTTATTCCTCCAATTTCCTTTTCTCCTCATCCACTTGGGAAACTATTTGCTCCGATGAATATATTTTATTCTGTAGCTATGTGATATGCTTACTCATCCTTCCAGAATTAACTTCATTAGAAGTAACGAAAGCGATCCCTGGTGAAGAAATCATCTCAGGGTTCACCCTAGTATCTAGAAAAATTTCCTTTTCCATAGACATGAAAAAGGGTTTAGCTAGGTTCCTAGCATAATACTTCCTTCTCTCTTGCATAATTTTGTGACTGACTTGATTAAAGGTGAGCATGGTCAATTCTAGTAATTATTGCTTGGCCTCATCTGGAATGTAGAACTCCTTGAGGGGAAGGTGCTCTCCCATTATGGGGGTGTGTGGGGAAATATCCAAAGGAGATAGCTCTACCTATTCATCGAGACGTTGCTTATTTTCTAAGGCCTATAGAGCTTCTATGTTTGCTTCCTCTTGTTGCCTTTTGTCTCCTTCTTCCTTCCTATTTTTCTCCACTTCTTACTTTTCCTTTTCTTGTTTTTCTTCTTCACGCTTATTTTTATTTGTTATTGTTTCCTTTTCTCCTCTTCTTCCTCTTTCTTCCACTCTTATCATTTCTTATTCCTCTACTCTTATTCTAGCTTCTATTCCTTTTCCCTTTTATTTCTCTACTCTTCTTATTTTTTATTCTTCTTCTCTTCTTCTGCTATTCTTCTTCTTTCTTCTTCTTCTCTTCTTCTCCCTCGCTCTATTTTTCATCTTCTTGTTTTTTCTTCCATTCCTCTTATTCTTCCTGCTACTTCTTCCTATGTCCATATTCCTTGTATTTCTGTTGAGGGTATCTTCATCCTTACGAATCCTTGATATATTATTCCTTTTTCCTTTTGATCTCTTTCTTTTGCCTTACGAAGGATGCATTTATCTGTTATAAGGTCTCATTGTCTTCTTCTCCTCCCTTGATTCTAGGGGGTCCCTTTGTTTCTTTAGCCCTTTTATTATTTTTTGTCTTCGATGTTACTGATGGTTCTTACCTCTTCTTCTACCTTTCTAGTAAGCTCACATTCTCTTGATAATGTTCCCTGTGCTCCTCCTCACCTTCTACTTCCTTATTTTGGAAAAAAACTATTTCAAAATTATACCAATTATTGAGTTCATATTCATGAAAATGTATGGTGTGCTGGTATGACCGATTGAAATTGGCCCTTTTGTAGTGAGCCACCACTATCCTATTTGGGTCATAGGTTCAGTGATTTAGTGGTACAGACCCGAATCCATTTATTTCTTCCCCTTCCGCTTATACTTCCTTAATTTTTTCCAATGTGTATGCCCTAATTGTAAAAGCAAAGTATGGCCAAGGTTTCTTCTTGAATTTGATAAATTTATATGAGAAAATTCTTTTCATATGGGAGCATACCTCCTCTAGTAGAAATTTGTTTGTCAAAAATCTAGGAAGTTTTAATGTTCCAAATTTGGAACTGCTAGTAAGGCATGGATGGAAAACATATTTTACAGTAATGGCTGCTACAGGAATTGAAACCAGGACCTGGATCATTCATATCAATGGATATAAGAATGAAATACAAGATATGGCTCCAAATAAATCCTTCTAAGGTGGTTAAAGACATCTACCACACGTATATGTCCTCAAAAAGTGCCCGATTAAGGGGCTGCAACAATGTAAGCACAAGAGCTGGAATGACAATGTTATTTTTCAACCATGAGCATATGAAGATCTAAATAGCCAAAAAATAATATTGTAGCAGAAAAAGAGTACAAGTTCTTGAGGAAACATCCACTCAAGAAAGGCAATGCCAGCCTCAACAAGACATGTACATGAAATACAAGAGCACTACTATTTCTGCATAAACCCAGGCTAGGAGGACATAGTTTATAAGAGGTACTACTCCATATTAAATAATAACTAAAATATATGACAATATATGGCTCAAATAAAGTGGGGGAGCAAGGCTCTAACCCTTGAAATCAATAATACAACAATCCTCCAAAGGATTGGCTGAAATATACAAAATAGAAAAAATGTCGGAGTTGTTGGGTAGCAGCTGCAACTTAGAAACTAGAAATACATAGAGAAGGCTGAATGTGATGAATGATATGAATTATACCTCCTCCAATGGATATTCTAAGTGGAAGGCTAATCCTTACACTTGAGATCTCACACTCCAATCAGCAATACAAAACCCCACAACAAGTGCACCATGAAAATAACAGAGTTACTGAAGAAAAATGCGTTGTAGGGGAAAAAGAATGAGTTGGCCCACTTCCAAGTTATGCAATAAGCTACAATGGATCCAATAAGATCCTCCAAAAGGAAGAAAGACTCTCCCTCTGAAAAAAAAGAGATGGAAGAGATGTGTGAAGTCTGCACTGCAACAACCTACAACACAGAATTATGCTACTGCAGCAATAATGCTGTCCTGAAGGAGGATGCTTTGGAATTGAGCCAATAAGTGTGGAGAATGAAGAAAAAACCTTAAAGAGGCCTCTAGAGAAGGTTAAGGATTCCTAAACAGGAATTCCCCAGCAATTCTTTCTAAACAGCCAAGAATGCACAATTTTCTAAATAGACAATGAGATCAATAATCCATAGAATGAGAAACAATGGTTTCCTTGCCCTCCTTTTAAACACATGAGAGCTCCCTCTCCATGGGTCCCACTCTATTATGGTTTCCTCCTTCAAGGAATATTCCTTCCTCTATCTCTGCGCTGTCCCTTAGATGCTTTCCACCTCATACCTCTGCGTTGTTTGGCTTGGTCAACCTTAACCAAGCCTCTTTGCAAAATGTCCCCTTTCACACATGAGGGTGTGGAATATAGTTCCAAGGCTGATCCCCTTTCATACTCGAGGGATTTTATCCATAATTTTATTATGAATGGGCCTTCTCATCCAATTATTCACCTCCTAAGTGAAACTAGAAAAATTTAATATTCCAATTTATTGCGAGAATAATTTCGAATATTACAGTCCTCCCCTTCCAAATGTTGCTTGTCCTCAAGAAACTGCAAGGATAGAACTGGAAATTCTCCACTCAAGGCATGGAGTTAGAAATGTGATGAGGAACATTTTCCCCATGTGGATCCTCCATCCCCAAGCAATCATCCAAACAAAATGAGTCACCTCCCAACATGGCAACTCCTGAAAATCTCCTTCCACCTCAAGCTCCGGAAATGAAGGTGGGCTGAAAATATGAACATGGAAAGCATAATAGCCTACCCAAAGCTATCCTTCTCTCCACTTATGAAAATTTTAGAGTGTGTGCTGATCCTGGGCTGCAAAATTATTGTCCTAAAATGGTAAAGTGAAGAACAATCCTCCAAAGAGTTCTCCTCCAACAATGAAGAACAAGCTGGCCCAAAATGTTTCATCCATGATGAATAGGACAAGGTCATCATAGAGTATCCCCATGAGAAGTTTGCTGCAAGTTTTACATGATGATGCATGATAAAAACAATAGCTCAGAAGGATACAACATAGTTTCATCCACTGCAACATCAGAAAGTAGCATGGCAAGTGATGTACAAAATCCATCACATCTACTAATGGATAGTAAATGGCTGAATGTGTCAATAATACATGATCCAATACTTGCCCATGGTTAGAAAATGGATGAATATCAATCTCATGGACCACCTCAAAAGATAACAAACATGTGGCTGTCGTGGCCATACCTCCTCTCATGCTCCCATTAGAACATGTAGTGCAAAAAATGTGGGAATTCTCTCCCCTCAAGGACACATCCAACTCATGTGTCTCCCTCATAATCACGCCTCTAATAAAAATCAGATCCATATCATCAAATTAAGTCATGATCAGCAATAAAATGAGGAAATTTCTCAAGGTTTCGTGTAGTGCAAGGAAGTACCAACAGTTTTCCCAATAGTGACAACGCAGTTTTCCAAACTGCTGCCCTAGAAAATCACATGGCAAGTTGTCTTGTGTTACATGGATAGTTATGTATGCCATGATATCTACTAATAAATAGAAAATGGATGAGTATATCAAATTATCATACATGAAAGAAAACACTTGCCCAAGGCCATATAAAATATGGTTGTCTCCATCATACAAATTGGCCCAATTTTGTCCATGGAGCCCAATGAAAAACTTGCCCTTTTGTGGAGCAATGCACTGAATATGAATGGTAAGAACATTAAAATGTTGTGTTATATAATCCATGGATGTAAAAAAAATATTCTTACCATATGTTAAGAGCAAGATGATGCATGTGTATATGAATGATCCCTCCATAGTAGTATGGCACATTCCTAGGAAGAGAATTGAACCATATGTTGCATAAAGATCACCCTCCTTATACTTGGAAATCCAAGTCAAGAAGATCATAGCAAGTGAGGTCATACCAATGTAATATATGTCTCCATCTACTACTCCATCAATCTCACCTCCTCTTTTTCCTCCAAGTGCATCAAGTATGAAGTGATCCTGGGGAAACTCTATCAATAACCCCAAGAGCTCAAATGACAGTGTTGTTGGCCTTTGCAAGTAATCTCTAGCCAACTCATAGCTCTATTATTTGACATGCTCCTTGTCAAAGATATCTCCCATAATGCTAAAATTCATCAGAAGTTCCTCCCAAGGTGGAAGTACCTCTCTATCATCAAAATCCAAGGAGATAATTCCATCTCCTCCTCCTGCAACATCATGCAAAGTGTGAGAGAAAATCTGATATTTCTCTCCCAAGAACAAGCAAAACAACAAAATATTTTTCTGCCTCCCCATACTTCCATCATACAACTGATGTGATGAAGAAAAAATGAATGATATGAGTATCACATCAACACCATGCATCCATACTCCATGCTACCCAATGATGCAAGTATTCTACGATCTCCCCTCCATCCTCCTACTCTTAGGAAGAGTGTATGCCAAGTGATGGCCAAACTCTTTCAAGAGTAACTAGCACAACCAAGCCTCCTGCTGCCCTGTATAATAAATTCTCAAGTAGCCTCCCAGCTCCTTGCTCATCAACCACACCCACTCAATCACTTGTGGATGTCTTCTCCTTCTCTTCATCTTGGCACTCCTCCCATGAGGGCTACCATCAGCCCACACCAAATTCCTTTCTTTGCACTTCATGGGATTTTGAAATGCAATCTTCTCAAGGATCAACGAGACTCTATAAGGAACCAAGTAGGTGGTAGGCAAAAACCTCCCATCATGATGTGTATGGAATAAGGAATGTCCAACACAAGCATGAGAGGTGTTATCCATCCGAAGATGTCCTCCATCTTCTATCTGCTCCTGTGAGAAAAGAAGAAAATAATTGCACTCCATGGTGTGTTGAAGTGCACCTCTAATGAGATCTCTCCTTGAGACCTCCCTCTCAACAATAGTCTTCCAAAACCAATGTGGTCCTAGATTTGCTGAAAGTAGAAATTCCTCTTTGAGTTGAGAGGAGCTCATTGAGAAAGTGTCATCTTGAAAGGAGAAAGAGTTTCTCAATCCAAGATGTCTACTATCTTCCTTCAAGTCTTCAATTCCCAACCTCAAGTCTGATGTACAATCCAACAATGGCTCATGAGAATGATGGTTTTCTTCCTCCTTGAATCTTTCCATGTTGCACAGTGCAATGCAACTAAATCTGCTCTATGGTAGCAGTGTGATTTGACCCTTGGTCATTTTATCACTTGATCTGGACCTCAGGTTGAAGAAAGGAAAAACATGGTAATATATAAACCACGCTCAGCCTTGTAGCTAGCCCTACAACGATAGGAGAGGGCCCTCTCCGTGAAAGATATTCAACAAAGTACAATTATGAAACTGATTTTAGGCTAGGTATAATAATGGGAAAATGTTTAAATGAATGAATTTTTCAGGTTTGTATGGAACAAATGGGACAGTATGAATAGGGGAATTAAATCAGGGATATAGGGTATTTCATGGGGCAAGGTAGGCAGGAAATTTTAACAATTAAGTTAAATAATGAGTAAATGGAAAGACTAGTGAGGAGCTGGAAAGGGCATAAGAGATGGATCCTTTTCAAACAGAAGAAAAACACAGAGTATTGAATGATTTCCCAAGGCAGAGTATAAAAGATGGATTTTACCTTTCTATCTTGAAACCATTCAAACAGAGGTGTTTATGAATGAATGATACACATAAAAATTTACATATGAACACAACAGAGAGAAAAAATGCTAAAACTCATACCACATGGATCCCACAAATCAGAGCTACATCTCTTATTAATTCCCTGTCCAAAACTGTTACAATGGAGCGCAGAGCGTTCTCCTTGATTTCCACACTATTCCCCTACTTACTGTTTTACAGACTCATTCAAATGACTGAAATAATTACATTAAATAGACTGAAATGTGGGAAAATATATCCATAGAAAAAGGGAGTTGTTTTAACAGCTCAAGAACTGAAATTCGAATATGGAAAAGAGAACCAACAATTTTCCTCTGAAAATGAGGAACAACAATATGTTTTGGCCACTTGGGCAGATTTACTGATATGCTGGATGGATGTAAAATAGGCAATCTAAAGTGCAAATTCCTATTTTCCTACTACTGTAGGAGTCTCTGTCTTATATTAGCTCTCGGCCCTTTGACTGTTTCTTTCTATTATTTCTTTGAAGAAAAATGACTTTTAATAAAATGGATTTGAAATAAAATAAAATGACACTATGCCTTTAGTGAATGGAAAAACCCATTTTTTGAATGGAAGGAGCGAAGGGAAAGGTGGTGGGGTCCGCATCGCAATCAGAATCGGAGGGGATGCAACATACAGTAGAGCTTTAAAAATATCCGTTGTGATGGTGTAATCACAATCGGAGGAAAGGAGGAGGGAATATGCATATTAGAACAGGGCAAAAGAAAATATTCGATGCGATTGGAAAGGTCCGATGGGGCAACATAATAAAATAGCAGAGAAATCCTTTTTAAAACACATGGAAAGGATTTTCTGCTTTTTACAAAGAGAAAGGACCAAATTTCACTTAAAAAGGGGAAGGGATCAAGGTGGGATCGAGGTATAACGCAATCGCAATCAGAATTGGGGGATTGGGGAGAGGCGATGGGGGCAAGACCTTTGTAAAACGAATTAAAATAAAATTTAAGTTTTACAAGGGGAAGAAACCCTTCTATTATGAATGGGCGGAGGATTTGCGGTGGGACCTGAAGGTCCGTCGGCATCGGGAGAACGGAGGAGAGCAGAGGAAAGGTCATATATGAAATCACCGATTGTGATGGAGCGATAGTGTATGGGCCATCTGATTGGATGATGAGATCGACGGCAGAGGTGTAATTGGAGGGTGTCAATCGGGAGGAGTCAATCAGAGGGGATCAATCCGAGAGGATCATTTGAAAGCGTTGATTGCATACAGGCCATCGAATTGTCGATCGGATCGATGGTTAGGATGACATCGAGCGGGGCTCAATCGGAGATATGACAATGGGGGAAGGAGAATTGGAGGAAGGGATTTTCAATACAAAACTTTAAGTTTTATCATAAAGTTTAAGGATAAGAAAAGGAAAGGATTTATTTAATCGAATGAGGGGGGATTATCCAATCACATCAGAGTTCTTTATGAGGGCCATTCGGAATGCATTTTCCAAACGTTGTGATTGCGATCGGGAAAAGGGGAAGGGATTGTATTGGACCTACGGGGTTTTATAATATATAACTTAAATATTTATTATAATGTTAAAAGGTATGGAGGGGAAGTGGTTTAATTGCATCGGAGTTTCTTGAGTGAAGGAACTTTTGCATTGCGCTTGTGTAAACAGAAGGGGAAAAAGGGGAGTTTTTATAAATAAAACATAACACTTTAATAAAATAAAGTTTATGGAAAGGTGGGAAAGGGGTTTTGGTTTAGGGTATAGGGAAGATTTATTCACTTAGGCATAAATTTTAATCCAGAATTCAGTTTTGAGAGTGTAATATACCATTGAAAATCTCTTTCTACTGAACATATTTAGAACATGATTTGACACTGAAAATGTTGTGGAAAATTTCTCTGAAAGGAAGGGTGATGACTTTGTGGAGATAACAGCTTCTGAAATGTGACTTATTACATATGCTGACATAAAATTACATAATAAATGATAATAAAGGAATTACATCAAGCTAAATAGAACATTTCTTTGATCTTTGGAGGTGTTGTGACTTTGAGCTTATTGACCTCCTCATGGCCTTGTTGATATTTATTGACACTTGACTCATTAATTTGACCATGGTGAGATCCTAGAACCTAATGAGACCCATCCTATGACCTACTAACATGGATTTGGGAATGAAAGTGACTCATTACTAAAGACCATAGAGAGGAGAATCAACAAGTTTCACATGAGGGAAAACTGATAAAAAATCACTACCATCAATGGATCCACGACCTAGCGGAATGGTGAAATTTATTGGTATGGGACTCCTAATATGCAAATGAAAAAGAGAAATTTTGATTAGTGATGGCAGTATGACTAGACTGACACTAACATTGCCTCCAATGGGGATGGTAGCTCCTTGGAGGTGCCAAGAACACCGTAGACCAAGTAGTCTTATCCATTGGGCATGGAGTCAAAAATACTAAAAATTGACACTATGCAGACTGATTCTGACTCAAAACTAAGACTGAAAAAATAAAATAAAACCAAACCATACACATATCATTTGAGTTTTATAGCCTTCACCTTGGTCCCCAAAATTCAATGACTGTGTGCTTGAAATCTGACCAAAAATAACATGGTATATACAATGATGGTGACATAGTTTTTGATCCATTATCTTCAACAATGGTAGTGCTTTAAAAGCCTACCATTCACTGCTCCTCCAGGGAAATCTTGGCCATCCATTTTTGAAAGAAAGAAAGCATTCTGTCCCCTATATGCTGAAATACTGTATGGTCCTTTCCACAAGTTGTCAAACTTATCATGCTTCCCTTTGTCCTCATTTCTTGCATCCCATCCCAACACTACATCATCCAACTGAAAATTTTCTGCTTTGGTCTTTCGGTCATAGATCTTCTTTATCTTCTCTTGCAACTGAATAGCATTCTGTGACACTTCCTCTCTTGTTTGCTGAAGGTGGATCATCTGATTGATCCTTCGCTGATTGTCATCATCTTCACTACCAACTTCTTGCAATAATCTCATCACTGGAACTGTAAGTGATGTAGGAAAGACAACATCAGTACCATAAATCAATTCAAAAGGTGACATACTTATGGATTTCTTGCAACTAAATCTATCTGCCCACAATGCGTTGATGAGATTTCGATGCCAGTTTCTTTTGTTTGTCTCCAGCATTTTCTTGATTATATTTATCAAAGATTTATTAGATGATTCCGCCAAGCTGTTGCCTTGTGGATAGTACGCTGTTGAATGGCCCAACACAATGTTATATTTGTCGCAGAACTCCACCATTTTCTTAGACTTGAACGTTGTTGTGTTGTCTATTATAATTTTGTGAGGGAAGTGAAAACGAGATAAAATATTCGACTCTAAAAATTGAATAATTACCGTATCAGTTGTGTTCCTTGCTGGAATGGCCTCGATCCATTTAGTGAAGTAATTTGTTCCTGTCAATATCCATCGATGCTGTGCCGATGATGCGGGATGGATTTCTCCTATGAAATTGAGTCCCCACTGCTGAAATGGAGCATTTACTGAAACTGATTTCAAAGGAAGAGGAATCAGTTTCCTTTTTCCTTGGAAAATTTGGCATTCATGACAACTCATCACCATTTTAAACACATATGAAAATAAAGTGGGCCAATAATATCCTGCTCTCAACACTTTGTTAGCTGTAGTTTTCCAAAACAAATGACCACCACAATCACCTTTGTGAAATTCATGCATTACCTTCTGAGCCTCATCTTCAACCAAAAAATTAAGCAGAATACCTCCTAGATCATTCCAATAAAGAGCACTATTTAAAATACAGTATTTAGCAGACTTAAGTTTCAGTGATCTACCTTTTCTTTTAGACATTCTTGGAGGAGGTGAAAGATGTTGAAGGACATAAAAAATATCTGAATACCATGGGGATTGTAGAAAAATATCTGAAATTGGAACAAGAAAACCTTCATCTTCATCCTCTAACATTGCTGTACTGAGGTTTATATCCAGGGCACGCAGATTTGATTGGGCCATTAATTTTTCCAAGCCTTGTCCTTTGATCAACTTTGTGGGTTTGATCTCCAAATAATACTCCAACATAGCTATTATCCATTTACCTCTTCGACCTTCTGGATCAGTTTGCATCAAGACATCTACTGCTGCATTAGGAACATATGTTATAGTATGTGAATGCAGAATATAGACCCTAAAATCCTTCAATGCCTTTATAAGAGCCAGTTCTTGCTTCTCAATAATATTATACATCAAGGCAACATCTCTAATAGTCCTACTGAAAAAGGCAATTGGCTTTTCTACCTAATCTCTCTTTTGCATCAAAATAGCAGCCATAGTATGCTCTGATGCAAATGAAAATATGATAAAATCTTGAGTATAATCAGTACTAATCAAGACTGGGGCATTGGACAAAGCAAGCTTTACTAGATTAAATGACTTGATAGCCTCCTCAATCCATTTGACAGTGCTATCCTTCTTCAACATGTTAGTCATTTCTCTCAAATGTTCCACCAAATTGGGTATAAATCTATGCAAGAAATTCATCTTACCATTGAATTCTTGAATCTCATTTTTGTTTCGTGGAAGGTCTATGTGCTGAATTTCCTCCACTCTATATGGATCAATACAGATACCATCTTTAGAGATGATATGCCCCAGAAAATTGCCTTCATCCATGGCAAAGAGACTCTTCTTGGGATTGAGAGAAATCCCAAAATTTCTGCATCGCTGAAACACAACCCTCAAATGGTGCAAATGCTCATCATCAAAACCAGAAAATATTGTCAGATCATCCAAATAAAAAACCAGAAAAAACATCTTTTTCATTGGCAAAAGCAATGTCCATTGCTCACTGGAAAGTAGCTCCAGTGTTCTTCAATCCAAATGGAATTTTGGCATACTGGAAGGTTCCCCAGGGTGTTGTGAAGGCAGTTTTATCTTGGTCTTTCTCATGCACCAAGATCTGATTATAGCTTGAGTAGCCATCAAGTAGTGACATCATTGATGATCCAACTACTCTCTACAGAATATGGTCCATCTTCGGAAGTGGATAATTATCCTTTAAGGATGCCTTATTCAAATTCTGAAAATATATGTACAATCTTATTTCTCCTGTCTTTTTACGTACTGGGACCAAATTTGAAATCTAGTTAGAAAATATAATTGGTACTATGATACCAGCTTTGTACAATCTATTTACCTCTTTTTCGATGGATGGCAGTAGCTTCGGATTGATTCTTCTCAGCTTCTGTCTAAATGGCTTCTGATCCGGCTTGATGGGAATAGTATGTTGGATTATTTTCTTATCATACACCTTCAAATTTGAATAGACCCATGCAAACACATCAGAAAATTCAGAAAGAAATTTAACATAATTTTCCTTTACCTCAGGGGACTATGCCTTTGAAAATTTCAAAAACTTGGGCTTGTCAGATGTTCCGAGATTCACATCTTCAACTCCTTTCTCAGTAGGCACCAATCTTGGTTTCTTTGCAACATCATCCTGATCAAAAATCTCCTCTAAAGGCATGATACCTCTAGGAATTACATTATCTTTCAACTTCAATATGTCCATCTGATTTGTTTCAATTTCTTAATCATCAACCTCATAATCACCTTCTATTGGAGTATGTTTGAATTTTCCATCACTTTGCAAAAAAACATTGATCTCATTGTCATCCCGAAACACTTGTCAATACCTTAAATTTTCCATAACAGCAAGCCTATGTTTGACATAAATTTCAAACTTGTTGCTGGAGTTCATCAGAATCTTCATGTTGCCTACAGTAGTGGTAAGAGAATCAGCAATAATGTTATGCATTCTGGGTACTGTTGTCAAAGTGTACTCAGGAAATGTCTTCAAGATGTCCAGGACTGCATTTCTATATGCCCTGAACTATGGATGTTTTTCTTGGTACTCTCCTTTGACCTGTTTGATTATCAGCTCAGAGTCTCCATATATAGAAATTATTTTTGAATTTAACTTCTTCAAAATTTTCAGACTTGCAATCAAAGCTTCATACTCTGCTTCATTGTTAGAGTAGTCAAAAGCCAACTTATAAGCACATACTCTAACATTACTAGGAACCTTTTCAGGCTGGAAAATAGGGCTCCATATCCATATTCCTATACCAGCTCCATCCTTACCAACAGCTCCATCAAAATCCATGCTCCAAAGGCCTTCTTCTTCTTCTTGTAGATGCTGAAATTTTTCTTCTTTCTCTTCTTTACCTTAACTGATTTCTGCATCTTTCTGTTGTTCAATGTCTTTTTGCTACTGGCAGGCATGAGGCTTAGAAGTGATTGTTGCTTTATCCTTTTCCTATTTGAGGACTTCCCTAAAATTCTCTGAAATCTCAGGTATTTCATCTACTTGTACCAACTGAAATTTTTCATCATTCAAACCACCATATGAATATAAGACAAAGGACTCTAAATTTGTGTGGACTGCATTAATGGGATGATTTAATGGCTTCTCTTTGCTATTGATCATATATTTCATTTTCTTCTCCCTATATATCTTTCTCAACTGTCCAAACACAGGGATGGTGGCATAAGAGAAGTCAAGCTGCATGGTTCGTCTAAGTTTTGCACCCCAAGACCTATATAGAAGCATTCCAAACCGTGGTGGGCATCGACAACAACTACATCCATCAATACATTCTTAGATAGGATTTGATCTAAGACACTACCAAGTCTTTGATAAGACCAATACAATGGACCCTACCTGAGTCAAAAGAATACAAATCATGGTATTTATGGGTAATATTAAGTCCTAACTTCTCCATGATGGCCTTTGGCATCAAATTATGTGAGGCTCCGGAGTCCAACATATCATTATGCAAGATGAACTCATGTAATCTAAGACTCAGGTAAAAGGGAGGGACTTCAATTTCTTCAGATTGATATTCTGTGGCTCGACCAAATATGAGTTCCGGATAGTCATCCTCAACATTTACCATATCTGAAATAGAATCTATTTGCAAAATTATAGACACCTGACCTTTATAAGCACTATTTTTACCAAATCAGTCAAAGGCATGGACACTTTCAGCTTAGAAATTTCAAAATTTCTCCAAATTAAAAGAAGGAGCTTTTTCTACCTCTTTAATGGGAGGATCTTTCTTCTCTTCTTGCTTGTTTGCTACGGTCTACTGGTTCTTTTCAATTGTAGTGTTAATTGATGAAGGTGTTTTGCTGGATGAAGGGTCAGTTGGCTCTTTCCCTTTCTTCTAAGAATCGTTCTTCATTTGGAGCTCTTTTATTTTCTGAATGGGACTGATTGGAACATCTCTATTCCTCAAATAATACTGCTTTTGTTGGGCCGATAAAGCATTCATGTACCCTTTCTGGTAATCATCGGACACATCTTCTAACACTGCATCATTAGCCAAAATGAAATCTTCGTCCTTTTGAATGTCTGCAGTCACTGTATATTCCTCTTCTTCTATTAGAAAGATAGGGGCACCATCAGCTGTGAAAAAGTGATTGGCTTCAATCACAGGATCATCATCCTCATCTGTCTCTGTTCCCTGAACATAATTCTGTTGTAATGGAGTTCTAATTTTCTGTTATGGTGATGTTTGGTCCTGCGCTCTCTATTCTCTTTTCTTGATTCTAAATTGCAGATGTTGCCCTCTGAAATTCAAATTTCTTATTTGAGTTTCAGGTCTATCTGAAATGGTCAATCGATCAACCATATTTTCAACTGTTTGGATCAAAGTGTCCATTTTTTTGTTTGAAGGAGAGGTTTCTTCTTTCACCATGACTCTCTTTTCAGCTCTGGTTCGTGCTCTTTTAGCTAGTAGATTTTCTTCTACACTTACAACTATCTTCTGCATGTCCTCAAGCATAGTGGGATCTCTCTCTTGCAGCTGATATGCCATATCAACATCGAAACCATCTGGAAATTTGAGCAAGGCTAATCCCACAGGAGGTTTCAGGTTGGCCGGAATAGCATTATATACAACATTGAATCTTAAACAATAATCCTGCACAGTTTCACCCACATTTCTCTTAATATTTTCATATTCAGACAAAATTTGGAGTGGGTTTTTCTTTACCTCCCACTGGTATAAGAATTGTGTGTGCAACTCCTACAAAGTGCTAATTGACCCTGCTGGTAAGGCTCTGAACCACTTTCTAACTTCACCTCCAAATATTTGGACAAACAACCTTGTAGTTACATTCTTTGCCTCTACCTCATGTAAATCAAAAAAGTCATTCATCTTATCAACATGTTGCTGGGCTGTGATGCTTTGAGTGGCATCAAAGATAGGAATTTTACTTTGGTAATCAGCAGGCATATCATTGAGGACCTGAGGTAAAACTAGGGGTGCATACCAGGCAGCCATGACTCGAGGTGGATTTACAACAGTGTTTGTGCTACTAGGATTTAAGGGAGGTGTTGATTGAGGAGATGATAACTGAGAATTGATTGATGCGAATGCTGATGAACTAGGAGGAGGGAATGTTGTTCCTAATGACTCTTAAGGCTTAGAGATATTAGTTACAGTGATAGATGACTGAGGGGAATTCAAAATATAATCATAAATTGATGTATTTTCTCTTTGAACTTCAATATCTACAAGGAATTCTGGATCTAAAACTGTGTCATCAAGTGCAGTTTCAGACTTATTTATAAAAAAAAGAAAGCTCAAAACTCTCATCAAAAGAAAGATCTTCTACAAACAACCACTCACTGGACAAAGTATGGGATCTGAAGATAGGTCTAGGACTTAGTGATCCCTCTTGTCTTCTAACTATTCTTGGGATAAGATTAGGATTCTCAAACATAGGGGGAGGAATTGGATCAGGATTAGCCCTTGTGTATCTTCTTGAAGCCAGTGTGGTGAAATTTTCTACTGTACAAAATTATATTTTAGCCTAGTAGACCCTGAACATCATCTTCCAGAGTCAAGAAATTTACCAGAAAAATATTATGGCCCGATTTCCTTTAAGAACCACCAACTTCGAACTTATATCATAAAACACATTTATTCTACCAACGTGACATACATTTAATTCAACGGGGGCCCACACATCCATTATTAACCTTTTTATAAATTAAATAAACATATAATAATGCAAAACCGTCGGACCATACCTCGATTTATTGCTTGTGCACTTCACTGCGTGATTGCTGTTAGATCTAACATACTCCAGATCGGATGATATTTTCAAAGTCCGAGGGTTAACACATGAAAGTTGCATGATATGGGTGGTATTTGGGAGATGACGTGCCCAAATATTACTGGATCATGTTTTTTTGGTGTGGTTTTGCTCTGGGCCAAAAGCGGCACGACAAAGGCGGTTTTGGTTTCAGAAACCCGCTTCTGGTAAATGAATCGTGCTTTAACTCGGGTTTTTCACTAAGGTTTGGCACTTAACTCCTCCTGTTAACTTCAACGGCTAGGTCCCACTAATATTTACTCTGCTGTCAACATAATAAAGCTTGTTTACTTCAACAATGGATATTTCCAAGGGATTGTCGCGTTCTACATAACCAAGGTTTTTAACCTTAAACAGAGGTTGCACTTTTCTTCATTCACATAGGGCCTAGCTATGATTTTCTTCAAAAAAAAATAACAGATTCAATTTGAGTGCCAAGAATATGAGCTCGAATACAGTCAGATCACTTCCCCAGTGGAGTCGCCATAAATGTTATCACCTGATCTAGACCTCAGGCTGAAGAAAGGAAAAACATGGTAACATCTAAACCACGCTCAGCCTTGTAGCAAGCCCTACAAGGACAGGAGAGGGATCTCTCTGTGAAAGATATTCAACAAAGTACAATTATGAAACTGATTTTAGGCTAGGTATAATAATGGGAAAATGTTTAAATGAATGAATTTTTCAGGGATGTATGGAACAAATGGGACAGTTTGAATAGGGGAATTAAATAAGGTATATAGGGTATTTAATCAGGCAAGGTAGGCAGGAAATTTTAGCAATTAAGTTAAATAATGATGAAATGGAAAGACTGGTGAGGAGCTGAAAAGGGAATAAGAGATGGATCCCTTTCAAATAGAAGAAAAACATAGAGTATTGAATGATTTCCCAAGGCAGAGCATAAAAGATGGATTCTACCTTTCTATCTTGAAAGCATTCAAACAGAGGTGTTTATGAACGAATGATACACATAAAAATTTGCATATGAACAGAATGGAGAGAACAAATGTTAAAACTCATACCACATGGATCCCACAAATCAGAGCTGCATCTCTTATTAATTCCCTGTCCAAAACTGTTACAATGGAGTGCAGAGCATTCTCCTTGATTTCCACACTATTCCCCTACTTACTGATTTACAGACTCATTCAAATGACTGAAATAATTACATTAAATAGACTGAAATGTGGGAAAATAGATCCATAGAAAAAGGGAGCTATTTTAACAGCTCAAGAACTGAAATCCGAATATGGAAAAGAGAACCAACAATTTGCCTTTGAAAATGAGGAACAACAATACGTTTTGACCACTTGGGCAGTTTCACTGATACACTGGATGGATGTAAAATAGGCAATCTTAAGTGCAGATTCCTATTTTCCTGCTGCTGTAGGAGTCTCTATCTTATATTATCTCTCTGCCCTTTGACTATTTCTTTCTTTTATTTCTTTGAAGAAAACTGACTTTTAATAAAATGCCTTTGAAATAAAATAAAACGAAATTATGCCTTTAGTGAAGGGAAAAACCCAATTTTTGAATGGAAGGAGCGAAGGGAAAGGAGGTGGGGTCCGCATTGCAATCGGAATCAGAGGGGATGCAACATATAGTAGATCTTTGAAAATATGCGTTGCGATGGTGTAATCGCAATTGGAGGAAAGGAGGAGGCAATCTGCATATTAGAACAGGGAAAAAGAAAAACTCCGATGCGATTGGAAAGGTCCGATGAGGCAACATAATAAAATAGTGGAGAAATCCTTTTTAAAACACATGGAAATTATTTTCTGCTTTTTACAAAGGGAAAGGACCAAATTTCACTTAAAAAGGGGAAGGGATCAAGGTGGGACCGAGGTATAATGCAATCTCAATTGAAATCAGGGGATTGGGGCAGGCGTATTACACAATAAAACTTCGCCGATGCGATTGGGGAGAGGCAATGGGGGAAAGACCTTTGTAAAACGAATTAAAATAAAATTTAAGTATTACAAGGGGAAGAAACCCTTTTATTATGAATGGGAAAAGGATTTGGGGTGGGACCTGAAGGTCTGTCGGCATCAGGAGATCGGAGGAGAGTGGAGGCAAGGTCATATATGAAATCACCGATTGCGATGGAGCAACGGTGTATGGGCCATCCGATTGGATGATGAGATTGACGACAGAGGTGTAATCGGAGGGTGTCAATCGGGAAGAGTCAATCAGAGGGGATCAATAAGAGAGGATCATTTGAAAGTGCCGATTGCATACAGGCCATCAGATTGTCAATCGGATCGACGGTTAGGATGACATCGGGTAGGGCTCAATCAGAGATATGACAATGGGGGAAGGCGAATCGGAGGAAGGTATTTTCAATACAAAAATTTAAGTTTATCATAAAGTTAAGGATAAGCAAAGGAAAATGTTTATTTAATCGGATGAGGGGCGATTATCCAATCACATCGGAGTTCTTTATGAGGGCCAATCAGAAGGCATTTTCAAAACATTGTGATTGCGATCAAGAAAAGGGGAAGGGATTGTATCGAACCGACGGGGTTTTATAATATATAAATTAAATCTTTATTATAAGGTTAAAAGGTATGGAGGGGAAGTGGTTTAATCACATCGGAGTTTCATGAGTGAAGGAACTTTTTCATTGCGATTGTGTAATCGAAAGGGGAAAAAGGGGAGTTTTTATAAAGAAAACATAAAACTTTAATAAAATAAAGTTTAGGGAAAGGTGGGAAAGGGGTTTTGGTTTAGGGTATAGGGGAGTTTTATTCACTTAGACAGAAATTTTAATCCAGAAGTCAGTTTTGACTGTGTAATATACCGTTGGAAAGCTCTTTCTAGGCTCTTTCTACTGAACATACTTAGAACATGATTTAACACTAAAAATGTTGTGGAAAATTTCTCTGAAAGGAAGGGTGATGAATTTATGGAGATAGCAGCTTCTGAAATGTGACTTATTACATATGCTGACATAAAATTACATAGTAAATGATAATAAAGGAAAAGCATCATGTTTTCACCTCAAAACATGGTTTTGAGGTGAAAATTACATCAAGATGAATAAAAAATTTCGTTGATCTTCGGAGGTGCTGTGATTTTGAGCTTATTGAATTCCTCATGACCTTGCTGATATTTATTGATACTTGACTCATTAATTTTACCATGTTGAGATCCTAGAACCTAATGAGACCCATCCTATGACCTACTAACATGGATTTGGAAATGAAAGTGACTCATGAATAAATACCATAGAGAGGAGAATCAACAAGTTTCACATGAGGGAAAACTGATAAAAAATCACTACCATCAATGGATCCATGACCTAGCGGAATGGTGAAATTTATTGGTATGGGACTCCTAATATGAAAATGCAAAAGAGAAATTTTGATCACTGATGGCAGTATGACTAAACTGACACTAATAGGTCATGCAAAAGTAAATCCCCGCTTTGATCAAAAGATTTTGATGCAACAATAGATTGTGTAAATCTTTTCATACCTTGATGATGCTTGGGAACTTCTTGTAGGGCTGCAAGAGTTCCTTCCTCCAAAGTGTTGGCTGCCCAAACTTTTGATGGATGTGGCTACTTCTTCATGAGTGTGATAGTGTTAGGACAAAGCTCCTCAAGTGGTGTGAGCTCTTCCTCCTTTGTTCTTTCTCCATAAAAGGTTTGGATCAACCTTTCAGTGAACTCTGCAAAAGTCTTCACCCTTGCATGGTTCAAGTGGTTGCACCACCAAACATAGGCTTCACCCTCCAAGTGCAGCACTGAGATTTCAACAGCTTCTTTCCCTGGTACAGGATGTAGTAGGAAAAATGCCTCCAACTTTCTCACCCAAGTTCTTGTTGTAGATAACCCATCAAAAGTAGATAACATAAATCTATTGCCTCTGATTTCTCTTCTGCTGCAGGGTCTCTTCTCTTCCTTAAACTAGATGAAATGAGGGAAATCTAGAGTCTCCTTGAAGGCTGTAGGTTGAGATATATACTCAACAAGGTAATCACTTAGAATCAAATGATCCAAGCATCTTCCATGCTCAATGTCTTCTTCTTGATGAGAATAGGAAGTGCATGGTCCTTCCATTTCTCCTTCTTCAATATTCTTGACCTCCTTGGAGAAGTTCTCTCTAGATCTAAATACTGAGGAGAGAAATCTCATATTCTTCAACATTATGATCTTCTTGGGCTTAGCTCACTGGCTGAGCCAATAAATTTTCTTTGATACCACTGTAATGTTCCAAATCCGGAATTGCTAGCAAGGCATGGCTAGAAAATGCATTTTCTAGTCATGTTTGCTACAAGAATTGAAACTAGGACCTAGATCCCTTAGATCAATGGATCTAAGAATTAAATCCAAGAGATGGCTCCAAATAAATCCTTCTAAGGTGGTTAAACACATCTACCACACTTAGATGTCCTCAAAAAGTTCCCGATGAAGGGGTTGCAACAATGTAAGCACAAGAGCTAGAATGATAGTGTTATTTCTCAACCATCAGCATATGAAGATTTGAATATCCAATAAATAATGTTATAGAAGAAAAAGAGTACAATTTCTTGAGGAAACATCCACTCAAGAAAGGCAATGCAAGCTTGAATAAGACATGTACATGAAATACAAGAGCACTGTTATTTCTGCATAAACCCAGTCTAAGAGGACGCAGTTTATAAGAGGTACTGCTCCATATTGCATAATAACTAAAATATATGTCAATATATGGCTCAAATAAAGTGGGGAAGAAAGGCTCTAAGCCCCGAAAGAAATAATAAAACAATACTCCAAAGGATTAGGTGAAATATACAAAATGGAAAAAATGCCAGAGTTGCTGGGCAGCAACTCCAACTCAGAAACTAGAAATACATAGAGAAGGCTGAATGTGATGAATGATCTAAAGTAGATCTCCTCCAATGGATCTCCTAAGTGGAAGACTGATCCTTACACTTTATATCTCACCCTCCAATCAGCAATAAAAAACCCCACAACAAGTGCACCATGAAAATAACGCAGTTACTGAAGCAAACTGTGTTGTAGGGGCAAAGGAATGAGTTGAACCAATGCCAAGTTATGCAATAAGCTCCAATGGCTCCCAATATGATCCTCCAAAGGGAAGAAAGAATCTCCCTCTGAAAAACAAGAGATGGAAGAGATGTGTGAAGTCTCCACTGCAACACCCTGCAACACAGAATTATGTTGCTGCAGCAATAACGCTGTCCTGGAGGAGGATGCTTTCACCTTGAGCCAAGAAGTGTGCAGAATGAAGAACAAACCTTCAAGAGGCCTCTTGAGAAGGTGAAGGATTCCTAAACAGGAATTCCCCAACAATTCTTGCTAAACAACCAAGAATGCACAATTGTCTGAATAGACAATGAGATCAATAATCCATAGCATGAGAAACAATGGTTTCCTTGCCCTCCTTTTAAACACATGAGAGCTCCCTCTCCATGGGTCCCACATTATTAGGGTTTCCTCCTTCAATTAATATTCCCTCCTCTATCTCTGCACTGTCCCATAGATGCTTTCCACCTCATACCTCTGCGCTGTTTGACTTGGTGAAACTTAACCAAGCCTTTTTGCAAAATGTCCCCTTTCACACATGAGGGTGTGACATCTAGTTCCAAGGCTAATCCCCTTTCATACTAGAGGGATTTTATCCATATTTTTATTATGAATGGGCCTTCTAGCCCAATTATTCACCTGCTAAGTGAAAATAGAAAAAGTTAATATTCCAATTTATTGCTGGAAAAATTTGGAATATCACAAAAGTGCATGAGGTGGTTTATAGGAGCCAAAGACTCTGATGAATGTAGATTCTAATATCGGGAACCAATGTGCCACCTCGGTGATAGTTTCCATGGAAATCTTTAACATGCAAAGGGGATATTCTCCAAACAACAGTTGGTACAACGGTGTAATCAATGCATCAGATATGTACTCATGTTCCTTATTATACTGGGAGTCCGAAAAGACCTTCAGTAACTTGTGTATAGGCTCCTCCATCTCCACAATATAGTTGTTACTCAATTGCTTGAAGTGGCACCTCGATTAGACAACATCCATAAGGTATGAGGCCATGTAGAACTCGAAGGGTTGGAATTATACTGGAACCTGTGCCGTGATAATGTTGGTTCTTAGTGACAAGACTAACAAGTTAGCCCAATTGAAGATTGTCCCTCTGGTAGTGACCATATTCATTACAAGGACCCATGTACCTTGAAAAGTACTGATATCATCCTTACCATATAGTCTTTTCATCATTTTCGTGATACATTGATCCACTTTTATAAGGCCATCTGTTTTACATATTTGATCCTTCTTGGATCGAAATTTAGAAGGGTCTTGCCACCAACCGTTGCAGTGTTTTGGATCGGTTCCTTGTAACCTGTTAGCCACCAGGAGTTAAACGATGACTCCTTTGCTGAAATATTGTAATATTATGCCATATATTTCAAATGAATGGTTGTATAGGGTTTTCCAGAGTGGTTGGTTATTACCCACTTCTGGTTATCTATGTGCTGAAAAATCCATTCAATAATCTTTGCGCATGGGAATATTGGTGGGTATGAAAAAATATGATGGAGTTTGGACCTATTGAGATTTATGTATACTTGAAAATCCTCTCGGGTTTCTAGAATGTTTGGGTTGGAGAATTCAACATAGAAATAATACCACGTCTACTTGGTGTTCTTATTGAGGACACAATATGTTTCTCTTTACAGAGGAGGTGACAACATAATATGATAGATTTCTTATATACTGACTTCAGAAATCTTCTGAGGATTTATGATCAGTGGTGGTGCCATTGCCCTTGAAATAGAGGAAATTGATATGCACTTGAGGTCTAAGTCACCTGGCATGTCAAAAATACAATCCCACGATAAAGCAGATGACATGAAAATTATAGATATGTACAACAAGGACAAATTAATAGAGCTACAGGTAAAAATTTTATCTAGACAGGTCACAAGGGTAAAAGTGAAAAATTTGTGACTTTTTCGACTTAAAAATGAGGTCACAGGAGAGGGTAGGTCTCATGATTATGGAAGCTGCAAGGTCACGGGGGTATCTAGTTCATTGGGTCGCATGAGCAAGGAGGTCGCAAGGTCACAAGTTGTGTAAGCGAGGAGGTCACAAGGTTGCATGTCGCGTAAAATTACCTATCATGATTTTAATCCATGTGACCCGTCAGTTGGGCAGCTCAGTGAGGAGGCTGAGTGTAAATTTATTAGCTACAAGCCTTTCAGGGTCAAAGGGGCTTAGGGAAAGGGAAACATATATCAAGAGGATGAGTAAATGACTTAGATTTTGGGGAAAAATCGGTGCATAAGTCAGAAGCCAAGGTAGGAGGGTTTTAGGAATAACAATGAAGTTTAGGAGGTCATCCATGTAAATAAAAACCCTCCTATAAGGGAAGGTGGAGGGCTAGGAGCAGGTAAATGGAAAATGGAAAAATAAAATGATTACGGGAAGTCAAGAGCCACGTACCTGGAGGAATTCATGCTCCTATTCGGCTTCATAGACCCCTGAATGCTCCACCGAACTGAACAAATGCGACTAGGACAAGTGACTATATGTCAAAAGGGTCACACGTGTGGGAAATTAATGATGTTTCAAGGGTCGAAACCTCATAAATTCATTCCCTCACAACCTTTGCAACCTTTGCAACATGGCGCCCCTTTTGAGGTCATGAGGTTTCTAGGTCATGAAGGTCACGTAGGGCACGTAACTTTGGGAATCGGTATGATGTGACCTGTGTGATTTAAGTAAAGTAGTGGCTTGTGAGGTATTGCTAGGTTGTAAGGTCAAGACATGGTAGAGAGGTTGCAAATTTCAACCATGTGACCTAGCGATTTGACTTAGAATTAGGAAACAAGGTCTTCGAAACTTCGAGAGTTATACTTGGGAAGGTGTTGAAGGAAAATAAAATTATTGGTATGAGCTCAAATTTGTACTTCATGGATGTAGGGGCTCCAAAAATTTATAAGGGTCATAAATTTTGGAGGGTTGTTGAAATGGCTACAAGAATTGGCAATTCAATGGTAGAACCTTAGTATCTCTTCTTGCACCTAAACTTGGGATTGGGATGGAATATTAGGAATATTTTTGTCTGCATACTATGGGTTCCACTAGCATTTCCTTATAACCCCTTTTATATATTGGTAGGCCCTAGATACCTTGACTCGAATTGCTAACACCCAAGGAAAAACATCTCTAGCGACTCAACATAGGGGTATGAATAACGATGTGGGTTGTATAAGGAAATGTGTGGGAAATTAATCAAAAGGGTCGCATGTGTGGGAAATTAAGGAGGTTGCAAGGGTCAAAACCTCATAAATTCATTCCCTCACAACCTTTGTAACCTTTGCAACAAGGCATCCCTTTTGAGGTCATGATGTTTCTTGGTCATGAAGGTTGTGTAGGGTGCATAACTTTGGGAATCGGTATGATGTGACCTGTGTGATTTAAGAGAAGAAGTGTCTTGTGAGACATTGCTAGGTCGTAAGGTCATGACATGGTAAATAGGTCTCAAATTTCAACCATGCAACCTAGTGATTTTACTTACGAAAAATTAGGGGGCCGTAAGGTTGCACGATTTTATTCTTTCAGACAAAGACTAGATTTGACTTAGTATTAGGAAACAAGGTCTTAGAAACTTCGAGAGTTATACTTGGGAAAGTGTTGAAGGAAAATAAACTTATTGGTATGAGCTCAAATTTGTGCTTCGTGGATGTAGGGTCTCCAAAAATTTAGAAGGGTCATAAATTTTGGAGGGTTGTTGAAATGGCTACAAGAATTGGTGATTCACTCGTAGAACCTTAGTATCTATTCTTGCACCTAAACTTGGGGTTGGGATGGAATATTAGGCATGTTTTTTTTTCCATACTACGGGTTCCACTAGCATTTCATTATCACCCCTTTTATAGATTGGTAGGCCCTAGCTACCTTGACTCGAATTGCTAACACCTAAGGCAAAACATCTCTAGTGGCTCAACATAGGGGCATGAATAATGATGTGGGTTGTATAAGGAAATGTGCGGGAAATTAATCAAAAGGGTCACATGTGCGAGAAATTAATGAGGTCGTAAGGGTTGAAACCTCATAAATTCATTCCCTCACAACCTTTGCAACCTTTGCAACATGGCGACCCTTTCGAGGTCATGAAGGTCGTGTAAATTTGGGAATTGGTATGATGTGACCTGTGAAATTTAAGTGAAGTAGTGGCTTGTGAGATATTGCTAGGTCGTAAGGTCACAACATGGTAGAGAGGCCGAAAATCTCAACCATGCGACCTAGTGATTTTAACTACGCAAAATTAGGGGGTCGCAAGGTCGCACGATTTTATTCTTTTAGACAAAGACTAGATTTGACTTAGAATTCGGAAACAAGGTCTTCAAAACTTCAAGAGTTATACTTGGTAAAGTGTTAAAGGAAACTAAACTTATTGGTATGAGCTCAAATTTGTGCTTCGTGGATGCAGGGGCTCCAAAAATTTAGAATGGTCATAAATTTTGGAGGGCTGTTGAAATTGCTACAAGAATTGGTGATTCACTAGTAAAACCTTAGTATCTCTTCTTGCACCTAAACTTGGCATTGGGATGGAATATTAGGCATGATTTTGTTTCCATACTCTGGGCTCCACTAGCATTTCCTTATCACCCCTTTTATATATTGGTAGGCCCTAGCTACCTTGACTCAAATTGCTAACACCCAAGGCAAAACATCTCTAGCGGCTCAATATAGGGGTATGAATAACGATGTGGGTTGTATATATTTTTAGTATATTTTTTATGTCTCCGGTGTTGCTCCACCACCAGTGAGCCTTAACAGTACCCCGAAAAAGTCACTACTTAGAAATCACAACGTTGCTCCATTGCCAACGAGCCTAGACAATACCCTAATGGAGTCGTTGCATCTCCACTCTATGCAGGAAGGCTTTCTCAATATTTTTTCCCTTATTTTAATTTCTTTATGTGCTTATAGAACTTATTCATGTGTTCTTATTAGAACTTATTTTTTATGGAATTATTTTCCTCGGCTGACGAGGGATCTCGACTTATTTTACATGCAAGAGAGGTTATTTTTGGTTTTTCATAGACTATTGTTTTCCTGAAATATGTTTTCACTCATTAAAGTTCATACTTTCCCTTTTTTCCAGCTACACGATTCTAACAGTTCATTGAAAATGCATGGAAAATTCAAAAGTTGGGGATTTTTCTCAAAAATAGGATGTCATGGATAACCCGAGTCCCCCACTAAAATGGAATTCAACATTCAGCCTTGGTTGGGACTTAAGGAATGATCAAGTGGAGGCACAAAACAAGGAACACTTTATTCGTCTTTTTAGAGGCTATCTCAACCCTCAAAGTATCAAACTGAAGTGAAGCTCTAGAAAAGATTTATTCAGGGTGAACCTTTATTGAAAATTGAAAAAAAATAATAATACACACAAAAAATAAGTAGATAAACTATGGTACACGGATGGGGTAAGCAGCTCCGAGAGCTGCTAAGTGAAGTAGAACTTGAGATCATGGCCATTCACAGGGAGGGGTTTAATCCTCCCATCTAAGGTTTGCAACCTAAAGGTGTGCTGGCTAATATTCTCTCTAAACTGAAAAAGACCAATCCACAGAGCTTGAAACTTGATGTGCTTCCATTTGTCTTCATGGGATTTATCCCATTTAAGGACGGGGACACCTACATTGAACTCTTTGTTCCCTGCGGATTTCTTATTGAACCATCTCTTGATTCAACTTTGGTGAACAACAAATTTCTCCCTACTATTTTTTCTTTCTTCCTCTAGTTTGAGCATGGTATCGATATGGGACTACATGGTGGGGAAAGGTGTACCATAGGATTCTTGTGAAAAATGGAGGGTGGGGAGGTAGAGGTTATATGGTATAATGGCTTATTTTCTATAAACCAAGAAGAAAATGGAGGTGCCAAAAGACGATTTTGGGGTGACTCAGTTTGCCCATAGGGAGTTGTTCATAGTGTTATGCCAATTTCACTATTGCGAGACTAAATTTTTCTTGATAATGCGAATTGGGTTTTTGTTGGTGGATTCTGCTAAGTTGTTTCCTTGAGGGTAATAGTTAGTGGAGTGCTTTAGAATAATACAATTTTCTAAAGAAAAAGCATACAACTTAAAAGATGAGAAGTACATATAATTATCAAACACAAGAGAGGTTGGAATGCAAAACTTGGTTACGATGTGCCGGTTTATGAAATACATTACCTTTTGATCATTGAATTATCATAATGGGATAGCTTCAACCCACATTGTGAAATAATTAGTGGCCATGAGTATGTACTAGTGCTACTTTGACGAATTTGGAAAAATTTCCCCAATGACTTCCAAACCCCACTGTTGGAAAGGTTATTCTATTGCTATGGACTGAAGTGGAGAAAATGACTGAGATTATCTTCCAGTACATTTATGACAAATAGAACTTTTCTAGAATATGTGTGGGCATCCCTAAATAGGGTAGGCTAGTAGAAACAAGCCCTCATGATCTTATGGGTCGTGGTGTTGAAATCTAAACACTTAAGTAGTACACCATTATGATGTTTGTGGAACAAATATCCATGTATTAACTGGTAAGACATGAATTTAGGCCTCACAATCCTTTTTTTTCTTGCAGAAAAGGTCAGAGGCAAGGTTCCTTGTCCTAAATACTACTTTAGCTTAGAGTACCAATATGGAGAATCAGGTGCAGTTGTGAGATTTTCTTGGTAGATTTCAATCTCACGATCCCAATCTTTCGATTCCTCACTGTGTGGATCTACAACTTTAGTTGATAACTTACATAACCAATATCCTTTGATTGTGTGAGCAGGCTTAAACTCCATGTCATACTCTTGAAGGCACACCATCCAATTTCACCTCCATTCACTGAGCTCCTCCTACACAATTCATGACTGGACGACAAGGTGAGGGACAAATACTGTCACATGGTTATTCAAGATGTACGACCTAAAAATATTTACTACTTTGTATAATGTGTACACCTATTTGTCCATGTATGGGTAGTTGATCTCTACACCTTGCAACCTTGCGCTCGTCAAGGATATGAGCCTCTTGTCATGACCATATTTCTGCATGAGAACGATGACTAGTTATGGATTTGTGGGGGAAATGTAAAGGATGAAATCCTTGTTAAATTCTGGATTGTATAGAGTTGAGGCTTCCATGATGGACTTCTTTATTTGATTGAAATTCTCCTTCTCCTCCTGATTCCATTTAAACACCGAGCCTTTCTTAATCATATTATACAGCAGTTTGACAATCTGGGTGATGTCCAAAATAAAATTATGGAAGAAATTAATTTTCCCAAGGAAATATTGCATACCCTTCTTACCGCTTGGGAGGGAAATATCAACAATAACCTTCAAGTGGTTTGGGTCAACAGTGATCCCATCCTTTTTTATCATATGACCCAATATATTTCCATCCAATACCATGAAAATTATCTTTTTTGGATTCAATGAAATCCCATATTTTATGCATCACTCAAATATTTTCTTGAGGTGGAGTAGGTGGTCATATCTCTTCTTTGATAATACCGTGATATCTTCTAGATATACCACCACGCTTTGACCCATAAGTCCCCTGAAGGCGATGTCCATTTCCCTTTGAAAGGTTTCTCCAACATTGACTGGAACAAATCCCATGTGTTGAAAAGAAAATGTTCCCCATTTTGTTCTCAAGGTTGTCCTAAAATGGTGTCGTTCGAAAACCTGGACTTGGTTGTACCTAGAGAAGCCATCGAGAAGAGATAACATATCTGAACCAGATACAGTTTGAAGAAACTACTCCATAGAGGTAAAGGGATAGTTATCTTTTTCTGAAGCTTGATTGAGATTTTAGAAGTCGACGCACAACCGGATCTCACCAGACTTCTTTCGTACTAGAACCAAGTTTGAGACCCATGTAGAGTGCCTGAATTTGAAGAAAATACATGCATCAAGGAGATTATTCAACTCCTTTTGATAAGAGGCTCCAAGGTAGGGTGCACCTTCCTTAATTTTTGTTGGAATGGCTTGACCCCTTATTTCATTGGTATTACATGTTGTATAATCCTGGTGTCATAAATTTTGAGGTCATCATAAGTCCAGGTGAAAACATCCAGATACTTGTTAAATAAGTCGATAAATGATTTTTTTATTCAAGCATAAATCTGCTACCAATATTGATAAACTTCATATTCATTTCACTTCCAAGATAAATTTTCTCATGTGAGAGTGTGGAGCTTTATATCTTGGTATTTTTTGGGAGCTAGAACCAGTTTTTTAAATAAATTTTTTTTTCTAGTGTGACAACTCCTTTGGTCATGGGGTTACCTTTGCACTTGTATGCCTCCTTTTGCAAGGCATGTTCATGATTTTCTTCTTCGATTGTAACATCCTTGAATATGTTGGTATTAAACATGAAGTCAAGAATTTGTTGATCATCATTAAAAGCATGCATATTACTTACATTATATGGAACAAAGGGTTTATACAAAATTTCAATAGAAAAACCATCTCTTAATGGTGTAAACATAGTTGCAAGCTTAGCCAAAGTGTTGGTTGCAACATTATTCATTCTATGGACAAAATTAATGCCAAAATATTTAAAAGAAGAGAATAACTGCCTTACCTCTTGTTGATACCATTTAAAGTGTGGCGATAAACAATGGATTGTATTATGTGCATGTTTGGTGATGATTTTTGAATAACCAATCAACTTGAGGCACTCAACCTTTAGGTTGATGGATTTTTTTAGCCCAAGGATTAGTTCCTCATACTCTACGATGTTGTGGTACACTGAAACTCTAGCCTGCAAGAAATAAAAAACTTATTTTTTGGGGGGTCCATCAAGATACAATCAACACCAGCTCCATCTTGTGTCTTGGCCCCATCATAATATAATGTAAAATTTTTATTTTCGGTTGTATCTAAGCCAAACATATTTACATCTATGTTTCATGGTTCTATAACATCATCTAGAGGACAAGGAAGGAGTTCCATCTGGGTGGTAGTTGCGATAGGTGATGGAAAGGATTGATAACACCCAAGGATGTCCTATAAGAAACCCATTTGTAGTTCTTCTTGAAAAAATATCATAGGTTCGATTGGGGGCTTCGAGATCTATAATAATGTATTTCATGTATGGTTCACTATTGAACCTGATCTAGTTATTTTTTCCCTCATAAGGGATCCATAGGTGGGACCAATCGATTACGAAATAGCCTTGGAGTTGTCTTGATCAATATCTACTCAGCAATAGGCCATATGCCTCTAGGATGTCAATGACCACTATGTCAATACACTGGTGCACCCTAGGATATGAGGATAGTCTAATTATTACATTACTCAACTCACCAACGGTGGGGACTTGGGATCTATCCATTTGAATGATCCTATAATTGGTATTTTCTAGTTGAATACTCATATTCTTGCACACATATAGGGCCATAACATTGGTTTGTGAACCTAACTTAGTGAGGAAGTTATGCACATTAAAATTGAAAATTTAGAAAGACAAAAGAAACAGGGGGGTTGAACCTCTTGAATTAGAATTAGAAGCAATGAATATGGATTGGAGGTTGATTGAAGCCCGAGGCTGCATATAATAGTCTATCTTTGAAGAGGAAGAAGGTTTTTTGGCTAAGGACATGGTGGAGAAGGATTTGATGATAAGATCTCATTGGATAGCTATGTTAGTGAGATCGTAAAGTGAAATGTTGGCCTGAGTCTTCTTCATGTCTTCAACAATATTATACCCCGAGTCTAAGGAAGTGATACCTTTTGAGGGTGAATGGAGATTTAGACATATTCTGAGGAGTGGAGAGGCTAGATTTTCCATGGATCGAAGTATCCTTTAGGCTTTGAGTGGACGATGCCTTAGGGGTAGGGGTCAAAGCCTAGTTTGAGTTGTTACGAGGGAGGATACTTCTTAACAATGATTTATTTTTTTCTTATAGTGTGGAATCAGGTATTGTCCATTTAATCCTAAATTTATATGTCTTCGATGGCTTGGATGGGGGAACATCACCCAAGTTGGCTTCTAGGAAGGATTGAACCTCTTCCCCATTGATCACTTCAAAGGCTAAGAAGACTTAACCTATGTATTCATTGCAGGGGGGTGGCTTCTTCCTCAAAATATCCTACAGTATGATCCTCAACGAGTTGAGTAACTACAACCATGATGTTGTGTATCCATTGTGGACAAGTATTTTCAGAATGGGAGGCTTGGTGAAAATTGCAGAAATTATCTTTACCAATCTCCTCAACGTTGTAGTTTGTGTTGGGGCTTTTAGAGGGTCATGTAGGGACATTTTTTTTCTTCCTAAAAAAAGGTATGGGCGACATATTACTTAATGAGGCATCACTCATTTAATTTTCAAATATGAGAACTCATTCATTAGTTGTTTCAAATATTTAACTATGCTTTAAAAATCAAAGGAGTCCTTATCCTTATCACCAGACTTGATGGTTGATGGTAGATTTTTCTTATTTGTGGATTTGGACTCATCTAGAGTATCATGGTCAAGAACTCCTATAGAGAGAATATAAGTTTTCAACACCAAGAGCTGCCATGAATTTCTCCACTAGAGTCGCCTTTGCTTCGCGTTTAACAAACACATTGATATCACGTGGAAGGTCCCTCATGTAATAGTCTACAGTGATGGAATCATTAGGAGCCACATTTGGTGGAAAATTATTCAAAATAGTGGAAAATAGTTGGTTAAAGTATTTTACCTTCTCCTTCTTATGGCATTTCAATGTGCTCAATTCGGTAAGGAGCATGGAAGGGGTCTTACATTCCGAGAATTTCTCAAGAAAGGTCCTCCAGAGCTCCTCCCATGTGCATATTGAAGCAACAGGTAGTAATTGATACTAGGTAGTGGCTTTTTTCTCCAACATGTAAGGAAAAAACCTGCATGCTACATCATTGTATTGTACTCTCATCATTTGTAGGGCTAGGTAGAAGTTGCTAATATGATCTTCGACTAATGTCCCCCTTTTAGGATTAAAATTCAGAAGGTGTTTCTCAGGGTGACAAGGCATGTCATGAAGTGGAGCTCGAATGCCTAGAGGGGACTGGCCGATCTAGGCCAGTGGTTGCACCTGATTAGCTCTGGGAAGGGGATGCGACATAATAGGGTCAAAAAAATTTTGATTCACTTCTGGTGCTTGACCTAGATGATTCAATAGCATGGTGTGGTTTCCTGTCATTAGCCCGAGGGACCCTCGGATTTTATATATCCCTGAACATCCTCATTTTTCTAAGAATAAAAAAGTTCCTGTTGAACCTAAACAATCACTCATTCCGGGGAGGGTCCTAGTGGCAATAGTTATCTATGTTTCAAATGTTCTCATAAATTCCTATTCCTTTAATAACCTCAGTGTTCCTTCTAGGTGGGGGATTTTTAACTCGATCATTCTCTGACATAGGTAGATTATTCCATTGAACATTATCCTGCTAGATTGGATTATTAAAGCTGGTAACCGTGCTCCCAGGGTCCTCTCTACCAGTTTCTAACTGACTTAATAGACCTTCGATCGAGAGCCTCTTAATGACATCCACATGGTATTCCAACATCAATGCAATCATATGTGGCACAAAATTTACTAGGATACCCTGACGAGTATGTCACGGGTTATAAGTGTGAGGGTTACACAGTGATATTGTAGCTGGAATGCCTTTCTTGTGTCTAAAATTTTTTTGGGTGAGTGGATGTAAGGCCCTCAACTTCTTGTGTGTAAATTCATAAAAATGAGTGTCCCCTTCTACAAGAACATTCTCAAGTGGGGACGGTTGGAAGTCATCATCTTGGAGGTATCTAAAAGGCAGACCCATGCATGGATGGAGGGGAGTATTAGGAGAGGAAGGACATGATGCATTACTAGCTTGTTGGGGATTTCCTGTGTGAGGGCATGTGTTGGTTTCTGCCATCAAGCCCTCATTCTAGCACCAAATCTGTTGATGGGCTATAATTTACCAAAAACAATTAGGGGATCTCCCCGATGCAGAATCCTAATTAGACTCTACACCAATTTTTTAGGGATCCCATCTAGTATGTAGGCCCAGTTGCCATCAAGTTGGTGGAACTAAGCTTCAAATGAAGAGGACAAATATTTGGTAAAGAAACGTATGAATTTTGATAAAAAAAAGTTAGTAATTGATGAATTCGCTGTAAAACCATATACCATGAATAGAAAAAAATATTTCAAGGCATGAAACTTAAGAAAAGAATTTTTAGCAACAATTTTAACAAGATCACGCATATAATAGTAATAAAATGAACAACTAGGAAATATTTCATGATAGCCAAGTAATTCATTCATAACAAGTTCACAATTAAAAGTAATATAAATACGATATCAATAAAATTTTTTATCAACATAGCATGAGGTTAGCATATCGTATACCATCCATATGTTGCAATAAAACTGATAACACCAAAGAATACATGAGGAGAAAGTGCGCCACAACTCAAAGAATATTTCATTCCATTGAGAAGATGATATTCATAGAACCATCCCACAAATAGGCTTCCATCAAATCCAATAGTGAAAATCGAATATTAATCCTTGTATTCATCAAAAGAGCATAAGTTCTCAAATGAAACAATATATCTCCCAAAATAGTCCAAAGACCAAAAGTCCATTACAAAGTGACCTAAGGGTACATTTATAGAATAAAGGGTGATTGTTGGTACACCCATGACCCTTGATCTCCCCTATGACCTTTATTCTTCCCCATGCATCTCTAGACTCTTACTCTTTGCTATTATATTCTATTATGTTATGAAACAAAAATTGAATTAATTTTATGATAATAATTTAGAAAAATTTGGGGCTTGGGTATGTTGTTTTTCCTTGAGGTAAGCTTGCCAGAGCTTGTAATAAGCGGATATTGGGGACAAATTAAATTTTTCTTCTTTTTGTATGAGGAGACACTTGAAATAATTTGGGACTAGAGAACTTTTCTTGGCCTTAATCTGGTTGGCCAAGGTTTCCAACTTTGTGTAAATATTGATTGGCTCCATCACATACCATGTAATGTTTTCTTCTGTCAACTACAAATCCTATGAGGTGGAGGCTTGCTTGATTGGGATGAGAAGTGCTTGAATTTCTTCCAGTACCTCTTCATGGCTTCTGACAGTTCCCACTACTCCAATAGAAAGGGTACCATGAACCTCCCCTACTAACTCCAACCCGCATAGAAGATGATTATATGCAACCAGAACTCTATCTACATCTCTCTCTAACTTATATTGTGACTAGATCTTGATGTGAAAATATTATTTATCACTCTAAGTAGAAATCTAATCCTTGTTTGGAAGAGTCACTAGAACTTCCAGATACTTGTTGGTCCATTCGTGAATGTTATCCAGAATCATGACAACCTCTTTGAGTCTGGAAGATTTTCCTCTTGTGTCAGATTGCATAAGTAGGATGGGAGCTACTTTTTGATGTAACTTCATCATGTATTCATAGACCAAAGACATGGATCCTTCCAAGATCTCAGCTTCTTCTTTGATCGAGGAATGTAACTCCTTAATATTTGAATGGGCTAGGTGAAGGGCTGTGTTTTCTTTCTCTAGTTTCCTTTTCTCCTACTCCAACTTGGAAGATATTTTCTTCGATGCATATAGTTTGTTTTGAAACTCTGTGATATTCTTACTCACCCTTCCAACATTTATTTCAGTAGCAGTCATGAAAGAGGTCCCCACTAAAGAAATCATCCTAGGGTTCACCGTAGTATCTAGGACAATTTCCTTTTCCGTAGACACAAACAAAAGTTAATCTAGGTTCCTGGCATAATAATTCATTCTCCCATTAGGGGAATTTTGAGTTCTAAAATGGGCCTCCTAAGGAAATTGCAAAATAATAGTGGAAATAATCAAATAATATTAGGTTACATTATCAAATTTTAGAGGGAAAAAAGTAAAAACTAATTTTTCAACTCGTATTTCAACTTATCTCCCTATGGGTTTGCACAAATTTCGAGCGGAAACACTTTTTGGGTGCATAATTTGATCCCTCATCCAAGGAGTACCCATGTTGCATACTTTTGATGGACCCTGCTACACAAAAAATGAGAAATACATGAAAAACGTGATTGCAATCACGTTTTTCATGTATTTCTCATTTTTTGTGTAGCAGGGTCCATCAAAAGTATGCAACATGGGTACTCCTTGGATGAGGAATTAAATTTTGCATCCAACATGTACTCCCACTCAAAATTTGAGTAAAAACATAGGGAGATAAGTTGAAAATATGAGTTGAAAAAGTAGTTGTATTATTTTTTACTCTTTTTACTTTTTTACTTCGAAAATGGTGAAACATACCCCATGGTTGACATCATCTTGAATCCTATTGGTTATTATAAAGTTTATTTTGGTTGTACATTTTCCTTAGGAGGCCTATTTTAGACCTTCAAATCCCCCTAATGCTTGCATAATTTTGTGACTAACTTGATCAATGGCGAGCCTGGTCAATTCTAGTACGTCTTCCTCGACCTCATCTGGAATTCCCAACTCCTTGAGGAGAAGGTTACCTCCCATGATGGGGGTGTGTGGGGGAATATCTAGAGGAGACATCTCCACCTATTCATCGAGATGTTGCTTCTTTTCCAAGGCCTCTCGATCTTCTCTGTTGGCTTCCTTTTGATGCCTTCTGTCTCCTTATTCCTTCCTCTTTTTCTTTGCTTCCTTATTTTCCTTTTCTTGTTGTTCTTGTTCATCATTATTTATAATTTCTTATTGTTTCCTTTTTTCCTCTTCTTCCTCTTGCTTTTGCTCTTCTTCTTCCTTCTTCCTCTGTTCTTCTTCTTTATTTTGTTCCTCTTCCCTTTTATTTTCTTCTCTTATTCTTTTTTGTTCTTCTACTCTTATTCTTCTTTGTTCTTCTTATTTTCTTCACGTTGCCAACATTTTTCATATTCCTTCTATTTCTTCTATTCCTCTTCTTCCTCTATCCATCTTCCCTGTCTTGTTGTTGAAGGTCTCTTAATCCTTGTGAAATTTGAGCTCTTATTCATTTTTCCTTGCTAGGGATGCATTTATTTGTTTTAATGTCTCATTGTATTATTCCCCTCCCTGGCTGTTAGGGGGTCCTTTTGCTTCTTTACGCTTTTGTTTCTTTCTTTTATTCGATATTTCTACTAGCTATTTCCTCTCCTTCGACCTTTCCAATAAGCTTACATTCTCTTGGGAATGTTCCTCGTGCTCCTCCTCGCCTTCTACTTCCTCATTTGGGCCTAAATTTTTTTCTGCATTATATGAGTTTCTGAATTCACCTTTGTAAAACTATATGGTGTGCTAGTATGACCAATTCAAATTGGACCTTTTGTAGTGAGCCACCACTATCCTGTCCTAGTCATAGGATCACTGGTTTAGTGGTACAAACCTGAATCCATTTATTTCTTCACCTTCTGCTTCTACTTCCTTAAATTTTTCCAATGTGTATGTCCTGATTGTAAAAGGTAAGACAGACCAAGTTTTCTTATTTCGTTTTCTCAATGTCTTTGAGAAACATGTTGTCATCTGGTAGCATACCTCCTGTAGTAGAAATATGTCTATGTTGGATCTAGGAAGTGCATGAGGAGGTTTATAGGAGCCAAATACTCTAATGAATATCGATTCTTAGATCAAGAACCAATGTGCCACCTCGGTGATAGTTTCCATCGCACTTTTTAACATATAAGGGGGATCTTCTCCAAACAACAACCAATATAGTGGGGAAATGAATGCATTAGATATGTAGTCATGTTACTTCTTATAATGGGAGTCCCAAAAGACCTTAAGGAACTTATTTGTAGGCTCCACTGTCTCCATAGTCCATTTGTAACTCCATTGATCGAAGTGGCACCTCGAACAGATAACATCCATTAGGTATGAGGACATGTAGAAATCATAGGGTTGGATTTCTTCTGGAACCTGCGCCTTGATAATGTTTTTTCTTAGTGAAAAGACTAAAAAATTGGCCCAATGTAATATTTTCCCTCTGGTAGTGACCATATTCATTATAGGGAACCATGTATCTTGAAAAGTAATGATATTGGACTTACCATATATTCTGGTCATCATGGCTGTGATAAGTTGATACACTTTTATGAGGTCATCTATTCTTTAGAGTTGATCCTTATTTTCCTGAAATTTATAAGGGTCCTTCCAGCAACCCTTGACAGTGTTATGGACTGGTTCCTTGTAACCTTCTAGCCACCGAGAGTTAAATGACTCCTCTTTTTCCAAAAACTTGTAATATTCTGCTATATATTTCGAATGAATGTTTGTGAAGGGTTGTCTATAATGGTTGGTTATTACCCACTTATGGGTATCTATGTGATGAAAAATCCATTCAATGATCTCTTCATATCGGAAGACTGGTGGGTGCACTACAACATGATGGAGTTTGGACCTCTTGACTTTTATGTATACTTGAAAATCCTCTAGGTTTCTGGAATTTCTGGGTTGGATAATTCAGTATAGACATTGTACCACTTCCACTTGGTATTCTTATTGAGGTCACAAGAGGTGTCTCTGCACATAGGAGGCATCAAAAAGATCTGAAAAATTTTCTGTATACTGACTTCGGGACTCTTATAAGGATTTCTCATTAGTGGTGGTGCCATTTCAATTGAAAGAGAGGAAATAGATATAAGTCATACGACATGAATTATAAATATGCACAACAAGAACAACTTAATAGTGTTGTAGGTAAAACTTTTATCTCAACAAATTACAAAGGTAAAATTGAAAAATTTTCAACTTCTGCGACTTGGAAGGGAGGTTGCAGAAGAGGGTAGGTCACATGATCATGAGAGTCATGAGGTTGTGGGGATCATTGGGTCGTGCAAGAGAGGAGGTCGCAAGGTCGCATGTCACGTAAGAGAGGAGGTTGCAAGGTCGCATGTCGCATAAGAGAGGAGGTCACAAGGTCGCGTAAAATTACCTATCACGATTTAAATCCATGTGACCTATCGGCCAGGTGGCTAGTCGAGGAGGCTAAGGGTAAATTTCTTAGCTAGGGGTCTTTTAGGGTCAAAAAGGCTCAGGGAAAGGGAAAAAGAGATCAAGAGGATGAGTAAATGACATATTTGTTGGGGCAGAAGGGGTGGAGAAGTTAGATGCGAAAAAAAAGGGTTTTAGGAATAAAAATGGAGTTTAGGAGGCCAACCATTGAAGTAAAAACCATCCTTTGAGGGAAGGGTGAGGGATGGGAGCAAGTAAAAGCCAAATATAAAAATAAAATGATTGTGGTAGGCGAAGATCCACCTACTTGGAGGAATTCATGCTCCTATTGGGCTTCCTAGAACCTCGAACTCTCTGCTGAACTAAACTAATGTGACTAGGCTGAGTGACTATATATAAAAGGGGTCACACATGTGGGAAATTAATGAGGTCGCAGGAGTTGCAACCTCATAAATTCATTCCCTCGCGACCTTTGAGGCCTTTCCAATATGGAGACCCTTTTGAGGTTGTGAGGTCGCTAGGTCATGAAGGTCACGTAAATTTGGGCATTGGTATGAAGTCACTTGTGTGACTGAAGCAAATTAGTGATTTGTGAGAGGTAGCGAGGTTGCGAGATGAATTTCAACCATGTGAACTAGTGACTTGAGTTAGGAAAAATTAGCAGGCCGTACGATATTATGCTTTTAAACAGAGACTAGATTTAACTTGGACTTAGGAAAAAAGGTCTTCGAACCTCCGAGAGTTAAAATTTTGAAAGCATTGAAGGAAAAGAAACTCATTAGTATGAGCCCAAAGTTGTGCTTTAGGGATGCAAGGGCTCCAAAAATTTAGAAGGGTCGGAAATTTTGGAGGGTTGTTGCAACGGATACAGCAAAATACTTAGTGTAACGTCTAGAAAGAGTCCATTATATTTCTAGGTAGAATTTTTTAAAATCTTGATGCATTTTGAGGGGTAATAGGTGTTGATTTTTCTAAAAGGTGATTAGTAGAAAACAATTTTATAATATGGTAATTACTACCTAATGATATTCAAGAAATCTATCTCATGCCACTGATATCATTAAGCAATTATACAAAGAAAATATCAACAATAAATGCAACACAAACAATAAAGATAATAGAAATAAAACCATGCACAATAGAGACAATATTTTTACACTTGGAAACACGACCTTGGGAAAAAACCCAACAACATTTGATTAGGATAAATTATTCTCCAACAAGGTTTACAAATCAATAATTTTTCTAGAAACTTGGTCAAATTCCAACAAGACAATATTGGTCAAAATTATTCAAACCAATCAACTCTCATCAATCTTCATCTCAATCAAATTATGTGGTCAAAAAATAGTCAAAGTCTAGATCATTTGTGGCCTTGCGACCTTGCAGTAAACATTGTATATTTCTACGTTCAAGTAAGAGGTCAAAATACTCCATTAATTCCCATTCAACTTAGTCAAATAGATCAGTCAAATGCTACTGCACACGTTCGACCATCATAGAGAGAGAAAATGTAGAAAATATAACCTCTGAAAACAAGTCCCAAACTTTCTTTTTGTTGATGAGAGAAAGAGACATCAAATAATCTATATATACTTATAAAATGGGGGTGAAATAACCCAAGTGACATGCACTTTCATGAGTTGGGTTGACTTTATGCTCCAAAAATAAATTTTAATTTTAATTTTTCATAATTATTCTAGGATGACTTAGGAATGCAATCATACTTCTCGATGTTACAAAAAAAATAACCACTCACTCTTAGTGAGGGAGGTATTCTCCTTGGATGCAAACATATTTCTCCTTAGCTGAAATTTCTCCTCCACAAGAAAAGCTTAGGAGCTTGCTATTTTGATGCAATGTATTTTCACATGCACATCCATAGATAACTCTAACCTAGAGTAGGCAATGTGACTCCTCACATCAACGTCTATAAATCACTCCATCCTAGAGTAAGGAATTTGAGTATCTTGGTCCATTTATCCCTGGCCAAATTACCATGTCTCCTTAAGTAAATTCATCAATATCCTTTGGTCAAATCAACATGACCCAACCAATGTCCTTCATTGTTTCTTAAGAGAGGATCTACCCCTAGACCATTCACTGCCAACCAAAGAAACATGGACCAACCAAGGTCCTTCATGGATCCTCAGGTGAATTACATCAATCTCCTCTAGTCAAATTATCATGACCCAACCAAAGTACTTCATGGCTTCTGAAGAGAAGATTTGTCCAATATTGCAATTTCCCCAGGCCATTCACCCTTGGTAAAATAGCATGACCTAGCCAAATGTCTTCATGGCTTCTCAAGTGAATGCATCCATATCCTCTGGTCAAATTATCACGACCCAACAAAATCAACATGGCTTATGTAGAAATGATCTTCCTGATCCTGCAAAGAGATCAAAACCCCCTCTTAACTGTCTAATATACTAAATTTTTTCACTAGATGCATTCATCCCCTCTTTAGCCCTTTATTTTATTTGGAAAATACACTAAATTTAAAAGCTTCTGAATCATTCATCTAAGGCATTTAATCATGGACGAAGTGCTGTATTTAAAACATGTTGCCACATGTATATACACGTGGACTTATCTACATATAGCCCAAGTGCTTTTGTCTTTAGCTCTCCACGATAAAAATCAAGATTATAGATCTAGTTTTGTAATAAGACCCAAAGCATGCCAAACATAACTCTGCTGGGACCCTGGTCACGTACCAAATTACGACTCATTTCATGCTTAAGGAACTAAGCCTTTTTCATCGTGCACATGGTGCTTTACTTCACAATTAGCCCAAAGTATTGTGGTTGGTTAACACATAAATCTCCCACAAAAATATAACCTAGGTGTTCTCTTTGTTAGTTTTCGGAACATCACTTGTTGACAATATTTTTGTTTCCTGGGTCTACCATTTCACCCATTCTCATTGGTTTTTTCACTCTTCTCTGTCTTCCACCATTATCCTGAAGCTTTGTCATCCCGAATATTCCTCCTTTGGACTCACCTGAATCCTTTCGGGCTCTGGGAATTTGGATGATGTGTATTGGTGGGTCTACCCACTGCATATAGGAGACAATCAATGAAAATTCCAGGTCGGGTGTCATTGTAACCTACCACATCTGCCTGACGTCTAGTCAGCCAAAAGCACTCTTCCTTCACACCTTATAAATATTCTGGGATAAGGCCTCTGGGATGACACCATGCTTACATCATAAATTCCACATGGCACCTTTAGAGTAGTGGCACATGTCACCCAAAATTTTCCCACTAGGCCACCCAAAAAAGTTGAATCTTCTTTCCATATGTCCTCCATACTAACATCATGTTGGCGTCATATGGGCCACTAAAATGCTTCCATGCATCTCATAGAGAGGAGAGAGAAAAGGGTGTTGAGCCTTGCATTAGAGGAATATTTAGCTCTAGAATGGGCATCCTAAGGAAATTATAAAATAATAACGGAAATAATAAAATAATATTTGATTACATCACCAAATTTTAGAAGGAAAAAAGAAAAAAATATTTTTTCAATTCGTATTTTCAACCTTTCTCCCAAAGTTTTTACTCAAATTTTGAGTGGGAGTACTCGTTGGATGCAAAATTTAATTCCTCATCCAAGGAGTACCCATGTTGCATACTTTTGATGGATCCTTCTATAAGAAAAATGAGAAATACATGAAAAATGTGATTGCAATCACGTTTTTCAGCTATTTCTCATTTTTCGTGTAGCAAGGTCTATCAAAAGTATGCAACATGGGTACTCCTTGGATGAGGAATTAAATTTTGCATCCAATGAGTAATCCCACTCGAAATTTGAGTAAAAACCTTGGGAGATAAGTTGAAAATACGAGTTGAAAAAGTAGTTTTATTATTTTATTATTTTTTAATATTTTTACCCTTTTACTTAAAAAATGGTGAATCATCCCCCATGGTTGACATTATCATCTTGAATCCTATTGGTTCTTATAAAGTTTGTTTTGGTTGTACATTTTTCTTAGAAGGCCCATTTTAGACCTCAATATTCCCCTAATGTCTTTTTTGACCAATTCATTTGTTAAATTTTTAAACAAAAATCACTAGATTCAATCCTTTTTTAGTGTTACGACTTGCCATGAATTCCTAATTGTTATTCTATTGGTTTTTTTTGCCACTCTACTTCACCACACTAGCTTGACCTGACATCATACTTAAAATTATTCCAGGAATGCCTTCCAAGGAAAATATTTCAAGTGGGGGCCTCCCATATTAAACTTGCGCTAATAAAAAATGCTTCCATTGCTAATTTTTCAGGCCACCTCTACTCAAACTTGCATCATCCTAGGTGATCCCTCTTTGAGTTGCTTTCATTCTTCCTAGTGTAACTCCACTAGGATGAAGTGTTATGGGGGGATCCACTCTGATCAATAAAAATTCTTCCCACTGTGCCTATGTCTACCATCCAGTCTCGGGCTTACATCATCCTGGGATTTCCCATAATGCATCCTTTTGAATCCCTCTTGGGTACTCCTATCGGGATGATGTGTTATGTGGAGAACTCCCACTGGCCAATAAAAAATCTTTGTCCTTGCTCTGTTTTCAGCCAAATTTTCCCAGTCCTTTGGTTTAGTCACTTCTCCAACTTCTCCACTATCTTTAAATGAAACACCAAACTTAAAATCTCGTCAAAAGGTACTCTACCATTTTAACTCTGGAACTTTGACTTTTAGGGGTTCCAAACTGTTAATGTCAGTTTTTGCATCCTGTCACCAGTGATCAAATGGACACTTATCATGTTCTAATAGGGTCCTTAAGTCAAATTTTTGTCATTTAATTAGGTCATCATGCAAAAAATTGGTCACTGGATGTAGATCTAGGTCTATTTTTACTCCATCCAAATTTTTTACTAATTGCTGGTTCATTTCACCTCTCAACTGAGTGTACAATAATTCAAAATTTTTCATCATCATTACAGTCATATTTATCATTGTTTCATTCATTCTAGAGTCTCCATTAGGTCTTTAGGGTTCCAATGTCATCAAATCATCATTCCATGCATAAATTCCAACAAGTGGAGGAATAACAGTAAAGTAATTTCATCAATAAATTTGATTTCAAAGAAAAAATGTAATTTTATGCTCTTAATTTGTAATAAGTACTTTAGAGTTCCAAGTAGCTACAAATGCTCAAATTACACCAAAAAATTTTCAAGTTTCTAGGAAGAAATTCAATGTCCCAAAGCCACCAAACATTCGAAGTTCAAATAATCAAGTTTCAAGGTTCGAACAAAAAAGAAAATGAAAGGTTAATTTTGAAAAATAAAATGTGGGTCCATTATCATTTAATGATTTTAATCCAAGCTTAAAATCCCCTAAAGTACCAAAATACATTCTTTCTTACTCTTCAACATCAATCTCCCAACTTTCCAAATTCAAAAACCAATTTTTTACTTCAAGAAATTGAATTTTTGGTACAACAGTATGCTTTTCCTTAAGGCGTTGTGCTTTTCCTTAAGGCACTGTGATTTTCCAGAGAACAGTACTCTTTTTCCAGTGAAGCTGTGTTTTGTGAATTGGAGGTCAAGAGTGATTGAAAAGGGTTTCTTCAATTCTGCTACAGTCTTCACATGGTTTCAAATAAGTAAGTATAGTCATTTCACCCCACATTTCATCAGTTCTTTCATAATTATGGTCAAGAAATACTTCATCCTCCCATCGTTGCACTTTTCTAGTCAGGTAAACTATACCCTTGTAATTTAATTCCCTAACCCATTTAACTTGTTATTTTAACTCCCTTCAACCTCCCTAAAGTCCCTAAATCCCATACACCATTCCTTAAATTTTCCCATACCTATCCCAACTCCCTAACCCCATCATCTCATTCCCTATAATATTCCAAATCTGGAATAACTAAGGAATCATGCATGAAAAATGCATTTCCAGCAACATATGAAATGAAAAATTGAAACAATAACTTGGATCCCATAGATACATCCATCTAGCATCTAAATACAAGAGGAGATCAGAAAGAAATGAAACTAGGTGGGTTAAACATGCCTCCCACACTAGTGTAGCTAAAAATGACTAAAAACCCCAAAACTGCATTTACCAGAGTTGATGCATAAAGTGACTGCGCAGAATTATGAGGGTTTTAACTCAAAAAATAAGAAGACAAATAGATCTACTCATATATTAATCAATAATACTGAAGAACAGAGATCTAGTTTCCTCATACAAAATACAAGATAACCCGACAAGGGTTTCTTGTCAAACACTCTGCATACAAAATGGGATATTCAGTAATTTACTGAATCACCACTGAAACACTAAAGTACATGAGTGTATAAGGCTAAAATATGTATGATCTGATGCAGATCCCTCAAGGGACTCCTCCCATGAAAGGCTGATCCTCTCAATCACAAGGAACCACTGCAACGGAACCACCAAACCATGCACTGAACACTGCCTCCAAAATAACACATTACCTAGCTGGAAAGTGCTGGGAATGTATGGAAAATGTGTGTTCTGATATCACAGATCTGAAATAATCTTGGGAGCTCTCCAAATAGATCCCTCAAGTGAACTAAACCTTCCTCCAATGAGAAACTAGCTCAGAAGCCGGGATTCCAATCCCTTCCACTGCCACACTCAACAACACTGCACAATCTCCAGAAAAATTGTGCTAATGATGTAGGCTATATCTTGGCCAAAAAATATGATGTGTAATTATTAATACAAACTCTCCCAATGAGGCTCCTTAAAGTAAAGAGGTGGGATTCCCACTCGAAAACACCCAGTGCTAAACAACACTGCAACTTTTCTATGCAGCAAAGCAGTAACAAGTCTTGGCAGAAAAGGATAATAGACTAAGACATGATGAATAATGTTGCCATCCTCTTTCTTATATAAGACATGAGTTTCTTTCCCTTGGCCCCACTCAATTAGGTCATCTCTATCCCAAGATACATCTCCCTCCAAAATTGTGTTATTCCTCCTTGGATTCCTCCTCCACTAAAACTGCGCTATTGACTTAGTCAAAGAAGCTCGATATTAACCTTGTTCACACATGGAGGTGTTTTATTGAGCTATAAATACTGTCCCCTTTCAAATTTGGAGTATTTTATTCCTCCTTAGGAGACTTATGGGAGAGTAGTAGCTCTAGCCGATGAGAGTATTTTTGAGTCTATGGTACAATGAAAATAAGTTTCCAAATGACAACTGGAGAGTGAATCATAGTTCCACTCATGGAACCAGCGCAATGCATCCTTTGCCTGCATTAACATAAGAAATAACAAGTGCTTTTCCAACCACTTGTTTTCTACCATAGTCATCTCATAAGATGAAAACATGAAGTTACAATATGGTGTCAATGGTGAACACCCAGATACATGTGGCTTCCCTGAAAAACCATAAAAAAGATATCCAAAATCAATGCTACAAGTAGTTGCAAGTACATCATCATACAATATGCAAGAAGAGATAATTCTTCTTGTTACATCATTTTCCTCAAATAAGGAAAGGAAGTACAATACAAGATATGAAATGATACCTCCTCCATCATGTCCTTGAGGTCTTGAGCTGAAAAGGCTCAACTGGAAATTCTCCCTTACAACCAATGAGTCGGAAGGCGGATGTGGCATCCTCTCTATCACCATCTAGGCTATGCATCTCTCCATATGCTGAAATATGTCATGTTAAATGCCCTTCCAAGTGAACTCCTCCATCAACTGGGAATATGCATCAAAGTGCGTAAAAGAGAAGTCCTCATGTGCTGCATGTAACAATTTCTCCTTGAAACTAGAAGCTCTAGTCAAGAATACTCTGCCATGTAAATAGATGACCACATCATCCACCATGTACCTAACATCTCCATCCAAGTCATCAAGAATCATGCATGCACCAAGATACTTGGAGTACTCTACCAAAATCTAAGACCTCCAGTAAGGATCAATCCTCCTCAAAGACAACACTGGTGATCTGGCATGTGAAGCTCTCCTCATTCTGTTGCCTGCTACTTTGACATCCCCCATGCCAAATTCTTCCTCTAAACTCTTCACCTCTCAAAAATACAAGAGTGGTGAACCCAAAGACAAGATATCTCTCATCAACTATAGATCTGGCGGCCTCTCGGGTGGAATGCCTCCATGAAGTGAGACATCAATGTCAAGAGTAAACTGCATAGATGGTTGGGCAACCTTGCCCTTGCCCTCACTGTGTAAATCAGTCTGCCTCTTCCTTGCATTAGATTTCTGAAACATAGAAGTGTGCGCTTCTCATCAACTGATGATGTTGTTCCTCCCTACCTCCTCTTTCCAGCTGCAATGATGCACAATCATGCTGCTCACTGATTTTTCTTGGACCCCCATGTATGAGATCCTGGGGAACTTCTTGTAAAGATACAAGAATCCCTCCTGTTGGAGCATGTGCTCCTCCTCCCTCTTCATGAGGCACTAGATGTGCTCTAGATGTGGCAGCCCCGTTGCCCTCATATTCCTTAATCTGTATGGGAAAAATTTCAATAGTTGGATCCTTCTATGAAAAGGAGATCCCCATGCCCTCTTGTTCAAGAATATGAACTAGAGGTCTTGCTTCTAGAAATGTGTAATGCAATATGTCAGCTCCTCCTATGGTTTTCTGAAATGGGGTTTCCTCCATCACATGCAAGGGTTTTTTTTTCTCAATCTTTCCTTCCTCATGTGCCTTAGGATGTTTTTCACCAAACCTTCCCATCAATGTTTCTATGAAGCTTGCATAAGATGAAGTGTTTGCATTCTTTAAAGAACAAGATTCAAAAATCCACCATGCATGAGCCTTACCTCTGAAATGCAGCGCTGCAACTCTGATAGTTGTATCTCTGGAAATCTGGTGCAGCTGCAAATATAAATCTAGCTCATTCACCCAGGCTCCAGCTGAACATGTAGGTGATCCACAAAAAGTAGATAGAAGAAATCTACCTGCATCCTACTGCTATTTCTTCTCCACCTGGACCTTGCAAAACACTTGGAAATCAGTATGATCTCTAAACTTCTCAGTTTGAGATTCATACTCATGCAACAAATCACTAAGAGTTCCCCTATTAGGAATTTTTCCTCCTCCCATCCATCTCAAGATAGCTCTGGGAACTTGACTGTGTTGTGCATCATGGAGTGCAGCTGCATGCTCACACTCACCAAGTGAAAATCTAGATTCAGCTCTAGATTCAACCTCCTTTGGAGATCCCATCTCCAATCTCATTTTCTTCAGATCTCCTTGAAAGCTCTGCATAGATTTTCGAAGAAGCTTTGTAAGCTTGTCTTCCTTTCTTCTTTCACATACTGAAGCTTTATGGCTTCTGTCCATATCTCCTTCCTCTGATAGCTGGATCTCATAGGCTGAGCCAGAGATCATGCTTTGATACCACTGTAATATTCCAAATCTGGAACAACTAATGAATCATGCATGAAAAATGCATTTCCAGCAACATATGAAATAAAAAAGTGAAACGATCACTTGGATCCCATATATACATCCATCTAGCATCTAAATACAAGAGGAGATCGAATGAAATGAAACTAGTTGGGTTAAATAGACCTCCCACACTAGTGTAGCTGAAAATGACTAAAAACCCCAAAACTGCATTTTACCGGAGTTGATGCATAAAGTTATTGTGCAGTCTTATGAGGGTTTTAACTAAGAAAATAAGAAGACAAATAGATCTACTCATATATTAATGAATAATAGTTAAGAACAAAGATCTAGTCTCCTCATACAAAATACAAGATAACCCGACAAGGGTTTCTTGTCAAACACTCTGCATACAAAATGGGATATTCAGTAATTTACTGAATCACCACTAAAACACCACTGCATACAAAATGGGATATTCAGTAATTTACTGAATCACCATTGAAACACCACTGCATACAAAATGGGATATTCAGTAATTTACTGAATCACCACTGAAAAACCAAAGTACATGAGTGTAGAAGGCTTAAATATGTATTATCTGATGCATATCCCTCAAGGGCCTCCTCCCATGATAGGCTGATCCTCTCAATCACAAGGAACCACTGCAACGGAGCCACCAAACCATGCACTGAACACTGCCTCCATAATAATGCATTCCCTAGTTGGAACATCGTTGGGAATGTATGGGACATGTGTGGTCTGATACCAAAAATCTGAAATAATCTCGGGGACTCTCCAAACAGATCCCTCACGTGAAGGAAACCTTCCTCCAATGAGAAACTAGCTCAGAAGATGGGATTCCAATCCCTTCCACTGCTGCACCCAGAAACACTGCAAAATCTCCAGAAAAACTATGCTCATGATGTAGGCTAAATCTTGGCCTAAAAACATGATGTGGAATGATGAATACAAACTCTCCCAATGACGCTCCTCAAAAGAAAGTGGCGGGATTCCTGCTCGAGAACACCCAGTGCTAAACAACACTGCAACTTTGCTAAGCAACAACAAGTCTTGGTAGACAAGGATAATTGACTAAGACATGATGAATAATGCTACCATCCTCTTCCTTATATAATACATGAGTTTTCTTGCCCTTGGCCCCACTCAATTAGGTCATATCTATCCCAAGATACAACTCCCTCCAAAATTGTGTTATTCCTCCTTGGATTCTTCCTCCACTAAAACTGCGCTATTGACTTAGTCAAAATAGCTTGATCTTAACCTTGTTCACACATGGAGGTGTTTTATTGAGCTATAAAGAGTGCCCCCTTTCACATTTGGAGTATTTTATTCCTCCTTAGGATACTTATGGGCTTTCTTCCAATTTATTCACCGGCTAGAGCTGCTACTAACTCTAATGTTCCGATTAGCATGGAGGCTAAAATTTTGGAACATTACATTCCCTTTTCCTTTCCCATCTCCCCTAGGGTTTCTAGAAAAATAAACACCATGGATAAAGAGAGAAAGACCTACAAAAAAGGAGGGATAATCTCAATGTTTGAGCCATCAGACACTAGGGAGTTGATGTCACCACCCATAGCAGTCAAATGCTTCCAAGATGTGGGTTGTTATGAGTTTTGTGAAATTGTCCAAAGAGTTCAAAGACATCCACATTTGACTAGAATCTTCATCAAAAACCTCCAAAAATACCAAGTCACCATTGGAGGGGTGACATTCACCCTTTCAACAGATATTATTGCAGCAACAACAGGGATACCTAATGTAGGTGAAAAGTGGTTCAAAACTCAGGAATTGGATTTCCAGTTGTATCAACCCTACCTCAAAGAACCATACAAAGATAGCATCAAGAAAATATTACCTTTTTGTTAGCTACTTGATAGGTTTTCTCCCATGCTGAAAATCATAATGAAGTATTTCATTTGCGAGGGAAGATTCTCTAGGCTATACAACTACCACATTAGATTAATCATGCATTTCACCAGGGTAAAGCTTCTCAAAATTCCCTATTATTTGTACATGGGCATTGACAAGATGGCCTATGAGGTACACCACAAAGAATATGAGCTCAAAATGAATAGGATTTTCCATCACTCACTTATCAAAATCATTTTCCTTCATCATATCAAAAAATTGAAGATTGCATGGGAAAATTTTATTGAGGCAGAGGTCTTCACATCTCCATCCAACCAGCCTGCTAGACCTATTCCATCATCAGCACCAATTACACAAATAGAGGTTGGGTCAACTAGGAGGGCTGTAGTTAAGAATATAAAAAATACAAAGAGGCAAAAACTTATCAAAGAGAAAATAGGCAAGTGTTTTCTCCACAAATTGTGGAAGGGGCTTTACCTTCTAAATCAGCAAAGTAGGGATATTATAAGTAGCAGGAGACAATTTTCCAAAATAAACAAGCCTTTCACTATGACATTGAGATGGTGGACTTGGAATTCTCAAGACGAACATGAAACCCTAAACCTAGTCATCAAAGAAAAATATGTGAAAATCAGAGAGCTACATGAAAATTTGGTAAAGTCCAAGTTTGTTATCTCCTTCCTTGAGCAAGAGAACAAAAACTTAAAGGAAAAGAAAATACTCTTGGAAAAGGACATTTTTAAGGTTACTAGGCAAGATGTAAAAGGCAAAGGAGTAGTTATCAGTGAGGATGAGGCCCAGACCACTAGGAAAAGACCAAGAACAAGGGGCCCAAAAAGAGCATTGGAGCTAATAAGACAACATGAGGCACTTCTTGTAGAGGAACTCACTTTTGAGGAGAATATTTCCATGGAAATCAATGAAGATAGGGAATTTTGGCTTGAAAGAGTAAACACACATATAGAGAAGATCCTTCACAAAGCTAACCGGGATAATAAGATGATGAGGCACATGGCCCACCACTACTACACTAGAAACAAGTTCTGCAATATAAAATACAAGCAAATGAAAAAAAAGCTAAAAGAAACCCTAATCACCAAGAAGAAGAGGGGAGAATTCCATTTGCTAGCTAATGCATCATTGATTGCATAGAAAACTTGATTTGGACCTTACATTGAAATTTTGAAATTTTTGAAGAAGTGTTTGGAATTTTTGACATTTTGGCCAAATTTCACTAGATTTTGCATAGTTTGAATGCAAAAAGCATAGCGTGGGCCATGCTACACTTTTTCTGGAGGCCTTAAAATGATTCAAATTCAGTTGGTATGGATAGATATTGGCTTCTACATCAAATTTTGACTCTTGGAAATAAAATATCTCAGCTTTTGACATGTAGAAAACCTATAAAACTTCATTAAAAACACCTTTCTGCGTACCTTTTTAGCCACATTATATGCTTTTTGACCAATTTTAGAAAAAGTGGGTTTTCAGGGGCTTAACTCCATCATTTTCATTGCTTAAGGACATTTTGGATAAATACAAAGGAACATATTTCCAATGAGTTAGCTTTATCCCAATTTGGATTTCAGAAAGGCATTCAAAAATCAACTTGAATTTCACACTGCGCTTTTCTCAAGGACACGCTACGCTTTTTTCACTCACGTTGCACTTTTTTCAGTTTTCTTGTTAACTTATAGATTTCAAGTTTTTCTCAGTTGCTTGATAAATTTCATGAAATTTTACTGATGTAAATTTGTAAGTCAAATATAATTATGTCTATTATAGTTACTAAAGGTAGATAAATCAAGTAAAATTTTTATTTTTGGGTCAAGTGAATCAATTTCACCAAAAAAGGGAGAGTTTGTTGGTCTCCCTAGTCATCAGGATTCCAGTTGAGGATTTTGGGGAACAGCTCCACAGGTCATGGATTCGGCCCCTGAGAGTGGGGAGAAGTTTTTTTAGGTCTATATATACCATTTTATTTTCCATTTGAATGGTTGGATGTTGTGTAATTGAGCTTTGGGAACACTAGTGTTTTCAATGATTTTTTTGGCAGGAACTAATAGACAAAGTTGCAGCCATTGTGGTGGGATTCATGTGGTATGTGTTTTAGAAGTGTTTTTTCTTATGTTATCATATTTTTTAAAGTATTTTTCCTTCCATATTTAATTCACATGTCTTATGTGATTGATTTCTAAGTTTGATAATTAGAATTCATTATTTCAATGCTCTGTTTTGGAGAAGTTATCACAATTTTGTTCAACTTCTTCTGATACAAATGAATTGATGTTTCCCATGCTTGTTTTGAAACCCTATAAATCTACCATATTTATAAATATACATTTAAAGTTCTAAATTTTGTGCCTACCTTTCCCTACGACATCTCTGCAAATATGATTTTCAGAGCCATGACTTAGTTTTTCCTAGATTTAATTCACCATCCAGCAAAAAACTTGAAAATAAAATTAACCAAACCCTAATATGCATACCTAGCCTAAAATATCCATTATCCAATAAGTTTGGTTGTGATCTCATTAAGAGATCCCTCTCATCCTAGTATGTTTAGCTACTAGGTCAAAGTGGTCTGGGGTTACCTTTGCTGGTCTCCTTCTCAGCATTCGGAGATACGATGGCGTGCTAGCATATTCGTGAGAAAATTGGGAAATGAAGTGATATATATTCCCTAGGAAAGAATGAAAATAATTGGATATGATTGCTGATGGTGAAAAACAATCAGGCACAAGAATGTTGTGCATCATTCATCTGGAGACTCCAGTGTCAAATAATCCAAAGGTTTAGAATTTTCATGGCGACTCCAATTTTCAGGAACCTGTAGTCTGAAGAACTTCTTGATGACTTCATTATTGTAAAAATGGATTCAACTACTCAAAGGTATGCTCCTACGCATTGAGCTCATATTACTAGTTTTATGAATCGAATTCCTTGTATAGATTGCAAACGTGACCGTCAAAGTTTAAAGGGAAGGACAAAGAAGATGCTAGTTTTCATTTGGTCAAATTTCATTTTCATATTCACAAAATAAATATTGAGTTTTCTGAATATTGTTTGATGAAGATGTTTATGGCTACCTTGGAGGAAAAATCAAGATCATGGTATGAGAGTCTACCATTTGCTAGTTTATATTCTCTAAAGGACTTTCATTCAATTTTCTTTCAACATTATGAAAGCTGTAATTCTTCCTTGTCAATGATTGATAGTTGTTGTGATATTTTTGAAATTTTCATTGATTTTCTTAAATATTTGTATGGCGATGAAGAGTGTCTAGATGATGAGATCATAGAATCCCTTTATGATTTTTCCTCCCAAAAAGAAATAATAGTTTCCTCCTTGGATGAAACAGACTCAGACCAAAAAAGAGAAATGATTATTCCCGATATTGAAAATGAAAATCACCAAGCCAATGTTAATTTCTATAAAACTCAAGCTTCTCCTCTGTCTGAACATGAGATAAATCAACTCCTGAAAATTCATGTTACAACCCAAGACAATGCAGGTTTGTAGTGTTCGCATAGTCAATAATGTGTTAGTGAAAGTTCTTCCATTTTTTAAAATGAAAATTTTAGTTTAAATAATGATAGTCATGAGAGTGATGAAACTATACAGGAAGTTGTTGTGAGTAAGCCAATTTGTGATGATGTTTTTATGGAAGGATTTAAGCTAACAGATATTGTTGTCTTTCACGAAGAGGATGGAGCTATTATGTTTGATAATATTGAAGATTTTTTCTTGTTCAAGGATGATTTAGACTATGAATTGGAGGAGTATGAGCCTAATATAGACAATGTGCAAGATATCAAGTCAGAGTTGCTAATGCTTCATGAATTTACAGTGAACACTCAGATAGCAGAAAGTCATACTTCCCTATGCCTTCATATGGATCAACAACCAAGTTTTATTTCAGATAAGAATGAAGACTGTACTTGTGTTTTTTCTGAATCCTGAGACAAGGTAACATTCCAAATTATTGAAGATACTTACATTGATTTGATGCAGCCGATAGGGATGATATATTTTCTTGAATTTATGGATCACGAGGAAATTTTCAGTGGACACTCGGAGTTGTCTATCCTTTTTTTTCTATTTTCTCCAAGAAAGTGAGAGCATAATTCAAGTAAGTAGCCATATATTGGATTGGTTACACTGGAAGTATCACTTCACATGATTGTACATATGTATTCAGCAAGCATGTGGTTGTCATCAGGATTTGAGGCCCTTCAGACTTGGTGATATGCTGCCATTAAAACTTTTTGTAAGTTTTTATTTCAGTGAGAGTCAATGAGTTTATCATGTCAAGTTTTCAGTATTCAATTTTTTTTTTTTTAAATTTTGACTCCATGCCCAATTTTTAGGCTACTTGGTCTACGATGTTCTTGACACCTCCAAGGAGCTGTCATCCCCAGCTGGAGCCAATTTTAGTGTCAATTTTTGCATACTATCATCAGCAATCAAATGGACTCTTATCATGTTCTAATAGGGTCCTTAAGTCAAATTTTTGTCATTTCATTAGGTCATCATGCAAAAATTTGGTCATTGGATGTAGATCTAGGTCTGTTTTTACTCCTTCCAACGTTTTAGTAATTGTTGGTTCATTTTACCTCTCAACTGAGTGTACCATCATTCAAAAGTTTTCATCATCATTACAGTCATCTTTATCATGGTTTCATTCATTACAGAGTCTCCATTATGTCTTTAGGGTTCCAAGGTAATTAAATCATCATTCCATGCATAAATTCCAGCAAGTGGAGGAATGACAATAAAGTAATTTAATCAATAAATTTCATTTCAAAGAAAAAATGTAATTTTATGTTATTAATTTCTAATAAATACTTCAGAGTTCCAAGTAGTTTCACATGCCCAAATTCCACCAGAAAATGTTCAAGGTTCCAGGAAGAAATTCAATGTTCCAAAGCCATCAAAAGTTTAAAGTTCAAACAAATAAGTTTCAAGGTTCCAACAAAAAAGCAAATGAAAGGTTAATTTTGAAAAGGAAAATGTGGGTCTATGATCATTTAATGATTTTAATCCAATTTTAAGAGGTCCTAAAGGACCAAAAGATATTCATTATTACTCTTCATCATCAAGCTCCCAACTTACCAAATTCAAAAAACAAACTTTTACTTCAAGAAATTGAATTTCTGGTGCAACTCTGCACTTTTCCTTAAGGTGTTGCACTTTTCTGGAGCATGATGCACTTTTCTGGAGAACATTGTGCTTTGTCCAATGAAGCTGCATTTTGTGCATTGGAGGTTTCTTAAAATCTGCTACATTATTCACATGCACATTTCACCCCACCTTTCATTAGTTCTTTCATAATTATGGTCAAAAAATAATTCATCCCTCTATCCTTGCATTTTTCTCAAAAGCATTGCGCTTTATGGTGTACATTATTTTAGTAGCCTAAAAACCATAGTCTCCTTACCCTAACTACTTTGCATCTAAAATAATCCATAATACCCTAATTCCCATCCCAATTTCATCTCCTAAATCCTACTCCCTAAAACCCTACCCCTACCCTGCGCTTTTCTAGGTAGCTAGACTATACCCTTGTAATTAAATTTCCCTCCACCTCCCTAAGGTCCCTAACTCCCCTAAACCCTTCCCTAATTTTTCTAACACCTATCCCAACTCCCTAACCCCATCATCCAATTCCCTTTTCCTTTCCGCTCTCCCCTAGGGTTTCTAGCAAACTAAACACCCTAGAGGAAGAGAGAAAAAGCTACAAAAAAGGAGGGAGAATCTCAAGGTTTCAGACATTAGAGACTAGGAAACTGATGTCATCACCCCTAGCAATCAGATGCTTCCAACATGTGAGTTTTTATAAGTTTTTTGAAAGGGTCCAAAGAGTGAAAATCCATCCACATTTGACTAGAATATTCATCAGAAACCTCCAGAAATACCAAGTCACCATTGCAGGGGTGAAATTCACCATTTCAACAGATATTACTGCAGTAGCAACTTGAATAACTAATGTAGGTGAAACGTGGTTGAAAACTCAGGAATTGGATGTCTAGCTATATCAACCCTACCTCAAATATCCATACAAAGATAACATCAAGAAAATATTCCTTTTTGGTTAGCTACTGGATAACTTTTCTCTCATGATGAAAATCATAATGAAGTATTTCACTTGCGAGGGAAGGTTCTCTAGGCTATACAACTACCACAACAGATTACTCATGCATTTCACTAGGGTAAAGCTTCTCAACATTCCCTATTATTTGTACAGGAGCATTGAAAAAATGGCCTAAAAGGTACATCACAAAGAATATGAGCTCTAAATGAACTTCTTTTACATCACTCACTTATCAAAATCATTGTCCTTCACCATCTCAAACAACTGAACATTGCATGGGAAAATTTTATTAAGGCATAGGTCTTCACATCTCCATCCAACTAGCCTGCTAGATCTATTCCACCATCAGCACCATTTACACAAATAGAGGTTGGGTTATCTACCAGGGTTGTACTTAAGAAGATAAAAAGGGAGAAAGAAGTCGGAAATTATCATAGTGGAAATAGGCAAGTGTTTTCTCCGCAAATTATTGAAGGGGCCTTGACTTCTACATCAAAAAAGCAGGGATATTATAAGCAGTAGGAGAAAATTGTCCAAAATAAAGAAGCCTTTCACTATGGCATTGAGATGGTGGAAACCTGGAATCCCAATATGAGCAGGAAACCCTAAAAATAATCATCAAATAAAAATATGCCAAAATCATAGAGCTATAAGAAAATTTGGCAAAGTTTAATTTTGTTATTTTCTTCCTTGAGAAAGAGAGCAAACAATTAAAGGAAAAGAAGAAGTTATCAGTGAGGATGAGGCCCAAACCACTAGGAAAATACCAAGCACAAGGGGCCTAAAAAGAGCATTGGAGCTAGAAAGACAACATGAGGCATTTCTTGTTGAGGAACTCACTTTTGAGGAGAAGACTGACATGGAAATCAATGAAGATAGGGAAGTTTGGCTCGAAAGAGTAAACATACATCTAGAGAAGATCCTTCAAAAAGTTAATAGGGATAATAAGACGATGAGGCACATGGCCCACCACTACTACACTAGAAAGAAGGTCTGAAATATCAAATACAAGCAAATGCAAACAAGCTAAAAGAAACCCTAATCACCAAGAAGAAGAGGGGGAAACTTCATTTGCTAGCTGATGCATCCTTGATTTCATAGAAAACCTAATTTGGACCTTACACAACAATTTTTAAATTTTTGAAGAACTCTTGGAATTTTCGACATTTTGGCCAAATTTCAGTAGCTTTTGCACAGTCTAACTGCAAAAAAAGTAGCGTGGGCCAGTCTATGATTTTTTTGGATGCCTTAAAATGATGAAAAATCAGTTGGTATGGATAGATATTGGATTATACATCACATTTTGACTCTTGGAAATAAAAAATATCAGCTTTTGACAGGTGGAAAGGCTAAAAAAAATCATATTAAAAACCTTTTTGTCAGTCTTTTCAGCCAGACGCTATGCTTTTTGACCAGTTTTTGAAACACGATTTTTTAGGGGCTTAACTCCATCATTTTCACTATTTAAGGAAATTTTGGATGCCTACGCAGGAACAAATTTCCAATGAGCTAGCTTGAGCTCAATTTTAACTTCATCAAGGCAATCAAAAATCAACTTGAAAGTCACATTGCACTTTTTGCACTCACGCTGTGCTTTTTTCAGTTTGCTTATTATCTTCAGAATTTCAAGTTTTTCTCAGTTGGTTGATAAATTTCATGAAATTGTACAGATGTAAATTTGTAATTAAAATTTAATTATGTATATTATAGTTACTAAAGGTAGATACATCAAGTAAAATTTGTATTTTTGGGTCAAGTGAATTAGTATCACCAAAAAAGGGAGAGTTTGTTGATCTCCCTAGTCATCAGGATTCCAATTGAGGATTTTGGGGAACAACTCCTCAAGTCATGGATTCGACCACTGAAAGCTGGGAGAAGTTTGTTTAGGTCTATATCTTTCATTTTTTGTGCCATTTGAATGGTTGGATGTTGTGTAATTGAGCTTTGGGAACACTAGTGTATTCAATGATTTTTTTGGTAGGAACTATTAGACAAAGTTGCAGCTATTATGGTGGGATTCATGTGGTATGTGTTTTAGTAGCGTTTACTCTTATGTTATCATATGTTTGAAATTATTTTTCCTTCCATGTTTCATTCCCATGTCTTATGTGATTGATTTCTAAGTTTGATAAGTAGAATTCATTATTTCAATGCTCTGTTTTGGAGAAGTTATCACAATTATGTTCACTTTATTCTGATATAAATGAATTCATGTTTCCCATGCTCATTTTGAAACCCTATCAATCTACCATATTCATCAAGAGACCTTTAAAGTGATAAAGTGTGTTCCTACCTTGCCCCACTACATCTCTACAAATTTTATTTTTAGAGCCCTAACCTAGTTTTTCCTAGATCTAATTCATCATCCAACACAAACCTTCAAAATAAAATCAAACAAACCCTAATCTGCATACCTAGCCTAAAATATCCATTATCTAGTCAATTTGGATTTTATCTCATTGAGAGAGCCCTCTCAGCCCAGTAGGTCTAGCTACTAGGTCAAAGTGGTATGTGGTTACCTTTGCTGATCTCCTTCTCAACCTTCGGAGATCTGGTGGAGTGCTAACACAAAATTTTACTAGCCATAAATTTCAATATAGGAGGACATTATTGATCTTCCAAATACCAATGGAAATATATTTTAGAGCTATTTCCATATATGTGGGTCCTGACTGTGTTTGAAGAGATCTTATGAGCTAGAAATGGATTCAAATATCCTTCACCATCTCCATCTTTGACTTCTACATACCTTGAGATTTTCTTCCTTCTTCTTGCAGCATTCTTTGCTCTTCCATTGCATTACCTATTATATGGATACAAAACCATTGAAAATAACCTATGAAATCCTCCTTGGACCAACAACATAATATGCTCATCAACAAAATATCAATACATGAAATCAATGAGCACGTCCTTGACAACATATTGTAACAATCTCCCATCATATTCTTTTCCTTTTCCTTCATCCTCATAATCTTTAACCTTTCCCATAAATGAAAAAAATCACCAATGCTTTATCTTTTCCATCAATGAAAACATAATAAATGATTTACCTTTTCCATCAATGACAACATATTTCCAACAATATCCCCCTTTAGCATTGATGGCAACACCATGATCAAACAAAACATATCCATTGATCATCAATACATCTCACTCATTTATTTTCTTTTTGTTTGAAATACTTATCCCCCCTTAGTATGAAGTTATTATCCATATATTTTTTTTTATCAGTAATACTTCTCCCCCTTTGACATCAATGGAAAAGATACCAACATGCTCCCCTTGTCAATAATCTCCCTCTATATTTTTTATATTTTTTTTATCATGTGGACCTATCAATTGCTTCTTCTTATGATGAAAACTTTAGGTATATCTGATACGATCTAAGTAGCTTCCTCTTTGTCCGGTGAAGAAGATTGAGTTGAAAGAAGAGGAATAATTACTCCCAATATAGAACTCAAGTAGTTAAGAGGGATATTTTTCTAGAGAAACACATTCTTGTACAACTCAACCATGAGAAAAATAACGCTTGTTGTTCTAAGTATCAACTAAGATTACATAATAGTGCCTCTTCCTGGACACATGCACCTATCCTTTAGCAACAATAGGAACCCACCCTATTCATGACTAACATCATTAACTCGCCAAATGATGAAAACCAAAGTACAATACTTAGAGGTTCTTATATGAAAAACATAAAGGAACTCTCACCAATATATGCTTTAACCAACAACTAAACATATACTCTACTTGAATTATAATGATAGTAGACTCACAACACTCACTTTGATTCAACATGAGCATTAGCATGTGAATCATGACTCTTTTAATGAACACTTGGAATGACAATCTACTAACAATTTAAATACCACAAAAATACATGTCTACCAATTGTATGATCATTGATACTAAGTGTTAATAACTTTGAGATCAATGACACCAATTGGTGAGATGATACTAATTTTTGAAATTGATAGCAGTTGATAGCTAAAATATGATGTCAGATACCAATTACTAATTGGAATAGTCTAAAAGCATCACAACAGTCAATCCATTCTGTTGAACCTCAGAATTGTCCTTTCTCTAACATCCTTTCTCATCACTTTTTCCTTACCTTTTCATAAGTCCATACACTCAAACCAATGATAAATGTCATGTTTTATCTCAGGGAATGCATTTAAATTATTTATATGTTATATTATAATGTTCTTGTTATTTGAATGGATTTTTGTAACTCGGCTACAGAATGCAACCTATTCTATAGGTAATTGTTGTTTGCGTAGAAAATTTTATGGTTTGATAGGTTCTGAGGAGAAAATAAAGGAATGAGCCACATGGGCATCTCCAGAATGATTCACACATGGATTTAGTCCTATGCACTTGATCAAAATTGAGAAAAAAGGGTGTCTGTGATCATGGTCAAAGTCCGGTCAAAGGACGTAAACCGAGAGTGAAGAACTCTTGATTGCTCTGACGTAGAAAATCAAGAATTAACCAGTTATAATTTAATTCTATGTTTCGGTTATAATAACCATCTATAGGCGTAATTAGCTCCTCATAGCCACATTTTATTTCATTTAAATACTAGTTATGCAAAGACCAAAGACAGTATTAATTTTCTGAAACGTTGTGTATTTCTTTAAACTATCTTCTTTTCATAATACAAGGATTGTGTTCATGGTTCCAGTTTTTGCTTAATGTGTATATAATTAGCTAGGATATCGACCTATTATTTCATAGAGGGCCTTTGCACAGGAGGAGGTTTTTCATTAGTTACTTTAGTTTAATTATTTGCTCTGTTTTGGAAATTTAGACAGTAGATTAATATTATGTTGCAGCTTTTAGATCAATATGATAGATTTAAGTTATGAATGTTTTCTTAGCATCCATGATAAAATGAATGTGTAATCATTTCTTTCCAAAAACATATCAAGAAGGTAGATTTCTCTATTTTCCGATTGGATTATGTTTGAGGCAATAAAGCTCATAGTTTTTTAGTTTCCTTTCATGCTCTTACATTGCTTTCTTAGATAAGATCCTCAGTTAATTGTACAATTGGATTCTCTTAAAGATCATGCCAAGAAGGTGACTTGTCATACTTCTAAATTGGGTTCTCGAGTGTTTAACCTATCCAATCATTGAGTTTTACTTTAAATATTTTTAAAACTATTTTCTTAGATTAAGATCCTCAGTTAATTGTATAATTGGATGCTCCTAAAGATCATGCCAAGAAGGTGACTTGTCATACTTCCAAATTGGATGCTCAAGTGTTTAACCTATGCAATTACTGAGTTTTCCTTTACGTGGTTTTAAATGTTTTCCTAGATTTATTTTTCAAAACTAAAGTGTAATCGGTTGCTTGTACATCATTTCAAGAGGGTGACTACGTCATACTTCCATATTGAATGCTGGAGTGATTGATCATACATTAGTTGCTTTTTCCTTTAAATCTGTTTTCGTCTAGAATAACCTTGCAATTTCAATTTTCAGTTATAAGATTCATATCCATGGAGTAGAACTAATGTTCAAGTTAAAGTCATTAGAATAAGCACTCTGGTTTTAGATCATGTTCTAACCATTTAATAGTTTTGGTTCATTTTTATGAAAGTTATAATAGTTTAATAACACTTCCTTTTCTTCCTTCTTTAAAATTTAGTTTTACACATATAAATCTCACTAGATTTAATTGATTACTTTCATAGTTCTCATTTCTTAAGATTAACATTTAGAAAGAAGGAAAAAAACCCCCCAAATCAACATAAAAATACATACAATGAACTAAGAAGAAGCTTAACTAAGCACATATAGTGCACCACACTTAATCAGATTACAAACCTTGGTTGATAATTTATGTTGAACAATTTAAGGCATTAAATTGGCTAAAAATTTTGGCACCATTTCCGGGGAAGTATAATTAGGTAACCCCATTTATTACATCTAAAAAAAAATGATATGCATAGGGAAAGAGATTATAGGGGTAGATTCATAGCTAGAGGCAAAATTTTAATTCCAACAACACCACTCACTCCACTTAGACCACATAGTGATACACCACCGTCTCAAACTCATATTCCATACCTCACTGGACATAGACTTCCTGAAGTCTTAAGGTCAGAAATCTAATTAGGAGGATCTCCCACTTCATCCACTGAGGCAGTCTTAGAGGAAGAAGATCCTAGATCTCCAAGAGAAGGAGTAACCTGTTTCACCTCTACAGGGGAACACATTATAGATGAAGAGTTAGAAATTTTTAGTGGAGAAGAAGAAGAACCTTTCTTCAACATTCTGTTGATAGAAGAACTAGAGGAAGAGAAATTAACCTTACAAATAGAATCTTATATTAGATTTTAGGAATCTATAATGGAAGGAAGGGTAGAAGGAGGAGAAGGAGAAGGAGAAATTATAAATGGAGAAAATTTATTGTTTTGAGGAAGAGGTGGAGGAAGAGGTAGAGGGAACGAAGGAGGAGGAAGAAATAGGGAAAATGATAATTCTTTTGGATTTCGTATAATTGATGGGGATACAAATGCCACAATGAAAAACATCTCACCTTCTGTCCTTCCAAATTTACATGGATTAAAGAGTGAAGATCCTGAAACTTTTTTGTTTGAATTTAAATTTTGTATAGATATTATGATTACTTAAAAGACTCTCAAAAAATTAAGCTATTTCCTTCAACACTGAAATGATCATCTTTAAAATGTTTCGTGGGTTTAGTCACAATCTATTAGGACATGGAATGAAATGAAGAAAGAATTTTTAGAAAGATATTTGGATTATTGCATACCCATTAATCATAAGCATGAAGTATTCAAAATGATGCAAAGAGAGGATGAGAATTTGGAGGATTTAATTGAAAGATTCAATTATAACATAAAAAGAGCTAAAATGGATAATTTAGATCAAGATACTTTAAAATATCTTTTGTTAAAAGCCATTAGAGATGAGTGGAAGATATTATAAAAATTATGGGGAAGGGAGATATATCTCAACTCCCATTACTTGAAATTTCTGAATTATGTATTCATCTCTCAAGGGGAAAAGAAAAAACTAGGAAAAATCCAAGATATCCCTCTCTTGTTAGAGTGAATAAATCTGCAACTGGACCAGTAAGTAGAGAAATTGGAAATATGCTTGATGAATTTGAAACGTATATCTTAGGGAGTCTTAGTGAATAGATAGACACACTTAAATTACAAAACAAGTAGAAAGCTGATACTGATTCCTTAGCTATTTTCTATCCTAAATGCAAAAAGAAGCATGCTTTAAGAATGTACTCTTGATGCAAAAGTCATAGAGACCTGTGTGATTTTATCAGAAAATCATGAAATTAAGAGTTGCCCTTCAATTCCAGGTCTTAAGGTTATTTTTCAAGAAGAAGCAACTTCGAATCCAACAGAATCTCTTTGGTTTGTCTCTAGAAGACCATGGCAGGGGCCACAAACTCAAGGTTTTAACAACCAAATGTATACTCAACCCCCACCAATTAATTGGAATTCTTGGCAAGAACCTTGGTCTCAACCTCATTCTTGGGTACAAGGAATGAAAAATACCTATGGTAGATACTCTCAATACTACCAGTATCGTCCATCCTATCCAAACTATTCTTCCCAACAAATTCCTCAACAAAATCTACAACCCCAACTTCAAAACCAAAATTCACAACTTTCATTACCATTTCCACAAAGACCGAATCAACTACCTGCCCAACCATTTCCAAGCCCCAATAATAAAAATCCTCAAAATACTTACATAATATAAGGATAACAATTTCCAACTTACATGATTACTCCACTAGATCTTAATGATATCCAACTTAGATCTGGTAGAATACTAGAACGGAAAGAGCCTTCTGTAGTTATTCAAGAACAATATAATTTTGAGGAGGATTCTCTAATGCCAAATAAAAGTTTTAAGGAAGGAACATCTCTTCAAAACCAGAATTCTTAAAATGAAAAACAAAAAGAACCAATAAAATCAACTCCTATCATAGAGTAACCATCCGTATCTATTTCTAACCCTCCTTTTCCTAAAATATTACAAGTTGATAGAGGGGTATAAAAACATATCATGTTGCCCAATTATGATTTTATAGATGAATTGGAAAATTCCTATATTAAAATTCATTTGTTAGGCCATTAAAGAGATTCCAATTCTAGCCAAAACAATAAAAGAGTTGAGCATGAAGAAACCAGGAAGAAAAATGAAATAAATAAAAATAATTCAACTAGTAGGAAAAATTGCAGACATAATGATGGGGAAAAATTCCATACAAAAATATTTAGATCCAAGAATTCCAGTTGTAAAAACACATATCAATGGTTTTGAAATTCCAAATACATTGATTGATTCAGGAGTAGCTATAAACATCATGAGAAAACAAACCATGGAACAACTCAAGCTTCCTAATCTTCTGTATACACCTACATGACTGCAATTAGTAGACATACCTGTAATCAAGCCAAATGGTGTATTAGAAGATATCTCGGTATCCTTAGACTCTTGGGAGTATCCTATCGATTTTATGATCATAACTCCCAAGAAAAATCTAGGAGGGCATCCACTAATATTAGGAAGACCTCGGTTAGCTACAACTGATGCTTTCATTAGCTATAGATCTGGTGACATGCATATCTATGATGGTAAATCAACAAAGAAATTCACTCTGTATCCTTCAACAAAAAAAATAACAGAGTTAGAAGATGAAGAATGGATTGATGATGACAATTATATACAACCTCTTGTTACTATTTCAAGCCTTAGTGAAGATAGTCAAATCTTAAATTCAATAGAAAAATTTGAATCATATTCAAAATACGAACATGATCAATTTCAATAACAATGCAATATTGAATATTTTTCATCCAGGCATATGTCTCTATACTCTATGGAAAAATTTGGTAACTCTACAGTTGAAATTTTTCAATGAAAATATTTGAACATAAATAAAAACTTGGAAAGACTACAACAGGAAAAGTTAATCAAAACATTACAACAAAATTCTTCTAAATATGCATGGGAATACACTAACATGAAAGGAATTAGTACTAAGTCTTGTATACATCACATCTACATTGAGGAAAATTGTAAACCTATCAGACAACCTCAAAGAAGGATGAATCTGAATCTTAGGGAAATTGTGAAAGAAGAATTGCAAAAATTGCTGAATGTAAACTTCATTTACCAATTTCAGATAATCAATGGGTTTGTCCCTTTGTGATTGTACCAAAAAATAATGGTAAGTGGAGGGTATGCATTGACTATTGGGGGTTGAATAAAGCTACCATAGAACATCATTTTCCTTTAGCTTTTATAGATCAAGTATTGGATACATTAGCAGGTAAGAAGTATTTCTCATTCTTGGATGGTTTTAGTGGTTACAATTAGATTCAAGTAGCACCCGAAGACCAAGATAAAACAAAATTCACCTGTCCATGGGTAACTTATGCCTACCGAGTACTTCCTTTTGGTTTGTGCAATGCACCTGCAACATTCCAATGGGAGGTACTATGAATTTTTTCTGATTTAATACATGATTGTGTAGAGGTATATATGGATGATTTTACAATTTATGGGAATTAATTTGAAGAAGCTTTAGAGAATTTGGAAAAGGTTCTTAAAAGATGTAAATAATCAAATATTTCATTAAGTCATGAAAAATTATTTATGATGTTTACTAAAGGGATTGTTTTAGGACATCACATTTCAGGAGATGGAATTAAATTTGACACATCTAAAGTTGAAGTCATCTCCAAATTATCAATTCAATTTGTCAAAAGGATGTTAGAAGTTTTCTAGGATTCACAGGGTATTATAGAAGATTTATAGAAAATTTCACTAAAATAGCATCCCCACTCTTCAAGTTACTTACCAAATATTGTGAATTCAGATGGAATCCTAATTTCCAATTGGCATTTGAAACTTTAAAAGAATTTTTTTTTGAAGCACCCATATTAAGAGGTCCAAATTGGAAACTAGATTTTCACATTTCAACATATGCTTCAGATACAACTCTGGGAGTTGTATTAGGACAAAAATATTTGATCCCCTATGCCATCTATTACATAAGAAATAATTTGACTCCTAATGAGTTAAATTACACTGTAACTTAAAAATAATTTTGAGCTGTTGTTCATGCTATCAACAAATTTAGACATTATATCACCGACTATGAAACTCTTATTCATACAGATCACTCTACAATTAAATACTTAATGAATAAATCTGTTACTAATGGAAGAGTCACAAGATGAATATTACTCGTGCAAGAATTCAATGTCACCATTCTAGACCAACCTTGAAAAAAACACAGTTGGTGATTTCTTGTCTAGAATTCAAAATGTCAAAAATGATACTCTAGTTGAGGATAAATTTCCTAATGAATATATTTTTGTAATAACTACTAAAACTCCTTGGTTTTCAGATATTGCTAATTACTTGGTTACTGGAAATTCACCTTCACACTTTTTTCCTAGAAAGAAAAGAAGAAATTTTCAAATAAGTGCACTTTACTCATGGATTAATGATGAATTGTATAAAACAAGTCCAGATCTTATTATCAAAAGGTGTGTTTGAGAAGATGAAATGCCTAATATTATTAAAGCATGTGATGATGAACCCTGTGGTCGACACTTTGCTGATAAGAGGAAAACCTATAAAATCCTTCATTTAGGATATTATTGGCCATCCATCTTTAAAGATACCAAAGAATATGTCAAAAGGTGTGAAAAATGTAAAAGAATGGGGAAACATGTTCCTTCAGATGAAATGCCATTACAACCTCAGGTATTCATCGAACCATTTGAAAAATGGGCTTTGGATTTTGTTGGACCAATCAATCCACCATCTAATCAAAAGAAATATATTCTGGTATGTACTGATTATGTCACTAAATGGGTATAAGATAAAGCACTTCCTTTAGCTAATGAACATTTTGTAGTTAAATTTCTTTTTGAGAATATCTTCACTCATTTTAGTGTTATAAAATAAATTGTGATAGATTAGGGATCCCATTTTACATCCAAGTTTGTGGAAAAACTTATAGAAAACTACAAGATCAAGCACATAAAATCCACTCCTTATCATCCACAAGAAAATGGTCAAGTAGAATCTACCAATAAAGTGATTGAGGGAATTCTCACTAAGACTGTACATCTACACAGAAGAGATTGGACAAAAAGTCTTCCTGAGGCCTTACGGGCCTACAGAACCACATGGAGGAATACAATAGGACATACTCCCTATGAACTTGTTTATGGGAAGCAAGTCTTGTTTCCTATAGAATTTCAGATCCAAACTTTCAAGATGGCAATTCAATATTGATTTATCAAAAGGTTAGAGTCATAGATTAGAGAAACTTAATGAGCTCGATGAAATCAGACAAGATGTAGTTCAAAGAACTAGTATAGTCCAACAACAAAGGTCCAAATGGCATGATAAATATATCAAGGAGAAAAAGTTTCAAGCAGGAGATTGGGAACTTTTGTTCAATTCAAAGTTCAAAGACTTTCAAGGAAAGTTTTAGACTCATTGTCTTGGGCTTTATGAGATTGAAAAAGTCTTTGAAAATGGAGAAGTTAGGATAAGGACAATTGATGAAGAAAAGGTACCTCTTCTTGTGAATGGACATCGATTAAAATTCTATCATAAGCCAATTTCAAAGGAAGATTTCATCAATATTTTCCAAGATAATACTGATATGAAGTTAGTGAAGAAGAATCCTTCTTCTTCCCCAACATAGTTTTTATTTTTCCTATATATATATATATATTATTCAAAACAAAAATTGTATAAGTTTGAAAACCAATCAATGATTGGATCCTTATACAGAAAATATAGGATGAAAATCAGAAGTTCTGACATCTTATATTTTCCATTCCATTTCTAAAAATCCCAAAAATCTTTGTTCCCTCTCTTTTATGAAAATAAATAAAAATTAGTACAAAATTACATTCCATTCTGTAGCTACATTCTATTCTATAGCTGACATTCCATTCGGCAGCTGATTTCACATTCAACAGCTCTGTCACATTTGTACAACCTACTGAAGGAAGAATAATGAACACATGAAATTGAAGGACTACATTTGAATACCGCCATGCTAAAAGATACCTGAAGAATCAACACCAAGGAAATGACAACAAAAGGTTAGTTCTAAAGGTAAGTTGCATAAGTTTATCGAAATAACAAGGTCAAAAAAAAAATAGCATGTATAACGTAGATGATCATATGGTACCTCAACATGTCATCATTTGATTTGATTGGAACTCCTATTATGACATAGATCGGCCACATCATCCGCATTATGTTTCATAACGGTCCACAACGGACTCCCCCATTTATGATTAACGGTCGTGACCTGTTCCGTAACCTATTCATCTACAAACCCCATCTAATATCCATCTCACTAATTCCTACAAACCCTCGGCGTCCTTCATCAGATCTATAATCCAATTCACTTCATAACAGATAAGGATAATTATGAAGGCTAGAATCTTCACAACAGAAGACATGGGTTTGATTGTCAGGACTGAACCGGTGGGAGATAAATATATGGAGGGATATCCTCAAATCAAGGAGATGTTGCAGAAGGCTAAGTGGCTCAAGTTTATAGAAATATTTGATGGTTTCCACAAAGATATCAATAAATCTTTTGCGAGGTATTTTGATGGAACAAAATTTGAAATAGGAGACATCAAGTTCTTAGTAACTGAGGAATTCATATTTGAAGCCACAAAGCTCCCAAGAGTTAGCGAAAGTTGGTTCAAAAAAAAAAAATTTCACAGTGAATCCTGGAAAGTTATCTTAAAAAATCCAGGTATGGATACTTCTGTTTTCAGAAAGGGTATTCCTAGCTCAGCACTCAAGAACAAATGGAGGAACATGCTTTTAATTCTACTGAAGTTTATCACTTGTGAAGGAAGATTTGGCTGCATGTATGTGTATCATATTCGATTTTTTATGGCTTTTTTAGAGGATGGTGAAATAAATATTCCTTTCTTTTTATTGAATATCTTAAAAATAATGTCTACAAATGTGCATAAGAGAATTCAGTTTATAGATAACACTATGCACCATCATGGGTTGCTAAAAATACTTCTTGAATTTCATTTGAAAAGTATAGGAGATTCTTGTGATAACTTTCTTATTAGAAACCATTTCCCAGATGAACCAGAGTAGTCTAAATAAGACAATACTAGAATATTAGAAGAAAGAAGATTAACACAAGCATTGAAGATAGACCTGCATCTCCACTTCAGTAAAATGATGAGGAACTCACCCTTGTAGAACTGATGGAGAACAAGAATCAGGGTGAATTTAAAACATGAGGTAAAATAGAAAAGAGGATCAAGGTTACAAGTGACGAAATCATAAATCCATAACCACCTCAATCCACAAGAACTTCTAATTGATACCCTTAAACAAGAAATCTATGAGATAGAGATATTTAATAGGCATATTAAATAGGAGAATGAAGCTTTAAAGCAACAGAACCAATTGGAGAAAGTTATTAGTGATAATACCATCCTGTGCTTGGGACTTGGGTACAAAAGAAAAAGAAGTTAAAAAGAAAGAAAAAATCACTAAACAAGGCAGACATCAATCTCAAATACAAACTCCTTACGAGGAAGCCCATGATGGCACTCACTTCAAAGAAAAGAAAGAGGAGAAAACTGGATTTATTAGAAGACGTGTCTGAACAAATGCAATAGGAGAGGGAAGCTCACATTTTTGGTAAATTTCATGAGGACATGCAATGACATCTTAGTGGGGGTATGTCGAACCATTAGGGGAATTTTGAGGTCTAAAATGGGCCTCCTAAGAAAAATTTACAACCAAAATAAAATTTATAAGAACCAATAGGATTGAAGATGATGATGTCAACCATGGGGGATCATTCACCATTTTTTAAGTAAAAGGGTGAAAATATTAAAAAATAATAAAATAATAAAACTAATTTTTCAACTCGTATTTTCAACTTATCTCCCAAATTTTTTATTGAAATTTCGAGAGGGAGTACTTTTTGGATGCAAAATTTAATTCCTCATCCAAGGAGTACCCATGTTGCATACTTTTGATGGGACATGTCACATGAAAAAACATGATTGCAATCACATTTCTCATGTATTTCTCATTTTTCGTGTAGCAGGATCCATAAAAAGTATACAGCATGGGTACTTCTTGGATGAGGAATTAAATTTTTCATCCAATGAGTACTCCCACTTGAAATTTGAGTAAAACATTTGGGAGATAAGTTGAAAATATGAGTTGAAAAAATAGTTTTTTCTTTTTTTCCGTTTAAAATTTTATGATGTAATCAAATCTTATTTTATTATTTCTACTATTATTTTATAATTTCCCTAGGAGGCCCATTTTAGACCTCAAAATTCCCCTAATGCCTCAGAATTTTCCTTTCTCTGACATCATTTCTCATAACTTTTTCCTTACCTTTTCATAAGTCCATAGACTCCAATCAATGATAAATGTCATTGTTTATCTCAAGGAATGCATTTCAATGATTTCTATGTCATATTCTAATGTTTTTGTTATTTGAATGTATTTTTGTAACTCGGCTACAGAACACAGCCTATTATGTAGTTGATTGTTGTTTCCGCAACTACTTTTATGGTTTTATAGGTTTCAAGGAGAAAATAATGGAACGATCCACATGGGAATCTCTAGAATGATTCACACATGGATTTCACCATATCCACTTGATCGAAATCGACAAAAAAGGGTGCCTTGATCATGGTCAATGTCTGGTCAAAGGATATAAGCCGAGAGCGAAGAACTCTTGATTTTCTTTGACATAAAAAATCAAGATTTAGCCAGTTACAATTTAATTCTATGTTTCGGTTGGAATCGCCATATGTAGGCGTAATTAGCTCCTCACAGTTACATTTTATTTTATTTAAATACCAGTTATGCAAAGACCAAAGACAATCTTAATTTTCTGAAATGTTGTGTATCGCTTTAAACCCTGTTCTTTTCATAATACAAGGATCATGTTCATGGTTCCAGTTTCTTCTTAATGCATACATAATCAGCTAGGATCTCGACCTGTTCTGTTGCAGAGGGCCCCTGGACAGGAGGAGGTTTTTCATTAGTTACTTTAGTTTAATTATTTTCTCTATTTTTTCAATTTACACAGTAGATTAATATCGTGTTGCAACTTTTAGATCAATATCACAGAGTTAAGTTATTAATTTTTTCTTAGCATCCATGATAGAATGACTATGTAATATTTTCTTTCCAAAAACATATAAAGAAGGTGGATTTATCTATTTTCCAATTGGATTATGTTTGAGGAAATATAGCTCATAGTTGTTTAGTTTCCTTTCATCTTATTTCATTTCTTTCCCAGATAAGATCCTCAGTTAATTGTATAATTGGATGCTCCTAAAGATCATGCCAAGAAGGTTACTTGTCATACTTCCAGATTGGGTCCTTGAGTGTTTAGCCTATGCAATCATTGAGTTTTCCTTTACATGCTTTTAAAAATGTTTTCCTAGATTAATATCCTCAGTTAATTGTATAATTGGATGCTCCTAAATATTAGGTCATACTTCCAAATTGGGTAATCGAGTGTTTAACATATGCAATTATTGGGCTTTTCTTTACATGCTTTTAAATTTTTTCCTAGATTTAATTTTCAAAACTAAAGTGTAATCGATTTCTTGTACATCATTTCAAGAGGGTGACTATGTCATACTTCCATATTGAATGTTGGAGTGATTGATCATACATTAGTTTCTTTTTCCTTTAAATATGCTTTCATCTAGAATAGCATTGCAATTTCAATCTTCAGTTATAAGATTCATATCCATGGAGTATAACTAATGTTAAAGTTAAATTCATTAGAATAGGCACTCTATTTTTATATCAGGTTGTAACCATTTAATAGTTTTGGTTCATTTTTATCCAAGTTAGAATAGTTTAAGAACACTTCCTTTTATTCTTTATTTCAAATTTAGTTTTACACACATAAATCTCACGAGATTCAGTTGATTCCTTTCATAGTTCTCATTTCTTAAGATTAACATTTAGACATAAGGAAAAAAACCCCCCAAAACAACATAAAAATACATACAATGAAGTGAGAATAAGGTTAACTAAGCACATATAGTGCACCACACTTCATTAGATTACAAACCTCAGTTGATAATTTATTGCTTCTTATTATGCTGAAAACTTCAAATATATCTGATACGATCCAAGTAGCTTCCTCTTCATCCTATGAAGAACATTGAGTTGAAAGAAGAGGAGTAATTACTCCCAATATATAACTCAAGTAGTCAAGAGTGATAATTTTATAGAACAACACATTCTTGTACAACTCAGTCATGAGAAAAGTAACGCTTATTGTTCTAAGTATCAACTAGGCTTACATAATAGTGCCTCTTCCTAGACACATGCACCTGTCCTTTAACAACAATAGGAACCTACCCTATGCATGAATAACATGATTAACTCGCCAAATGATGAAAACCAAAGTACAATACTTAGAAGTTCTTATATCACAAACATAAAGGGACTCTCACCAATATATGCTTAAACCAAAAACTCAACATATACTCTACTTGACTTCTAATGATAGTAGACTTACAACACTCACTTTGACTCAACATGAACATTAGGATGTGAATCATGACTCTTTTAATGAACACTTGGACTGACAATATACTAAAAATATGAATACCACAAAAATACATGTCTACCAATTGTATGATCATTGATACCAAGTGTTAATAAATTTGAGATCAATGACACCAATTGTTGAGATGATACTAATTTCTGAAATAAATAGCACTTGATAGCCAAAAATATGATGTGTGATACCAATTACTAATTGGAATAGTCTAAAAGAAGCACAACAATCAATCCATTCATCATACATACAACTCATAATTTTATCACTCAGACACCCTTACAATGCAGTAAACACCATTAGCCTCCATCTTCCATGATTGTCCCTAAGAAATAAACAACTAATACCAATTGATGATACCACTTGTTAATGAATAATATTGTACTAGATTATTAACTTGAGTATAATCCCCCTATGGTTATGCTCCCTCATGGAATTAGGAATAGGTAAACATACTTGCACAAGCCAAGAAAAAATTGACAATAAACTGATCATCATCATCTATTCTTAGTATGCCAATATAATTTTAAAAAACATCAAATGAACCACACTACTCAACAACATCAATATTATTCAACAATTTCATAAACTCAGGAAAACAAATGTGACATACTTCCCTAAACCTTCAAATGCATTACTTGGAATTTTCTTGTTTCTCCTTGGATCTGACCTTTCTAGCTCCTCTTGAAGCCAACTTCTTATTTTCAATGAACATGAAAAAGGGATCTACTCCCCTTGAGTAGATTATCTCCCTTTTTCTTCCACACTTGGGTATGTTGATTTTTTACTTGGTTAACACCATGAGCTTATTTCCTGCATTGTTCTGGTATTCTTTCATGACTGAGTGACTTCCTTCCAAACCACTAATTATTCCTCTTGTTAGCACCAATTAATGCCAATCTAAAAATTACATGTTGTTATTATTTTTCACTGTATGTGCCCTCTTTCTTCTTGTACTACATTGGATAAATATATGGGTTGATGCTGCTTCTTTTATCTAATTAAAATTTTTTCTTGTTGTAGGTTATATAAGACAGAGAAACCATAGGAATTTTAGACTATGATCTGCTAATTTTTTGTTGATAATATTTAAAGCCAAACATTAGTATATTTTGCCTCTATACACCATTCAACCTACCTCTTTTCTTATTTTTGTAATAAATACTATGCATTTATGCAGTTGTATTTGTTGGCTCTCTATATGATCCATACCTTTGTTTGCAATGTTTTGGAAAGGTGATTCATTTCCAAGTTTTTGCATAGCTGCTTTATGTCCATAATTTCCACACTTGTAGCACTCAACATTATTTGTAAAGGGGGTAAAAGAATTATCCATATTACTAAAGCTTCTATTCATCCAGAAACTTGGATTAATACTCACTCTCCCATTGCCATTGCGCCACTAAAATGTTTTCCTTTGAGGGGAAAAGGCTCTCTATGCATGAATGCTAAAAATGATCTTATGAAAAAATTCTTTATTTTGGCTAAAATGGAGTGTTCCACCTACATCGATGAACCTTCTTTTTCCTCTCAAGACACTTAGAGGTAGTTCCCTACTTTGCAATAATAAAAAATATGAGGGGATGCATACTTTTCTTTGCTATTGTAGTGTTGTTAGGTATTTCTATAACAAGGATGGTGGGTCCTTTTGATGCTAATGTTGAGTCACTTTCACCTTCCAATATTGACTTGATCCGAGGAACATCAACTTACTCACATATTGAATATCCTTAGAAAATTATATGTGCTAAGGTAATCCAATCTTGGTTCTCCATGATCCCTAATATTCCTTCCAGATGTTAAACCGATCCTGAATGAACCTGGTTGCTCTGATACAAATTGTTATAAAAAATGAAAACCAGGACATTACTGAGAGGGGTGGGTGAATCAATAGTGCAACCAAATTATACAACTCTTGAAAATTTACTTTCAATCATTTTAGAAAGTACTCATGTAATAAAAAACACAACTTAATCATGAAAAAAGTAACATCATAATCATCATCAAGCACATGTGCAACATCTTCATAAGAAATCAATATTCCTTTTATTACTTTGGAAAATAAAAGCTTCAACTTGTAGGTTTATAAGTTTCTACTGAAAGGAACTTATATACCTTCTCGTTTATCAATCTTTAGTAAGTGATTTATAGATTAGGAACGATGTTTATTATTTTCTTGCAATTTTACATTTTCATGCAATAGATCTTGTAATTATCCTTTTCATGTGTGGAATAGTTTGGAGCATTTAATAAATGTTCTATTTTTGTGTTTACTGCATTGGATGCCTCACAAGTTTCTAATGAATCATGGGTTAAAAAAATAAGTGGTTTTCTATTAATTTATCCTATATGTAGGAAACCATACAAAAATAACATCAATTTTTGCATTGTTTCTAGGGTGGAACTCATAGAACTAAGAATTTTAAGATAAATAAAGACACCAAGAGAGGGTAATCATAGGAAAATTATGACTATCCTTTGAACACATTTTCCTTAAGTATTCCACATTAGGACATGATTAGATGCATAAGGTAGAACTATATTTTAGCTTTTTAGTAGGAGTCATTCATCATAACAAAACAATAACATGTAAACAAGACCCAATAACTCAACCAAAGAAGGGACAAATAGGGATTGAAGGTAATAAATGCCTACAATTTTTAGCTAGTAGATGAATAAATGGTAAAATCTAAGCGGATTCTTAACGAGATAGTCATCTATACATACTCATAGGAATGCCTAGTCATCTTTATGGTCTTTCATTCAAAAGGAACTTTAGGAGTATATCTGTTGATTATGGGGAGATCTTGGTTGGTCACTACTAATGCATATATTAGTTATAGGTCTAAGGACATGACCATCTCTATGTTAGAACAATGATCACATTGGGAAGTGATGGTGAGTGAATTTGGGTAATGGAAACCTTATCATTTCAAAACATTTCATAAATATTTAACCAGGTAGAAATATATCATAACAATAACAATGAATGAAACTATGCATCAAGAAGCCAACATCACATCAACAAAAGAGAACACAATCATTTACATAGAAAACCTTGAGGGATAAAACTACAAATAATTTTTTCTTTCTTGTATAATTAAAATACATATATGTGTAGGCACCAACATCCTCCAGGCGCCCACCCCAAATATTTGCAAGAAAATATTTGCAATAGGTTACAACTTGATTGAAGAATCAACCTCATAAATGTGCAAGCACTCACTTGCAAAAGTATACAATCTGATTGAGTCACCAAACTTGGAGATGTGAAAGCACCCACTTGAAATAGGATAAAACCTAATTGAGGTACCCACCTCCTTATTCGACTTGGTGTGGACCACTTTTCACAATATTTCATAATGAATCCACATGATATTAAATATAGACCTTAGACACTTATCATTATGTTATTGTCACAATGCTATCATAACCTACTCATAACTTGCTTTTCTTAACCCGCTCAACTCGTCACAATAATTTCTTCATCAATATGGTACCATGAAACCTTTCCCTAATTATGCTTTGGTCATACATACATCACCTACTCTTGTTCATTAATTTGGTACCATTCCACCTTTCCCTAATCTTTCTTTGGTCATACATGCATCACCTATTCAAGAAGTCTAATACCTGTTCATTATCCTAAAAATTAACAAGCATTATTTTACTAGATAAAAACTATATCTTCATGGCTCTTCATAACCTGTAAATGAATAAGGTCTAATCTCATAATTTCTCCTCTTCCAAAATTCATTTTGGCTAAAAATTTATTCCAAAAACACATAAAAATGCATAAAAATTAACAATTTGACAAAACAATAGAAACAGGGCGCACTACGTAAAATGAAATTTTAAAAATTCTTCAAAATGCCACTTTAAGGTTTCAACAAAATGCACAAACTGATGTGCCAACAACCTCGTAAATAAAAAATTGGGTATACATACCAAATCTCAAACCATCAAGCTCTCGTGTAAAAAACACATGCTATACCAATCCTCCTTGTTTTCTTCACTCCAATTGGTTTACATCTTAAAATTCCACACCAGTCTAAGAAAAAACAAAATGGGGTTGCACAATCCTGCCATCCATACAATTCACAACGAGACTAAATAACTACTGTTAAACCATATTCACATTGAAATAGAGTGAAACTAAATCATAACTCAACCACGCATTCATGTATATGCCAAAAGAGGTGGCCCAATATACCATGCATACAAGTCACAATGAGAACAAAAAATAACTCAATTACTCATCTTAAATATGCTAAAAGAGGTGCTCTGATATGTAACACATACAAGTCACAATGAGACCAAAAAACTACTCGACCTCAGATGCGAGCTCATTCACCCATCTCATGTAGATGCCAAAAGGGGTGGCCCGATTTGCTATGCATACAAGTCACATTGAGACCAAAGAACAACCCAACCATATAACCTCAGACATGAACTCATTCTCCCATCTCATAGAAATTCTAAAAGAGCTTGCTTGTTCTTCCATGCAAGAAGTCGCATTCCAAACAGAGTGAGACCAAACAACAACTATACCATAGAACCTTATACCTAAATAATTTTCCATTTCATGAAAATGCCAAAAGAGGTGGCTCAATATTCCATACATAAAAGTCACATTTGAAACAGAGTGAGACCAAACAACAACTCGACCATAGAATGCCAGTCGAGATATCATTCACCTATCACAATAGAACCAATGAACTATTTTTTTGATGGATTCCATGAACATACTTCGAACACACACATACACTTCCATTGTGGTGGACCATAGTCATATGAGTTGACCTTGGGCCTCGTGCTTAAGCCAATGTTTTCAGATGGGCCAACTATATGACCCTAAAAATATGACCTTGCCCCTTATTATTTTTTTCCCATGGTACTTTGATATTGCCGCTCATGTGACCTGATTCTTAGGGGTCATGGTCATCCATGCATTGACGTCAACATGATATCATCATGATGTTGTTGGGTGCGGAGCTTGATTTTCATCTTGATTCAGAGGTCTTTGTTTCAGCCGGGTGTATACCCTAGGAAGACTGTAAACCCCTCCACATGGGGGAATTGTAGCCCCTGCGGGGATCTGTGGGGGGGGGGGGGGGAATCCCCCATGGTTGGGGGGTCTGAGGGCCAATAGTCCCCCGGCGGTGGTTTCAGAGGGAGTGCTCCCGAAGCTAAAAAGATATGTAATATTTCCTTGTAGAATATTGTAATTTCATAGTCGATATGGACCGTTCATTAGGCAGATGATTTGACGGTAGAAGTTATGTTTAATGTAGGGTTTTTTACCCTAGAATTCAACCCCTCATTTTGTATGAGGGTATTGTATTTTGGATGTGTATTGTATGTGTATTATGAGAGAGAAACCGAAAGGGGGACTGTGAGAGAGAGTAGGGGATATTACAACAGATCTGATGTAACTTGTGTCTTTTCATCTTGCTGGATAATATATAGGAAGGACTAGTTGTTCGAGGTGGAAATAGCCGAAATTGGGTGAACCACGTATATCTGTGTCTCTCTTGTTTTATATGTTTTTTGTGTTTTTGTTTCCACATATTTTATGTGTTCCATTGCTCTGTCATATATAATTTTTCTAAAAGACACATTGTATCTCGTGAGAGATTCCATGTTTCACACATTTTTTAGGAATTTTACCAATAAAAAAATTCCCATTTGTACTTGCCATGTGGTCGTCATATGTATTTCCACATCATCTTGCTGAAATATTCAAGATGACATGTCATTCCATGCCATTGCTACATCATCCTATAACCATCCACCATGTGTCATTGTATTAACATTCCATTATCATTTCCATGTAATTACTTCCAACCAACTAGAATTTGTTATGTATATGCCCACTAGATGTCTGCCAAATGTAACATATTTATTTGTCTAGAGAATGGGGTTAAAATTTGCACATGTTGAAATACAAATTTCCTTTTGTTTCTTCATATTACCGCCAGATCGGTCAACCTTATGCACAATTGAACAAATTTTAACAAAATTAAAGATCATAAAATTTAGGGTACTATTTTCAATCAATCTACCGAGGAACCCTAATCTGCTCTCGAACATGTGTGATGTTTAATGAATTTAGGTTTTATGGGTTTTTACCCATATTTTAGGTCTTTTACCTAATATTGATGTTCAAATAGACATAACTTCTCATATGGGAGGAGTTTTTTAGAGTGTGATATACCATTGGAAAGGTATCATAGAGGAGTATCCAACCATAATATACATAGAATCATTAGAACATCATAAATTTGAAAAAAAATTAGTAAAATTCAAACCTTTTTTACTTCACTTAGTGAGGGAATGAAATATATTAAGATATCATACTGCTTCCTTTGATTCATGAATGGAAATTTTACTTCATTAGGAAACCCCTTTGACATCAATAACACTAGTTGTCATCAATGACAACACTATGTGCAACAATCTCCCCCTTTTTCATTGATGGAAATACCTTCTCCTTATAGTACCATTTAGCATTGATTGGAAGTTTTCCTTTCACCCAAACTGTCAAATGTTATAATGCCCTTATCTTGTAGTTTTGAACCTCTTCTATAAAATTTTACCCTCTATAAAATTTTCCTAAGAATTTAGTGCTAAATCCTTTATAGAAAGTAGGATCTGCTCCTCTTCTTGACCCAACATGGAACACTCATAAAGTTTCATATTTTTCACATTCATCAATGAGTAAATGCGTATCTATGGGGTCATAATAAGTATATAATAATTATATCCCACCTGGTCCCTGGTGAACCACTTTGACAACTCGATATAGCTAGATCATATGCTGGAGATTGTTATTGATCTGTGTGTCCATGATCCTGTCATTTGTGGCCTATTTTATGTAGCTTGGGTTGATCTCTATTGGTATCATCTGCTCAACAATGACGGATGTGTCCAATAATGGGGGAAAGTATGGTCACAATCGGTCCACATTAAATACTGGGTGGAAGGCAAGGAATGGTGGAATGATGAGTTCGAAGGAATTGTCCCCTACAACCTTGGTGATGGTGTACCACCCATGTGGTTACAACTTCGTTGGAAATGTAAAAGTGTCAAACAATGGTGGAGTCATCGAACATGATGAAATCGACCCAGTCCTTCTCAGGGTTCTTTAAAAATAATTAGAGGGATTCATCCAAAGGATGAAATTATAGATAAAGAATATGTTATCCTCCTCAAGCTTGTCAAAAATAAAGAGGTGTTGACCAGAAATGGTTGGGGAAATTGGGAAAATGGGATACTCTACCTATTAATGGAAGTGAGTGGCTTTTGAACACAACACTCCTTCAGTTCATTTTCATGACTGTTGGGTTTGGAAATTTTCTTGTATTTTTGGTTCATAATACCATATCAATGCCTATGCATTCAGTTTTTGGTCAATGCTACCGACTCCATAAAGTTTTGCCAATATGTTCAAGAGAAGTTCTTTAGTTGATATCTATTGCAATACTCTTAATATTTCATTCATGTCTGCAGTTATGTAACCAGTTCCACATCAAAATTATTCTTCCTCAAATCTTGATATCCATTTTGTGTCATTGATGGGGGATACAACAAGGCCCTCCTGCAACAGGTCACTTCCCTATCGAAATCAACTCATTATCTATGAAGTTGACATAGTAAATCCCTTTGGTACCTTGGATCTTTCATACATCAATAGAAAGGTTCCTCGCTCTCAGCAACAAGTTCTCATAATTGACCTTCCGAAAAAAGATCCTATGTGGTGTTTGAATTTAACTCATATATTAAAACCATATTTATTGTACTATAGTACGTTGATATCCATTAACATCATCAGTGGTTTCCATCATGTCTATTAATGACTTACATCAGTGGCCAATAATTAGATGGTTTCTACCATGTTCGACATCAATTCATTTATTCGCACGGTTAGAATCATACATTGGATGGTCGAGTGAATGAGATATAATACCCTAGATCTATTTTCATCCATCTGGGTTGTGATTTTAGGATTAATACAATATTTAAAAGTATGAAGGCTATGATCATACATACAATCATCCAGTCATGGGTCCACATTTTGTCATCAGTGGGTGAGACATTTTTATCATTGTACATGTAATGTTAGTTTATGTGTTGAGCATGGTTATTCCTCCCTCAGTAAATATGCCATGATGAAAGTGTATTGTAATAGATGATGATATCGCTGAATTCTTCTTGATCTAGACTTGTCACAAGGTAAAGCACTTTAGTCATCAGTTTCCGCTCCTGAATTTTTACTTAAGGGGGGAAATCTGTTATAGAAAAAATTTTCACATCTCAACAATAGGCTTGCAAATAGGATCAATAAACATCCGTGAATATTTTTTCATAATCCCTTCACAAATCCCTAAGCATGAAATTTCTGAAAATTATGATTTTATGGGATTAAGTGCCTAAAATCAATGTTTTTAGCCCCAACGCACCCAGTCCCTTTAGCCTAATGCGTTCAACACTGGTTTCTACCTTCCACACCAACAATGGTTAGTACTAGTTGCTCCTTTCTATAGGTTCATTGATTCTATAAATTTGGGAAAATTAATAAAAAATTCCAAATCTTCCTCTTCTAGAAGCTTTTAGGGGTTATTTTAACCATTTACCATGGATAAGAAGCTCAGATCCTATCTGATCTTACCTTGGATACTTCACCTATTATGCTTGAGCTTATCCTCCGATCAGACGTGGATCACAAACCCATAATGTTAAATCCTAAACTACCATTTTTCTCCTATAAATTTACTTCCATCCATAGCCTCATGGTTGGATTTTGGAGATTAATAATTCCCTTATGATGCTTTATTTAACCTAAAGGAGTCACCATATTCATGCATTAGGGTTGATATTGGGGTGTCCTTTGTGACAAGGAAGGATAAGTAAACATCTTCAAGATCAACTACTATTTATGGTTGTAAACTCTCTCCTATTTATATTAATAGAAAAAGTATCTTGTTTTCCAATATTTGTTGTGTTATGTTTACATTCATGTATTTCAATGCCTTGCTGATTAATTGAATCAAGTAATTGAATTATGCTACGTAGATGTTGTGGATCCTTTTCTTGTTTTAGGCATATGTTTTGGTTCTAATTATAGCATTTGGAGCTATGATTAGAGCTTACAAGCAATGGGGAAAGAAAAAAATTCGATGAATTACAAGTAGGATTCTTTCCCATTCTTCAATTTATTTGAGGAAAAATTCTATTCTCTTTGTCTTCTATTGTTCTAGACCAGTCCATGAAGTCTAGGGAAATTACCTTTGTACACAATCATAAATTCCACTTAACAAGCATGAGAATGGAGAATAGATTTCTTATTATATTTCATCTTGACTAATGATTAGGAAAGGATGGAAATAACTTGGAATTTTAAAATATTTAATGAGCATGAAAATATGGAAAAAAGAGGCTTGGGATTTTCATATAGGTATTGGCATGTATTTCCCATTTTCAGGAACAAGAAAAATATTCCTATTAACATGTATGAACTCATTTGTTATTATTAGCATCATATGGCACATGATGTCAGGGCCATACCACATATGATTATATAACCAAATTCCTAAAGCTTTATGATTCTCATGAAATCAAAGAACCACATCATTATTGTAATATTCCTAAATTAGCTTGCAGCTAATAGGAATATTAATTTTTCTTTTGAAAACTAGATGCATGAATAATTGAGCAAGGAAGCTCATAATTTTCTCAAGTATGAATAAAAATCCCTCCTAGTGTGAAAAGGGAACATGAAATAACTAGTTCAAGCATCCACATGTGTGAGCAAGGTCAAGTTTGACCAAGTCAACATGATTTATTCTCAAAGAAGTGGATCCTAAATAAAGCCAACTCAATGTGAATAGAGATAAATCTAGCTAGAAAAAATGAAGGCACCTTGAGTGTGAAAAGGGACAGGGCATGAAGATTCAGTCAAGGTTGACTAAGTCAACAAAGCTGTCTAGATACATTGAACCACCTTGATGGACAGCGCAGTTTTTGTGGAGGAGCCTTTGCATCGAAGCAACCTCATAGTGGGTGGGACCCTTGGTGAGAGAGCTCATAAATTATATAATGAATGAGATGGAAAGCATATGGACATATTTGGAGATTATATTTTTATGTGGTATTCTTAGAATTTCTGCATACATGGCTATTTAGCTAAGTTGCTACACTTCTTAGTGCAAGGGTTTGCCCGGGCGGGGATTCCCTACTCTTTCTTGGAGATATTGTCTAAGAAATATAAGGGGAGGTTTCTAATCTGAATTTTCCACTACATAATTTTGGGCCAAACACTTACCTTCAGAAAAAATGTAGTCCCTTGAGAAAACTATGTTAGTTCTTAAGGTGTGCAGTGGAAGGGGTGAAAGTCCCATTTTGAAGAGCTAGTTTCCAAAGAGAAGGATCAACCTTTCTTTGGGAGGGCTAGAAAAGCAGTCTATAGCCATTTCTTTGTATGTTCAGAAATTATTATGTAGAGCTACAGCCATACAGTGTGATTCAGCCACATATCTGTAGCAGCTTCCTCTTTATATCTTTTCTTTCAAGAAACCTTTGCCAGGTCTTCTTGGAACTCTATAAAAGAGATTAGATCTCTGTTTTTATTCCTCATTGAGTAATATAATAATAATATCAGATATATTTCTCTATTTTCTAAGTTTAACCTCTATTATACTGCGCATTATCTTGTGCAGCAGCTCCGACATTTTGCAGTTTTGGGGTTTTGTCAATTTTAAGTTGTTTTGAGCATGGGAGACCTGTTTAACTAGGCTAAAGGAAATTGTTTCAGAAAATATTTTGCATGCATGTCCTATATTGTCTATTATAAGGGAAAAAACCATTATTTTTCACTGTTATAACTCAATATTAATAAAATAATTTTTTTGGGGCTAAAACTGCTACTTTTCCCCACATGGTGACATTGTAAGAAGGCATAGTTTGTTGTTGTGATTGTTTAATGTTGGATATGTGTTTAAAAAAGATATATGAGTAAATCAGTTGCTGATATCCAAATTTGGAATAGCTTAGGGTATTTTTAGGGTATTCTTCTTGTTGTAGAAAATTCCAGATTTGGAATATTAAAGTGGTATCAGAGCAACAATCTTGGCTCAGCATGTGAGCTCAAGAATTATGGAGTCTTCTCATGGAGAGAAGGAGATTTGAAGAATAAATCAGAGCAAACCCTTTTTTTCTAGAGAAAAGAGGTTCTCAAAACTTCTCTTTTCAAATCTGTAGGGCAAAATCAAGGGCATCAAAGAAATGAGGAGGGAAACACATGGAGATCCCTCAACAAGATTTATACAGGAGGAAGATTCTAAGTCCTCATCTTTTGGATACGAGCACTGAGCCATATCATCAGATATACCATGTTCTATCAACATTTTCTTCATGAGGAGGAAGAAAGGATATGTGCCAAAGAAAGATACTATTGGTGATTATTTGGAGGAATATGAAGCTCAATCTAAGGAGTTCCAAGATCACTTGAATTTTCTGGGGTTTTGCCAAATGAAGGAGGAAAGGAGCACAAGGAGTAAGAAGCAGGGTGAGGGTAGATTCTTTCTATCCATTTTTGATGGATCACCTCTATTTCCAGCTAAGGCTTGGGTGAAGGAGCTAGACACCTTTGTACAACAACATCAAGTTTCAGAATTTGAAGCCATCAAAGTAGCAGCACTACATTTTGAGGGTAAGGCCTATGCTCGGTGGTTATTTGAATCATTTTCCTTAAAGAATGCAAATACATCTACTTATTCAAGGTTCATTAAAATATTAGTAGAGAGGTTTGATGGAATTTTATATGAAACATCTTTTATTGAAACTATCAAACCATATCAAACAAAGCTTTTGCATGAGTTGGGAGGATCTATAAATCCAACTCCGTTTCTGAAAACCAATGAAGAGGAGGTGAGATTTTTTGATACTTTTCCAAGGGCAAGATATCCTTTGGATGAAGAGCTTTCTTCTCAAAAGGAATACATGAAGATTCCTTCTTCAAGAGAGGACCAAGATCTAAGGTCTCTTGTTGAAGATAAGGAAACTTCAACTAGTGAAGCGGAAAAATGGGAGACAGGAGAGGATAATGCAGTCATGACAAGGAAACCTCAAGCACATCATGAAGAATAGGATGGAGCACTTGCTCCAAGAAAAGAAACTCTTGCACTCTTTCAAGAAGTTCCAAAAGGTCTCACACATAGAGCTATTGGCATAATACATGAGCATCTTGTACCTTCATTTCCAAGTGATGAGATCTTGGGGATAGGAGGAGGAAAAGAGGAGGAATTTCATCACAAGGTGAAGAGAATGTACCCTTCTCTATTTCAAAGTTTGAAAGAACAAATAAGGTAGGAGGATTTATGCAATAAAGGTAGGGGAAAATTTGTCCACCTACATTCACATCCTACTCTATGCCTTGATGCCTCTTTGCAAGGAGGCATTTCATCACGAAGACCTCTTGATTGGAGGGAAACTAAAGTGTTATCTCAACTATATGCAGCAGAAACCTATTTTTTTAAAGAGGGAACCTTGGAAGGAGCCACTACAGCGCTGAGAATCATTGATGGAAGGCTAGGAAAATTTCTGAAATTGACCTTGCTTTCTTCCATTCATCTATTTGCGTTGGAGGGAATAGATTTAGAAATTTGTGTTGATATGAGCATAGTATCAAAAGGCTACTCGATAGCCTTGAAGCAGCAAAGGATACTCCAATATATAATGAGAATTTATGAACATAACAAAAAGATAATTTCATTTTTATATGCAAGAGCAAAATTGTGGAAGTTTTTGAGAAAGAGAACATTTCAAAGGGGGGTGACTCTCCTAAACTTTAATCTTGTCTTGAGCAAGATCAGCTACAAGAGAGGCAGAAAAAGAAAGTTGGGAATACTCCATCATGTGACTTTGACATCAAGTATGTCAAGGAGGAGAGCCATCATATGACAAATGCATAATTTCATACTTCTACAACGTTGTCAACGTTGGGAAGCCTAGACCCTTATTGGGAGTCCCAACTCTTGATGGAATATTATAAGGACCTATTCATATGTAAGGTTCTTGATGGTAAAGAAATGGATGGAAAGTATAGAGTAGTTAATGGAATCATTTATGTTCATGATCAAATCTACTTAACTAAAGATTCCAAGCTCAAGAAAATACTACTTGACACAACCTATGAGGTCTTGCTTTCAAACCCCCTAGTTTCATTATAACATATCATACTATTTTAGATGGTTTCATGTGGGAAAATTTCAAAGAGGAGATGCACTCTCATATGAGTAAGTGCATGGATCATTTTTTGGTTGAGGAGGAACATAGCTCTTTGGAAGAGTTATCATTATCACCTGCTTATTCATTAAGTGTGAGGGGGAGCTCATCCATGAGCTACCTTGCTGATTTTAGACAAGTGTATGATAAAAATTGTATCGCTAAACCTCATGATGTATCTATTATGTACTTGCATTTTCTTAACACTCATGTGCAGGTCTTGGCTCCAAGAGGGGGCAATTTTTCTGATAGGCTTCATGAGCCACTTTGGGCCATGAACAATGGAGATGCTAGCCATTCCTTGGGGGATCTTAGAGAGGTGATGTAATCTTCATGGTGTGATTCCTTAACACAAAAAATCATACAAATTTTCCAAACATGTAAGAAGGATGGGGCAACAAGAAAGTGTTGGGGAGAACCCTTGTCATATCATATCCTATGGTAGTTAGGAGGAAAACTGTGCTAGTTGCACATGAGGGAACATTGTCCTTCTCCCTTACTATATATGGCAGCTAGCATGATCTTACTTATGATCCCACATGCTGAAGATGATCTTATATTTGTTGGAGGCATAGTTGGAGGAAAGGCACACTTGTTGGATGTGTCTTTGGGGGAAGAAAGTCCCTACTTTTTCTGCACTACATTTTCCAAGGGGATCATGAGAAACTATATGGCCACCATTTCATACCACTTGTTTCTTTATGATGCGGGCCATATGTTTGGTTGGAGCACTTGGGGCATACATCTCATGAGAAATTGGGAGGATTTTTTCTATGGATTGCCAAGATTGAAGGTGATCCACTTCATTTGAATGATAGCATGGAGATGGGAGTCTTTCATGAATCATGAAAATACCCATGATTGTCATCACTCCTATATTGAGGAGGCCATATATCAACAAGAAGGTTTCCATAACAACCTTATATTATTTCATTATGAGAGCCATTGGGTTTACTGACCAAAGACCAACTTGCACTTCAAGGAAGGACCATTGGGAGACAAAACTATTGCAGAAAATTTAGAGAAATGGTGGAGACTATTGGATGAGGAGGTCACAAGAGAAGAAGGCGAGATTTTGTAGCACCCTTGCAGTTGCTTGAGAAAAAACAACATTTGGGAGGGGGAGAATATAATATTCCTAAATTAGCTTGTAGCTAATAGGAATATTAATTTTTCTTTTGAAATCTAGATGGATGAATAATTGAGCAAGGAGGCTCATAATTTTCTCAAGTATGAATAAAAATCACTCCTAGTGTGAAAAGGGATCATGAAATAACCAATTCAAGCATCCACATGTGTGAACAAGGTCTAAAATATGTGGACAAGGTCAATTTTGACCGAGTCAACATGATTTATTCTCAAAGAAGTGGATCCTAAATAAAGCCCGCTCAATGTGAATAGAGATCAATCCAGCTAGACAAAATGAAGGCACCTTGAGTGTGAAAAGGGACAGGGCATGAAGATTCAGTCAAGGTTGACTAAGTCAACAAAGCTATGTAGATACATTGAACCACCTTGATGGACAACATAGTTTTTGTGGAGGAGCCTTTGCATGGAAGCAACCTCATAGTGGGTGGGACCCTTGGTGAGAGAGCTCATCAATTATATAATGAAGGAGATGGAAAGAATATGGAAATATTTGGAGATTATATTTTTATGTGGTCTGCTTAGAATTTCTGCATACTTGGCTGTTTAGCTAAGTTGCTGCGCTTCTTAGTGCAAGAGTTTGCCCGGGCGGGGATTCCCTACTCTTTCTTGGAGATCTTGTCTAAGAAATCTAAAGGGAGGTTTATGATATGAATTTTCCACTACCTGGTGTTGGGCCAAGCACTTACCTTCAGCAAAAATGAAGTTCATTCAGAAAATTGCGTTATTTCTTAAGGTGTGCAGTGGAAGGGGTGAAAGTCCCATTTTGAGGAGCTAGTTTCCCAAGAGAAGGATCAGCCTTTCTTTGGGAGGGCTATAAAAGGAGTCTACAGAAATTTATTTGTATTTTCAGCCATTATTATGCAGAGCTACAACCATACAACGTGATTCAACTACATATCTGCAACAACTTCCTCTTGTATATATTTTCTTTCAAGAAACCTTTACCGGGTCTTCTTGGAACTGTATAAAAGAGATTAGATATTTTTTTTTATGCCTAATTGAGTAATATAATAACAATATCAGATATATTTCTCTATTATCTAAGTTTAACCTCTATTATACTGCGCAGTCTCTTGTGCAGCAGCTCCAGCATTTTGCAGTCTTGGGGTTTTGTCAATTTTAAGTTGTGTTGAGCATGGGAGACCTATTTAACTAGGCTAAAGGCATTTGTTTCTGAAAATATTTTCATGCATGTCCTATATTGTCTATTATAAGGGAAAAAACCGTTATTTTTCACTGTTATAACTCAATATTAAGAAAATAACGTTTTTGGGGCTAAAACTAGTACTTTTCCCCGCTTGGTGACATTGTAAGAAGGCATAGTTTGTTGCTGTGATTGTTTAATTTTGGCTATGTGTTTAAAAACACTATATGAGTTGATCACTTGCTTCTCTCCAAATTTGGAATACTTAGGGTATTCTTATTATTGTAGAAAATTCCATATTTGGAATATTACAATTATTAATAACTACCAAAGGACATGAAAAGTGTCTAGTTTCATGAGATAAAAATTCTATGTGAGGGTGACCATTAAGAAAAAAATAAGGTGCAAGATACTTGTCTATGTGGTGTTTTAAAATGGAAAATTTATTGAAAATTTTAGGAGAAATCCAAGACACAATTTGGTTCTAGGGTGCAGCTTCATTAAATGACTTGAAATACCCCTTGGATCAAATTAAGATTTTGTGTGCCAAGCCCCACCTATTCCAAATTAGGGAGGAAAATTCTACCATTACGTATGTATTTCCTAGGATTTTATAATGAATCTATGACCTCGAATGTGTCCTCTTTACGAGAAAACTCATCATCAAAGAAGTCACATAAAATCTATGGGGAGATGTCCCAAATGGGCATGGGGTACTAATCGCTATCGATTTTGTGATGAGTTCCCTTGGAGATATCAAAAAATTATAATTAGTTGGATTCATAATCGAGCTTATCTAGAGAGAGAGGCATTGTAGTGCTAAAGGAATTGATATTCATAGCTAAGGGCATAACCCAAGGATTAGGGAATCAATTGGGTCCACTGGTGCAGTGATAGATCATGTTGAATAAATCTACATATTTAGAGGGTTCATGTGGTGAAAGGGGAATATCCTCCAAAGCGACAAGTCTTTGAGAATCATTGTGCCAAAATTCTCCTAAGGAACCTAAAAATCATCTATATATGGAATAATATTTCCTAGAGTGGTTTAAAAATCAAGGGTGCAATGGGCCTGATATTTGATGGTCACAATTTTCCCTTAATGGGGTAATAAAAGTATATGAAATACTAAAGAGGCGATAGCCATCATCACATAGAACCAACTCCAATAGATTAAAAGGTTGTATTCCAATGGGGCATCAATTATCTCAAATTGTACAAAGAAATCTTTCCACTGAGTTCGATAGGTAATACTGGGATGATGTAATGAGTGTGGAAGGTATGGCCATCAAAGGCCTTTAACAAGATTGCTAAATGAGTAAGAGTTGGAAAGCCAATCATTTTGTAATAACACAAGGACATGATGCATGTGATTCATCAACTATGGTGTGAAAAATATTATTTCCCAAGGTGGAAACATGAATCTAGAAGGTGACATCAAGGGAAATGTAGTTTTGACCGAGAGTGGTTTTTAGAATGACGATCTCCAAATCATATGGTTCCATACCTATGATCATTGACAATAGTGGTATGTGCTATGTGGGGCGGATTTGGAGAAATTATAAGACCAACATTACACAAGGTTCTTGAGTCAAATATTTCACAATATTATAGTGTTGGGCGGCTTGCATGTTATGGTTGTGTGTCGAATGATAAAGTACATTATTTGGGGGCTGATAGGTTCAAGAGTTGGATTCTCAGTGTGAAGAGAGCCATCACTAGGATTATTCAATGGAAGGTATTTATTGGATGTTGAGGGACTTGGGTTTACATAATCATGGGCTTGAGTGGAGAGGTAAATCTAATTTTGACCATGTAAATGTTTCCCCAGATGAAGAACCCCCTTGGGGAGAGGCCAAAAACACATTTTTGGATGGAGGATTTGAAGCGGTAGCAACCAATTTTTTTCATTAGGTGGGAATGTGTTGGGTTAGATTCATCGGTTTTTGGGGAAATTTCTAATGGTTGATGTAGCAATGGATCTATTCTCTGTGAGGACATTGATCATTCAAGTGGCATTAACCAAATATTTTTCAAGGGAATTTCAAGTTTTGTTTCCATTTTTAGTCATTGGGTGTAACATGTTGAGTTTGTGTGGATTTTTTCTCAAAGGTTTGATTGTTTAATTAGTATTTCCTCTTTAATCCTTCTAGTTCCTTCTATTTTGAAAGCCAATTATAAGTAAATATATCATCCCAATGGATCAAGGTTGTTGGGAGTTCTTTTAGTTCATGGATTAAACCATATGAATCTCAGAGTTTATTATGAGTGCCAAAGAGAGTAGTATGAGGAAAATTGTCTCTAATAGAGGACCCAAATGCCATGTGAATCAATTGAGCATCCAATCGGCCTATAGAAGCAGTTGAGATCGATCACACCATACCATGGGTGTGGGGGATAGGTTATGGTTTGGGAGGACTTCAAGGAATTTAGGATGATTCCATGAAACATTATCATTTGAGAATAAATAAAATCAAGGTGTTTGGAATGCAATATGGCTTGTTCAAAAGTGGTGCTATCCATGGTGACATTGTAGGAAATATGTAGGAGCAAGGATCAGGTAAACTAGTCCCATAATAGGTGGTTGGGTATTTTTTTGTGCAAGAGGCATTGATGCCATCTCCACTCATGCATGTGGTTTGAGATGTGTGTGTAGTTATCTTGGCATAAATGTGACAAATGTTTTTTCTTGGTATCTTGCTAAATTGATAATGGAAGTTAGTAAGAAAGGCTGTCACTAGCATACAAAAATCTTAATAAGAAGCCCTAGGAGATTTGACATACCATTTGATAAAACCATCGGTGAGGGTGCACTAGAAAAGGTATAGGTGGATGATATCATTGATGAGAGAGTTGGATGAGCACCACAAGATATATGTGATGATGTGTATTTTAGAGTTCTCATCCTGTTTTCCATTAAAATTGGGTATCTTAGAAGGGAATTTATGTGGCATGGTTGGACACAATGAATTATGATAGGGATCATTAGTCCATTTGTATAACCCTATAAGGTCTAGATATTCAAGGAAGGGGATTTTGGAGGGGGTGAAAGATTAGATTTATGGGTTGATAAATCTAAGTTGAAAAGTAGGTGTGATAGTAGGATAATAGTTTGATGTTGTAGGGACCATCGTTTGAGGTGGAAACCAAAGGTAACATGAAATAGGCATGGCATTCTAACAATAAAGAAATAATTTCCCTTAGGGTTTCCCCTATTCTCAAAGGGTTTCGATGGGGTTGTATCCATCATAGAAAGGAAGTTAAAATATTTAAAATTCGTGAATGGATGTGCATTGGGTGTGGGAAAAGTTCTCAGGGTGAAGGTGCCCTTAGATTATGGATTTCCATTGAGTGGATGAGGGTTTCCATAATAGGTGTGAGGCCCAATAAAGTATTTCCCCTAATGAAAAGTGTTTCTCCTAGGCATCCGGTGGAGAGATATTGATCCCATTGGGATGTTTGTAGAGTGGGTGGGGGGGCCAAGGAAAAAGGATGCCCTTGTAGTAATAAGGTCCACTTCTTTTTGGTGGTGAATAGAAAACCTACCGAATGAGGGAATTTCACAGAAGGTGATTCCAAGGATGGTGTTGGTGTCAAGAGAGGAGGAATAAATGCAACTGGGAAGTATGACATGGGTATCTAGACCAAAATAGAGAATTTGGGAATACTAGGAAGAGTAGAGAAGGCATTGATTCCATTAAGTGAAAATAAGGGAGGGAGCGAGGTGGATCCTCCCATATTGGTAGTAGTAGGTGGTAGGTGAATTCATATGTGAGATTTTTGAATAACGTTGGACAGGGAAAGGTAGTGAAAGAAAATATAATAAGAATATGGTATGGTTGGATTAAATTTTTGAAATATAGGTCAAAATGGGTATGATAATGTAGGGTTTAAATTGGGAAAGATATTGTCACTTATGGTATTAGTTTTAGGATTTCCTCCTTAAGAAGTGGTTTGTGCACCAAAGTGGTATGAGAGAGTATGATCTAGTGACAATCCTCACCGGTGAATGGCTGATGGTTCTTCCACAATAAGAGAGAAACCATATTTCCTCCACAAGAAAAGAAAATTTGTAAGAAAATAGGTTTACAATAAGGTTAAGACAACGAAGGGTAACTAAAGAAAAATATAGATCCAAACAACACATTATGGGAAATTGGAAAAACCATATTAGACACCTACAAGATTAGTTTCACTTGGGTAGTGGGTCATAGAGCGACCTCTATTAGGTGGCCATGACTAAAACAATAGTTAGCCCATGATTAGTTGCATTGGTATAAACACTCAAACCATGACTATTTAGGAAGATAAGGAAGATTTACCACAAGAAATTCATAAAAAACACAAATCAAATAGGTAAATAAATAAGAGACTCAAGGAAAGCCTAGGTGCAAGAGGATGATGTTGGTGCCAAATCATACCACCCTGAAATTTCCTCCAGGGGCCTTTCAAAGGCTAAAATGGGAACTTCCAAGCTCAAAATGTAGAAGTAAAGGCTTAAATGTTTCAAAGGAAAAAGGAAAAAATGTCAAAGGAAATGGCCTTGTTCGATGAGCACTAATGGGAAAGTTTTGACATGAAGTTTTGGTTGGCACAAGCAGAGGCAGAAAGCAACATGAGCCTAGAGTGTTGGAGGGAAAAATTTCGTGATGTGCCAAATTAGACAATGGGAATGAGTGGTGATCTGATACCCCACGTGTCCTTGTACCAACAAACCACACACTAGATAACTCATTGGAGGGGTGCAGAGGGGGCTACGTGTTTCCCCCTCACACCCCTCATTCTAGTCCAAGATTTTCATATGCTAATTTCAAAACGTCTTGGGAGGGAGCCATATGTCCCTCAATGTAATTCCATGTTGATCCTTGCCACCTTTTAATAACCTCACCACCCACTCAACCTCTCCTCTACCCTGTCCATGCCTAGTCATAATACCACGTTAGCTTGCAATGTGGCCTCACTCACGTCATGTTGATGTCATCATGACATCATCCGAAATTTTACCCAATTCGACCCCTGCCATGTGTCTGATACATTTTTTTTAGTTTTTTTATATAAAAGTTCATTTGGGATCCATTTCTTGTCATTATTGTGCCTATTCATCCTACAACTCACCGCACACACCTTTTAAACTAGTATGCTTGATTCCATGAGATTTAAACAAAAATTTGTGAATCCAAGGATTCATTTCACCCCTTCCTTGCGAATTTAACTCGATAAAGCCCTTGTCTTGTGAAAAGCCATGAAAATTTGAAATCCAAGGTTAAAACCTTGCCTTCCCTTTTGAACAATGTGTACCTCACCTAGTGAATTCTTATTTCCAATGGATAAATCCTTTGACCAAGCCTAATTAATGATTTATGGAAATCATGAGCTGAATTCTCATCGAAATTTTCTAAATTTGACCCATTTTGATCAAAAATCCAAAATTAAACCTTCTCATGGGCATTGTCTATTCTCAATGTGTATAAATTTTAAAATTTCAAAAGATTCTCCCTCCAACCTTTGCCAAATCTCCTGCTAACACATGGCACAACCTCATTAGTCTTCATAACCTTTGGGAATATTCCAATTTTCCAATTATCCATCTTCATTTAGCCAACTGCTCTCAAAATTTTTCCACTTTTTTAATGACTTCCCCATATACTAAGAGTTCCACTAATTTCTAGAAGAAATGGAAAACCAGTGGACCAAATTTTTATGACGGATATGTCGATGTTAAAGATACGATGTTAACCACCTTTGATATGATGGAAAATATTGAAATAGTTTAGAAAACCAATGGAGTAACAAGAGAGCACAATAATATATATGCATGAAATTGTGTCTTCATCGTTGTCCCACAAGTGTTCTAGTTTCCAGAAATGGTGACTTCGTGTGCATGTAGGTACCTGCTAGAAAAAAAAGGGTTACTATCTAACCCTAAGAAGGCAGGGAAATATTTAGAAAAAATTCAAAGGCTATTACAGATATGTTGTCATTTCCTGATAGGATATACTTACAAAGGACGAATAAGAAATAAATTGAAGAGAAATGTATAAGTCTTATGCCATACTTGTAGCAAAGGATGTTATCCAAATTTTAAAAAGGACCAGTTCCTCCCTTTGGTCATCCTCCTTGTCACATCACAAATTTTTATTCCATGTAAAATATATCTTTCTTCATGGTTTCCCAAGTTCTTGGTGTTGATATTGATGTTTATATAGCCGAGGATATCCTAGGTCACTTGGTATCTCTATTGCATCCAACCACCAAGGCCTACACCAAATTTTATTTCCTGTAGTTCTTATAAGATGAAATTCACTCTTAAATGGAAGAGTTTGGAGAAGAAAAGTCCTTCTGCTACCAGGCCCATCTAGTCCACTTATTCATCCATCAAAAATATTCTGACCTAGAGCATCTAAAACCTAGAATGGTAGGTGAACACAATGACTTATTACTAGTTTATGAATGGCTACCAATGGTCTAGAAGATCAAAAAAAATTAGGGCCTCTTCAATTGCATTTTATCTTTCATGTTAGTTGTGTAAACCCTACTACATGGTCAATCATTTCCTAGTGTCCATTATTTCCTAAAGGGTAAGATGTTGTTCACCCCATACACTAGAGTCGATGATTGCTACCTTTTAAAGGACTACATGATCATAAAAATATATGTGTTTTAAGGTCAACCATACTAACTACCTGCATTACTGAGTCCTTTCATTTTTGCATTGGAGTATATTTAACAAATATTAGAAAGTGATAATATACATTTCACTTCAAGGAAAGAAGCAATTATGTTCCATATTCCTCATAAGGTGGGACCATTTTGTATCAATTCAATAAATTTATTAGAGCTCATATATAATATATTAGAGTACACTTCCCACAATAAGGAGCCTCGAAGTATGATCCACAAAATATAATTTACAAATTGAGAAAGGATAAGGATCAATAAAACTGAAAACATGATACAAATCCCATAGTATAAGATTGTGTGAAGAAATATATTTTTGAAGAATTTAGGGCCATCCTACATCTAGATGAGTCATATTTTTCTCACCTCTCCAAAAAGAAACAATGGCACTTCATAATCTATGAGGTTGATGAAGGAGAGGAGCCTAGCTCAAAGAAATACAGAACAGGTAAAGCAACAAGAGATGAAGATGATGATGAAACATAGACATAGGCTCTGATACTCTACAATAGTTATTTGGAAACTCCATAAAAACATGATTTCACCATAAAAAACTTACCTTCTTCCATGTTAGGATTATAGGCACGCGACAGAGTCAGGAGAGGTGTCCAAGCCTGAACATGTGTCAGTGGTAGAAACATTCATGGAAATAGCCAAGAAAGCATCTCAGGAGAGGAAGAGCGACATAAAAAAAACACAAAATCAACCACTTCCTCCCATATAGCTTAAGAGCATTCTATATTATGAAAAATTCATTTTCAAGCTAGTAGTGTTGCAATCAAAAGTGGAGACAAAAAGGTGCATGCCAAAATACCAAGTACATCAAAAGTCCTTGCATGAATATAACATCTTATATACCGATTTCATGGATTTGAACTTGCAAGTGACCCACATGGTGTACAGAAATATGCATCTAAAAAATTTTGTAGCCAAAAAGTTGTAAGACCTATATACCAAAGCCAACGATCAATTGAAATATGAGAAGATAGTTTACAGGACCAGGAATATGAGGAATAAAATGTAGAGGATAAAATCACACACCTGGCCACGTTCCATAGGGATTTTAAGTAGTATAAGGAGGTATTGGAGGAGAAATACATGGATATAGACCCATTTAAAAAACAACTTAAGATTATAGATGCACACCTAGTGCAAATAGTTGAGCTGGTAGCAGTGGAAAGAGAGAGCCAACATCTAAAAGTCAAGCTACATGAGGCATTCACAAAAAATAAATAATACAAGGACCTAATTATGCCAATAGAAGTAAAGGTATAGGGAATGAAAGATAAGACATATGACACTTCGTAGTCTCAACATAGCCCAAATGTGCTAATTGGGAAGGTGGAATTCCTGACAGTGTTAGAGGATGAAAATAAGCTAGAAGCTCTGATCTCAAGTTGACAGTGGGAACTAAAATCAAAGGAAGAAGAGCTTGAGATAAAAAAATACAGAAACGTATCAGGAATAAGAATACGATGAGAAATTTTATGATGAATTAGAAGCCTCCAGGAGAAAGCATCTAATAAATTCCTCTTTCAAGGCATATAAAATAATTATTTGAGATAAAATCATGAAGGTAGTTGATAATAATTGGGACCACCTGGAATTGATCTAGGAAAAGATAAAATCCATCAAAAGGGCCCGCAGGGAAATTCTCGCCTTCAAGAATGTTATTTGTGATCCCCCCACCAAGGCTAGAATAATCATTGAGTTCCTTAATCATCTGACCAAAGAGGAGATCGTCAAGGAAAACATTGATAGATCCAAATGGGTAATCAGGGCTAACTATATGAAGAGGGAAAAAAAATGATCATACTGGTGGAAATGGAAGTAGATGAACTAGCCAAGGAAGTGCAAAGTTTTAAGGGTCAATGTGAAAAGTTAACCAAGAGGAAATTCCCACCATTCTTTAATGGGAATGGAGATGTATATTCAAAGGAGTTACTCATAAAGATCATAAATGATATCAAAGAGGATAAATTTTTTTTTGGAGAAGAAGACTGTCCACTATAGGAGAAAGATATTGTAAATCTATAAGAACATTATTTTAAGGTTTTTTTCATGTTAAAGAACACCTTTAAAGAATTGGGTAAAGTGGACTATGAAATATTCACGACCATAGAAGGAGAAATTTTGGAGTCACATGCATGTGACATCCAATTGGAAAAGGAATGGAAAGGTATGTTGGAAATAGATAAATTGGCTATTTAAAAGGGATATGCAGTAGTTACATAAGTAGCATTGACAGAGGCACGTTCTAGTTCAAAACCTCCACCACAATGACAAGAATGACCTCAACCACTAGCACCGACATAAAAATGAATGGAAACATTGATAGGAAAGTGAAGGTAGTGCCTAAAAAAGAGAGGTAAGGATACCCACCATATAGTCAATATAGATAATGGTAGTCCACTACATCCAAATCAATTGGGACCCACCTTATAGCTCGCACTTTTTCTAGAAAATTCTATAGGAAGTTTGTTATAATACAACTATTATTTTGTAAATATTCTTAGTGGTTTTCCTAATATCACTAGTGGTTTAGTATTAGGGTCATGAGTCTTAAGTGCCTATATATAGGCCTGATTTTGAGGTAACTAGGGGAGAATTAGTCTGGTGTAGGTGAAGCTCTATCAATTTTTCTCTAGAATTTGTTGGGAGTTTTGAAGTTGTCTAACGAGGAATTATGAAGTGAGTTTTGGTCTATCAGCTCACCTCATGCATGTAATTCTAACAACCCACCTTGTATTTTGAGTTTTACAGAAGATTAAAACAATTTCAAGGATTTTTCATGGAAAATTGTGTTGTAAACCTCGTTTGTTATGAAGCTGAAATGGGGTTGTTAATTAAATTAAATTATGAATTAGTATGGTTGTTTTCTTTAATTTCTTTAGAATTTATCAAAATTTTTGAAGAGTATCTTAGCTATTTTTATTAGTGTTACATGGGTTTTTAAATAAATTCCAAAATTCAAAATATTATGATTTCTTGTGGTTGAATTCTTAATTTCTCAACTACCCACGTGATTTTAACATGTTTAAAGGAATTGTTAATTGTTCTTTTGAATTTTTAAGGTATGTTTCCATTTTTCCACTTCTCTAAAGGCTTTTTTTAGTTGTTTATGTAAAAAAAAAAGCTCATGAAGGCTCCAACTAAAAACTACTGGAAATATTTCCCAAGCGAATTATTTTTAATGGTTGATAGATTTCATTTACCTAGATTCTTAGAAGAAACATGTATTTTAAATTAGAGATTGAAATTTTACTTGAATGGAATTTAATCAAGGTAAATTGTACTTTCTTGTGAGGGATCATGATGGATGTTTGAATGTATGAGATGTTCAAATTTCAGAAATGTGAAATCAAATATTATTTGTATTATGAGTGATTTAACTGCATTTAGCACAAAAACAAGTATACATAAACAATAATCTAGAATCTAATCCTAATGGGAAAAAATGGTTCTTCATGCTTCTTTATTTTCTTATGAAAAAATTATGGGGAAAATATAGTACATGAAACTTAAATATGAAAATAAACACAAAAAATATCAACATAATTTAAGCTAGAATTCATACAGTCATTTCAGGAATTTCCATTCACAGTAAGAAAGAATTAACGTCGATTTAATTTGGTGCAAATTTTCATCAGTTTTGTTTTTCTTGTTGAAGCTTGAAGTTCCAAGAATGAATATACATGAAAATTCAAAATCTAAAGAACATAGAACTATTGTTAGCAACATTGGATAAACATAGATGATTTCATACATAGAATTTCAATATAAAATCAAATTAGTAATAAAAAATTAGAGCAAATTTAGATGTTCATGGGATTTTCACTATAGCATGACATAATGTGACTCTAGGCCCCAAAAATATGAGACCATAGAGAAAGAGAGCTATTTATTCCCTAGTGGAATCACTAATTTTGATATGGAGAAAAATATAACCTATGAACAGGCGAGCCTTCCCTCTAGTTTTCCCTTAACGTGAGGAAAAACAAAGTCAAAACACTATATTGATAATGAATCGAATTAAAGAAAGTAATCCATTTAGATATATAAAATGGAAAAGGGGTAATAAAAATGCACCTTTTTCTAACAATTATTGTCCTATGTGTCCTTGGCGGGAACGACTCTAGAGTTTTGAAGATCTAGCTTGTATGACATGCTTTATTTACATAGAAAAAAAAGACACTTTTTCCAAAATATTTGCACAAAATAGATTTAAGAAATAAAGTGATCCTATCCATATAATTAATAAAAACACATAAGCATGCATATAGAAAATAAAATCATGAAACTAACATGCATGAGTGTATATTATAGTTAAGTAAGGGAAGATTTCTATATATGCATTTGTATTAATCAATAGAAAAATGCAGTACATAAAAAAAAAAAAAAAAAAATTACTCCAATTCCTAAAGTAGTCCTCTCTGGTTTGTTACCTTGGTCTTCCTTTGGACTGTCTCGAAAATTCTCCAACATAGACATACTTGATTTCTTCCTCCTATTTCCATTGGCTTAACCTTCATTATATATATGTAGGAAATATAGTTTTAGGATGAGTGGATGTGCTTGAATGATTCAATGCAATAGGTGAGATCAAGTTGGTAGGCTGGTTTAATTTTGATACCTACAAAGTGTAACTTGATTCCCAACCCAATTCTCCTTGAGATTATCGATTTTGGAGGTTGAAATGACATTCACTATTTGGCAGTAGTGCAAATCATAGCCATCATGTGATACAAGTGGTGCATCCCATGACTGGTCACACTCTGCTATATTTTTTGGTAACGACCATGCTCAAAATCATGTTTCCAAGAGGAAATGTTGTAGGGCCTTCGTGTAGAATATGATGAGATTGTGAAAGGCACATAGGAGAGGTTTTTAAGGCCATAATAATTAGCCTAGTATTTCAATGCTCAAAATATATAATAAATAATTTTGTCCCTTTATTGTATTTTCTTCTATGATTCTTAGATGGTATAACTTCATGTGGAAAAAGATTCATGATTATGAAAATATAGCTTTTTGTTTCTAGATTTCTCAACAAATAGGACATGTCTAGAATACTCTACCACAAGTTTGACCTCATGCTCCAAGAAATAAAGGGTCAAAGCCACAGAGAAAGAGATGGTAATATCACAAGTAGTAGAAGTCTAATTAGGTAGATGAATAAGTATAATTAAAAAAAACCTTTAGACTAGATAAAGATGAAGATGTTGTCCCAAAAAAATTGAATGAAGGTAGTCTCTCCTTGGTAGAGAATCAAAAGGATAAGCATGTTTTGAAAATCACTCCATGTGTTGTAGTAGCAATGGACACCATTTTAGGAGGAGTGAATTAAGCCCATGAGTCAAAGAGTTAAAAATTACACAAGGAGTATATAATTATGATGAATATTGGGCTTTAGAAGTTGAATTATATAAGGTTTCTATAGATTCTTAGGTGGACAAAGGTTTAACAAGAAGGAGAAAAAATAAATATTGAGGGTTTGTTCTAACGTTGATTTGTGTAAATCAATTTTTTTCTCATATTAAGAAACATATAGTTGGATATATTTGAATTCTTAAATAATATATATTTGTAATGTGTTATGTGTGCTTGAAGAATGTGATTTTCATTCTTTTATATTAATAAAAATGATTACCTTTTCATTAAAAAAAAAAATCTCATATAACACAAATTCATCATTCATTTTTTTCTTATTTCAAGTTAAGCAAACATAACAAAACTTTATCTAAAAATTTCTAAATTCTTGTGTTTGGTTGGTTAATTCATTGGAGTATGCTTACATGATCAATCCGAAAATTGAACATCAATTTCATAAGACCCAGCCATTATAGGATCTCCTTTTGACCAATTTAATAGTTTAAAAATCCTTAATGGAACCATAATTATTGAAATATTAAAGGATACTAAAAACCATCAAATCAGTCTAGTGTGATTGGATTTCAAGGGTTTCATTTTGTAAGGTGATAAAGGTTTGAAAATCATGCTAGTTAGGAGGAATAAAAAAAACTAGTGATGTTAAGGAACAGTGTGACCTAGACTAGGTGAGATCTCCAGGTAATTTTGACGACTTAGATGTCCCAAAGTCATGGTTTCTTAGAGAAAAATCTAGTCTCACATGTCACACACATGTTAATAAATAAAGAAAACACTGGTAAAAACCCATAAAACTCATTTTGGAGGATGAATTTGGAATAAAATATTTTCTTTCTTAATGAAATACACCTTTACTCATTATTTAAAAGATATTGAATTAAGATTGAGGATATAAGTTCTACCTTTTGAAGCTACAATGTATTTGCTATATCTTTTAAATATGCATTTGATCTAATCCATTTTTTGAAGATACAATGATATAGTCATTTTTTTTAGAGAAACACTGGATTGATTCAATTTTTAGGAAGTACAACTTATGTAGTTGATATGTACTTGAATAATCTCTCTCATTGTAACATTAATTCCGAAGTTTCATCTACCACGAGAGACTATAAATAGAGTTAAGGGTAGAAAAAAGGTTCAAACTTTAGGGGAGCTAAGGTTAGCACGAATTTCAAAAATATTAATTTTGGTTGACAATATGGATTCAAGAAGGGGTATTATTCAAGAAGGGATATTAGATAATGTAGTGATGAAGTATATTTTGCACAATCTTACATGGCTATTTCCATTTTCCAATAATGGAAGGATTGAATTTTTTCGAAGGTAAAATACTTTATGGTTTTCTCATAAACTTCCTAATTTTAAAATTATGAATTATTTTAGAGATATAGTTTAGAGTTTAAGATTTCAAATTTTGTTTTTTGATTATATGTAAAAGAAATCCATAACCTAACAATATGATTAGTGATTACATATATTGATTTTTCAAAAAAAAAAAACCTTGTAAGAAAACCTAAATAGTGCATTCCCACATTCATTGGTGCATCCTTGTATACATGTTAGCATGGAATATTGTATCCCCCATAATTTTAAATCAAATACACAATATAATGAAATGAGCTAACCCCTTAAACATTAAACAAATGGTCGATTAAACTACGAATAAGAGAACATATAAAAATACATACATTGGTAATGAGATTGCCACTAAACATACATGCATTGGTATTGAAATTTGCCACTGATTATCACGTCATGGTAAAATATAAAAATATAACCATTAAATATATATTAGATTACATTTAAGTGATTCAAAATTAATAAATATTCAATATTATTAATTTAATTTTGGAAAAAATATTTACAAATATCGACACCAAAGTCTAAGCTTTTATGTTCATTCTTTAATTTAATATTCGATTAAAATTGCATTTATATTTAACTCCATGTTATGAAGTCAAGGTAAATGAATAATGACAATGTAAAAGTAAGAACCCCTACATCACAAAGATAACAAAAGATGTGAAGGTGGGGATGTTTCAAAGAGCGGGGAACGTTTTTTCTCCTAATGAGTGGAAACTTTGAGAGAATGTCAAAAAAGTAGAAATACGAAGATACCAAAAGATGTGAAGGTGGGGGTAAGCATTGTCACAACCTAGAAATTCGGCTCAATGATCTTTGACCACCTTTTTTAATTACGTTTTAATGTTCATTGGTAATCAATGATGACCATTGCATTTGAATTAAGCACACCAATAAAGTATGCAATAGGAAAAGCGATTGGATAACGTATCTTGACAATGTGATAAATATATATATAATTTTGATTAGACAAAAAGAAGACGACTTAGACCAAAGATTGTCTAAAGTGTATGAAAATGAAGGTTGATAAGAACTTGTTAATAAAAAATTATAGAGCTTGGTAAGGAAAGTACCCTGCCTTTTTGACTTGCTTGATTTGTACCTTGGAAAATAATTATCTCAATTATATTTATAATATATCAAGTTATCACTTAATGAGCGGGCTTTATGGGTTGGTTAAAAAAACAAGTGTAGTGTATACTATGAGGAATACTTATTTTCATGGGAATGTTAAACCAATTATTTGTCTGTAAGGGTAAGTATTTTACATTTAGTTATCGAAGAAGTTTTTAGATTTTAGTACAAAATAAAAGGAGAGTTTTTATATATACAAAAATTTAATTTACTTTTAGAGAGTTAAAATAGATTTAGCTTCAATTTTTTTTTTAGAATATTTCAAATTAATCATGAAAGATTAAACAAAGTCTTTGAAGACTTTGTTTCATCCTTCACAACTATAAGTTTCATTAAATTTATATTTAAAGAATGTCCATTTAATATGATTTTTCAATGGATACTTATGATCTATTTAAAGGTGAGATAAATAATGATTTTCATTTTAATATTTAAAAATTTTATTTCTAATATAGATAGTGCAAATTTAGAAAGTTAATTATTAAAAGATAAATGAATATGAGGTTGATAATTGAAAATTAAATGAAAATTTTGAAATCTTGGTTTATGATTCACAACTTCAATCATGACAAATTTTTAATCATGATTAAAATTCAATTATATTTATATTAAAAAAGGTCATTTTAACATGATTTTTTTATGTATATTTATGTTCTATTTAAAGATGAGATAAACACCGGTCTTCATTTTAATATATTTAGAACTTATTTTTGGTTCTCAGAGAGTTTATTTCTTCCAAACTTTAGCACTACTAAAACTTATATCTTGAGCATAGTGATGGGTTCATCTAATGCTTGAGGTATGCAAGATGTTAGTTATGTTTTAGCTTGAAGGTCATTCTTATGTAATATAAAAAAAAATATCACCAACTTTGTATTGAGGAAAATAATGATATTCTTTATGAGTACTACAAATTTTCTCCCTATTACTGATCTGAAATGGATCATTATATAGCTTATCATCTATTTAGAGGTAGAAAAAGTGGAACTATTGACTTGCAAGCTCCATTTTAGTAATAGGTCCCACTTTGGTGGTTTAGGGTATAGAAAATTATAGAGGCATTTTGGGGCTTAAATAGTCACTTTTTGGTGTCAAAACTTTACAAATAAAGTTTTTCCCTTTTAATGTTTTTAATAAATACACGAAGACATTTATAACAGTACAAAGATCTACTCAATTGAAGTCCATATGAGGAAGTTATTCCTCCCACAAATTTGAATTATTATGTTAACCACCATGACCTATTATGTTGAAAAATTTGAATGTTGGTATTGCATTCCATGTCAAATTCCATTACTCACACATGTAGATCTAGTCACGTGTGGAATTTCAAGAAGTTCTAGAGGTTCAAAAACCCTAACCCTAATTAAGGGTGATGGCATGAAAAATCCATAATCCTAACATTAAATGACTATTAAAACACATGCTTCTATAAAAGTAATAATTTCTATGCATAGTGTATTTTTTCTTGTTCCATAGTTGAGTAGAGAATTTGGGAGTGGGATATCGAAGTAGAGTGGAGGAAGTAGAAGATCCTAAAGCACTAATAAAAGTGAAAATGTCCTTTGGAAACTACATGGTGAGTTCACTTTCTTTGTATTTACATTTCATAACTAAAAAGAGAAGAGAAATACATACGCCTCACCTTCTAGTTTGTTTTTTACCTTACTCGGTTTTCCCAGGGTATATATTATGTTACTTATGTGCATGGTGTGTTATTTGCTTAAATTGCAAGATTTGTTGTGCTAAACTATTCCAATGGAATACCCATGAAAATTTAAAAACCATACTTGCATTATAGTAACTTTATTTAGTGTTCTTGTCAGAATTTGTGGGATAGAGGAAGTGGCTTAGGAAACAAGCCTTAAAACCATGAACATGAAAAATGATTATAGTATAAATCCATACGATATGTTAAAGGACATATTCTTAATGCTAGAATAAAAAGTCACTAGCATCTCTTTGAAAAATGTCATCCTCATGGAAAATATATAGAATAATATTTAACTTGTTTTATGGGTTTGGTATCTCTAGCAAAAAATGTGGCAAAACGAACAATCTTGAGATAAAAAAGACTTAAGAAAGGAGTCAAAAAATGAACCAGAGAAAGAAATACCAAGTTATTCTTCCATCAATTCCTCCTAATCTCTCAGTGTATAAGTGAAAGTAATTATCCTACCAATTTTAACATATTAGGTATGAACACGACTAGAGGATCCATTGGCATTGCTTTTATTAGAAGAGAGAAATGAGTGTGTAAGAGTACACCACTAAGTTTAGAAAATAATGGATTATGCTAGATATCTATCAAAAGAACTTGTATGTACCCTTAAAGCATATAGGAGGTATACGCAAACAATTATGGAGGAAAGTGATGTTCTCTAAAGTTAGGATAGTTAATGAGGTATGTATATAATCACAATTTTTTGAGAATATAGATGAGAAGAAAGGAAAACAAAGAAGGAAAAAATGAAATGTTTGTCAATATGCTTCCAAGGAGGGCAAGAAGAAGTGTAAAGGAAAGAATATGAAGAAAGCAACCATAGCACATCAGTGTAAGGATGGAAACAACCATTATAATCATTATAATAATTATGATCAAGGTAAGTGTTGGAAGCTACATACAAAGATGTATCCAATAACTACAAATATGATACTAAGAAGAATAACATTCTAGCAATGGATTTTCAACCAATTAGATATTAGCTCAAATATAGATGAAATTTTTGTATACATGATAATGTAATAGGAGGTGAATTTGAGTAGCCACCATCAAAAGGAAGAAAAGAATATGGCTAAATAATTACATACTAAGATCCAAGTTATGAAGGTAAATATGGATGTTATTTTTTATCACAATTCACAATCCAGCCTCATAATAAAATATTTTGTCAACAAGCTTGGATTATAAGTTCATTATTGTCCTCACTCATATCCATTTGTATGGGTAAATAAGAATACATAACTGAAGGTCACTAAATAGTGTGAAATTAATTTTTGTATAAGTGAAAACTAGATTGATGAAGTGGAAGGAGATGTAGTACCATTTTATTTTTGTGTTATAGTGCTTTAAATACCTTGAAATACACATCATAATATAAAAATAATACCACATCATCAAGGGTATAAATCATTTATTATCAATGCACAAAAAGGCTAATACACAATCTCTTTTGTAAGTGTCAACTAGGCTCATAAAGTGATGGATTCAAGTAGGAAGAGTTTATTACTATTATAAAGAGAGAATCAAACAAGAGATTAGTTAAAACAATTAAAGGAATCTCTAAAACATAAGAAATTTTAGGAGCATTATATATAGTTTTTACCTAGCTCCCCACCACCAAACATTAGGTTGTATAAATAGTCCATCCAAGAAGCAAATGCATTGAATAAATAGTGGACAAAACTATTGGAGCATGGAGTAATTCAACCAAGAAACTCATTTTGTTGTCCAAATATCACCATAATACCTAAGAATTGATACCCTCATCTTAGGATTAATAACTTTGTATATTAGTTGTAGTATGCCATGTACTTCACCAAGTTGTATCCCAATTAAGGATACCATTGGAATGCGTAAAATAAGAGGACATATAGAAAACCACATTCAATTCAATGGAATATAAATATGAATGGCTTGCAACGTTTTGTATTTTTTAAATGTAATTTTCACCAACCATATTTGTGAATTTGATTAATTATGTATTCCATTCCTTTATAGTGAACATAAATGATATATTAGTTTGTAGTTCTAATTTGGAACAACACATATCACATCTCATGTAGGCATCATAGACCCTAAAAGAGCATAAACTATAGGAGGATTTTAAGAAATTTGAATTTAATTAGCTATATTTGATTTATTTTGGGAATGTGATTAATGAATTTTTAGGTACATGGGATTCAAAACAAACATTTCAATAAAAAAAATCTACTTTAAAAATTCTACTCGGATTTAAGATGACGGTGTCAACAATAAGGGTAAATCATCTTGGAGGGGAAGGAAGAAATTTGTTTTTCTTTAATCATATTTTTTACTAATCCCCTTTACATGCTTAATCGAATTTAAAGTGCAGGAACTTTTGGATTCATAATTAAATTCACCATTCAGGGAGTATTGATAGTGCATAATTTTGAGAGAGCCATAGTGAGTTAAACTAGAAGTACACAAAAGAAAAAAAAAGCACATTCTTTCATGTATTTCCAATTTACCTCATTATTGGTCTACAAAGGTATGAAAAGTGGGTACTTATTGGAAATTTTGCATCAATTGAGTGCCTATGCTTGAAATTTGAGTAAAACTATAAGGATATAAATAAAAATGAAATTAAGGACATTGTTTTTTTTTATTCCACTTTAAAATTCATAGCTTATATTTTATTATTTTAACTACTATTTTATTAGTTTCCTTAGGAGGCCGATTTTATATCTCAAATTTGGGGATTCAAGATGGATCTTGTGAATATGGAGGGTATCTTCAAATGACCAACACCTACTAATGTATTTGAGATTATAAGCCTTGTAGGGACAACACTATACCTATGGATGTTTTAACTTTATTTTCATATGTGAATACACCATTCAACACTGTAAAAGCTTGCATAATGAGTTTCTAATGGGGAAAGAATGAATATAAATATTTTAAAGAGTTTGAATGAAAGATTAGTCATGAAACAATTTTTGTGTTATCTAATTTCAAAATCCTTTATATGTTGTGATGGATGCAAGTGTAGGGCCCCAACATGTCACCTCAATATTCTGCTTAATTTTTCTTTAAAACATATATGTGTGTGTGTGTGTAATTGTAAAAAATTATGACTTTGATTCTCAATGTACACTGAAGCTATGAAATTCTACAAAAAATTCCAAAAATAATCCTGTATCTAATATAATCAAGAATCATAAAATTATTTAAATTTCAATCTACGATATAGTACACCAAAGGGAAACAATTCAATGGAAGTTTATAAATATCACACTAAAAATTTCAATTTACTACAACATCCATTGTACAAATATTCAAGTTATGTGTTACTGCCTAAATCTACCTCAGGCTAAGAAAGGCAGAGTCTAGGGTAACATCAAACCACGCTTAATCTAGTAGTTAGCCCTACCAGATCGGGAGAGGGCTCTCTCTTGGTCAATCTCAACAAAATATGATCAGTGAGGCTTGAGATGACTTGAATAAAGGCTGATTTTAGGCTAGGTATATATTTAAGAGAGTTTGATTCAATTTTGAGGGTGTTTGTTGGATCAAAGGGAATGGCAGATTTTGGGTATGGGAAATGAGAAGTTTTGCAGGTATCTGAATGGGGCAAGGTAGGCAACTGTTTTGATGTTTCAATTTTGAATGAAATGGATAGCTTAGACCGGTGAGGGGTTGAAGAGGGAAAGAGACTTTCAAGAATCCTCTTCAGATAGTTGAAAACATAGAAAATCAAACAAAACTCAAGGTAGAGATCTGCAAATCTAATGAATTCCACCTTTATACTTGTTTGTTTAACTTAAGTAGAAATAAGAAGGAAGATGATACACATGAAACATCAGTAAACTTACAATCACAGAGAGAAATACATCATAAAAAAAAAGAGCCACATGAATCCCAAGGAGTGCTGCAAACCCTGGTCTTTTCCTTTGCCAAACTGCAGAGATGAAATGTACAATGAAGCTCAAAGCAATCCCAAGTGTCCAACCCTGAAAATGACTGAAAAATACAAGATATAGACAAGAATAACTCATCCCCATGCCTCTAGGGGTCGAGCTCACTATTTTAGGAGATGTTTCAACAAGATATAAACTAAGAACTGGAAAATAGGCAGTGGAACAGCTTGCATCTATAAGAAAGGAAACTGATTCATTCAGTTACAATTCACCTTTTGATGAATGAATCTACTTCCATGAGTAAAAATTTGCCAAAATTACATAAAGAGCCATGAAATTACATCAAATTACATCAAGAGTTTTACATGTGGAAGTAAGAAAGTCAAATTGGCCAAAACTAGGCGAAAAACAGAGTTACTGAGTGAAAAATGAGCCAAAATCCCCAATGCGCCGCGCTAGTTTGGAGCCAATTTTGAAGGCCTTCCCGATGTCCAAATTGAGTGCAGGATAGCTCGTTGGAAATCTCTACCTATCTAATTTCCAAATCAAGTGGAATTTCTGAATTTGGTTGCCATTTTCCCCTCCAAAAATGATTTTTCGCAACAATACTTCTTGTGTGTCCAAAAAGGGGCAGAAAGGTCATTTTTAGGGTATTTTTGACCCTTCTGGAGTCCCAAAACTTGTCAAAATATCTGGGAAATGGGTATGCATGCATAATTTTTCATGAAAAATCCAAAAATACAAATTTTTCCCCAAGAGGAGTTCCCAATCATAAGCGCGCCAAGTGGAGGTGGCGCGACGCGTACGGCGGAAAAACCTGTTTTTTAGGCCAAAGAAAAAAAAATTGACAAAATGAGTCCCAAATTTCTTGAAATTTGGGCTGAGTGCCTACCATCATGCACTATGCCAAGCCAAGGAAGACTCAGCCAAAATCTGAAGTCTATCTTTCCTTTTTCGACGCTTTAATTCCCTCTTCAACTTAGTCTTCAGATCTTGATTTGTGCCTTGCAAACATGATTTCTCGCCCAATAATGATTAACCATGTGCCTCAACATGTTATTTTCCTTGTTGGCTTTCTCCAACAACTTTTTGTCACCTTGGTGCATGCAATTTGGTTTTAGATTCACTGTGTTTCCTTCATCTCGATCATAAGAGGAATCTGTCTCCATGTTTTCCCAAGTCTGTGTTACCTTAGATGAATCTGAGGAGTTTGGTGTCTTTGGTTTTTATTGTGAAATGTGTGATAATATGTGAGGGAATATGGAGGGAGAGGATAGGGAATATTATGGGATATTACCAAGTGAAATTTTCCAATTGAGGAGTTTAGGGACAGTCACTAGGTTTTTTGGGATGGCCTTGGGGGTTTGGAAAATTTGTAATTAGGATGGGACAATGAAAATTTGGGATAGGGAATGAGTGAACTTAGGGATATGAGGGATAGGGAAATGTGCTGATGGGACTATAAAAATAGTGAGGAAACAAAAGGATGTGGTAGTGATGGCATAAGAACCAAACTCTAAACCCTAAGAATACAATTCTTGAGCAAGAAAATAGGGTTTGAATTTTCTTCACCTATTGAAACACCATAAACACTGATGGAAACTCATACCTTGGCAATATGGAGATGTTAAATTAGTTTTGGAATGAAGAATTTTCAATTTTGGAGCTTTTAGAGGAATATTTGAATTGATTTCAAGCTTTTTAGCCCAATGCGTAGCGCCATCTCAATGCATAGTGCCTTTTTGCAGGAGGCTCTTGGAGACCATCCCAGTGTCCCAATTGGGTGTGGGATAGTGCGTTGGAAAGCTTATTGAGTCTAATTTCCATCCCAACTATAATTTTTCAATTTGGAGTTCATTTGCCTTATCAAAAATCAAATCTCCCAAGACTGGTCAAAATGTGAAAAATGAGGCTGCCTCAACACAGAGTGCTGTTGCAGTAAATGTTTCAAGTTCTTCCTCAACTCCAAATTCAGCTCATGATAGCTCATTGGAAATATATTTGTGTCTAGTCATCATTTGACTCATAAAGCAAGTCATTTGGCCAACCAAGCTAGGAGAAATCCTGATTTTCCCAAGGTCACTTCAGAGGTGCATCAATTCTCCTGAGGCAACTGTATTTTTGAAATTTATATAAAACCATGATAGATGTGTAAAACGTGAAGGAGGTTTTTCTTCCTTGACCTATTGTGGACAAAAACCTCTCTAATTTGTCCCAAATTCTTCTTTTATTGCTCAGAAACATCATTGGAGTAAAACCTATCCCGATGTGTGGAACAAGGGATTTGTTGAAATGAAGCGAAATGAAGGGGATAAGGGGCTTCTAAATTCTTGAGAAAAATTCGGGAAGTAGGGAGGGATGTTAGGAAGTAGGGGAAAGTGGAATTTTAGAGATTGAGTGAGGGGAAGGGGTCCAAAAGGGAAAAACACAGTCCTAGCCTAGAAAATTGCCAAGTTGTAGCAAGAAACTAGGGTTTGTGCGAAAATGATGAATTTGAGGGATCTAGGTGATGGGAAGTGTTTAATAAGGTACATTAGGGATAGGGGAAGGTGTATGAACATTAGGATACAAGTTTTTCTAATGATTTGACCATCCAAGAGAAATTACCTTCAAAACCCTAGGAGAGGGAAATGAACCTTACCAAGGCACAACTGAAGCATGAACATGGTGTAAAATGACCCATTGGAACTTGACATGATGATGACAACCTCTGAATGATGGTACACTCAACTTAATGGTGACATGGACCGAAATTTGGACAACTTTGAAAAGAGTGAAAACAAACCCTAGACCTAATACCTAGTGACCAAATTTTGCTTGAAGACTCTTTGAAATGACAAAATTTGACCTTGACATCTTAAAATCACTTTGTAAGAGCATGTTTGATCACTGGAGGAAGGCTTCAAAGACTGACACTAACATTGGCTCCAATGGGGATGGTAGCTCCTTGGAGGTGCCAAGAACTACAGATCTTTGGATAACAGACAGTGCCTTCATCCATTGGGAAATGGAGTCAAAAAATGAAGCTAAAATGCATGATTGAAAACTGATGACTTGACGACACAAATTGACTCTCACTCAACTAAAAAATAACTCGATACTTAAATGCAATCGACAAACTGGAAAAGATGCTCAATATGAAGCTTATTCAATACAACCTACTCTAACAGTTTCATTCATCACCTGATCAAGTGAAATGAAACAACAAATGCAACCAAGTAATTATTCCAGTTTCTGTTTGAATTCTCCGCAAGTGCTCGTTTATGAACAACAACAGAGAACTACTGAAAGGAAACTCCCATGAAAACTTGGAAACAGATCCGTTGAATGATATGGATTCTTTATCCGCCTCCAAAAACACTGCATAAGGATCTTGAAGTTAATGCACACTAGGACTTAGCTCATCCAATGGATTACTTCTCTTCTCCTCATACCATGAATGAAAAATTTGTTTTGAGCTTTGTGATGAGACTCCTGCTGAAAATGACAAAGAAACCAGCTGTCGGATCAAGTTTATATCAGCACACGTTTCAAGCTTACATATAATCAATGGAGAAGGACTTTGATTACAGACATCATCCAACACATCAGCTATTGGATCGTGAAAAAATTGAAAATACTGCTGCAACCCATTTTCTATTGTTTCTGATGAGATTACATGATTTTCTACAAGTTGCTCATTTGAAGATTTACTATGCAATTTACCCTTCAAAAATTGAAATGATTAAAAAAAAAATGGTACAGAATCATCTTGTATCATTTGATCATATGTGCCAGCTTCCATGTCTTCATCTGCAACTTGAAAATCAATGCCATTCGGGGGTTGCAAATCTAGATATGAGAAGTCTTGAACAAGGTTTTCATTGCCCTCAAGATGGTCCAGATCAAGACTTGTCGACAGTTGATTGCGGATTGCATGAAAGTTGTCTCTGATGAACTGAAACGAATAGAAAAAAAAGGCAAAGATCCTTCACTTACTTCAAAATTTGTTGCACTTTCCTCGTCACTGTCATAGCTGATATGCATTGGTTGATCACTGTACTTGAGCTGTTGAAAGTGAACTTCCTCTTTCCACAAACTAGCTGTTGATTTGTCTGCAAGATTAGCTTCTGTTTGGAGAACATAATCATCATCATACTGATCAAACTGAGGCAAATCATTAGTATAAAACACATCATCAAGCATACATGTCATATCAATAGCTCTCTCTTCTCCAAGATGATCTATAAAACAATCATTATCAGATCTATGAAAACTGGGATAAGAAACAAAATGTTTTGGATCAGCAACTTGTTCTTCTTCAATCAGTGAGCCATGGGCTTGAACATTATACTCATTCCTTGTGATTATCCTCTGCATCATCTCTTCCACTGCACTTACCAACATGTCAAGCTTTACCTCTAGAGATGTTGATTCCTTCGGGTCTATGTTTTTCATTTCTTCTTCCTTCAACCTTGCCCTTCGGATCCACAAATTAGCCTCTACATCTACTGCACTGTTCTGCATCTCTTCAAGTGTTGCAAGATTCCTTTCTCTCAGTTGAAACTCCATTTCCGGATCAAAGGCACCCGAGTAGTGCAAGAGAGTGGATCCAGGAGGAGGCCTTATATCAATCGGCATCGAAAAATAAACTTGGTTAAATTTGGCAGAAAACTGTTGTACTGTCTCCCCTGGCAGTCTTTTCAGCTGGTTATACTCTTCTATAATCAAGAAAGGGTTCTGTCTGATCACCCACCTGTCGAGGAAAACTTTGACGAACTGTTGGAAATCTGAGATGCTTGCATTAGGCAGGGTTTTGAACCAACTCTTGACTTTGCCTTGCAAAGAAAGAGAAAAAAGCCTAATACTAACATCCTCTTCATCAACTTCAAAAAGGTCAAGATAAGACTCAAAATTGAGAACATGTCTCTCAGTAGTGATGTTGTTGCATTCACCATCAAACCTTGGTAGATATAGGTCATGATTTTTAGGGAAAGCATGGGATATAGGAGGTAAAATCAAAGGCTTGCATCGATCTGGAATTTTACAAGGTATAGGAGTATGTAAAAATGCTGCAGAATCAGTCTTGGTCTCTTGAGGTTCATCAGTTTGAAGACAGTCATCACAAGATTCGAAAGAAAGGTCTTGATCAAGCTCAAAGGCATGCAAATATTTGGTATTTACAATCTTCAAAGGGAAGGAATCAAATGCAGGACGAGGATCTTTTCTCAAATACAATATTATTTGCAAAGCCTTCTTGACATTCTCGGGAAAAGAGAAGAAACAATTTATGACAAAGAACAAAATGTCTTGGATGAAATTCCAACTTGAATACCTGATCTTTCCATATTGTCCTTTCATGTTTCTGCTAATCAGGTTCATTCTCCAGTGGATTCCTTAGATCTGATCTCGAAACTGATTTAGAGTTGCCAGGTGAATGATTTCAGCCTTCTGATGTCTGATCATTGTCCACCATCAACAATAAGATCTGAACTTGATTAAATTTTACTGAGGAAACCAAATGTTCAGTTCATAAACTAGACCGTAGATTGACTGAAGCAGCATTCATCTACTTTCGCTAATGCAAAGCAAGAGTGTTCCAAACGCTACCTGGCTAACTTCAAGCTCCGTCTGTAGTTTATAAAGAAAACAACAAAATTTTTCAGTCCCCAGTATGGTCGCCACTATGTTATTGCCTAAATCTACCTTATGCTGAGAAAGGCAGAGTCTAGGATAACATCAAACCACGCTTAACCTGGTAGCTAGCCCTACCAGATCGGGAGACGGCTCTCTCCTGGTCAATCTCAACAAAATATGATCAGTGAGGCTTCAGATGACTTGAATAAAGGCTGATTTTAGGCTAGGTATATGATTAAGAGAGTTTGATTTTATTTTGAGGGTGTTTGTTGGATCAAAGGGAAAGGCAGATTTTGGGTATGGGAAATGAGCATTTTTGCAGGGATCTGAATGGGGCAAGGTAGGCAACTGTTTTGATGTTTCAATTTTGAATGAAATGGATAGCTCAGACCAGTGAGGGGTTGAAGAGGGCAAGATACTTTCAAGAATCCTCTTCAGACAATTGAAAACATAGAAAATTAAACAAAACTCAAGGTAGAGCACTGCAAATCTAATGAATTCCACCTTTATACTTGTTTGTTTAACTTAAGAAGAAATAAGAAGGAAGATGATACACATGAAACATCAGTAAACTTACAATCATAGAGAGAAAGACATCATCAAAACATAGAGCCGCATGGATCCCAAAGAGTGCTGCAAACCCTGGTCTATTCCTTTGCCAAAATGCAGAGATGAAATGTACAATGAAGCTCAAAGAAATCCCAAGTGTCCAACCTATGCTAATGACTGAAAAATTACAGGATATAAGCAACCAAAAACTCATCCCAACCTCTAGGGGTCAAGCTCACAATTTTAGGAGCTATTTCAACAAGATCTAAACTAAGAACTGGAAAATAGGTAGTGGAACATCTTGCCTCTATAAGATAGGAAACTGATTCATTCAGTTACAATTCACCTTTTGATGAATGAATCTACTTCCATGAGTAAATTTTTTTCAAAATTACATCAAGGGCCATGAAATTACATCAAATTACATCAAGATCTTTCCATGTGTAAGTAAGAAAGTCAAACTGGCAAAAACTAGACGAAAAATAGAGTTACTGAGTGAAAAATGAGCCAAAATCCCTAATGCGTCGTGCCTGAAATCTCTACGCATCGCACCAGTTTTGAGCCACTTTTGAAGGCCTTCATGGTGTCCAAATTGAGTACAGAATAGCTTTCTAGAAATCTATACCTATATAATTTCCAACCCAAGTGGAATTTCTTAATTTGGTTTCCATTTTCCCCTCCAAAAATGAGTTTTCCCAACATTGCTTCCTGTGTGTCCAAAAAGGGGCAGACAACTCATTTTTAGGGTGTTTTTGACCCTTCTAGAGGCCCAAAACTTGTCAAAATCTCTGGGTAATGGATAGACATGCATAAATTTTCATGAAAAATCAAAAAATACAAAGTTTTACCGAAGAGGAGCTCCCAATCATAAGCGCGTGCCAAGTGGCGCGACGCGTTGGGTAGGAAAATATGTGTTTAAGCCAAAAAAATCAAAATTGACAAAATGTGTCTCAAATTTCTTGAAATTTGGGCTGAATGTCCTCCATCATGTACCATGCTGAGCCAAGGAAGCCTCAACCAATATTTGAAGTCTATCATGCCTTTTCCGATGCTTTAATGACCTCTCCAACCTAGCCTTCAGGATCTTGATTCGTGCCTTGCAAACATGATTTCTCGTCCAATAATGATTCTTCATGTGCCTCAACATGTTATTTTATTTTTTAGCCTTCTCCAACATATTTTTGTCTCCTTGGTGCATGAAATTCGGTTGTAGAGTCACTGTCTTGGTCATAAGACGAACTTGTCTCCATGTTTGCCAAAGTCTGTGTTACCTTAGATTGAATATGAGGAGTTTGGTGTCTTTGATTTTTATTGCGAAATGTGTGATAATATTTGAGGGAATATGGAGGGAGAGGATAGGGAAGATTATGGGATATTAGCAAGTGAAATTTTCCAATTGAGGAGTTTAGGGACAATCACTAGGTTTTTTGGGATGGCCTTAGGGGTTTGGAAAATTTGTAATTAGGATGGGACAATGGAAATTTGGGATAGGGAATGAGTGAACTTAGGGATATGAGGGATAGGGAAATGTGCTGATGGGACTAGAAAAACAGTGGGGAAACAAAATGATGTGGGAGTGATGGCATAAGAACCAAACTCTAAACCCTAAGGAAACAATTCTTGAGCAAGAAAATAAGGTTTGAATTTTCTTCACCTATTGAAACACCATAAGCATTGATGGAAACTCATACATTGGCAATATGGAGATGTCAAATTAGTTGTGGAATGAAGAATTTGAAATTTTTGAGCTTTTGAGGAATATTTGAATTGATTTCAGGCTTTTTAGCCCAATTTGTAGCGCCATCTCAATGTGTAGCGCCAATTACAAAATTACACTGCAAACCACTGCCCAATGCGTAGAGATTTTTTGAAGGAGGCTTTTGGAGACCTTCCCGGTGTCAAAATTGGGCATGGGATAGCTCGTTGGAAGTATTATTGAGTCTAATTTCCAACTCAACTGGAATATTTTAATTTTGAGTTCATTTTCCTTGCCAAAACTCAAATCTCCCAAGACTGGTCAAAATGTGCAAAATGAGACTGCCTCAAGGCAGAGTGCTGTTGCAGTCAACTTTTGAAGGTCTTACTCAACTCCAAATTGAGCTCATAATAGCTCATTGGAAAGCTATTTTGGTATAGTTATTATTTGAATCATCAAGTAAGTCATTTGGTCAACCAAGCTAGGAGAAATCCTGATTTTCCCAAGGTCACTTTAGAGGTGCATCAATTCTCCTGAGGCAACTGTATTTTTGACATTTCTCTAAAACCATGACACTTGTGTAAAAAGTGAAGGAGGTTTTTCTTCCTTGGCCTATTTTGGAAAAAAAAATCTCTCATTTTTCCCAAATTCATCTTTTATTTCTCAGAAACATCATTTGAGTAAAACCTATCCCGATGTGTGGAACAAGGGATTTGTCGAAATGAAGGGGATAAGGGACTTCTATATTCTTGAGAAAATTTTTGGAAGTAGGGAGGGATGTTAGGAAGTAGGGAAAAGTGTAATTTTAGAGATTCAGTGAGGGGAAGGCGTCCAAAAGGGAAAAACACAGGCCTAGCCTAGAAAATTGCCAAGTTGTAGCAAGAAACTAGGGTTTGTGCGGAAATGAGGAATTTGGGGGGTCTCAGTGATGGGAAGTGTTTAATAAGGTACATTAAGGATAGGGGAAGGTGTATGAATATCAGGATACAAGTTTTGCTGATGATTTGACCATCCAAGAGAAATTACCTCCAAAACCCTAGGAGAGGTAAATGAACCTTACCTAGGCACAACTGAAGCATGAACAAGGTGTAAAATGACCCAGTGGAACTTGACATGATGATGAAAACCCTATGAATGATGGTACACTCAGCTGAATGGTGACATGGACCGAAATTTGGACAACTTTGAAAGGAGTGTAAACAAACCCTAGACCTAATACCTAGTGACCAAAATTTACTTGAAGACTCACTGAAATGACAAAATTTGACCTTGACACCTTAAAATCACTTTGTAAGAGCATGTTTGATCACTGGAGGAAGGCTTCAAAGACTGACACTAACATTGGCTCCAATGGGGATGGTAGCTCCTTGGAGGTGCCAAGAACTACAGATCTTTGGATAACAGACAGTGCCTTCATCCATTGGGAAATGGAGTCAAAAAATGAAGCTAAAATGCATGATTGAAAACTGATGACTTGACGACACAAATTGACTCTCACTCAACTAAAAAATAACTCGATACTTAAATAAAACTGACAAACTAGAAAAGATGCTCAATATAAAGCTTATTGAATACAACCTACTCTAACAGTTTCATTCATCACTTGATCAAGTGAAATGAAACAACCAATGCAACCAAGTAAGTATTCGAGTTTCTATTTGAATTCTCTGCAAGTTCTCACTTATGAACAACAAGAGAGAGCTACTGAAAGGCAACTCCCATGAAAACTTGGAAATAGATCTGTTGAATGATATGGATTCTTTATCTGCCTCCAAAAACACTGCATAAGGATCTTGAAGTTCATGCACACTGGGACTTAGCTCATCCATTGATGGATTACTTCTCTTCTCCTCATACCATGAATGCAAACTTTTTTTTGAGCCTTGTGACAAGACTCCTGCTGAAAATGACAAAGAAACCGGCTACCGGATCAAGTTTATATCAACACACGTTTCAAGCTTACATATAGTCAATGGAGAAGGACTTTGATGACAGACATCATCCAACACATCAACTATTGGATCGTGAAAAACTTGAAAATACTGCTACAACCCATTTTCTATTGTTTCTGATGAGATTACATGATTTTCTACAAGTTGCTCATTTGAAGATTTACTATGCAATTTACCCTTCAAAAACTGAAATGATTAAAAACAAAATGGTACGGAATCATCTTGTATCATTTGATCATATGTGCCAGCTTCCATGTCTTCATCTGCAACTTGACAATCAATGGCATTCGGGGGCTGCAAATCTGGATATGAGAAGTCTTGAACAAGGTTTTCATTGCCCTCAAGATGATCCAGATCAAGACTTGTCAACAGTTGATTGTGGATTGCATGAAATTTTTCTTTGATGAACTAAAATGAATCAAAACAAAAGGGAAAATATCCTTCACTTACTTCAAAATTTACTGCACTTTCCTCGTCACTGTCATAGCTGATATGCATCGGTTGATCACTGTACTCGAGCTGCTGAAAGTGAACTTCCTCTTTTCACAAACTAGCTGCTGATTTTTCTGCAAGATTAGCTTCGGTTTGGAGAACATAATCATCATCATACTGATCAAACTGAGGCAAATCATTAGTATAAAACACATCATCAAGCATACATGTCATATCAACAGCTCTCTCTTCTCCAAGATGATCTATAAAACAATCATTATCAGATCTATGACAATTGGGATAAGAAACAAAATGTTTTGGATCAGCAACTTGTTCTTCTTCAATCAGCGAGCAATGGGCTTGAACATTATACTCATTCCTTGTGATGATCCTCTGCATCATCTCTTCCACTGCACTTACCAACATGTCAAGCTTTACCTCTAGAGATGTCGATTCCTCCGGGTGTTTGTTTTTCATTTCTTCTTCCTTCAACCTTGCCCTTCGGATCCACAAATGAGCCTCTACATCTACTGCATTGTTCTGCATCTCTTCAAGTGTTGCAATATTCATTTCTCTCAGTTGAAACTCCATTTCCGGATCAAAGGCACCCGGGTAGTGCAAGAGAGCGGATCCAGGAGGAGGCCTTATATCAATCGGCATCAAAAAATAAACTTGGTTAAATTTGGAAGAAAATTGTTGTACTGTCTCCCCTGGAAGTCTTTTCAGCTGGTTATAATCTTCTATAATCAAGAAAGGGTTTTGTCTGATCACCCACATGTCGAGGAAAACTTTGACGAACTGCTAGAAATTTGAGATGCTCGCATCAGGCAGGGTTTTGAACCAACTCTTGACTTTGCCTTGCAAAGAAAGAGAAAAAATCCTAATAATGACATCCTCTTCATCAACTTCAAAAAGGTCAAGATAAGACTCAAAATTTAGAACATGTCTCTCAGCAGTGATGTTGTCGCGTTCACCATCAAACCTTGGTAGATATAGGTCATGATTTTTAAGGAAAGCATGGGATATAGGAGGTAAAATCAAAGGCTTGTATCGATCTGGAATTTTACAAGGTATAGGGGTATGTACAAATGCTGCAGAATTAGTCTTGGTCTCTTGAGGTTCATCATTTTGAAGATGGTCATCACAAGATTTGGAAGAAAGGTCTTGATCAAGCTCAAAGGCATGCAAATATTTTGTTTTTACAATCTTCAAAGGGAAGGAATCAAATGTAGGCTGAGGATCTTTTCTCAAATACAATATTCTTTGCAAAGCCTTCTTGAGATTCTTGGGAAAAGAGAAGAAATAATTTATGACAAAGAACAAAATGTCTTGGATGAAATTCAAACTTGAATGCCTCATCTTTCCATATTGTCCTTTCATGTTTCTGCTAATCAGGTTCATCCTCCAGTGGAGTCCTTGGATCTGATCTCGAAACTGATTTAGAGTCGCCAGGTGAATGATTTCAGCCTTCTCATTTCTGATCGTTGTCCACCATCAACAATCAGATCTGAACTTGATTACATTTTACTGAGGAAACCAGATGTTCAGTTCATAAACTAGACTGGAGATTAATTGAAACAACATTCATCTACTTTCGCTAATGCAAAGCAAGAGCGTTTCGAAGGATACTTGGCTAACTTACGGCTCCATCTATAGTTTATAAAAAAAAAAACAAACTTTTTCAGTCCCCAGTATGGTCGCCACTATGTTATTGCCTAAATCTACCTCAGGCTAAGCAAGGCAGAGTCTAGGGTAACATCAAACCACGCTTAATCTGGTAGCTAGCCCTACCAGATTGGGAGAGGGCTCTCTCTTGGTCAATCTCAACAAAATATGATCAGTGAGGCATGAGATGACTTGAATAAAGGCTGATTTTAGGCTAGGCATATATTTAAGAGAATTTGATTTGATTTTGAGGGTGTTTGTTGGATCAAAGGGAAAGGTAGATTTTGGGTATGGGAAATGAGCAGTTTTGCAGGGATCTGAATGGGGCAAGGTAGGAAACTATTTTGATGTTTCAATTTTGAATGAAATGGATAGCTAAGACTGGTGAGGGGTTGAAGAGGGAAAGATACTTTCAATAATCCTCTTTAGATAGTTGAAAACATAGAAAATTAAACAAAACTCAAGGTAGAGCGCTGCAAGTCTAATGAATTCCACCTTTATACTTGTTTGTTTAACTTAAGAAGAAATAAGAAGGAAGATGATACACATGAAACATCAGTAAAATTACAATCACAGAGAGAAAGAAATCATCAAAACATAGAGCCGCATGGATCCCAAAGAGTGTTGCAAACCCTAGTCTATTCCTTTGCCAAAATGCAGAGATGAAATGTACAATGAAGCTTAAAGCAATCCCAAGTGTCCAACCTATGCTAATGACTGAAAAATTACAAGATATAAGTAACCAAAAACTCATCCCATCCTCTAGGGGTCAAGCTCACAATTTTAGGATCTTTTTCTACAATATCTAAACTAATAACTGGAAAATAGGCAGTGGAACAGCTTGCCTCTATAAGATAGGAAACTGATTCATTCAGTTACAATTCACCTTTTGATGAATGAATCTACTTCCATGAGTAAAAATTTGCAAAAATTACATCAAGGGCCATGAAATTACATCAAATTACATCAATATATTTACATGTGGAAGTAAGAAAGTCAAACTAGCCAAAACTAGGCGAAAAATAGAATTACTGAGTGAAAAATGAGCCAAAATCCCCAATGCGTCGCGCCTGAAATCTCTATGCATCACGCCAGTTTGGAGCCAATTTTGAAGGCCTTCATGGTGTCCAAATTGAGCGCAGGATAGTGCGTTGGAAAGATCTACCTGTATAATTTCCAAACCAAGTGGAATTTATGGATTTGGTTGCCATTTCCACCTCCTAAAATGAGTTTTCCCAACACTACTTCCTGTGTGTCCAAAAAGGGGAGAAAGGTCATTTTTAGGGTGTTGTTTACCCTTCTGGAGGCCCAAAACTTGTCAAAATATCTGGGTAATGGATAGGCATGCATAAATTTTCATGAAAAATCGAAAAATACAAATTTTTACCCAAGAGGAGCTCCCAATCATATGCGCGCGCCAAGTGACGCGACACGTCAGGCAGGAAAATCTATGTTTAAGCCAAAAAAATCAAAATTGACAAAATGTGTCCCAAATTTCTTGAAATTTGGGCTGAATGTCCTCCATCATGTACTATGCTGGGCCAAGGAAGCCTCGGTCAAGATTTGAAGTCTATCATGCCTTTTTCGACACTTTAATGCCCTCTCCAACCTAGCCTTCAGAATCTTGATTCGTGCCTTGCAAACATGGTTTCTCGCCCAATAATGATTCTTCATGTGTCTCAACATGTTATTTTCTTTGTTAGCCTTCTCCAACAACATTTTGTCTCCTTGGTGCATGCAATTCGGTTGTAGAGTCACTGTCTCGGTCATAAGAGGAATCTATCTCCATGTTTTCCAAAGTCTGTGTTACCTTAGATTGAATATGAGGAGTTTGGTGTCTTTGATTTTTATTGCCAAATGTGTGATAATATGCGAGGGAATATGAAGGGAGAGGATAGGGAATATGATGGGATATTACCAAGTGAAATTTTCCAGTTAAGGAGTTTAGGGACAGTCAATAGGTTTTTTGGGTTGGCCTTGGGGGTTTGGAAAATTTGTAATTAGGATGGGACAATGGAAATTTGGGATAGGGAATGAGTGAACATAGGGATATGAGGGATAGGGAAATGTGCTGATGGGATTAGAAAAATAGTGAGGAAACAAAATGATGTGGGAGTGATGGCATAAGAACCAAACTCTAAACCCTAAGGAAATAATTCTTGAGCAAGAAAATAGGGTTTGAATTTTCTTCACCTATTGAAACACCATAAGCACTGATGGAAACTCATACATTGGAAATATGGAGATGTTAACTTAGTTGTGGAATGAAGAATTTTCAATTTTGGAGATTTTTGAGGAATATTTGAATTGATTTCAGGCTTTTTAGCCCAATTCATAGCACCATTTCAATGTGTAGCACCAGTTACAAAATTACACTGCAAACCACTGCCCAATGCGTAGCGTCATCTCAATGCGTAGTGCATTTTTGTAGGAGGATTTTGGAGATTTTCCTGGTGTCAAAATTGGGCGTGGGATAGCTAGTTGGAAAGCTTATTGAGTCTACTTTCCAACCCAACTTGAATTTGTCAATTTGGAGCTCATTTTCCTTGTCAAAAATCAAATCTCCCAAGACTGGTCAAAATGTGCAAAATGAGGCTGCCTCAAGGCAGAGTGCTGTTGCAGTAAACTTTTGAAGGTCTTACTCAACTCCAAATTGAGCTCATGATAGCTCATTGGGAATATATTTGTGTCTAGTTATCATTTGATGCATCAAGTAGGTCATTTGGCCAACCAAGCTAGGAGAAATCTGGATTTTCCCAAGGTCACTTCAGAGGTGCATCAATTCTCCTGAGGCAACTGTATTTTTGAAATTTATCTAAAACCATGACACTTGTGTAAAAATTGAAGGATTTTTTTCTTCCTTGGCCTATTTTGGACTAAAAATCTCTTATTTTTCCCAAATTCACATTTTATTTCTCAGAAACATCATTGGAGTAAAACCTATCCCAATGTGTGGAACAAGGGATTTGTCGAAATGAAGCGAAATGAGGGGGATAAGGGACTTCTAAATTCTTGAGAAAATTTTGGGAGGTAGGGAGGGATGTTAGGAAGTAGGGAAAAGTGGAATTTCAGATATTGAGTGAGGCGAAGGGGTCCAAAAGGGAAAAACACAGGCCTAGCCTAGAAAATTGCCAAGTTGTAGCAAGAAACTAGGGTTTGTGCGGAAATGAGGAATTTGGGGGATCTCAGTGATTTGAAGTGTTTAATAAGGTAAATTAAGGATAGGGGAAGGTGTATGAACATCAGGATACAATTTTTGCTGATGATTTGACCATCCAAGAGAAATTACCTCCAAAACCCTAGGAGAGGGAAATGAACCTTACCTAGGCACAACTGAAGCATGAACAAGGTGTAAAATGACCCAGTGGAACTTGACATGATGATGAAAACCCTATGAATGATGGTACACTCAGCTGAATGGTGACATGGACCGACATTTGGACAACTTTGAAAGGAGTGTAAACAAACCCTAGACCTAATACCTAGTGACCAAATTTTACTTGAAGACTCACTGAAATGACAAAATTTGACCTTGACACCTTAAAATAACTTTGTAAGAGCATGTTTGATCACTGGATGAAGGCTGCAAATACTGACACTAACATTATGCATTTACTATATATTATATAAAACAAATTACAAGAGGTATCATTCACCCGAGAGAAGTTAAAATCCTTAATGCAGGCTGTCATGATCCTTTTTCCTTACTCGTTGTGGTTATAATGATAAATCTTATATAACTCCATTCGTGTCTGACTAAAATTTCTAACCCACTTAGTTTTCCACCCTACCAACAGCAAGGTACTATTCTTCACTTCCCCCCCACCCACCCCACTTATGTTGCATTGGGGTTGTAGGAAAGAGGAGAGAATAACACTAATCGATAGAAATTTGGGTTGTAGCCTTGATCTCCCTAGATCAACAATTCCTCTACACCATGCTTTCAACAATTCTCACAATCGCAATTTCATAAAAGAATCATAGGTTCTTGCTAGAAAACTTTTAATTTTGTTATGAAACCCACTCATCATTAAGGAGCTTAAGGACTACCACTTTATAATATTGTGTTCCTTTTATAGAGTCATTTATGTGAGGGTTAGATGTGAAAAAAAATTTCACATGCAAAATAACAATTTATTAAATTTCGTAAATTTGATTAATCACCTAGCCACATGCCCTATCCACAATTTTTATTATTTTATGTAAACTAAATATTTTCTCTCACCGAAGAGACACATGTTCCTAAATTTACTCCTAGATGTCCCCTTATTCCATTTTTCACTTATTGTTTTTCTACTTGTTTCTGTTAATTCTTTGTTACCCACCAAAAGTCATAGTTAGTTTTAGTTAATCCCTTAGATTTATCCTCTATAGATTTTGTTATTTTATAAGTATTTTTTTAATTAAATGAGGTTCTCTTGATTTTAATTTATTATAATTACTTATTTAAATAATTCAAATCTTGCACATATTTATTTATATTTTAGTTCACTTATGTACACATCAAATTAACTTTAGATTATTCCCCCCATTAAAAGATGATGCCTTGTAACTAATTTATATCTATTATTAACTTAACTCTAGCTTACATTAAACTCATATTTAGTTTAGTTTTCTAGTTATCACTAATTTAACTTTATATTAACTTTACATTTAATAACATTTCAATCCCTAATTGATTATGAATTAACAAAATCATTTATTTCCTTATCCTCCATCTAGTGCAAAGGGTACTAACTCTCATTCCCTTCAAGAAGGTTACATTCCAAGGGTGTCACAATTTTCCCTTCAAACATTTTTGATTTCAACATGGGAAGGAAATATTGGCAGAATGGAAACTCCAAAGTCTTCTCATTGTCCTTGTAGATGATTTCATGGTGATTGAGAATCAAGGCTCCCCTTCATATTTACTCGTTAATAGTTCCTTGTGAGTGTCCATATCCATGGTCCAACACTGACGATAATGTGAAATTCCACACCCATATAATCCATATTGAGCCACAACTTAAGTGCTAGCAGGTATGATTAGGGATGCTAATAATATCCCTCCAAATACTTCTATTTTCCTTCTCCTACAAGCCCACTACCCATATGCTGGTCATCCAATCAAAACTCATTAGTGTCTGCAAAAAGAAATTGTGATAAAATCCATCAATGTAATCACTATTATCATACCCACTATTTCCATCAATATCAAGTATCCAAACATAACATAAATCATAATGTGACTCACACCATCATGGTATGAGTTATGTTTATAGTCCATTTTTCTTGGCACATACAAAAAATAATCACTAAAATCTAATAAACAAGATATAACTATCATCCAATAAACATCATAAATTATCACATATAAAGGCCATAATCAACATCATCATCATCAAAATGTAGGAAAAATACCATGATATCATGAAATACATGTCTTCTAAAAGTACCCAAAATGTTCATATCATGATACTGATGTACTCAAAGTCAAGATAGTGTAAATATTTTTTTCACTAGAGAAGAACACTACATACACCCCCTGATAAATCTAGAATTTGTCTGAGTCTCAAAACAATAAAGGAAAATAACTATGCATATCCTTGAAATCCTCCCAAATAGCCAAATTGAGGTTGTAAATTTCCCACTAGACATTCGCTTGGTCCATAAATCATCACCTAAGATGTAGATTTCACTGGTTCAATATTCAAACCAAATTAACCATTATCATTCTCTCATCCAAGACATAAAAAAAATTAAATTCAATAACATGTGAATGATATAAAATGTAATGATGTGATACAAACACATGGAAAACAACATGCATATGTGCCAATGATGTAGGTGAAGAAAGCCTATACACCACATAGCCTTTCTTCTTTACAACTTCAAATGGTCCTACAAATCATGGAGAAAACTTATCACCCTTCCCAATGTTTATGGAGCTCTTTTGAGTCCTTAATATAAAAACAAACCCTCAGTCTCCCACATCATAAATTTTACCAATGCAATGAGAATCAATGTAGCTCTTTTGCTGATATTGTGTTTCCTTGAGCTGCCCATTGTTCATGTTCATTTTATCTTCCACATATTCTACTACTTTTAGTCTTATCAATAATTTATCCTCTAGTGTATACAAAATAAGAGTTAATATACAAGGTCTTCCATATAGGAACTCAAAAGGTTCCATCATGATGGAACTTTGGTAATTATTATTATAGAAAAATTATACTAATGGAAACAAATATTCCCATATTTTTTGTTCGTCCATCACATACCTACGTAGAATTTCCTAAGGGATTTGATTAGTTCTCTCCGTCTGGATATTCATTTTGGGTGATAAGCAATGCTACATTTTATTTGGTTCCCCAAGGCCTCTTGGAAACTAGTCTAAATTGTTTTGGTAAACACTACTCTCATATTTGATATGGTATTCCTTGAAACTCCTACATTCTCACAATATCATTAATGAATTATATAGCTATCTCATGTGCCTTATATGTAGTATTGACTAGTAAGAAATGAGAAATTTTGGTGAGTGTGTTCACTACTTAAAATACATCATTTCTCCTTGTTATCATCGACAATCCCATGATGAAATCCAATGGTATAACTTCCCACTTATATTCTAGTATTTCATGGGGTTGTAATAACAATTCCAAATGTTTGTTCTTAGCCTTTACTTGCCGACACTCTAAACACCTTTCCATGAAGTTTACAATTTCCTTCTCTATCCCCTTCTAGAAGAATAACGGTTTCAAGTCCACACTCATTTTATTAAGACTAGGGTGTACCATATATACTGCTCGATGAGCTTCACTTAGGACCACTTGGCTCATTTATTCATTTGGTGGCATGTATATCCTGCTATGGAATCACAGTAATCCATCACTATCTAAATACTACCTATCATAATTTGAAATAATCATTTCATCTTCCTTTAAACCCTAAATAACCTCTTTTTGCCAAGTGTCCTCAAATTGTAACCTAGGTAGCTTCTCTCTCAAATTTAACTTTAAAAGAATCACCGAAAAGATTAAAGGCCTTTGAATTAAAACATATACTAGATTATTTACTATACCCTTTATGTAATTGATATCAATGTCATATTCACTTATTAATTCTGACCACTTTCATTGTCTCACATTTAAATGGTCTTGTGTGAATATGTGGTGTAGCCCATAATGATCAGTATTAAGTTCAAAATACCTTCCTAATAGAAAGTCTCTCTAGATCTTCAGGGCGTACACAATAAAAATGATCTCTATATCATGTGTTTCATATTTCTCCTCACGAGTTCTCAGTTTCCTTGATGCATACACTATTACTCTTCCAACTTGCATCAATACACATCCAAGGAATTCCTTGGAGGTGTAAGTGAAAACCAGATATTCTTGTTCCATATTTAGTATGTTTAGGATTAGTGTAGTTGTTAACAATTATTTTAAATTCTTGAACATATATTCACATTTTTCACTCCATGAAAACTTATTATTCTTCCCGCGGAGTTTAGAATTGGGGGTTTCTCTCTTTGAAACCCTTTGAAAAAATATGCGATAATATTCGGCCATGCCCCTAAAACTATACACTTCATTAATATTGGTTAATTTTGACCAGTCCATGACGGATTCAACCTTTTCAGGATCCATTTCAATACCCTCCCCAGAGATAATGTTCCTGAGATACTTAAATTTGGATTGGTAAAAGGAACTCTTAGAAAAATTCCCATATATTTGGTTCTCTCTAATACCTTGTAAAACTAGTCTAAAGTGTTCATTATTCAACTTTAGGGTATTCGATAAGGACTTTCATGAATTCTCTAAATATTCCTAGAATATATTTTTCATTAGGCTCATGAATTTTTCCAAGGTATTTCTTAGTCTAAAAGGTAATACTACAAACTCAAAATGCCCAAATATTGTCTTAAAGGTTGTTTTTGGGATATCCTCCTCTTTGATTCTTAATTTATGTTATATTGATCTTAGATATATCTTTGAATACTCTACTTTCCATCATATTTTTGTAAATACAAAGAGGGGAGGGGTGAATCAGTATTTCATTTCAATTTATTCTTTAATTGCACATTCAAATTTTTTTACATGACTTCTATTTAAGCATCTCATGTATTTACATGTTCTTTATGAACATAAGTAGTGTATATGAAAATTACTTTATTTTCATATTTATCTTAATCATTACATGAGTACCCATTCATTATTCATTAAATATGAGTAGTAAAGAGTGTATAAATCATAACACATAATCAATGCATAGGAACATTGAGGTTTTTAGGTGGAAACCCAATTTGGGAGAAAAATACAGTTGTTGTCGTCGTTGTCTTGTTTATTATTATAAATAAAATATTCATTACATATTTTATGAAGCAGACTCTTACCAGTACATAGGCTCCTACCTGTCGTAGGCTACCACCTCCAGTTTCTCCATCTTGAATTGGAAGGAAGCTACTACTCTCTCATCAAGTTTACTGGCTATTACCAAAAGGACGCTCCTACTTCCTCACTAAATGATCCAACCCTCAACACCTCTATGGACCACATTTTAAAATTTTCATACTGAATCCACCCAACAAAAACACACATCAAAATTTGTAGGTTGCATTTCATCAAATTTTCAAATTAGACCCACACACGACAATATGTTCAATCATTGAAATCCAAACTTTGAAACCAAATACTAAATAATGCAACCAAATCACTAAATAACTAAATACCAATCAATGAACAGAAAATTAAAATATTAACACTAACCAAGTCAATAGTATTTACTTATGAAATTCCAAACCAAAGATCATGCTCATTATCATCAAGAATATAACTTTGCTCAAAAGACACCACATCAAAATTAGAACCTCTGCAATAAACATATAACATGTAAAAAAAATTCCATAACCAATTTAGAATATATACGCATTTTTCACTCAGGGATCCACATATATACACACTTCCTATGCATAAAACTAACGTACATATCTTATTACACTAAATATCAAAGTTTCTCTACCAAGCCATTATGTTTTTTCAAATCCAACCTCATCACATACATCAATCAACAAAACAATAAATGTTATCAAATCATATGAAGAAATAACATATTATATCAGAATATATATGCGATTTTTATAAAGAGTATATGTGTGTGTACACATTTTCCATAAACATGAGGTGTGTACATATCTTAGAAGAATTAATCATTAAAAAATTTTATGCAACAAATCAATAAAATGCCCCAAATCATACTTTTGAGACTCATAGACACGACAACATGAATCCATATCTACATAATATAAACATTAGCAAACTAGAAGACTCAAGGATCATCATTTAGCGACCATCCAATACTCAAATTTCTGTAGTACAACAACGATGAAAACACCATACTATCTTCTTCATCAAAACTATCTAACCTATGCACTCTCACTATCAAATTTACAACAAAACATTAATCAATAGATTCAATTACCCACAATTACACCTACATACATATACTATCAAATGAACCTTTGCGTAAAAATCAATCAAGCATATCCATTAGTTCTCTAAAACATCTTTATATCTCTCAATGATGTCCTAGTGCACACCTATTTCATATCAGATCACAAATGAATAATCCATCGAATGCACACAAAATTTTGTTGAATATCCTTCTCCTTTTATATCCTTTTCCCTTGCCAATACCACATGAAAATCCCTTAGGTTTTTTGTTGGAAATTGTTGACGATATCAAAAAGAAATTGCTGACAAAAAATATGGGATATTACCATGGGAATCAGCTCATGGCTTTTTAGTTTCCATGGGAAGGATCATATACATGATTCTTGTTCATTAAACCTACATATGTATGCAAATTTTCTTCACAATATCCATACAAAGTTTTCAAATTTCACATTTTTCATGCATTTTGTGATTAAGCTACCAATACTCTTCCTTATCCTCTACAATTCATGTCATCTGTAATAGTTGAACAAGTTTTTGTAATCATCAAAGAAAACACATGTTGAAATCAAGGACAACACATTTGACATCTGGGTTGAATAATGTTATATCTAGGCCGGCATAAAGGATAAAATATTAGCCATAATGCAACAATCTCCCCCTTTGGACTTGATGGCAACTTCCTACAAAAGCTCCAAGTCTTTTGTCCCTCTTAGACATTAAGGGAAAAGGGTGGAACCAATATGAGAGAACTTCTCCTCATGCTTAACACTATAAATATATTATGTTTACTAAAACTATGAAATATGCATACATACCATGCTTCCCCTGAGCTTATATTGGACCATAAGTACATATTACCTCTCCCACAAGTAGAGACTTTATGGACCCAATCTTACATAAATCATCCAATAACCCACAGATGGCTACTTTTTACAATTATTACAATGCATACTATAAAAAATGGGTCTCTTCATCCCCATTACATCAAACCATGGGACAATAATGATACATGAATTAATACATGGAATCCATATCACATGGTTACTCTCCATAAAAAAATATTTTCATCAAAAACATATATAAATAACTTTTACAACAACACAAGGCAATAAGTATAGTAGTAGATAACACTAATCACCAACATGTGATACACTGAACAACATCAATAGTGAATCAAGAAGACTATTTTATACAAAAGTGACAACAATGAGGAACCATCAATAGAATCAATACATACAATTCAAACAATATGTTGGAATTGCATGACATAGTGACAACATATATATATATATATATATATATATATATATATATATATATATATATATATATATATATATATATCCTTCTTATCAATAAAGATACCAATGAAAAGAAAGTAATGCAAGAAGACATATAAACAACAATGATATGAACTCATCATAGGTCAACACCATATAATAAGGAGTGCCCAAGAAACCATAATTCCAACAATGAACCATTGGAAGTATAGAAGATGCTCCCTTTGAACTTGTGTCAACTCTTCATCACCAATTATGATCACATTATATCCTCCTCATCAACAATAAGGAAACATATCAACAACGACAATACGATTTTTCAACAACTCATTGAACCAACAGTCTTTCATACATTCCTAAGAAACATATGAGCATCATCATGAAACTACAATCCCTCAATATCAGACCCAAAACACCAATAATGAAACATTGGAAGCATGTGAGAAGCTCCCTATGAATCTGTGCCACTTCTTTATCACCATAGAGAAACATACATGATTTTCTAAGTTAAGGATCACATACATATATGAATTTCCTTTATAATAAGCACATATAGCCTATAAAATTTTATCTTTTCCTCAGTCACGACTCCCTTAAACATTCCATATCTTTCTTGAGCATAAAAAATTTAACAAAAGAAAAATTAATAGCATAAAAATCACCAAAAGAATAATATAACAACAAATGAAATCATCATCAAGGAACAAATGCATAACTCCCCCTGAGATCATGTACCACTGATCTTTTGGATGCGATTATCATCAAGCTATGAACTGTTCCACCTGTACTTATACAATCCTTCTATAAATAAGCATAAGATATAATAGAATGTAGTGGGGACTATCTTTATTTACTTAGAGTTTGAAGAAGAGGAGCTAGACCTCTTATTTATGTCTATATTCTTCTTCACAACATATAATTTATCTTTATTTCTGAATCATTTTACCATAACTTGTCTAATCCCTTATTCTATAATATGGCATCCAGTACATGAAAATATAATCACATACCATTTATCATATATATTTCCAACACTTAAAATGTTTTACTTTAGTTTTTCAACTAATAATACATTAGTTGATTCTCTATTATTAACATCAAGATTAACATTACCCTTTCCTAGTACTTTTGTAAGTGCATTATTTCAAAGAATAACCTTGCCACTTTTGTATTTCTTGAGAGAGATAATTTTTTTCATATTTATATACATGTGATAAGAGAATTTTCTATCAATTTACCATCGATCTTCTTCTTAAAATGTGCATAGAGCAAGAACAAACCTTATTTGTTCCTCTTCCTTCTGCTTAATATGGGGAGAGCTGATGGATTCATCTTCTTCAAGTCATTTGATAACAAAATTCTTGTGAGGTTACTTGATTTGGAGGGAATATTATTATTTCATGAATTGTCTGTATGAATTCGTTGACTTGGTCCTCTATTATTTTGCTACATGTCCAAACTTATTAAATGTATAACACCTTACATGATCAGAGAAGGGGGGGAAATAATGTAATATTTTCTTCATTTTACCCTTATTGCGAAAAATAACTTTGTTACCAAATCCATTACATGTAAAACAATACCCTTTAAAGAAAATTGAGTACCTCGAAACAAATGATCTTCTCGTGGAGATATTATTTTCTTGAGGTCTAAACAATATTCTTATGCAATTGACTACAATGAATATAAATTTATGATAGATAAAAAATTCAATATCCTAGACCAAAGGAGAAAATTAATTGTTATTTATACTGTTGGGATAAAATTATTTCCTTTGAAAGTTCACTTTTTTTGGTTGTTTATTTGGTTGGCTTCTTAATTCTTCATAATGATTTCTAGTTTTTTCTTTGTTATCCTCATAACTACCTACACATACTTGTGAGTTGCATTCTTCCTTCACAGTTTCATGGAAGCCATGGCCATATTTAATGGAGGGATAACTTTTATTGTTAAGGATATTATCTAATACCTTTGAGCTATCCCGAAATATCAATTTATTATTATTTTCTACTAATTTACCTTATAATATGCTTACCTCAGCCTCCAATTTTTTAAATTCATCTTCCCTTTCCTTATACTCCTTCCTCATTCCTTCTTCAAATTTTCCTCCATCTTACAGCTGTGTTCTTAGCTTGATAATTTATTCTTTAAGTCCATTCTATTAAAATACTCGAAGTATCTCCTCATATCGTTTGTTTAAATTTTCAAGATCAGTTTTGAGAAACATTATTTTTCTTTCAAGTCTTTCACAATATTGCTTCCTTTTTTAAGTTTTTTTGTTACTACTACAACTTTTATTGAGTCATGGTCCCTTTTTTCACATTATTGTAACTTATTCTTAATATTTTTAATCTTTTTTTACAGAAAAGGAAAGTTTTCTTTTAATATTAAACACTTCCTCTTATCTTTCTTCTTATAAATCAATAACTCCATCTGATATAGTAAAGGATTCTCATGGTCACACTCATCTTTTGAAAAAATACAAGTTCCTTCAGATTTATTATAAACAAGATTACTTGTCAGATAGCTCGATGAATAAAATTGCTTCTTTACCAATTTTATTTCACATTCATGGATGGCCTATAGATTATCCCATACCTCATTTGCGGTTTCATAGTGCATAATTTTCTCTAATACTAAATCAAATATGATACAAAATATTTCATTTGTTGCCTGATTATTCTTCTAGAGTTCTTATCCTAAAAGTGGTATTTTAGTATAACCATTACAAAATAAATTTCAAACATCAGATACAATATATATTATCCTAGACTTTGTCAATTCTTTCCAATCATGATAGTTAACATCATTAAGTATGAGCACACCTTTCTTATCCATAGTTTATGACTTGCCTTTTTCTACTACTAATTGTCCCCAATCAATGATTGTAAATATTTCCACAACATTGGATACATCACTATCATTGTCACAACTGTTCTAAACTAACTTATTTATCTGAGTTGTGTCCTTCTTGTGGTTCCTTCCCATGGTCCCTAATATACTCTTAAGAAATCAAGCTTTACTGGAGAGACCTACTGTGATACCAATTGTTGGAAATACTTTGGTGGGTGGGGGGGATGAATCAATATTTCATTTCAATTAATTCTTTAATTACACATTCAAAATTTTGTATGCTACTTCTATTTAAGAATATCACATATGCATGTGTTATTTATGAACATAAGTAGTGTATATGTAGATTACTTAATTTTCGCAATTATTTGAATAATTATATCATTATCCATCTATTATGCATTAAACATGAGTATTAAAGAGAAATAAATCATAACACATAATCAGCACTTCAACACATGGACATCAAGGTTGTTAGGTAGAAAACCAATTTGGGAGACAACCATCACTATTGTTGTATTTGTCTTCTTTATTATTATATAGGAAATCTTCATTACATCAGGCACTGGCACAAAATATTACTAGTACATATGCTCCTACTTGCGAGAGGCTACCACCTCTTGTTTCTCCAACTCTAACTAGAAGGAAGCCACTACCCCCTGATCAAGTTTACCAACTCCTACCAGAAGGAAGCTCCTACTCCCTTAATCAATTTCCCGGTTACCACCATAAGGAGGTTCGTACTGTCACTAAAGGCTCCAACCCTCAATAGCTCTATGGACCATGTTTCCAAATATTCATACTGCATCCACCTGACTCAAACACACATTAAAACTTGTAGTCCATGTTTCTCAAATAAATTGGACTTTCACCAAACAATATGTTAAATCATTGAAAACCAATCTCTGAAACCAAATACTGAAAAATTGCAACCAAATCATTCAATAACTAAATACCAATCACTGAAAAACAAGATCAATTCTCAACACTAACCAAGTCAAAAATATTTACTTATCAAATTCCAAACCAAACATCATGCAGGAGCATCACATGAATTGAATTTCACTGACCTGTGTGGGCAAATTATCGTTTAGTAGAGAGGGTTGTATCTCTTGAATCTATTTTTATTTATTTATCGTAATAGTTTGCTTTTAATTCATTTATTGTAATAGTTAGAGAAATTATAAATTAGGAGGAAAAAGATAAGAATCTTAGAATGAAATGCGTCGAACCTTGGAATAAGGATTTATTTATTAGTTTGTTAAAAATAATGAGTGAATTAGTATAAAGGAAGGATAGAGTGAGAGGAAGGATAGAGTGAGAGACAGAGAGGACAGAGAGGATAGAGAGAGAACGAATAATTGATGTAATCAAGCTAAGAAGGGTAGAACTCTGTAATTTTTATTTTTCTGAGTAATTGATTGAAGCGTGGATGTGCAAGTGATTTTTCATGTGCATGTGAATTCATCCAAAACCTAATAAGGATTACTTATGGCAGGAGTTATAAATCTAGGTATTATGCTTCTATTTTTATGATGTATTCACATTATAAATCCGAATTAGAATTGTTTTAGTGCATTGTCATGTGATAAATCAAGTTTCAAGGCTAAGAAAAACATAGGCGAGTTAATTGTGGTAAGTGCAATATCCGATAAGTTTTTCGCAGCGATTTGCAAAATCGCAAAATATCAAACATTTAAATCTATGTTTTATGCGATCTGTGAAATGGTTAAAATCACGAAGTCGCGATATTTTATATAAAGTGAAACATAGTTATAAAGGGCTGATTTGAATTTTATTTGTGGTAAGAAAAAAATTGTATTTAAGTTTTCCACAGGAACAGTGCGTCTGTTCATCATTTTTGGTATCAGAGCGTTGATTGAAATAGAGTTTAATTCAAAAAGATGCCACATAGAAGAGTAACTGGCATGGGGAGAGGAAGACCAGCAGCAAATGTGATTCTAATGGAAGAGGTTAAACGCCTTAATGCAAGGATGGAAACATTGGAGGTTTTCGAAAGGAGAGCGCCTAATGAAGGAGACGATAGTGTTGTAGAGGAACCTTCAGAAGAAGAAGAAGAAGATGAAGAGAATGAGACAACAAAAGTTCTCAAGATGTTGATGAAGGCAAGCAAAAGACAAAATATAGAAGTGCCTTTGTATGATGGAAATCTCAATGTGAAATAATTAATCGACTGAATCAGTTCATTAGACACGTATTTTGATTTTGAATAAATCGAAGACAAAAGGAAAGTGAAATTTGTAGCTACTAGATTGAAAGGCCACACAACCATTTTGTGGGAGGAGTTATAGGTATCCAGACAAAGAAAAGGAAATCCCAAAATTAAAAAATGGGATAAAATGGTAAGTAAATTAAAGAGTAAGTTCATGCCAAGGGATTATAAATTAAATATTTTTAAGAAATTACATAATTTGAAGAAAAAAGTGATGACAATTAAAGAATATAAATAAGAGTTTAATTAGTTGAATATTAGAGCTGGACATGTGGAATATGATGTTGAGAAAGTAGCCAGGTACATAAATGGCTTAAGGTATGATATCTAGGATGAGATTAGTTTATTAGATCTGAAACCAATTGAAGATGATTACCAAATAGCTTTAAAAGAAAAGGAGAAAATGCTGAGGAAGAAAAGACAGAGGAATAGAGGGAAAAGTCCAGCAAGAGGAAGAGGACCATTCAGACCCAGATTTCAACATTCGTAGAGTGAAGTAGGAGGTTTGAGTAGTAGACTGCCAAAGAGAAGACACTCTAGCCAATGAAGGTTTGTACCCGGAGGTAGAGGCCGAGGAAGAGAGATTCATTGTTTTACATGTGGTGAATGGTGACATGGGCCGTGGGACTGTCTTCACAATAAGTCAACAAATCAGAGAAATGTGAATATTGCTGAAGTAAAGGAATAAATTCCTCAGATTACGGGAAAAGAAGAACCACCCGAAGCAGGAGAATCCTTATTGTTGAAAAGGGTATTGCTTAAAGCATAAAATGAAGCAGAAGTGCTAGTTCAGAGGAAGAACATATTCAGAACTATATGAAAGTCCAAGGGGAAATGATGCAAAGTGGTAATTAACATTGGAAGTATTGATAACCTTGTTTCCACAAAGATGGTGGAAAAATTGGAATTGGTAAAAATGGTACACCATACTCCATATAAGGTATCCTGGCTGTAAAAAGGACATCAACTTCTTGTTACAGAACAATGCAAGGTAGAGATACAAATTGGTACCTACAAAGATGTTATATTATGTGATGTAATGTCGATGGATGTATGCCACATATTGTTGGGAAGACCCTGGCAGTTTGATAAAAAAGTTGTTCATGACAGTCGAATAAATACTTATACCCTGGAGAAGGATGGTAATAAACACATGCTGCTACCCTTGAAGAACGAAGTAGACAAAGAAGTGTCTGGAAACAATGTTATACTGATGAGTGGAAACAATCTGCTGCAAGAAGTCGAGAAAGAATAAGAATTACATGTTGTTGTTGTGGGTAAACCCATGGTATTTCTGACTTCTATAAATTTAGATGATCTAGCTGAAGAAATTAAAAATCTACTAAATTACTATGTTGATATTATTGTTGACGAGTTTCCAAATACATTACCACCATTCAGGAGTATTAGTCACAACATAGATCTAATACCTAGTGCAAGTTTGCCGAATAAATCTGCATATAGGGTAACTCCTCAAGAAAATGTAGAAGTTGGGAGACAAGTGCAAGAATTGATGCATAAGGGTTTCATAAGAGAGAGCCTTAGTCCGTGTGTTGTACCATCAGCACTCAGCCCAAAGAAAAGCGGGGAATGGTGCATGTGTACTGATTCCAGAGGCATAAAAAAATCACCTTTAGGTATTATTTTCCTTTACCATGCATGGATGACTTAAGGGATTTCTTGAGTGGTTCAAAATATTTTACTAAAATAAATTTGAAAAGAGGTTATCATAAAATAAAAATAAGAGAGGGGGATGAATGGAAGATTTCATTCAAAACAAACAGTGGGTTGTATGAGTGGTTAGTGATGCCTTTTGGACTCACTAATGCACCCAACACATTCATGAGATTAATGAATGAAGTCTTGAAGGAGTATGTAGGTAAGTTTGTAATTGTTTATCTTGATGATATTCTGAGTTTTAGTTGAAGTAAAGAAGAGCATATGGGGCACCTTAAATTAGTTCTAAAGACTTTGTAGAAAAAGAAGCTCCAAATAAATTTGAAGAAATGTAGTTTTATGAAGGAAGAGCTAGTTTATTTGGGATTTGTAGTCTCTAAAGAAGGCTTCAAGATGGACCCAAAAAATGTCCAAGTAATTTTGAATTGGCCGACTCCAAAGAAAATATTTGAGGTAAGAAGCTTTAATGGTCTTGCAAGTTTTTATAGTAAATTTATCAAAATTTTAGTTAGATCTGTGCACCAACCATTGAAACAATCAAGGAGAATAATCAACCATTCAAGTGGATGGAAGCAACAGACCAAAACTTCATACTGTTGAAAAATAATATAACAGAAAAACCAGTTTTGGTCTTGCCCAACTTTGAAAAAGTTTTTCAAGTCAAAATTGATGCTAGTGGAGTTGCAATTGGAGCAGTTTTAAGTCAAGAATAGAGACCAATAGCATATTTCAGTGAGAAATTGAATGAAGCTAAGAAAAAATACTGATCATATGATAATGAGTTTTATGCTATTATGCAGGCATTAAAAAATGGAGGCATTATCTTTTACCGAAATAATTTATTTTATATTATGATAATTATGCATTACAATTCATAAACAACCAACAAAAATTGAACCAGAAGCATGCCAAGTGGGTGGAGTTTTTGCAGAGTTTTACTTTTGTGATTAAGCATACAAGAGGTAAGTTGAACCAATTCGTTGATTCTTTGAGCAAAGTGAATTTAATTGTGCAGGAATATAAAATTGGTGTTGTGGGTTTTGAAGAGATGGTTGACATGTATAATGAAGATGCGGGATTTAAAGACATTTACGCAATTGTGAAATATCCAACAATTCACAATAGAAGCCAGTCGTCGGATTATCTTATCCAAGGATGTTTTCTGTTTAAAAATAAAAAGCTGTGTATTCCCAAATGTTCTATGAGGAGGATTATTTGGACACTTTGGAAAGGACAAGACATTTTATCAGGTAAATTATTTTTAATACTGGCCAAATATGCAAAATGATGTTAAGATATTTGTTAAGAAATGTAGGATTTGTCAGCACGCTAAAGGGAGAAGCCAAAATACCGGATTGTACAAGCCATTGTCAATACCAAACCGACCTTAGGATGCAGTTAGTATGGATTTTGTTTTGGGTTTACCAAAAACTCAAAGGAAAAATGATTATATCTATGTTGTTCTAGATATATTTTTGAAAATGGCTCATTTTATTGCATGCAAGAAGACTAGCGATGCAACTCATATTGCTAATCTATTTTTTTCATAAATTGTAAGGTTGCATGGGATACCCATAAGTATTGTGTCTGACAGGGATACAAAGTTTGTTGGGCATTTCTGGAGAACTCTATGGAAGAAATTAGGTGTAAATCTTAGTTTCAGCTCAGCCTATAATCCTCAAATGGTTTGATAGACCAAAGTAGTAAATAGAAGCTTGGGAAATATATTGAGGAGCTTAGTTTATAAAAATCATAAGCAATGTGATTTAGCACTTCATCTAGCCAAGTTTTCTTATAACAATACTCTTAACCGGATTACTTGGGTGAGTCCATTCCAAATTGTTTTTGGGATGAGTCCAAGAGGTGTGTATGAGCTCACAAATTTAGGCAAATGGGAGACGAGGAGTGCAAAGGCAGAAGATTTTGCAAAGCAGATGCAAAGGATACAGGAAGATGTTAAAGAATGATTACAGGAAAGTAGTAGAAAATATAAACAAAGAGCTGATATGAGGAGGAAAGAAAAATAAATCCAAGTGGCAGATATCATCATGGTGTAACTGAGGAAAGAAAGGTTTCTTGTTGGGAATTATAATAATTTGAAGATGAAAAAGATAGGGTTGTGCAGAATTGTAAGAAAATTTTTAACCAATGCCTATGAAATTGAGTTTCCAGAAGGAGTTGATATAGCTCCAATCTTCAATGTTGCAGATTTGTACCCATACAAGGATACCGAGGCAAAAATACAGGATGAACCTGTAGAAGACGAAGTTTAAACTTTGAATTGGGAAGAAAAAATGCTGAAGAAAATTAATAAAGAGGTGGAAGATGTTTTGGAGAGGAGAGTAGCTAAAAGAAACAGAGGACAAAATTATTTTCAGTTACTAGTCAAATGGAAGGGACAACTAGTGGATGGTGCCAGTTGGTTGACAACGGAAAAATTACAGAAGTATGGAGTAAATACCGTAATTTTGATGGATGATTCCTTTCTTCCCCGAGAGTCTGATGCAGGAGCATCGCATGAGATGAATTTCACTGACCTGTGTGGTCAAATTGTTTTTGGTAGAGAGGGTTGGATCTCTTGAATTTACTTTTATTTATTTACCATAATAATTTGCTTTTATTTCATTTATTGTAATAGTTAGAGAAATTCTAAATTAGGAGGAAAAAGATAAGACTATTAGAATGAAATGCATCGAACCTTGGAATAAGGATTTACTTGTTAGTTTGTTAAAAATAGTGAGTGCACTTATTATAAATGAAGGATAGAGAAAGAGGAAGGATAGAGCGAGAGACAGGGAGGACAGAGAGAGAATGACGAATTGATGTAATCAAGCTAAGAAGGGAAAAAAAACTATGTAATTTTTATTTTCTAAGTAATTGATTGAAGCGTGGATGTGAAATTAATTGTTCCTGTGCATGTTAATTCATCCAAAACCTGCTAAGGATCACTCACGACAGGAGTTGAAATCCAGGTATTATCCTTCTGTTTTTATTCTTTATTGTCTTTGCATCAGAAATCTGAATTAAACCTGTTTTAGTGCATTTCCCTTTGATAAATCAAGTTTCAAGACTTAAAAAAATTTAGGCAAGTTAATTGTGGTAAGTGCGATATTCGATAAGGTTTTCGCAGTGATTTGTGAAATCGAAAAATATCAAACATTTTAATATATGTGATATGTGATCTATGATATGGTTAAAATCACGAAGTTGTGATATTTTCTATAAAGTGCAACATAGTTATAAAAGGTCGATTTGAAGTTTATTTGTGGTAAAAAATAAATTGTATTTAAGTTTTCCATATGAATAATGCGCATGTTCATGAAACATCACGCTCATATTCATCTAACATATAAATTTTCTAAAAAGACACCACATCAAACTCATAGCCTCTGTAATAAACCACTATGATGTAAAACTCTGTCCATAACATATTCATAATATATATGTGATTTTCACTCAGGGGATCTGCATATATATGCACTTCCTATGAATAAAACTAGTATACATATCTCAATACACTGACTACCAAAGATTCTATACGAACCCATTTTGTCTATTTAAAGGAAACCTCATCACTTATATCAATCAACAATAAAATAACTATTATCAACCCAAATCAAGTAATAAAATATTATCTTATAATGTATACATGGTTGTTATAAATAATATACATGTATGTATGCATTTTCCAGAAACACAAGGTGTATACAAACCTTGTAATAATTAACCATTAAACTTGTTTCTACAACAAATAAATAAGGTTCCAAAATCACACTTTCCAGAATCATAGACACAACAACATGAATCCATCTTTGAATGATATAAACAACAAAAAACTAGAATACAAGAAACATCATTTAGCATCCATACAATACTCATATCTCTGTAGTACAACAACAATGAAAACACCAGACTATCTTCTTCATCAAAACTCTTTAATGTCTTCACTCTCACTATCATATCTGCAACAAAAAATTAATCAATATATTCATTTCCACCGCAATTACACCTACATACACACACTATCAAAGTAATCTAAACATACAAATCAATCAAGCATATCCATTAGTTCTCTAAAAGAACTTCAGATCTCTCAATGTTCTCTTGGTGCACACATGTTTTAGAACAAATCAGAAATGAACAATCCATCAAATGCACACACACTAATGCTCAATATCCTTCCATTTTATAGCATTTTTCCTTGAAAATACCATAGGCAAATCCCTTGGGTTTTTTGTTAGTAATTGTTGACGGGATCAAATAGACGTTGCATACAAAGAAATAATGGGAGATTGCCATGGGAAATGTTCATGGGTTTTTATTTTACATGGGAAGGATCATGTACATGACTATTAATTATTAAACCTACATATGTACACAAATGTGACTCACAGTATCCGCGTATAGTTTTCAAAATTCACATTTCTCATGCTTTATGTGACTAAGCTTCCAATACTCTTCCTTATCATGTAAAATTCATGTCATCTACAAAAGTAAAAGAAGTTTCTATGATCATCAAAGACAATACATGTTGACATCAAGGAAAGCACATTTTACATTTAGGTCGAATCATGTTATATCTAATTTTAAGGACAACTCACTAGCCATAATGCCAACCCTCATTTGGTCAAACAAGTCATCTATCCTCAGTAGAGGATAATGATTTTTAACCATCGCCTTGTTTAACTGATGATAATAAATGCACAATCATTATCAGCCATCATTATTTTTAACAAAAATTACAAGTTCTTCCCATGGAGATGTTGGGTTGTATGAACCCTAATTATAATAGATATTTTAACCATACTTGAAACTCCTTTCATTATGAATTTGACATATTATATGGCATCTTTGTAATAGGATTCGTCCCTAGTTTAAGGTCAATGTTGAAATGAATCTCCATTTTTAGGGCTATCTCATGAAATTATTTTACAAATACATCCCTGAATTCAACAAGAATTGGATGCTTATTTATATCTGTATAGTCACCCTTATCATTAAATGTTTCAATTGTGTACAATTTACATCCCTTCCATCTAAATTTTATCAATGACAGTAATGATATGAAGCTTATGGATACCACTCAAATATTTCCTTTCAAATATTTTATTTGACCCTTGTCATCATTGAAACACAATGTCCTATCCATTCCATCTATGATTGCTTCATGTTTTTCCAAACAATACATTTCTATGAAAACATGATATGATCATGAGACCATAGAATACAAGGAAACCTTAGTCTTACATACACCTAGATAAATCTCACAATCCCTTACCAACTTACCTACACTCATTCTACATGCCATCTCCAGATGCCTAAATTCATGTTGTGAAATTGATTCAAGCTTAGTTTTTGGAAATAAATTTAGAGAAATAAAATATTTAGTATCCCCTATATCTATCAAGATAAATAAACTCAAATCATAAATATTAACTATCGTCTTAAGTACAACGGATTGGTTCTTTGGCCAACAATTGTTCACCACTGCATAGATATGATGAGCCTTCCCCAGATCCCCCACTGTGGCTTGTGGCTAATTTATGTTGGAATTAACTATTCTTTAAGGGAAATCCATCTCGTATTTTTTACCTCTGCAAGTCCAACACTCCATCTTAAAAGCTTAGATTCTACTAACGGGTGAACTATGAGATGGTCTAGAACTCTATTGATAAGAGCTAAATTGACATACTATATGTTGCTATGGTGTGACATGGTGTTGTTGTGTAGAATGATAAAGTAATTAATAATGTGTATATAGGAAAATAGATCATGCTTGTGTAGATACAATGCATGAATATTTTTATGGAGACCAATATGATGGCCTTCAGTTTTCTGCAGATTGGTTTTAATGACTATGAACCAATCCCCTCTAAAAAATATTGTGTTCCATATTTTTTTCGCTAAACACTCTCCACCGTATTGGTTTTGGTGGCTTTCTCTTCCCACTATTCAAGACATCTTCTTAATTGATGATGGCCTATTTAACTACCTCATTAAATTCACAAGGAATTAGTATTATGACCATATCCCAAATGTTAAAATTCAATCCATTAAAAAAATTGTTTACTTTGAGCTTCTTTGTGTTTAAGTGCGGGGCATAATGGAGTAGTTCCAAGAATCAAGCCTCTTACTTAGGTACTGATTGAATTACCTACTTTAGTGCATTAAATTAATTTATTTTTATTTCAATGAACTCCATTAACATGTAGTGTTCTCTAAAATTTTCTTCAAACAACTCCCATGTTACCTCTCAGATATCCACCCCAACTGAGGTAATAATGTTTTCCACCAAAGAAATGCACTTCCTTTTAATTGAAATATTCCGATTTTATCCTTTTTATTTGAGGTATAATCTGTAAATTTGAATCACATGGCCATGTTCTCCAACCATTCATTTGTAGCTTGTCCATCCCCGGACAACCAAAATCCCCAAAAATTCATCTTTTCTAGTTCTCAGAGAACATCATTTATTATATTTTTGGAACCTTCATTTATTATAATGGTTCCTCCTTTTTCTCATTCTGAATGGTTTATTAATTCCTCTGATATGTGCTAAAATTATCCCATTAGTTTCAAAACCTCTCGAACAGGAATCTATTCCTATTCTTCATTGTGCTCCCCATCATTGGGTGGGATGACAAGAGTTGGCTATTGTGGTGGAACCATGGTGTGCCATATAACATCCCTACTCCTTCCTATGCCTCCTCTAGCCATGTTAGCCATTCCAACAATCACCAAATTACATTAGCCCAACTATAGTCATAAACATTAGTGTGGAAGATGACAATGATTCAAAGGTTTATACCCTCTTGAGGCACCCTTATTACAAAGAAAAGATCTCGAGAGAGTGATGTAGAATTATATTTTAAATAACTATAGAGTCATATGAGTAAGTAACTTTCCACGTAGTTTAAATTTTATATCCTCCACTACTAACCTTATCTTACTCATTATGCTCTTTTTTGATCCCTTATTTAATTATATATAGGAAGTTAGATAATATTTTTCTTGGTTTTGTTATGAGTTTTTATTTATTTGAATATTAGAATTTTTGAATATATAGGAGTGATAACCTTATTATAAATATAATTTAATGATTCATTAATTAAAATGTTTCTCAACTTCTTTTATTAATGATGTCTTAAATTTATTTCCAAAATAGCAACAAAATTTCTAAATATTTGAGAAGTTTTTCCACCTACATCTAACATTACGCTTATGTCACAATCCAATTTGAAGTAATATTAATACTCGACCTAAAACTTTATTTTTTGACATAAAATTATAAAGCTTAATGTAATATAAAAAATGTGTAAACCTTTCATTGTATTTTTAGTACACTCTTAGTAATAAAATTATAAAGCTTAAAGTAATATAAAAAATGTGTAAACCTTTCAATGTATTTTCAATACACTCTTAGTATTGAAAAGTAGTTATAAATAAGCTATTAAAACGCCTATTACTAAATCACACTATATTCATATTAAAAATGGACATGAATTTGATAAAACTTTCTAAATCATTAGATGATAATATATACATTTATCTTAATTATCATATAATTCTAAAACTCCCCTCATGGATTTGAAAACAATATATAGCTTCTCTACATATTTTTTTAAATAATAACTTCATAACATTAATTGCGGGATTTCACTTGTAATGTAATCAATGAGATCTAATAAATTTTTGTTAACTATAATCAGTGTTTCCCAAGGTCCCATCAATAAAATTTGCATCCAAATTTAGCTTCAATTGTTAAATACTTCTCAAAATATTTTCACTGAATTCCCAAAGGAGAAACCATAGAAAACAAGATCCAACAAATAATGAATCCATCAAAGTCCCCAATACATCACATATTCTCAATCCACTTTTTAGTTTTGCATTGATCACATTAATTTACTCATGTTTATCCCAAAAATATAAACATGTGCAATGCTTTGCATCTTTGATAATGAAGTAACAATTTCTAAAATCTAAAAGCATTTTGCCAATAGTGTACTAATGAGCTACCAATTTGAGCTTTTTTTTGTGAAAACACTTGCTCTATTTTTTACCAATATACTATTTTTTCCCAAGAAATGGAGTGTGTTTTCCCTTTGGTGTAAAAAAATTGCAAACTGCACTTGAATTTATTGTCAAACATTGGCCTTAGAACCATAACCATGTAAACCAAGATTTGGAAGTATATTTGGAAAATATACCATTAATGGACACATATGAATAACAATCAAATAAGCTTTCACTCTACTTAATAAGGAATTTCTAAAACATTAAATTCTTTAATTCGTAGAAGATTTATATTAATGAGACAAATGGGATGCAGTCCTACTCTCTAGATATCTATATCATATGGATGTACTTAATATATTTATAATTATACCATGACGATGGAATGAGCTCCATAATTTTATCCAACATGAGATTGCAAAACAATTCAATTCCTGCACACTTTGGTTCTTGATATAATCTCTATCTTGGATGGTATATTTTCTTGAAAGAAATAAAATGGATGAAATTAATTATTGAGAATCATAAGCATAATAATTTTTTTGTCTTATCATCTCAATAAATAGATTATACAGATTGGAGCATTATATTGATTTTCATCCATCTTGTTTGTTTCAGAGTGGAAAAAGTGAAGGAATCAACTCACATGACAATTTTTACTTGTGGGACCTAGTTTGGAAAATTGAGGTCTGATAAATTCCAGGAGAATTTGAAGGCATCAAATGACATTTTTTGGGGGTTAAATGTTTGTCTCTTTAGCACCACACCTTTTTTCCTATTCTACATAGATATCCCTTGCCAACGATGTAATAATCACGTCAATCATATTTTTTATGTGAAAGTTATGTCACTTAGAAGTTGACCTTCATTTTTTCACCACCATAATTCGATAATATGCCATGTCAACCCCCATTTTTCATGAAAAATAGGATAGCCATGTGATTATGATGAAGAATACTCTAGAATATTATATATTGTAACTCTATGTAAGAGTTTAGGTAGTCAAACCTAACCACCAGTAGCTTATCAGGTTGTGTTATAACTAGGCCACTATGAGGAAAAGAGGTCCACTTTTTTGAGTCAATTTTTTCCATGGCCAAGAAAAAATAGCAGATAGAGATGGGAGATAGATCACACATAGAGGATTTTTTCACTGTAGTAGCCCATAGGCTACATGCCATACTTCTTTGTACTCACATACATTTTCTATTAAGTGAAAGAGAGTAGAGTGGCCTTACCTTCTACGTAGGTTTTTATCTCGAAAGGGCTTCCCAGGCCATATATTATGTCAACTATATGTGTGAGATTTTATTTCACTGTTTTCTATTTTATGCATAATTTTAATTCATATGCATACACTATTAATTATAATCTACATATCAAAAAATTTAAAAGGAAATAAAATTGTATTAGTGTGGAATCTCATATTTTAAATATAATTTTTTTCAATATGTTTTGATGAGTTGTCCACTGAAATATCCATGGTAGTTTATGGATCAATAAAAATGAGGGTAAATTTTTTGGGGCACGACATTATGGAGTGAAACATTTGAAAATAATGTCTAATTGATGTTGTTGTGATTTCGTATGACGTTGTGATTACCACTAGTAGAAGTACAAAATATCTCAATATAGAAGAAAGAAGCTTATTGTCCTTGTTTTGTGACAAGATTTTTTTCCCATCCATGAAATTAATATCATTTGAGGAAACATAAACAAGAAGATTATTGTTTTACAAACTTTTGTGGTTTTTTTGATTGCAGAATCCCTGTTGGGATTCAAAACGTCGACAATCATTTTATGATACTATGGATAAACTAGATTCTGCAATCAAGAAGATTATTCTTCTATCTTGGTGACATGATTTTTTCTCATCCATAGCCTATACCAGTCAAGGAAACATAGCCATATTGATTTTGCATCAATTTATTCCTCTTGTAGTGGATTTTCACATAGTCCTTGGAACATAAATGTCCACAAAAATATCCACAAAAATTATTTACTTCACATAACGAAATCCATATTTAATTAATTAAAACCAAATGTTGAAGATGTAAGAAGACTTAAAAAATGAATTTTTGGATCAATGATCTCCATCAACGACTTGTGATGAAACCAAATAAACTTCGACTAGGAAACTAGAAGGCATCTTGGATAATATATTTTATGTAGTTGTTTCAATAATTAAAAGTTTTGTACGATGTACTCCCTTGACATCTTCTTTGCTACAAATATATTCTCTCCATTTATTTGTGAAATTTGTAAGTGTTTTTCAAGACATACCACCATAGAGTGATAGGTGTAGGGTCCATAGGTTGACCCATAATGGTACTAATATAAATAACCTATATATGAGCATAATAAAGTGATGATCCTAGGTTCAGTGTGTCAACCACACTTTGATGCCAAGTGTAGGGCCCCTACATGTGACCATAAATTTTTAATCAAATTATTATTATTATTATTATTATTATTATTATTGTTATTATTAAATAAATATATACAATTATAAATGTAATTGCAAAAATTTACTACTTTAATTCTCAATATACACTATCCTAAATTCTACAAAAAATTTAAAAAATCATCATGCATCTACTATAATGAAGAATGGTCAAAAATTTTAAATTTCAATCTACGATATTGTACTAGAAGGAAACCATTCCACTGAAGTTCACAAATATTACATTGATAATTATAATTTACTATAGAATTCCTCATACCAATATTCAAGTTATACATTTACTAAATAGTACATAAAACAAATTACAAGAGGTGGTTTATGTTCGAAAAGTAACTAGGTTCGGCCTTCATATTTATCCTTGTACTTGTATCAATTTGTATTTTTATGTAAAGACGAAAACACGTTTTATTTAAGCATGGGTTTTATGCTCAAGTCTAGAACAATGTAAACTATCAAACTAGAATTGTACCCAGTACCCATTTTTTTGAGGTAGCCAAAAAGTAATCCGATTTTGAAAAGTTTTGATTCAGAATACACTTTTATTTAGCACATTTTTGACACGTTGATTTTTCTTATGTATCAAGTATAAACATTATTTTTAGAATGTTAGTGATTTTCATGCTAGTTTTGAAAAGTGTTAATGCAACGTTAAGCCCTTTTTTTAGAAGATGTATTTTTTTATTTTAATTTTTCTAATGTATTAAGTGTGGATAATTATTTTCTAAATTTAACAATTTTTGTGGTAGTCATCTTCTTATTCTTCCGTGAAATTATTATTTTGAAGTGTTTTCCAGGTTTGTATCTTTTTGTTTTTCTTTTCCATTTTTTTGTAATGAGATATTTTTTCTTTTGCATATTTAAAAAAAAATAGATGTTTTAAAGTTTTGATCTTCTATATATTTATATATCCTTAATTAATATTTCAATGCACATCAAATAATTATCGCTAAAAAAAAAAAATTTAACAGTTGACATAAAAATACACATTTTGAATATAGATATAACAAAAAAATAAACATTTTGATACTTTTTTGCTAAAAGTGACATGTCAAATATATGATTTTTATAGGAAAACAAATAGCAAAAAAAAATTAAAAATAGTAATTTTTATGAATTTATGTCAAAAAATATAAATAATCACAGTTGTTTTCAAAAATTAATGATTCACATCAAAATTAAAGTGAAAATCACATAATACAAATAGTAAGCATATAATAATAATAATTGAATACTTATTGTTCTCATAAAATCTCAAAGTCATAACATTACAAGTATAACTAATTAATAGTTATAAAAAATGAGCTTCATTTGCAAGAATAAATTAAATTTAATCAATATTATCATATAATCCATATTCTTCATCTTATAGAGTTTCATTATTATTTTCTTCCATAACATTGTGTGCTTCAGTTTGGTAATTTCCTCTTCTGATGGATCTTTGATGTTTGTGAATCTCCCAAAGTATGCAGATCCAATCATTCAATCTAATGGTGATTGAGGTTCATTTTCCTTTTCCACACGTGATTCATTAAAATCCCCTTTCCTCAAGCCAACTTCTTGCATTGCATATGGAAGAAATTGAAGAACATTAATTCTTTGCTGCATAAATTTTCATTTTACTGAGTCTTTTCAATGACAATGAAATTTATTCCTTTTTGTAGGCAACATGCTAGTGTTGTAACTAATCATTAAGTACAAAAGAAATAATTAAGTAAATTAGTATAAACACATAATAATTAAAAAAATATTGAAATTCAATTTTATATAATAAGCCTTAACCGAACCTGAGAATAAATCGAGAACTCAATATCCTTCTTTTGAACATAAATCAATAAGATACTTAATCAATGACAATGGTTTTTCATAAATGTTAACTATCTCTCCTTTTTCTTATTTATCGTCATATGTTAGTTTTTTTACAACAACATCATGAACTAGTACTTGGATACCTGATTCAAAAGCGTAGGGTTATAGCTATCATATTTTGTCCAGAATTCAACATGAATGAGCTCATAATCACTTATAATTGGTTGATATCCACAAACAATAATATTTACTTTTTCGTGTAACATGAAATAGTAAAATTTAAATTAACTTGTACATAAATGATTTTTTTAACATTAATCAAACATACAATTTCAACTACTTACCATGTAAGTTTCATCCTTGATTTTTCTTTTCTCTTGAAGCTTATTAATAACATTGAAAATTGAGTTTGAATGAAATGTCAAAAATCTTGAAAATGGTTATGTTGTGATTTTTAGAAATACCGCAACCACTTTACTAAAAGCTTGATAAGTATAAGTGTCACTATCATATTCAATGTTTGGGATATTGAATCCATGAGGAATATCTACAATAACTAGGGAATAATCTCTTTTAGGTATGTGTTTTGCAATCCCTTCACAATCACCTTGTGTTATTTGACATTGGATAGTCCCAAGCCCGTTCCAAATGAAATGAGTAATACTAGGTTCAAGTTCAACACTACTAATATACTTATTTCTCAGTCTTTCCATCTTACTTTTTTTCAATAAAGATTATTAAACTATTTGGTGCTCCATTTTCATCCTTATTCATATTTAATGAAACAAACAACTATACATATAAGTTATAAAATAAAAATAGTATACATATGAATAAAAATGAATGTATAAATCAACATACATTTTAAATGAAATATAAAAAACTTTTAGTGTTAATGTATAACTTGAATCTGGATAGTTGCGTACAACATCATCCCAACTATATTCATTCAACAATTTAACCATTCGTTTTTGTATTCTCATATAAACCTCGTGACAGACTAAATAAAGAAATTTTTTTTAATATAATTATATGTATAGAAAATACTACCAACAAAAATATGTTATATTTAAAAGAAACTTATAATATGGAAATAAGTAAAAATAATTCAACAAACTTACTTTTGAAATTCCTCTGAAATTTCGTCAAATGATAATTCACCTCACTTCACATGAGATAATATTTTTTTGAAAAAATGTTCATCCTTCACTCCTTTAATTGTTCTCCAAGGTGTGATAGTCATATCTTCTCGAAGGAGCTTCATTTTAGGACCTGATTTATTGTCGATACATATCAATGGTTCATACCTTTTGACCTTCTTGTTTTTTGCTATGTTCTCCCACATGTTAAAAATATCATTAATCAATTCCCATATCTCTCCCGTTTTAAATGCCAACTGGAAAATGTTCTGCATACCTCTGAATATTTTGTAATTTTCTTTTCCACCTTTTGAATTGAATTTTTCCACAGTCTAATAACCTATTTCCATACAAAATTCATTTGTAAAGGGTACACTAACCTTTTTCTTATCCCTACCTCATTTTGATTCAAATTCATTATGAATAAATCTACCCCTTTGAATGAAAGTCATAGACATCCTATACTCACTATATGTATTATGATCACATGTTAATAAATTTGCTTTATGTCTCTTAAACCAAAATAAATGATACATTTCATTGTTTCAAAATGTGGGTTATTGGGATATTCCTCCATTAATTTCCTTTTAGCTTCTACAGAATGGTTCCCCCCAAATACATAATATTTTTATTTAAAACATCTTGACTTATCAATTTTTTCTTTATTGGGAACTTGAATTGGAACAACAAGAAGCACATAATCAAACACGTGCATATCGATTGTACCTGGCCACTGTTTTCAAGTTGTGAACATGCATGTGGTGTGGCTTTCTAATTTGATATTTAGATTGTCCTTCATTTGTCTTATAGATTTGGTTGACATTAAGTTGCACTTTACAACTTCCCTCAATTAATTTTGTCTTAAACAATTGATATCGAATGTAATTTTATTTTGTTTTAATAATGCCATCCTCTAAATCATATCATTGTGTAATTATTTCCCTATTTCCTTTCGAATTTTCACTAGGATTATCACTGTTTCCCATGATTTTCTCATAATGACCAAATTTTAAGTTATTCCTCCTATCGTTTATCATATTTTCTTCTACATAAGGTATCTCCTCATCATCAACTATAAGGGAGACATTCCTGAGAATTTTTTTTTTGGTCTTTTATGGCTCTTATCCTTTCTAACGTCAGTTCTAATCTCATTCTCAGCAATGACAACATATTCTTCAACTTCGACTTTAGTTTCCTCATCTTCAAAAGTAACATGTATAGCTTTGATAAATTGATCCACTATAGGAATTCTTTGTTGATCCCTTGTATGTAGTCCTATAGCATCATGAAGTAATTATATTTTCTTGTTTCTCATATATTCTTCTAACTTTGAGTGGAAAATACTGAAAACATTCATAATATCTCACTCAACATCCCCCCAACATAATTGAAAGAACTCCAACAAAATTATTTCAAACAAAATATAATATGTCAATAATAAATAAGTTATAAAAAATATAATAATACACTTAAAATAACACAAAATAGATAAATATAAATAAGAATACTTACGATATTTTGTGCAATGTCATTTACGATTTGTTTACATATATTTGTATATTCTTTTGTGGTGTCATACAACAACAATGAAAAATGATATCTAATATTCTCATGTGAGTTGGAAGGTTTTCTAAGTACATAAACAACTTCAGTATCCAAGACCAAAAATATGTCTAGTACTTTTCCCAACACCTCATAACACCAACCATCGTAAATCATGCCTATTACTACCAACATATAGATATATCTGTAGATATTCTTTGCTTTCTCGATATTTCACATTCCATGCAAGTTTTGTAAGCTTCACTTCTTGCGATTTCTTCGAGTATGAATTCAACTTATTTTCCTTGGAGATTCCACTTTCTGGATTTTTACTAATTAGCTCAGGTCAGGTTCATTCAACAGGGTTTTTAGAGGGTCCACTTGTAGCTCTAAATGATGTAATTGTTGTCTTTGCTACAGAAATATTCACATAAAACTTCCTTTATACCATTTTCCTACAATATATATATATATATATATATATATATATATATATATATATATATATATATATATATATATATATATATATATATATATATATATAAACTAATATCTTAAGTAAACAAACATAGAAAAAAAACTTAAAAACTAAAAACAAAAGAAACATGCACAATGACCCTCATGTTAGGTGGGCTATTAGGTTCATTCAGGATACCAAAAAAAAACCCCATTCCATAAAAAAAAATATTTTTTTTACATAGGGGGTCATTGTGCTTCCGATGGGTGCATCCACTAGGAGAACAATGCCCCTTGGCAGGTAGGGGGATGATTTTGAGAATCACCACTCTTCCTTCAAGGGGGTTATTGTTCCTTGGGCGGGTCCGCCCATGACACAACATCCCCCTGGCAGGTAGGGAGCATTGCGCCCTGGGTGGGTGCGCTGATTGGCAATACAACGGTCACATAGAAGGCATGGGGGTGATTATGCAAATCGACCCCTTCCCTACTAATCGGTCATTGGGCAAGCCTGGCCCATGTGATTTTTTTTTTAAATTTAAAAACGAATTTATACTTCATTAATTAAAAGTTAAAAAAAAAAAAAAAAACAATGGAATGGGCTTTTTGTTTGGTGTCCTGGATGAACCTAACAACCTACTTGACATGTAGTTACTAGTAAACCTATGGGGGTTTAAGACCTGTACTCAGTGGGATTTGAAGTTAATTCCACCTTGTTTCAACAATTTCCTAAATTTCCATTTAATAAATTGAGTTGACCCCAACAAAAGAAAATAAATAAAAAAATGATTTCTCGGCATATAACAACCTTTTTTTCCCAAATTCCTCGTTGAATGGTCGAAGTAGAGGGTGAAATAACCTTTAAAATGCTAAAATCTCCCGTTGAATGTGTTTTTCACTGAAAATGTAGTTTCTCCAAAAAATCGCTCCAAGATTTTTAACAAAAACTCTAGAAGTCTTGATGTGATGTGAGGAATATTGACAATGAAAGTTATTATATAGTGAAAATTGTGGAATTTCTTTATCGCTTCTTGAATGTGGTACTAAAAAAAAAATAGAAAAAATCAATATATAATTATTATTTTGGTGATACACTGATTTTTGTTACATGTGGATAATATATATATGTGTGTGTGTGTGTGTGTGTGTGTGTGTGTGTGTGTGTGTGTGTGTATATATATATAGTAAATGTTATATAATTTAAGTAAAAGATTTAGTTTAATTTTGAAGAGATGTATTAAATGAAAATTGTGTGTAAAATTGAATGGAAACTAGGGTCAAATTTTTGAAGAGAAAATTTTAGTAGAGTGTTTTCAAATAAATTCTAAAAGAATAATATGGAGGGAAATATTTCAAGTGAAATTTTTGGAGGGAAAATTTTTGGCGAAATATTTTGGGGAGAATATTTGGAGGGAAATTTTCATTCTTTAAGTTATATATTATCACTGGGAGAGATTGCACTTGTATCATTCAACATCTTGTATTTGAAATTTATGGATTCTTTTGATAGTGAAGTTTCTCTTTGTGAAGAATCAACATCATCATCACGTAACAACTCTATTCATATTGATGAATATAACAAAAATTATTTCACTATGAATAAAGTGTCAAATTTTCCACTTATTCCTAATCCTAAGGACTATGAGAGAAACACTGAAGAAGGTTAGGATGAAGAATTTAAAATAAATAGAGAGTCACATTTTCCACTTAGTCCTAATCCTATGGATTGTGAGAGCAACAATGATGGAGGACAGGATGAAGAATTTCCAATAAATAGAGTCACATTTTCCACTTAGTACTAATACTAAGGACTATGAGAGAAGTAGTGATAAAGGGTAGGATGAAGAATTTATAGTAAATAGTGAGTCACATTTTCCACTTTGTACTAATCCTAAGGCCTATGAGAGTAACAGTGACGAAGGAAAGGATGACAAAATTTTAGTATATAGAGAGTCAAATATTCCACTTAATCCTAATCCTAAGGACTATTAGAGAAGCAATGACGAAGGGAAGGATGAAGAATTTCTAGTAAATAGAGAGTCACATTTTACTCTTAGTCCTAATTCTAAATATTATGAGGGTAGCACTGATGAAGGGTGAGATGAAGATGATGAAGAATATCCTCCCAGTTAGTATTTCAAAAGCACAGATGATGGTAGTGAAAATTTTCTTGCAGCTGAGGATGGTAATGAATATTTTTAAAATAATTATGGTGATGAATTTCCTAAGTGTGTTCAGAATGATCATAGTGAGGATAATATTCCTCCTAATGTTGATGGAAATTCTTATACAAAGGATGATGAAATGATGGAGAAGTTGCAAGTAAATATTTTATCGTAGAGTAGAACTAGAACTTTTCATATCAATCTAAGATGTTATAGATATACAACAATGGGTAGGGAATAATATCTCACGAGAAGAAGTTCTATCAGTGATCTCATTTCAAGTGAATGTTTTCAAAATGATTTCTTGAAACATATTGATTTCAAGTTTTCATTGGAGAAAAGGAAGAGATATTTTCCAATGAATAAAAACATGCGAAATTCTTATTTAGTGGGGTGCATGGAATCTACATTGTTAGGTTAGAATTACCATATTGATTCTTTATTTCTATGTAGAAAGGCTTTCAAATTGTTTCATTCAATTGGCAATTTTCCTCTGTCAATAATCAAAAAATATTTGGAGAAATTTCCCAATTTTTATTCAGAAGAATGTCATAGACGAGAGTTTGGGCCAATAAAAAATACTGCGATGTCATGTATGCAAGACTTATTTTCAAAGCATCAAGAGTGTATGCCAAATAGAGACATAATATATATTTTAGATAATTCTTGAAGCTGGGAAATCTATGACTTATACAAATAATATGCAGAAGGTGTTGAAGGAGATTATAGTTTTATTACATATCAATGTTTTGTGAATATATGGAGGAAATAATTCAACAATATTTATATTCCTAAGAAGACAAGGATGGGGGTTTCCAGTACATATTTTTCTCTTAAATTAAAAAAAGGATAAATGTCAAGGGGGAGAAAGAGGTAAGCATTCATAACATTATTTTTTTTAAATTTATAGTTATCAAGTATGAAAATGTATTTATTGATATGTTTATTTTATGTTATGTGTATACTACATTGTCAAAGCACTTGAAGAGAATCACAAACAATAAACAGGTGAAAGGAAAAGGTTGTACAAGCATCAAAAGAAGTGTTATGATAATCCAAATAAATATTTGGGTTTGATAATTGATGGTATGGACCAGAAGAAAACACTTCTACCACATTTTGTTCGCACACCAAATAATTTACAGGAGGAAACTTTTATTCAATTTCACTGTTTGTTGTATGGTATTCAATGGGAAAATGTCACCAAAGGTTTACTTCACAACTCCAAATATTCATAATGATGAAAATATGAAAATAACCATAATTCATGATGTGCATTCTAATTGGTCTAGTAATCTTCTCGAAGTTTTGTATCTACAATTGGACAACATTTTTCATGAAAATACAAACCAGATTGTTTTTGGATATCTAAACATGCTTGTTGAATTGGGAATTTTTCAGAAGGTAAATGTTGGTTTCCTTCTTTTTGAGTACACTCATGACCATATTGATTAGATGTTCAGTCTTATTTCAGTAACATTGAGGAGGAATAATGTTGGGAGTTTTCCATCATTAATGAAATGTATTAAGAAATCATACATGTCAAAGCCTATTTTCCATGTGTTGGAAGAAACAATTGACATGCGAAGGTTTATTTAGGGATCACATGGTGAGGAGAAATGAATATAACAACTTAATGACATTAGCTTCCAAAATCACTTTCATATCTAAAAATTTGATGGGAAAACAATTATATGGGGCAAGACATATTCCACTACTAAAAAATGGGTGTTGTCATCAGGTTTGGCATTTTCGAAGTTCATTCGAGATAATCCAATATTTGCATCAAATATATTGTTATTATAATTAGTTGTTGAATTTCATAATGAACAGAGATAAAAGAGTTATATAAATTATTCAGAATTCCTAGAAGAAATTAAAAAAATATATTAGATATACATATGAGTACTTTGATGTTGTTGATTCAGTTTGGTGGGAGTATTTTTTTCAATAATCAGAATGATAAAATTTCAAGATCAACAAATGAAGATATTCTTTTGAAGGCTCCATTTATTTATCAACAAAATGTGTTAAATGAACATGGGGAAAGAAAAATTATTAAACAACAACAATATCAAGGTATTATTAATAATTCATAGGTATAGGAAAGAGAAATATATGTCTTCTAGAATATCTTGTGCATAATGTGAAGCCATGGAAGACCTTTACGAGGGGTTAATACAAGATATTAAGGAGGTTTGGATGATCGCAATGTTAGCATATGGAGATGCACATGGCTAACCATTTTGGGTTGTCAAGGTTATAAAGGCCATTACAAAAAATGAAGATGTTGCAGGTGTTGAATTACATTGGTATGCCAAAAATGCACGCCCATAAATGGTGTGTACAAGCCAAAGATGGTAGTTGATAAAAAAAATGGCAGAAAGAGAAAAATAAAGGGTACAAATATAAATCGTCACTACACAGACCTCTTAAAATTGGAGGATGTTACCTACTTGTTTATGACTTCAATTTAACAAAGAGAGGAACTCTTTGCTTCAAGATGATAGAGATTCTAAAGATGTTTCTACCAGAAGAAATAGTGTTAAGATGGGAGCATGCTTAACTTTGTCGTAGATCTATATGAATTTTGAAACATGAAATGGTGGGCATCAAAGTTGACTCATATGGGGCACTATTTGATGAAAGAGAAGAATATGGATCATTCATCTATCTCCAATTATTCATTTCAAGATGTGAATTTTGATGGTGTGCAAAAACATCTAAGTGTTTTTGAATAGTTGTCGAAGACAATTTATATAAATGGTGTTTGCATGGTAACTTGAAATAAATATTTTAAGTTCCATATGATCTTACATGAAGTTATGAGACATTTTTATGTTTGTTGAATTATATGTTTTAATTATGATGAATTCGTTTGTTTATAATATCCAAAATGCAACAATAACTTAGAGAAATAATTTATGTTTAATTCAATCTAGAAGTATTGATATTTTGATTAATTTAGTCATCTATTTTTTTCATAATGTCATGGTTGAAATATGTTGAAAAATTTAAGCTTTTTAATTCTATGGTTGAAAATTTGTCAAAATTTTATGGTTTTTTTGAGTTATGATATTTTATCTTTAATGCTATGGTTGAAAACATTTAGAATTTTAGGGATTTTTAGTGCCATGATATTATATGTTTAACGACATGGATTAAAATTGTTGGAATTTTGACGTGCTTTAGATCTCATTATTTTATCTTTAACACCATTTCTAAAAGATGTTGAAATTGTACTTGAAAAAAAAAAGTTATTCTACCAACAACAAATTTCGTCTTCGGTGTGTTTTTTCTCATTTATTTTGCACAAAAAAAGGGTTTTTATTTTGATTTTTAAAAAATGTTGAAAATTAACCCTAAAAAAATAAAACATCATTCCTAAATACGCACTTTTCATTTTTTGGACGTTTTTGATGTTTTTTGGGGTTTTTTTGCTAGATTTCTCATTTTGAGTTTATACTTTTTGTTTCAAAGTTTACATTTTTCTATGTTAATAATGATATTCACGCTTCTAGGTTTTGATTAATTCAAATAATTAAATTTGAATCAAAGTCCATTTGGAATCTTTGTAAGAAAAAGGAAAAATATTTTTTTTTTAGTAAAAATTAGTCAAATTGACCTCCGTAAGACCAAGTCAGCCCTCTAAATGGTTAAGTTAGATCACTCAAAGGGACATGCCTATCCATATGTGGGAATAACTATTTATAGGCGTGAATCCTCCACCAAAATATAAGTAATTTTGGTGATATATTTGTGAAAATATATGTGAGCTATGTGGCATGTTAATGTTAACTTCTGAAGTAATATGTGAGTTTTTTAGTGGAAAGGATATACGAGTTTCTGTAATATTCCTAATTAGCGACAACTAATTGGAATATTTGACTTTGTATAGTTTTGTCGTATGTGGTTTGTAGATAAATAAAAAAAGTGAGTAAAGGTGGGTCTAACTCACTTTAGTGGAATAAAACACCTTCCTAGTAGCACAACGTTGTGACTTAAGGGGGGGAGCCAAGGGGGGCCACACACCACGTGGAGGAGGGGGCCTACATGCACTCTAGAAGCTTCTGCATGGATAAGGATGAGGATGTGGAGGAGAGAGAGACTACGTTGGTTTTGGAAGGAAACCAATGTTATAAAAGATGGAGGAGCCTCCTCATTTGGATCATTCTGGATTTGTTGATTTTGGAGCAAGACTTTGGTCTTCCTTCACATGTCGATTGTTTAGCCTGTCTACAGCACTGTTTAGTGCATCAAGTGTCTCCGTGCGGAGATCTCACCCTTAGCCCCGGGGGACTTCGAGTGCTTACTCGGGCAAGGATTGTTTTCTTGCATTTTGTGAGTTGTTTCATTGTTTGGGTTTGTTGCGGAGCTAGAGCTTAGAGAGACTGCGCAGTCACTGGGAGAGAGGACGCAGTCCCTTGTGGCGGAGCTTCGAATTGGAGTTTTTGCAGGTGATTTTGCCGGGATTTCGAGCAGAGGGTCAGCCTTTTCCTGTCAGAGGTTTTTGGCAGAGTTTCTGGCAGTATTTTAGCTATTTCTTTCCAGCTACTGCGCTGTCCCTTGGAGGCCAGCGTAATTCACTGGGAAGGTAGTTTCTGGTGTTTTCGGGGGTCGACCATTATTGGAATGGTTTGTGGATCTTGTTTGGGTTGTTGAGGAGAGGAGGTTTGTTGATTTTCATCTCATTCCGGCAAGGGGATCAACCCCTAATCTTCAGTCGCTTCCAGCAGTAGCAGCTACACGGAATTACTCCAGCAGCTGGGACGCAGTTCCTAGAGCAGCCATTTCTTGTTATTTCTGAGAGTGTTTTCTCACTTTCTTTGCACAAGATCGCCTCTTAAACCTCATTGCATTTCTCAGATTAATAAAATGGCTCAACATTTTCTTTATATGTTTTCTGGTTGAGTTTCCGTAGTTTCCGTGGTTGTCGTAGTTGCTGTATTCTCTTTCTATTTCTATTATTGTGTTTGAGCGCTATAGTTCTATACCACTTGGTGTGTTTTTTTCTTACTCTTAGACAGAGTCTGGAAAGGGCCAGGTAGCCTCCGGATCTCGTACTCTTTTAGAGGCGACATATCTGGTAAATGCCCTCCCAATCCATCTCTGGTTGCAGTTTGTTGTGTTTTTGAGATATCCCCGAAACGGGATATTACAGTGGTATCAGAGCATAGTTCTGGCTTAGCCTGTGGTCTATGACATCAAGAAAGACACCATACAGAGGTTTTCCGAGAATTTCGGAGAGCAATGATTAACAGTAGCAATTGTAGTGACAAAAAACGAAATTGGAAAAGGGCCAAGATACAAAGGGTCAGATTTTGAAGTTTGGAATTAGAAGAAACCCTTTCTAGGTTTTTCTGGGTTTTGGGCAAGGATCGCCTTCCCAAATTCCTAGAATTTTCTGAGTAGTTTCCAGTGGGTAAATCGGAGGTCGAATTCAAGCAGCAGTGTAGTTTTGAAGCAGCAGTGCAGTTTTTGAGGAGCCTGTAGACACATAGCAGAAAGAGCCGATGGTAGGTGATGATGGTGCAATGAGATTTGGGGAGATGCTCCTCAAATCAGTACAGGATATGTCGAGGCAGATTGAGGTGATGGGGCAGAGATTCACTGCTATGGAGGCTAGACAGTGTGAAACCCCAAGGGGTTTCCAGATTGGCGAGGGATCAAGTAAATCCCACCAATTGCTGGAGCATGATGCCACTTAGTATATGGCATCACATACACCCACTCGTTCCACTATGCCTACTTTTCTGGGTGTAGACACAAGGGAAGGAGCACAGCAGGAGCTAGAGCCTGGCCACATGGGTGATTATTTCACCGAGTATTAGGCATATGGGCAGGAGTTCAGGGATGCCGTTCCATTCAGAGATTTTGTTCAGCTCCAGCGGGATAGCAGACCCTGCAGCTTTCATAAACGGAACATGCACTCACATGACGGAGGCTTACAACGCACCCTAAACAGATTCCATTTACCGACACTTGAGGAGTCATCCAAGCGTTCAGAAAAAGATTGGGTGGATAAGTTGGATACCTATTTCCAGCTTGACCAAGTATCGGAGGGGGAAACCGTCAAAATGGTTACCTCGCACTTGGAGGATGAGGGCACACAGGATTGCAAGGAGTCCGAGGATACACCTAGTGTGACACAGGACTCACCCTCATTGGAGACCTCCTTGACCGTGTCAGTTGATATCGTAGTGGAGAAGGTAGAGCCTACCTCAGTGGAGCCATCCATTGAGGTGATGACTGGAGTCGTGTCCGAGTCTTCGGGTGGTAGCAGCACACGACAGATGGGTGAGGCGTCAGGAGATATATCCACCTTCGATGAGGCACTAGGAGGTACAGATGTATTGGATGATGGTCGCAGACAGTGGTATCATCGGCTTTGGATGGACCTTCGAGTTTTGAAAGGGAAGGTCAGATCAGTACGGGAGGCCATTTTTTTGTAGGACAAGGAGCTCGAGGGCATGAGAGTGGCTTGTGCTGAGTCGACGACCAAGTTGGCCCGCATTGGGGAATGACTGGATTCCCTGATTGTACAACCAGAGGGCACGTTGGAGCATCAGATCATTCCCCTTTAGGTATGCATGGATGGGACTAGCAGCATTGTTGGGTCACCTCTTCCCATTGGAGAGAGAGAGGCGGAGCCACCTAGTCAGATCTCATACGTTGACTTGGATAGTGGTATGAGACGATTAGAGTTGCACAGTGTACAACATCCACATGTTGAGGTTGGATGGCGAGAGATTTTGAGTTGGTACCCAGTGGAGTGGGTTATAGAGATAGTGGTGGACCCGGGTGTAGTTCAGCAGGAGTTTCCAGGTGCTGGGAGTACAAGAATCCCAGATTGACATTGGGATCCAGGCGGGATCACCTATAATTCCCCAGGTAGGTCGGTTGACTATGTCTTGGAGGATACAGTTGGCCTAACAGTAGAGCATGCACATCCGCAGGGGGAGTTTCGGTCAGCTCCAGTGGCCAACCAGTTTATGGGCAGACTCCCTAGGTTGTCTCGGTATGACACTCATACACGAGATCGCGGGGTGGTCAACATACCTTGGCAGGAGCGTGTCAGAGGAGGTGGCATTGGCAGGCCACCAGATGGTGCCTTGTATGGGGCCAAGGATTCTTCACCTTTGTGTGGGGCACAGAGGACGCAGCAGAGCCGAGTAGTGGTGGTAACACTACTGACATACAGGGAGATTCACTTCTCGAACCCCTCCAGGAGGATTTGGAGTGATGATCGATTCGTCGGTGGGTATAGTGATGCGACGGTGGAGACGATGATATCGATTGGTGGTAGTCCTACATGTAGAGGCACAACTCTAGGTCATCACATCCAGGGATGTGTGGGAGCATCTAGCATTGAACAGTGGACTACCCGTGAACATGGAGTTGCATGGTGGTGTACTGTAGTGTGTGGGACTGCATTGGGGAGTAGGAGTTTCCTACATCACATTGAGATCTCGCGGGGAGTGACCGATGCCTGGACACAGTCAGGGCACGTGATGGTACTGGGTGGTACAACAGTAGCTTGGGATATCCAGCAGTATACAGGGGTATGCCTCAGTGTGCAGTGGCATGTCGAGGAGTACATGGATGATCGGTGATATGCGAGGGTGTATGGTGCTACACGACAGAGTCTTAGAGTATTACATCTAGGGAGACTCACGGACAAGGACACCAGGCTTACCTTTGGGGGTAGTTCACCCAGGATCGATGGGGAGACATATGAGCGATAATTGATGGTATCAGTGGGGACTCACGCACCCGACCCTCTTCTACATCACTCACAGGCACATTCGATTTTGTTGTTGTCCTTTGGCACTTTGGTCATGAGCAACGTGGTACGCGAGGCTCACCCAAGATATTTGGATGGCACTCAGCACACTAGGCGAGAGACCTCTTGGTAGTGGCACTGGTTCGGTACGCTAATTGATAGCCATAGGTTAGGGGATGAGATGATCCTCTACAATGGTGGCACATTAGTCATCGTTGAGCCTACGCTTGGGGAGTGGGTCATGAGGGAGACATGCATCATTTTTCCCTCAGGGCATGTCGAGATCATGCAGGAGCAGAGGATACTGGGTACAGTAGAGGTAGCATCCCAGTATGTGTCTAGGCTCCAGACACTGTATCGACACTTTATCGAGAGGGTGGATGGCATGTTCAATGCAAATGAGATGGCAGAGGTAGAACAAGAGGGCATTCCTTCTGTATGCCAAGGTGAGGACTCTTTTTCATATGAGTCCATAGGATCAGTTGAGGATGCTCCTGGGGAGTGAGAGCAGTCATGCAGAGATGGAGACAGTAGATTAGAGCTGCTTTCAAGTGTACACGGTGAGCAGTCAGGCGACTCTACGGGAGATACTCTGGGTGATGAGACACTTGTGACGATCCAGCCAGAGCTGTATATGATGGAGCATGATTCAATAGAGGAGGATGCTATGCACATCATACATGATATTCCTTTGGGGGAGAGCTAGATGGAGGATCAAATTGCGTCTGTGATGGATATGCGGCTAACCCTGGGGTCAGCCATTGAGGAGGAGCAGTCAGATGCACTGACATCGAGTACGGTGATAGCAGTTGCAGATCCATATCCTCTGGAGGTGTTGGAGGTTGATGGGATTTTTCTGCAGGGGGCCAGTAGACAGCAAGACCATGACATTCCTAATCAGGAGTGGGAGGAGCTATTGGATATGGTGGAGCATCCATTTGTGGGTAGACACAGGGATGAGGTGCAGGTAGACGTACACACAGTTAGCAGAGCTACAGTTTTTTTAGTGGGTAGCACTCTCCAGGAGTACATCGATGGGGCTTGCAGAATATCTTGCTCACTTTGGCCCATTATAGAGAGAGGGGCTTCCTTCTACAGGCAGATTTCATTGGAAGACAGGGCAGAGTAGTGGGAGTTGATTACGGGTTGGCGGCAACATCCCAGGCATGTTCCGTATGCCGTTGTTGTTGCTACATCAGATTCTTCTTCAAGGATGGACTGGCGGGAGATCATGAGTTGGTACCCTCTTGATGGTACAGTATTATTTGTAGGGAGCACAACAAAGCAGGGGCCCTTGGACATAGTAGATGTTACAGATCCCAGTTGGCAGGAGGGCACCGGTTGTCGTTACTTCAGGACTCCTTCCCGATTTCAGGAGAGCAGGATCAACATGGGATTGAGTCAGGACTTGGATTGGATAGAGGTGATGAGTTGGTATGAAGTTGGAGGGGCAGCATATGCAGTTATAGGTACAACATTGCAGGATACCAGGAGCATTGATGCTTGTTGGTGGTCTTCACCTCTTAGAGCATCAGTCATAGCTAGAGGCAGTGCACAGTCTGAGCCATGGGAATTGGGTGATTATTGGCCATGGTGGCGATGGGATCCGGGAGGATTATTGGTTGGCTAGTACTATGAGAGGTCAGTTTGGGATCCTCGCATTAAAATATCCCTTCATATCAGGGTGATGCAGAGGTCAGAGAGGGTTCAGTGGCACATCTGGGACCCCAGCACATTTTGCAGTGTCAGTGAGGAGCATCATCTAGAGAGGAGGCTTTTCCAGGCATTGCTTGAGGACAAGAAATTTTTTCAGGATGAGGATGCCACTTGGGAGAGCGAGAAGATTCTGCAGCATCCATCACTTCAGTTGCTTGAGGGCAAGCAACATTTTGCCGAGGGGGACTGTAATATTCCTAATTAGCAACAGCTAATTGGAATATTCAACTTTGTATAGTTTTGTCGTATCTGGTTTGTAGATAACTAAAAAAGGTGAGTAAAGGGGGGGTCTAACTCACTTTAGTGGAATAAAACACCTTCCTAGTAGCGCAATGTTGTGACTTAAGGGGGGGAGCCAAGGGGGGCCACACACCACGTGGAGGAGGGGGCCTGCATGCACTCTAGAAGCTTCTGCGCGGATAAGGATGAGGATGTGGAGGAGACAGAGACTACGTTGGTTTTGGAGGGAAACCAATGCTATAAAAGATTGAGGAGCCTCCTCATTTGGATCATTCTGGATTTATTGATTTTGGAGTGAGACTTTGGTCTTCTTTTGCACGTCGGCTGTTTAGCCTGTCTGCAGCACTGCTTAGTGCACCGAGTGTCTCCGTGCGGAGATCTCACCCTTAGCCTCGGGGGACTTCGAGTGCCTGCTCGGGCAAGGTTTGTTTTCTTGCATTTTGCGAGTTGTTTCATTGTTTGGGTTTGTTGCAGAGCTGGAGCTTAGAGAGACTGCACAGTCACTGGGAGAGAGGACACAATCCCTTGTGGCGGAGCTTCGGATTGGAGTTTATGCAGGTGATTTCGCTAGGATTTCGAGCAGAGGGTCAACCTTTGCCTGTCGGAGGTTTTTGGCAGAGTTCTTGGCAGTATTTTAGCTATTTCTTTCCAGATACTGCGTTGTCCCTTGGAGGCCAATGTAATTCACTGGGAAGGAAGTTTCTGGTGTTTTCGGGGGTCGGCCATTCTTGGAATGGTTTGTGGATCTTGTCTAGGTTGTTGAGGAGAGAAGGTTTGCTAATTTTCATCTCATTCTGGCAAGGGGATCAGCCCCTAATCTTCAGTCGCTTCCAGTAGTAGCAGCTACATGGCATTTCTCCAGCAACTGGGATGCAGTTCCTAGAGCAGCCATTTCTTGTTATTTCTGAGAGTGTTTTCTCACTTGCCTTGCGCAAGATCGCCTCTTGTACTTCATTGCATTTCTCAGATTAATAAAATGGCTCCTCATTTTCTTTATATGTTTTCTGGTTGAGTTTTCGTAGTTGTCGTGGTTGTCGTAGTTGCTGTATTCTCTTTCTATTTCTATTATTTTTTTTGAGCACTATAGTTATATACCACTTGGTGTGCTTTTCTCTTACTCTTAGACAGAGTCTGGAAAGGGCCAGGTAACCTCCGGATCTCGTACTCTTTTAGAGGCGACATATCCGGTAAATGCCCTCCCAGTCCATCTCTGGTTGGAGTTTGCTGTGTTTTTGAGATATCCCCGAAACAGGATATTACAGTTTCCTAAAGTGATAAAGTGATAAATCTATCTGAAGTTATAGTCTTTGAAAATTAGTTGAAGTTATGATCTTATATACAAATTATGCTCCTAATATCCAAGTTCTACTCATGTGGAAAAACAATTCTATTATTACTTCTGTGAAAGGCTATTCGTGTTTCTCAATTGACATATTGCTTGAAATTTTGAGGAAAGATGCAAATATTACTGGGATGTGATTCTATATAAGGTTGTGATACATTCATGTATGAGACCAAATTGGAATATGATGATATGAGCTTATGAACATTTGGAAGAAATCTTGGAAGGAGGGTTGACTTGGGGATCTTATGGAGGAAGTTGTCATGACCTTTGGGTTTTAGAGGTCTCATATTGATCTGATTCTATAAGAAGAGGAATTTTTTGGTTTTCCCCTATTGCCCGGTTTATCCCTAGTGTGGAGCATATATCTTGTGTTCTTTGTGTCTTTTGACATTAATGTTTTTTATAATTGTTGGATGAAGTCAAACATAATAATTAAATTCCAACAAATATCACAACTAATTATCAAGTAAGGAAAAGTAATATTAATCTACAAATGCCTTTATTTTTCCAACATGTTATTAGAGATAAGGTCGGTAGAAGAAGAAATTTGAATATAACTCTTCTTGTCTTAGTTGAAGATACCTCTACGAAATTTCCTCCATCAACGGTAAAGAAGATGAAATAACATATTATAACAGGTCTTGGCTAGCATTCGACTTCCAAGTAATTCAATAGAAATGTCAATTCTAAAGTGGAAATATATTCAAATGTATCAATGTGACTAGAGTAGTACGATTTTCTCTACAAGGAATACATTCTATGGAGCAAGTTTCACTATGGAGTGATACCAGATGTTGAACACAAAACCAAGTTCTTCCATTTGTTAGAAATATGAATTTTGCTGATACAAGTGATCCAAACTACAATGTGCTTGATCTGAGCCCGTACAATATGTGAATACAAATGTTATTTCCCAAAATGATAGAGTGACACAACATGATTCAGTATGACATGCTTCTATCTAATGGCATAGTAATGATGGAAAGGTCTTATGGATGATATTTCTATGGTCACACCATAATCACATATCATGTACTCTATGACACACAGTCTGTCTAAAACTATGTAGCAATAATAATACAATGACATTAAATTATAGTGGCATGGTCTCATATGGTAGGTATGGTTACCCTACTTCTAAAATGATATGTGTTATCTATCCCAAAGGAAATACATGACTATGACACAAGTTACTCGAATGATGTGTGTCATTTTTTCTAAAGTTTGACAATAATTCAATTTCTTGCTAAGATGTAGTCCATAAAAATATTGATTTTGAAAGTCAAGATGGTATTCTAAGAAAATAAAGAAATTCACGATTCTAATATATCTAAAACGAAAGACGTCAAGAATAAAAACCTCTAAAATAGCCAAATATCGTAGAAGCCTAGCAAAGAAGGAAGGAAATACTATTTTGGACTTTTTTTTTTCTTTTGTCACAAAAATTTGAAGTTAGGAATATCATGAAGCATGGAGGAGGATTTTTTTATGGGAAGTTTGGTGCCAAATTTGAGAGGGGTTTTCTTTTGAAACAGATCTAAAACCTTTTTAGTATGTCCTAGTTGTAGGTCGAGTACGATAGGTATGTTTTTGGAGGCCTGAAAAGGAAAAATAGTGGATGGAAGTGACATAACGAACAACAAAGTGGAGATGCCTATTAGAGGAAGAAAACCACATTGTTTTGGAAGCATTACACCTGGGTTTTTGGAGCTTTAATATTTTTTTCAAAAGCCCTAATCAGGAGAGCCAAAATTACAATGGAGGTACAGAGAGCTGAGTTGATTGGGAGCTAAAGAAATGGCTTAAAAAAGGTATGTAGTGATCTCATATTGATGTGGATGTTTATCTTATTTTTGACAACATTTTTGTGAACATAATGTGGAGGGAAGTAATAAATTGACCTTGAATCCGTAATTGAATACCTGTGGAGGGCTATAGGTATGCTAGGAAAGACTCGGATTTGAGCTTCGGGGACTAACCTTTGAAGGAATTTTTTCCAAGGAATAGAAGGCTAGAAATAATATTCTCAAAAGAAGGGACAAAACTTACATGTATTTATAGATTGAAGGAAGGGCCTATTTTGGAGGACAAGTTATCTAGTAGGATTTCGAAAACTAGGCCACATCTCTCTATAGAAATTAAATAAGAAGAAGGTCCTTTGGTGAGGGTTTTCTGTTTTTATTTGTAGGTACAAAGAAGCCCTAGATAGGGATGGATGGTGTAGTCTCATATTAATTAGTGAAGAATCTCTTTATACAATGAATAATAGAGTTAGTTTACTATTTTATGGGAAAATTTACGAAAACCCTAAGGATAGTGAAACCTTGGACATTCACTATCAAGTGAGTTTTTCTTGGAAGACCTTATGTTAGTATGGAAGGAAAATCATCCTAGAGGTAGGACTGACAAGAAGGTTTAATTGAAGACCCTAAAAGATAGCTATTTTGGAAATATGAAAATAGAAAATAGAGGGAACAACTATGTGAGAATATATAGTTTCGTTGTTAGCCAAGTTGACTGAATAATGGATTGGATGACCTAGTATTGTGATGATAATAACTATGTGATGAATTATATTCAAGGAAAGAGGTAGTGTAGGAAGTAGTCTTGGACATATTTCTGTATGAATTTGGTGAATACCTCAAGTAAAATGGGCTATTAGGAGGAATATTTGGAGCCCTACCTCAGGAAGTTGCAAGAAAATAAAACTCAGTGATAAGAGGGTTTGTTGAGGAAGCTACAAAAATTGCACGTAGTTGATGTAAGGGAAGTATGAGTACTTCCAACAAAAGATGAAGGTTGTTTATGAATTGTTCTTGTTTGAGAGTGAGTGAGCATGGATTTCTCCTCTCAGGTTGAGAGGGAGCAAGGCTGGATGGTTTTTATCCATGTTTCACGTACTAGGCCATGAATAATCATCTTAAGTGTAGTGCATGCATCAAAAATAGGTAGAATGATGGTTTGAATTAGCATGTTTCTCCTTGTGTCAGGGACTGTGATGGATTAAGAATGATATCCTAAGTCAAGTACATGGGCATGGATAAGGATAATGTTGGATATATAAAAATCTTGGACATAAATTCTTGAGTAATGTATTGTGATGGATTAGGATGGAGATCCTAATTCAAGTACATAGAATTGGATAAGAATGATCGAATGGACAAACATTTCTTTGAGAGAAATGGTCTGGTGAAAGATATACTCTGGTTATCCTAGGTGGAGTATGTACCTCAATGAGGTGGTGTGGTGTACCATGGAATGCCTCCCAATATTGTTCTCTTATCTTGTGAGAAATAAAATGTACATGTTAAGGGATTGATAATGTGGCAATGCTGCTTATGATGATGCTTTGATTCTTATCAATTAGGACTCATTCTTATGATAATATTTCAACTTGAGATAGACTTGTTGAGTCATTATGAATACCTACCTAGTTAAGAGGGTGTGTTTGAAAAGTAACTAGGTTCAGTCTTCATATCTATCTTTTGTTAGTTCCTTATGATACTAGTGTATCCCCTTACTGTTGTTATTGTAGCCCCATTATTTTTGTTATACCCTTGTAACCCCCATTTTGTTATTATTGTGCCCATACATTATTATTTTTAGGTTGGCTAGGATTATATTGTGATCCCATGGACTCTTATATATAGAAAGGAGACATTGTCATTTGTATCATCCTATAATTGTTCATTTATGTAATGTAAAGGAGGTTCCCCCCTCTAAGTGGCTTATTTCTAAGGCATTGATCTCTCTTTTATTCTATTTTTAGATTTGGTTTCATAACATTTGGTTTCAGAGCTTTGGATTCTAGGGTTTCACTGCTACAAACATGTTATCATGGAATTTTAGCTATAACTTCTTTTATACGAAGGTTTAGAAGCTAAAATTTTTATAGATAGAAGCCGAATTCCTATGGAGTGTTGTGTAAAAATTACAGATCTTGGTTCGCAATATTTCGGAGATATGATCTGTGGTAGGATTTTTTAGGCTCTCGAATTTCACCTAAAAATGTCATCATGTAATTTTTGCTATAAATTTTGTTCTACGAATGTTTAGAAGCTAATATTTTTACAGACAGACGCAAAAATCCTGAGGAATGTCATGTAAAAATTTCATATCTTGGTTTGCAATATTTTCAGAGATATGATCTATGGAATTTAGGGTTTTTTAGGCTCCTGAATTTCATCTCAAATAAGTGACCGTGAGAAAATCATCATAACTCTGTCTCTGAGCATTAGATTGGAATTCTTTAAAAAGTGGCGATAAGTAAACATACTGTAACTTCCCGTGTATCAATTTTAGAGCCAAAAAAAAAACAGTGACTTGTGGTATGACGTACAAGTTTGCTCTACTGAACTAGTCTAATTAGGTCATTGTGGGAGATTGAACATAACTTTTCCTTGAAGCATCAAAATCAGGTCAGACCCATGGCATTAGAAAGTTGATTCATAGGGATACTACAGGACCAAATTTCAGATATTAAAGATCCTAAATCATAGAGATAATTCAGTTTCAATATCGATCTCCTCAAAAGGAAGAAAAATATGTGTATTTGTTTTTTTCAAATTGCATAAGTCTTCTTTGAAAAATCCGTTTGAAGTGATTCCAAAGGCATATTGAAGCATTTTTATTAGTATTGGGTTCTATAATGCCTCCCAAAAATAAATCCCCCCCCATTAAGCCATCATAAAGATATACTATGACGCATGAAGAGAAATAATTGCAGTCTGAGATATCAAAATTACGGTACGAAGTGAAACAAATTTTGATCTTACAAAGAGAAATCAAAGATGACATAGATGGTTTAAAATAAAAAATGGAGGCTAAGTTGGAGGGTTCGAAGGATCAAATAAAAGCTAATACGGATGATAAAATAGTGGAAGATCACATTGAGCATCAACAACAAGTTCTCAAACCCTCAAAGGATAACCTACCTTTTGTACAGAATCGAATGAAACAACATGAGATCAACATCGTAGCGAAAGAAGTTTTAAAGTAGTCACAGAAACAAGAATTCGAAATTTACCAAATCAATCAATTTCAAAGTATCTTAGCAAGTGGAAGAACTTACTCGTTGAATATTCCACATGGGAGGATGAGAATTTTATACAAAAGCATCCAGAAATAATCAATCGTTGAGGGAAACACTTGTTTGAAGGAGAGGGGCATGTTAGGTCCCTATAATATTAGTGTATCCCCTTATTGTTGTTGTTTTAGCCCCCTTATTGTTATTGTTGTACCCCTACAGACCCCATTTTGTTATTATTGTGCCCTTACATTATTATTGTTAGGCTGACTAGGATTATATTGTGATCCCATGGACTCCTATATATATAAAGGAGGTCTTCTCATTTGTATCATCCAAGAATTTTTCATTTCTCTAATGTAAAGGAGGTTTCCCCCTCGAAGTGGCTTATTTATAAGGAGTGGATATCTCTTTTCTTCTATTTTTGGAGTTGGTTTCAAAACATCCTCTTACTTGTATCAATTTTTATTTTTATGTAAAGTAATAAAAAACGTTTTATTTAAGCATGGGTTTCATGCTCAAGTCTAGGTTAAGCATGGGTTTCATGCTTCTAGGTTTTGATTAAGTCAAAGAATTAAATTTGAGTCAAATTCCATTTGGACTCTTTGTAAGAAAAAGGAAAAGAATTTTTTTTTAGTAAAAAAGAGTCAAATTGACCTCCATATGACCAAGTTGTCCATTTAGATGGTCGATTCAGCTCACTCAAATGACTGTGTCTATTTTTATTTGGGAACAATTATTTATAGGCGTGAATTCTCCTCCAAAACAAAATTACGTTTAGTGATATCTCTATGAAAATATATGTGAGTTTTGTGTCAAGTTCGTGTTAAGTTATGAAGTAATATGTGAATTTTTTAGTGGAAAGTATATACAAGTTTCCTGAAGTGATAAAGTGATAACTATATATTAATTTTTTCTCTTTGAAAATGATCTGATGTTCTCCTCTTATATCTGAATTCTGCACCTAGTATCCAAGTTTTTCTCATGTGGAATGCCAGTTCTATTATTTCTTATGTGAAAGGCTATTCGAGTTCTGCAATATACCTATTGTCTGAAATTCCAAGGAAAGACACAAAGATTAATGTCATGTGATTCTATGTAATGTTTTTATACATTCCTATAAGAGACTGAATTGGAAGATGATGATATGAGCTTCTGAATAGTTGGAAGAAATCTTGGAAGGAAGGATCACTTGGGGATCTTATGGATGAGTTTGTCTTAGTGTTTGGGTCTTGGAGGTCTCATATTAATCTGATTCTATAATAAGATTATTTTTTTGGTTTTCCCCAATTATGGGGGTTTATCCCTAGCGTGGAGCATATATATTGTGTTCTTTATGTCTTGTGATATTCATGGTTTTTATAATTTCTTGATGAAGAAATAAAATATAATAATAAAATTCCAACAAATATCAGAAGTAATTATCAATTAAGGAAAATCAATATCAATCTACAAATGCCTTTATTTTTCCAACACTTTTCACCCAAGAGAAGGTATAATCCTTAATGTAGTTTGTTGTGATCCTCATTCCTTACTCATTATGGCTCCAATGATCAATATTTTAAAATTCCCTCCATGCTTGATTGAAGTTTCTTATCTTACAAAAGCAAGGTACTCTTCTCCCTCCCCCCAAGTTGCAGTGGGGTTGTAGCTAGGCAGAGAGAATAACACTAGCCAACAAGAAATTTCATTGTAGCCTTGGTCACCCTAAACCAACAACTCCTACCTAGCACACTATAAACAATGTTGAAGATCACAATTTTGCAACAAAACCATAAGTTCTCACTAGGTAACTTAGAATGGTGTTACGATAACCATTCAACACTAGAGAGCTTAATGATATCTATTTCATAAGAATATATTCCTTATAGAGTATTTTAGGTGAGTATTAGATGTGACACTTGTTTTCACATGCAAAATAACTATTTATTAAATTTCATAAATATATTATTCACCTTGTCACATTTCGTACTATCCACAACTTGGCTCTCATTAAAATTTTTCATTATTTTATTTAAACTATAAATTTTCTCTCACCCAAGAGACATATGTTCCTAAATTTACTCCTAGACGTTCCCTTGTCCCCTATTTTCCTTCCTTCATTTTTGCTACTTGTTTCATTTAATTCTTTATTACCTATTAAGAGTACCAATTAGTTGTAGTTACTTAAATTTCTCCCCTTCATATTATTTTATATTTTTAGGATTTTCTCAATTAAGTGAGTTTATCTTGATTTTTATTTCTTAGAATTACTTATTTAAATAATTCAAATATTGTGCATTTCTACTTGGATTCTAGTTCAGTCATGTGCACATTAAATTAACTTTGGATTATTCCACTATTTTAAACATGATGTCTTGTAATTAATTTTGTCTCTATTATTCACTTAGCTCTAACTTACATTAAACACCTTTTATGTGTTAGTTTACTAACATTATTCATGCCTTTTTTTTGAATTATTATGTTTCCGTATTTAGTTAGTTTTCTTGTTATCACTCATTAAACTTTAGATTAACTTGATTTTCAATAACATGTCAATCCTTAAGTTATGAATTAACCAAATCATATATTTCCTTACCATTCATATGGTGTCAAGAGTTCCAAATCTCATGCCTTTTAAGAACCCTATGTTCAAAGGGTGCCATGGGTTTCCCTTCAAACACCTATGATTTGGTTAAGGAAAAGAAATATTGGTGGAATGGAAACTCCATAGTCTCCTTGTAGCCCTTGTTTATGGTTTTTTGGTGACTTAGTATCAAATCTCCCCCCAATTTGTGCTCGACAGTAGTGCCTCATGAGTGACCATATCCATGGTCCACTACTCATGATATCATCCAACTCTAAGGATAACTACCCTTGTACATCATCTTAACCCACAACTAGAGTGCTAACATGTATGATTAGGGACACTAATCAAATCTCTCCAAATATGTTTGGTATCCTTCTCCTATAACCACACTAACCATATGTGGGACAAATAATCACCATTCATAAACACATTCAATAATAAACTATGCGAACATCCATTAGTGTCATACCCAATACTTTCATTAATATCAAGTATCCAAACGTAACAAAAATCATAATATGAATCAAACCGTCTTGGTATGATTTGTGTTCATAGTCCTCCTTTCCTAACAGAATTGGAAAATAGTCAGTTAAAGATGATAAACATGACATAGCTATCATCCAGTAAGCATATGAATCATAATAATAATTATAATGAAATTAAAATATCAGAATATCATGAAATGCATGTTTCTTAAAAATACATAAAATTCCTGGATAATCATATGGATGTCCTCAAATAATAATGTATAAGTCAAATGACGTATCAAATTCAAGATAGTTTAAATATCCTATCAAGTAGAGTGAGGCACTACAACAAGTTGATATGCTATGGGGGAAGACTTAATGTATGGAGATGATACAATATTTCATCATTTGAAATTATTCCATGGTAGAGTTGTTAAATACCCTACATATGACATGGAAATTTACACTCTAGTTCTAGATATTAAGAAATGGAAACACTATTTTATGGGAAATGAAACCATCATGTGCATTTATCACCAATCATTATAGTATTTGTAGGCCCAGAGTAGTATTTAGAAAACTAGAAAAAATATAGGTGGATGAATATGTTACAACAATTTCATCTAATCATAAAATATAATAAGGGAAACATTAATAAGCTGATAATCCCACCAATATCCAATATCACAACTATGGGAACTACTATTCACATGAACCCTTTCATCCATGATACATACAAATAGGCATGAGACTCGATATATTTAAAGATGTGTTTTCATAGCAATAAGGCCAAATTTTATTAGAGTTAGGAGATGATAAGGGTAACTATAAACTCTAGGATGGCTTGCTCTACATCCTAGATAATATTTGTTTTCTTAAAGGTGGAAAAATGTTACCAACAAGACTTACACCTCCATTTTTTAAATGAATTTTCGTGTTGGGGAGACAATGGCCAACTTGCAATGATATGTATATTGGCCTAGAATGCAAGAAGATGTATCTTGATTTATTAGAGGATGCATATTTTATTGTACTAGAAAACCTAGTAATAGGAAGCAAGATTTATACCATCCTATACCTATACCTACTTGACCATGGAAGAGAAAATCCATTGGCTTTGATCTGTAAATTTCTATGTGTATCCCAATATAATCAAAATATATCTTATAACATTCTACAACCTTTTACTATTTACTATTTTATTTTAGATTGTAGGTTTTTAATATTACTTGTTTAAACCATATAAATTACTAAAATATAATGAAACTAAAATGAAAGAGATAATAAATAACACACCATCCACACAATGAACCCAATAAGTACCACAGGAAAACCTAATAAGGGAAAAAACAATCAAGAAGGTGAGGTCTATGCTCCAATATCTCACTATGGAGATGACATGGATATTATGGCCAATATGGCCGGTACAAGATCTTTTACTTCCTCTATTATGTTTCAATATCCCACTATCAATGCGTTTCTCTCTTATGGAAAATTATTTGATATAATAAGAATAACACCATTTATTATCTTAGTGGCCTAGTATTTATCATAACCTAATTCCTATCTAAGGAAATAGTTAGGGTTTTTACATGCCTCAATACCAATTAATGTTAGGGTTTTGGATCCTCTAGAATAATTTTGAATGTCCACATGGTATGTAAACTACTATGGTTATTCCACTATAGTAGTTCAACACAATATATATGATAAAATACTGAATTATATTTTATTACAAATAATAATTCCCTTTGGGTCTCAAATTACATACAAAATAGACATATTTTTTTACCTAGGAAACCCTTATGGGAGAAAACCAATTTGAAAGGCGAGGTCACTCTATTCCCTTTCCATGGAATGGAAATATGCTAGTATAAAGGATAAGGCACTCCCGACCTAGTTACCTGATACCTATGGCTTATAAGGTTCCTACAGAACTTTAACCCACTCTATTATTCTCTCTAACTTACCAGTCCTAGTTGCTTTGTTCGACTATGTAAAAAGAAAAAATACAAAGAATGGAACCCCTACTCCTCCTAAGAACTCGGTATTTAACATAGCTCGATAGTGAACTAGTGTTAATAATTAAAATCTTCAACCCTCAATTAGAACTATGGGTTTGCACGTTTTAGTCTTCTTGAAAATCCACTCATGGTTAGCTAATATGCATGAGTAATGTGAGTCGATGTGGAACCCTCTCATCTCATGGATGTCAATACGATAGGTACACTTGTGTGAGGTATACGTTTTGCATGCAAAATCCAAATTACGAAATTCTTGAACCATTTGATAAATCTCTAAATGTATAATATAATTGGTGGTTTTGGCATAAGTTAAAACCTTTAAATCCTAGAAAATAACATTTAATTCCTCAATATGGGTCAATAAGGTTTCAAAATCTGCTTCTTCAAACTTTTACCTACTATTAAAATGACATTGAAAATTGATTACTCCAATTTTTTCCACTCTTTTTTTTAAAGGAAATATTGTAATTTTATTTAACATAAAAACAAGGAAAAAAAAATAAATTCTCTATATGCTGGTAAGAATTTAGTCATGTGATCCTGTTGGTTGATGCACAATAATTTTTTTTTTTTTTAATTACATAATTTTTCCAAGGCTGGGTTTGATAAAAGTCACTTATCTTCCCCTTTTTAACTTTATTTTCTCCACCTTTTTCCAAACTCTTTGTTTAGTGGTGGTTGTTATGATTTCTAGTTGATTGTCATCTTTCTTTAGGGGGAATTATTTATTTGATTCTGAGCTCTCAAACACATGGTATCTCTTTGCTCCCCTTGAGTCCTTTTTAGTGATTGTTTCCACTATCTTCTTCTCTGATACTATGAAATATACTGATTATGTAACCATATAGGTATGAGCCACTTTTCCTGATCGAAACGTAGCTTAGATCCATTTGGTTGGCTACCAGGTTATGTTTGTGCATATGAATTTGTATTGTTTTGCATGGTATCTTCTTTTTCGTCTTCAGAAGTGTCAGGAAATTATCATCCCCTTGGATTAAAAGCCTACCCATTTTTAATATTTAGGGACATTGTTTCTTGAGGGTAGGTGTTTTTCAAATCTCATGTTTGAAACTAGGTTCGACATTGAAAATTTTTATTCTCATAATTTAACATTTGTGACCACTGGAAGCTTTAATTTTTTAAAATAATATGATCATGAATACCTTTTATAAGGTCTATCTCTACCCATATTCTGTAAAATGTGTAGATGTGTTTTTTTTTTTTTTCCAAGTCCATTTTCTTGTATTTACCTAGATTATTTTTGATATCCTCTCAGACCTGACGGTGGAAAAAAGGAAGAGGGAAGTTTAGTAATCTCACCCATGTTGAAATTTTTGTTATCACCATACTTGTAGCATCAATATTTAGGAACCATGGGGTCATAAAAAGCCCATATCTACCCCCAAACCATGTCCCTTCATTTAGGAATTCTTCCATATCTTGCTATGTGTCAAAGTTTATGATGAAGAAGCCTTTGGAGTATAAGTAAAGATCACAATTTGATGTTCACAAAGAAAAAAACCATTGATATAATTCTTCAGGTATCATCCAAAAGCCACTAAAATGACATATTAATGCCTTAGTTTGTAGATAAACAAAATATGATTTTACCTCGGGGGTTTTTACGTCCATAGTTGGTACCTTGTTCATTTGATCGATAATGTAAGCTCCTAGTAGATTTTGGATCTAATCAACTGGAGCGTCCATCCTCCCTTTCACTACATCCTTGAACGAGATTGATACATTAGGGTTTCTTCCACTCTGAGAGTATTCAGATAGATAAAAAATAATATAATGAACCAACCTTAGACATCACATTTGTCTAGATCCATGTGTGTGATCAATGGAAGTTGTTATTATAGAAATTCTATATTATCATGGTTTAAAGTTATGTGAGAGCCATAAATTTCACTTAAGCTCTCTTAAAAATCTTATTTAGGCGATATTATCACCATTTATAGTCTCTTGAAACATAAAAAAATATCAAGAGGTTATAGGATATGAACAAAAATATTTTAACCCCAAAGATAGCTATTTAAGGCCTCAAACAAGATTTATAAAATTTTTGTTACAAATATCCGAAGTAAGACCCACCCCTAAAATGGGCCATATAAGCCAATAGCTCTAATTATCTAGTCGAGAAAGTACAAAAATAGATGTACAACTTGTATAATTATCCATTCTAAATATTATTTTATAGGTGATTTTTGAATAACTAGGAAGGGAGGCGATTACTAACTATGGTAGTTGACAAGTTTAGTAAGATATGCATTTGTATGCTTTGTAAAGAAACAATCAAGGGACATGGTGCAACAATTTTTTTTTTTTTTTGAAATTTTTTGGTGTACTATGGGATACTGAGGAGCGTCATATTAGATATATATAATAGACTTCTAAATGCCGTTTGGACTACATTTTGGGAGAATATGAACACCCAGCTAAAGAGGTCCATATATATATGGGAAGACATAAGTAGTGATTATGACATTAATTCAAATTTTCAATTGGTTACATCCAAAAGAGTCTAAAGATCTTAGATAAAATTTTATTTACATATTATTTTTTTCTGAATAGGAAATCTATATTTCTACCAGTAAGTCTACTTTTGAAGCTTATTTTGGGTATTTATATATATATTTTTTATTTGTCATTGCAAATGAAGAATTAAAGGCTGAAAAAATCATTGATAACTTCATTTAGATCCATTTATAAGTATAAGACACATTAAAGAAGTCACAGAAAAGCACAGGTCCCAACATGATCATTATAGACTTGAGAAAACATTCAAAGTGGGTGATAGAGTTTGGTTGCATCTAAATAAATAAATAGCACAAGATCTTGGAGAGTAGATCAAGGTTCGATTATGGTCCTTTTGGAATGTTTGAGAAGTTTGGTAATAACTCGTATAGACTCAAACTACCCCCATATCTGTGTATTAACTATGTAGTGAACATGGAAAATCTAAAATTCTATGAGCCTTCCATGTTGGACAAGAAATAAATGAGCAATCCTTAGCTACCATAGAGGACATAGCATCTAAATCTCATGTAAAGCTACCAACAGATATAATTTTTCAAAAATAATTCAATGAAAACCATATAGGAGAAAATTGAGCTTTGGTAAGCTGGCTTGAAAGGAAAACTCCAAGGAAAGACCAAACGATACTCTAGGGAGAAGGTAAATGAAAGTTTTCCATGCTTCCTTTGGTAAAATGTTTTGGGCACCAAAAGTCCCCTTAAATTTAGAGGTATATGAATCTATCCTTTTTCATCTATTTTGGTATATCATAGGTGGAAACGTTAGCGCTATTATCTTGCAAGGCTCATTTTAGAGGTAGGTCATGCTTTGGGGATTTAGGGTCATAAAACTACTAGAGCCTATTTAAGACCTTCAATGATTATTTTTGGGTTCAATGTTTTTTGAACAAAGTTCAAACCTCTCAAATTTTTTCCACACAATGAGAGCTTTCCAATAACATAAAATCCCCTCAATAAGAGTTTGTATTAAAAAATTATGCATACTACAAGTTAATTTACCCCCTTGACCACCATGATATTGAGTGGATGTCTGTGAGATTCCATTATTAAAACATGTAGAACTATCGACCGTTGGAATTTCAAGTAGATTCTAGAGGGTCTAAAACCCTAATCCTAATTGAGAGTTGAAGCATGTAAAACCATAACCCTATATAATTATGAAACCATGTTAGATATTGGACTACTATAAAATGAACAAGCTCCATTCTTTTTCTATTATTTATTGTTCCATATTTGATTAGATAATTTGGGAATGAGATATTTAAGTAGAATAAAGGAAGTGGAACATATTATAAGTTCAATATAGTTCACAATGTCCATGGAAACTCCATAATGAGTGAACTTTCTTTGTATTTTAATTTAATAACTAAGAATAAAAGAACAAGGCATATGTCTCACCTTCTAGTTGTGTTTATCTTGTATTATATTTTCCCATTGTACAACTTATATTCATTGTATGGATGATATGTTATTCATACAACTTATCTCATTTCAATTTCAATTTATTCTTATATTTTGTGCACTAATTTAGTAAACACTGCATAATAGGAATTTGAAAATATTATAAAATCTATTATGGCGAATATTTCTAATGGAATATACATGAATCGATTCTTTTATCTCTTTGAAAATTTAGTTGGTATTCTCAAAATTTGCGGCTTACATAGATGAGAGAGACTTATTCCTCTTCCTATAAAATATGTTACACCATTTGTCATATATTATCATAAAAATTTTCTAATTCCTTGTGTCTTATAGTAAAATAATTTCCCATATCACAAATACACACCAAGCTAATTACATCTATTTACAATCCTTTAACACTAGGAGGTCCTAAAATTCCTATTAAGCTCCAAATATTATCCAAGAACGATATTTTATTTTTTAATTTCACTTTATTTTAAGTTATTTTCTCTCTTTTATATCTATATTCCTCCCTGAAATATACTTGAGCCTCCCCCCTCTATCATTCAGAGTCCTTTGACATTTAGGTACCTTTAGTGTTTCAATCGAGGAGAGTTTCATTATCTATTTTTTTATTTATCTTAAAATATTTCATCATTCAAAAATATTCCATGGTAGAGTTTTTAAATATCCTAAATATGACATGGAAATTTACACTCTAGTTCAAGATATTAAGAATAATACTATTTGATGGGAAATGAAACCATCATATGCATTTATCACCAATCATTGTATTAATTTTATGTCGAGAATAATATTTAGAAAAATAGAAAAAATATAGGTGGATGAAGATGTTACAACAATTTCATATAATCATTAAATATAAGAAGGGAAACATTAATAAGTTGATAGGCCCACCAATATTCAATATGACAACTATGGGAACTCTTATGCACACGAACCCTTTCACCCATGATACATAGAAAGAGGCATAAAAAAAACTGAGTGTATTTAAAGAGGTGTTTTAATAGATATAAGACTAAATTTTCATAGAGTTAGGAAATGATAAGGGTAAGTATAAACTCTAATATGGATTTATCTACAACCTAGATAATATTTTTGTTCTTAAAGATGGAACATTGTTACCAACAAGACTTACACCTCCATTGTTGCAAGGAATTTTCGTGTTAGGGAGACAATGGCCAACTGACAATGATATGTATATTGGGCTAGAATGCAAGAATATGTATCTTGATTTACTAGAGGATGCATACTTTGTTGTATTAGAAAAATTAGTAATAGGAAGCAAGGTTTAGACCATCCCGTACCTATACCTACTTGACCATGGAAGAGAAAATCTGCTGGTTTTGATATGTAAATTACTATGTGTATCCAACTGAAATCAAAATATATCTTATAACATTCTAAAAAATTTTACTATTTACTAATTTATTTTAGATTGTAGGTTTTTAATATTACTAGTTTAAAACATATAAATTAGTAATATACAATGAAACTAAAGTGAAACACATAATAAATAACACACCATCCACACAATGAACACAAGATGTACCCCAAGAAAAGCCAATAAGGGGAAAATCCAACAAGAAGGCGAGGTTTATGCTCTACTCTTTTTTTCTTAGTTATGAAATGTGAATACAAAGAAAGGGGTACTAACTATGGATATGTCATGGATATTTTGCCAATTTGGCTAATAGAATACCTTGTAGTTCCTCTATTAGGTTTCAATATCCCACTATCAATGATTTTATCTCTTATGGAAAATTATTCAATATAACAAGAATAAGAACCCTTCCTATCTTAGTGACCCAGTATTAAGAATAATCCAATGCCTATCTAAGGCAATAGTTAGGGATTTTAAATGCCTTAGTACCAATTAATGTTAGGGTTTTGGAGCCTCTAGAATATTTTTGAATGTCGACATGATATGTAAACTACTATGGTTATTCTACTATAGTAGTTTATCACAATAAATATGATAAAATATTGAATTATATTTTATTGCAAATAATAATTCCCTTTAGGTCTCAAATTATATATTTATTATTTTTATGCTTAAATGAATAAATTCACTGGAATTGGAAAAAAATATGGAACATAAAGAAATATACACACGATCCAAAATAGACACAATATTTCACCTAGGAAACCCTTATCGGAGGACACCTTGTCAAAAGGTGAGGTCACTCTACTATCTTTCCCTATAAGGGAAATATGCTAGTATAAAGGAGAAGGTACTCCGTGTGGAGTTACTTGATACCTATGGCTTATAAGGTTCCTACAAAAAATTAACCCCCTCTATTATTCTCTCAAACTTCTAGTCCTAGATGCTTTGTTCAACTATGTAACAAAACACGATACAAAGAATAGAACCCCTACTCCTCCTAAGAACTCGGTATGAAACGTAGCTCTATAGTGAACTAGTGTTAAGAATTAACATCCTCAACCCTCAACTAGAATTATGGGTTTGTAATTTTTAGTCTTCTTGAAAATCCACTCATTGTTAGTCGATACGCATGAGTAATGTGAGTTGATATGGAACACTCTTATACCATGGTGGTCAATATGATATGTAAACTTATGGGAGGCATAAATTTTTCATGCAAACTCTAAATGATGCAATTCTTGCACCATTAGATAGCTCTCTAAGTGTATAATATAATTTGTGGGTTTGGCATAAGTTAGAACTTTTAAATCCTAGAAAATACATTTAATGCTTCAAAAAGGCTGAAGAAGGTTTCAATATCTACTCCTTCAAACTTGTACCTACTATTAAAATGACCTTGGAAATTGATTACTCCAATTTTTTCCACTCTATTTTTTCGAAGGAAATATCATAATTTTATTTAACTTGAAAACAAGGAAAAAATCACATTTTGTAGATGTTGGTAAGAATTTAGTCATGTTAGCCTCTTGGTTGATGTAAAATAATTTTTATCTTTTATATTTTTTTAAATTACATCATTTTTCCAAGGCTCAGTGTGACAAAAGTCACTTCACTTCCCCTTTTTACCTTTCTTTCTCCACCTTTTTCCAAACTCCTTATTTAGACATGGCTCTTATGATTTCTAGTTTATTGTCATTTGTCTTTAGGGGGGCTTATTTGTTTTATTCCGAGCTCTTATACACATGAGATATCTTTATGCCCCTTAAATCATTTTTAGTGATTATTTCCACTATATGTTGCTCTGATAATATGATATCTACTGATTCAATACCCTTCTGGATATGAGCCACTTTTCTTGATTGATCCATAACTTCTCCATTTGGTTGGCTACAAGGTTATGTCTTTGCATTTGAATTGTAGTATTTTCCATGATATCTTATTTTTCATCTTCAGAAGTGCTAGGAAATTGTCATCTCCTTGGCTTAGGGGCCTGCCTCTTTTTCATTTTTAGGGACCTTTTTGTTGTGGGTAGGTGTTTTGAAAATGTCATATTTGAAAATAGGTTCAACATTGAAAAGTTATATTCTCATAATCTAACATCTGTTTCCACTGAAATTTTTCATTTTAAAGAATATGATCAAGAATGCCTTTGCTAAGTTCTATCTCTACACATATTCATGAAAATGTGAAGATACATTTTGTTTTTTTTTTCCAAGTTCATTTTCTTGTATTTACCCAAATTATTTCCGATATCCTATAGGACCTCATGGTGCCAAAAAGGAAGAGGTAGGTTTAGTAATCTCACCCATACTTGTAGCTTCAAACTCTAGGAACCATGGGGTAATAAAAAGTCCAGATCTACCCCCAAACCATGGCCCTTTGTTTATGAATTCTTCCATATCTTGTTGTCTATCAAATTATATGATGAAGAAGCCTTTAGAGCATAAGTAGATATCACATTTTGATGTCCACGAAGAAAAAACCCATATATATAATTCTTCAGGTATCATCCAAAAACCATTAAAATGACATATTAATGCCTTGGTTTGTAGATCAACAAAATATGATTTTACCTCTAGGGTTCTTATGTCCATAGTTGGTACCTTGTTCATTTTCTTGATAATGTAAGGTGCTGTAGATTTTGGATCTAATCAACTCAAGCAGCCATCATCCCTTTCACTACATCCTTGAATGAGATTGACCCATTATGGTTTCTTCCACTACAATAGTATTGATATAGATAAAAAATAATATAATGATCCAATTTGAGACATTAAATTTGTCTAGATCCATGAGTGTGAGTAATGGAAGTTGTTATTATAGACATTCCATATTATCATGGTTGAAAATTACGTAAGAGCCATAAGTTTCATTTAAAATCTCTTAAAACTCTTATTTAGGCGATATTTTCACCATTTAAAGTCTCTCGAAGCATAAAAAAATTTCAAGAGCCTATAAGATATGCTCACAAAGGTTTTTACCCCAAAAAATGGATATTTAAGGTCTCAAACAAGCTTTATAAAGTTTTGGTCACAAAATATGCAGAGTAAGACCCACCCATAAAATGGGTCATATAAGCTAATAAATTTAATTTTCTAACCCAAAAATTACCAAAATATATGACAACTTATATAATGATCCATTCTAAGTCAGAGTTTATAGGTGATTTGTGAATAACTAAGAAGGGACATGATTACTAACTATGGTATTTAACAAGTTTAGTAAGATATGCATTTGTATGCTTTGTAAAGAAACAATAAAGGGACAAGGTGCAACAAACATGTTTTTTGAAAACAAAAATGTACTTCGGGATACTAAGGAGCATCATATTAGATAGATATACTAGACTTCCTAATGCCTTTCTGACTACATTTTGGGAGAATATGAACACCAAGTTGGATAGGTCCATATATAGATGGGTAGTTATAAGTACTGATTAGGACATTTATTCAAATTTTGAATCGGTTACATTCAAAAGAATCTAAGGATCTTGGATAAAATTTTATGTACATTTATATTCTTATAATAGGGAAATATATATTTCTACTAGTAAGTCTACTTTTGAAACTGATTTTGGGAATTTTTATATTTTTTCTTTTATTTTTCACTACAAATGAAGAATTAAAAGCTGAAAAAATCATTGATAAGTTCATTTAGATCCCTTATACATATAGGACACATTAAAGAAGTCACGGAAAAAGTACCGGGCCCAACATGATCAACATAAAATTGAGAAAACATTGAAAGTGGGAGATAGAGTTTGGTTTCATCTAAATAAATAAACACCAGAAGATCTTGGAGAGTAGATAAAGACTTGATTATGTTCTTTTGCATTGTTGGAGAAGTTGGGTAATAACTCCTATAGACTCAAACTAACCCCATATGTGTGTATTAACTAAGTAGTGAACATGGAAAATCTAAAACTCTATGAGTCTTCCATGTTGGACAAGGAAAAAATGAGCAAGCCTTACCTATCATAGAGGACATAACTCCTAAATCTCATGTACAATTAGAAAAACATATAATATTTCAAAAACAAGTCCATGAAAACCATATAGGAGAAAATTGAGCTTTGGTGAGTTGGTTTGAAAGGAAAACTCCAAGGAAAGACCAAACGATACTCCAGGAAGAAGGTAAGGAAAATTTTCCTCACCTTCTTTGGTAAAATGTTTTGGGCACCAAAAGTCTCCCTAAATTTAGAGGCATATCATAATATCAATTTCATCTATTTTGGTATTTCATAGGTGGAAAAATTTGAGCTATTATCTTGCAAGGCTCATTTTAGAGGAAGGTCATGCTTTGGGGATTTAGGGTCATAAAACTCTTAGAGCCTATTTAAGACCTTAAATGATGATTTTTGGGTTCAAAATTTTTTGAATAAAATTCAAACCTCACAAATTTTTTCCACACATTTAGAGCTTTCCAATAACATAAACATTACCTCAGTGAGAGTTTGTATTGAAAACTTATGCCTACTATAATTTAATTTACCCCCTTGATCACTATGATATCGAATGGATGAAATGTGAGGTTTGAGCTTACATTATTCAAACATGTGGAACTAGTGAAATTTGGATTTTCAAGTAGATTCTAGGGGGTCTAAAACCCTAATCCTCATTGAGAATTGAAGCATGTAAAATCCTAGCCCTAAATAACTATGAAACCATGTTATATATTGGACTACTAGAAAATGAACAATCTTCATTCTTATTCTATTGTTTATTGTTCCATATTCGAGTAGAGAATTTGGGAATGTGTTATTTAAGTAGAACATAGCAATAAGAAGATCATATAAGTGAAATATAGGCGACAATGTCCATGGAAACTCCATAAAGAGTGCACTTTCTTTGTATTTGCATTTAATAGCTAAAAAGAAAGAAAAGACACAAGCCTCACCTTCTAGTTGTGTTTGACTTGTATTGTATTTTTCCATTTTACAACTTATATTTATTGTATGGATGGTATGTTATTCATATAGCTCATTTTCTTTCAATTTCAATTTATTCCTATATTTTGTGCACTAATTTAGTGAAAACGACATAATAAGATTTTGCATAATACTGTAAAATGTATTATGATGAATGTTTATGTAATATCCCCTTTCTTGATCCAGTCAAAGTGGATAGAATTGACCCATGGTATTAACCCATGGTATTTCTTGATGGTATTTTCCCATGGTATTTGTTGTTGGTATTGATCCATGGTATTGACCCATGGTATTTCTAAGTAGCCCGTTTATAAAAAGAGGAGGAGGAATGAGAGCAACTCATGGGAAAAAAAATTGGGATCTTTCTTTGTGATATTTTTGAGGGCTCATGCGAGTTTTCAAGAGAGGATTTCAGGTGAGATCCTCAAGCTTCCTTCGCTGAGATTTGAGAATCTCACCCTAGGAAGCAAACCCAACTTCGGTGATTTCTCTGATCACCCTAGCTAGTTTAGTTTATTTTATTTCTTCAGTAAAGGGAGAATTGTGCATCATTTTAATTTTCTGTGTTAATATCGTGCCAAGCTCACGATTCCACTTTACCGTGTGATTGTCCACCTTTCACGCATAGTCAAACTACCTTGGGCTGAATAGTAATAAAGTGTTCTCTTGAAGTCCATTTATGTGTATTTAAATGGAGATTCATAATACATCGTATGCACCTTTATGCTTATGGAGTTTATGGATATTTTAATCATATACCTTTATGGATTTTATGGATATGGGTATTATAATCAAGTTTATGCTCATATTATTTATGGCATTCTTTCCATATATTAAGAAGTATGTTACTCTAGTTTGTCATTTTATTAAGCATCATTACAAAAAGGTGTCATTTCTTTACTGAAGCATATTACAGTTTCATTTGGAATATCCATGAATCAATTTTATTGTCTCTTTGAAAATTCAATTTTCTTAAAAATTTATGACTTATGTAAACAAAAGATGCATAATCCTCTTCGTGTAAAAATGTTACACCTTTTCTAATATCTTATCATAAACATTTTCTAATATTTTATGTATTATCATAACCTAATTTACCATATCACAAACATACACCAAAATAATTACATCTTTCTTACAATATCTTAATAGTAAGTGTGAGAGTGTTACCGTCCTTTAACCCATAATAAAAATATAAAAAAAATAAAAAACCTAAACTAAACTTCTTATTAAGCTCCAAATATTATCCACAACGATTTTTTATTTTTTTATTTAACTTTTTTTTAAAGTTATTTTATCTCTTTTCACTACTACATGTGGGGGTGTTTTAAGACAATAGTTAAGACAATTTTACAATGAATTGTCTTAATTAGAGACAAAAATAAAATTGTGTATTGTCTTAAATATTGTCTTTAAGCGGGTGTCTCAAATTTAATGTCTCAAACAATTGTCTCAAAATTACTATCTCAAAATTAGTGTCTCAAAAAATTGTCTCTATAAAGACAATATAGAACACATACTATTATTGTCTCTATAAAGACATAGTCGTTATTGTCTCTCTAGAGACAATTTCATTTGTCTACAATTTGTCTCTGTAGAGACAATTTCATTTTTGTCTTTGTAGAGACAATAACATTTGTTTCTTTATGGATAACAGCTGAGATAAAAAATGTATTGTCTCTATAGAGACTATATGTCCATAATTCAAACTATTGTCTCTCTAGAGACGATATGAAAAAATATTTTAAAAAAATAAACAAATCATTTTAAATGTTATTTTAAGGTGGTTTCAACATTTCAAGTTTCCAAATAGTGATTTTAATTACCTTAAAATCTGTTTTTTATGGAAAGAAAAAATAAATTCCATTTTTTTTAAAGCTAACAGCAGTGATTTTAAATCTATGTTAATAAACAATTTCCCAAAACTTAACAATTCTGGAAAGCAACCTTGAAAATAATAAGGCATCACACTTATATTTTCTGAAAATAAATTCATGCCATTGAATTTGAACATACAAGATCCTCATAATTTGGAACTTCATTTCATGACTATTATGAGGTAAAAGAAAAATGTACAATATTTCTCCATCTTACAAAGAGAGTTTAATATCTGACATATAAATCGAAAAATAAATTCATATCCAGTGGTTAGCTCCACCATTTCAACACCTTTGTATAATTGGAATTGGCTTCCTTGATAACAAAAAATAGCAAAAATGTATATGCATCCAAATGTACAATTGATTGCCCAATTTACACTTAATTCCAGTGCTGTCATAAGGATGTTCTGTTGACAGAGGATTATCCACATATATTCTAGTTTTCTTACATTTGGGAGAGGAAAGGAATCAGGCTTGGTCTGATTCTTGTCCAAATCTGGGTGTTGCTGCCTGAAGAGTCCAACACCCTTGCATAGAGAGCAGTGTGCAGTGGCCCGAAGAGTGCCAATTCCCAATTCCCCAATGTTTAATTCAGCAAAACTGAGCTCTCATCCTCCAAACTATCAAGAGTACTTTCCCATTGTTCCTTGAGAGTTTCCATTTCATTCTCAACATCATCTTCAAACTGCACTCTCATCCTCCAAACAAACATTTAAGAGTACCTTCCCACTGTTCCTTGAAAGTTTCCATTTCGTTCTCAGCAACATCTTCTAACTCCACAAAATACATAATCTGTCTAGTTTCAATATGCATAAACATAAGCAACAAACTCTCAAAAAGGACAACGTAGGTAAAGGAGGCTCTTACATTTTTGGCCGTTAATGACTCAGATAACTCAGACCCAACATCCCTTTCAACATGGAGAAGTGTTTCTTCCTCTAATGATTCTTGAGCTTCTGCTGCCTAAAATATTGAAGATTACATATCTATGTAACTTTAAGATGGGAGGGCCTTTTCATATTGAAAAAAATCACTATACCAAAGGAACTGATGAACTCATTATACAAGCAAATATCTTTGTAGATCAACCAACAAAATTTATTTTACCTAAATCTCAAGACTACAAAATCTTGCAAAGCCATGATTAAATGAATCAGGGGCAGCGCATCAAGCATACCTTGCTTTCAACCTCTAAAAATTCATCAATCAGATATTGAACCTCTGCATCTGTTAGACGCATCTGCAAAGAGAAGTGAAACCAATGTCACATGACTGAGTGGAATTATAAAATTAGAAGTATACTCAGGTTTCTGGAAAAAGTTCAAATTAAAATTAGCCTAAGTCAGATTATTAAATCTACAGGATCTGCTAAAGGTCACAAGTGATAAATATTAGAATGAGGCGAGCCAGTCTCTTAAGAAAATATCTTGACAATACCCCCATCAAAAAAAAATGGTCAAGAATATTTCCACAAAATAGAGTCCAAGTTCATAATTACTAAACCATTGATTGGGGTTTGCTGTTAAACGAAGCTATAATCTGCATACTTTCGCCTAGCCAGTTTACAAATATACTCTAGGTTACAGGCTAAGGTGGGAATTCTAAGTTTCTTCAATTCCATCACAAGGAGGAAAACTGGTTAAAAACATATAAACGATATTATAAGCAACCATATATTACCCAAGTGTATAAACCTAACAAGAAATCTCATTTATTGTTTATTGTGTGATGTGAGGATCAGCAGTAGCACCGATGCCTTACCTTTCTCTACTAGCTATGGTTTTCATCTGGAAGTGTACCAACATCTGAATCACAACCCTGCATATTATTAATAGGAGGCAGAATGCATTGTACAATCATTGCCTGAACAAATTGGCTGGCTCCCTTTCATCAATCTCTATGGCATCATATGAAGTTGTCCAACTGTGTAAAAGATTAATTTTGAATCATACTCAAACTCTTTCAAGGATAAAATGGAAGTAGAGAAACCACTTCCAATTTGCATTTTTCCCAAACATTCTTGGTTTAATACCTGGAGGAGACAATGGATATGGGTGACGAACGATGTCTAGCAAGGGATAGATGTGGCAGTTGTGCAGTATACTAGAAACGTTTTCCCAAACATTATTGGTATAAAACCTGGAGGAAACAATGGATATGGGTGCTGATCCACCTCTAGCAATGGATGGATGTGGCAGTTGTGCAGTACTGAGTATACTAAGAAGTTGGAAAGGAATTAGTTTAACCTTTGAAAGGAATTAATATTCACCTCAATGGTCTCGACAATATACTGAGAAAGCAGGGAGATAATAACAGTCAGAGTGCAGAGCCAGACAATAGAATTTATGCATCCTATGGATGGTTCTTCCTCATCTTTTTCACCTTCTGTTTCTTGTAACACAAGTATAATGTTAATGATTGTATGGTGCCAATGAAGCACCAGGACTTGTGCCAATTTTATAGTTACAATTTATTAAGTAATTTGTACATGGCCTTCTTCAAACAGTTGCCTGTGTGTCCTTCATTGGAAGAACAAATATGCAGCATAAGCTATCAGCATGATGATGCTGCTGACTCTAGATAGTTGTAATGTTGATACAGTTGCTTCACTATATGCCATAGATTGTTTAAGAGCCAAGGGTAGCATGAGACATAGTGAAGCCATCATAAGAAGACTGGAGTTTATTCCAGAAACAACCTACATCATATAGCAATATAACACCCATGGTTAGCCCCTCCATGAATAAATATCTAGAGTAGTTCGGACTTGATTTAGTTATTAAACAAAAACTAAAAAAATATCACTTGCCTTGTCAAACCGTTGTTCTTTTTTCAGGTTGGCTATTCCTCCACAAAAAAGAGATGTGCCAAGCACCCGAAGTAGATTGGAAAGAACAGACCCCAACAGAGAATACTTGACCACATTGGTCTTGCCATGGCAAAGTGCAAACACTGCAATGAGCATCTCTGTTGCATTTCCACACGTGGCATTGAGCAGCCCGCCAACTGTAGGATAATGAACAATAGAATTGCATCAGTTACTTAGAAATGTCAAACACTTTCTCAAATATAACAATTAGTCTGATATCTGGCATCCAAAAATATGAGTACATAGTTCATATATATATAAACATCCCACCCGTTGGTCCAGTGTAGAATGAAATTTGTCTGCAACAATTTACAACAAAATATGAGACTGTAGAACCAGCAAAAACATAATATTTTATGAAGTCACTGACCATAATTCCAAGTGTATAAACAATTGCAATACAAGGTGTGCTTGTGGGACCAGAAATAGAGTATAGAATACACGTAACTTAGGTATATATACCATGCAAATTTTCAGTTACTCAGTGACAAAGCCTAGACGTTCAGCAAGAGGTGCTAGACCAAGCAAAATTATGATGAACACCCAAACCTGCAAACAAAAGGCACTGCACTTGTTGAGATCTAGAGATAGTTATATATATATATATATGAGATCCTTGCAAGCATAGAACCCAACACAAGTTGCCTCTGCGAGATAAAAGAAAAAGACAAACCCTCATTCTGTAGCACCTTTCGATTGACATGATGCTGCAAACCATTGATGAAATAGAAAATAGGCAAAGTTAATACTAAAATTTTGCCTAATCATGAACAAAGAGAGCAAAATATAGACTCCCAAGTATTACTCTGAACCAAAGCTAAACAGATTCATTGACAAACACTCGGAAATTCCACCAATTAAATTAGCAGTCACAGAAAATTCAATTCTGTAGTGTAGCACTCCTAGAGAATATATTCCATTATATTGTTTACTCCTGCTTCCACCACAAGATAAAAATCACTACACCAAAGGAAATGATGAACTCATTTTACAAGCAAATATCTTTGCAGCTCGACCAACAAAATTTATTTTACCTAAATCTCAAGACTACAAAATCTTGCAAGGCCATGATTAAATGAATCAGGGGCAGCACAGCAAGCATACCTTGCTTTCAACCTGTAAAAATTCATCAATCAGATATTGAACCTCTGCATCTGTTAGACACATCTGCAAAGAGAAGTTAAACCAATGTCACATGACTGAGTGGAATTATAAAATTAGAAGTATACTCAGGTTTCTGGAAAAAATTCAAATTAAAATTAGCCTAAGTCAGATTATTAAATCTAGAGGATCTGCTAAAGGTCACAAGTGATAAATATTAGAATGAGTGTTGAACCAGGTAATTCTGCACTCACTAAAGGTAATTATGCCCTAAGCTAGTAATAGAAGACATACTTAAAGTTTCTCAAGCCAATTTCAATACACCATAATCAACTTATCATATAATCTTAATTCTAATCCCATACCTCTATTCATGACCGAACTCCACTCTTATAAAAAAAAATGGCACTGTCATACAACTTTGCAAAAAGACTGAATCACTAAATTACCTCAAATGATTGAATATATTAGGAAAGGCACCCAAACTACTTATTTGTATAACACAATATAAATATAAACTAACTGTATTATATACCTAATATATTTTGCAATGGAAAAAATCTTCCAACATTAATTAAAAAAAAAAAAAAACCTTTAACACTCTAAAAGCAACTGTGCAACATATAATTTGGAGGATCAATCTTCCTTATGGACGCAATATTCCCAAAGTGAAGATTTATAGAACTCAATATAAAATTGTAAGCATGTTGACTTTGAGTCTATAAATGTGTAATTTATGATATTAAATGGATTCATACATAGCCAACACCTGTAAAACCCTTACACAAGTCTCCAATCAAAGAGTGCAATCATGGCACAGAGTGCGTGCCTGTGCCCCCTTCCAATTGATTAATTAAGGAGGAGATGCCCCATTATCTACATCCAACTTTTATATATATATATATATATTGCAGATACAAAGAGACACCATTCTCAAAGTTCCCCTCAATCACCATACTCTTTAGCAGGGGCACTCAACCTGAAAGAAGGGTTTGAATATATACACAGAAGTAACAGTAAGTGTATATATTACAAGACAGTATGGAGTTGAGCAGCAGGAGGGTATTCAGACTCAGAGTTCCCATTAGCCTCCACTGGACTCGTCGTTATAAGGCTGGTTATATCCTCCTTGACAGCACAGCAGATGGATATGATCACAAGAAAAAACCCAAAAGGAGGAGTGATCCACCTATGCTCAGATTGGGTTAGGGGAAGAAGAAGGGATTATTCATTGCTGGGATGTGCAGGAGGTTTCGTGTTCGAATCGTGAGGATGCGCAATTACAGTTGGGGTTTGTTGTTGAAGGGACTCAAGGCTTTCTACCTTCGCCTTCTTACAGATATCATGGAGACAGGCCCCGCGGTGGAGATGCTCATGAATTCTGTCCCTCACATCTGTCTGCATTCTTTCTAACAAACAGATGCCATATTTTGTTAAGTCAGTCAATTGTAGATACATAGAGTCTCTATTTTTCTGCACATCACATATGGATTTGGATGGTATACACACATATTCTTCTAGTACATTTCATATATAGCAGAAATCTTGATTGGTTTTGTTTCATGATCATATTATGTACTGCCAGAATATGCAATTTGATTGTAGATTTCCAAAATATTTCAAAATTCGATGGACAAGAATGAATGAGCAATTTTGTTCAAGTCTATTTAATTGTGAAATATTTCCAAACCTTACAATCAAATTATTAGGTATGCCAAGCTCTCATTACTCCTAGAATTTTCACTCTTGTCCTTCTGTGCTATGGAACAACTTTTTTTAATGGGCCTCTTCAGAACATGCAGATTATTGATGTGGCAAAAGCATACAGTTTATATGAGATTTCAGAGATGTGACAAAAGAATACAGTTTATAAGAGATTTCATGAGACTTCGACTCTACAGGTCTTAGTCTGGTAGCTCATAAATGATGTATTAATGGTGTCTGTATTACATTCAGAGTGCTGAACCAAAAATTCATCAATCAGATATTGAACCTCTGCATCTGTTAGACGCATCTGCAAAGAGAAGTTAAACCAATGTCACATGACTGAGTGGAATTATAAAATTAGAAGTATACTCAGGTTTCTGGAAAAAAATCAAATTCAAATTAGCCTAAGTCAGATTATTAAATCTAGAGGATCTGCTAAAGGTCACAAGTGATAAATATTAGAATGAGGCGAGCCAGTCTCTTAAGCAAATATCTTGACAATACCCCCATCAAAACAAACTGGTCAAGAATATTTCCACAAAATAGAGTCCAAGTTCATAATTACTAAACCATTGATTGGGGTTTGCCGTTAAACAAAGTTATAATCTGCATACTTTCGCCTAGCCAGTTTACAAATATACTCTAGGTTACAGGCTAAGGTGGGACTTCTAAGTTTCTTCAATTCCATCACAAGGAGGAAAACTGGTTAAAAATATATAAACGATATTATAAGCAACCATATATTACCCAAGTGTATAAACCTAACAAGAAATCTCATTTATTGTTTATTGTGTGATGTGAGGATCAGCAGTAGCACCGATGCCTTACCTTTCTCTACTAGCTATGGTTTTCATCTGGAAGTGTACCAACATCTGTATCATAGCCCTGCATATTATTAATAGGAGGCAGAATGCATTGTACAATCATTGCCCGAACAAATTGGTTGTCTCCCTTTCATCAATCTCTATGGCATCATATAAAGTTTTCCAACTGTGTAAAAGATTAATTTTGAATCATATTCAAACTCTTTCAAGGATAAAATGGAAGTAGAGAAACCACTTCCAATTTTCATTTTTCCCAAACATTCTTGGTTTAATACCTGGAGGAGACAATGGATATGGGTGACGAACGATGTCTAGCAAGGGATAGATGTAACAGAAAGAAGCACGATGCAATGACAAAGTAACACAGCAACAGCACTAAACCCTTCATGTAGTTTGATGTTCCATCCTGTACAAAAATTAATTACATGATATAAATAAAAGCAGAGTAAACATATTATTTAAATACCATAACAAAAAATAAGCATACAACCATCTTACCCTTTGGATTATTTACAAATCAAGGGTAAGATGAATCAGGCGAGTGTATATTCCTATATTTTCACTAAGGGCAAATGATGAAGGAAATAAATTTCTAGTATATAATATGCATTGCTATAGGGTATCATCCACATGGTAATGCTGACGAGACCATACCTGTAAGATATATGCTGTTATTAGTACAGTGGCAAATAGAGCAACAGTTTCCAGGATATGAAAATCCAAGTCCATGGCTGTTATTAGTACAGTGGAAAATAGAGCAACAGTTTCCAGGATATGAAAATCCAAGTCCATGGGTTTTCCCATAATCCAGGCTAGAGCAATTATAAAGGGATCTGCAAAGACAAGCGATTGATATTCAAGATCTGTTCAATAAAGACATTAATACTACCAAGATCAATTCCTCTATATGCAGATCATACCACAAACATGGCAATCTGTGTGGCAGAACCCATAGCCATAGCCAAGGATATATCCTGCATCAGAAGGAGATGTATTAAAACCTTCAAATTTCAAAATAATAAGGAAAATAAGGAAAAAACATGACATCGTTGTCATGTGACAAATAAAGAAGCAGCACTAACAGGTTGTTAAGGTTACCTGTTTAATATTACACACCCCACTAACAAAAATATTTTAGCCTATAACTTTGGTACTCACAAGTTTGTTTTTTAGAGCGAATAATACGGCGCCAGCGTGCTCGGCTGCATTGCCTACGATCGGTAACAATATTATACTGATAAAGTTCACAGATATTTCCCATGATTCCGCCACGTCCTGATCCAAATATCAATCTTAACGAACAAGTAGAATATAAATTCGGTAAAATTAGTTTAACCTTTGAAAGGAATTAATATTCACCTCAATGGTCTCGACAATATACTGAGAAAGCAGGGAGATAATAACAGTCAGAGTGCAGAGCTAGACAATAGAACTTATGCATCCTATGGATGGTTCTTCCTCATCTTCTTCACCTTCTGTTTCCTATAACACAAGTATAATGTTAATGATTGTATGGTGCCAATGAAGCACTAGGACTTGTGCCAATGTTATAGTTACAATTTATTAAGTAATTTGTACCTGGCCTTCTTCAAACAATTGCCTGTGTGTCCTTAATTGGAAGAAAAAATATGCAGCATAAGCTATCAGCATGATGATGCTGCTGACTCTAGATAGTTGTAATGTTGATACAGTTACTTCACTATATGCCATAGATTGTTTACGAGCCAAGGGTAGCATGAGACATAGTGAAGCCATTATAAGAAGACTGGAGTTTATTCTAGAAACAACCTACATCATATAGCAATATAACACCCATGGTTAGCCCCTCCATGAATAAATATCTAGAGCAGTTCGGACTTGATTTAGTTATTAAACAAAAACTAAAAAAATATCACTTACCTTGTCAAACCGTTGTTCTTTTTTCAGGTTGGCTATTCCTCCACAAAAAAGAGATGTGCCAAGCACCAGAAGTAGATTGGTTGCAACGATTTAACGAGAGAATACTTGACCACATTGGTCTTGCCATGGAAAAGTGCAAACACGCAATGAGCATCTCTGTTGCATTTCCATGGCATTGAGCGACCCGCCAAGTAGCAGGATAATGAACAATAGGAGTGCATCGATTATAAATGTCAAACACTTTCTCAAATATAACAATTAGTCTGATATCTGGCATCCACAAATATGAGTACATAGTTCATATATATATAAACATCCCACCTGTTGGTCCAGTGTAGAATGAAATTTGTCTGCAACAATTTACAACAAAATATCAAACTGTAGAACCAGCAAAAACATAATATTTTATGAAGTCACTGACCATAATTCCAAGTGTATAAACAATTGCAATACAAGGTGTGCTTGTGGGACCAGAAATAGAGTATAGAATACACGTAACTTAGGTATATATCCCATGCAAATTTTCAGTTACTCAGTGACAAAGCCTAGACGTTCAGCAAGAGGTGCTAGACCAAGCAAACTTATGATGAACACCCAAACCTGCAAACAAAAGGCACTACACTTGTTGAGATCTAGAGATATTTATATATATATATATGAGATCCTTGCAAGCATAGAACCCAACACAAGTTGCCTCTGCGAGATAAAAGAAAAAGACAAACCCTCATTTTGTAGCACCTTTCGATTGACATGATGCTGCAAACCATTGATGAAATAGAAAATAGGCAAAGTTAATACTGAAATTGTGCCTAATCATGAACAAAGAGAGCAAACTATAGACTCCCAAGTATTACTCTGAACCAAAGCTAAACAGATTCATTGACAAACACCCAGAAATTCCACCAATTAAATTAGCAGTCGCAGAAAATTCAATTCTGTAGTGTAGCACTCCTAGAGAATATATTCCATTATATTGTTTACTCCTGCTTCCACCACAAGATAAAAATCACTACACCAAAGGAGCTGATGAACTCATTATACAAGCAAATATCTTTGCAGCTCGACCAACAAAATTTATTTTACCTAAATCTCAAGACTACAAAATCTTGCAAGGCCATGATTAAATGAATCAGGGGCAGCGCAGCAAGCATACCTTGCTTTCAACCTGTAAAAAAGCATCAATCATATATTGAACCTCTGCATCTGTTAGACGCATCTGTTAAAAATTAATCAATCTGATCTTGAAGACCTCTTTGAGAGCTGGGGATCCATCCTCAATTTCTTTGCTGAGGGCTCTGGCCTCATCATAGCTGTAATCGCTAATCCTAATCCCATCTGTCTCACCAATCCCGCTGTTTGCCTTGTCACTGTTTTTGTCATGGCAACCCGTGATACCCTACTCTTGACAAACCTATGTAAAATTCTTACACAGAGTTCTCTTGACTACACTTCTACAGTCAGATATCTACCGTAAATTCTACAACCCCCTCGAAAAAAATAAGAGAAAACTTGCAATACATTGATTCAAACATTGAAAATTAAAAAGCACCAGAGGACCCAACTTCCAAAATATATCACTATCATATATAGATGTAAATATAAATTACAAATACAAAACATATCTTCCTAATAACATTAGAATTTTATCTCAGGTAACAAAAAAGAAAATCTTGTAGTCAGTGAAGTTGTATATCTATCAGCATAATCTCCATGAAAGACTTGTGATAATATTCAGAGGTGTTTTCATCTATTTGCTCCAGGATATTTCAAGTTCCAAAAATATGTTTAGCACATTTAACACATATCAATCCTTTTTGTCCTCTTTCTACGAGGTGCTACTATAATTGTGGGTGTGGATTGCTCATCACATTCAACACCCTCCTCATTATTTTTGTCTCCCATTTGCTGAAATTCAACATTGGTTTCTTGCCAAGGTTCAGGAATGACAATTGACTGATTGTGTGCAACAAACGATTCATCATGTGCTTGTATCTCGTCCTCATGCTCACTCCCAGATGTTTCACCTGATGAATTAGATTGTTGGGATTCCTATACACAACACAATTTAACTTGTTAAAATAACATTATACCTTCAATTAAATTATTGCATATTTCATAAGATATTATAAACAACTAACCTTAGATTCATAACCAGTAATTAATTTTTCCCCTCGATCTATCATGTGTTGTCGTAGACCTTGGGAACCATGTAATAAAGCATATTTTAATTCTTCCTCTGAAGCTTCCTTCTGAAATTGGTGAACCTACATTAACAAAAATAATCATATTTATAAGCTATAATGACTAATAAGATACAAATAACTCAATGTGACCATAGTTATTTTCCCTAAAATAGAAAATATAATAGATGAAAATATTCACTTACCATGCCACCACGAATACTGTTATATCCACCAGAGCCTAATTTATGAGATCCAATACTTGACACCCTAGCTTGGGTTGCTTTCGTTGTATCTCGAAGTCGCCTTTTACCTCCTCTTCGTGCAGATGGCCTATAGTTTGGATTATTGTGCACCTTCCTTTTAAACTTGCCATCTTTCATAAGTTCATCCCACGTCACTTGGTCTTTGATCCAAGCTAGACGTGGATACATCAAATTTTTTGCTAACTTTGACCTTAAATTGTCTCTTTTTGAGTGAATGTATTTACATGCAATATCTAGAATAATTTCTTTATCAAATCCAGGATTTCCAAATTCTATTACAACATCTTTAAATAGTTCTTCTTTTTTAGCATTGGTTTGCTTCCTCCAATCCATTTGGATGGTATTTCCAAACAATTGTTCAGCACGACGAAAAATAAAGTGATAAAATTTCAACCCCATTTCATCCTTCAAGACATTTCCTTCTGCAGTGAGCAAGATTGTAACTTCTTGCATTCCTTTTGTAGTCACCGAGGATATTGTTGTAGTCCTGGAGGTTGAGGTAGATTCCCTTATAGGTACATCAAGCACTTTCTCACTTATTTCTTGCATTTACAAAGAAATTTTGGAACAGTTAAAAATACAACCAAAATATGAAACTACTGCCATCTCTAAATTAATTATCCTAAACATAACAAATGAAATTATAAAAAAATTAAAATAATTTTACCTGCTCATTTGAAGTAGGCACTGCACTCTCCAACAATGGCATTTCCCATAACTGAATTTGTTCAACCATTTCTTGTCTGATTTGAACATTTTCAGGAGTATCTGGTAGGAGCCTTAACATTCTTGATTGTGAATCTATGAGACTCCTCAAAGAAACTTGTTCCAGTCTTGGTGGGAGAATTCTAACTGAACCCACATTTGATGGATTATTTATTAATTCTGATGTACTCCTAGGAGTCACCCTAGAAACATCCTGCAAGGCACAAATATAAATAATAAGATGGAATAAAAGATGAATAAAGTTGAAATATGTAAACTAGGTTTGGTCTTCATAATGACATATGTAATCATGATTTTATGTAATTTATGTAAAGAAGGAAAAATAAAATCAGATTTGTTATGTTTGAAGCATGGGTTTCATGCTCAGGGATAACATAGATGAATAGCAAGAAAAAATTAAAAGATGAAAGACATTTTCCATGGTTGAATGCATCTTAGTAAGAAGGCATCATGGTAAGCATACAAATTGAAGCAAGAGCTCATAGCTGAAGTAAAAGTATACAAACAAATAACATAATCAAGTAAAAGTTACAAGTTTGACATCTAAAAGTCACGGGCTGCTTACACTTTGGTGAGCGTTTCTCAACATTTTTTGTGATGGTGGCTACGCAACTACTGTTTTATTGCTTGGTTTTTCTCGCCTGAAGGGCTGCTACAGCAGGCTGGTCACACATTTAAGTGACACACATTGACAATGACGGTGCTACATTTCAGCTTTTATGATGTGTTTTTTATCTGTTGGTGCATCCATAAGGTCTTATGACTATCTGGGCTATGATTGGCTCTGTGAAGATCATTAGAAATCTTTTCTAGGCAGTGTTACGAATTCTTACTGGACTGCTAATAGTAGATAGCAGCGTTTACTGAATTTTTATTATGATCAGCATGTTTATTGAACCTTAAATTTTGCATAACATTGGATGCATTAGGGGGCATAAACAATACCTGCATGGCAACATTTGATGTGTTGGCCGACATAATTGAATCCTGCATGCCAACAAAATGCATGCTTATAAAAAACACAAATATTAATAAATATATAAAGTGAAATAAGTTAATTTAATGCACAAAAATGATCACTGTTATTATATCTGGGGTAGCAGTCTCGTGGTTGTGTTTTGCTGTGGGCAGGACAACCTTTTCTACTATGACAACTATTATCTTACATCTGTCTGGGGATGCAGTCTAGTGGTAGAGTTTTTGCTGTGGACTGGTACACGTATGCCAACTATTTTTATCTGGGGATGCAGCCTCATGTTTATGCTTTGCTGTGGGCAGAAACACCTTCAACTATGGAACACCTTATATGCAGTGGTAGTGTTTTGTTGTGTTTATTTTTCAGCTTGGAGAATGGTATCAAAACTTTACTGGGATGGTGGCTACATAACACAGTTTTATGCCTGGTCTTCATGCTTGAAGGAACACTACAGTGGGTTGGTCCCTTTTTATTTCGACATACACAGCTTATTACCTGGGCGGTGCTTATTTAATATGACATACACACTCATATGTCCCTCCTTAATTTGACAAACACAATGCATATTACAGAATTAACTTGTGAGGCATTTTTAAATATTGGAGCAACCACTTGGTCCTTTGACAGTGGGCTTTGATTGGCTCGGTGTACTTAAATTTTTTTCCTTCTTATTGGTAGTGCTACTTCAGCAGGTTTTCTTTCATATTTTCTTGCAGGACTGTTTTAAAAGGAGTTAGCAACAACTGTTTTTAAAATTTGAACAGCAGTTTCTCCATCCGAATATGGTTAAAGACAGATTTGGATTCAGAACAGGAATGTTTATTTCTTCTCTGTAAATGCTTTTTGTATACAAACTCTATGGGTTTGTCTTCATTGAACACATAGTACATGTGACTCTCATTGCAATTTTGTACTCAACTGCAGTAATAAAATTACGCTTTTTTCTCTAGGAAAAAAAAATGCACAAAAATATTGATCAAGCTTTACCACTAGCATAAGTTTAGATGTATTGAAAGGTGTGATAGGGGTTGGAATGACTTTAGAAATTGTCTGCATTCCAAAAATATAAATTAGCATAATATAATAAAGAACATAAGATAATTGAACCTATAAAATACTTATTCAAGCTTACCTCATGCATCATCATAGCCATGTCTTGCCCTCGTGCATTTGTTAACATTTCCATAAATGCGGTTAACATCATTGAATCCCCCAGTTCAGAAGTAACATTCTTAAAAAAAACACATAACAACATAAAAATAAGAAAATATTGATTTGAGAACATATGTTAGTCACATTAATAACAAAATTCAAATTCACTAGCACATGAAAAATAACATAAACAAATTTCAATATGTTTCAATACATAAAAAAAAACATAAACAATACTCAATATGCAAAGTTTTTTTTAGGTTTACAGTATTATGTTTCTCTTGCCTAGGTGACAATGGCATAAAGTAAAGGTGTTCAAAAATTCAATTAAGAAGTTGAAGTGTAGTAGATTAGGTGCCTCCACCAAATATATATGTGCTTTTCAATTAAAACCTTAAACATTCAAATTACTTAATGTCCATTACAATTAGAAACTCAATACTTAACTATAGTGAATCCTTACAAATATCTTAAAATAAACATAGTGATCAAAAAATGTCATCCTCACATGAGATTTCCTCATCTGATGGCATAAATACCCCATCATTAATGGACCCTAAATCAACAAATAAATTAATACCATCATTTTCATAGTCTTCACCACCTTCAACTACAGGTAAATTAAAATCAATAAATTCATCATCTTCATGCACTTGATGTCCATGTGGTTGGTCATGTCCTTCAGGCACTTCAGTAAAATCGTCATGATCTTCGTCTTGGTCATATGCATCATTGACAATAACATCATCTCCATCTTGGCCATCTATGTCTTCTGGAGGAACTTCTACATCTTCAAGTAAATCATGGTCCTCTACATCTGGAACAAATGTTACTCTTCGTCCCCTTGGATCATAATCAATTGCAAATGACCAACCAGGTTGTTCTAAATTTGGAATGAGAAAAATTTGGTCACATTGACTTGGAAACACATAAGGTTCAGAAGTGGCTTCAAACCTAGATGTATTGATCATATGGAATCCATTATTATGGAGTAAGATAGTTTTTTCTTCTCCCACTTCGATAAGCTTGTACCATTCAACACGAAAAATAACTTTCTTGAAAAACATAAAATCAAGCTCTATAATTTCCTCCAACACTCCATAGTAGCGAAGTGTGCTTGTGATTGGTTGTCTATCATTTGCATGTGAACGACATTCCACCTCAAATGATGCTGAAATTCCACAATCATAAGTTTGTCTCTTTTCATCAACTTTTCTGATGCGATAATGATGACCAAAATTCCACATTCTTTTGTAATATCTTACCTAAATTCATAAAAATATTAACTAATTAGATTCAAGGATATAAAAGTTAACAAACAATTTATTCAATATATGCAACATATTAATATATATCACCTCCCCATTTATAGATCCTTTAATGAAATTCAATTGTTGTTGTGTCACTCTATCCTTCCCTTTTGTTTCCTCATTTTCAATATTGGTCTTTAGCCAATTCCATGAGCATCTATCTGGCCACTTTCTTTTATGGCTTGCAGGCAATCCTCGATTAGTGTTTTCACCATGTGTATTATATATATTGGTCCATGCATTTTCATCTTCTAATTTCTTTTGTTCAGCGTACTTCTCCATCCATTCCAACATAAAGTCAGAATTTTATGCAACATACAAATGTAATGCCTCCCACTCCTTAGCATCTACAATGAAAAATATATTTGTTCAATGAATTAATAATTAATTATAGCCATGTATTATAAAATTTAAGATAAAAAAAACTACTACTAACATTTTGTTTACCTTTTATCCTCTTTGAAGTCCCTTCACCCTCTAATTTTTCTCCTTCAAATGATTGAGATTGGTTATAATTCCATAATCGCGGAGCTTCAATATGCAATTGAGGTAAGTACTCACTCAAATGAACCATTGCCTGAAAAACCATGTACCCCTCAACTATGGACCCTTCTGGTCGAGCCTTTTGCCTCACAAATTGTTTTAAAACTTTCATATATCTCTCCACGAGCCACATTGTTCGAATATGAATAGGACCACATTGTTCAATCTCTTCTACTAAGTGTACAAGGTAGTGCTCTTGAGAATTAAAGAAGCTTGGAGGGAAGCACATTTGAATATGACACATCAAAAGTGAAACATTCCTCTTCCAATACTTCAATTCATCCTGATGTATCTCTTTAGATGAGACCCACCTGCAAGTATTACCATGTATTACAATAAGGACTTGTGATTTCTCGTAAACTAAAAGTAATAACTCATATAAAGGCATAACCAATGATGCACTTCAAATGATAACATTCATGGAAGAGTATGCATGATTGATTGAAAATACCTCAGATATTTGCATAATTTGTAAATAGTCAAAGTGACATCATGGTCAAAAGTACTTGCTATTGCTGCAGGCAACACATACTGCATGACCACTAACAAATAACCATGTTAAAATATGCATGAAATTCAAATATGCATGAGATTATATTATCACAATACTAGCATGATCATTAACAAATAACCATGTTCAAATATGCATGAACTGCTATTATCACTAGGATATACAATTTTCGAATTAAGTTCCAACAAATCTAACATGTGACAACGTTACCTTTATCCAATTGTGCCAATCATGTGTTTTTAGGCCTGAGAACTCTGATCCATCTCTTGTGAATAAGTTTTTTAATGTCGCACCAAAGCCAGAAGGAAATCTTATGTTTTTCATAGTAGAAATGATGTTTTCTTTCTCATTTGATGTAAAAATCCATGGAGCATGAACATATGAGTTGTCTTCATGCAACCACATGTTTGGCATGATATTGGCAACTCGAAGGTCCTTTCTTAACTTTATTTGTGCTTCAATGTTAGTTCCATTTAGATGTTTCCACAAGCACTCTGCCACATTTTTCCCGATGTGCATAGTATCCAATAGGTGGGCTATTGGCAAGTTCTCATAATATTCTAATTTGTAGAAAATAGAGAGTCTTTTCATTCCTGGGGGAAAACATGTCCCTTCTTTTTTGTCATACATTGCTTTCCACCTAGCAGGGTTCATCTTTATTGGCTTCCTCATTTCAACTTCCTTTCCATTGAACTTATGTTTATCACGCACTCGATAGCGATGATTTTGTGGTAAGAATTGTCTATACTCATCATATACAGTTTTATTGAGATCCTTTGATTGCCTATGCAACAATTTTGGCCCACATGATGGACATCCATGTTTCCCCTTTGTTTGTAGCCCTAAAATAAGATTGTAAACCAAATTTAGTAAATACTAAAATGAAGACAATAATTATAAATGTAATTTATAATACATTACAACAACAAATATTACCACAACAAATAGAGAGCCCCGGGGCGTCATGAATGGTCCAGATAAGAATTGCATGAAAGAGGAAGTTTCTATCAATGACAGGTCTTGATACATCATACATATTTACACCATTCCATAATTCACGAAGCTCGTCAATGAGGGGCTCCATGTATACATCCATATCCTTTACTTGATATTTTCCTAAGTAAACAAAGTGTTCTTTATTAGGATTAACTGAATTGAAATATTTTTATATAAAATTCAAGAGAGCATTGCATTCATATGTTTTAGTACCTGGTATGATAAGAGTTAACATTGCATGTTCCTTTTTCATTGCCATCCAAGGGGGAAGATTGTTGTTTATAATTAACACTGGCCAAATAGAATACGTTGTTCTAAGATCTCCAAAAGGATTGACACCATCCATTGCTAGAGAAATTCTTGCATTCCTTGGCTCATTTCTTAAATGTGGCCATTTTTCCTCAATATCTTTCCAATATTTACTATCCGCAACCATACGCATGACACCATCTTGGCTTCTCCCTTGTGCATGATAATCCATATATTTTGCCAACTCCTTGCACTTGAACATTCTCTCAAACCTTGGCTTTAGTGGAATGTGTCGTAGTACTTTATAAGGAACCTTCTTGGATACTTGATCTTGACGGTATCTATTTGTGTGACACACTGGGCATTGTTGTAAATTTGCATTCTCTCCATAGTACAATATATGGTCATTTGGACATGCATCATATGTCTTGTACTCCATTCCAATGTCTTTCATTATTGAAGATACTTCTCTATGAGAATGAGGCAACTTATTGTCCTTTGGAAGTATTTTGTTTGCCAAAAGTCTGCATAGTACAAATAATTATTTTTATAAGTATACACAATATTCAAAACTTTTAAGACATCTAGAGCATTAATTTATAGGAATATCAAAACCAACCTTAATATATCAGTAAAGCATGTGTTTGTCAATCCATGTGTAACCTTCAAGTTCAACAACAACATAAGTGTCGCCAATATAGAAGATTCAGCATTTGCAAAAAGAGCCGTCCTAGCCAATTGAGCGAGGGGTGAATCAATAACTTCTTCAAAAGATGTGTAGAAGTCCTGGATAAATTCATTGACACCAGCCTCATTTATCTGTGAAGTGGTTTCATCCATAAATGTGTTTTGTCCTTCATCTTGACAGTCGCTACTATCAATATAATCCATATGTTCTTCAGGAATATTGGGAACCGGAAGCGACTTTTCATAAAAAAAAAATCAATTCAAATGATCAATAATAATGTATTAAATAATGTGCATATTTATTTATTATAAGAAAAACAATTTGTTAATTATAGTATACCTCTTCTATATAAACTCCATGGTCCAATCTATGGATACCAACTAGCCTTCGCTTCTTTAGTTTCCTATTTTGGCACATTTTGCAACTGCAATATATCATTTCATTGAAGTATTCATCTGTCCCTGGAACAGGTCTTGTTGCCTGTTCATCTGAATATTCAGATGATGATGTGCTCTTTTCCTGAATGCACCATGTACTATGCTCGATAAGACTGCAACTTTTAACTTGATTATTAATTATTTTTTGAGATAACATGACCAATGAATAAACCTAGGGAGTGAATCTATGAATATTTAATTTTTTAGTGTTGAGTGAGCACTGAAAATCTGTCCAACACTTTGAGGAAAGTCTCTCAAAGTGTTCCAACAAGCCTCTAACTGGTCACAAACAAACTTTTGAAGTGTCGTTTTAAAGTTATTTCTAAAAATAAAACCAGACTCTAACTAAATCAACAACATAAATACTACAAATACCAAAAACACAATACATACCTGGTCTGCCATTTGTATATATTCCAAGAAAGTAATGTAACAAAAATCTGCAAAGAAAAATGTGTGGACGTTAGTTAGGTTCATTACATAAACAACTGCTGAAATATATGACAACTTGTATACCAAAAAACCTTTTACTATTTTGTTTCTGATTGTAAATTCACAAAATGCAGGCAGACAATGAATAATAACTGCTCTTCAATGGGAAATGGGACTCGTGATGAGAGCTAAGGCATTCCTAAGTCACCTCATTAGGCTTATACAAATCAAATTATTGTAGTTACATTGTGATTTGATGGCCTAATATTCATAGAGAGCCACACAAAGTTTTCCAACAACCAAAAATCAAATGTTATTTTGTTTTGAGATGAAGGATCTAGGTGAGTTGCATTATTACTATGAAATTCTAATGACTAGAGATATGCATAATTATAATTATCAAAGCATTGTCTTCAAACAATTTTGAATGAAGAACAGCAAGCCTATATCAATTTTTCTCCACCAAAACTGAAAATTATCACACAAAATATAGCTATAATGATGTTGATTGGGTTACAGACATTGATGGAAGAAAGTTGATGACATATTATGTCTTTAATCTGTGTGGGGGGAAATCAATTGATGTAGAAGACAATACTTTGTTGCTTGACCAAGTCTAGATGGCTCATGATCTGACTTGTTGGTCATAGAAGTGGCACATTGATTTGTTGGTCATAGAAGTGGCATATTGATAGTGGTTACTTGGATGGATGAGATGGTTTCTAGAAGAGTACTCCCCTCGGATTGTGATGAGCATAGAAAATCACTAGACCACTAGAATGAGAGAAGACTAGAGCCCAGCAACCAATGAATAGCCCAGGACTTCCCCAAATAAAACCCAAACTCATTGGAGGAAGAAAATACTACCAACAGAACTGGAAGACATGCACATACAAATAAAAAACTATAAAAAACTTACCCCAGTCGATGACAATGCCCAAAGGGGAGGATGCTTTGAGGGAAACATTATCATTTATAAGTATTACCTTCTCTGAAATCCCAAGGAAATCTAGAAAACAGATGGAATAATTACTTGTTGTCTTTGTAAGGCATTCATGGAAACAACTAATAAATGATATCAATTGCATGCCATATCCATACAAGGAGTATTTGCAGTCATAATTATATATTTTTGTGCACCTTTAATGGCCATACTGCTCACAATATTCTTCTTTCTACCTCAGTTGACCTCAAATGAAATGAAGATGATAATGTACCATCAAGGACTTATACATGCCTGTGTGGATTGCTTTAGCCTAGTTTAAGATATTTTGCCCTTGCCCATGATCTTCATCAAAGGTTTAGCACAATACAGATGTTGTCTTTGATATTTATCATAGGCAAGGAAAAATTATCTCAAACAACATCTTTAACTAGGCTAAAGCAATCTACACTCGTGAATAAAGATGACCATATGGACTGAGGCAGGCTCATAGAGCCTTGTATGCAAGCATTGATGACCAGCCAAGGATAACTGTTTTGGAAACCTGTCTGATTGTCAAAAGAAAAGTGAAGGATGAAATATTGACTGCATCTTATATGTTGATGGCATCATTTCAGTGAATCCAACTTCCAAGAATGATGGAAGTGATAAAAGATGAGCTTCCTGCATAAAGATTTTGAAATTATAGCTCCAATGTATTTAGATTTTCCAAGTTAAGTATGTAAGGAAGATATTGAAATTTGAAACGTATTTGACATTGTTGATGATAAATCTGCAACAACTCCTATTGAAATGGATATGAAGTTATCGACTCTTAAAGACTCAAAGCTAGTGGATGCAACACTACACAGTAAATTGGCAGAAGTCTTATTTATCTTGTCACTATTTGATCGGATTCAAAAGGTATTGTTGGTGGCATGATATCATGATTTATGGCTTTCCTCAATAGCTATTCATTGGAAGTCAGCAACATGGTTTTAAGTATGTGCACAAATATGACACTAAGCTGCTTGATCTCACACCCATTTATAAATTTCAAACCGCTCCACCTAATAAACAGGATTTCAAACCAGAACCAATTAAAGAGCAAGTAAGTTGACAAGAACAAGTTAAAGAGCAAACAGAGCACTCAGGTAAAAGAAAAGTCAGATGAAAGATACAATGGGGTTTAAGTTTATCATCACCAATTTCAAAGTGGGTTTGAAATTACAGCAATGCAAGTTACAAGTTATTTAGTAACAAAGTAATTTTTTGTGTAATTGTGTTGAGATTTAGGGTATGAGTTGTATGTGAAATAATATTGTTTATAGGTAATTCAGGTTTAACTAGACCTTGTATAGTTTTTAATGACAGTGGGAGGTGGGTATTAATACTTGATGGTATTACTGGATTATTGCTAATGCTTCACATGCATCTCTTAGAAAATTTAGGTACTTAAATCTTATGTGATTTGGTTGAAATTAGAACATATTCTCCCACAGGGTTCAGGTTGCCTTTTGGCATTGTAGTTAGGCTTTAGTTTTTAGCTTGTAAGTGCTAAGAAAACCTAATTAGGTGAAGGGGAAATGTAGATTTTTCTCTGGAATGTGCACAGTTGTCATTATTCCAGATCTCTCTTGAGACTCAGGGCCTTGTTGTCCATTTCACATGCCAAAGCCTTAAATTATCCATCTTGTAGTATCAACAAATTGTTGATTTTGTAGATCATGGATGCATGAGGGGTGATACGTTGAACCAAACTTGTATCTGGGTTGGTTTCATTCTGTGTCGTCTAATGGCAACTCACCTACTGCAAATGGTGTACGATTAACATATGGAAATGCTTAAGACAGAGGACAAACTAGCAGCAAGCCTGGAGTACCGTGATTCTGTTTTAGCACCATTCTACTTAAAATTAATTTGAATAATAATGTGCGCTAGTGGCCAAAGATGGTCAATGGGACTGCAAAAAGATCGATGACCAGGAAGTACACTTGGATTGCCCAGAGCATCTCCTAAAACAGTAGAACTGGAAAGTGCCAATATATTTAAATATCATATGGCATGTTTATGGAAGTTCCTCGAAGGCCATTCTAATCATAGTATTATGATGCAACAATCCATTATTTAGCATGCTGTGTTATATATTTACTATTCAATAGTTTGGCAAACTCTAAGCACCAACAACCTTATACTATAGCACTTGTTCAAAACACAGATCTATGTTAGATCTTTTGATCATAGGTAGGATGTAAACAGTCTCTGGAAAGCAAATCTTATGTACTTTTTTCTTCCTTAATGGAACACGAACCTGTAGATGTTAGAATCATTGAAACAATAAAAGATAAGATAATTTTACTAATATTCAGGGGCGACCAAAACAGTAGGTCAGTGGTACTAGACAATACAGCAAGACAATTTGGTTGACCCATTTAATAAAAACATGTTCATTTGCATTCTTGTTGCATCAAAGAATAGATTCATAATAAATTGGTTGCAAATATATGGCTAGACTAGGATTGAGCAGGCAAGCATCCACAATAATCTCTAGTTTTCTCACAATTATATTCTAGTTGTGTATAAAAAGCTGGTTGCTATTAAATGGCTAATTGGGTATGGATAGGGTTTTGATAACATCCAAAATCGACTCTAGTTGCAATTAGATCAATAATACTCAGTGCTCATCAATAGGTTAGTACGGGAGCATATTAGAATTAAACTGGAATCAGACCAAAAATGTTTGGAAGATAGGTTTGAAGAGTTGGTTGACTAAAAATTACATAAATATGCAAGATTTAATTAAAATGATTTTCATGTACATCAATGTAAGTCCAAACCATTAGATAGCCTAACGTGTTAGGTCAACTAATTGCCAATTTTTCTGGGCATTTGGCTAGTTTTGTGCTAGCAGGCCTCTAGTTTGAAATTTGAATCCACTTGTCTGAGGCCTACTAGTCTATGCCAAAACGTTTACTAGGGATGCCATCCATGAATTTGGGGAAGCATCCCTTGGGTTTCCCCACAAGATTTTCCTTGGAGAAAATAATAACCATTAAGACACCAAACATGTAGAGTTTTCTCATGTATATATAGCATGTAACAGTAAGGGTGAATATAGAAACATGGCATTGAGTGCAATACATCTGAAACAAAACACGTCAAGTTCTAAATCTTCTAGAGTCCAAAATCATCATGCTACATTAAATTACTACATATCATCATAATTATCCACTATACTAGGATCCTCATCTGATTCATCATTACCTTATTCTTTGGCAGTGATTCTCTAAGGATATTAGTACTGGTGCAGGGAACCTCTAGTGCTGCTTGTGGTTCCAAGTCCATCAACCCTAAATCATTATCCCCAAATGTTTCCAATTGAGTATGATTTGTTGAAATTATGATGATATGTGCTGAAACAATTACTTGTTCCTTCTTTCTGCTACAATATTAGTTAAACAATTGTAGATAGAACATAAGCCAAATGCACAATAGAAGACAGCCAAGAACTAAATGAGAGGGAGAGAATTTATGTCCAATAACTAGGGCAAAATCCACAAGGGGAAAACCCAACCAGATTCTTCTTTTATTAGATATAATAACTTTGTAATGGGAATATTATAATCAAATTGTTTTTAGTGTGATTTTTTGAAGATTTGTTTATGTGGATTTTTGGGATCTAATTTCTCTAAAATTTTCTGGTCTAATTTCTTTAAAATCAGAACAGAAATTTATTGAAAACAAAGGTTGGATGGATAACCTTGCACAATAATCAAAGTGTTTTAAGGATTTTTTATGGCGCTGAATCTATATATACAGTAAAAAAACAATTTAAATAACATAAATCTGGGCTATTTTAGCTTTTTACAGAACTGGACAATTTTATCTGCTTTTCTCAAATTTCCAGCTCTATCTTGGAGCTATTTATCAGATATCTTCTTTTTAAGCCTTTTGGTGAACATGACCAATTCTCTGGGAAACGTGTTTTAACATTTAACATAATTTGCCCCAGTTACTTGCCGTAGCCCCTACGAAATGATGTTCTAGCTTTATTGGCATTCTTCCACTCTGCCATTTAAATTATTCCGTTGAGGCATAATGCTCTTCAGACAGGCTGGGTTTGTCAAATGTAAGATATTGATATTAAATATATATTCTGTGACAATTACAAATTTAGCCTCTGAATACTCTTACAAAGTTGATCAGTTGTTGGTCTGGACTCTGATTATATGGTTTACTCCAATTTTATTTTAATTTTTTTTAGTCAAAAACCAAAAGCAGTGGTTTGCTAGCGTAGACAAGTTTAACCTTTTAAGAATTCAGTTCTTTTATCAAATTGAAATATCTGAACAAGTGAAACAAAAGCTGGGACACTTATCTTTTGAGATCATTTGTATCATGGCGCCCAAAACCAGAGGCCATATCTTTTGTGTCCATTTCTTTTTTAATCAGAAGTCTAAATTCCATAAATGTTTCTAAAAATTATTCCGCTAAAATAGGCTTCTTTATATTGTGCTTCCAACAATGGAATATATTTAAAATTCCGTGTTTTATTTTATTCTTCCAATGGTGCATTATCTACCTTGAAAAGTGGTTCAAAGCAATTGAGTCATTGTTCTAATATTGCATTGATTGGATTGTATGACTACCAATTTTAGCTCATCCCAGGCCACATCAGCTTCGATGTGTGAAATAAACAAGGTGGTCAACATTGGCCAAATATGTGTCTTATTCAATGTTTTAGAGTCTGGAATCGGTTTTGAACCAGCCACCTATCAAACTGGGTTTTGAATCAAAATCCAGTTTAATGAATCACTTTTAAAAAAATACATAAAATGATTAATTTTAAATGGAATTTTTTTCTCAAAATTCCAGAGACCAAATATACAAAGTTTGCTCATCTATATACCATGTAAAGGTGAATATATCAAAATGGCAGAGTGCAATACATATTAGCGACAAAATACATAATTAATGAGTCTCTAAATGGCCTTTAGAGTCCAAAAACCATGCTACATTGTTCTAATATTGTTTGTATGACTATCAATCTCAGCTCTTCCCAGGCTACATCAGCTTCAATGTGTGAAATAAACAAGGTGGTCAACATTGGTCACATATATGTGTTCCAGCCAATGTTTTATAGTCTGGAATTGGTTTTTGAACTAGATACCTATCGAACTGAGTTTTGAACCGATATATAAAATGTCTGATGAATCACTTTTTAAAAAATACATAAAATGATTAATTTAAATGATTTTTTTTCAAGATTCCAAACTATGATTCCAACCATTAGAGATCAAATATAAAAAAAAATTTCATCTATATACCATACAAGGGTCAATATATCAAAATGGCATAGAGTGCAGTACATATTAGCGACAAAATACATAATCAATGATCCTCTAAATGCCCTTTAGAGTCCAAAAACCATGCTACAAGCCACTGGGTCATTGGCTTACTACAAATCATTGATGAACATGATTACTCATCAAACTTATCACTACTACTAGAAATGGGATCAAGAGGACCTACATAAACATCATTCGACTCAGTCTCCTGACTCCTTGAATTCCTCCACCTTATAATACGGTAGATAAAATTTAACATGTGTAATCAATGATTTTGGTTTGAGTGAAGGGTTTTTTTATCTCTCAAATTCTCCCTAGAGGAAAAGTCACAACTTCTCCAATAGGCAAGCTGCCCACTGTTACCTCAACAACTTTGTTCCTTACTTTTAGGTTCAGGAAATGGTTTCTTACCTAAGGGGAAATCTCTAGACTAAATCCTAAGCCTATCATTTTAGTACAAGTGAGTGAAAGGGACAAAGATTTGATTATGTATAAGAGGTGAATCAAATGATTAATATATTAGAGTGCCTAGTCCAAAGCCCCACTAGATAGATACAAACCTTGTGGTAGCAAGAGATCAGCCACCAGTATCACCTTAGCAGCCTTTCTCTAGCTATTTAGTGGCAAATTATACCACAAGGGGGGCTTCCCTATATATAGATCACCTAAATATTATTCAACAAGAAGAGCTTAAGGTGATGGAAAGATCTAATGATTGGGATAGGGTTCTAATACATCCACAAAGACTAAGATACTTTTCACCAAAGTTCAAGTACTCTATCCTTAGACCACTTACATAAAGTAATTATTAGAGAGATGTTATAAGTTAGAGTTGATGTATTTTCAATGATATGGCATGCAATGTCATATAATAGCTAGAAGAAATAGCCAGGGCGTTGGAGGCAAGGTCATGAATCTCATATGGCCTTTTGGCAAGAAATACAAGATGAGGACCTTCAAATTTGATTGGAGCAATCTCAGTTACAATATCTATCATCAAGACTAAGTTGCCACTAAGCATAATCAACCTGTCAACTTCATGTTATGCCAAGATATGTAATTTACCAACTTCATGTTATGCTTCATAGAATCCATAATACAGAGGACAGGAGGCTTAATGAATTTTATTGTTCCGTTCAACGCATTACACTGTTCCTATTGCATTACTTGCATATCAATAAACTTGCACATCACAATATGATCTTAATTACATATATTAGACATATTTTACAAAATCTTATTGGAACACATCTCAAAATTTGGATGTGACATTGTTTTTGGTAGAGAAAAGCCTTTGAATTTTACTTTGCTGAAATGCCCTACTTAATTGTTTCTATGAATAACCAAAATCTCTATTTCCTCCAACCTAGTCTTGAAAAAGATGCAACCAATGAAAAATTTGAGAGATATTTCCAACATATCCAACCTTCGTACAAGCAAGGAAAGAAAGCAGAAAGAAACTTAAATACCTTGATCTAGGGCTTCCAGAAAATTATGGAATCGCTCCAACTTGTGAACCTGTGCTTGTTGATCAGATGTTAACCCAGTTATATAAACCCTAACTCCAAACTAAACCTTGAAGCAGCTGCGTTGTACCCTTTCGCTGAAAATTTGACGCCAAATAATATTTCCCGCTCTCCATGAAGGAATCACAGCTCCATGCTTCTCCAATGCAACCCCTTAAAACCAAGGCTGATTGCTGTTGTGCCGACACGCAGGATTAACCGCTTTGTGAAGGCTGTATGGGATGTCTTGGGCGGCCACGTAGGACTGTGCGATGTGGACGGCTTCATTTGTGAGGGAAAGATTTCAGAAGATTTCACTGTACTGTACCTTAGGTTATAGCTGAGAGCTCAACGGCCACCAATTCAGCCTACTCTCCAATTGGTTCAGCCTGCGAAATCAACAAATGATCGACACACACGCCACCTGATACTTCGTGTTGACAAAGGCCGATTAAGCTCTGCATCGAACAAACCCTGATTTTTCTTCGAATCAAATTTTTGATACAGAGATATACCTAAGACTTGATAACCATATTCAATATTAAACTAACTTTGACATGGAATATGTGTTTTGGAAACTTGACATAAAAATTCCAGACATAGCATATAAATTTCAAACATGATATATAACTGAAGGGCTTCGTGAATACATACCCATAATACTGCATCTAGAGAGGCCACAAATTACTTTTGGGCGCCAGTAGGAATGAATGTTCTAAAGCGTGAAACCCAAAACCTCTACTCAACCAGAAATCGTCCCTCGACTAGGACTCTTGCAACATACACACCATCTTCTCAACACCAATAATTAACCCAATCATGATCACACAACAATTAACCTCGTCTGTAACAAAAAATACCCCCTAAATGAGTCCTTAGCTGACACATTCGTTTAATAGACAACATCCTTAACATGATTTCTAGGTTGGTGAAATAAATCCATCGCATGCACGGGGGTGGTCGCACCACCCCCATATTTGATACCCCTCCCGCTTCTGACCGTCACCGGGGACATTAAAATATATAATTAAAATTAGATAAATATTTAAAAAAAGTTTATGAACCTTTGATGAATGATTATAAAAATAATATAATAATTATAAGTCATTGAAATTAATTTTTATTTTTAAGTTTGATTAAAAAAATTATAAAAAGATTGACTAGTTTGTTTTAACGATTGAAGACAAAAAAAATTATGTCTTTGGTTTTCATAAGCTAACAAGTTATAAAAATCAAATTGTGAAGGAATAATGTTTAATATTGAAAATGTTTATATATGGTAACACAAAAAGAACTTGTAGCAATTTTTTTTTTTCATCCCATGAAAAAATTGTATACTCACTATTTCATTGAAATCAAAGTATACAGTATTACTATTCCAATACAACTTTTTGGACATGTCTGTCAAAACTATGGCATTCTAACAATTAGGAGCATAAAATAGTCCAACATAAAAAAACATGCAAGTTCCCAATACAACTTCAATTCAGAAAAATGTTGTTGGCGTTCACCCTAAGGACATCAATGACTTTTTCTGTAATCACCAAATGTCCTACAGTTTGGAGTAATGTTTCCTTTGATCTTCTATCCACTTCAACGTTGTTTTCTTTGTGGATATGTGATACCTCTAGCTCAAAAATTTCTTGTAATTGTCGAATTCTTTGTTGACACAGTTTTATGGCCAAACTATGTAATGTGTCAATCCCTAAGAACCAATCAAAAACCACTTGAGAATTGTCAAATATTTGTAAGAAGTTCACCTACCTGGATATTGCAAAGTCAAGGAAAATCTAAATCCCAATTAATTCTATTTTATTAGTAGTTATAAGCCCCAATCCCAGGCTAAGAAGGGAAGTGTGATTTTTGTTCAAGTGAAATGTAGCTACCGCTCCACAAATCGCCCTAGCATGATTTTTGGCTCCATCAAAGAAGGCCCAAGCCTTTGAAGTATCTATTCTAGGTCCAATTGGAATTTTGATTTTCTTCTTTAAACCTTCTATGTTGAATTCCTTCATTATCGTAGTTGTTTTATGCACCGTCTATCAAATATTTGGATTTTATTATTAGAGATGGTTATATTCCCATGTAACCATACATGCCAAAGTACCAATCTTGGAAGGCCAGAAAGATGCTCCAAGGTTGGGGATTTTATCCACTCTGTGAGGAATTCTCCTCATGACCTACATAACCACGTACCCACACAAGCCTCCCCAAACAAAAATGAAGGTTTAAATTGAATATTATTTATTCAATTTCAAAGTTTTGATAATAAGAAATCAAATTTGCATTGAATCAATTTGTATCTCTAGTGTGAGTTGTTGTATCTTTATATCATGTAGGCATAAAGAAGACATGTCATGCTGGTAATATTTATAAATCCAAGCAAGTGGAAAAAATAGTAAATGCAAGCAAGTAAATTAGGAAAAAAATACAAACAAGTGGAGTAAGTCATAAGAAGATTTGCAGGTGGAGCCATAAAGGATTGGTAGGTACTATTTATAAATTCAAGGAGCAAGATGATAGAGATTTTATTCGAATTGGAATTGTTTCTTTTTTGTGAGATGGAAAAAAATTCACAACAACTAAAACTTTTGATCTTCAACACCCACTACTAAGATGTAATTTGAATAAATTAGTGCTGTATGCCTGCATAACCTCCACAAAAATAAAGATATATATATAAATTTCAATAACACAATTTATGATAAAAATATAACTTACAAAAGAATTCATAGAGCTCGTGATATAAAATTTTATTGATTCTTTTAGGGTTACTAGTTGGTATTTTAGTTTCTAGTTACTATTGTGTTTTATTTGAAGACAAAGAAGGGGAGTAAATATATGGTATTGAAAATGTACCAGCCACCCTTACAACATTTAATACATTGGTGAGTGAGAGAAAAATATTCTTTGAAAAATGAAATGAACAATAGTTCATTTACTAAGTAATAGACACATATTAATAATATATAAGATATATATGATTAATATAAGGGAGCCATTTGTAACACCCACTCCCCAACCATTTCATGTTATGATTAGTTATTATCCTACCTACTAGAAGATTGATTGCTTGGTAATTTCTTGTTGATATTATTACTATACATACAAGGTATGTGTATGTTATCTACATATACATAACTCACATGGATATGTTAGTATTATATGGTTTATTATGCTAAAGCATTTATTAATGATTAAGCTTATGATTAGCATTAATATTGATTAAGCTTGATAATTTTTTTAACTATAGCCTTATGAATAATTTAATATTAAATTAATTTTGGCCCTCTCATGACTCTTTTACTTTAATTAAATAACTAAAATCATTTGATTATTTATCATGTATTAATTCTTATTGTTTGGGTTTGTTGAAGTTTTGGGGAGAGAGGAGAGGAATAAAGTTGAAAGAGTTTGGATACTAAAGATTCTCTAAGGAGGCTAAGAGAGGTGTTAGCTACTTAACGATCTGAGCACATGGTTTGAAAACACTATGGGTGGAAATTAGGGCTTGGGCACAGAGGGTTAGGGAATTTGGGGAGGTTCCCTAGGGCTAGGATGTTGGAAAGGTTGTTCCTAGTTGGTTGGGTCACAAATTTAGTCAGGTGGGCCATGACTCTTTGCCTCAATAGTTGCATGTACCATCGCATCGATTAATATCATGTTGCCGCCCCAGTTTCCTTCAGTATCAAGTGACATCATAATCGATGGATGTAAATTTCAGCTGTACAGCTAACACTGTCAACACTCTGGTTTTGGACCATTCCTCTATTCACCCAAGCTTGGTTCCAGACCGAGAAACCTTTGAGGTTTCCAGAGAGCCTGATTAGAGACTTCAGGTTGTGATATGGGGCATATTTTTCCTTCCAGAGTTTTTCCCAAGAGGTGTTGGGGCTGGTGATCCATCTCCACCAGTTTTTGGCGCCCATAACTTTTCCCAACAAGTCTGGGTCTCTGAGACCAAGCCCCCCATCTTTTTTAGGTATGCAGGTTTTTCTGGGTCTGGGTCTGTGTCTCTTGTTGAGTTGAATGGTCTAGGAGGTAATGAGGAAGAAGAGTTTTGATTTGGTTTTATTGATGGAGGTGCCAAAGGCCTGGGAAAAATCAACAAGAATATTGTGGAAGGAAAGGGCTTCTTTGACCGAGGGAGAGCCCATAAGAAGAGTGTCATCCACATATTATTGGTGGGTTGAAGGGGGGTTAGAGGGGTAGAGATTTAAACCAGGTATGCTTCCATAATAAGGTGTTTTCCTATAATGGATTTAATAAATTACAAGTAGAGCTTGTGCTAGTTGGAAGATCCATTTACAATTACAAGCATACATAACTTAACTAGTTGATTGAGAGGCAACGAGTAAAATTCTTGATCAGCTTGATATGTCAAACAAGTATGGATTTATTATGAAGTGATCATCTGCCATGGTTTAGGTTGTTGTTTGTATGGATGCAATACAAACATGCTAGGGAGTGTGATGGCCAAGTGTCAGGGAAACACAAGGCCGGAGCACTAGTTTCAAATGCATGGAGATGGAGTATCAGCCAGTTCCAGGTGTGCTAAGAAGGGAGTGACATGGTATTCTGGGAAATGCCAAGGCATGTTAGAGTGCTAGGGAAGCATAAAAAGATGTTCCAAGTGCCAAGGTGTGCCAATGTGTGCTAAGGAGTGTTAGGGAGTGCCAGGAAAACATAACAGAGCACTAGGTCAAAATGCATAAATGAATGAATAAGAGGGTGTGACAGGGAGCGTTAGCGAGTTCTAGGTGTCTTGAGGAGGTGTAAACACGTCAATCACAAGAGAGGGATTTTGGAAGTTTTGATCTTAGGCATTCATCATTTTTTAATATTCCTAAACCCGAGGTCATCTTTCCCTTGAGCCTTTATTTGAGAGTCCTTATTTTGCTTCTAAAGTAGGGAACCTATTATCTAATCCTCTTCTTTGAATGGGCATTAGAAATCACATTGTGCATCATTATTGGTCTCATCATTCTAGTAATTTCCCTGTACCGAGACTCCTCCCATCAGTGAAAGTGCATAAAGAGCAGGGGAAATTGAATGAGGTGAAAATGGGTCCTTCTCCCATTGTTTCCACTTGATCTAGTAGTAGTCCCTTTGGAACCCCTTCTACGACCCTTGCTAAATTAAGTGCTAACATTTTTCAAAAAAAAATATAAAACAGATGGCTCATTTGAAAAGAATAAATCTAGGCTTGTGGCAAAAGTTTTTACACAAAAAGAATGGGTCTATTATGAGAATACTTTTTTCCCCCATAGCAAAATGGGATACCATATGGACATTCTTTGCCCTAGAAACTCAAAAAGTTGGAAATTCCATCAAATGGATGTAAAAACTGCTTTCTTGAATGGAGATATGAAAGAGAATGTTTTTGTGTCCCAACCAGAAGGATTTTTTATGAAGGGTTAGGAACATAAAGCATGTAAGCGGTAAAATCCTTGTATGGCCTCAAGAAAGCACCACGAGCCTAGTATAATAAGGGGTTAGGGGAATAGGGGCTTAGGGGTTAGAGGTTTAGGGTTTAGGGGAATAATGTGTTAGTGGTTAAGGGGTTAGGGATTGGGGGCTTAAGGGTTAGCGGATTTAGGCGCCTTTAGGGGTTAGGGGCATAATGAGTTAGTATTTAAGGGATTAGGGATTCGGGTTCGGGTTAGTATTTAAGGGATGAGTTTCCTTGTTGCCCTATAATTTTGTAGAATTTCTAACTTCATATTTGGGATAGGAAATTTTAGTAATTTTAGGCATAAGTTAAGATGTTTTTATTTCTATTTTTAAGGCCTCCTAGTCATTAGGAAAGTTGAGTCTTATGATTAGGATTAATTGTGGCATCCTATGTATTTTTCAAACTCCAATACACCAAGGCAAATATGTGGAGGACATTTGGGGGAAATGTGATTGTCCATCAAATGTAGATCGGATTTGGGGAACTTGTAGCTCTTTTCCTTGGACCCTACTAGTTCTTAGAAGTTAAGGATTTTATGGGTTAGGGGTGAGGGGTTAATGGGTTAATGGTTAAGCGTTAACAATTTAGGGATTAAGGGGTTAGGGATTTAGGTGTTAGTGGTTTAGGGGTTTAAGGGTTTAGAGGTTTAGGGTTTTGGGGGTTAAATGGGTTAGGGTTTTATGGGTTTAAGGGGTTAGATGGGTTAGGGGTTGGGAATTAGGGCTTAAGGGGTTAAGGGTTAGATGTTTAGGGTTTACGAGGTTAAATGGGTTTAGGGGTTTAGAGGTTTAGGGGGTTAGGGGATTTAGTAGTTAAGGATTTTAGGGGTTAGGGGTTAAGGGGTTAAGGGGTTAGATGTTTAGGTTGTTAAATGGGTTAGGGGTTTAAAGGTTTAGGGGGCTAGGGGATTTAGTAGTTAAGGATTTTAGCGGTTAGGGGTTAAAGGGGTTAGGGGTTAGGTTTTGGGGGTTAGGGTTTGGGGGTTAAATGGGTTAGGTTTTTAGGGGTTTAATGGGTTAAATGGGTTAGGGTCGGGAATTAGGGTTTAAGGGGTTAGGGGTTAAAGGTTTAGAGGTTTAGGGTTTAAGGGGTTAAATGGGTGAGGGGTTTAGGGTTTAGGGGGTTAAATGGGTGAGGGGTTATAGCCATTTATTAGGTAAACAAGGCATAATATAGTTGTAGTAACAATAACTTGGTCAAGTTGTTATAGTCAAGGCAAGACTTGGTTGGGATCCCAAGTTCCAAAAAAGTAAGGGTAATTGTGAGGGCATGAGAACTAAGGAGTGTCGGTGTGTGCCAAGGAATGCAAAGGCATGCTAACACATGCTAGAAAGTGTCAATGGATGTTGAGGAGTGTTAGGGAGTGCCAGGACATTGCAAGGGAGAACTAGGTCAAAATGCATGGAAATGAACGAATAAGAGTGTGTGCCAAGTAGTGTCAATGAAATCCAAGTGTCTCAAGTATAAAGTGTGTTAGGGGAAGGCCAGAATAAGACTTGTAGGAGGTAAGCCTATGGTTACATAAAGGGTTGCACAAAGTAGTTTCAAACAAAGGGAAACTTTGGGTTGGGCACAACATTTATTTTCCAATGACTTGGTTGGGTTCCCAAGTCGCAAAAAAAAGTAAGGTTATCTATGACGGCATGAAAGCTAAGGAATACCAAAGTGTGTCAGGGAATTCCTAAAAGTACTAACACATGTTAGGCAATTCCAAGGCATGATAGGCATGCCAAGATGTGGCAGGTGCTAGGGTGTGGCATGAATACATGCTAGGGAGTGTGAGGGCCAAGTGTCAAGGAAACACAAGGGAGCACTAGTTTAAAATTCATGAAAATCAATCATTAAACTGGTACAAAAAAAATGATTTTATATATTCACATACAGGACAGTCACAAGATATCAGCAAAATCACATACTTATCGAAATCCTCAACCAGGAATATGCTACATTGCTTCTTAATGCGCTTTCAACTAGGTAGGCATCAATGACAATCATTACAATGGGTTAAGGGGATCTAAGAGAGAATTATGTAAGGATTTCCTTCTAGGTAAAGTCCATTGGTATTACTATCGTTAAAGGGGGTGGCCTACAAGGATACATTGGTAGCTACTAATGCAAGAGCATAATTTCAACAATTTATTTCAAAATTTGTACTTGTCCTCCATGAGGTCTTAGAGATTTATAGAAGAGGAAGTTGGTTTCCTTGTTGCCCTATAATTTTGTAGAATTTCTAACTTCATATTTGGGATAGGAAATTTTAGTAATTTTAGGCATAAGTTAAGATGTTTTTATTTATATTTTTAAGGCCTCCTAGTCATTAGGAAAGTTGAGTCTTATGATTAGGATTACTTGTGGCATCCTATGTATTTTTCAAACTCCAATACACCAAGGCAAATATGTGGAGGACATTTGGGGGAAATGCGATTGTCCATCAAATGTAGATCGGATTTGGGGAACTTTTAGCTCTTTTCCTTGGACCCTACTAGTTCTTAGAGGCTGTATTTGGAGCGGTTAGGAGATAAAAGCATAATATGCCCAAGAATATTAGCGTTGGAGCACCTATGGTTTGGGATAAAGTGTAAGGGGTTCTAGGAGTTAATGGGTTTAAGGGTTTAGGAGCAAGGGGTTAACGGTAAAGGGTAAAGGGTTAGGGCTTATGGGATTTGAAGGTTAGGGGGTTTAAGGGTTAGAGGTTAATGGATTAGTGGTTAAGGGATTTAGGGGTTAATATTAACCATCAAGGGATTACATGTCAGGGGATTTAGGGGTCAAGTGCCTAAGGGTTATGTTATTTAGGTGTTAGAAGGTTAAGGGGTTAGGGGTTAATGAGTTTAGGGGTTAGGGGTTATGGGTTAAGGGTCAAGCTTTAAGAGGATATGGGATTAGGGTTTATGGGGTTCAAGGATTCTAAGATAGTGGTTAGGGGTTAAGGGGTTAATGGCTTTGGGTTTAAGGGATCAAGGGGTTAATTTGTTATGAGTTATGGGTATATGGATTAAGGGATTATGGCTTTGAGGTTAAAGGGATAGGGACTTTAGTGGTTATGGGTTAAGTGTGTATGGGTTGTGATAATGTGGCCCCTAATCCCCTTGTCACAACTATTGGGGGTTCCCCTATCAATTTCTCTCATTACCTTACCTATAGGTTCCCTAGCCCCTATGCCATAAGGCCCTAAGGCTCCTTCTCATTCTCTAATGTTAGGATTGTAGATCTCAGTAAACCATGCTCGAACCTCTCACTTCTACCCATCCATGCTACCCTTATGTCCCCTCGCCCCGCTCAATACACCAAAAGAACCCCCTCCCCCAAAATTCATGAGAATTGAACATTTAGAGGCAATCATTTAACAACAACTTCACAACCACTCCATTTATAATGGTGTCTTGGAGCTATTAGATGTCATTTCATTGAGCTACAGTGATAGGTGAGAGCTATGCATAGCTCACTAAAGGTGTATCAAGAGACTATTAGTCTATTGGCTATAGAATTTGTCTCTTTTTTGTAACTTAGCGAAATGGAAAAGATGTGGAGACAAACTCCATTCTTCTTCTTTCATCGGGCCATGTAAAATAAATGAAGCAAATAGTCTTAGCCCCTTGGAGAAGGAAAGTTGAGAACAATAATTAGCATGAACAAACAAAGAATCCAATGAGTTAAGCTTAGAGGGGTATCCCTTTGTAAAAAAGCATCCATAAGCTTGTTAGAGTTAGTATGAATCTTTACTAGAGGTTGAGTAGCCTTCACATCGCCAACCACATCCAATAGAAGGGTACCAACCCCTACAATAAAAATGATGTCTCCAAATAAGGTGTAGTTAATACCAATAACATCGCCTTATGAATCTATTACAATATGATTTGGAAAGTACGTTTCCATACATGTGTGAAAGAAAAAATCCATTTGATTAGCAAAAGGAAGTCTTTTTTAAGACCTCCAGAAACCCCCTTGAAGGAGACAAGAAGGGTTTGAAACCATATAATACAAGAAGGGGTTAGAGGTTTAGGCGGTTAAATGGGTTAGGGGTTAAGAGGTTTAGGGGGTTAGGGGATTTAGCAGTTAAGTATTTTAGGGGTTAGGGTTTGGGGGTTAAATGGGTTAGGGTTTTAGGGGTTTAGGGGGTTGAATGGGTTAGGGGTCGGGAATTAGGGTTTAAGGGGTTAGGGGTTAAGGGTTTAAGGGGTTAAATGGGTTAGGGGTTTAGTGTTTAGGGGGTTAAATGGGTGAGGGGTTATAGTAATTTCTTAGGTGAACAAGGCACAATCTAGTTGTAGTAACCGTAACTTGGTCAAGTTGTTATATTCAAGGCAAGACTTGGGTGGGTTCCCAAGTTCCAAAAAAGTAAGGGTAATTGTGAGGGCATGATAACTAAGGAGTGTCAATGCGTGCCAAGGAATGAAAAGGCATGCTAACACATGCCAGAAAGTGTCAATGGATGTTGAGGACTGTTAGGGAGTGCTAGGACATTGCAAGGGAGAATTAGGTCAAAATGCATGGAAATGAACGAATAAGAGTGTGCCAAGTAGCGTTAACGAATTCCAAGTGTCTCAAGGATAAAGTGTGTTAGGAGAAGGTCAGAATAAGACTTGTAGGAGGTAAGCCTATGGTTACATAAAGGGTTGGAAAAAGTAGTTTTAGACAAAGGGAAACTTTGGGCTGGGCACAACATCGATTTTCCAATGACTTGGCTGGGTTCCCAAGTCACAAAAAAAGCAAGGTTATCTATGATGACATGAAAGCTAACGAATACCAAGGTGTTTCAGGGAATTCCTAGAAGTACTAACACATGTTAGGCAGTTCCAAGGCATGAAAGGCATGCCAAGATGTGGCAGGTGCCAGGGTGTGGCATGAACACATGCTAGGGAGTGTGAGGGCCAAGTGTCAGCAAAACGCAAAGGAGCACTAGTTTAAAATGCATGGAAATGAAGTATAAGCCAGTTCCAGGTGTGTTAAGAAGGGAGTGACACGGTATTCTAGGAAGTGCCAAGGCATGTTAGAGTGCTAGGGAAGCATACAAAGTTGTTCCAAGTGCCTAGGTGTGCCAATGCGTGCTAAGGAGTGTTAGGGAGTGCCAGGAAAACATGACAGAGGCGCACTAGGTCAAAATTCATAAATGAATGAATAAGAGTGTGTGACAGGGAGTGTTAGCGAGTTCTAGGTGTCTCGAGGAGGGAGTGACATGGTATGATAGGCAATACTAAGTCATGTTATAGTGTCAGGGCGACAATATACATCCAATATTTTAGATATTCACATATGAGATAGTCACAAGATGTCAACAAAATCACATACTTATCGAAATCCTCAACCAGCAATATGCTACATTGCTTCTTAATGTGCTTGCAACTAGGTAGACATCAAAGACAATCATTGCAATGGGTTAAGGGGATCTAAGAGAGAATTATGTAAGGAGTTCCTTCTAGTTGGTAAAGGACATTGGTATTACATCTATTGTTAAAGGGGGTGGCCTACAAGGATACATTGGTAGCTGTTGATGCAAGAGCATAATTTCAACAATTTATTTCAAAATTTGTATTTGTCCTCCATAAGGTCTTAGAGATTTTTGGAAGAGGAAGTTGGTTTCCTTGTTGCTTTATAATTTTGTAGAATTTCTAATTTCATGTTTGGGATAGGAAATTTTAGTAATTTTAGGCATAAATTAAGATGTTTTCTTATTTTAAGGTCTCCTAGTCATTAGGAAAGTTGAGTCTTATGATTAGGATTACTTGTGGCATCCTATGTATTTTTCAAACTCCAATACACCAAGGAAAATATGTGGAGGACATTTGGGGGAAATGTGGTTGTCCATGAAATGTAGATCGAATTTGGGGAACTTGTAGATTTTTTTCTTGGACCCTACTAGTTCTTAGAGGTTGTATTTGGAGCAGTTAGCACGAAAAAACATAATATGCCCAAGAATATTAGTGTTGGAACAGTTATGGTTAAAACACGAGATTCAAAGTTCAAATCCCCTTGAGTTGCCAACCTAAAAATAATATTTTTTTATCTATTTATTTATTAAATTTTTAGAATGTGATTTAATGAAATAATAAAAATATAATATAAAAGAAATAAATATGACATGATTAAATTTCATGTGGTTTGAATATCGATTTTCAAAAATAAAAAATATAATTTTATCCACTATCCACTCATGATATTTCAATGCAAACTTCCCAATGCTAATGATTTTGTCTTAATTGCTAACTATCTTAAATGGGTTTTGTCTTAATTGTCATTGTCTTAAGTCGCCATTGTCTTAAATATATAGTTATGTCTTAAATATTTTTGTCTCAAAGTGCTTTTGTCTTAAATCTAAATTTTTGTCTTAAAATATTTTTGTCTCAAATTGCTTTTGTCTTAAAATATATTTGTCTCAAACTGCTTTTGTCTTAAATATAAAGTTTTGTCTTAAAATATTTTTGTCTCAAATTCGTTTTGTCTTAAATATAAAATTTTGTCTTAAAATACTTTTGTCTTAAATTTTTTTGTCTTAAATTTTTTGTCTCAAATTGTTTTTGTCTTAAATATTTTTGTCTCAATTTGTTTTTGTCTTAAATAGAAAATTTTGTCTCAAATTATTTTTGTCTCACACTATTTTTGTCTTAAATTTTATATTTAAGACAATTCAATTGATATTAAATTTTAATATAAAATAGCTAAAATAAAAAGTGACTTTTTAAGACAAAAGATTTCTTTTGTCTTAAACAAATGTCTTAAAATGCCCTTGGTGTAGTAGTGTTTTATATCTATATTCCTCCCTGAAACGTACTTGAGCCTCCCAACTCTATCCTTACTCCACTCGTGATCTTTGACATTTAGGTGACTAATGTTTCAATCGAGGAGAGTTTCATTATCTAATTTATTTTTATCTTGCAATTCATGTAAGGCCATGATCATTTCAGTCTCATAAACCGCTTAAAAACTTCATTATAAAAAGGTTTGAGCAAGAGTGATTAGAGTTTCAATTCAGTTCCTTTATGTCTACCTTACCGTTACTTGTTACTTCGTCTCTACCTTTTTTTATTCGTGGAGGAGATTTCAAGTTTAAAACAAAACCTAAACGGTTTGAACAGTACTTCGATGCGCGCACTACGACGGTGGACGTGCATTTCCACGGAAAGCGTCGTTTAACTGTTCAAGCTAAGCATCCAGAGTTCTCCACTGCGCAGTCCAAGGGTTGATTGATCCTAAAATCATGGCGTCATTTTTCTGGATATCATCTCTTATGCAACTTTTGACTTTGTGGCAGTCGGCAAACCTACATTATTATTCAAGCAATTTCGTGAGAACTTCTCAGCAAATTTTTTTGTCGGGTACGACCTTAATTGCCACACTAATTGCCATTTTGACTACGACCCTAATGTATGGAAAGCGAGAAGCCAACTTTTATATGACACGTTCAATGACGTTAAGTCTGCGCAGATATCAAAGCTACTGTATTCGCCAATTAATGTCCGGACCATAAGTAAATCAAAATATCGCTCTGCAAAAGCTGCGGTACCCCCAAAGCGATATTCCGTGGGACTGAAATTTTAAAATTTTAAACATAGGAGGTAGCCGACAATTATCTATGTGCTGAAATATAATATTGCAAAGGGGTTTCATTAGATTGTAATGCAACGTGGATCATTCTGCCACCGAGACAATGTAGCGTATTGTTCTGCCACCGAGCTTCAAATTGTGATCGATGATGTTTTATGATCTGGGAAGATGAGGCAAAAAAGCAAATCCCAAGCGCCTTCAGTTGCGGAACTCATTACCCATCCAATGGATCTTGCTCAATTTCCTTCCTCAAATGTATTTGTACAACATTTTATCACATGGTCTAGAACGATGAAACTAATAATAAGACTAAAAGGTCTACTTAGTTCGTTATCCTAGAACTCTATGATAACTTGGCAAGCAAACAGCCCTTTTATGGGTTTTCCAATCACAATTTGGGATGAATTTCTAAAATAAATCCGGAAAGTAATAGTTTATGAATTGAGTGTAAAGATTTTCACAGTTATAATTCATGTTGTTAACTCGTGTTTTCTTCTATATAATTCATTCATGTTGTTAACTTGTGTTTTCTTCTATTGAAACTGTCTGTTTATCTTGAGGGACTTCACGAAGGATACCATTTATTTGTTCTTGATAATGGGTGAAATTTTCACCAAAATAGCGAGGATGGAGTTTTCACCAAAATAATGGTTTTAATTTTGGTTAGTTATTTTAATTAAAATATATAATTTCTACATAAAATAAAATACAATTGTTAAATATAAGCAGTCTAGATCTATTTTAACTACGGATCTATCAAGCTCCGAGAGGGATCAAATCTCTTGAGGTGCAAACCTATTTTTTGAGTGCAAAACTTGAGAAAAGGTTTGCACCTCGAGAGATTTGATCCCTCTCGGCACTTGATAGATCCGTAGTTAAGATGGATCTAAGCTGGTTTTAGTTGTGTGCGACCAAGGAAAATCTATGGATAATATGAAGAACATATCATTAATTTTATAACAATATGTAAATACATCTAATATTAATATAAACATTATAAATATGTTAAATGTGTTTGATATTTATTGATTCATTTTAAATTTAAATTTTCTTAGTTACCTCAGTTTCTTGAGATGATAAATATTGTAAAATAACTTTAATGATGAGATAAAATTTTTGAATGCAAAGTAACAATGTAATAATAATGAATGATAGAAAATGTGAATAATAAGAAGGTAGTCAATTACAAATAGCCTTCATTATTATCAATCTCAAACTATTTTCTTCTACTATTTTTATTGTCACCCTTGTTAGTTTTGTCATCTTTCCATCTTATATGAAAAAGACAGTAGAAATCATAAATCATAAACGATTTAAATATTTAGCTGGATCTGTTGTAGTAAACATCATACCTTGTCTCTCTTGCTCTCCAATATTATTATGTTTCATTACTATAACACAAACATCGTTCTATATTTTCAATATTTTTTTGTGCTTACACTGAAATCAATGCACACTATTAATCTAATTAGTTTAAAACTAAGGTACCGTCATACATCCAATTACATCAAATCAAAATAATTATTTATGTATTTCTATAAAATCCCATTGAATAAATGTAAATAGCTTATATATTTCAATTAAAATACACAAAACACAATTTCTCCTCGAGATAAAATAGAATTGTCAAATATAATGAAGATAGTTATTTATGTATTTCTATGGAATGCCATTGAATGGGTGTAAAATAACTTACATTTAAAAACGATATTAGTGTAAAATATAAAACTTTATTGAGTTAAATATGGCTTTGTTTTTCTTATATTTATGATCTCAGAATCTTATGCATACATCTGATAAAAATGAAGTGCGAAAAGTTTACCTTCTTATTATCTCACTAGTAGACATATACATTTTACTGCTTTGATGTGGAACTTTATCCCTATACTTTCGGTGCGTAAGTTTGTAAGCAAAGTGACGTGATCTAATCACATACCGAAATCTAAAACTCCGTCGTAACTAGATAAGGCGAATGTTAAGGCTTTTATCAGAGATTAACTAACTAAACAACAGAGGATTAACTGCTAATAACAGATTAAACGGCCTGTTATGTGTTGTATTCATTATCGGAGGACGGTTTGACTTGAAATATAAGAAATCCCAAGCAACTCAGGTTGACGCACCCCACCTTGCTCCTCTTTAGCGAAGAAATGGTCAGAAAACAATGATTTACTTCACTTAATTTGGGTGAATATATATGATACTTTATAGTGGGCGCCATAGGAATTGCAGAAACAAGGGGCAGGTTGTTGACGATAGGCTATTCTGATAATTACATGAGTAAATTATAAATATGGTTTTAAAAGTTCCACCGACAATTGCTATAATTTATGATCTCTGAGAATTGAGCTGTCGTGTTTGACTTATTGTAATTGAAATTTAATTGGCAACTGTTCAATTGTTTTGGAATAAAAGGGAGAGCTATATGCCATTCCAAAGCGTGGTCTCTAAAGAATTCGAGGGGCAGCCAAAAAAGCGAGGGTATAAGAAATTGTTTGATATTAAATCCAATGAAGATATTACGTCAAGAAGAAATAGAAAGAAATTGTGACCAAGGAAGCAATTTCAATTGCAATTATGTGGAAATGCAGCACCAGACGCATCTATCAACAAAGGCAACAAACAGCGGGCATGGAGAAGATTCGCCCTACTTTGCAGGGTGGCATGAATATGATAGAAATCCATATGACTCGTTGAAGAATCCATCTGGGGTAATCCAGATGGGTCTAGCAGAGAATCAGGTACAGTCCCAAAGCATCTGTGCTTAAATTTGCAGATATATATCATGTTATCGCAACTTAATACTGTGCAACTCTTTCTTTCTCCCCATGAAGTTAATGCTTGTATTGTCCATGGTTGCAGCTCTCAATTGATATGTTGGAACTCTGGCTAAAGGAGCATCCAGAGGCATCCATGAGTTTCAATCAGGAGGCTAGCACTTCGGTATTCAGACAATTGGCGCTGTATCAGGATTACCATGGCTTGCCAACTTTCAGGAAGGTAACATTAAAAAACTGCAAGTCATGAATAATTTCATTTTTGGTCTCAAAGGACTGGTTTTTACCTCTTGTTTTAATATTTGGTCGTTATAATTGCAGGCTATTGCCAATTTCATGGAGTCATTGAGAGGAAACAAAGTTGAGTTCAATCCTGATAGCATAGTTCTTACTGCAGGAGCAACAGCGGCCAACGAACTCTTAATGTTTTGCCTTGCAGATCCTGGAGATGCCTTTCTAGTGCCAACTCCATATTATCCAGGGTAAACTATCCCTACTATCATGGGTATCTTCACATTGTAACGTTTTTGTTTGTTAACATTCATTCAATAATGAAGCTCCAGGATGGTTCCTAATTAAGCATGAAGTTTTTTGATATCGCTGTCATGGTGTTAATCAAGATATTGTTGGTTTTTTTGGGGCCTTTCTCTAGCTTAAAAGTGTTAAAAACATAAAATATGTTGCTATTTTTCACTTAAACTTAAAGTGTGAAGTCCCCAGAAACAATGTTTTTGGAAATTTTGATAGAGATGAAAAACTGATCATATTTTGCTACGCTGCAGGTTTGTTAGAGATCTCAGATGGCGAACAGGCGTGGAGATTGTGCCAGTCCATTGCGATAGCTCAAATAAGTTTCAGATCACCAAACCTGCACTGGAAACAGCCTACCGCGAAGCCCAGAACCAAAAGCTAAATGTCAGGGGACTTATTGTAACAAATCCATCGAACCCTCTAGGGACGACGTTAAGTGTGAAAGCATTGAGGAACCTGCTAGCTTTTGTAGAAGAAAAGAAAATACATCTAGTGTGTGATGAAATTTATTCAGGATCTGTATTCTCCCCACCAAGCTTTCGTGGTGTCTCAGAAATTTTGGCCAACGAGAATCACATATGTGATAATGTTCATATAGTCTATAGTTTGTCTAAGGACCTAGGTCTTCCAGGCTTTAGAATTGGTGCAATATACTCATACAATAACACCGTAGTGACAACTGCTAGAAGAATGTCAAGTTTTTCCATGGTTTCCTCCCAGACACAACATATGTTGGCTGCTCTGCTTTCAGATTTCAAGTTTATGAACCATTTCATATCAGAGAATCATAAGAGACTACGAGAAAGGCATAGATTTCTTGTCTCAGGGCTCAGAAGAGCGGGTATTACATGTTTAGAAAGTAATGCTGGTCTTTTTTGTTGGGTTGATATGAGGCATCTTCTGCCATCACCTGACATGAACGGTGAGTTAATGCTTTGGCAAAGTATATTAGACGAGGCGGGGTTGAATATATCTCCTGGTTCTTCATTCCATTGCGAGGAACCAGGCTGGTTCCGAGTCTGCTTTGCCAATATGAACCAACTCACCTTGCAAGTTTCATTGGAGCGAATTCATCGTTTTGTGAAAAATCCGGACAAGAGAAAGGTATACGAAGGCGTTCTCTAATTCGTTTTCACTAGAATAGCACTTCTTTGTACATAGGATGTTTACTATATGTATGGGATGGAATATAGGCCTATCACCTTTGCTCATTCTTTCTATTAATGAGCAATGGCCTTGTCATGGTGGATTACTCGCACAGATCATATATGTCAATGTATTGTTTATATATTAATATAATCAGCGTTTTTTTTCTTCTGAAAAAAAAAAAGGCTTAGTAAATTCAATAGAACCGTTGTACAAAAATTAATATATTCAGTATAAACGATGTACAGTAACAAGTATTATTTTTCCTTCTGAAATTTGGGTCTAGTAGCGTAGTTCTTTTGATGAGCTATTAATATATTCAGTATAAACGATGTACAGTAACAAGTATTATTTTTCCTTCTGAAATTTGGGTCTAGTAGCGTAGTTCTTTTGATGAGCTTTACTGAGATGTCATGAGATTTTCACTAAGTGTCAGGTGGATTTTTGACAGGACTTTCACCAGGTCTTGGGTTTAAGCCTAGGTGATCTTCATAACAACGTTTCCACTATTAGAACCCTATGATAAATCCATTGTACTTGACCATATGTAACAAGAAAACGTTCTTCGATGTTTAATTCCCGAGGAAATATTGTACTTATTCAGGTGTATAAATTCCCATGGAAATAATAGTGTAGATTAATTCCCAAGGAAATATTGTACTTATTCGTGTCTATAAATTCACATGGAAAAATCAGTGTAGATTAATTCCCAAGGAAACATTGTACTTATTCATATATATAAATTCTCATGGAAAAAATAGTTTGGAGACAATAGGACGTTTGTCATTTTGATGTATGCAAAGTTAATGTACGACTCATATCAAAATAATAGACTGCAATTGTCATATATGTCTGAGAAGTACAGAGAATGGTCTTAAAATGGTCCGATAGAAAAGCGATGATCTGTTAACCATGCTGTAGTTTGCCTCTCTTAAAATTAAGATTAGATCATAAGCCGTTTCTCATGGCAATATCATTTGCATATGTAGTTGAAGTGGGGTTTACTCGGTATTATGTAAATTATCATGAAATTATGAAATATATCAACTGTAGAATGTTACCTATATTACAGAATCAATACAAACTACAGTGAGCCTAACTAGCTGAGACATTAGATTTAGTACAGACCATATCATCAAATTGGTTGCTTAAATTGAGTGGCTGCCCATATCAGCAAATTGGTTGCTTAAATTCAGTGAATGACCATATCAGCAAATTGGTTGCTTAAAGTCAGTGAATGTGCATGGAGGAATGAATGAGGAACCGTCGCCACACCATTAGAGCGCCTTTCCCTATTAATTATTATGCTAACTTAAAGGGGCATGCTCCTCTGAGTCGACACTGATCCAAATAATTTTTGCAGCACGAAATTTCCTGAAGGTACGTTGTATGGGAGTGTCATTCACTTCGTTTGCCTTGATCCAAATAATTTTTGGAACACGAAATTTCGTGAAGGTACGTTGTATGGGAGGGGAGACTCGGCTTCGCTTGCGTTGCATCGACTTCTTGCGCAAGTGATGTACATGGACGTAGGTAAGATACTACCCGGAGGTTTATTTTAATCATTCAAAGCGTGTTGGGCACCGAGGAGAACCTTAAGCTGAAAGGAAGCGGATGTAACTTAATAACTTGACAAATTCATTTTTTAATGTTGCAAATTGTTTTAGATTGGGAAATTTGAATAAGGAATTTTTGTTTTAGATGTTTAGCTTATTTTCAGATGATTTAGGTTAAAAAAAAACGAAAAAGAGGAAATGGTTTTTAAGAATAAAGATAATATTAAAAATATTATTAACTTGTGGCTTATTTTGTTTATAATTTGTGATTATATGTGATGATTACTAAAAGTAGGTTTTTTTTTTTTTTTTTTTTTTAAATCTAGGATAATTGGTAAGCCTATTTTTCTAGGGAAGACACAAGAGCCCATATACTCAATGATATTTGAACCTCCATCTCGTGTGTTTCACCTAATGAAACTTACTATTAAACCACATGTCACTGTATTACTAAAAGTAGTTTTTTTACATATTATTATTTCTAAATTGAAGGATAAGTTGTGGGAGGATAAGGAGTTAGAGGGACAAAAAAGTTCAGGTATTATAAGGAGGTGATCAACTCCAATCTAAGAAACCAAAATTATTTTTGCTAAGAAGAAATTGAGCATTGTCAAGTGAAGTACTAACTCCCATGAGCTTTGGTCTATTCGTGTAAGACTTTGGGACAAAAGAGTTGCCACCTTTCCAATTCTAAGAAGATTGAAGATAAAAAATACTTTCCCTTGGATTGTCCAACTCTTACTCACATCTATTCTAATTTTCCTATATTCTTTGCCCCACTACCAACTCTTTTTACTTATTAAGTCAACAAAATAATGAAAATTTCTCTCTTTTTATCATAGAAATAAAATGTAAAAAAAAATCAAGAAAATTTCCAAAAACTATATTAAATTTAATGAACATTAATCATCATCATACTTGTATATAATTATAATTAAAGTTAAATTTTTTAAATTATTATTTATAATATACCATTTCAATAATTATTTATAATATATATAGTTATAATTAAAGTTAAAGTTTTTAAATTATTATTTATAATATACCATTTAAATAATTGTTTATAATATTTAATTTAAAAATAAGTTAAAAAACCAAAAAAAATCAATTCACAAATTATATTATATTTGATTTAATAAAAGATTATAAAAATAGAGTTTATAGTATAGATAAATCTGATAAAATAATAATATATTCATAAGGTAGAATGTGGTTGGCACTTTTCCATAAATCATTCTCGGTTTGTTTAATGAGTTAAAGTTAAAAGGATATTATATTTTGAAAAGTTAAATTTATATGATTTTTTTGAAATATTTGTTAGAATATTTGAAAATAAAAATTATTTATTAAATGTAAATTAAAAATAAAAATTGATTATCATAATGTTATGAAATATTATATAAATGATGAGATTTAAAAAAGCCTTATATAATTTTAAAGAAAAAATACAATCCACTCAAACTTATATGACCAAAGTTCTCAGAAAAAACAAAAAACACCAACCAAAAATTTAACTTTTTAAAGGCCGCAGCGTAAGTATCACTCCAAGCATGTCATGAATCAGTGACATTTTTCGTTTATCCAAGTCCGCAACATAAGGTATCATTCCATAGCATGTTATAGACCAGTGACGAGGCCACGACATTGATCAAAAAGTCAGACGTTACTCAGTCATTATAACTTACCCCAAAGCATAGGGTAGCGTCCCACAAGCATGTTAAAAAACAGTGGGAAAGCAAAAACATTTTATCAAAAGTCAGACCGACAGAACGGACGCGGTGATAGATAGTGTCTTTATTTTGTCGAGCACTACGTGTCTCGGTGATGCAGAGATACCTTTAATTATTCCGAAAGCGTTGAAATTTAGGCAATGAAAACCATATATAAGCTTTGACATCATACCTTAACGAACTGCTAAAAAAATAATAGGGCACGTCTGCCTACAAAAAGCCTTATAATACGCGAGATTGTTCCATCATGACTGATTTTGTTTGGTGCCCACTCGATTATAAAAATGAGTTGTACTCCTGCAGCTTCCATTTATTTTTATTTTTAAAAAAGCACAGCCAGTTACGTAGAAGTAACAGTCAAGGAGTTCAAATTCCCACATCTTCTTCATATAATGTTAAAAGATTACATAAAGAAGTCAGTAAAGAGAATCTAAAGAACTTTTGAAACTATTTACAATTTTAATATTCATTTAAAGCAATTATTCCAAAAGTGCTAGAACAATATTCGAAGTTTGACATAAAAAAAAATATTTTTTCATAAAATTCCAATATGACGAACATGATTGCGAGCACCATCATTGTACAATTACCACTTCCTAACTTTTAGATTGATAGTAGAAATTGTTAAAATAATAAATCTTTTATTTATATTGGGTACTGTGTGGATATTAAAACCGTCCACATTGTTTCTCGAATTATGTAATGTTAAAAGAGAAAACCTAGCTATACCCATATTCTTCATAATATTAATTATTACATTAGAAGAATGCTTTAAATAGAAATAGGATGCAAAGATGTTCACATATTAAAACCCAGCTATGCCTATATTCTTCATAATATTCATTTTCACATTAGCAGAATGCTTTAAATAGAAATACGATGCAAAGATGTTCACATATGAAATACCTAAATAGCATTCCTTGTAGTGTAAATGACAATCACTCAATTTAGTAGTTAAACATTGGAAACCTGAATTTTTAAAGTTCTTATCGGTTTTATGGTAGTATTTACAATCAATCAATTTAATAGTTAAATATGAGTAGTTAAACCTTGAAAACCTGAACTTTAAAAGTTCTTATCGGTTTTCTGGAAGTTAAATTTAAGATGAAATGAAATTTTAATGATATATTAAATATTAGGTTAAATTTAAGTCTTTTAAATGATTATTTTCTTTATATAAAATAAATGGTTAATGATTAAATTTTAAAAATATTGATAAAAGTATTATTATATATAAATTATTATTTAATATAAAATAATAAATAAATTTTAAAATAATAATGAAAATATTAATTATATAAAAATTATTTTTTAGGAAACCATTAAAGTATTTAAATATTTTAAATATATTTTCAATTATATATTATTTAATAAAGTTAAGAAAAAAATAAAATCATTTAATTATTTTGATACTCTTTTAATTATGAGAAATTTTAAAATAATAAATATTAATAATTTGTTATATTATGAACTTCGGGAAAAAAATTATTAAGCATTTAATTTGAATATTTCATTTTTTTAAAAAGTAAAATGACTTAATTCTATATTATATAAGAAACACTAAAAAAATAAATTAGTGAACTTTACTAAAATGGAAATCTTACTTCAATAAATTGTTCAACTACTTAATCAAAGTTAATATATTTTTCTTTAGATGCTTTTTATATAAACCCAAAAATGCAATATAGAAAACTAAACTAGCCTCTAAGTTAGTAAGCAACTAGCTATTAAGAAGCATAGCTGAAGAGACATGCAAAAGGGAAAGAAAGTGAAAGATACAATTTAAGAGGGCATATAAGGAGGCTTTTTTTAGGGGGGCTTCCTACCCTTTTCCTTTGTAGGGATTTTGTGCCTTCAATCCATCCTCTATGATAATAGGATTGGGGTTGGTTCCTCTGGAGGTAAATGAGCTGAAGAGCTCCAATGTCTCATCTTCTTGGTTAGATCCTTCATTACATACTTTGAAGAAAAGGCCAACGGAGACATGGAAAAATATTGTAAATTCAAAGCCTATCAACAGTTTTAGGATCATATATTTATGTTTCTATTTCTATGGCCAAATTGTTAAACTCCATCTCCCTAGATACGTTAGTGTTCGACTAAGAAAACCTAATATATTTAACTAAAATTTGAAACTCTACCTTGATTTTTGGGTTGGGGTGTGTTCATGTCTCTAATTGATTAGATTTATAAGGGCTTCAACCCTCTTGGCACCCATTCCTCAAGGGTCTATATAGGTATTCCTACATGAGTGCCCTCATCCCTTCCTTTTTCCTTATAATACAATCAATCCTTTTCTCTTTACATTTAATGTTTATTACTTATTGGTAGGGTCTTATTTCTTCACAATCACTTTCTTATCGTGATGAAGAACCTCACAAGTAAGTTCAAAATGTCGGTAAGATCCTAAAATATTATGAAATGGATTCAAAAACCAATCTACAACAAAACTCAAATCGAAAAATCCTAAATTTTCAAATATCCCCATCTTGTTGGAGTTAGAATTCTCCCAATGAACCATGATAAAAATGCTCCTTATGCAATGAAATACCCAAATCAGATGATTGAATTGAACCCTAGAGAAGCTTACCCCTTCCAATGGAACTTGTGGCATCATAGGGCATAGAGGGTAGTGATGGCACCACTCAAAATAAATAAATAAAAGCTAACTACTATTACATAGACCATAGAAAAAATAATACACTTAAAAATAAATAATGACACCCTAAACATAATACACACAATTGTTGCTAGATACCAAACTACCCACATAACAACAAATGCAAGAGAAAAAGATTCCAAAGGAAATAACATCAACCACAAGGATATAGACAAGAGGAATAAAGGAATAAGACCAAATTGATTACTTGAAGTTAGCAGGTGTTTAGGTAAGCCTTCCTTAAATGATATTTTATATTCCTTATATAATATCCACTATACAAGCCATTCCATAACCAAATAATATAAACATCCAACATGTCCTAGAAAAATGATTGGGAGTAAAAGTTAATTCATCCTTAAAAACTATCTACTCAATATTATTTTTTTGGAAAAAAAAAAATTTCAAATATTATAAAAATGTAAAATTATGTTATAAAATGGTAATAATTAAATTAAAACTAAAAATATTTTAATAATAAATTTATTTTAACAATTACCAACAAACCAGATATTATGTTATAAAATTTTAATAATTAAATTAAAACTAAAATTATTTTAATAATAATTTTGCTTTAACAACTACCAACGACCCACATAACAACTAATACAGAAGCAAAAGTTTCCTTTCCACGAAAAATAATATTAAGCAAAAGAATATAAACTAAGGAATAAAACCAAAATTATTACTTGAAACTAATAAGTGTTTAGGGTAAGTCCTACTTAAATGAGATTTCCTATTCCTTACATGATTTTCAATATACATTCCATTCCGCAAACAAATAATATAACCATTCAACATGTCTTACAAAAATTAGTTTTAGAAAAAGTTGGTTCACCATTATAAAAAACTATGGACTTTACATAATAAAAAAATTTATTTTTAAAATTATTATAAAAATGTAAAACTCTATCCTAAATTTATAATAATAATTTAATATTTTGTTAATAATTTTATCATAAAATTATATATATATATATATATATATATATATATATATATATATTAAAAAATAATAAAAACAAATAAAATATTCAAAAACATCATTTTTTCAAATTCCTATTTTCTTAGCTTATTCAATATTAATCATGAAATTAGGAACAAGTAACAATGACTTTGTAATACATCCGTCTCACAATGATAATAATGATTCGCCAAAGCGGTTGAACTTTTAAATAACAAATAAAATCTTTAATTCAAAGACATCATTAATATTAGATTTATATAAAAATAAATAAAAAATCAATCATTTGCCATTCTTTATTAATTTTTTTTACTATAATTAATTTTTCTAATCATTTTTTCAAATATTTATTTATAAATTTAATTCAATTTATTTATTTATATATAAAATAATTCAATTGGTTATACATAAGGTTGTTTGCAAATAACATTTATATTTTATTTATGGATTACTCATGAGATATTAGTATTGATTTATATTTATATGTGGAAACATTTTTTTTTTTATTTGCAAAAAATAAATAAAAAAAATTAGTTTAACAAAATAATTAAGTTATTTTTTAATTCAAATCTATGTAGAAATTTTAAGGTAAATTTTAAAATGTTATTAAAAATACAAAATTATATTTTTTAGTGAATTGATAACACAATAGATGTAATTTTAGAATGAGTGTTTTAATGACAAAACGAGGTAGGCTACCATCATTCTTTTTTTTCATGTTGTCAGATGACATGGCATCATGTATCCATAGTAAAATGAATGGTAGACATGCTCATAACACTTTTCCTCAAGTGAGATTTTTACTATATCCTCAATTCCAAGGCCATGCACCACAAAAGATTTGAACAAACATTGTATTTCCAAGATGGTCTCATCCTCGTGTGTGAGGTGAACATAGTAGATATTTTTATAAATCCATTCCTACTAGTGTGAGTTTATTTATATCCTTCTACAGGAAAAACACTCCTTTGGTCTGTAAACCCTTCCTTAGTTGTGGCCAATCAACATTGGGGGTTCTAGACAACCCACCCTAGTGAGATCTCACCATACCCTGTTACTTTTATTCATATTTATCCAAGTAGATTTAGACTTATTCAAATTCTCCTTCAATCCAAACATTGTAGGGACACTTTCCATTTGGTTCCCTAGTTTACTATCCATAACCTACTATTTATTTTTATTATCCTATTGACTTTGAATGCATATGATCTTGAGTCGCATGTGGGTGATAGTTGTACACTAGTCAACACCCTCTTAGAAGTTAGACTCTTGCAATTTTTTCTAGTTTAAAATTTTATGGTTGGTGTACGTTTCTTCATTTAATTACTGTCTATAAATCTCGAATTGAAGCTCTCTCCTTTTTGGCTTACTCATCCTTTGATGTTATTAGTATTTTTTCATGCTAGTCTGAAATAGTTATTCCCCCCTCCAATAATATTGGTAGGTTTGTATCCCTTCCCTGCTCCTCATCCACTGGGTTATTGCATCTTGCAGCGAGAATCCTTTTTAGGATCTCCAACTATCCACGTTTATTCCCATGCACTCTTTGTATTCTTGTGGTTCGATAATGGCTTAATCTATCATTGAATTTAGTTTTTGTCTAACTCCTTTCTATCGAAACCCTCATTATTACATGGCTCTCCCCCTTGAGTCCATTGCTCACCTGTCTATCTTCTCAACCATCTGCGTATGGTATTTCATCATTCTCGGTCAACAAGCACCTATCTGTCAAGGGGCTAACTATTATCAGGGTAAGCCTCTCAGGGACATGCACATGCACATCATAGGATTTAGGAATCTTCGCAAGGAATATGAAGGGGTCACCTAAGAATAACAACTTTCATATTCAAAATTTATAGAAGATTTGGCTGATTGGGTGCTTTATGGTAGGCATACCTAAGGATAATTTAATCTCTACATGCACACCATCGATTTTGATTGGAAGCTGAATTTCATCTTAGGAAGAATTTTGATGGACCTTTTCAAGCACAGGGATGATATGTTACATTCTCTATAGCACCTCCATTATCTTATAAGGAAATTAGATCAATTTTTGTGTTGTATTAAGTAGAATCTAGGAATTCCTGCACTAGCAGGTAGCAACCCCGACAAGATTGGATATCCTATTCAGGTTTCTGCTACTGACTTTGATCCCTTAGCTTAGCTTTCTATTCTCAAGTCTATTTTGTTTTATAATTATCTAGTTCTCTCTCCAGGCCAATTGTTGGCAATATGATTCTTATGTCTTAATATGTTGTCATTTATGGAAACTCTCTGGAATATAATGGAGCGTATGTCTTCTGGAGAAGCACAGTAGGTTGCAGAAGGTCTAACAAAAGAAATGAGTAAAGTCTAGCAGAAGTTGGTTAATATTCATAATTAAAGGTTCTCAATGTGATTTAGTTCAGGCCAAGTTGCATATACACACAGATCAGAACGATCCAAGTCACGTATGCCTTTTGCGCTCTAAATTTATAATACTAGGGGGCATTACCATGGTTTTAGCCCACAAAATTGAGTGTTGGGTCATCTATTTGATCTCGTCCAAAAAAATACCATCGGCACTTGTGTGGTTTTGGCTCATGGTATTAGGAAAGGCTAAAACTATACAAGGAGAAGAAGATCATAACGAAAAGGGTGTAGGTGTAAGGGCTTATCACTGAATACTTCTCTCTGATGTATATCTACATGGGGTGGATTTTGTTTTATTGGTAGATTCGAAACTATGATGCACCCTTGGATATAATTAGGATCTCTAGACCTGAAATGACTATGTAATTGCATGATCTATATATTAGATGTTTGGATCTGTGACCTGGCGCATGTTTGCTGAAGAGAAATGAAGAAATCTGGGTAAGTCTATAGATCTGAATCTTTCTACAGTAATTATATTTATAGATCTATACGCCAGTTTTGTCACAATTAAAGTGCGTATATACGTAGCTTTGTCTCAGATAAAGCACGTATGGAAGTCAGGGTTTTCTAAATCTTGTTGAAGAGGTTATTTGTTTAATGTTTCTATATTTCTACTGTATGTCAATGAAGTCTTCATGTAGATCTGGGCTGTTTGAATACTGTATATGCTGCTAAGTTGAATATGTAAAGATCTTATCAATGAGTGATTAAATATGAATAATGATCCTGACAGAATAATGGTTTTGTAAACATGAAAAGATATCTAATTGAAAGCCTCAGATCTGGTTCTGAGACTGATCATATTCTGGAAATTTAGTATTTTCAGATCTATACATAGGTTGGTGTGAAGGAAAGTGCGTATACACACGGGCTCAGTAAAGTGAAGTAGTGTATGCATTTTAAGATAATGAATGATCAGGGTTGAAATTGTTTCTGCATACTGATTTTGAAATATCGGTTTATTATTGTGTTCTGGTTACAATGATCTCACTGCTCTGATTGAAGTTTGGGTTAAGTTTTGATCTTTATGTTGAGTTGTGTTAAAGTTGTGGCATCCATTGTGAAAATTGATAAAATTTGGTCTGCAGTGGGTCTAAGGGACGAAGCCTTCAGTATGGAAGTATAAGCTTCTTGCCAGTAGAAATTGGTGTTCTGATCAGGGGGTTGTAGCTCCCTTCCAGTAGAGGCTAGTGAACGAGAGAAGGTTGCAGCCTTCTACAGGTAGTTGCATGCGTACTGATATGAGTCTTCATCAGTAAAATATTGTAAGAAATTTTCCATATAATAAATATTGAAGACAAAGACAACAACAACAGTGGTTTTATCTCGAATTAGGTTTCCACCTTAAATCTTGGTGTTCATGTGTGATGCTCTTGTGTGGTGATTTATTCTGTTATTACTGCACTTATTTTCTGGATAACTATCTGATGTATAACTGAAAGTTTGGGTTAAATATTGCTTCTGAATGTTCACCTAAACAATAAAGTTATCTGTGATATACACTAGTTTCTATTTTGAAAGTGGCATACATATGCTTATTGTGCTAATCAAAGTCGCGTATATAAATCAGTAAAGAGAAAAAGAAAATTATTGTGATTACTGCAAATACTTATTCATCACCCCCCCCCCCTTCTTAGTATTTTTCCCAAAAATTGGTTTCAGAGCAGGTCCTTCTGAAGAAGCTTAATCACTAGAAGGAAGATAATCTAAAATGAGAAATCAAGATGGGACATCATCTATCGAGCCTCCTCTCTTCAACGGAAACAATTTGATATTCTAGAAGACAAGGAGAAGATCCTATCTTTAGTCACTTGGAGCAGATTTATGGCTTATAATTGAAGGAAGTTATCAATATCTAGCTTCAAATCCAACAGATCCAATAGCAAGAAAGAACTATGAAACCAATGCAAAGGAAGTCAATGCATTATTGAGAAGTTTGACTGAATCAGAATTTGTCAAAGTCATGCAGTTGAATACAACTAAAGAGATATGAGACAAAATCATTTTGAGATATGAAGGTGATGCCAAGGTAAAAAGTGCTAAAATCCAAACTCTTAGAATTCAATATGAAAAACACAAAATGCATAATGAGGAAAGCATTACTAGTTTCTTTTTATGTCTAGATGATATTGTAAATTGTATGATAAATTTGGGTGAAACCATAACTGAAACCACTCTAGTATAAAAGGTTTTAAGATCTCTAACTCCCAAATTCGAGTCAAAAGAATCTGCTATTGAAGAGAAGTAGGATCTAAAAAATCTTACTATTGTTTAACTTCATGGGATTCAGACTGTGTAAAATGAGGAAAGGAGGTCCATCTAAAGTCAAAGAAGTTGTCTTTAGAGCTACTGCAAAAGTCAAAGAAATAGAATAATAAGAAGGACCAGAGTATGTTTCAGAAGAAGATGTGATAAATTTTGTAAAGAAGCTACAACTTGGCACTGGAAGGTTCAGATTTAAGTTTCCTTTTAAATGGTTTGCTTGTGGAAGAGTTGGTCATTATGCTGCTAAATTTCCCCATATATATAATCAAGAAAAAGGAAAGGAAGTGGCAAAAGGAAATAAGAAATGGTTTCTCAATAGAAAAATCTATTATACTCATGAAAATAGTGATGGTATATCAAGTAGTGAAGAAGCAGAATATGATCAAGATATTAGATTTCTCATGGCTTTTTAAAAAGACTCTAGTGAGGCTAAATATACTGTTACGGATGCATTAGAATAAAATGATTTTCTTGAAGAAATCAATCAACTCAAAATATGTCTGGAAGAAAATAAAATAGCCATAGATACTCTAAAGAATTAGCTTATAGAAAAGGAGAAGGACAATGAGAAATTAGAATGTGAAATAGTAAGTCTAAGAAAGGAAATTGAGAAAGTAAAAACCTTAAAGATTAGATTTTCTAAAGAATCTAAAACCTTAGATGAAATTATCAAGGTTCAACGCTCTCCTCTTATAAAGATAGGTCTTGGATATATCAGAGAATCTTCTCAATATTCAGCACCAAGCTATCTAAATGCAACTAAAGCCAACCAAAAACACTTCATCGCTCAACAAAAGAATAAATAAGATACCCAGGTAAAACATGACCACTTCAATTCAAGGATGAACAATAACATAAGTATCAATCAGCAGGTAAACATCAATAGAAGGTTTCATGATCGTATAAATTTCTTCTTTAATGAACAATGTTTCTCATGTCATAACATTGGTCATAAAGTTGTTGAATGTGTTACATACAAAACCATCATGACCAGAGAAGCAAGATAGGAAAGAAATGAGACTGGAATAAAGAAGAATACTTATAACAACTTTTATCCTCTTCAAAATGAAATTGAATGTTCTTATTGCAATAATTTTGGACATGAAGAATCTGAATGCAGGAGAAAACTTTAGCCAAAAAAGCATATACCCTCAAACTCCAAGGTATGGAGAAAGAAGGACTCACATGTTGAAAGCTGTGGCATAGATTTATTTGCAGAAGGGGAAGAAAATCAATGGTACATTGATAGCGGATGCTAAAAGCACATGATAGGTGATAAAAATAAACTCCTTTCATATAATGCATTATAGAAGGAAAAAAATGTTACTTTTGGAAATGAGTCTCCTGCTGTTATTAAAGGAAAAGGTTATGTTTTTCTAAAAGAAAAGGTGAAAGCTAACAATGTTATGTGTGTAGATGGATTGAAGCATAACTGGTTGAGTGTGATTAAAATGTGTGATCAAGGAAATGCAGTTGTATTTAGTTCAAAAGAATGTGTAGTACTTGAACTTGACACAGGAAAAATAGTAATAAAAGGAACTAGAACACCAATAAATCTGTATATATTGAAAGGTGGCCAAGAGAAATGCTACTTAGGTAAATCTATAGAAAATTGGTTATGGCACAAAATATTGGGACATTTGAGATTCTCTCAAATAAGAAAATCTAGCAGATTCAAAGCAGTTCGTGATCTTCCCAACATCACTCTGCCTGTAAGTACCATATGAAAATCATGTCAATTTGGTAAGAAAAATAGGGTGCAATTCAATGCCAATGAAGGATCAGAAAGTAAGCCCCTTGAACTTATACATACTGATCTATGTGGTCCTATAAGGAAAAAGTCACCTCACGGAGAAAAACACTATATTCTATTTATTGATGACTTCTCCAAAATGTGTTGGACTGGTTTACTGAAACATAAAGATGAAGCATTCGAAAATTTTAAGATCTTCAAAGTTTTGGTTGAAAATGAATTAGATCTAAAAATCAAATGTTTTAGATATGACCGAGGAGGAGAATATATATCAGATGAATATTTTGATTTCTGTGAAAATTATGGCATAAAAAGACTGTTTTCTATCACTGGAGCCTGGAACTCCACAATAAAATGGTGTGGCAGAAAGAATGAATAGAATATTTCAACAGATGGCTCGTGCTATGCTTGATGAATCTAGAACTCCCAATACCTTTTCGGGAGAAGCATCACATACTATGGTAAATATTCTCAACAAGGCTCATGTTCGTGTGAAAAGTGATAAATTTCCTTATGAGCTCTGGTATTGTAATCTTCCCACTGTGAAATATTTTAGAGTTTTTGGAAGAAAATGTTTTATCAAGAAAAATGATGAAAAACTTGGTAAGTTTGAGGCTAGAGAAGATGAAGGTATATTTCTTGATTACTCTTCTAGAAGTAAATCACATAAATGTTCCAAAAAAGACTTCAGAAGATTGTGGAATGTATTGATGTTGTAATTTAATGAATCTCTCTCAACTCCTAGAAAGGAAACAACAACAACGAATGAAGATGATGATGATGTATAATTTCCCTCATCAAATAACAAAAATATAGAAGGAGAACCCAATGAAGCACTGGAAGAAGATATATCAGAAAAGGCTCCATCTAAGTATGTTCAAAAGAATAATCCAGAATCTCAAATTTTGGGAGAAAATGGATCAGGTGTCCAAACAATAATAACTCTTGTAGGATCCCCTAGCTATCCAGCTTTCTTATCCACTATTGAACCAAAAAATGTAAGTCAAGCTAGTAAAGATGAATTTTGGATTCAAGCCATGAATGAAGAACTTGATCATATTGAAAAGAATCATACTTGGGAATTGCTTCCAAGACCTCATAATAAAAATGTTATTGGAACAAAATGGATATTCAAAAACAAGTTAAATGAAAATGGAGATGTTATTAGAAATAAAGCTAGAATTGTTTGTAAAGGGTATTATCAACAAGAAGGTATAGAATTTGAAGAAAAATTTATACCTATAGCCAGAATTGAAGCCATAAGGAAGTTTCTTTCTTTTTCAAGTTTTCAACAGTTCAAAGTTTATCAAATGGATGTAAAATCTTCTTTCCTAAATGGTGATCTAGAAGAAAAAGTTTATATAGAACAACCAGAAGGATTCATTCTGGGTAATGATGAAACACTTATTTGAAAACTTAAAAAGGTTTTATTTGGTCTTAAACAGGCTCCTCGGGCATGGTATTAATGTCTTGACAAATATTTTCAACAACAAGGTTTCACAAAGGGATCCACAAACAGTAACTTATACACAAAAATTGAGAATGATAAACTATTGATTATTGTTGTGTATGTTGATGACATCATTTTTGGAAATAATGAATAGTCCATGAGTTAGAAATTTTCTTTTGTTATGTAGCAATAATTTTAAATGTCATTACTTGGGGAACAAACATATTTTCTTGGCTTACAAGTGCAACAAAGCAACATATGGCATATTTATATCACAAGAAAAATATCTCAAGAAAATTCTGAAGAAGTATGGGATGGAAGACTACAAACCTGTGAGTACTCCAATGGTAACTAGATGTAACCTCAGTTCTCATGATGATTCTCCCATGGTGAATCAACCAGAGTATAGATCCATGATTGGAAGTATGATTTATCTAACCGAGACAAGACCAGACATTATGCATGCAATTGGGATTTTTGGATGATTCCAAGCTAATCCAAAAGAGTCTCACCTTCAAGATGTAAAAATCATATTCTAATATCGTCAAGGGACTCCAGAATTTGGTCTATGGAATACAAAGAATGAAGAAATCACTCTTCATGCTTACATAGATGGAGATTGGGCTGGAAATATTGATGATCAAAAAAACACTAGTGGTTGTGCATTCTATATTGGGCCCCGATTAGTACCTTTGTTCAGCAAGAAACAAAGTTCTATTGCCTTATCTACAGCAGAAGTAGAATATGTGGCTGCCACATCATGTTGCATACAACTTCTTTGGGTGATGCAGACATTACAAGATATTCAAATCAAATGTTCACCTCCCATCTCCATTCTATGTGATAATACAAGTTCCATTAGTATCTTGAAAAATCCTGTTATGCATTCCAATACCAAGCACATTCCTATCAAGTATCACTTCCTACGTGAACAAGTTCTTGAACAAAAGGTTAAATTGGAGTATGTTCCCTCCAAAGAAAAAGTTGAAGATATATTTACTAAATCTCTTCCTATGGAAGCATTTAAATATCTCAGATAGAAGCTAGGAGTTGTCTCTGCCTCTCTAATCAAATCTTCTTAATCTGAGAAGATTAAATTCAATATGTTGGTTTCATAAAGGAAAATCACGTATATACGCGAGTTTATGTGAATAAAATCGTTTATGGTTTTTGCTAACATAATTTCTATGGATTAGCTTTCAGAACAGTCTGTGGTTTTGTTGGGTAAAATCTGTTGTTCTGGTATTTTTCTTACAATACCTTTCCTTGATATTTATCTCATTGATGAACATGCCTTGATGAATTGGTTGTTGAAGATGCACAGGTTTAGGGGGATTAGGGGGAGCACTTGCCTTGCGGAAAAGAGTGCATTGTTGGCACTATGTTGGTTGTTGTTATGATCTTATGTTTGAGATTCCTTTGTCTTGGATATATATATATATAAATTCATATATGTTATTTGATGAAAAGGTCATGTTGAGACCTATGGTGTAAAATTGTTACGATCAGTCATGTAAGGAATTATTTAAATTTGTAAACCCACTTGGTTGGGTAGTTGAGTCAAATATGTAATTCCATTGGTTGGATCATTGATGTAAGTATGAGTCCTTCGTGATAGGATTGGTTATACTCGGTTGAGTTAAAGAGTCATGTATTTCATTAAAAACTTTGTCCGCATATGCTCAGGGGGAGAAATTGGCCACCCTTTGCTCTTGATGTCAAAGCAGGAGACTGTTTGAATAATGATTATGTATCTTCAGGACGTGGTGATCAAACTCCATCACTGTTTCCATCAAGTCCAAAGGGGGAGATTGTTGGTAATATGATTCTCATGTCTTAATATGTTGTCCTTGATGGAAAATCTCTAGCAAATAATGGAGCATATGTATTTTGGAGAAGCACAGTAGGTTGCAGAAGGTCTAATAGAAGAAATGAGTAAATTCCAACAGAAGTTGGTTAATATTCATAATTAAAGGTTCTATATGCGAGTTAGTTCAAGCCAAGTCGCATATACACATAGATCAGAATGATCCAAGTCATGTATGCCTTTTGCACTCTAAATTTATAATACCAAGGGGCATTACCAAGGTTTTAGCATACAATATTGAGCTTTGTGTCGTATATTTGATTCCATCCAAAAAAATACCATCGACACTTCTGTGGTTTTGACTCATGGTATTAGGAAAGGCTAAACCTATATAAGGAGAAAAAGATCACAATGCAAAGTATGTAGGTGTAAGGGCTGATCATTGAATAATTCTCTCTGAGTATATCTACATGGGATGGACTCTATTTTATTGGTAGATCTGAAACTATGATGCACCCTTGGATATAATCAAGATCTATAGACCTTAAATGAATATGTACTTGCATGATCTATTTATGAGATGTTTGGATGTGTGACCTGGCACATGTTTGCTGAAGAGAAGTGAATAAATCTGGGTAAGTCCATAGATCTGAATCCTTCCACGGTAATTATATTTACATATCTATATGCTAGTTCATCTTGGTGAAAGCACATATATATAGAGCTTTGTCTTAGATAAAGTGTATATGAAAGTTAGGGTTTTCTGAAGCTTGCTGAAGAGGTTATTTGTTTAATGCTGCTATATTTCTATTGTTTGTTAATGAAGTCTTCATGTAGATCTGGGTTGTTTGAATAATGTATATGTTTCTAAGTTGCATATGTACAAATCTGATCAATGAGTGATTAAATATGATTAATGATGCTGACTGAATAAGGGTTCTGTAAATCTAAAATGATATCTGATTGAAATTCTCAGATCTAGTTCTAAGACTGATCATATTCTGGAAATTCAGTATGCTCAGATCTATACGTAGGTTGCTGTGAAGGAAAGCGTATATACACAAGGGCTCAGTAAAGTGAAGCAGCGTATGAATTTTAAGATAATTAATGATCAAGGTTGAGATTGTTTCTACATACTGATTCTGAAATCTGGGTTTATTACTGTGTTATGGTTACAGTGAACCCACTGTTTTGATTGAATTTTAGGTTAAGTTTTGATCTTTATTTTGAGTTGTGTTAAAATTATGGGATCTAGTATGAAAATTGATGAAACGTGGTCTGCAGTGGGTCTGAGGGTTGAAGCCTTCAAAATGGAACTAGAAGCTTCCTGCCAGTAGAAGCTGGTGTTCTGATTAGGGGGTTGTAGCTCCCTTCCAGTAGAAGATGGTGAATGATGGAAGGTTGTACCCTTCTGCAGGTAGTTGTCTGTGTAATGATATGAGTTTGCATCAGCACAATATTGTAAGCAGTTTTACATATAATAAATATTGAAGTAAAAGACGACAACAATGGTGGTTTTCTCCTGAATTGGGTTTCCACCTTAAATCTTGGTGTTCATGTGTGATGCTCTTCTGTGATGATTTATTATGTTATTACTGCACTTATTTTCTGGATAAATATCTGATGCATAACTGATGGTCTAGGTTAAATATTTCTTCTAAATGTTTACCTAAACAGTAAAGTTATCTGTGGTATACACTAGTTTCTATTTGGAAAGTCACATACATATGCTGTTTGTGCTAATCAAAGTCGCATATATAAATCAGTAAAGGGAAAAAGAAAATTATTGTGATTATTGTAAATACTGATTCATCCTCCCCCCCCCCTCCCCTCCCCTCCCCTCTCAGTATTTTTCCCAACAATTTGGCCCTTTATTCATACACTTTCTACTCAATATTTTGTAAAATATGATTTCCTATACCTCTCTGTGAAGAGTGCCCTTTTGGTTATTCTGCGAAGAGTGCACTTTTAGTTATGGTTTGGTATCCTTAGTGAAAAATTTACCTAGTGTTTCTAACATATCCATGCAAATCTCAATTTTAAAAGAAATACAATATTTACCCCACAAAAAAACAAAATAAAGGTAATTACTTAACGTTATGATCATAAAATTTAAGTGATTTGCTTATTCTAATATAACAATATCATAATAGGTGTAATTATATTTTGCAAATATATTTTACTTTACTTCCATTGTAATTTTAATTAAAATTATGATATGAGAAGAAGGATTACTAGAGGTTTAAAAACCTATTTTAATTTGAATATATATAATATGTTTAATATTAATTTTTTTATTTTAGTATTTTGATATGGTTAAAAAAAATAAATCAAATTAAAAAGTTCTTTTGTAATTTTTATTATTAAAATCTAAACCACTTTTTATATATATATATATATATATATATATATATATATATATATGTAAAATTTTTATTTGATGAATGAGATTATGCATATACAAAAATATTAATATAATAATTTTGAGACATGAATATATGATTCGGAAAGGAGAATATATTAGGGTGTTTCTCTATACTTGAAAAAGAGTTGTTGTGTAATTCATACTTCTTAATGTTTTTTTTGGGACATGTGCTTAAGTTTACATTCTATGTTGGTCATGTATATTATAATTAATAGTATCTAGCTCGTTGTACTTCCACTTGTTGAAGGTAAGGTTGCAATCAACTTACAATTACTTACTGTATAAATATAAGATAATCAATATGAAGAGTCTGAGGTTTCTCACACTTGCTTCATATTTTGTTGAAAGTCACTCGAGGATTTACAAAACATGGACTCAAAATATAGATCTTGGGCTTAATCATTAGATGATAATTGTGATCTCTTTTGGAGGTATTCATATCATTAAAATTATTATCACAAATAACATAATAAATAAATAATTTAAAATGAAAGTGCGTTGAAATGAAGAAATTGAAAGTAGGATAAACTTAATTTAGTATAATAATTTCATTAATCCAATCTAATAGTTCAAATTTATTTATGTATTTGAAACTAAAAAAAACTTAAAATAATTATGAGCTTTTAGGGGAAAGTTGTTTTTCAATTCAACTAAAAATATTATGATAATTTGTATGTAATTTTTATAATACTAAGAAAGTGGGAAATGAAAAGCACATATCATTAGACATACATAAGTTTCATTCTCAAGTAATTTTTAACACTTTGTATTTAAATAATATTTTAATTGTTAAAAATTTTAAAAATGTCAAAGTACTACATACTTTCAATTAATGTATTAATAATTAGAAGTAAATGGTCTCAAAATAATTATACTTAAAAATAATTTAAGTAAAAGGGATAATAGTAAATAACAACATGAAATAATAATTAGAAGTCATAATGAAATAATAATTTATTATAAATGAAGTAAAGTTAAAAATAAGAGAACAATATTAAAGGTAAATAAATAAAAAAAGGACAATATTAAAGTGTGGAATTCCAACCTCTAAAAGAACTAATGATGATCTCCCATGACATGTTAGTGGAAATACACAAATAGAAAAAGGACAATATGTTAACTTGGAAGGATTATTTGAGGTACTTTCATAATGAATTTGAAAATGGTTTTAAAATATGAAATGTAAGAAAATAAATTAACTTTTTATCTCTCTCTCTTTTTGTTTTTCCTTCCTAATATCTAAATATACTTTAGTGGGGATTGTAATAGTTTCTTTTAGTTATTATTCTCCTTTCATGTTAATAAATGGTTGAGGTAGAAGGCCATATTTGTGTTACAACTTTGGTTGTATATCATTAACAAGAAGCATATAGTAAGTAGGCCATATATTGTCAAATGCTTATTGTAATGTTTTAGAGATTTGGTATTTTGTCCATAAGAATTCTTGATAATCCTTTTGAGTAAAATGTGTAGGACTTCATTATTCTTCCAACTGATTCAAATATACTAGGGAATCTTGAACTTTGAGCATTTCATTTTCCATTTCCTTTTTATATGTTAAATCCTCAGCAACATTACTTCTTAAAGGAGGTGGAATTGAAGGGTCTTGAATTATTATAAGTAATTTAAGATTGAAAGGTTGTATATATAGTTTTTTTATTTTAAAAGAAAATGTTTGTGTTTCTTTTAAATGTTTATTATTATTAATTTAAGATTCTGTGACAGATTTCTTTGGCCAAGATTTTGTGGCAGATTTCTTTGGCCAATATTTTGAGGTATTGGATCAACATCTTTATTTCTCATGCCACTTCTTATAATTCATTATAATTTTTTCTAATTAATTTAGTCATCTTCTCATTCTTTTCATATTAAGTATATAAAAAGGAAGCTTAAGTATATATTTCTCATTTATACCTTTTATTTTCTAAACTTTCTTATTTTATTTTCATCTTCCTCAATGTAGACATATTACCCTTTATATCTAATACACCAGTTTTAATGTTGTATAACGTATTTTACATTATTTATCTCAACATCATAGATAAATCGACATTAAAAAAAAACTACAAAAGTTACCTTCATTGCTATTCGGGAGGATATGGTCTCCATTAGTATTCATTGCTATTCGGGAGGATATGGTCTCCATTAGTATTATACTATATAATATATTAATTCTTTTACTCAATTCTAGAAGAGTTTCCATATTTCTTCTCTTTAAATAGGAAAATTCAATCTAATAAGTATTGATGATGCATTCCCCTACCCTTGATTCATGGATGTTATTTGAAATTAACCCAATGAATGTATTGAAATTGTAGGTTGATTTTGAAAAAAAATATTCTAGCTTCTTTATTTAGGATTTACACAAAAATCCTCATGTATACATTTTCATACACAGTAGTTAAATTATTTGTGTATTCCTAGAAATTTCAATATGGTCCTATTTTGATATTTAAATTTCTCCATGAGCTTTTAGCAATATCTTAAGATAATTATCATGCATTGTATGAAAATTTTGAGGGAGACTAAGAGGTCTATACTTAGAATCTACCCATGGGTTAACTCTAGGTGGAATTGGGTTAGGGACATTCACTTGAGACATCAAATGTTGAAGAATGAAAATATTAGCTTCAATAAATATGGGTTTCTAAATAGGAGAAGTTGAGTATAGAATGGGTGAGTATTTTTCAATAGAAGATAAACCTAGACCCAAACTTGATAAATAAACTAATGGTTCATTTTCATCTAAAGGATGAGCTAAACAATTCCTTCAACAAGTTTTAAATTTAGGATCTTTTTCAAAATAATGGAATTCATAAATATGAATTTATTTAATAATAGGATTATTTGAACATGAAGAACCAAACTTGAAATATCTATTTCCTTCAGTAATAAATATCTTTAGATCATATTATGTTAAAACTTCTTAATACTAGCATGACGCCGAGTATGTCTTCTTTCTCCTGTACTACGAGGGCTAATTTCTCTTAGATTTTATGGATTTATTAAGTTACTATTTTCTTCTTATACATGCAATATATAAAATGAAGAAAATACAGAATAGATAAAATAATTACTCATGAAACAAAATATCATCAAGATATGGTGATGGAAACCCTTTTAGGAGAAGATTTGACTGGAAGAGGAGGTCGCTCTGCTCCCTTTTTGTGAATAAAAATGGTGCAAATAAAAAGAAGTGAGACCTATGGACTATGGGATACTACAAAGAACATACATTATTTTTTCTTCTTTCTCTCTATCCACTGTTATCTACTCTACTCTACTATGGAAAAAAATGCATTAGAATATAATTTCATTTCTTTTCCTCCTAGTGGTCTGGTTATAAGACAACCCAATAGCCAATTAGAGGTTAAATTTGTTACATTAAACCCTAAATATGTGATAAAAAATTATACTTATTGATTATTCTTCATAGTTCCCATATGGATAACCCCTTATTAATGAATAATGGGGGTTGAGATTGTAAAAATTATACAACAAGCATGTATGCAATGGATTCAATATGATATAACAATGTACTAAATTTAAATACTAAATCACTTCTACAAATCAATTTGGAATTAAAAACAAAATCGTCAATCACATTAAGCAAAGAAGAATCAATCAAGCCACAACACAGATAATTTCCCAGGGAAATCTTGCTGCTCAAAACCCCACTATATTCTATTGTATATTCAGTATGGATCATGAAACAATTACGTACAACTCTTCTCAAAAGAGCCCTCTTGTATTCAGCTAATTGTCTCACATTCTCATACATAGAACTAACTAATACTTAGCCAATTTACTACCTCAAACAACCTTCCATGCTTGTGCAATCCCTGATGAATGCAATCCTTAAAGAATAGGAATTTTGGCCTTCCTTGACTGCACAAGTATCATGGGCACTCTAATGGGTGTTTGGTTTCATGGGTGAAATCCAATAATCCTACAACTGATAGTAAACTTCCCTTTCACCTAGATCTCAACTGGGTCTCCTCTGGATCTGACATGCTTACAGCTAATAATAGTAAATCCTCAGTTGCATGTGAAATCACTGATTGTGAGTTAATTAATATTTAATTCACTTGATATCTCACTAGTGTATCTAATTCTTACAAATAGCACAATTGAGTTAAAATGATTACAACCTGCATTAACTAATGCACCATTGCACTTCAAACTTTGTTACAACTAGAATTACTCTGCATGCCTCACCAACTACCTCTAACTCGAAAATCATGAACTAACTGAGTTTACCACTCTTAGTTAACTATTAAAATTTATTTTGAGACTAGATTACATTTATTGTTCATCTTAATTAAGGGATAACTAAAATGTACATGCACCAAATTTAGCCCTATGGGCCCCACCCTAGTGTAGGTGCTTAATGCACTTAGCGTGGGTGCTGAAATTTTTTTGTTGAATTTCAACGCTCCCTCTCAACAAGAAAGGGATTATCCTTCACCCCAATCCTGCCTCTATGGTATTCTAAATTGCTCCTGGTGAGTGCCTTCATCAGAATATTTGCATCTTGATCTTCTGTGGGAATATACTGGAGAAACATTATTCTTCTCTGAACACAATATCTGAGAAGATGGTACAAGATATGTATGTGCTTGGACCTATCCTGAAAAACATGATTAATCGAGATTTTAATGAAACTATGATTATCACAATGTATCATTGTAGGATACATATGAGAACCAAACAAACCAACCAAGATCTTACTCATCCAGATAGCCTCACATGTAGCTTGAATTGCTTCCATGTACTCTTCTTCCGCTAAATTGAGTGCCACAAATCATTGCTACCTGCTCTACCAAGAAACTGTTGTTGATCTTATGATAAAGATCCCTCCTGATGTGCTCTTTCTGTCTGATGGACTGCCTTCCCAATCTGCATCCGTGAAGCTTTAAAGCTTCACTCTCTTCGTCCATATGTACCATAGACTATACTCTGATGTGACCCTCAGGTATCTCAAGACATGCTTCCCCACCTTCCAAAAGATCTTGGTAGTCTTAACCATAGCTTGAATTAGCTGGTTAACTGCGTAGAAAATGTCTGGTGTGGTGTTCACTAGATACATCAGTAAACCAACTAACTACCTATAGACAGTAGCATCCTCTTTCCTCCAATTTCCAATAAGATGAGTATCCATGGGTTTGCAGCTCTCCATGTGAAACTTACCCAGTATCTCCTTTTCATACTTTCATTGAGAGAAAAAAAATTCACCATTCTGCTACCATATTTCCAATCCAAGGAAATAATGAAGAATTCCCATGTCCTTCATTTCGAAATCCCTTGCAAGATCCTCCTTAAATGAGTGTATCAACTACTCATCACCAGTCAAAATTAGATCATCAACATAAATAAAAATAATAAATATCTTAACCTCAACCACAATCTGGTACAGGTTTTCATCTGCTTCACTTTTGGTGAAGCCTAGTCCGATGAAATAGTTGTCTATCTGAGTGTACCAAGCACGAGGTGCTTTCTTAAGCCCATACAGTGATCTCTTGAGTTGGCACACATGCGAATCATTGTTGAAGATATCAAAAATTTCAGGCTGCTCTATGTACACCTCTTCCACAATGATCCCATTGAGAAACAAAGTTTTCACATCCATCTGATGAATGCGCCAGCCCATCTCCATTGAGAGTGCAAGGATGGATCTTATGGAAGAGTACCTTGCAAAAGGTGAAAAATTCTCATCATAATCGATCCCCTTGATCTGTGAGAATCCCTAGGCCACAAATCTGGACTTTTATTTCTCCACACTCCCATTAGCAGCTTGCTTTACCTTGTAGATCCATCTTGATCCAACCACTGATTTGTCGACTGCTCTTGGGACAATTACCCATGCACTATTTTTGAAAATGGATTCATACTCCTCCACCATTGCATCAACCCAAATTGGTTGTTTCACTGCTTCCAGAAAGGAATATGGTTCAATCATAATACATTTGCTCATAAGATCCATGTATCTAGTAAACTTGCCAGGATACTATCTCTGCCTATGCTGTGAAGTAGGGGCTCCTACAGTCTCTACAGCATCAAGTCTCAATATATCAGCCTCTGTAGTGCGCCTTCTATCATTTCTAATGGATGCCTCTGCATGAGTGTTTCCCTCCACTACATGATCCTCTGCATGTGGCTGCTCCACATATTAAGGCTCATCCTTCAGAACCAAAAATTCCTCCTCTGTATGCAATTCCAGATCCCTCTCAATGTACAACCACATAGATTTCTCCTCATCAAATTTTATATCACATCGCACAACAGCCATTCTATTGTTTGGAAAATACACAAAATAGTTGTGGGGTGTTTAAGTGTACCCCATAAAAATATCGATCTTAACTGTCGGTTCCAGCTTCTTCCTGGTGTCCTTGGTCACATGAACATAAACAGACGAGCCAAAAATCTTAAAGTGTGAAACATCAGGTTTCTTACCAATGAAAGCCTCTTCAGGTGTACTCATGCCAAGTATCCTATGAGGACAATGGTTCTGCAAAAATACTACAGTGTTGCATGCTTCCGCCCAAAGATGCATTGTAGGCCTTGATCATGCAACATCTCTCTTGCTGCACCAACGATCGTTCTGTTCTTTCTTTCCGCAACCCCATTCTGCTGTGGGTTATGAGGCACTATCAGTTCTATTTGAATTCCTTCTTTGCTGCATAAGTTCTTGAATTTGTTAGAGATGTATTCACCACCATTATTTCTCCTAACAGCCTTCACTTGCTTCCCCAAATCTTTCTCCACCAGTGCTTTAAACTCAATAAACTTATAGAATGTCTGATCTTTCTTCTGCATGAAGAAGATAGAGCACTTACGAGAAACTTCATCAACAAATATTACATAGCACTTATGTTTTGCTATCGAAGCAACAGAGAATGGTCCACACATGTCTGTGTGAGCTCTCTCAAGGGTCCCCGAAGCTTGGTTCTCCTTCTCATGAAAGGTGGCCTTTACATATTTTCCCATAGTACATCCCTTGCATGTGTCTAACTGCACAAGTGTACCCCTAGGAAGACTAGTAGAAATATGTTGCATGACTTTCAAGGCTCCATGGTGAAGATGGCCTAATATCTTGTGCCATAATTCGCCATCATCCCAGCTCACCACTATGTCTGCCTTGCCCATCAATATTGCACAACCATCTACCTCCAGCTTGTAGAGATTCTTAACTCGAATCCCTATCCTCTTGGCTTTTCCTATTATTTTATGTCACAGGAAAGCTTTTCTTTCACTAAAAAGGACATCATAGCCTCTATCCTCCAACATTGTGACTAAGGCTATTTTTTTTCAAGCTTGGTATATGCATTACATATTTTAATTGAAAGGGTTTACCTGACTACCTCTGGAAGGTAATGATACCAATCCTGGTAGCACTTTACCACCCATCATCACCCATTTCAATATGTTTCTAGAGATCCTTGTCTTCCAAGCTACTGAAAATTCCCTTGTCTCCCTTCATGCGAAAGGAAGTGCCAATATCCGAATACCACACAGATCCCAATGCACTTGACACCATGCATGCAATCAATGAGAATTCAAGCTTAAATTATGAGGCCAAAGCCTCACAAGCTGCGTATCCTATGGACTTCTTGTTTTTCTTCTTTTGTGGATAGTTAGTAGCATAGTGCCCATGCTCGTGATAGTGAAAACACTTCACCTTGGACATGTCCCGCTTCTTACCATTTTTAGACTCAGATTTGGAATGGAATTTCTTCCCCTTCCCCTTCTTCACCTTAGCAGCCAAAGCACAATATTCTTCATGTTCATTCTTAGATGAAGATCCATCTCTGGTGTGGCATTGATATAAATCTGAGCGACAGTTATATCAATGCTCCCCAGTTCATCCTGACATTGGAAAAAATTTGTTAGATATTTTTGTATGGAGTCACCCTTTTCCATCTTGATCTTCTTGAGTTTATATTTGAGCTCCAATTTCCTATGGTCGTTGCTGCTCTGGAATAGATCGGTTAAATCCTTCCACATTGCATATGGTGTGGCTTTCCCATGGAGGCTTGAGAAAATTTGGTCTCGTACTCCCTCTAATAGGATCCTCCTTGCCTTTTCAACTTTATTTTGACATGCATCAAGATTTGCAGCATCAGTCACAGCGGGTTTAAGAACATCATTGCCAATTAATTTCTTCAAACCATTGTATTCGAGCATTGCCTCCATCCCGTCCTTCTAAGAAATATAGTTTGAGCTGCCCTCAAGTGCATACTCCAACCTAGAGCCATTGAAAGCCATTTCAATCCTGAATTAGCTGTAACACCAAGAAAGTCTTTCTACCAATTTGAATTCTATCCAGTCAAAAAATTAGCTCCTCCTTGACCATCGTGATTTCTTGTGCTTTGATAGCATGTATAGATTATACAATAAGCATGTATATCATGGTTTCAATCTTATCTAAAAATGTACTAAAGTTAAATACCGAATCGCTTCTACGAATCAATTGTGGAATTAAAAACACAAGCGGAAAAGAAGAATTAATCAAGCCACAACATAGATAATTTCTTGGGGAAATATTGCTGCTAAAAACCCCAATATCTTCTATTTTATATTCATCATGGATCAAGAAACAATTACATACAACTCTTCTCACAAGAGCTCTCATGTACTCAGCTAATTGTCACACATTGTCATACATAAAACTAACCAATAATTATCCAATTTACTACCTCCAGACATCTTGCCTTGCTTGGGTAATCCCTGATGGATGAAATCCATAAAGAATAGGAATTTTTTCCTTCCGTGACTGTGCAAGTATCATGGGCACTCCAATGGGTGTTTGGTTGCATGGGTGCAACCCAATAATCCTACAACTGATAGTCAACTTCGCTTTTAGCTAGATCTCAACTGGGTCTCTACTGGATTTGACATGCACGTAGCTAATAATATTAAATCCTCAGTTGCATGTGAGATCATTGATTGTGAATTAATTAATATTTAAGTCACTTGATCTCTCACTAGTGTATCTAATAGTTACAACTAGCACAACTGAGTTTAACTCACTTAACTGAGTTAAACTGAATATAACCCGCATTAACTAATCCACCACTGCACTTCAAAATTTGTTACAACTGTAATTACTCTGCATGCCTCACCAACTACCTCTAACTCAAAATTCATGAGCTAACTGAGTTTATCAATTACGGTTAATTATTACAAGTTATTTAGAGACTAGATTACATTTTATTTTCCATATTAATTAAGGGATAACTAAAATAGACATGCACCAAATTTAGCCCTGTGGGCCCCAACCTAGTGTACGTGCTTAATGTACTAGGCGTGGGTGCTGAAATTTTCTTGTTGAATTTCAACAGAGATGGGATTCTCTCAAGTTATGGTGTTCAAACAAAATAGGTTAGCTTTTGAGAGACATAAATTTTGTGTTTGATCTATGATTGGCATGATTATTTCACCATTGGAAAGGTGTTCAAGTGTAGAATAGTTCTAGGTGGAATTTTGAATAAATTACAATTTTTTACCACAAAAAATATCATCTCAAACTATCCTTGGAAGGTTTCTGAACCTAATTCTCCAAAATGGTACTTTCTGTTAAAACTACTCTTGTAAGTTAATTTATCTGATATTTCCACACTTAAAGAATTTGGATGGATGAAAAAAATATAATAAACCAATAAAAATCACACATCCCTAATTTTGGATGCTTTTGGATCCTAAAATATTTTATTAAATTACGTGAGTAAATTTTCCTTTACCTTCCCTCTAGAGTTACACTTAGGCTTTGTTGGAGATTTTTCTTCCAATTCAATCTACCAAAGATAATTCTAGTCCTATATTGTTTTTCTACACTATTTATGTAAAATTATATCCTCTAGTAACTCTCTTGAGGCATCTAGTGTTGAACCCTTTATAGAACGTAGTACCTTCTCCTCTTCCTGATCTAACATGGAAGGGTCATAAAGTTTTAGATTTTCCACATTCACTACTAATTAAATGTGAATTTATGGGAAGGGGAAGGGGATTTTTAGTATATAGGCCTTATCTACCACCCTTTCCAAGTTACCCAAGGGACCATGTCACAGAGGCTTGATTTTATTCCCAGGAACATGTAACCTGTCCTTGTTCAACTGTAACCATGTTTCGTGTCCCACCTTGAATAACTTCTCTATTGTATGTTGATCATGTTTGAGCTTTTAATTTTATTTTGACTTATTTAGTGCCTCTTTTACTTGTAGATGGATACAATTGATATTATTAACAAATATATCTTCACTTAAATAATCCCTATGCGATCCTCCCTCAGTCCTCCTTGTTTCCTATATGAAATTTCCAATGGTGAAGGTGGAAAATATCCGAAATAAGTTTCAAATATGAGCTTACGAGTAGAAGTGTGAAATAATATATTATAATATTAATGTATATATGCCATATTTTCATCGTAAGTCTTCAAATGCGTTTCATTTTAACCCTTCAAAAAGATGCACCAAATTTTTGTTGACGACTTCTGTTTTCCCATTTGTCCGTGGATGGAAAGTTATAGACCCCTTCAAATTTTTTCCATATTCTCCAACAATGTATTCAAAAATGCATTGATAAATATCACTTCCCTCTCTAAAAATATGTCTTCACATCCTAAAGCGCACTTAAACCCATCCAAAGAAAACATTTGTTATGTCCTACCTACTGATGGTATTTTTATATGGCATGAGAATGCATGTATTACTGAACCTTTCAACTACCATGAACATGTAGCCATGTACCTTATTTTTTTTTACAAAACCTCCCATAAATTCCATGGAAATTATTTTCAAGAGACAAGTGGGTACAATAAAGGGATGGTATAGGCCCTATTTCCTCTTACTAGTTATGCTGGTAAAACATAACATGCATTGTATTATGAACCTAGCTACATATCATTAAATCTAGGGCCAATACACATGCATATGTAAGTTAGATAATATATTTCTTACATCCAAATTCCTTACAACCTTAGAGGTGTGATTCTCTCTCATTATTTGTAGCTTCTCACCTTCACGAACATAGAACTTGTCTAACATATAGAGTAAACCATTCCAGAGATGATAGTCAACTTTATTTTCACCATATTGCACATGAATATAGCATTGCAAATATTATAAAACCTCCTTGAAGTCCTCATATTGTATATTCCTCTTTGTATGCATCATGGGTGAAGGGTTGCATGTACATTATCATTCCCAGAGTTATGATCTGTGATATGGATGGCCTTGAAAGAAAGTTGTCAAATTTTTTTTTAAGTACCTTCTTGTACTTGATCACTAAATTAAATTACTGTAAAAACCCAAGCCACTTGTAGTTCCTAGAATATTGTAACTTACTGTAGGCTTGTAGGTACTGTAGAAACTGGCGATTTGAATCAATTATTGTCTCTTTTCCCATCAACAAGTGCTTCCACTTTTTGATAGCTTGTACCAAGCCATAGATTACCTTTTCATAGGTAGATAAAGTAATAAATTCCCCATAAAATACTTTAGAATGGTATCATACAAGTCTTCCCCCATCCATAAAGGCTACTTCTATGGAACACCCATTCACATTGATCTCCACTTTGAAGGAATACTACAAGTTCGATATTGTAAGAACCAATGCTTGATTGATTTTATTCTTTAACTCTTTAAAGGAATTATGATAGCCCTTTCCTCACTAAAAATTATTTCCACTTGTTGTTATGGCTTTGGAGTGGTGTTGCTATTGTTGTAATGAGGTTCTGAATTTCCTCATGTATTGCGCTACTCCAATAAAATTCTTGATCTCAAAGACAATGGTGGGAACCAAAAACTTCATGGTATCCTCCATATTGTCAATATCTATCTTCGGCTCTCCTCCACTTACCAAATATTCTAAATAAATGAAGCACTAATATGAAAACTCACATTTCTTGAGATTTTCTCGTAATTGGTGTTTTCTTAATGTCTCTACCACCTACATTAAATGTGATTTTTGCTCCTCCTAGGTAGCACTATATACCATTATATCATCCAAATACACAATAACAAATGAATCTAAATGTTGGTGCAATATATCATTCATCAATCTCATTAATGTAGATGTCGCATTGAATAAAACAATTTGCATGAATAACTACCGATAGAAACCTACTTTAGCTTTGAAGGTGATTTTCCAAGTGTCTTATTCTTTGACTTGAACTTGGCGATACCGTGATTTTAAGTCTAGCTTGGAGAACTATTTTTCTTTCTATGACTCATACAAAATATCATCTATCCTTAGAAAGGCGTACTTGTTCTTTAGTGTAATTTTATTTCATGTCATATAATAAATGCACATTCTCCAAGGCTCATCCTTCAAAGGAGTAATTACAATGGGTGACCCACATGGTGAGGTAGTTGATCAAATAACACCCTAATCTAACAAATATTACAAATGTTTCTTCACCTTCCTTTATTATATTATGGATTACATGTATATTATAATGTTTGGAAATAGTTGGATCTCATGATCCACTTTCCTCTTGGGTAGTAGCCCTTTAGGCTCCTAAAACACTTCCATGTATACCTATAATAACTCTTATATTTGATATATTAGTTCATAAATGCACCCCTCTGTAACAACCCTGGTGAACATTCCATGTAATAAAAGTTAATGAAGGAAAAAATAATAACCACGGTTGATGGGATAGGTATTCCAAGTTGAATGTTGGGAAAAAAAAATCCTAGCGAGTGTTCATTTCGGTTATTATGGCTAACAAAAATTGGAAAAGGATATGGAAAAGACAATGACAAAGGCTTTGGAAAGGCATGAGACATTAATTGGAATTTTATTTATGAAAACAATGGAAAATAGGAGAAAAGGAATGTGAAAGGTGACAAGTTGCATGTGTGGAGGAAAATGAAGGAAAATAATGGATTTTGAAGAAATTAGAGGGCTCATTGATAAAAAGGCTTTTGAGGTCCAGTTAGAAAGCTTTTGGCTCAATCCTTTTGTCAGTGCATTGTTGGAGCTCTCTCATTATTCTCTCTCTCTCTCTCTCTCTCTCTCTCTCTCTCTCTCTCTCTCTCTCTTGCTCTATCACACTTGGATACTTAGATTTTTTTGGAGCACATTGGCACTGGAGAAAGAAAGGCAAGAAAGAAGGAAGAAGGAGGAAGCAAGAAAGGAGGAGCAGGAATCAAGAAACTACAACATGATTATTTTCAGTTATTGATTTGCATGTATTATCTCCTTGCTATATATGGAATGCATGATATTGAATTTGGTTCTTTTCTGTCTTGGCGTGGCTTTTTTCCAAATGTGACAGTGTTTTCAACCTAGCGTTTCCATTTCTGGATAGCCATGGTGTGGTGGAGTTCTCATGTTTTGGTTTAGCTGGATTGGTGGATGGATTCAAAGTTGGGTGAGGTGGATATACCAAATTATTATAGAACAAGTTCATGCATTGCCTCTATTTAGGGCCTAGTAATCTAGGTTTGGATTGGGTTAAAGCCCGAGAGGTGGTTTGTTATCCATTCAGGCATAGGAATCTTAGGTTTGGGATATATGGTAAAGCTTGGAGAGTATGTCTCGGTTTAGGGCCTAGTGACCCTTGATTTAGATTGTGGGTTGCAATAAATCGTGAGAGACTAGGAGATAGGAAAATTCCTCATGGTTTAGGTGGAGAGAATTCGGTTATATCTATGCTTGTGTTGGCCTTGTGATCGGGTGTAGATCACGATAAAGCCTGATTTATATTTCATGATGGTGAGGTGGTTTAGCCTCAGGATGCCCTGGTTGGTTATTTCTGTTTCAGTCCCACGTTCATGCTTGGAATATGGCATGGGGGTGCTTGACTGAAGAGAGATTTGGCTCAACCAATCTATGGTCGGGTGGAATGTGGAAGTACCATCTCTGGTTGGTTTTTACACTCATTAATGAGAAGACCATTCCTTTGGTATTTGGTATGAAAATGTAATGGGTATTATGTGGATTCTACTGCTATTGTATCCAATGTAGTTCTGTTGTTATTATGCTAGTTATGAGTATGTAATTTATTAGTGATGATGTATGGCTCTATCTATGTTTTTACTTCTAAATGAATGTATAATGTATCTATTGTAAAACATAATGTATTTCAGCTTATGAAGTCAGGCAGAAATTCTTCTTAGATATTCTCATATAATTATGAGACCCCTTTTCTCTGTTTTTTTGTTTATACCTATAGCTTTCATGTTTGTGACATGTTTGACAAAATTCTTGTCATGACTAGGAGGGGTCCATATGAATTATTAATGATGTGATTTCTTTTGTATCATTATTGTTATTTATCATCTCTTAACTTTTCATCTGGGTAGAGCACTGGGTTTTGGGCTTGAAAATGTGGCTCAAATCTCGGGGTTGCGAGCACAAAAATGAGTATTTGGGGCCCTGGCCACTAGCATGTAGTGTTATTCTTGTGGCTATAACCTCCTGGCCACTGAAATACAATGTTATTCCGATGATTATGGCTCAAAGAGGTTAAAATTTCAATGTGACCCAGGGGTAAGAGGTCTGAATGGTTGGGTTACTTCCTGGGGGTGTGGTGGTTGTTGTACAAGGTATGTAGAACGTGTTTTTTGTTGGTTCCACTTCATTAAGGTCACATAGGAGGTTGAATCTCATTATAGTATCCTCTCATAGAATGTTTACCTCGGTTGGATGGTTTCTTGGGTAGATGTGGGAAGGGGGTGTTAAAGAGTGGTATAAAAACGTGGTTGCACTCTCCTTGGGCAGTGTTTGGTTTCTATTCTCTTTCCTTTATATTTGATACAATAGAGTGGTATCAAAGCATGGTTCAACCCTAGGAGTAGATGGCCAACATTTTTGTCATGCATTTATGTTGGTTGCAAATGTGTTTAGTATGCTTGTGGTGTATGTGCTTGTTGCATCCGTGTTTTTTTGGCCATGGTGGCAGTGGTGTCGCCATGGAAGTGTTGATGGTGTTGTTGTCAACATGTTGTCATGAGTGTATGATTGGTTATGTGTTTCTCATTATTGTGTATTGTTTTTCCACTCTTGCTAACATATTTTTACATATTGTACATGCATTTATTGCTTATGTTAGGGTTACATATTGGTCATGCTTCGGTGTAATCTGTGTATGCTTTCTTATGTCACGTAATATGTTGAACATACATTGGTAATTCACAATTGGTCATACATATCAAATGAGTGCATATGGTCAAGTTTTCATTGGTTTGATTGAGTGTTTTGTGCATAAGGTCATTGTATGCAATTAGGTCATCATGATGATATTGGTATGTTATGATGTTAATGTGTTGCTAAGATAGAGTAGGAGATGTAGATCATTAAAGTTTCATTGCAACAATGGAATTTGGAGTAAGAGTAGATAGTCATACAATGTTGTATGCTTGGCATGTAGGTATGTGATTAATGGTTGTTGTAAGCATTAGGGTTACTTATATGTTTGTCATTATATTATTATTATGGTTACATGTGTGATAAATGCTAGTTGATTAGTGTAATAACATGCATTATGGTTATGTGCATGTATTTCATTCTATTGATTTTATGGTTACATACATGATAGATGTTAGTTAATTAGTGTGATCATATGTACATGCGTTGGTTATTCAAGCATGGTATTAACTTGATAATTATGTTATATTTTGTTGATAAGCATGTTATATGTTAACTTTTTGTTGTTATATGTTAGTTAAATTGATGATTAGGGTTATAAAACTAGTATCTTTATGTTATATGTATCATATTAAATTGGATTGGCCTAGGGAGATGGTTAGGGTTATGAAATTTAGGTATGAGTCGACTTATTTGTGCTATTATGTCATACTAATATATTTCGACTATGCATCTATGATTTTTATGCATGAATGACAATCGTTTATGAGATTATGATGTGAACATGTAAGTTAGTTAATATTATAGATATCATGATCTTATTTATGTTTGAGTTGATATGTTGTGAAGTTATGTCATGCTAATCTGGATTGATTGTGTAGACAAGATAGCCTCCCTTGAGATACATTAATGTATGAGTTTCCTTATGCCATATACTTGGTGCTTGACTATTTGATTATATCATATATCTGGTGTTTAGTGTTTGGTGTCTATTATGTTATCTAGTTTATTTATCTGACATGGTACGCTTATATTTTGTTGAAGTGTTTGATTAATTGCATGATATGAGCATGTGTCTATAATATTTCTGAAGTAATGATATTGTTTTAAGATGGCTCTACTAACACACCATGTGTTGATATTATTGATATGTATTTGAGTGCAAGTAGGTGATAGTTGTATAATTTTGTAGTATGACTGATGAATGTGAGTTGATTGTTGATTATGACATGGTTGTTAGACTTGGTAAAGATTGGTTTCAAACTTATATATGTTTTCCTAATCTTTGGAACATCTGGCTGACATGTGTGTTTAGTTAGAAGGTAATGTTTTTGGCACAATAAGGTAAGGTAACTAGTTTGTTGCTATGTTTACTTATGCATTGGAAATTATGTGGTTATGGAATTATAATTTATGAGATTGCATGGAAAGAGACTGCCATGAAATATTGGAGAATGATTAGGTTGAACTTTCCTTGGGAACCATGGGGATTGAGTCATGGTGTTTATTGCTAGTTTTCTTCTTTTGGTCTTTTGTGATTTTTTGCGCTTGATTGTGGCCTTGTTTATTCATGGTGCATGATCATGACACTTTTTTGTGGTGTCGTATTTATTTATTTTTCATGGTATTCCTCTTGTTTTTCTTTTTCTTTCCTTTTATGTTTTGAGTGTCTTGGGAATTGGTTCGGGAAAGAGGAAAGTTAATGGAGCTTTGGGAAAGCTAAATGATACCCAACAAATAACATGCGACTTAGATTAAGCTTGGTGCATGTATACGGGAAACTAAAGGTCAGAATATGACAACTAGTTTGATTGGTTGGGTCGATTGAGGTAAATGGATGGTGCTAGAATAGTCATGAGAAAGGTAACATGAAAGGTAAAGTGAATGGATCTAAGGTGTAATATTCCTTGGCTACGTTGGGAACAATTGTTCTCAACGTTGTCCATGTTGTGCATTAATAAAGGAAGTTCTCTTAACCTAGACCTTATAATATCTATAAATTGTGTTTTGATCATGATTATGTTGATGTTTATATATGTATACATGTATGTATGTATGTATGTCATGCCTGATAGGGTCATCATGGATCATGGTTGTTTAATGCTAATGTTTATATGTATATATGTGTGTATTTATGTTGTTGTCTAAAAAGATCATGATTTTTTTATGCTAATAATTATATATACGTATGTATCTATGTATCTATGTCACTATATGACAGGGTTATCAAGGATCATTCTGGTGGAGGAATGATTAATTACGTAGGTAAATGGCATGAAGAGGTTCCTGTCTATGAGGAATCAAGTAGGAAGAATAACTGTGACATATCTACAAGTTCAGTATCATGTGGGTAAGATTTTACATTATACTCTTGTACTATGTATATGTTTATGTTATGTCAGGTTATGTTGAGGGTTACATCAAAGAAGTGAAAGTAGTGTGATCTATGACATGCTATGATGAGCATGAAAAACGGTAATAAAGTAGAAAAAAGGTTGCTTGTGGGGTTAGTGTGTGGTCTATGGATGTGAAGTAATACTGTTTTGTATATGTTGCACATGTTGCATATTTAGTGATTGTACCTATGGTGATGTCTACATGTAACATATGTCGTATTGTGTACATATGATGTTGTATGTCTATTATATATATGGCGTTGTGTGTATATTGCATATGAAGTGTTGGGTATAGATGGTGTTATGTACATGTTGGATATGTGGTGATGTGTACATACCGTACGATGTGCATGTTGGATATGCAGTGTTGTGTGCATGTTGGAGATGTGGTGCTATGCACATATGGTGCTATGTACATATGGTGTTGTGTGCATGTTGTACATATGGTGTTGTATGCATGATTGTACATGTCATTCATGTGGCACTGTGTACATGTGGTGTTGTGTACATGTAGTGCATGTGGTATTATGTACACATTGCACATGTGGTGGAGTATACATTTGGTGTTGTGTACAAGTTGTGCAAGTGGTGTTGTCTACATGTGATGTTATGCACATGTTGTTTAAGTAGTGTTGTGTACAGGTAGTATTGTGTACATGTTGTGCATATGGTACTGGTATACATGTGTTATTGTGTGCAAGTCGTACATGTTGTGTTGCGGGCATGCGATACTATGTATGTGCATGGTGTAGTCATGGTATCGTGGCATGTGTATTCATTGTGTTGTACTTTGTATATATATATGTATAAGAATTATGTTGTATTGTACACCAGGTGTAGGTGTAGGTGTTGTAGGTTGGTGCATGCATATGTATTGTGTTGTATTGTACACCGGGTGTAGGTGTATGTGTATGTACATGTATTGTGTTATACACCGGCTGTAGGTGTATGTATTGTGTTGCGTTGTACACCGGGTGTTGGCGTATGTATTGTGTGGTGTTGTACACCTTGTGTGGATGTACATGATGAACACTATGTTCATGTGTATGTGATTTAAGAGAAGAAAAGGCATTGAGTGCTCGTCAGGTGTGGCAACCGATCCAGTGTGTGTACAAAAGAACAAAGGCATGACTGATGAAGGATAATTATTGATATTTTATTTCAGTTTTATTATGCATGTGATCTACGATTCTGACTTATGATGGTTACATGTGATTTATGATTATTGCATGTGATTCATTATTTTGACCTATGGTGGTTGTGTTTTGATGTAACCAAATGTGATATGTTTATACATGATCATTGATCAAACAACTAGTTTGACTTGTTGTGACAGGAAGGGAACATGATTGCAAGTGTACCTTGTTGACAAGCTACCAATGAGGAATGATTTGAGTTTATTTCAAATCTTTTTGAGTATAATGGGAATGATGTGTACAAGAATTCATGAATGTTGTGTGGTTGAAACTGGCGGCAAGAACTAGCAACATCAACAAAATGCATTGAAACATGTAGCAGTATTCTAGTAAAACATTTTAGGGGCAAGACAACTGTGGGACACTGGTACCCAATAGTTTCCATTGATTTCCATGAAAATGCTATGACTGGTATGATAGTTTTGAGGTAGGCATATTCCTCGGTTTTTGGACCATTCGATGTAAGGAAGAACTACGAAGGTGGGGGGGGGGGGGGGGGTCAGCTGAGGGACTGTGTAGTAGAGAAGGGGATGCCCTTGAAACTTGTAAGGTGTGTGACTGCACGGAAGGTGGTAACTAAAATTCCCTTAAGATTTGTTTTGGTCATTATCATTTCTAGATGGAATCATTTCCACATAGGGAGTGTTCCTTAGAGCAATGAGAAAATAAATTTTCAGTAAGGGTATAATGGCACAGGACTATAGCGCCGGAAATTGTATGCAAATTTGGCTTGGTACTGGATTTTGGACTTCCTCAAAATGAAATGAATCATGGTATTACTTTGAGGGTGGAGGTGTGAGCCTATGGATTCCCTTGTTTTTGATATGGGCATCGTATCATTTTATTTGTTGGCTGAGAAAATGTGTATATATATAGTATATTTGTATATTATTGTAAATATTGTAATGAGTTGTGTTATAAAGCTCTAGTAAACCATATGCTTGTCATGTTTCAGTAGTGGTCATTGTAAATACTGCAAGGAGCTGTGTTATAAATATCCATAGGTAGTATGTTTTGTTTTTAGGAGTTTGTTGGTTTGTAGGTGTCATTGAAGACCGAGGACAATGTTCCCCCAAGGAGGAGAGTTCTGTAACAAACCTGGTGAAAATTCCATTTAATAAAATTTAATAAAGGAAAAAATAATAACCACGGTTGATGAGACAGGTATTCCAATCTGAATTTTTGGCAAAAACCATCCTACAGAGTGTTCATTTCAGTTATTATGGCCAAAGGAAATTAGCAAAGACAACGAAAAAGGATTAGGAAAGGCACGAGGCATTAATTGAAATTTTATTTATAAAAAAATGGAAAATAGGAGAAAATGAAGGTGAAAGGTCACAAGTTGCATGCGAGGAGGAAAATGAAGGAAAATAATGGAATTTGAAGAAATTATAGGCCTCATTGATAAAAATGCTTCTGAGCATCAATTGGAAAGATTGTGGCTCAAACCTTTTGTCAGAGAATTTTTGGAGCTATCTCATTACTCTCTCTATCTCTCTCTCACTCTTGGACACTTAGATTTTTTTGTAACACTTTCGCATTAGAGCAAGAAAGGAAAGAAAGTAGGAAGAAGGAGGAAGCAAGCAAGGAGGAGAAGGAATCGAGCAGCTACAATATGATTCTTTGCAGCTATTGATGTGCATGTATGATTTCCTTGCTAGATCTAGCATTCATGGTATTGCATGAGGTTATTTTCTGTCTTGGCATGCTTTTTTTCCAGGTCTTATAGTTATTTCAGCCTAGCCTTGCCATTTCTGGATAGCCATGGTGTGGTGGAGATCTCATGTTTTAGTTTAGCTAGATTGTCAGATGGATTCAAAGATGAGTGAGGTGGATATCCAAATTATTGCAGAACTGGTTCATGTGTTGCCTCAGTTTAGGGCCTAGTAATCCAGTTTTTGATTATGGTAAAGCCTAAGAGGTGGGTTTCTCTCCATTCAGGCATAGGAATACCGAGTTTGGGATATATGGCAAATCCTAGAGAGTATGTAATGGTTTAGGGATTAGTGACCCCTAATTCAGAGTGTGGATTGCTGTAAAGCCTGAGACACTAGGAGACAGGAAAATTCCTCATGTTTTAGGTGGAGAGAATCCAATGATATCCATGCTTATGTTGGCCTAGTGATTAGGTGTGGATCACGGTAAATCATGATTTATATTTGATGAGAGTGAGGTGGTTTAACATCGGGATGTGTTGGTTGATTCTTTTGGTTTGAGTCCCACATTCATGCTTGGAATATGGCATGGGGGTGACTGAATGAATAGATATTTGTCTCAACCAATCTATGGTCAATTGGAACATGGAAGTCCCATATTCAGTTGGTTTTTACATTCATTAATGAGAAGCTCATTCCTTTGGTATTTGGTATGAAAATGTACTGGTTGTTATGTGGATTCTATTGTTGCTGTATCCATTGTACTTATGTTGTTATTATGCTGGTTATAAGCATGTATTTTATCAGTGATGATGTATGGATTTATCTATGTTTTTACTTGTAAATGAATGCTCAATGTATCTATGGTAAAATAGAATGTATTGCAACTTATGATGTAGGGGAGAAATTATTCTTAGTGATTCTCAGATAAGTATGAGACTCCTTCACTCTAATTTGTTTTTTATACATGTAGCTTTCATGTTTGTGACATGTTTTACAAAATTCTTGTCATGGCTAGTGTTAGTGTCTTCCAGTTCTGCCAGTCACCAATGATCAAGTATGCTCTGTAAGGTTTTTTTTAGGGTCTTAAAATCAAATTTTTATGGTTTCAGTAGGTCTTCAAATAAAAATTTGGTCACTAACTAGTGTGTATAGGTGTGTTACTACTTCCTTCAAAAAAATCAAGTTTTGGTCATTTTCATCACTCATTTCGATGAGTCACCAACTGAAAATGTCTCCATCACCATCTCTGTCATCATTAGGTCTAGGGTCAAAATCATTAAAAATATGTCATTTCACCAATAAATCCAACATTGAAGGAGTAGTAATATTGAAAAATGCTCAATAAGTTTTTTTTTATGTGTAATTTCATTTCAATTATGAATTTAATATGTTTCTCAAAGGTTCTAAAGCAGCCAAAAGTGAAAATACTTGGTGGGGCCACTTGACCACGAAAAGTGAAAAGTGATTTCAAAAACCACAAAAGACTCAAACGAGTTTTGATTTTCTCATTCCATCCTCAAGAAGCCTCTTTCAGTTTTGAAAAACTATTGATTGTTAGAGAGATATAGCCCCATTTTTTAGCCCTATTTTTGCAAAAAATTTTGAACTTTTGTGACTTTTGGCTAATTTGGAAAACTCAGTTTCAGCAAAAAGCACAATGCCTTCACGTTGTATTTTTTCCTCAAGCATCCAAATGAAAAAAACTTGATATTCCTAGATAGATATTGACCCATACATTTTATCTATCTACTTTGGGTGCCTTGTCAACAAACTGGAGGAGCGAAAAGGTCAAAAGAGGGGTAAAAAACACACTTTCTGCCACTATTTTGAAATAGGCGCTGCACTTTTGGGAGTAGTTGAGGGAAAATACATTTTTCTCCCTCATGGAGTGTCCATTTGAATTTCTTGAGGTGTCTAATGAGAACTAGACATCCTCATATTTCTAGAACATCTTTCTGAAGTCGATGTGAAGCATGGGAAGGCCTCCAAAATCCTCTCACAAGACATGCACTGTGCTTTATCAGAAGTGTGTTGCGCTTTATTAGTCAGGCACTGTGATTTTCCCTGTGTGCACCTTTTCGAGGTTTTTCTCAGTGAAACTTGGTCTGGTGATGTAATTAATATTATTTATTATTGATGTGATGTAAATATGATGTAAATGGGCTTTCTATGATAAATTTGATGTAATTTTTGACCTCATTTATGAGAAGCAGCTTAATCAACTCTATTTGGAGGGTTTTTTCAAACCTCCCTATAAATTAGGGTTTTGTTGAGAGAATATTGTGATTTGTTCCTACACCGAGGGATTTGACTCATGAGAGAGGAAAAACTATTTTTGAGTCCATATCTATGGATTTTTCAGTCATTTTTATGGTTGGACATCAGAGGGTGAAACTCGTATAGCTTGTACTTCATCATTGTATACAAGAAATAAAAGAACCATTTGCATATATTATTAAGGAATTCTCATGTTATGATTTTGTGATATTTTTTTTCTCTGTTATAGTTTGATATGAATGATATAATTGTATCCTTAGCATATATTCCTTCTTTAGTGGTTTTCCTAAGAGGTTTATAAGCATAATTCTTTTCATTGAAAGCTTCGTTTTGTTTGGAATGTCATTTTCTATAATTTTCCTTATTAGTTAATGAATTCATGGTGCACATGCTCATTATCATCTCTTGCTCTTTCAAACCGTACACTACAATGACAAAATACTAATCCATAAAATCATAGCTACCTTGATCCTCCATATCTCTTGTAGTTGTTGGTGTCCCGTGTTTTGATAGTTTGGAAAATCAAAATACAAGGCAACATCAAAACCAATCTTTAGAGTTACAGGATCTAGTCCTCCTGTTGTCAGAGAGGGATCTCACAAAATTTTGTTTGCAAAGGTTTATCTTGTGTGCTTTGAGTACTGGTTTTAGAGTAGTTATTAAGTGCAGGTGTTTATTTGTTTGTTTGTTTGGTTGGAATGATACAGCAGAACATGAAAGGCCTAGGAAAGATATATAGGACAGAGAAATATTTGGTTCATTGGGAAATGGAGTCAAGAAAAGGTCATAAAAAACTCATCAATGGATATGGGATATCAAATGGAAAATCTAACTTGGCCACATGATCCTTTTGTTTTTGGAATGAGATGAAAATTAATGATTTTGAAAGAGAGGTTTAATTCTCAACAAAGGGAATTCGAAAGCATAATTTGAACAATAAAGAGCTCTTTGATAAACATGGCTAACCATAAATTCTACAAATCACACCTTTAAGAAAATAATGATTTCAAAACAACTTTTAAAATGAAATCTAAGATTCTGGGAACACCCTATTTCCTCAAAGAATTATTTTAAAGGACTAAGAAACATAAAAGATTTACTGATAATTACATTCATAGAAGAGGGAACACCTAAAAACATCTATGATCATAATTATAACGACCTTTAAGCCAAATGTTTAAGTGAGGACAAAGGGAAAGATAAAAATAGACCTCTTTGATTCACTGTAAGCAAATAACTTCAAAGGGAGACTTCAATAACAGTTTTTAAGTGGCAACAGACAAGCAGGGAGAACCATAAATCATGCTGAAACCAACTGTTCGAACTATTAAGGAAATAAACAAGCATGAAGATTAAAGAGAGAGATTGAAGACTCTAAAATACTTCAGCAGAAGAAAACATGAAACAGTGAAGGATGAACAGGTCTAAGGTGCTTCCAAGAGTCATTTCTTAGCCTAAAACTTTCAACCTACTGTAGTAAGAAATTATGGAACATAATGAAAACAGAGGAAAACATAAAAAAATTTAGAATACTTCACCAACAGCCAAGCTCATGGATCCAATGATAGAGCCTTCTCAGGAACAAGCATGCAACAACATCATCAAGGTTTCCAAGACTTCAGTTTTTTCTTCAACTTCAATGGACTATGTACTTATTTCAGAGAGTTTCAGTATTACAACTGGTGATCAAACAAAAACCAACCCCTCACTCATCTTCTATAGAAGTATATATAGAAGAATGAGGAGGTGAGATCTGATAAAAGATCTCCAATTACAATTAATACAGACTTAATGGCTTCTTGGCCTTTGGGGGGCTCAATGAAGAAACTTACATGGATGTACTCTATATTACATGTTTTACATAAATATTTAAGCTCGGTGGGAGCTTTTTTTGATCTTTGAGGCTCTGTGTGATGTTGAAGTAACTCTGCATATGTTTTGTCATTAAGTTCCTTGGCAGAATTTACTCTTTGGCTGTGTTTTGAAACAAATATCTTATCCTGATCAATAAATTCGGCTTTTGATTGAAAAATTTGAGGCATAGGTGGCATTTCAGCAGCTGGGAGGAATAAATCTGCCTTAATGTGGCGATGGAGGCTTTCCTGTTTGATAAAACACTTAAAATTATCTTCAACTGTGTTTTAATCGGGGATTAGGCTTTTGATAAACATTCTTAGCCGTGATCCCCGCAAAATCTGTCTTTAATCCTCTGTTCCAATAAATTTTGGTCTTCGTCACTGATACTCTCTGATTGTGCCTGATCCATGGTTTTTGCTAGTGTGCAGGGCTCGTGCAAGGATGATATGGAATCAATGCCTGAGGAAAAACTTCCTCCTTTGAAAATTTCCTGAGTTATGGCAAAAAAACCATAAAAACCCTGCACAATACAAAAAATATTAGAAAATCCATGCATTTATAGGTTTATTGTTGCGGAGGACGTGTGGGGGAAGCATGGCAGTTGGATGGCATCATCCGACGGTCGGGATTGATCGGGAGAAATCATAGAGAGGCGGAAGAATTGTTTAAGTCAGAGCCGTCGATCGCGCAGAGATCGATGGTCGGGAGCGGAAACGGAAAGTCAAAGCAGAAGACGTTGACTGGGCAATCGAATCATGGTGATGAAATGTGGGCCATCGATCTATAGATTAGATCGATGGCGTAGATGCTCCAATGACCGCGCCGTAGCCCGGTTAACCGTCTGGCATCTTCGGTGAGCGATAGCCATCGGATGGGCGGCCTTAGATCGGAAGGCAGGCATCAATATCGCGTCGGGTCCACGTCTGAATGTTAACGCGTGATGGACGACGGTTTTATGAACAGTGCCCAGGACACGTGTCGGCCAGTGTATGGAATCGCTGCTGATCAAGAAAAAACCGCCGTCACCCAAAGGCGGTGCGATGAATACCGTGTGGTTTTCGGAATGGTGAGTGGAATGCAGGGACCACCGGGGAGATGGACTCCGCACCGTCCGATCATCAGATCAAATCGACAGTGCAGAACAACTGAAAATTGGACCGACAAAAGAAATCATAAAATAATATAAGGCCGACGATTTTTAATATATAACCAAAGGTTTTAGACTTTGGTCAAAAAATATTTTATTTGAAGCGAATAGGCGCCCATCTGTGGGGCCATGGGTTCTATGGGAGAACATATGACCGGGGTTTAAAAGAGGAGGGGCTTAATCGCAATTGGGCAATGCGATAAGTTCTTAGAAGACTAGTGCTCGGTATTAGCACCAAAACGCATGGATGGAAAGGGTTTAAAGGCTTAGCCCAAGGGGGTTTAAGCTCATAATATATAAAAATATGATTTTTAATGGTTTTTCAATAGTTTTCAATGGAATTTGAGAGTTTAGATAAGGCTAAGAGGGAGTCTTAAAACCTTATCAAGGGATTTTGAAGAAGGGGAAATGGGAAAAACATGAAAATGAGGGATTTTCATGGGAAAAGGAGGGATAAAAACTGAGGTTAGTTTTGGAAGAAGGGAGAAAGGGAAATGCTGCTTGCAGCAGTATTCTTTCTTAGGAAACAACAGGATTTCTGAATGGGGAAATAGGCACAGTAGTGAAGATTGGGACATAGGCAGGAGGTCTTCAAGAGTCTTCTAGAGCCAACACTTTTTAGTCACAAAATTTGTTCCTTGAAGGCTCCAAAGATTTTTTAGCCAGCATTTGGTATAACAAATTTTATAGCTGGCTAACAGTGGCTCCACTTGGGGATGATGCCTTCTTGAAGGCATCAAGAACTTTCAGACTTGGATTCTCTGGGAGGCTGATCAGTTGCCTCACCCATTGGGCTGCCCTTCCTTTGCTGAGATGACTTTCTCTGAAAACATATTAGCAACCATAAAGATAAGGGATCTTTATCAATACAAGCTTCTACCTACCAAATCCTACTGATCTAAAATTTTTTCTTCATTAGAATGCACTTGGATTGGCAAACTATTTTACAACATTTTATTCTTTTGAAAGCATAAACTAATCTAGTTCTACTTCTTATTTCTCCATGGACTTAGGTTAAGAAGTTGAGCCCATATGCTTCTCTACCTAATCTACTAATCTGTTAGGATTAAACAGTCTAACAGATTTTTATTCTCAATTTGCTAAGGCAGAAATTAAAAAACATACAAGTTAGGATTGAACAGTCTAATTTGATGCTGAACTATGGCATAAAAACAAGCTGCACATAGATTTTTATTTGTAGAAAATTAAATCAAAATGATGAAGGCTTATGATCTAAAAATTCAAAGCACTTCCTTCATCTTTTTACAGCTCTTTTTTGAATTTATTTGAGCAGTTTCTCCTTTGCCATCTGGTTCAGATTTTGAGCTAATTAGAACCAGATTTTTATCCTTTTTGACTCAGAAAATAAAATATATTTGAGTCATCTCTATTTGGAAACTTAGGTTCAGGTTTTGAACATGTTTGAACCTTTAATTTCTATCCTAATCTATCTACTGATAAGCCAATATTAAATAGTTTGGCAAATCGAATTCACTATCCTATCAGCAGAAAATTTAAAACTAATTAGTCAAGATTAGGTTGTTTGACTAACTAGAAGTGTGGTTTTCAGGAGTGGCATTTAAGCTTGCACACTTTCATATTTGTTTCTCTTTTTGGTATCGGGCTATACCTTTCTTGTTTTCACAATTTGCCCTCTTTTATTTCTTTTCTTTCTTTTTGTATTTTTGATTTTCATAACCTTGAATACAATGCTAAGACTATGATATTTACAAAGGTAAAATAAAAGGCTTTAAGACTTATGATTCTTGGCAGAGGTAATGCTTGAGAATTTTGCCATCGACAAGACCTCCATACAGATCCTATCCATTCCATTCCTTCAGGAAAAATGCATTGTGACCCCTCTCAGCATGAATAATATAGGGTCCTTTCCACAAGTTCTCAATTTTGCCATGTTTTCCCTTCTCTTATCTTCTTGAATCCCACTTAAGAACAACATTTCCAACTTGGAAATTGTTTTCCTTAGTCCTCTTATCAAATAGCTTCTTCATATTTTCTTGGATTAACTGTGTTCTTTCATAGACTTCCTCTCTGGTCTGTTGTAAATGGATTGTTTGGTTGATTCTTCTTTGCATATCATTCTCTTCAATATCCACTTCTTGAAGGAGCTTCATGACTGGCACTCCTAATGAGGTGGGAAAGACTGCATCCATGCCATTAAATAACTGATAGGGGGACATATTTATTTATTTCTTTGTAGTTAACCTATCAGCCCATAAGGCATGAACCAGTTTACTATGCCATGATTTCTGATTTTGTCACAACAAATTTTTAATGATATTGATGAGGCTCTTGTTGGAAGATTCAGCTAATCCATTTCCTTGGGGATATTAAGCAGTGGAATGGCCCAAGTTTATGTCGTATTTGTAACAGAAATCAACCATATTCTTATATTTAAAGCAGCAGAATTATCTGTTATGATTTTTCTGGGACAACCGAATCTAGACATGATATTTGTTTCAAGGAAATTGATAATGACAAAGTCATTAGAATTTCTAGAAGGTATAGCTTATATCCATTTGGTAAAGAAGTCAGTGGCTATGAGGATCCATTTATGTTGAGTTGAGGAGGATGGGTGAATTTCTCCAATGAAGTCTAAACCCCATTGTTGAAAAGGTGCCTCAACTCTGATAGGATGTAAGGGTAAGGGAAGAAGTTTTCTTTTGCCATAAAAAATTTGACACTTATGGCAAGACATGACCAACCTTTGATTGTCTGGGAAAAGGGTAGGCCAATAGTGACCAGATATAAGAATTTTGTTTGCTATGGCCTTCTAGTAGAGGTGTCCTCCACATTCTCCATCATGCAATTCATGCATGATTTTTCCTGCATCATCTTTAAGTAAACATTTAAGAAAAATTCCAACAACATTTTTCTGATATAATAATCCATCTAATATGAAAACACTCAAAGCTTTTTGTTTCAAAAATCTAGCTTTAGTTTTAGACAGAGAAGGAGGGGCATTTAAATATAAAAGCACATAAACAATGTCAGCATACCAAGGAGAATTTAGAAAATTTTCTTCTATAAAAGGCGCAGTGGATTCTTCTATTTCTTCCAACGCGTCTACCATATTTATGTCAAGTGCTTGGAAGTTAGACTCAGACATAAGTTTTTCTAATCCTTTCCCTTTAACTAGTTTGGTGGGCCTAATTTCTAAGTCATATTCAAGAATAGTTGTAATCCATTTTCCCCTTTTACCATCAGGGTCTTGACTTAGAATGTCCTTGACAATAGTATGTGGAACAAAAGCAATTATGTGAGAGTGTAAAATATAGACCCTAAAGTCTTTTAATGCTTTCACTAATGCTAAGGCTTGCTTCTCCATGATGTTATATTTGAGAAGAGCATCTCTCAAGGCCCTACTAAAGAAAGATATTGGTTGTTCTTTCCCCAAATCATTCTTTTGAAGTAAAATTACAGCTATTGTATGTTCAGATGCAAAGGAAAAGATGTAAAAATCTTTGGTAAAATCTGGACTAATCAGAACTGGTGTTTGAGTAAGAGCTTGTTTGACTAGCTCGAATGATTGTTTAGCTGGTAAAGTCCATTTTACACTGACATTTTTCTTAAGCATGTTTGTAATGTTTTTTAATAGCTCATCAAGATTAGGAATAAACCTTCTCAGAAAATTAATCTTTCCGATGAAAGATTGCAACTACTTGAGGCTCCTTGGATGGATGATCTGTAATATGCCATCTATCCTTGTAGGGTCTATTTTGATTCCCTCTTCTGAAATTATATGGCCAAGAAGTTTGCCTTCTTGGAGACCAAAGAGTGTCTTCTTGGGATTCAATGATAAGCCAATTTTCCTACACTTCTCAAAAAATTTTCTTAGGTGAATCAGATGTTCTTCATCGGTTTTTGAGAAAATGGTTATGTCATCAAGGTAAATAATTATGAAATAGAAAATATCTTCAGATAAGGCTATGTCCATGGCCCTTTGGAAAGTGGCCCCTACATTCATTAATCCGAAAGGTATTTTGACATACATAAAGGTGCCCTAAGGTGTGGTAAGAGCAGTTTTTATTTGATCACTTGGGAGCACTAACACCTGGTTGTAACCTGAGAACCCATCTAAGAGGGAAATCCTTCTTGACCCAACTACCCTTTGAAGTATATGGTCCATCTTGGGTAAGGGGTAGTTGTATTTTAAAGAGGCTCTATTTAAATTTCTGAAGTCAATATAGAGCCTAATTTCCCCTGTTTTCTTTCTAACATAAACTAAGTTTGATATCCACTCTGAAAATCTAATGGGTACAATGATTCCAGCATCATGCATTTTTTTAATTTCGGCTCTAACTAAAGGTAATAAAAGTGGGTTTATTCTCCTTAGTTTTTTTTTGAAGGGCTTTTGATTTTCCTTCAGGGGAATCTTGTGCTGAATGATGTTGGTATCGTAAGACTTCAGATCTGTGTATGCCTAGGCAAAAACATCTTTAAACTCCTTAAACATATCAATGTATCAAGATTTTATGTGAGTTGGAAGAGTGTTGGACAATTTAATCATCTTGGGTTCTGTTAGGGAGCCTATGTTGTGTTCTTCTACGTTTGTTTCGATAGGCTCCATTTTTCGTTCTTTGGTTACATCATTGAAGTCGAAAAGGTGTTCCAAAGGTGAGAGACCTATTGGAATTGAACCATTTTTACATTCTAAAAATTCCAAGTATTTTTGGTCCACGTTGTCAATTAACTCTGCTTCAAACGAATTCTCATAATGATTTATATCAGCAGAGTGTGTTATTTCATCTTCTAGTATTTCTTCGATATATGGACAATTTTCATTATGGCTAGATTCTGATGTTGGTATGGTGAAATCGTTTTCTGACTTTAAAAAATTGTCTATGTGTTGGTCAGAATCGAACACTTGCCAGTGATCTTCATTATCAGGCACTGCAGGCCTATGTTTTACCTTTGATTTGTCTTATGATAAGTTCAGAATCTCCTAAGATTGATATCCTCTGGGCTTCTAACTTTTTAAGCAGTTGTAAGCCTAGGAGAAGTGCTTCATACTTAGCAATATTTCTAGTGCATGGGAAATCCAATTTGTATGAAAAAATCTGTTTTGTATTTTGAATCCACACACCTGCTCCTGCACTTGTTTTATTACAAGATCCATCAAAGTTTAGGGTCCAAAGTATGTCATTCCTATTTTCATTTTTTTGTTGCTGTTGATTGGTAATGTTTTGAATTTGATTGTTCAGGTGAATTGATTGGGTCCATGTTTTCCTTATTTGGCTGGGTGATTTCATCTTCGTTACATAAGATAAAGGAATCTAAACTTGATTAAATAGAATAGATTGGAGAGTTGCTTGGTTTTTCTATGTTTCTCACCATGTATTTCATGTGGGATTCCCTGTATAGTCTTCTCTTTTGGTTAAAAATGGGAAAGGTGGCATAAGACATGTCCATTTGAAGGCTTCCCTGAAGTTTGGCTCCCCAAGATCTGGATAAGAGCATGCCATACTTAGGGGGAATGTCAACTACAACTATGTCCATGACTAAAATCTTAGTAGGGATTTGGGCTAAGTTAACACACAGATCTTTGATTAAACCCAAACACTTGACTCTGCTTGAGTCAAAGGAATACAAGTCTTTTTATGGCTTAGTAATTTCTAAGCCTAAGCTTTCGATCACTACTTTGGGCATTAGATTGTGTGAAGATCCCGAGTCTAACATAGCATTGTGTAAAATTTTCTCATGTATGTTCAAGCTAACATAGAAGGGAGGGATGACCCCTTCTTCGTATTTTCCTCTAAATTCTGGACCAAATAACAACTCTGGTTTTTCATCTGTCAAGTTTAAGGTGTCAGTATCGTTTCTTGAGTTCAAAGCTTTCAAAACTTTTTTTTTGTACACCTCTTGGGTTACTAGTTCAGCTAGGGGGATGGTAATTTTTATCTTAGCAATCTCTCCCTCAAGGCTGAAAGGAATAATTGACTTGTTTGTATTTACATCTATTTTTTCAATTGAATTATTTTCAGCAACTTTGATTTGCTTAACCTTGTTTGGACTGGTAATTGGGACAATTTTATTAGGACCACTAGCTGAAGTGCTAGGGGTACTCTGTTAAACCTTTGGTTGGACACCTTTATCTTTGTTTAAGTATGGTTTCTTAGCCAAAATGTTGGTTTTCTCTACTATCTTTTTGGGCTGGTTTTCTGCATTTTTCTTGACAACAGTGCTAGTGTTCTTATCCTTTAAATTATCTATGTTTCTCTTGCTCCTAAGATCATACTGTTTGTGTACCTCCATGATTGCATTTTCAAAACCCAATCTATAGTCATTAGAATATTCATAGGTATTTGTATTTTGATCATAAGAGAAGAAATCTTGCTCTTCCTTAGTGAGGAAAACATCATCCCTACTATCTGATCCAATCTAGTTTACATGATATTCTTCCAACCTTTCCAACTCCCTATATTCTTCATATTGATCTACATAGTTCTGTTGAAAGGGAGGTCTAATCTATTGGTCACTTTCTTTTTGCTTGTCTTGATTTCTATCCCTTCTATAATTCTGATTTCTATTTCTGTTTTGGGAGTTGTTCTGATTGTCTCTTAGTTGTGTTCTCTCAAGTATGCTCATCCTTTCCATAATCTCTTCCAACATCTGTTATGTCTTTGAGCTAGATGTGGAGGGTGTAGTGTCATCTTTATAAGTTACCCTCTTCTCTGATCTCAACCTATTTCTTTTCTCAATTATGTTTGCTTCTACACTCACAACTCCTTTCTGCATGTCTTCCAAGGTTAAGTAGCCTATGTCCCTTAACTGATACATCATGTCCAAATCAAGGCCTTTGGGATATCTTACTAAGGACATGCCTTGAGGAGGCTTCATGTGATGTGGAAGAGCATTTTAAACGCTATTGAACCTAGTGGAGTAGTCAGGAACACTCTCTCCTTGATTTCTCTTGAGGCTGCTATATTCTGCTAGTATTTGGAGAGGATTCTTTTTGAGTTCCCATTTGTTGATGAATGTTTGATGCAAGGCAGGGAGATCATTTATGTTGTGAGGAGGTAAGTTTTTAAACCATTTCTTTACATCTCCTCCTAAACTTTGAGAAAAGATCCTCATTTTCACAGTTTGTTCCTCTATCTCCATGTAATCAAATGCATCTCCCATCCTATCTACATGTTTTTGAGCTGTTGTAGACTCTTTTCCAGTGAAGTGAGGGATTTTAGATTGGTAATCATTTGGTAAGGGAAGTAGAGGTTGTGGTAACACTAATGGGGCATACCATGTTGTCATGGTTGGAAATAAGGGTGGATTTACAGTAGTGAAAGTGGGCTGAATAGGAGTGTTTTGCACAATGGTAGTATGAATTGGAGTGGAAGAAAAACTTGGGCCAGAAAACTGATTTTGAGCAGACTTGCTATAAAAAAGGCTAAAGTGATAAAGAAGCTGGGGATTAGGAGGAGTGGAAGGTGAGGCTTCTCTACTGAAGCTTTGTTGCAAATCTGCAATATCAAGGTCAGTTTGGTTTAAGTCACCTTGAGATCTCGTTCTAAAGATGTTCTTTGTATGATGTAAATAAAAGTGTGAATCCTCTAAGACCACAAGGTTTTTAGGGACAAAATTTGTTCTTAAGAGGCTCCTATTAGCAGCTGAATTTCGAGAGTTAGAAGTCTGCCACAAAATTCTCTCAGGATTGTCAATGATTAAAGGAGGATTTGGGTCTGGATGGGATCTAGTATTGATCCTATGTGAAGCCAGATTTCTTTTCAAAAATGAGAGAGGTGGGGGTTTTAGGGACTGTTTTTGGAAGCTTCACCTCTCAGGATGTTTTGCCTAAAATGGGACTATGCTTTTAAACTTTCTTCAAGGCTGGTTAACACAGTCTTAAAGAGATTTGGGAACCTAGATGAGTAATAGGCCTACTGGGGCTAGTGGAGTCGCCAGGTGGAAACTTTTAGTTTTTTTATGAAGGTAAGATATTGGATGGTTCCACCACCATGCTTATTATGAAGCCAAACTGAATTTTTTTTGGGTTTTTCCGAGTTTCTTGATTTTATAGGTTATGAGAGTGTCCTAAATTTGACTTAACACTTAGCTAGGGTGTCAAAACACACAAAGGTCACTCTTATGGCTTGGTAACTGAATCCTTCAAGGTTGGATAAGGCTTTACGAGAATCCTAAGGGTTACTTAGTTTGTCACTGATTCAATTAAGTCCTATCATGATTACCATTTTTTAGGTAGTGCTTGAGGGAGGTTACCTATGTTATACTTAGACAGTGAGTTTTTTTTTTTGAAGATTTTACTTAGGGTCCCACCGTGATCGCCATTATGTTGGTGTCCCGTGTTTTGATAGTTTGGAAAATCAAAATACAAGGCAACATCATAACCAATATTTAGAGTTACAAGATCTTTTCCTCCTGTTCTCAGAGAGGGCTCTCTCAAAAGTTTGTTTGCAAAGGTTTATCTTGTGTTCTTTGAGTATTGTTTTTAGACTAGTTATTAAGTGCAGGTGTTTATTTGTTTGTTTGTTTGGTTGGAATGATACAATAGCACATGAAAGGCCTAGGAAAGATATATAGGATAGAGAAATATCTGGTTCATTGGGCAATGGAATCAAGAAAAGGTCATAAAAAACTCATCAATGGATATGGGATATCAAAGGGAAAATCTAACTTGGCCACAGGATCCTTTTGTTTTTGGAATGAGATGAACATTAATGATTTGGAAAGAGAGGTTTAATTCTCAACAAAGGGAATTAAAAAGCATAATTTGAACAATAAATACCTCTTTGATAGACAGGGCTAACCATAAATTCTACAAATCACACCTTTAAGAAAATAATGATTTCAAAACAACTTTTAAAATGAAATCTAAGATTCGGGGAACACCCTATTTCCTCAAAGATTTATTTTAAAGGACTAAGAAACATAAAATATTTACTGATAATTACATTCATAGAAGAGGGAACACCTAAAAACATCTATGATCATAATTATAACGACCTTTAAGCCAACTTTTTAAGTGAGGACAAAGGGCAAGATCAAAACATACCTCTTTGATTCACTGTAAGCAAATAACTTCAAAGGGAGACTTCAATAACAATTTTTAAGTGGCAACAGACAAGTAGGGAGGACCATAAATCATGCTGAGACCAATTGTTTGAACTATTAAGGAAATAAACAAGCATGAAGATTAAAGAGAGAGATTAAAGACTCTAAAATGCTTCAGCAGAGGAAAACATGAGACAATGAAGGATGAACAGGTCTAAGGTGCTTCCAAGAGTCATTTCTTAGCCTAAAAATTTCAACCTACTGTAGTAAGAAATTATGGAACATAATGAAAATAGAGGAAAACATAAAACAGTTCAGAATACTTCACCAACAGCTAAGCTCATGGATCCAATGATAGAGCCTTCTCAGGAACAAGCATGCAACAACATCATCAAGGTTTCCAAGACATCAGTTTCTTCTTCAACTTCAATGGACTATGTATTTATTTTAGAGAGTTTCAGTATTACAACTGGTGATCAAATAATAACCAACCCCTCACTCATCTTCTACAGAAGTATATATAGAAGAATGAGGAGGTGAGATCCGATAAGAGATCTCCAATTACAATTAATACAGACTTAATGGCTTCTTGGCCTTTGGGGGGCTCAATGAAGAAACTTACATGGGTGTACTCTGTATTAAATGTTTTACATAAAGATTTAAGCTCGGTGGGATGTTTTTTTGACCTTTGAGGCTCTATGTGACGTCGAAGTAACTCTACAGATGTTTTGTCATTAAGTTCCTTGGCAGAATTTAATCTTTGGCTGCGTTTTGAAACAAATATCTAATCCTGATCAATAAATTTGGCTTTTGATTGAATATTTTGAGGCATAGGTGGCATTTCAGTGGCTGGGAGGAATAAATCTACCTTAATGTGGTGGTGGAGGCTTTCCTTTTTGATAAAACACTTAAAATTCTCTTCAACTATGTTTTAATTGGGGATTAGGCTTTTGATAAACATTCTTAGCCGTGATCCCCGCAAAATCTGTCTTTAATCCTCTGTTCTGATAAATTTTGCTCTTTGTCACTAATACTCTCTGACTATGCCCAATCCATGGTTTTTGTTGGTGTTCAGGGCTTGTGCAAGGACGATATGGCATCAATTCTTGAGGAAAAACTTCCTCCTTTGACAATTTCCTGAGTTATGGAGGAAAACCATAAAACCCCTACACAATACAAAAACTATTAGAAAATCCATGCATTTATAGGTTTATTGCTGCGGAGGACATGTGGGGGAAGCATGGCCATTGGATGGCATCATCCAATGGTCGGGATTGATCAGGAGAAATGATAGAGAGGCGGAAGAATTGTTTAAATCAGAGCCATCGATCGCGCAGAGATCGATGGTCAGGAGCAGAAACGGAAAGTCAAAGCGGAAGACGTTGACTAGGAAATCAAATTAGGGTGATGAAATGTGGACCGTCGATCTGCAGATCAGATCGACGGTGGAGATGCTCCAATGATCGCGCCGTAGCCCGGTTAACCGTCAGGAATCTTCGGTGAGGGATAGTCATCGGATGGGCGGCCTTAGATCGGACGGCACGGATCAATATCGCGTCGAGTCCACGTCCGAATGTTAACGCATGATGGACGATAGTTTTATGAACAGTGCCCAGGACACATGTCGGCCAACGTATGGAATCGCTACCGATCGGGAAAAAACTGTCGTCGCCCAAAGGCAGTGCAATGAATATCGCGCGGTTTTCAGAATGGTGAGTGGAATGTGGGGACCACCGGGGAGACGGAATTCGCACCATCCAATCATCAGATCAGATCAATGGTGTGGAACGACTAAAAATTGGACTGGCAAAAAAAATCATAAAATAATATAAGGCCGACAGTTTTTAATATATAACCAAAGGTTTTAGACTTTGGTCGAAAAATATTTTATTTGAAGAAAATAGGCGCCCGCCTGCGGGGCCACGGGTTATATGGGAGAACATATGACCAGGTTTAAAAGAGGATGGTCTTAATCGAAATTGGGCAATGCGATAAGCACTTAGAAGACTATCGCTTGGTCTTAGCACCAAAAAGCATGGAGGGAAAGGGTTTAAAGGCTTAGACCAAGGGGGTTTAAGCTCATAATATATAAAAATATGATTTTTAATGGGTTTTCAATAGTTTTCAAAGGAATTTGAGAGTTTCGATAAGGCTAAGAGGGAGTCTTAAAAACTTATCAAGGGATTTTGAAGAAGGGGAAATGGGAAAAACATGAAAATGAGGGATTTTCATGGGAAAAGGAGGGATGAAACTGAGGTTAGTTTTGGAAGAAGGGAGAAAGGGAAATGGTGCTTGCAGTAGTATTATTTCTTGGGAAACAACAGGATTTCTAAATGGGGAAATAGGCACAGTAGTGAAGATTGGGACAGAGGCAGGAGGCCTTCAAGAGTCTTCAAGAGCCAACACTTTTTAGTCATAAAATTTGTTCCTTGAAGGCTCCAAAGACTTTTTAGGCAGTATTTGGTATAAATTTTTTTATAGCTGGCTAACAACAGCTATAACCTTTGATACTTGGACCTAGTTACATGGTTTTGATCCTTGATCCAGCAAAAAAACCATAAATCTTTCGAAACGCTAGAGCTAAGCTATCTAGCCTAGAATACACCCTTGATCTAGTCAAACCATTGAATATTATTTTCATAGAGAGAGCCATCTATGGTTTTGTAGGGCTAGCTACCAAACTGAAATATTGGTTTGAGGTTACCTCCGTCGATTTCCTTTTAGCCCTCGGACATTGTGGAGGCTAACATTTCTGGTGCCGTTTCCAGGGAACAAGGTGACATATATTATCCAAGAAAGAATAAAAAGGATTAGATATGATTATTGATGGTGAAAAATTATCAGACATAAGAAGTTTGTGCATATTTTACCTGACGACTCCAGTGTCAAAGAATCCAAAATTTTAGAATTTTCATGGTGACTTGGCTATTCAAAAACCGGTAGTTTGAAGAAATTCTTGGTGAACTCACTGTTTTAAATATGGATTCAACTGCTCGAAGGTATGCTGCTGTGAATCGAGCTCATATTCCTAGTTTTCCGAACCATATTCCTTGTATATATTGACAAACAGAGCTACAAAAATTTAAAGGTCAGGATGGAGAAGGTGCTAGTTTGAATTTGTTCAAATTTCATTTTCATATTCACATATTTGAGATTGAGTTTCTTGAAGATTTTCTGATGAATATTATTGGGTACCAAATATATATACTTTTCTCTCCCATTTTCACCCACCTTTCTATCTCTTTGTATCATTAATTGTTCTAAAACACACGAGGTAAATCCCTTCCCACTATATTATATGGAATATTTGATTAATGAAGTAATATTCGTGGACGTTTTACCTTTGCAAGTATTAACTCCATTATTTCCACAAATTCGGAAAATTAAACGGGTTACATTTGCAAGCCACGAAGCAACTCTGAATTCTCACCACTATCCCAACATGTTGCAACAACACAATAGATTCCAACTTACCCCAGCTCTATTTCAGGCTTTCCATGGTTTCCTTTCAGCAACTAGTTTTCTGTTGTAACAATTGTATAATTGTAGATATTTAGTTGTTAGAGGGAAAATATGGCTTCCTGAACATTTGTATAAAAAGGGCCTCAGGGCTGTGAATCGAGGTTAAGAAGAAAGAGACGGATATTGTAATAGAAGCTTTTTTAATCAATTGAATGCATAATGTTTTGTTGTTCGATTTGTGAGTTGTGACTTTACCGCAACCCTGATCAGAGGGTTGGGCCCAATCTTTTGATTAGGTGTTGTTTTATTTTCCTTTTTGTTGATTTAGTATTTCAGTTTATTATTGTAATTGTTGTTCCCGTATGATTCTGTAATTACTGTGAATGCTTTTATAATTATGCAATTCATCTTTAATTGTTGTTAAAATAGTTTGCTTGCTTTCATTGATTAAGCCTGTGATTTAATAGCAGATTATGTTATTGCTCTTGCATATACTGTTTGCGTTGGTATTGCAATAAACAATGCACCTAGATTGATAATTAATGTGGGAAAAGGGTTTGAATATTGTTCACATCTGGACACCAACATTTTGGAGTCGTTGCTGGGGAGGCTAACAAGGTGCAAGAACACAATATACAATTGATCTAAGGGTCGATCTCTCATCTTGGGGAGGGAATTTATTGCCCTGCTCCAAGTCCTGAGCGTAGTGTTCTGTTTTATCACTTTTTCATTGTTTTTTTTAGAACTAATCTCTTGTCTTGGGGAGGAAATTCATTACCCTGCTCTAAGTCTTGAGCGTAGTGTGTTGTTTTTCTTTTTTCTTTTTCATTAGTACCAATCTCTCGTCTTGGGAAGGGAATTTTTTACCCTACTCTAAGTCCTGAGCGTAGTATTATGTTTTTCTTGTTTTTGATTATTTTTCTGAAGGGCCAACTTCTCATCCCAGGGAGGGCATTTGATCACCCTAATTCAGGTCTTGAACTTTGATTTTCTTTTATTTTATTTGATTTTCTTTTTGAACCTACTCTCTTGTCCTGGGGAGGAAACTATTCGTCCTGCTCCGGGTCTTGAGTGCTTCTGTTATTTTAAGGAATTATTCCCACCAATTTCATATATTGTGTGCATTATTCTTGCAATAACCAACACACCCATATTGATAACTAATGTGGAAAAAGGGTTTGAATATTTTTCACATCTGGACACCAACATTTTGGCGCCATTGGTGTCGTGCTTTATAGCATGCATTCAGACTTGTGGGGTCTGGTGGATGGGGCTAAGGTTTTGTTTTTCCCTCATTTGGTTGTCAGTAGAGAAATATACTCCTGCATACAATGTCATCCCATATTGGTGGAAGGATTTTTTTTTCTGACAGAAGGTTATAAACCCCCTAGGATAGAGATGGCTGGAGAATATGACCTCGCACAACTTCATGCCAACCATAGTTAGTCCAACCCAGATCTGAGAAGATGACAAACTGCATGAGGACATGTGGATAGACCAGTTGGGGGGAGATGTTGGGTACCAAATCTGTATAATTTTCTCTCCCATTTTCACCCACCTTTCTATCTCTTTATATCATTAATTATTCTAAAACACATGAGGTAAATCCCTTTCCACTGTCTTATATGGAATATTTGATTAATGAAGTAATAGTCATGGAGGTTTTACCTTTGCAACTATTAAATCCATTATTTCCACAAATTCGGCAAAGTAAAGGTGTTATATTTTCAAGCCATAAAGAAACTCTAAATTCTCAGTGCTATCTCAAAATGCTGCAACAACGCAACAAACTCCAACTTACACCAGCTCTATTTCAATATTTTTGTGGTTTCCTTTTGGAAACTATCTTGCTGTTGTAATAATTGTATAATTGTTGATATTTAGTTGTTAGAGGGAAAATACGGTTTCCTAAACATTTTTATAAAAAGGGCGTCAGGGATGTGAATCGGGGTTAAGCAGAAAGAGATAGATATTGTAACAGAAGCATTTTTGATCAATTGAATGTGCAATGTTTGGTTGTTCCATTTGTGAGCTGTGAGTTTACTGCAACCCTGATCATAGAGTTGGGCCCACTCTAAGTCTTATCAGGTGCTATGTTATTTTCCTTTTTGTTGATTTCATATTTCAGTTTATTATTGTAAGTACTGTTTCAGTATGATTCTGTAATTGCTATAAATTCTTTTATAATTCTGCAATTCATCTTTAATTGTTGTAATAGTAGTTTTCTTGCTTTCATTGATTACGCCTATAATTCAATAGAAGATTATGTTATTTCTCTTGCATATACTGTGCGCGTTAGTCTTGCAATAACCAATGCACTCAGATTGATAATTAATGTGGAAAAAAGTTTTGAATGTTGTTCACATCTAGACACCAACAAATATGTTCATGGATACCTTGGAGGAAAAAATGAGATCATGGTATGAAGGTCTACTATTTGCTAGTTTATATTCTCTAAATGATTTTCATTTAGTTTTCTTTCAACATTATCAAAGCTATATTTTTTCCTTGCCGATGATTGATATTTTTTGTAATATTTCTTAAAATATCATTAAATTTCTTGAAAATTTGTATGGGGATGAATAATATATGGGAGAAGAGATGTTATAAGCCCTTTATGATTTTTCCTTCCAACAAGAATCAGTAGCTTCCTCTTTTGATGAAATAGGCTAGGACCAGAATAGAGAAAGGCCTATTCTCGAACTTGAAAATGAAAATCACTAGCTAATGTTAACTACTATAAAAGTCAGTTTTCTCCTCTTTCTGAAGGTGAAATAGATCAGCTCCTAAAATTTCATGTTACAGTTCATGCTCATGCTGATTTGCAGTTTCTACAGTGTTCCTATAGTTAGGAATGTGTGAGTGAAATTTCTTCTGTTATTGAAAATGAAAATCTAGGTGTAAATGATGACAGTCATGAAACTCATGAAACTATACAGGAATTTGTTGAGAGTATTTATGATGATCATTTCCTACAAGGGGATTAGCTAATAGGGACTATTTTCTTGCATGAAGACGATAGGGTTGTCATGTTTAATAATCTTGAAGAATGTTTTCTGTTCAAGGATGATTTAGACTATGAATTGGAAGAGTATGAGTCTGGGATAGATAGTATTCCAGAGATATAATCATAGTCTCATTCTTGAAGAATTTATAGCCAACACTCAGGTAGTAGAAAGTCATACTTCCCTATGTCTTCCTATCGATCAAGAACCAACTATACTTTCAGATCAAAATGAAAGGGGTACTTGTATTTTTGTTGGATTTCAAGACAAGGTAACATTTCAAATTATTGAGGATCATTACACTAATTTTCTATAGTCAACAAGGGAGATGAATTTTATTGTATTTATTGATCATGAGCACATCTTCAGTGGACACTCGGAGTGGCCTATCTTTTGTTTTCTATACCTGCTCAAGGAAGATGTGAGCGTGATTCTACTAAGTAGTCATTTGATGGATTGGTTACACTGGAGGGATCATTTCACATGATTGTATATATGTCTTCACTAGGTGGGTGGTTATCATCAAGATTTGCAGCCCGAGGCGAAGGCCCTAAGATATAGATGATATGCTGCCATCAATAAGTTCTGTAAGTGTTGTTGCAGTGAGTAGTCAAATTTTTTTAGTCAAGTCAGATCATTTTGTTAATCATTTTTCAATATTGAGTTGATACTTTCATTTTTGACTCCATGCAAAATGGATAAGGCTACTTCATCTATAGTGTTCTTGACACCTCCAAGGAGCTGTCATCCACAGCTGGAGCCAATGTTAGTGTCTGTGAGTTCTTTCAGTCACCAGTGATCAAATATTCTCTTATAAGATTTTGTTAGGGTCTTAAAATCAAATTTTTATGGTTTCAGTAAGTCTTCAAATAAAAATTTGGTCACTGGGTATTATGTCTAGGTGTTTTACTACTCCTTTCAAAAAATTCAAGTTTTGGTCATTGTGATAACTCATTTTGATGAGTCACCAAATGAAAATGTCTCCATCACCATCTCAGTCACATCATCGGTAGTTTGAGGAAATTCTTGGTGACCTCACTGTTTTCAATATGGATTCAACTGCTTGAAGGTATGATCCTTTGAATCAAGCTCATATTCCTATATTTACAAACTGTATTCCTTGTATATATTGGAAAACATGGCTACCAAAATTTAAAGGTCATGATGGAGAATATGGTAGTTTTCTTTTGGTCAAATTTTATTTTCATATTCACAGAGTTAAGAATGAGTTTCCTAAAGATTTTTTGATGAATATGTTCATGGATAACTTGGAGGAAAAAGTGAGATCATGGCATGAAGTTCTACCATTTGCTATTTTGTATTATCTAAGATATTTCCATTCAGTTTCATTTCAACATTATCGAAGCTATAATTTTTCCTTATCAATGATTGTTAGTTGTTTTAAGATTTCTGAAAATTTCAATAAATTTCTTGAAAATTTGTATGGGGATGAAGAATGTATGGAAGAAGAGATGTTAGAATACCTTTATGATTTTTCCTCCCAACAAGAATCAATAGCTTCCTCTTTGGATGAAATAGACTGGGACCAAAATAGAGAAAGGCCTATTCGTGATCTTGAAAATGAAAATCACCAAGCCAATGTTAACTACTATAAAACTCAGTTTCCTCCTCCATCTGAAGATGAAATAGATCAGCTCCTCAAAATTCATGTTACAGCCCATGCTCATGCTTATTTTAAGCTTTTATAGTGTTCTTATAGTAAGAAATGTGTGAGTGAAATTGATTCTGTTATTGATAATGAAAATGTGGGTGTAAATGATGATAATCATGAAACTGATGAGACGATACAGGAAGTTGTTGAGAGTAAGACAATTTATGATGATTATTTCCTACAAGGGGATCAATGAACTGGGAATTTTTTTTAGGTCCATATATTACTAGTGTAGTCCCTTATTGTTGTTATTGTAACCCCCTTATTGTTATTGTTTTACCCCTGTAAGCCCCATATTGTTATTATTGTGTCCTTACATTATTATTGTTAGGTTGGATAGGATTATATTGTGACCACATGGACTCTTATATACTGAAGGAGGTTTTTTCATTTGTATCATCTAAGAATTGTTCATTTATGTAATGTAAAGGAGGTTTCCCCCTCGAATTGGCTTATTTCTAAGGCATTGATCACTTTTTTATTCTATTTTTGGAGCTGGTTTCATAACATTTGAAATTAGAGCTTTAGACTCTAGGGTTTCATTGCTCCAAACAGGTCATCGTATAATTTTTGCTATAAATTTATTTCTACGAAGGTTCAGAAGAAAAAAATTGTATCAGGTGAAGCCAAAATCCTGACGAATCGGGTGTACAAATTTTAGATCTTGGTTCACAATATTTTAGAATATATGATATGTGGAAGTTAGTGTTTTTTCAAGCTCCTGAATTTTATCTCAAACTTGAAGTGACCATGGAACAATCGTCATAACTCTCTCTCTGAACACCATATTTCAATTATGTAAAAATTGTTTGAAATTGCACGGACTGTAGTTTCTTGTATATCAATTTCAGAGCCAAAGGAGGAAATAGTGACACGTGGCATGCAATACAAGTTTGCTCTACACAACCTGTCCATAATTAGGTCATTATGGGAGATTAGGTATAAATTTTTCTTGAAGAATCCAGATCAGGTCAGACTTGTGGCATTCGAAAGAAGATTCAGAGGGCTACTGTAGGACAAAATTTTGGATATTGAAGATCCTAAATCAGAGAGATAATTCAGTTTCAATATCAAGCTCCTCAAAAGCAAGAAAAAGGTCTATATTGTTTTTTCAAATTGCATAAGTCTTGTTTGAAAAATTAGTTTGAAGTGATTCCAAGGGAATATTGAAGCATAGATATTAGTATTGGGTTATAAATGCTCCGTAAGAAGAATTCAAAACCCATCAATCCCTCAGAATACTCTACTATGACTCATGAAGATGAATAAGTGCAACAAGATATATCAAAATTACCAGAGCAAGTACATAAATTTCACTTTCTCAGAGTGCAACAAAAGACGAAATGGAAGTTTTTAGGAAAGGCATGGAAGTTGAGATGGATGGTTTGAAGAAAGGCGTGGAATATGGATGGTATGGAATAAAATATGGAAGGTTTGAAGGAAGACATGGAAGGTTTGAAGGAAGGTTTGATAAAGTTGATACAAGAAATGATTCCTAATGGTGAAAAGATAGTAGAGGAAACTCATGATGAGAGAAAAATAAATGTTAATCGTGATTTCATAAACTCGAATGTTGGATGGAAGAGCCACCATATTCCAAATATGGATATGAGGAATTTTTATGGCAAGGATCCTGTAACATGGATACTACAAATGGAACAATATTTTGATCTCAATAATGTACAAAACACACAAAAGGTACGCATTGCAACTTTATATTTAGAACAAAATACATTTGTATGGTATCGATGGCTTTTCTCTTGTAGGAAAAATGTCACTTGGTCAATTTTTATTGAGGAAATGATAGCACATTATGAGGATACAAAGAGAAACACCCTTTTTAGCCAATTTATAAATCTCAAACAAAAGGGTTCAGTGGTGGAGAACATTGAGGACTTCCAAAAATTGAATATAAGGGTAACTAATATTCCATAGGAACACATGCTTGATGTCTTCATAGGGACTTTAAAGAATAACATCCAAAATGAGGTTCATGTTTGGGAACCTGATTCATTGGATAAAGCATTCAGGTTGGCAAGAAAAATTTAATGTAAAATTATGGCAACAAGGAAGCCTATCACTCACTTATATAAAGATGGAAGTGTTGCTACTCCTAGACTTCCACAACCTATAATGTTGACACCATAAAAATTGGAAGAAAAAAGAGCAAAAGGGATTTGCTACAGTTGTGGTAGAAAATACACTAAAGGTCATAAGTGCGCTGAGAAGAATTATTTTACATAGATTGCGAAGAGGAGGAAGAAAAAGAACAAGAAACTTCAAAAGAAGAGGATATACACCAGGAACCAACCATAGAGAAAGAAGAAATAAGTCGTACCATATCGTGTAATGCATTGGCAGGAATTACCACTCCTCAAAATCTCAAGATAGAATGACACATCAAGAATAAAAAGGTAACAGTGTTGATTCATTCAGGTAGTACCCATAATTTTTTTCATTGTAAGGTAGCCAAGGAATTGGATTTCTTCCTATACCTAGCACCAAAATGTCAAGTGAGAGTTGTAAATGGAGGAACTACAAATTTCTCTGGAAAATGTCATAATATCAAGCTAACCATGGGGGAATATGTATTGAATAGTCCAATTCTTTCCATTCCAATGGGAGTTGTTGATGTTGTACTAGGAGTACAATGGTTACAATCTTTGGGGACGGTAGCTTTTAATTTTCAAGAACTTTTCTTGGAATTTTTTTCGGAAGGAAAGGAAGTCGAATTAAGGGGTATTAAAGGGAAGCTGGGAAATATAATAAGCTCCAATGTCATGACAAAGCTTTTGAAGAAAGAACAACGAGGAATAATTGCACAATTATGCTCACTAGAAGTTCCAACATCAAAATCATCTATTTCTCCAGATCTCCAAAAAGTCTTGGAAAATCATTCTAAGGTGTTTGAAACTCCCAAAGGAATCCCACATATTCATGATCATCATCATGCTAATAATTTGATTCTAGGAATTTTTCCTCCAAACATCAGGCCTTACAGATATCCTTATGTCCAAAAGAGCGAAATTGAACGTATGATTGAAGAAAAGTTGAAGGCCTAGTCAAAGTTCTTTCTCTGCTCCATTAGTATTGGGGCACAAGAAGGATGGATCATGGCACATGTGTCCAGATTATAGGGAGCTCAATAAGGTCACTATTAAAGATAAATTTCCCATTCCCGTGATTAATGAATTATTGGATGAATTACATGGAGAAATTTATTTTACCAAGTTGGATCTTTGTTCAGGATATCATCAAATTAGAATGAAGACTAAATATATTCCAAAAGCAACATTTCAAACTGATGAGGGTCATTATGAATTTTTGGTCATGCCTTTTGGCCTTACCAATGCGCCTTATACATTTCAAGGGTTGATGAATTCCATTTTAAAACCCTTCCTTAGAAAATTTTTGTTAGTATTTTTTGATCATATACTAATCTACAACAGGTCTTGGAAGGATCATGTTCAACATGTTGACATGGTGCTCAAAATATTGTAGGAGAAACAATTATATGTAGAAACCTCCAAATGTTTCTTTGGAGTACAAGAGGTGGAATATCTGGGTCATATTGTATCTCACAAGGGTGTTAAGGTAGACCCTAAAAAAATTAAAGCCATTATGGAATAGAAAGTCCCCACAACCATAAAGTAGTTGCAAGGATTTCTCTGGTTAATAGGGAATTATCACAAGTTTGTTAAGAATTATGGGAGAATAGCAACACATCTAAAAAATATATTGAAGAAAGATGCATTTTCATGGACTCCTGAAGCAACTAAGGACTTTGAACATCCTAAAGAGGGAATGTGCCTAGAACTGGTCTTAGCTATGCTAGACTTCACAAAAACCTTTATTGTGGAATGTGATGCCTCAACAAATGGAATTGGTGTTGTTTTAATGCAAGAAGGAAGACCCATTTATTTTTAAAGTCATCCAATCAAAGGAAAATATTTACAGAAAGCTATCTATGAGAAGGAAATGTTGGCAATACTACATGCACTAAAGAAATGGCTACCTTACCTAATGGGAAGACACTTCAAGGTAAAAACTAATCATGATAGTCTTAAACACTTTTTGGAACAAATAATATCATCAGAAGAGCAGCAAAAATGGGTCACAAATATGTTGGGTTGTGACCTTGAAATCATCTATGAAAAATGGAAGCTAAATGTTGTTGCATATGCACTCTCAAGAAAGGATGAAGAGGTGGAAGCATTGCTTTGTTCCATTTCTATTATCCAACCACATTGGATAACCAAAGCAAGGGATGAATGGAAGAAGGGCAAAGAAGTGTGGACACTCATTCAAAAGTGGCAGCAAGATCCTAGTACATCTAATACATTTAGTTGGAAAAATGATTCCTTATGGTACAAATATCACTTATATATTTGTAATAATTCCCAACTAAGACAAAAGATTCTTTTGGAATTACAAACTTCTCCTTTAGAAGGTCACTTTGGATTTTTGAAAACTTACCACAGGGTGAGGAAAGAATTTTTTTTGTGATGGCCTTAAATATGATATTAAAAATTTTGTGGAGGAATGCTTGGTTTGCGAGAAAAATAAAGTTGAGAAAATTAAGGCCTCGGGTCTTCTACAAAATTTATCCATTCCAAGTAAACGTTGGGAGGAGATTTCAATGGATTATATCACAGGTTTACCTAAGTCCGAAGGAAAGAGTGTCATCATGGTGGTAGTTGATATACTTACCAAGTATGCACACTTTTTTGCATTACCTCATCCATTTAAAGAAAGTATATTTGTTATTGAATTTATGGAAAAAATTCAAAAGTTGCATTGAAACCCAAAGATTATTGTAAGTGACAGAGATCACATTTTTACTGGAAATTTTTGGATGGAATTATTTTCTTGTTTGGGTACTTAACTAGGTCATATATCATCTTATCATCCTCAATTCGATGGTCAAGCTGAGATAGTGAAAAATTTTTTAGAAGGATATCTTCGTTGTTTTGTATTTGATAAACAAACACAATGGGTCAAGTAGTTACCTCTAGATAAATGGTGGTATAACACTTCGTTCCATACTGCAGTAAAAATGACCCCATTTATGGCACTTTATCAATATCATCCACTGTCCATCGCATCACATTTAAGAGAAAATTATAAGGTTCAAGCAGTGGAAGATCACATCGTGCATCAACAAAAAGCTCTCCAAACTTTAAAGGATAACCTAAATTTGGCAGAAAATAAAATGAAACAACAAGCAGATCAACATCGCAGTGAGAGAAGTTCTTATGTAGGAGACTGGGTATTTTTATGGCTACAACCATACAAACAAATTTCCCTCAAGAAAGATAAGAAGGATAGTAAATTATCATGAAAGTACTATGGTCCTTACAAGGTGTTGCAAAATATTGGTATTATGGAATACAAATTGGAGCTTCCTGCTTCTTCGAGAGTGCATCAAGTTCTCCATGTTTCATGCTTAAAGAAGGCTATAGGTGAAAAAATTCCAGTTCAAACAATATTTCCAGAACTTGGTGAGGAAGGAAAAATAATATTGGAACCTAAAGCAGTCACGGAAACAAGAACTCGACAACTATGAAATTGATCAATTTCAGAGTATCTCATCAAGTGGAAGAACTTACCCACTGAAGATTCTACATGGGAGGATGATGATTTTATATAGAATCATCTAGAGCTACTCAAGCATTGAGTACAACTCATTTTTGAAGGAAATGGGCATGTTAGGTCCCTAGATTACTAGTGTAGTCCCTTATTGTTGTTAGTGTAACCCCCTTATTGTTATTGTTGTACCCCTATAACCCCCATATTGTTATTATTGTGCCCTTACATTTTTATTGTTAGGTTGGCTAGGATTATATTGTGACCACATGGAATCCTATATATAGAAGGAGGTTTTTTCATTTGTATCATCCAAGAATTGTTCATTTATGTAATGTAAGGAAGGTTTCCCCCTCGAAGTGGCTTATTTATAAGGCGTTGACCTCTCTTTTATTCTATTTTTGGAGTTGGTTTCATCCACTTTTTTGTTGCATGAAGAGGATAGGGTTGTCATGTTTAATGTAATATTCCCAAATTTCCATCAGATAATTGGAATATTATAGTTCTTAATTTTCTTAAGTAATTAAGTAAATAGGAGGGTGGAGGGACCCACAAACCCCATACATGAAAATAATCCACTTTTGATGTGTGTATGTGGATATTTTAGAGTTAGATCTTGCATTATGGAGTAGTGGAGAAGTCTTAAATGAAGGAAGAGTGGAGATCATGCCACATTAATGATAGATCATGGAGATCATGGAGGAAGTCAAATGAGATCACGACACATTCAAAGTAAGATCGTAGAGCAATAATGATGAGATAGTGGAGGAAGTTGTGCATATAATGTAAACATGATGGAGAGAGTGGGAGTTAAATGCAGAGATGGTGGAGAACATGGAGAGACAACATAGTCTTCATGGAGGCTGGTAGCCACATGTGCAGCGTAGTTATGAGGTTGGCCATGGATATGGAAGGCTCACAAAGGATATAAGGGAGATGAAGGTAGGAATAGAAGGAAGGCTTTATATTATTATTTATGATCTATTTAGATCTAGATTTTTCATGTTACATTTCTATGCACACATATGCTATTTAGCTAAGTCCACAGTGTTGTTTAGCACATGGGTGTTTCTGAGTGGAAATCCCACCCTTACCCATGGGGGACTTCAGTTCCTACTCTGGGAAGATTATTATGTGCTACCATACATCATCAAAAATTCGTGCCACATTCAACCACTCTCCTATGCACATTCATTATCAGGAATAACACATTCTTTCTTGAGGGTTTGAGAGGTGGACATTGTTTCTAGCATTTTAGATAGGAAACTGGTGGAGGATTCATCATTTCACCTTGTTTTTCAAGTGTAGCCTTTCAGGAGAAGTAGAACTATATCCAACATTCAGGCCAACATTTAATACCTCCATGCAGCAACCGTCCCCTTAAGGATTGCACTGTCCAGTCATATAGATCTATTGGAGGAAGGAAGTTTCTAGTATTTCAGCTGGAAATACTATGAGGGACCACATCCACACCTTTTATTCACTATTTCCATCATTTAGTAGCTGATTTGCATCATCTAGTAGCAGGCTTGAAGCTCTCCCTCCTTGACAGCACAATATTTTTCAGCTGTTGAGTATTCTGCAGCCACATTCAGTGGAGGAGGATAGACGGGCTAGATCTTGAGCTTCTAGATTGAGGATATAGTGAAGGGATTGGCCCTTCAAGCATAGATCTGATTGTACATCATTTTGGAGCCATCTGTGATCAGATTATGCTTCAAATCTGCACACGCAGCAGTTATATGTGCAAGCCCTAAGCGGGTGATTTTCCTAGATTTCTAGATCTGGAAATTTCTTTCTGGGTTATCTTGGCTATTCATCATAGAGCCTGGGTCTAAATTTTCAGCATCATTGGATCTCTAGAGCTGCAAGATCTAAACTTTTATATTTTTCTAGCAGTTGCATTCCCGACATTTGTAGCAAGGACAACGTAGTATTCCTTCCAGCAGTCCAACAGTTACATAGTCCATCTTGTGGTGTCATTTTAGGGTCATTCTGGGCCATCTCTTTGGCTTGAGTGTCTCATATTTTGAGCACTGTTGTAATTGTATTCCACCTCTTATATAATAAAATCGCTCAACGATTCTATACATTTGTATGGTGTCTTTAGATTATTTGTTTACATTGCGGCAGTTCTTATATTTTATTTTAGTATTACTACATTCTCCCTTTTGGGATATTACAGTAGTATCAGAGCATGATCTTTGTCTCAGCTTGTGGGCACTTCATCTTTTTCATCAAAATAATAAGCATATAGTAGAGATCTAAAATGAAGGAGGATTGCATTTTTTCCACTCTTCTATTTAGATCTATGCAAGATCTCTCCAAGGAGGTCAATCAAATGAAGAGAGAAATAATTAGGGGAATTTTGAGGTCTAAAATGGGCCTCCTAAGGAAATTATAAAATAATAGTGGAAATAATAAAGTAAGATTTGATTACATCATCAAATTTTAGAGGGAAAAAAGAAAAAAATACTTTTTCAACTTGTATTTTCAACTTATCTCCCAAATTTTCTACTCAAATTTAGAGTGTGAGTACTCATTGGATGCAAAGTTTAATTCCTCCTCTAAGGAGTACCCATGTTTCATACTTTTGATGGACCCTGCTACACGAGAAATGTTAAATACATGAAAAACGTGAGAGTCTGTGGAGATTGCAGCTCTGCACCTAGAGGATGAAGCAGGAGATTGGTGGTTCAGTCATTTGTCATGCATGAGAGTGTGTTCTTATGCATATTTTATTCAAATACTAAAGAAGTGTGGTAGAAAGAAACTAGAGAAATCTCACATTGAGACATCTCCCATCATTGAGGAGATAATACATGAAGATCCCAAGAAATATTTCCTTATTGTCACTCAGGAGGAGGAGCCTCTACCACCACCACTAGCTGTAGATGTACTTACTGTTGGAATCAAAATTTCCATTAGACCAAAACCCACAGGCGTTAGTCTCTGCTACAATCGCCAGAGTTAGGATCCACGAGAGGTAGTTATTCCATGTCGTGAAACACACTGAGATCGTTGAACCCAATGTCCAACAATCTCCCCCCAATGCGAGTTGAGTGAGTTTAGAACTCGAGACGTGTCACTCTGATACGAATTTTTGGAATCATGATTGTCGTTAGAACAAAACCCATAGGCGTTAGTCTCCGTTACAATCACAAGAGTTTGGATCCATGAGAGGCAGTATATCCATGCCACGAAATACACTGGGAGCATTGAATCCAATGTCCAACACTTACATTAGGAGGAGGAAGACTTTCATATTTGCAAGATGGTCTTGAGATCTTGACATTCGAAGCCACATGCATGATTCATGATATGGATGAGGAGGATGAGGAAGATACCAGCAATAGTATAGTAGAGGAGATGCAGCCATCATCATTACCAGTAGTTTGAAAGGCCATTGCATCGGTTAGAGGAACTCTTGTAGATGTGCAAGATGTTCCCAAGATTTAGCCTATCCAAATTTTGCATATAATTTCATCTCATATTATTTGAGTACCTCATATTGAGATTTGTGATACCATGCCATCAGGGGAAGTGCATAACCAAGGATTAGAGCACCTTTCTGATTTGGAGCAGCAAATTATTACTCCATAGGGGACCCTTGATTTGTGTTGAAGTGCGGAGTTTCAAAACATGGGAGGGGTACAATCCTATTCATTATTGTTCCAAATTGTGAGTTTAGCATTTTATATGGTCATGAGACAACACATGTATCACCATGCACATTTACAGCACCGTCACTTAGCGGCAGTGATGAGACCAAGGCTACATTACTCTTGGAGCACCCGAAAGACAACTTCACTCATGAAACACTAGAGGGACAAATGATAGATGGTAGACATATTATTATGGAGAGCACTTTCCATTGTCAAGATGAAGTTTTCTTGATGATCCCCTCATAGCTCAAAGAGGAATATATACCTACAACATGCATGGAACCTTATGGGTTCCAATGGTCCATTGATGAGAGGATCTCATGGAGAGACCTCAAAGGAGGTTCACTTCAACATTTCATGAAGTGAAAATATTTTGAGTTGGAGGAGATTTGTATTCCACCTTGGATGGATACCAATATTGAGCTTGGCATGATTCATCATCCACATTGGGATGAATGGATCTGGATGAGAAGAGGGAGGTTGCCAATCCTCTTTTAGATCTATAAATACTGAACAACAAGAAGCATGGCTGTGTTGGTTTCTTTTGGGAGAGTATGAATAATACCCAACAAATCACGTTTGTGTGGTCCATGCCATATATATCACTGATGACATGTAGCAACAGGAGGCATGGCTACGTGGGTTATTGATGATAGAACTTGGACATCTCATGATATATCTTATGTCCATGTATTTTCTTTTTCTTTGGATATGTATCACGTCTTTACATGTATTTCTGTTTGGGATGTATCTTAATTTTAGTAGTTGGGTTTGTGAAATGGCATAAATCTCACATGATGTGGAAGAAGGGAGATTTTTTGTATTTTTTTGATGTGACATACCACATGCCAATCAGTATGTTGTTGCTCTATGACTTGCATCATGATGATGTAAGGTGGCAGCAAGAATCCTTGTTGCTCTGGTTACTTTTGGGAGAGTATGGGTTGATTTCTCCCCATACATTGCATGATATTGATAGAGGATGGCAACAGGAGGCCTCACTATGTTGAATTCTATTGGGAGATTATGGTCATTGTACTTGGTATAATGATGATGTGATGGGGCAGCAAGATGCATTGTTGTTGTGGTTTCTCTTGAGAGAATACGAACACTACATTTGGTACAATGATGATGTGGTGTGGAAGAAAGAGGCATTGTTGCGATGTCTTCTTTTCAGAGAGTATGGCTCTCATACTTATGTTGATGCTGATTTGGCATGGTAGTAAGAGGCATTACTGCGGTGGCTTCTATTGAGAGAGTATGGCTCACTTACTTGGTTTCATAATGATCTAGCATGGTAGTAGAAGGATTTGTTGCGGTGGTTGTTATTGGGAGACTATGGTTTGACATTGTACATTTTCATACATATGTCTCTACTTCTTATTTTCACTATGTTGATGTGATGCTTAGATCCTACAAGGCCAATAGAGTTAATGATGAGAGCATTGAGAGATGCAATCTACTCTATGTGACATGGGTTGGGGAGATAGTTCATGAGTTGGGATTTTCCACTTTGGGAAGAAACCACTTCATTTCATATATCTCATGTATAGAGGAGATATTTGGACATGATATGGTTGACACCTGGAGATTCATTGATGAGGAGAGGCATCTAAAATTTCAATTGGAGGCCATTATAGACATTCTAGAGAGGCATATTTGGAGTTGGGAACGCATTACACATTGTGGCAGATGGGGAGGCCTTCCATATGAGGATGCCATTTGGAGGGAGGATGTTTGTTGTAGAATCCAATTTTTCATTTTCTTGAGGAAAATCAACATTTTGGCAGGGAGGACTGTAATATTCCCAATGTTCCATCAAATAATTGGAATATTAGAGTTCTTAATTTTCTTAATTAATTAAGTAAAAAAGAGGGTGGAGGGACCCAAAAACCCCATAAATGAATAAAATACACTTTCGATGTGTGTATGTGGATATTTTTGAGTTAGATATTGAATTATGGAGTAGTGGAGTAGTCTTAGATGAAGGAAGAGTGGAGATCATGGAGGAAGTCAAATGAGATCATGGTGCATTCAAAGTAAGATCATAGAGCAATAATGATGAGATAGTGGAGGAAGTTGTGAATCTAATGCACACATGATGGAGAGGGTGGGAATTAAATGTAGAGATGGTGGAGAACATGGAGAGACAACACAGTATTCATGGAGGCTAGTGGCCACAAGTGTAGTGCAGTTATAGGATGGGCCAAGGCTATGGAAGGCTCACAAAGCATATAAGGGAGATGAAGAAAGAAATAGAAGGAAGGCTTTAGAATATTATTTCTGATATGTTTAGATATATATTTTTCATGTGACATTTCTATGCGTGGTTATGCTGTTTAGCTAAGCCTGCAGTGCTATTTAGCACACGTGTGTTTCCGAGTGGAAATACCACCCTTACCCACAGGGAACTTCGAGTTCCTATCATGGGAAGGTTATTCTAAGTTGTCATACATCATCAGGAATGGGTGCCACATTTAGCCACTCTCATATGCACATTCAGTATCAGGAATATTGCCTTCCTTATTGATGGTTTGAGAGGTGGAGGTTGTTTCTAGCATTTCAGCTACGAAACCGGTGGAGGATTCATCCTTTCACCTTGTTCTTCAAGTTCAGCCTTTCAGGAGCAACACATCTATATCTGGAATTCAGGAAAACATTTCATACCTCCATGTAGCAACATTCTCCTCAAGGATTGTGTAGTCCAGTCCTGTAGGTCTATTGGTGGAGGGAAGTTTCCAGTATTTCAGTTGGAAATCCCATGGGGGACCATATCCTCACCTTGTATTCACTGTTTCCATCATTCAGGAGCTGATTTCATCATCTAGAAGTAAGCTTGAGACTTTCCCTCCTTGACAGTGCATTTTTATTCATCTGTTGAGTATTCAACAACCACATTCAGTGGAGGAGGATAGAGATGCTATATCTTGAGTTTCTATCTTGAGGATCTAGTGAAGGGATAAACCCTTCAATAGTAGATCTAATTTTACATCATATTTGAGCCATCTTTGATCAGATTATTCTTCAGATCTTCACACCCAACAATTATATGGGCAACCCCTAAGAGGGTGATTTTCCTAGATTGCTAAATCTAGAAATTCCTTTCTAGGTCATCTTGGGTATTCATAATAGAGCCTGAGTCTAAAGTTTCAGCATCATCAGAGCTTTGAAATTTCCATATCTACACTTTTATATTTTTTTGGCAGTTGCAGTCCAGAAATTTACAGTAGGGACAATGCAGTATTCCTTCCAACAGTCCAAAAATTATGGAGTCCCTCTTGTGGGGTCATTTCAAGGTCATTCTAGGCCATCTTTTTGGCTTGAGTGTCTCATATTTTGAGCACTGTTGTACTTGTATTCCACCTCCTATATAATAAAATGGCTCAGCTATTATGTACATTTGTATGGTGTCTTTAGATTATTTGTTTACATTGTTGCAGTTCTTATATTTTGTTTTAGTATTACCACATTCTCCCTTTTGGGATATTACATTTGATAATATTGAAGAATGTTTCTATTGAAGGCTGATTTAGACTATGAACTAGAAGAGTATGAGTGTGGGATAGATAATATGCCATAAATAGAATCAAATTTTCTCATGCTTGAGGAATTTACAGCCAACACTCAGGTAGTAGAAAGTAATACTTCCCTATGTCTTCCTATGGATCAAAAACTAAGTATTATTTTAGATCAAAATGAAAGGGGTAATTGTATTTTTTTCAGATTTCAAGGCAAGGTAACAGTTCAAATTATTGAGGATCCTCAGATTGATTTTCTACAGTCAACATGGGAGATGAATTTTCTTGTATTTATTGATTATAAGCACATCTTCAGTGAACACTCCGAGTGGGCCTATATTTTGTTTTCTCTACCTGTTCAAGGAAAATGGGAGCATGATTCTAGTAAGTACCCATTTTCTGGATTGGTTACATTGGAGGGATCATTTCACATGATTGTATATATGTCTTTAACAGGTGGGAATTTATCATCAAGATTTGAAGCCTGAGATGAAGGCCCTAAGCTCGATGACATGGTTCCATTAATAATTTTTTTGTTGCTGCAGTGAGTAGTTAGTTTTTTTAGTCAAGTCAATTTATTTTTTCAATCAATTTTCAATATTGAGTTTGATATTTTGATTTGTTACTCCATGCCCAATGGATAAGGCTAATTGGTCTACAATGTTCTTAACACGTCCAAGGAGCTACCATCCCTAGTTGGAGCCAAAGTTAGTGTTTGCCAGTTCTGCTAGTCACCAGTGATCAAATATGCTCTTATAAGGTTTTTTTAGGGTCTTAAAATCAAATTTTTATGGTTTCACTAGGTATTGAAATAAAAATTTGGTCAATGTCTAGTGTGGCTAGCTGTGTTACTACTCCTTTCAAAAAATTCAAGTTTTGGTCATTGTCATCACTCATTTTGATGAGTCACCAACTAAAAATGTCTCCATCACCATCTCAATCACATCACTATGGTCATTTATGAGCCTCAGTATTTCAACAAGAATGTTGCAACTCCCAAGGCTACCAACTTTAATTATCAACCCAGGCGTCATACACACTTAAGAGGTATCGACACTATGTGTGAAACATACAAGGTGTCCTTATTTAGTTTATATGATGTAATGGAAGGAATTTTGTCAAATCAAATCCTAAACTAATTGCAGAAATGGAAGTTTTACTTTTAAAAGAAATTAATCCTGGGAAAGAGCAACAATTTGTAATTGAAATCCTAGGAGCATGAATTCAAATAAAAAGACCTAATTTAATTTGTGAAAATAAATGTAATAATTTGTTTTTATTATTCCTAAATCCTATATTTATATCCTAAGGGTCATGATTCAAGCCTAAGATATAAAAATCAACCTTTCGTAGCAAATCTGGTCGAGTTTACACATGCTACAAGAGTGCTACATGCAACTCTATTTTTGCTACAGGCACGTCTGTTTTGGAAATAACTCACTGAATGTATAAGTAAATAAAATGAAAATGGGATGGGAAATATTTTGTTATTAGGTATCATGTCTTAGGTATCCATTCCATGTGGAATCACTCTAAAATACCCCTATCCACACATGCTAAAAAACAACAGAAAATTACTGTTGAACCTCAAAACTGTTCCTATTTTGACATATTTTTCCACTATATTTTCTTCCTTTTTCACAAATCCATAAACTAGATCAATGATAATTGACATATTTTACATCTCAGAAGGCATGTAGATGATCTCTATTTTATATTATAATGTTTATTATTATTTATATGAATTTTTGTAATTAGCTACAGAATTAATGCAATTCGATAGCTAACCTTTGTTTCTGCAGCCACCGTTATTGTTTGACAGGTTTCAAGAAGAAAATGAAGAAGTGAGCCATATGGGTAGCTTTGAAATGGGCCATATATGGATGTTATCCTACTTACCTATTCAATTTTGAGAAGGATTATGCCTACACTCGCGGTCAAAGTTTAGTCAAGATAAGGAATGAAATCAACGAACGAAGATTCTCAATTTTGTCTTATGTAGAAAATCGAGAAAGATCCATGAAGAATTTGCATCTAAATAGACTTATATTCTTACCTTTAATTTTCTTTCCATAGGCAAAATTGTCTCAAAAAATTAATTTGAAAACTTGTATAAATACCGGTCTATTGAAACCGGGAATAAGCTTGATTTTTTGATAATTTTGTGATACGTTTTTAAAATCTGTTTTATTAATGAAGAATACCAGTTCCATACCATTGATGCGAAAATATCTTAAGTACATTCACACTTGTTCTGTTGCAGAGGGCCCCTGCACAAAAATGAGGTTTTTATAGTCATTTCTTAGTTTAATTTATTATCATTTTATAACTTAATTTCTTGTTGATTCATAGTTAATCTCTCATCATTTCATAGTTAATTTATCATCGTTTCATAGTTTAATTTCATGTTAATTAGTTCCTAAATATTTTCTAAATCAATTGTTTACATTTACGCACAGTTTATTGTATCTTATGCTCTCATCAATTGTTTCATTGTCATGACTCTGTCAGCTTTCAATTGAAATCATTCTCACATTTTATTACACAAAAACCGTAGGATTTAGATTATACATTTCATTTATGCAATAGATACTCTGTCATTATTTTCGTGCCTTAGTTAAATTTGAATTCAATTAGCACAGTCAGTTCAATTTCGTAGTAATAGATTTTATACTTTCGTTCCATGGAATGTAGAAAAGAGTTAGATTAGGGTTACATTTTATCGTTCTTAGATATATTTAAAGCTAGGACAGAATTAGATTAGAATTGTACTTTGATCATTTTAGATATATTTAAAATGTAGATCAAATTATTTGTTTTCATAAATTTAGTGTTTTCAATTGATAGATGGACTATAGATATATTTTTGATATATAGAACATAATTCAGAGTTGAATAGAATTTAGAATGATGTTTTGTTTAAAGATAAAATAATTTCAATAATATGTTTTCCATAGATGTTTTTCCGACATAGAATAGTATAAAATAGCTCATATTTTAATCATCCAAAGATTTATTTATTTTTATTCGAAATAGATTAGTTAAATAAAATTTCCTTTTCTTCCTTCTTTTAGATTTTATGTTTCGTTCATTTCATTAAGATTAATTTGCAAATAAATTTATGTTCTTAGAGTTAAAAGAACATTTCCTTTTCTTCATTCTTAAGTATTAAGTTTTCATCATTAAATTTCTCTCAGATTTAGTTATTTCTTAGCATTGAAGATTTCATTTAAAAGATTATATTTCATTCCTTATATCAATTTTAGTTCTTAGCCATTAGGTATAAAATAAAAATCCTAAAAAAATATATAAAAAATACACAATGAAGTAAGAAAGAAGGGCATCTAAGCATATATAGTGTACCACACTTCATCAAATTACTAACCTCAGTCGATAATTTATGATAGAAATTTAAGACATTAAATTGGCTAATAATTTTGGTGTCGTTCTAGGGAAGTGTAATTAGGAAGCCTTATTTCTTACATCTAAAAAAATGATATGAGTAGAGAAAGAGACTCTAGGGGTAGATTCATAGCTAGAGGTATAAGTTTGATTCCAGCAACACCACTCACTCCACCAATACCACGAAGTGCCACACCACCATCTCAAACTCATATTCCAATTTTCACAACAAGACATAGAGTCCCTGATGTCTTAAGGTCATAAAATCCAACCAAGAGACTCTGCAACCTCATGTACTGAGGAAGTCTTAGAAGATGAAGATCCTAGATCTCCAACAGAAGGATTAACCTTTTTCACCTCTATAGGAGAACAGATTCTAGCTTAAGAGTTAGAAATCCATAGTGAGGAAGAAGAAGAAACTTTCTTCAATATCACATTGATAGAAGAACCAGAGGAAGAACAAATAACTCTACAGTTAGAACCCTACATTAGTTCTGAGGAATCTACAATGGCCGGAGAAGGAGAAGTTTTGAATGGAGAAGCCTTAAGAATAGGAGGAGGAAGAAGAGGTGGAGGACGAGGTAGAGGAAGAGGATAAAATAGGAAGGACCATAACTCTGTTGGATTTCCTATAGTTTGTGAGGATAAAAATTCCACAATGAGGAATATTTCACCTTCCATCCTTCCCAATTTACATGGATTAAGGAATGAATATCCTGAAACATTTGTATTTTAATTTGAGGTTTTATGTAGATCATATGACTACTTACAAGAATCTAAAAAAATGAAGCTATTTCTTGCAACACTGAAGGGTGCAGCTTTAAAGTGGTTCATGGGCTTGATAACACAATCTATTAGGACATGGGATGAGATGAAAAGTGCATTTTTTAAAATATATCTAGATTATTGCACACCTATTAATTGGAAGGATGAAGTCTTTAAAATGATGCAAAGAGATGATGAAAACTTGGAAGACTTAATTGAGAGATTGAATTACAATATAAAAAGACCTAAAATGGAAAACTTAGATCAAGATACTTTAAAATATCTCTTGTTGAAATCCATCAGAGATGAATGGATATATATTCTTAAAATGATGGGAAAGGGAGACATCTCTCAACTATGATTACCTGAAATTGCTAAATTATGCATTCATCTTTCAAGAGGAAAATCAAGAACTGGGAAAAATACAAGAGATCCTATTCTCCCTGGAGTGAATAAATATGCAACTGGAACAATAAGTAGGGCAGAAATTGGAAATATGCTTGATGAATTTAAAACAAATATCTTAGGGAGTATTGGTTAACAAATAAACACCCTGAAATTACAAAACCAGTAGAAAGCTGAAACTGATTCCTTAACTATTTTCTATCGTAAATGTAGAAAGAAACATTCCTTAAGAGAATTTCCTCTTGATTTAAAAGTGATTATACCTATGTTATTTGTGTGGAAAACCATGAAACAAAAATATGTCCCTCTATACTAGGTATTAAATTTGTTTTCCAAGAAGAAGTAGCTCCATATCCAGTAGAACCTCTTTGTTTTGTCTCCAGAAGACCATAGCAAGGGCCACAAACTCTAGTTTTTAACAATCAAATTTATACTCAGACCCCACCAAACAATTGGAATTCTTCAAGGCCATGGCAACAACCTTGGTCCCAGCCTCAACCTTGGACACAAGGAATGAAAAATCCTTATGGTAGATATTGTCAATATCACCAATATCCAAAATCTTATCCAAACTATCCTCCCCAAAATTTTCCACAATATAATCAAAAACCTCAATTCAAAAATCATAACCCACAACTTTCATTACCATTTCCAAAAAGGCCAAATCAACTACCTACTTAGCCATTACCAAACCCAAATAATAAAAATGCTCAATTTGCTTATAACATATAAGGAGAAAATTTTCCAACTTATATGATTAATCCACTAGATCTTAACAATGTCCAACTTACATCTAGTAGGATATTAGAAAGGAAAAATCCCTCTGTTGTTATTTAAGAAAAATATGATCTTGATGAAGAAATTTCTCTACAGCAAAATAAAAATTCTGGAGAAGGGACATCCCTTCAACATAATCAAAATTTTCAAAATAAAAAATAAGAAAATACAATAAACTAAAATCCTATCATAGAGAAACCTTCAGTATTTGTTTCTAACCCTCCTTTCCCTGAAATATTACAAATTGATAGAGGGGTAGAAAAATAATTTTGGTTTCCTAAATATAATTTTCTAGATGATTTGAAAAATGTTTGTATCAAAATCCCTTTGTTACAAGCCATTAAATAGATTTTTATCCTAACTAAAACAATAAGGGAGTTGATCATAAAAAAATCAGGAAGAAAAACAAAAGAAATAAAAAGGATTCAGTTAGTAGGAAAATTGCAGGTATTATGATGGGAAAAATAGCCATACAAAAATATTTGGATCTACGAAGTCCAGTTGTAAAAACACACATAAATGGTATTGAGATTCCAAATAAATTGATTGACTTAGGAGAAACCATACACATCATGGGAAAACAAACCATGTAACAACTTATGCTTCCAAACCTTTAGCATACACCAACATTACTGTAATTAGCAGACAGTTCAGTAATCAAGACAGATAGTGTATTAGAAGACATTTATGTGTCCTTAGAATCTTGGGAATATCTAGTTGAATTCATGATATTAACTCCCAAGAATAACCTAGGGGGACATCCATTGATATTAGTAAGACCTTGGTTAGCTACAACTAATGATTTCATTAGTTCTAGATATGATGATATGTTTATTTCTAATGGTAATTCAACAAAGAAATTCACTCTATATCCTCTAGCAAAAACAATTATATAAATATAAAAATGAAGAATGGATGGATGATGACAATTATATACAACCTCTCTTTACTATTTCTCATATTAGTGAAGAAAGTCAAATTTTAAATTCAATAGAAAATTTTGAAACATCTTCGTAACGTGAAGATGATCATAATTTTCAAGAACATTGTAATATTGAATATTCATCATCTAGACAGATGTATTTATATTCTAGGGAAGAATTTTTTAACTCTATAGTTGAAATATTTCCAGGAAAATCTTTAAACATAAACAAAAACTTGGAAAAATTCCAACAAGAAGAGTTAGTCAAAACATTACAAAAAGATTCTTCTACATACGCATGGGAGTACACTGACATGAAGGGAATTAATACTGAGACTTGCATAAATCATATCAATATTGAGGAAAAATCTAGGCCTATCAGGCAACCTCAAAGAAGGATGAATCGAAATCTTAGGGAGATTATGAAAGAAGAATTGAAAAAAATTGTATAATGTAAAATTCATTTATCCAATTTCAGACAGTCAGTGGGTTTCTCCCTTGGTGTTTGTACCTAAAAATAATGGTAAATTGAGGGTATGCATTGATTATCTAGAATTGAATAAGCCTACTCTAAAATATCATTTCCCATTACCTTTCATAGATAAAGTATTGGATAAATTAGCAGGGAAGAAATATATCACATTTTTGGATGATTTTAGTGGTTACAATCAAATTCAAGTAGCACCTGAAGACCAAGAAAAAACCACATTCACCTGTCCATGGGGAACCTATGGTTATGGAGTACTTCCTTTTGGATTGTGAAATGCACCTACAACATTCCAAACAATAGTATTAAGAATTTGATCTAATCTAATACATGATTGTGTGGATGTGTATATGGATGATTTTACAGTTTATGTAAATTATTTTGAAGAGGCTCTTAAAAATTTGGAAAATGTTCCTAAAATATGTAAAGAAGAAAATCTTTCATTGAGTCATGAAAAATTATTTATGATGTTTATTGAAGGAATTTTTTAGGACATCATATTTCAGGGGATGGAATTAAAGTAGACTCATCCAAAGTTGAATTCATCTCCAAAATATCAATTCCAAATTGTTAAAATGATGTTATAAGTTTTCTTGGTTTTATAGGGCACTATAGAATATTTATAGAAAACTTCACAAAAATTGCATCTCCAACCTTAAAGTTGTTTACTAAATATTGGCATTTGAAACCTTAAACGAAAAAATATTTGAGGCACACATATTAAGAGGAACAAATTGGAAAATACTTTTTCATATTTCAACAGATGCTTCAGACACAAATTTGGGAGTTGTATTATGACAAAAATATTTGACCCCCTATGCCATCTACTACACAAGAAAAAATTTGACTCCTAACGAGTTAAATTACACTATTGTTGAAAAAGAGTTTCTAGCTGTTGTCCATGCTATTATCAAGTTTAGACATTACATAATTTTCTATGAAACCTTTATTCACATAGATCATTCTGAAATCAGGTATTTAATGAATAAATCAATCACTAATGGCAGAATAATAAGATGGTTATTACTCGTGCAAGAATTTAACATCACCATTCTAGACCGACCTGGAAAATAAAACACAGTTGTTGATTTCTTGTCTACAAGTCAAAATGACAATAATGATACTCCAGTAGAGGATAATTTTCGTGATGAATATATTTTTTCAATATCTACTAAATCTCCATGGTTTTCAAACATTGCTAACTACTTAGCTACAAGAAAATTACCAGTACAATTTTTTCCTAGAGAAAAGAGGAAACTATTTAAAACAAGTGCATTATATTCATGGGTAAATGATGAATTGTATAAAACAAGTTGAGATCTCATCATCAGAAGATGTGTACGAGAAGATGAAATACCTGAAATTATGAAGTCATGCCATGATGAACCTTATGGTGGAAACTTTGCTGATAAGAGGATTGCTTATAAAATATTTCATTTAGGATGTTATTGGCCATCCATCTTTAAAGATTCCAAGGACTATGTAAAAAGGTGTGACAATTTTCAGAGAATGGGCAAACCTTTTCCTACAGATGAAATTCCCTTGCAACCTCAGGTACTCATTAAACCCTTTGAAATATGGGCTCTGGATTTTGTTGGACCAATCAATCCACCATTAAAAAAAAAAGAGGTACATGGGGGGCTGCACTTATTATGTCACTGAATGTGTAGAGGCTAAATAACTTTCTTTTGCTAATGAAAATGTCGTAGTTTGATTTATATTTGAGGATATTTTCAATAATTTTTGTGTCCCAAGGGAAATTGTGACACATCAGGGATCTCAGGTTACATCCAGGATGGTGCAAAAGATCGTGGAGGAATATAAGATCAAAAATAGAAAGTGTACTCCATATCATCCATAGGAAAATGGACAAGTGGAGTCCACCAATAAATTGATCGAATCAATCCTCACAAAGACTGTACATCTACATAAAAAGGATTGGGCAGATAGGCTTCCTGAAGCTTTATGGGACTACCAGACTACATGGAGGAATACAAAAGGACATACTCCTATGAACTTGTTTATGGGAAGAAAATATTGTTTCCAATAAAATTCCAGAGAAAAACCTTCAAGACAACAATCAGATTGGGACTTGATTTATCAGAAGCCCAAAAGCACAGAATGGAGCAACTCAATGAGCTTGATGAGATCAAGCAAGATGCAGTTCAAAAGACCAACCTAGTTCAGCAACAAAGTTCTAGATGGCATGATAAGTACATAAAAGAAAGAAAGTTTCAAGCAGGAGATTGGGGATTTTTGTTCAATTCAAAGTTCAAATACTTCCAAGGAAAATTTTAGACTTATTGGCTTGGGCCTTATGAGATCGAAAAAGTATTTGACAATGGGGAAGCCAGGCTGAGGACAATTGATGAAGAAAAGGTACCTCTTCTTGTGAATGGACATCAACTAAAGGTCTATCATAAACCAATTACAAAGGTGGAATTTATCAAAAAAATTCAAGACAATGCTGATATGAAGTTGGTGAAAAATAATCCTTCTTCTTGCCCAACTTAGTCTTCTTTTTACTTTTCATATCTAAAAAGAAAAAATAAAATAAAAGGAAAATAAAAATAATTATATAAGTATGAAAACCAATCAATGATTGGCATCTTTATACAGAAAATACAAGGTGAAAATCAGAGCTTATTTCCGACATCTTATATTTTATCCCATTCTAAAAATCCCAAATTCTTTGTTCCCTTTTTTTTCAGAAGAAATAAAAGATTAACTACATAATTGCTACATTTCTACAACTCTCAGAATAGTTCGTAGCTATCACCACATTCTGCATCTCTACTATAATTTTTCAGCCTATTGAAGCAAGACATACTGAACAGAAGCAATTGAAGACACCATTGAATATTATGCTGAAAAGACACATGAGGAATCAAGACAGAAAGAAGATCAACAAAGGTTAGTTCCAATGTATGTTACAAAATTTGTTTAAATAATAAGGTTCAAAAAAATTAGTGTATATAATTTAGATGATCATATGATTCCACCTCAAATTGGCATTAGTAAAACTGATTGTACTCAGTTCACACCAAAAATCCATAATTCACCACTTCATCAGTATCATATCCCATAATGATCAAGACCGATTTCATCCATTAATGATTAACAGACATATCTCATTCCGTAACCTGCTTACTCACATTCCTAAACCCTCGCCTGAATATCTATTTTACCTCCATGTCTCTACAATCTCCTTTCGACATCCTTAAGTCAGAGCCAAACCCTCAAGCCAGCTGGTCAAAGAGGAACAATTTTGAAGGTGAAAACTCCTTAAAATAGAGACATGGGTATAATAGTAAGAACTGAGCCCATGGGAGGAAAATTCATGGAATTTTATCCAAAGATGAAGTAAATGCTACAGAAGGTACCATGGCTCCAATTCATAGATAAGTTCGATCGTTTCACAAAGAGGTCACCAAATTCTTTGCAAGGGCCTTTGACAGGGAAAAGATATAAATTGGAGACATAAATTTTTTGGTGACAAATTCCTTTATAGCAGAAGCCACAGAACTTCCAAAAATCGGTGAAAGATGGTTCAATAACAGGGAAATTCATGGAGAAGAATGGAATATTTTTTCGGAAAAATCCACGTATGGACACTACTATATTTAATAAGGGAATTCCCAATACGACACTAACAAAAAATGTACGAACATGCTGTTAATTATTGAATTTTTTTTTATTTGAGAGGGTAGATTTGGTTGTATGTTTGTCTACCATGCCAAACTGTTAATGAATTTCCTAGATGATAGAGAAATAAACCTCCCATACTTCCTATTGAAAAGCTTGAATAAAATGTCAAGAATTGTGCAGAAAAGAGTCCAATCCATAGACAATATCATGTATCATCATGGACTAATAAATATACTCAATGAATTTCATTTAAAGAGTATAGTAGACCCTTGGGAAAATTTCCTAATCAGGAATCATTTTCAATAAGAAGCACAAGAACAAACTAAAGATGATAAGATCAAAAGAAGTAGGAAGAGCAAGGTTGATACCTTCATTGAAGACAAATCCTCACCTCAACCACAACAAGAATAAGAAGAAATCACCATTGCATAATCACTGAAGAATAAGAAACATAGTGGTTACAAAAGAGAGGTAATGTAAAGGAAAAGGGAAAAGTTATAAAATCAGAAAATTTAAGCCCGCCACTACCAAGGATAAGTTCCAGACTTCGTAAACCCTTGAATAAGACATCCCCACAGGAAGTAGATTTTGTTGATTTAGATGAACAGCCCCAAGTACCATCGCCTATTACTGCCTCTCCTATACACAGTCCATGCAGAAGGGCCCCAGAAATTGACCTGGCATAGCAAGATATTTATGACTACATTGAGTCCTTAGAAAAGAGACATGTGGAAGGAAATCCAAGTGTTGAAGAGTAGCCTACCAGTCTAAAATAACCTTGAGTGAACACTTTGAAGAAAAAAATATATGACTCAGAGATACTGAACATGCACATCAAGTAAGAAAATGAATCTCTGAAGGAACAAAATCACTTAGAAAAGGTCATCAGTGACAATACTATTCTACATTTGGGGCTATGGTATAAAAAGAACAAGAAACTAAAGAAAAGTAATGGCTACCTAAATAGAAAATTCATTAGTTTGAATTACAAAATCCTCAGGAAGAAACCAAGAATGGAAATCACTTCAAAGAAAGGAAAAAACATGAAGTTGGATGTACTAGCAGAGGTATCAGAACAAATGCAGTAAAAGGTGAAGGCTCATAATTTTGAAAATTGCATGAGGACATGTAATGGTGATTTAGATTTATGTAGGAACAGAACAGAATACACATATAACCATAAATACAAATATGCATCAGAAATAACACTTCATTTCATTAATATCAAAGAACTGAAATTTGGTTACAGACAGAATGGAAATAAACTAGCTAGGGCACTGGTAGCTTATCTTTGAGAAGAGATGTGGCGGCTACAGGCCTCTGAACTGTGTTAAAATGTGGCTCAATGACCTATTTATTATTTATAAATAATGGAAAACCATAAAAATCCAAAACCCTAACCATTGGAGATGAAGCGCCAAAACTATGGGCCCCGCTTGGGTAAATTGGTGTTTCAACTTCCCAAGGATGTAACTTTGGCATACAATCTCCGTTTGACACTCACCATACCTCGTTAGAAATATCTATCTAAGGACTAAAAATTTTGATGTGAGAAACAATGGTCCATTGATCCATGTTCCTCCCATATTTCCCAAAAAGGGTTGCTTAGGGCTTCAAAATGGCTCTGGAAGTTCAAGACCCGTAAAACTACTAAAATAGTAAGTTGTGCCAAAACTGAAAAAATAAAAGAGAAAATGGTGGGGCCCCAAGTGGAATAGGTGGGTGGACACCAATATCCACATGGACCATTCCTCTCCCCTTAGGAAGCAATGGTCCCCATTGCGTTGAGGTCCTCCATGAGATGAGGAAACTTCTGCTGAACTTGGTCCTTGGTGAACAACTTGCCTTGGTGCAGGAGTTGGCCAGCTTTGACAACCTGTTACAGTTGGATCTTCTGTTGGCGAATGTTCTTGATTTTCATGTCCATGATACAATCTGTGGTGGCCTATTCCATGTAGTCTGGGTTTAACTATGTTGGTGTGAGTTGTTTTTCAATGTCAGAGGTGTCCAGTAGAGGTGGGAAGTAGGGACGAAGGCAGTCCACATTGAATGTTGGGTGCAAACCAAGAAATGGTGGAATAATAAGCTCGAAGGAATTTTTCCCTACAACCTTGGTGATGGTGTATGGCCCATATCGGAGTAGGCCAAGCTTGCAGTGGGATCTAGTGAGGCAATCCTTCTGCAAACATAGCCACACTTTGTTGCCCACCTGGAAGTTGTGTGGCACACTATGTTGATCATGTTGTTTCTTGTACTTAGCATTGGATCTATCCAATATGTCATAAACCTTTTGGTTGATGTGCTGAAAGCACTTGATGAATCTGTTTGCTTTGTCAGCTTTAGAATGGATAGGAGCTGAATCAGCCTAAGTAGCCACAAATGGCATGGCTACATCAATGGGACATAGTGGCTGGAATACCAAGCCCACCTAAAAGGGGATGTGGCCGTTTGAGCTGTGGAGAGCCCGGTTATAACTGTGTTGTACATAGGGGAGGCTCTCATCCCATGTGCATGGATGCTTTGAATTGTACATGCAAATAATGTGTACAATCATCATGTTGACGACCTTTGTCTAGCCATCAATTTGGGGATGGAAAGCTATGGAATTGGTGAGCTTCATGTCTAGCATTGACCATAGGTTGGACCAAAATGTGCTGAGGAACCTGCTGTACCGATCTGAGATGATAGACTGTGGGATCCCAAAGTGCACCCACACTCGTTCAAAGAATTTTTTAGCAGTAACTTCTATTGTGATATTCTTCTTATAGGCCGCCATAATGGCCATCTTCAAGAATCTGTCGACGACCATGAAAACACAATCGTTTCCATGCTTAGCATAAGGAAGGCCCGACATGTAATCCATGGAGATGGATTCCTAAGGTCGACTAGGGGTAGGTAGTGCTGTATAGAGGCCTTGAATCTTGATGGCCGGTTTAGCAAAGGTTCAAGAAGTGCAAGATATGATGTACTTCCCGACATCTTGTCGAAGGTTCGGCCAATAGAAATACTTCTGTAGTACTGCCATTGTTTTCTTGACCCCAAAATTCCTAGTGACTAGAATATAGTGTGCTTCCCATATCATCTTGGCATGCGCACTTGAAGGAATACAAAGGTGTCCGAGGTGACATAACAGTGCATCTTGGAGGTGAAAATTTGGAACTTGCGTACCCCCCAAGAGTGCCTTGTATGTGTCGTCAAATTATGGATCGCTCTTGTAGAGAAGTGGCCAATCAGAAGTCTCGTTCCCACAAGAGTTGAGAACGGTGGTTAGCGCAACAGTCGATGGTCAGCTGAGGCAGTCTGTAGCATTATTGGTGCTACCCTTCTTCTAATTGATGTTCAAATTAAACTGTTGCAGATATGTGGACCACTTCTTATGAAGATTGTTCTAAAACTTCCCTTGTGCCTGTATGAACTACAGGGGTTGGCGGTCTATGTGGATGACTGTTTCCTTCCCCAAAATGTAATGCTTTCATTTTCGACAAGCTTGTACAATGGGATACATTTCTTTGTCATAAGTGGGATACTTGCAGATTGTGTCCAACAATGTCACACTATGATATGCCACTGGATGCCCCTGTTTATTAATAACTGCCCCAATGGCATAGTCAGAGGCATCTGTCTCGATCTCAAATAGTTGTTGCAAGTCCGGTAATGGGAGCACTGGGGCAGAACAGAGGTGATATTTCAATTCTACGAATTCCGTCTATTGAGATTCCAACCAAAATATTTTTTTTCGCTCCTCCCTTGCTGACTTGACTTAAGGGCCAAGTGATATGAGAGAATCCCAACACAAACCTGTGATAGAAATTAGCAAGACCCATAAAGCTACAAAGCTCTGTTAGAGTGGTTGGGGCTGGCCAATCCCGAATGACTTGGATCTTGGTTAGATCCACGTGCACCCCACTTTCATCAATCATGTATCCTAGATATTGAACCTAGGTCATGCCAAAAGGGAACTTCTCCAAATTGGCACAAAACTTGTGTTGTCGTAGTGTTTAGAGGACTTGTTGGATGTGGAGGAGGTGCTCTTCCCAAGTCTGGCTGAAGATCAGAATGTCATCCAAGTACACCACTACAAATGAGTTGGTGAATGGCCGCAAGATGTCATCCATCAACCTCATGAAGGTTCCAAGAGAATTTGTCAACCCGAAAGGCATGACCAACCATTCAAAAAGGCCCTTCTTGGCTTTGAATGTAGTCTTCCACACATCGGAGGCTTCGATTGGTACCTGGTGATACCTAGAATTCAAGTCGATCTTTCTGAAATATTTTGCCCCTTTGAGTTGGTCCAGAAGGTCATTAATTTGTGGGATCCGGTACCTATTCCGAACAATGATCTTGTTTAGCACCTGATAGTGAATACAAAGTCTCCATGTCCCATTCTTCTTTTATACCAACACGATCAGGCTCCCATAGGGCGATGAACTCGGACGGATGTGACCTTTCTACAACAACACCTTATTTCATCATTCTCCAGAACATAACACTAATAGATCGGTCCATTGAGTAGTAGCACACCTAGGGTCAGATCAATGGGGTTCTTGACCTGACAGTGTAGAGGCACCCTTATGGGTGAGATGAAGATGTCCCCGTACTCCTCCAAAACCTTATCCATTTGTTGTTATCATGAAGAGGAGCCTTTTCTTGAGGTCGTGGCCATAATCTTCTTCTTTCCCTGGGGGAAGGTCATTAGGAAAACAAATTTCCTGGTTTTGGAAATGCTCTTACTACATTTTTTTGCAATAAACAAAGAGATAGTGACAGGAGGTGGTACCTCTGGTATCCTGTACAACTTATTTCCCAAAGTAACAATAAAAATGCGAGGACGAGATTCATACACAACATGTCACTTCCACAAGTATGGTTGGCCTAATAATACATCACAAACATCAAGAGGGGAAACGTCACATAATACCTCATCCGTGAAGGGCTTGATGTTGTAGGGAAGGCGGCACTGCTGGCTGACGCAGAGATCCCGTCCTTGGTGAAGCCACTCGATGGTGTATGGTTGTGGGTGTGCTATGGTTGGCAAGCCCAACCGCTTCATGCCATTTGCTGAAATGAGGTTATTTTGTCTCCCATTGTTGAAAATTAATTGTAGTGAGGAACCCTTTATCCACATCTGGGAATGGAAGGGATGCCCCTCCTCCTCTTGATCTTCTGGTTCCTCCTTCTAGATCTTCGCAGTGGAAATAATGGCGTTAGGCTCCGCATCAATAATATATTTCCCTTTGTCACTCCCCTTGTCAAGTTTTGATTCAGAGTTGGAGCATGCATCTAATTCAGAAGCCCTCATCTCGACTACCAGTGACTTCTTGGCCCGACACTCACTTTTGTTGTGAGTGGAGCTCTTATGGAACTCACACCACTTTCCAGTGTCGTTATTTAGATTCACGGTGTTGTTATTTCTTGCAGCTTCGACAAGTTTTCTTGGGCCACCATGCCTTGGCTTTGTACTTTGTTCTGTGGTTTGGGGTCACATTTCCCTTCATTTTGATTCACAGATCCAAAGTCTCGCTTCTTCTGTTTGAATTTCTGCTCAATCTTGGCAGCATATCAGTATGTCATACCAAGTGAGGAGATGTCGAGGAACTCCATTTCCTCTTGAATGTATATGTGTAGACAACTACGATTCGTTAGCAAAAAATGTTCCTCTGAATCTCTGATACCCAACTTTGTGTGCAAGGTATGGAATAGATTCATCATCTCATGCACATCTTGATCCCTTTATTTCCACAACGTGGTTGATTGTATGTGCTTGTTCTCATAGCTCCCCACAGGATAGTATTGTTCCTTGATGGTGTCTCAGAAATAATTCCAAGTGGGTAAGGCTGAGAACAGAAAAGGTTTTGTCTCGTCCTTTTTCTCACATTAGGTTTCCCACCAATACTTAACATGGGGGGTAGCTTTAAGGAGTGAAAAAATAATCTTCTCTCAGTCGGAAAAGTCATCAACTAAGAAATATCGTTCTAATAGATTCAACCATATATCTATGAAATTTGCATCTATTTGACCCTGAAATATGGGAATGTCAAAGTTCGCTTGTACCTTAAAAGGAGTCGCACCTGCAGAGTGGCTGTTGGATGTAGATGCATCACCAGTGGGCAGTCGTTGAAGGATCTGGGAAAAGTTATCCATCATCAAATTCCTTTGTTTTTCGAGGGCCTCCATGAGAAATATTTTGATAGGATATCCTGCTCCCTCATATTTCTTTTCGGTCCCCCATGGGCGATTTTCAGGGTTTGTGAGGCTGATCTTGCAAAGGTTTAACCAGATCGAGCCGTAACTCCTTATACCCCGACCTGTTGGAGACATGCAACGAAGGATAGAGAAAAAGTAGACTGATCTGATACCACTAATCCTGATTTATGAAAGAATGCAAAAGAATACACATATAACCATAAATACAAATATGCAGTAGAAATAACACTTCATTTCATTAATATCAAAGAACTAAAATTTGCTTATAGATAGAATGGAAATAAACTAGCTAGGGCACTGGTAGCTTATCTCTAAGAAGATATGTAGTAGCTACAGGCCTGTTAAATGTGTTACAATGAGGCTCGAAGGCCTATTTATTATTTATAAGCAAAGGAAAACCCTAAACATCCAAAACCCCAGCCCTAGGAGATGAAGTGTCAAAACTATGGGCCCCGTTTGGGTAAATTGGTGTTTCAACTTCCAAGGGATGTAACTTTGGCATACGATCTTCATATGACACGTGCCATACCTCGTTAGAAATATCTATCTAAGGAATACAAATTTTGATGTGAGAAACATCAATCCATGGCCCCATGTTGCTTTCCGTTTTCCGAAAAAACATTGTTTAGGGCCTCAAAACAGCTTCAGAAGTTCAGGACCCAGAAAACTGCTAAAAATAGTAAGTTGTGTTGAAACTGAAAAACTGAAAGAGACAATTGTGGGGCTGCAAGTGGAATAGGCGGGTGGCCACCAATATCCACCTGGCTCAAATGGTCTCTTAGTGGGGGTATGTTGAACCTAAAAACTATTCCTATTTTGACATCTTTTTCCACCATATTTTCTTCCTTTTTCACAAATCCATAAAATCTATCAGTTATAATTGACATATTTTACATCTAAGAAGGAATTTATATGATCTCTATTTTATATTATAATGTTTCTTATTATTTAAATGAATTTTTGTAATTAGCTACAGAATTCGTGCAATTCTCTAGCTAATCTTTTTTCTGCAACCACCGTTATTCTTTGACAGGTTTTGAGAAGCAAATGGAGAATCGAGTCATATGGGTATCGATGTATATATGGATCATATCCTACTTACCTATTTAAATTCAAGAAGGATTATGCCTGCACTCGCAGTCAAAGATCAATCAAGATAAGGAACGAGATCAACATACAGAGATTCTTGGTTTGCTCTTACGTAGCAAACCGATAAAGAGCCATGAAGTCTTTTCTTCTGAATATACTTCTAGTCTTAGCTTTATTTTTCTTTCCATAGGAAAAATTGTCTTAGACAGTTAATTTGAACACTTGTATAAATACGAGTCTATTGAAACCAGTAATAAGCTTGATTTTGTGATAATTTTGTGATACGTTTTTAAACTCTGTTTTATTAATGAAGAAGACCAGTTCAAGAACATTGATGCGCAGATAGCTTAAGTACATTCACACTCATTCTGTTCCAGACGGACCCTGCATGGAAAGGAGGTTTTTATGGTCATTTCGTAGTTTAATTTATTGTAATTTTATAACTTAATTTCTCGTTCATTTGTAGTTAATCTCTCATCATTTCATAGTTAATTTCTCATCGATTCATAGTTTAATTTCATGTTAATTAGTTCCTAATTTTTTTTTGAATCATTTGTTTAAATTTACGCACTGTTTATTGTATCTTATGCTCTCATGAATTGTTTCTAGTCGTGACTCTGTCAACTTTCAATTGAAATAGTTCTAGCATTTGATTACGCAACAACCATAGGATTTAGATTAGACATTTCATTTACACAATAGACACTCTATCATTCTTTGGTTGACTTAGTTAAATTTGAATTCAATTAGCATAATCAATTCAATTTCATAGTAATATATTTTATGCTTTCGTTCCATGGAATGTAGAACCAAGTTAGATAAATTTTTATTTTTAATGTTCTTAGAGAGATTTAAAAGTAGCACAGAGTTATATTAGAATTTTACTTTGATCATTTTAGATAGATTTAAAAAGTATATCAAATGCTCTATTCTAATAAATTTAATGTTTTCAATTGATAGATAGAATATATATTTATTTTTTATAAATAGAAAATAATTCACAGTTCAATAGAATCTAGAATGATGCTTTGTTTTAATATAGAATAAGATCAATTAGATGTTTTCCATATATGTTTTTCTAGCATAGAATAGTCTAAAATAGCTCATATTTTAACCATCCAAAGATTGATTTATTTTTATGCAAAATAGATTAGTTAAATAACATTTCCTTTTCTTCCTTCTTTTAGATTTTATATTCCATTCATTTCATTAAGAGTAATTTGTAAATCAATTTATTTTCTTAGCGTAAAAATAACATTTCCTTTTCTTCCTTCTTAAATATTAGGTTTTCATCATTAAATTTCTCTTAGATTTAGTTATTTCTTAGCATTCAATATTTCATTTAAAAGCTTAGATTTCATTCCTCAGATAAATTTTAGTTCTTAACAACTAGGCATAAAAACAAACCCCAAAATCAAATATAAAAGAGACACAAAAAAGTAAGAAGGAAAGGTATCTAAGAATATATAGTGCACCACACTTCATCAGATTACTAACGTCAGTCGATAATTTATGATAGAAATTTAAGACATTAAATTGACTAAACAATTACTACTCTAAAATCTGAAAATTTAAGAACTAGAGAGCTAGTTAATCTACCAAATTCCTAACCTAATCAAGTGAAAATTAAATGGGGTAAATTTTGTTACCAGATTTAACATTATTATGACCTAATATAAGTTGAATCAAGTCAAATGGATCTCATTAACCCCTTCTAAAAAATATCATAAATTTAGTACTATTTTGCTATAAGGAATTTCCAAAAATCTTATATTTGTGAACTTGTAACCAAATGCAAGTAGCCTAATGATTAAGATGACCGTCCAAAGTTATTTCAAGGATGAATAACTATTTTGAACCTGTAAAAAACTTGCAAAAGAACTCAATTAAATCATTTAACTTAACCCTATAACAAGAAAAAAAACAACACAAAATATAGAAATATGCAAAACAAAAATAAGAGATGTATGTGATTAAGAAGTGAAAATAACAAAAATAAATTGTGCAAGAGGGCTCTAAGGCTCCTGGGATGGCCAAGCCTAAGGATGACTCATATTCCTATGGAAAAAATGAAGCCTTATAAACTAAAAATGACACCAATCTTCATTATTAAATCAGTCCAAGTACATCCCTGCAAGAAAAGAAAGTGGAGCTGCTAGGAAACAAGTTTTCTCCACAATAATACTAAAAAATACATACCCCTAGAGGTCAATTCAAATTGGTACTTATAAAAAATGATGAGGAAGCATTATCCTTTAAAGGAGGAAGCTTTCCCCTCCAAAAGCCCTCAAATAGTGGATCTAGTTCCCAACACTGGGAGTTTGCAATAAATGACATAAAACACATTCCTAGATTTTTTCAATCATAGGAGTTCTAGAATCTCTCCAAAATTTCTCAATTATTTCATGATATTTTGTTCATTTATTCTCCAATATTGATCCTCCAGTACTAGGTAGAAAGTCCCTAAACTATATCCTTCTCCAAATCTTCATAATCTGCCCAATATTCTCACAATATTCTACACAAATAAATAATATTAGGCGCAAATATGAAATTATCTTTAAACCTTCCTAAGAACATATTAAAGCATAAAAAAACATTATTAAGTGTAGAAGAAGAGATTTAATATATATTTCATGTGCCTAAGAAAGGTTATATGGGCCTTAATTTATGTCTAATTTAGAGGCCCATTATACCCCCTACTGAAAATGTTGCTCATTCTTTGAGCAACCTATTCATCCTCCTTGCCTTGTGGTTATTCATGTATGTTGCCCTATTTCATTCTTTGTTTATTGGTCCATGTGTTAATCCTTCTCCTAATCTTCTTGCTACTCTTCTATTTGCATTTCTTCTTTGGACTCCAAATTGCTTATAGATAAAGGGAAATGGTTCATGGAAGTTAGGGATGGAGTGATCGAATGATTGGAGTGATGGAGAGGTAAGGGGAAATGCCCCATGCCAAGGTATAGGTGATCTAGATGTGAGTGGCACAACATAGGGTTTAGGGAGTTAATAATTGTGCATGGAGTGATGTGAGTGTTAGGAGTGGTATTTATAGGAAAATAAATAAATTATCATGCTCTTTTTGAAGTTTAGAAACATGTAAGAGAGATACTTTCCTTGTAAATAAGTTTCTTGTAGCATTTACAGGGTTTCCTGTAGTGCTACAAGAATCCTGTAGCTGCTAGGAATTTCCTATAACAATTAAAGTTAGGATTAATAATGGAGTTTTATGCCTACTTGGAAGGTGAAATGAGTGAATGGGTGCATGCTGGAGTTGTCAATGGAGTGTGTATGGATAGGAGAGAGAGAAGAGAGGAGGAAAACCACCTTTGATCAAAAAAATTTGTCCTTTGTCTTTCCTGTATCAAATATTTTTTTTTCTATAGCAACCCTATTTCACTTGTAGAAATTATATTTTTCCTGTAGAAATTCTATTTCACCTGCCAGGATGTGGTGGGTCCACCTTTTATTTTTTATTTTTTTTCAATTTTCTCTTTTTTCTCTCTTTTTTTCTTTTGCATTCCTAATAAACTAAGAGTTATTTTTCTATTAACTAAATTAACCCTCAGTTACCCCTTGGAACTCTATGTCTTCCATCAAAAACAACTTCTTATTACCCACTTTCTTAAGTCCTCTTTACTTTTTTCTTATTCCTCTCCCACATGTGTGTGTACCTTGGTGGAAAAGTGAAGTTAATTGTGAGATAAGGCCTAGGCTGCTTTGCTATTGATTTTGGCTATAAAAAATTTATTTCTTACACTTTTAATGTTTTCTTAAGCTAGAATAGATTTGAAGAAAGGTGTAGATGATTGCATACCTCAACCTTACCCTTGATTTGTTTTTGCAATTGATATTGAAGTTGCTGATATGACTGTTGAAGTTGTCTTTAGTGGTTTTGAACCTGCTACTGAAGCTGCATGTGATAATCTGTTGAGGTCCTATTGATTAATGATTTTTTAAAGGTCAGTTTAAGACTTAATTAGCAACAATTTTTGATCTAATGATAGGCCAAGTTTAGGGAAGTGAAGAGAGTTGAGAAAATTGTGTTTAAACCATAAAAAGAGGCCTATTTTAGATACAAATGAAGGTTAATTTTTGTAGGAAGAATCCAAGATTTTAGGTGACTCATTGAGGGTTTGTTTTGAGAGGTCAAAGGAAAAACCTAGAAACTTTGTGAAGGACTAAATTAGGAAAAAAAATAATCTATAGAAAACACTGGCAGTGAAAGGCTATCAGTGGCATATGATCTAAAAAAGAAATTAAAAGTTGTCCTAAAGGTCATGAACAAGATTTTGATAGAACACTAGTTATGATTTAGGTATATAGCAATATAGACAACAATATTATTATGCTTGAGCAGAAATGATTTCTCATGACGACTTGATGAAATGGAAAACTAGATAATCCAAGACTATTGCTAATTTTTCCATATGATTTCTAAGGTTTACATTCCAAAGTGTCTTCATCATTACCATGCATTTGTCGCTAAAGCCAATATATTGTTTTATAAGTGTAACTAATGTTGATGATTTTTTCAATAATAAGAATTGTATGAAAAATGTTATTGTTAAGTGTGACTGACTATTGGCACTATGGTTTTTTGAGTAGAGATACTAGATATTTTATGTATATGATGATGCATGAGTGAAAAATGATTCGATGACCAATGTTATGACAATGTATCAATCTTAAGAGTGTATTTACATTAGGGTTTGTTGTATTGTACAAAGAGGTTTGTATTCATAAAAGAATTAAATACTACTGATGAATTAAGTAGGCTACTTTGTTAGTGACCACGGTAGATTTAAAGATGCTACTAAGGTTTGAAAATGACATTATTTTGTTAAGCTGAGACGATTTGGAGTGTTTTTGAGTCAGTAGAAGTTTTTATATCTTATTGTTATTCTTGACCAGAGTTTGAGTAGAGGTGGATCCAGGTTGAAAAAATACTCAACATGGTCCATTGTGGTGAATTGAAGGTTGGAGGCTTCAGGGAAAGTTGTGGCTTGTTGAGTAGGGTGGCAGGGTTGTGTAGGCAAGTGAGTGAGGTCTCCTTCAATTTGGAGCCTAAAAACGCTTCAGGGTGGCAATGTGGTGCTTGAACAAGTTGGATCTTACAGGATATTGGAGCATCCTTTCAGTTGGAGTTGATAAATCAAAGGTGTTGGAGCATCCTATTAGTTGGATCTAATAAATCCAAGGTATTGGAGCATCATTTCAGTTGGATTTGATAAAACCAAGTTTTTGGCACATACTTTCCATTGGAGTTGATAAACTAGGGGTTTTGAGTTTCCTTATAATTGTTTTTGGAGAATATTCAAATTTGGAGCTTCTTGTTGATGTAATCATTAAGATTTACATTAACAACAATTAGTGGTTTTTGTCCTGAAAGTGTTTCCACCAAAAAATATACTGTGCAATGTCTACAATGTTATGCATTGTTTAATGGTATTGTTCATTATTTAATTTTTACATGTTATGATTAAAAATTCTGAAATGTGCCCAATAATGACTCACCCCATCTCAATATTGCTGAATATCCCAACAATTTTCAATGTTGGATATGTGGAATTTTATACAATTTTGTTCTTAGGAATGGGCCAAAAGAGACAAGGTTTGGATATTTACAATAAATTTCATTTGGAGGTGAAAATTTGGGTCAAATGTAGTGGAAGTAGAAGTAGTGATTAGACATAGTGAAGGAACAAATAGTGAGTAGACATGGTGAAGCAAGAAGTCGCAAGAAAACTTGGTGAAGGTACCGTGAATTTTATCATCCTTTGAAGAATCTATATGCACTAAATAAGATTTGTGATTTAGGATTTCTGCTCAAATTAATGGATTCCTTTCTCTTTCTAAGTCGATCCTTAATATTTGAGATTGGTATCTCCAATAGGTTAGTGCCTGTTATTTTTTGTAGAAGAGGGGATTTTTTTCTCAATAGGATTGTTCCTATGAATATTTATAGTGTTCGGGATAAGTTTCTATAGTAGATTGATGTCTACAAATATTTCTAAGAGTAGGATGGTTCCCGCCAGGGTTTTTATTAGTGGGGATTGGTGATACAGATTTATGCAAGAACATAAAAAAATACAAAAATAAACATAAACATAGAGATGCCGCAGAAAATATACTTCATTTCATTAATATAAAATAACTTAAATAAGCTTAAAGAAAAAATGTAAATAAACTAGCTCGAGCAATGGTAGCTTATCTCTGAGAAGAGTTGTGGTGGCTACATACATTGGAAATATGTTACAATGAGGCTAGGATGCCTATTTATTATTGAGAAACAATGGAAAACCCTAAACATCCAAAAACCTAACCCTAAGAGATGAATTTCCAAAACTATGGGCCCCGTTTGGGTAAATTGATACATCAACTTCCAGGGGGTGTAACTTTGGCATACGATCTTCGTTTGATGCGTACAATACCTCATTAAAAATATAAATTCAAGGAATGTAAATTATTAGGGACCATAATTGGTAAAAAAATAATTTTGTTCTTGGATTTCCAAAAAAAAATTGTTTAAGACCTCAAAACGGCTTTGAAAGTTCAGGACCCGAAAAACTACCAAAAATAGTAAACTATGCTACAATTAAGGAAATTGAAAAAATGAAAGAAACAATGGTGGGGGTCTAAGTGAAATAGGAGAGTGGCCACCAATATACACCTGGATCTATCCTCACCCCTTGGGAAGCAATGGTTCCCATTGTGTTGAGTTCTTCCATGAGACGAGGAAACTTCTACTAAACTTGATCCCTGGTGAGCCACTTGCCTTGGTGTAGGAGTTAGAAAAATTTGACAACCCGATACAACTCGATCTTCTGCTGGTGAGTGTTCTTGATTATTGTGTTCATGATATGATCTGTTGTGGCATTTTCCATGTATTCTGGGTTTAAATGTCGGATGTCGGATGTGTCTAACAATGGTGGAAAGTAGGGTCGAAGGTGGTCCACGTTGAAAACTCGGTGCACACCAAGGAATGGTGAAATATTGAGCTCAGATAAGTTTTCCCCTACAACCTTGGTGATGGTATATGGCCCATATCAGAGCAAATAAGGCTTGTGGTGGGGCCTGATGAGTTACTCGTTCTGCAAATGTAGCTAAAAATTTTCGCCCATCTGAAGCTTGTGTGGTACTCGATGTTGATCATGTCATTGCTATACTTAGAATTGGCTCTCTCCAATATGTCATGGAAATATTGGTGTATGTGTTGAATGTGCTCAAAGAAGTTGTTCACCTTGTCATCTTTAGACTGCACATGAGCTGAATCTACCTGAGTAGATGCTAATGGCATGTTTAGAGCAATGGGACATAGTGGCTAGAATCCCATACCCACCTGAAAGGGGTTGTGGCCAAATGAGTTGTGGAGAGCCCGATTATTGTTGTACCAAACATAAGGGAGGATTTCATTCCATGTGTGTGAATGCTTCAAGTTGTACATGCGCAGAATGCACATAATCATCCTGTTGATGACTGATATTTGGCCATCAGTTTGGGGTGGAAAGTTGTGGAATTAGTGAGTTGAGTGTCAAGCATCGACCAGAGAATTGACCAAAATGTACTAAGGAACATGTTGTTCCGACTGAGATAATGGACTATGGGAACCCAAAGTATACCCACACTCACTCAAAGAAGTGTTTATTACTTTCTTCTGCTGTGATATTCTTATTATAGGCCGCCATTATGGCCATCGTAGAGAATCTGTTGATGACCACAAAAACACAGTCATTTCCATGCTTGGTAGAAAGAAGGTCTAGCATGTAATCCATGGAGATGGATTCCCATGATAAACTAGGTGAAAACAATGGAGTATATAGGCCTTGCTTCTTGATTGTCAGTTTGGAAATGGTGTATGCATTGCAAGATCTGAAGTACTTCTTGACATCATGTCAAAGGTTTGACCAATAGAAATAATTTTGAAGTACTGCCACTTTTTTCTCGACCTTGAAATTTCCAGCGACCCAAATTTAGTGCGATTCCCAAATAATCTTGGCATGCTCAATTGAGGGAACACATAGGTGGCCTAGTTGGCATAAAAGTGCTTCATGGAGGTGAAAATATGGAAATTTCTTACCCTCTAGGAGCATCTGTTATGTGTTGCCGAATTCTCGATCAATTTTGTAGAGATACATGGTAAAACCGAAGTATCGTGCCCACAAGAGTTGAGCATAGTGGTTAGCACCATGATCGGTGCTCGACTGAGGCAGTCTTCAACATTATTGGTGTTTCCCTTATACTTGATGTTCAAATGGGACTATTGCAGGTATGTGGACCATTCTTTATGGAAATCATTCTGAAAACTACCTTATGTCTATATGAACTGTAGGGGTTGATGATCTATGTGGATAACTGTTTCCTTCCCCAAAATGCAATGCTTCCATAGTAAAAAAGCATGTGCATTGAAATAAATCTCTTTTTCATAGGTTGGATACTTTCGGACTATGTCGGAAAGTGTGTTAGTTTGATATGCCACTGGATGCCCCTGATGATTAAGTAATGTGCTAATAGCATAGTCAAAGGCATATACCTCGATCTAAAATGGTTGCTACAAGTATGGTAATGTGAGCATTGGTGTAGAGTAGAGGAGATGATTTAACTCTTCAAACACCATATGTTGAGATTTAGACCAAAATAATTTTTCTTTCACTCCTCCCTTGGTGACTTGACTCAAAGGACAAGTGATATGAGAGAACCCCAACACGAACCTGCAGTGGAAATTGGCAAGACCCAAAAAGCTGCGAAGCTCTGTTGGAGTACTTGGGGATGTTCAATCTTGAATAAAATAGATCTTGGGTGGGTCCACATACACTCCTCGCTCATCAGTAATGTATCCGAGATATTGATCCTAGGTCATGAAAAAATTTAATTTCTCCAAATTGGTAGACAAATTGTGTTTCCGCAGTGTTTGGAGGACCCGTCAAATGTGGTGGAGGTGCTCTTCCCAACTTTGGATGAAGATCAGGACTTCATCCAAATAGACCACCATGAATGAGTTGGTGAATGGTCACATGATGTCATCCATTGGCCTCATGGAGGTTGCAGGAGAATTCATCAACCCGAAAGGTATGACCAACCATTCAAAAAGGCCCTCCTTAGATTTGAAGGAAATCTTCCACACATCGAAGGTTTCGATTCGTACTTAGTGATAGCTAGAATTGAACTCAATATTGCTAAAATATTTGGCCCACTTGAGTTGGTCCATAAGGTCATCAATCCATGGGATTAGATACCTATTTTGGACAACAATATTTTCAAGAACCAATAGTCAATACAAAGTCTCCAAGTCCCATCCTTCTTCTGCACCAACATGATCATGCTTCCACAGGGTGATGAACTTGGACATATGTGACCTTTCTACAACATCTCCTGAATATGCCTCTTGATTTTATCACTATCCAAAACAAAATTCTGATAGATTGGTCTATTGGGTAAATGTGTGCCTAGGGTTATATCGATTGAGTGCTTAACTTGAGAGTGCAGAGGCACCTTTTATAGTGAGGTGAAGATGTCCTTGTACTCATCCAAAATCTTATGCATCTCTTTTTGTCATGAGGAGGATCCCTTTTCGGAGGTCATGGCCAGATTATTCTTCTTTCCTTGAGGGTGGATCATAAGGAAAATAAATTTCCAGGTTTGTAAAATTAGCTTACAACATTGCTTGAGAGTGATCAAAGAGATGGCAGTAGGTGGTGCTACCTCTGGTACCCTGTACAATTTATTAACCAAAGTAAAAATAAAAATGCAAGGTTGAGACTTTTACAAAACATGTCACTTCCATAATTATGGTTGGCCTAATAATTCATCAAAAACTTCAAGAGAAGAAACATCACATAATACCTCATTTGTGAAGGGCTTGATGTTGTAGGGAAGGTGAAACTGTTGGCTAACGTAGAGATCTCATCCTTGGTGAAGCCACCCGATGGCCTATGGTTGTGGGTGTGCTATGATCGACATGCCCAAATGATTCAATACCTATGCTGAAATGAGGTTCTTTTGGTTCCAGACATCGATAATGAACTGCAACAGGGAACCCTTCACCCACATCTGGGAATGGAAGAGGTGCTCCACCTCCTCTGGATCTTCAGGTTGCTCGTTCTGAATCTTCGTAGTGGTAATGGTGGCACTAGTATCCACATTGATAATATTATTCCATTTTACATTCCCATTATCAGGTTCTGACTCAGAGTCCAAAAAGACATTTGATTTGGAATCCTTTGGCTCGACCATGAGTGACTGTTTGGCCTGACACTCACTTGTGTCATGATTTGAGCTCTTATGGATTTGACGCCACTTTCCCATGTGCTTATTTGGTTTCATGGTGTTTTTCTTCTCTTGTAGATTCAACAGGTTATCCTGGGATGACCTGCCTTGGTCGCGTCCTTTCTTCTATAGTTTGGGGGCATCTTTTCCTTGCTTCTAATTTGCAGATCCAAAGTTTCGCTTCTTCTGTATGAATTTATGATCAATATTTGCAGCATATTAGTATGTTGCCCCAAAAGAGGAGATGTTGAGGAAATCCATTTCCTCCTGGATGTATCTGTGCATGAAACTGTGGTACTATGGAACCAAATGCTTCTCTGAATCTTTGATACCCAACTTTCTACGCAGGGTATGGAACAAATTTGTCAGCTCACACACATCTTGATCCCTTTGCTACCGCAACGTAGTCCATTGTATGTAATTTTCCTTGTAGCTCCCCACGAGGTATCATTATTCCTTGATGGTATTTCAAAAATAATTCCAAGTGGGTATGGTCCAGAATAGGGGGGATATTCCACCTCGTCCTTTGGCTCACAGTAGGTTTCCCACAAGTCCTTCACATGGAGGGTGACTTTAAGGAGTGAAAAAATAATATTTTCCTGATTGGAAAAGTCATGAACAAAAAAATATCCTTCTAATAAATTCAACCATCTATATATGGTGTCTGCATCTATCATTAGGGGGATTTTGAGGTCTAAAATGGGCCTCCTAAGGAAATTATAAAATAACAGTGGAAATAATAAAATAATATTAGATTACATCATTAAATTTTAGAGGGAAAAAATAAAAAAATACTTTTTCAACTCATATTTTCAACTTATCTCCCTATGGGTTTACTCAAATTTCGAGTGGGAACACTCATTGGATGCATAATTTAATTACTCATGCTTCATGAAAAATGATAAATAAATGAAAAACATGATTACAATAATATTTTTTTCATGTATTTCTCATTTTTTTTGTAGCAGCATCCATCAAAATTATGCAACATGGGTACTCCTTGGATGGGGAATTAAATTTTTTCATCTAACGAGTAATCTCACACAAAATTTGAGTAAAATGTTAGGGAGATAATTTGATAATACAAGTTGAAAAATTAGTTTTATTATTTTATCATTTTTTAATCTTTTTACCTTTTTACCCAAAAATAGTGAATCATTCCCCGTGGTTGACATTATCATCTTAAATCCTATTGGTTCTTATAAAGTTTACTTTGGTTGTACATTTTTCTTAGGAGGCCCATTTTGTATTGCAAAAGTTCTCTAATTTTGGATCTTAAATATGGGAGTGTCGAAGTTAACTTATACCTTAAAAGGAGTGGCGCCTCCCATAGTGGCTCCCACATGAATATGCATCGTCGGTGGGTAGCTGTCGAAGGATCTAGAAAAAGTTATCCATCATCGCATTCCTATGTTTCTTGAGGGCCTCCTCAAGCAATATTTTGATAGGATCTACTACTCCCTCATATTTCTTTTCCTCCACCATGGGAGACCATTTGGTGTTTGTGAGGCTGATCGAGTTGTAACTCCTTATACCCCAATTTTGTTGGGGAAATTCAAAGAAAGATAGAGAAAGAGAAACCTTGCTTTGATAACAATGATATGGATTTATGAAGGAACACAAAAAATATCGAAATAAACATAAACGTAGAGGTGTAGAATAAAATATACTTCATTTCATTAATACCAAATAACTGAAATAAGCTTACAGACAGAATGGAAATAAACTAGCTCGGGGGATGGTAGCTTTTATATGAGAAGATATGTGGAAGCTAAATGCCTCTGAACTGTGTTCCAATGAGGCTCAAAGGCCTATCTATAATTGAGAAAAAATAGAAAACTCTAAACATATAAAAACCTAACCCTAAGAGATGAAGTGCCAAAACTATGGGCCTAGTTTGGGTAAATTGGTACATCAACTTCTCGGGGACGCAAATTTGGCATATGATCTTCGTTTGACATGCAAAATACCTCGTTAGAAATATATTTTCAAGGACTACAATTTTTGAGTGACTAACATCACCAAATATCATTAAATTTCTATGTTGGCCCCGGTTTTACGAAAAAATGTCGTTTAGGGCCTCAAAACATCTTTGGAAGTTCAGGACCTGAAAAACTGTAAAAAATAGTAAACTGTGCTAAAATTAAGGAATCTAAAAAACTAAAAGAAACAATAGTGGGGGTCCAAGTGGAATAGGAAGGTGACCATCAATATCAACCTAGATCAATTGGTGTCTTTTGTAAGTTGGTGCCTACAAATGTTTGTAATAACATGATAGTTCCTATAAAAATTTATGAAATGAAGCTTTATGGTTTTCTCCTAGAAGGGTTTCCATGTAAATCTTATGTTCAATGTTCTATAGTTTATAAATATCATTTATTTTTGTTCTATTTTTGGTCATGAGTCTTTAAATAAGTAAGTTTTGTTTTATATTGATCCACCTGTTTTCTCAACAATCAAGATATTTTTATTGCAATGATTGCATTATGACTATGAAAATAGAGATAATGTTTACATACATGTCACATAGTGATGATGATGATAAAATTGACCAATACTAGTGGCATCCAAAAACATCTCATCTTATTATTTGTTTCAACCATGTGCAAAAGCACCCCACACTATAAAGATATAACATGATTCCAGGTAATATTACTATATAACAGAAGGAAATTTGAAAAATCAATATAATATTCGATGTGATATGAATACTACTTTACCAAGTGACTCTAAAAATTCTAATATACACATTTTTATTTTATTTTTCATATATACTCACTTTAATCGAATGATTATTATTTATTCACATGTAATAATAACTCTATAAAATTGTTTCCTTACATAGGAGCTATAGCTTTAGTTAAAGGAGGATAAACCCTTATATTCCAGTATCATTCTACTATATCTCCTCAAAAAGATTGTTTCTAGATTTTGGACTTGGAGAACCCCTTATTGACACTAATTGTATTTACATAACCCTTTCAATATATTTATGCTTTACTTAGGCTCACTGGTCATTAATGGATTGGATCACTAAGGTGAGTGTGATGCCTATTGGTTGCGATAAATATTGAAAAGATACTTGCATTTATAATATGGATATAAAATGGATATCATTTATAACCAACTCAATCCCTAAGTCCTCAATTGCTAGGAATCATGATTTAAATTAGTCCAAAACCCACAAGTGTTATTCAATGATCACATCACCAGAGATAAGGATCCACTAGAGGCAATTAGTCCATGTCGAGAAACACACAGAGAGTGATGGTTGATATAATGTCCAACAAATTTTCCCCTAGCATGAGCCATGTCTGTATCAAACTCATGGCCTACACTTTGATACCACTTGTTGGAAATCATTATTTTGGTTAGACCAAAACTCACAGGTGTTGTTTAATGATGACATCGCCAGAGACAATGATTCAAGAGAGGCAATTAGTTCGTGTCATGAGACACATAGTGAGCACTAATTTATCCAATGTATAAGAATTGGGTTGTCGAGATGTGAGAAATTCAAAACATTTTTGGAACAAGGATGATGTTTTTGGACATTGGAAAAACAACGCTCCTGGCATGTTTTGCGACATGGATTAACTATTTATCATGGGTATTTGTCTCTAAAAATGTGATTGTTTTATAACACCTATGGATTTTGGTATAAAAATAGTTATGATTTTGAAAACAAATATGTGCACATTCACTCATTATCATAGCATTCTACTTATATTTTAAATAAAATTTATGGTAAATTTTTTTACATAGGTATATTTTCAGTTATTTCGATAGAAATATTGATTTCCTTGTTGGTTTTTCTTTCTCTAGGATACAATTTTTTCCTTCTATTTATGCCACTATATTATTCCACTTTATTTCAATTGGGTTAAAATTTATATTTCAGAAAACCCTAGGATCATAATAAAATCACAAACTTCTTACCCATATTTCCAATATTTTGATACTTAGTTAATTATTCCATGTATATGATGTCACCATAAATTGAGTCAAGCTTGAAAATCCTAGGTGTTCACCACATAACTCTTTTCAATATCTCATAGATACATATTGAATTAGAATGGTGCCAATATCTACAATGGATATGGGATATATCCTTATGGGATTGAGAATGTTATATGATTGTTTGAGGAATTGACATATTAAATATGTTGTACATGTGAGAAGTTGGAATCCATGAAGATGAAAATCCAAGGTGAAAGTGATACTAACATTTACTATGAGCTAAAGGGAAGGATTATGATGCAGATACAATCCAATGATATAGTGCCAAAATCTTATAAATATTTTAGGCTATGTGGGATAATAGGTAAATGATGATCATTTTGAAAAATGATTTTATATTTTACATCTTTCTACTGTTCCATGTAACAAAATAAGAATGAAATTCTATAATTTTGTAGAAGTAAAATGAATGGTAGTAAAAAAAAATAATCATCATCAAATTTTAATTTAATAGGAAGAGATGCAATAAAATTATAGATTTATTGATATTTCACTCGCTAATTTAGGCATCAATTTTCCTTTGTAGGTCATAGTGCACTATGTACGATCTACTTTTTTATATTTCTCCTTTATAAATCATGATATCTCAAGGTGTACAAGTTGGATTATTAATGAATATTGTAAGCCACTATTGTTGGCCAAGGTCGATCTATTTAGATGCTTAGTGACTATTGCAAGTCATAAACAATCGGATGCTTAATTAAGATTGTAGGTCATGGGAAACTACATGTCATGCATGTGAAGGCTCAATAATGATTTTGATTCATTATTCTAGAGTATGGTGAGTTGAGTATTTCAATGTGGTAAATGGGGAAAATGTTATATATTTGTGTGTGTGTGTGTGTGTGTGTGTGTGAGCACAATATATTTAATAAATATATGGCTGTGTAATCTATGTTTTAATATATATACATACACACACCAATATATATATATATATGTACACACACACACACACACACATTTTAATAGATATAGTACTAATGGCAATGAAAATGATGATGATGATTCTAAGAGCTACAATAATGATTATGATGATAATCACCACTAGAAAAATGATGAAAGTGAGAAAGATACTAAACTTAGGTTTTGGAAAAACTTATTTTCAACATCACATACCCAAGGCTTTAGTACACTGTCCAACTCACACTCCAAGTCAAATACAAGACAAAGCCTAAGCCCCAAGTGGAGGGCCCCATACCTTGTGAGTTTTGTGAACAAAAGGCATACATAATGGTATATGTGACATGATTAGGTTATAATATAGGTGAAATATCATAATTTATCTTGAATCCTTATTTTAAGAATGGGTTTGGACAAAGAGATTTGGAATCCTACATCATTCAATGATGATGAAAATGTTAATGATGGCCATGATGATGAACATTATTATCATCATTAATATTATGAAAGTGGGTAAGGTACTTGGTGTTCAACAAATATTCGGTTTTGAATTACACTCTCTTTTCCATCTTCCTTCATTGAAAAACTATTTTTATGATAAGTAAGAATGAACCAATTTTTATATCATTCTATCCTTTTTAAATCAAGTTTTTAGTATCTAGGAATATTTTTTAAATAAAAATAAATCTCCTTGGTACTATCCACATTATTAAACCATTTTCCATCAACCTAATATCCAATTATCCATTTCACATTTTTTTAACATTAGGTAATGTCATCACTTATTTTCACCATCACATTCCCAATGGATAATTTTAGTATCCAACTTGAGATCCAAGTCAAATTGAAGTGTATTCCCAAGCCCCATGTGTAGGGGCCTTTATTTTGTGGTTTTTTCAAACTGATATAATATTTAATATTAGAGAATACATGAAAAATTTCCTGGTACAAGTGAAATATCATAAGTTGTGTTATATGTTCCTATGAATATTGGGATTAGACAACTAGATATTGAATCCTACATTATTCAAGGAGGATGAAAATTATGTTGGCCATCATGATGATAACCATCATCATCAAAATTGTGATAAAGATAATTATGGTACCGGGCAAGATATTAAGGGCTTCACACACATCTATTATGTATATTGCACCCTCTTTTCCTTCATTCATCATTACAAAACCATTTTATTTATTTCTTACCATGAATATATTTTAGAATCATTCTATTTCCCATTGATCTCATCTTTTATTTTGTAAGAAAACTTTGAATAGATATAAAGAAAGGCTGTTAGCCTTTCCCACATTTTAAAACCACTATCCACCACCTCAATCTAGCATTATCCATTTCCCATTTGAATAAAATTATTTTTTTCATTATGTATTTTCAACATCACATGCTACTAATGCCTAGGTGGACTATCCAAGTCCAACTCCAATTTGAATCCAAACCCCAATATTAAACCCCATGTAGAGGCCCCCATACCCTATTCTCATCATGATCTAACACAATCTACAATAGTAGGTATGCCATACACATATCCTATTTTCATGATAACATAATGTTTCTTATGTTATTCTCTAAAAATAGTCCTTCTAAATGTTTTCTCTCTATAATTGAGGGTTGAAAATAGCCATATAATATAGCAATGTAAAGTTGTCATATAACACTACAATATCACTAGGACTAGCTTTATTTGTAGGTTTTATTAAAAAACATATATGATTAATAAAATCATAAGTATGAAATCCAACCCCCCGAGAAATGAAAAATTTATGCCCTTCCTAAAATGGGAATCCAAATTCAAATTTGGGAAAATCAGAGACTTTGGGGGATCTTATACTAAGAGATCTAGGGTAAAACCTATTTATTTTAAAAAAATCAACAAAATTTCTTTTACAATACATGTAAGACCCAACTCATGTTGACCCCAATAGGTGATTAGTGAAACGTAGTGACATTATTTTTTTTGCAAATTTTGTTTGTAATTCATGAAATCCAATCTAACTAGATTTCACATAGTATGTTTTTGATATGTGATTATTTCCTAACTAAAAACCAACATGAGGATGTCCTTGGTAGAGGAAAAAATATTTGGTCCTTAAACAAATAAAATAAGATCATATTGGCAGTTTTAAAAATCCAAAGGAACTTCTATTGGTTTCAAGAACTTCGCATCCCCCACCCCACCCCCCACTACACCCAATCCCAAACTCCCCCCCCCCCCCCCCCCCCCCCCCCCCACACACACTCAATTCCTTAGACACAATATGTTGATTGGAAAATAAGTGAAATTAACATAATATCATACCACATAGGAAATGGAATAAAATGTAGCAATACATAAATTAGAGTAAAAGACAATAGAGAATAAATCATAGTAAAAAATGATAATCAAATTTATATCATTAATACTCCCTGCGCTAAATCAATATTTTTTTCATTAGAACCAAAAGAAATGAAAGGATCAACCATCAAATAATATCATCATCAATATCTTAATTTTATAACACAATCATGAATAGTAACTTCAATAATATTATTATATACATATTCAATGTCCTTTTTGAGGAAAAATTGAAGGATGGAAATTTATCTTAAAGTTTAAAAATATTGGGCAACCTTACTTCTTTTTCGTATAAAAACCCTAGAAAATTTTAATGATGGAAATTTATATTAAAGTGTAAAAGCCTTAAATTTGGTGAAAAACTTAAAACATTTGGTGATGCTTTTATAGAAATAATTAAATTTCTAAGGGTTTTATATAGTTTTTATTATTTTATTATTATTATTATTTTGTCAATCACAACACTGAATTTAATTACTGTGAAAAAAAGGTACCTTTAGATTTTCATCATCTCATACTACCTCACTCTAACTAGATTTGTTGGCGAGGAGAGCTAGAATATGATGCATAATATTTAACAATTTGCACCTTATTTCCTGAGGGATATGCAACCATATAAGACAAGAACTTGCCAAAATAAGAACACAACCTATCACATTCATATCAGGGAAGAAGAAATAGTTAGTGCATATTTGCATGAGCTAGTGGCCCCCTCTATTCATGCTGATGATAATCAATGTGATCTAGTTAAGCTTCAATTTTGTGCAAACTTTGATCTGTTTGCCTTTGGCTTCTCTGAACGTTTGCTAATTATTCTAGGATTTCCTCTTAAGTGAACTGAATATCATTCCAGTAGGACACATTTTCATTTCGATCCTCATATTAATGGTCATAGAGGATATCCATGTTTTTCTGGATCCTTCAAAATTGTGCCACAATTGTTTCCAAATAGGTGGCCTATAAAACACGACTAGGATGCGACACAAGATTCTATGATAACTCCTCCTCCCTATCAAAAATATATGAATGGTCCTCATTCGAAAATGACGCATCATCTCCTTTATCATTGATATAGCCATATTATTTTCCCCAGTATGCTCGTCAATATGTTATCACTCCGAAATTTCCAAAGGTTGTTCTTGCGTTAAAAAGAAATATCAAAGGTAACTACAAACCACTTTTGGAGCTTAGCATCTAGCCTTCCTAAACTCAAAGAGGGCTCTCTCTATATGATTTAACTTTGTTTATTAATGGATATTAGGCTAGTTATGTATGCTTGGCTGGGTTGGTTTTTGACTGGTTTTGGTTGGTTGGTGGAATTAATGATTTATATGAATAGGTGCTTATCAACTTTCCATTGGGCTATGGAGTCAATGTGCTTTGAAATAGAACTGAATCAAATTATAAGGAAAGTGTTACAGGGAAAGATAGGTGAGCAATATTATATTTCAAGGCTGAATGGTGAAGCAATTTTTCAATTTGGATCATGGAGAAATTAAGAATTCCTTAAACTAGATAATGAAGAAGGGTGAACAAATTCAATCGGGATTAGAGGGAAATTAAGAGTTATTTAAGCCGGATATCAGAAGAAAACATAGAAATGTATAACAGTTAAAAGCAAAGTGTAATGTTTAAGAAAATTCTGTCGTAAAACTCTTATTATAACATTCAAATTTAGAACACATATAAGTTTATGGAATACATAGAAAGAGAACATGAATAACTGAAATTTATACTTCACTGAGATAGCTCAACACATGAATCTTGCAAAGAAGTTTCTTTATAACTTGTTCAGTTTGTTGACTGGAAATTGGTACAATAAACCTTTGGCAAGAGATCAGTCAGCTAACAAAATATTTAGAAATCCACACTTGACCGACCCTTGATACTTCAAATGATGAAGTATTTATACAACATATTACAAAATATCTTGTCAACTGACTAGGATTTACTCTAAGGAAATAAAATATCTTAATGAGAAATATAGTGACACCTTTCAACTGACTGATATCTAGCCCATATTTTCTGATTGTTGTTACCTGTTTGTTTCTTCCATCTTTCTATCTTTCATCCTTTATAGTACGTCACACAATTTCTCCCACGTTTCTTCATCTGGGATTTTGACTTTCATCATCCTCGATAAATCTCATCTGCTTCTAAATATCTTGCAAAAGATTATTTACAAAAGTGTGATTTACCTCATGCTGGAGGTAAAATAAGTTTTCTAAAGTTTGAAACTATTTTTCTTGGGCTAAAAGCTTTGGAAACATCTTCCATTGCTTTTTTTTAATCTATTGTCCTCATCAGTGGGATGGGCTATTCGTATTGCTGATGTTTTTTTAGATACTGTCAAGATAAAGTCCTTCTTCTCCAAACCTTTTCAATTATTACCCTATGGGTCTAGAGTAAGCAGGATGGAACTAGTATCAAGATTATCCTCCATCTACTAGTTCCGTTAATCACCTGCACAACAAAATAAAAAAATTGTAATGAAAACAAAGGTTTGGAGGGAGGCGAGCGGGCTTTCAGCTTTATCGCAAGTTTGAAAAATTAGGGAAATGAATGGGGTAGCGGTGTTTTATAGTTTGAATTTGGTGGTTTATCACATGGTTTGAAGTGTTTTGGTGGTTTATCGTATGACGCGGGAGTGGTTTGGTGGTTTGGGATGAGGGGGTAAGATAAAATATGGAGGCGTCGCGTGGCACGTGAGTGGGAAGATAAAACCACCCATTTTGCACCCCCCCCCCTTTGGTTTTAAATATCGGATGTCGGAGAGTGTGAAATGGATTATTGGATGTTAGATCTAGATTGTAGTAATCAAATGGTTGACGGGGTTTGTGTTTTCATAAGAGGTGGGGTCGGGAAAAGGGTTATGCAGAAGGTTTGAATCAAAATAGCATGAAATATATTAAGTGGGGGGGGGGGGGGGGTTTAAATCACAAGTGGGCTTGATTAAAATTTTTCTCTTTAAACTATTGAAAAGTGAGTTTATTTTTATTTTTATGGAAACATAAATTTTAGTCAAGGGAAGGGGTTTTCTAAACGGAAGAAGGGTTTTTAGGTAAAGGAGAAGGGTCAGAAGTATGTTTTACAAAAGGGAAAGGGATTTTAGCAGGGGGAAAGATTTAGGATAAGGGGAAAATGAAGAAGGATGGGATTTTAGTAAGGGAAAGGGGGTTTTCAAAGGGGAAAGGGTTAGAAAGATATTTTTGATAAGGGATAAACAAAATGATGCTTCTATAACTTTTGAAAAGTATTCTACCTACCCTTTTATTTATCCTAAAATTTTCTCTTTCCTTTATTGGGTGCATTTGTTCTTGCAGACACCTTTATTTTCTTTTGATAAGAAAAGTAACTTATTTCTAACCTTATATCTTCCAATGGCTCAGATTAAACTTATGAGCTCATTTTTATTCTCTACTTAACTACTGATCTACCAAGATTAAATGGTTTGGTCACATATTTATTCACTAACTGTCATAACATCAAATTTAAAGGCATGAATGATCAATATTAGATTGCATGATCATCATGAATTATGGCACTTTGAACAAGGTACACATAATTTATTTTTAAAAGTAAAGTAAAATAAGAGTAGTGGCATTTGAATGTGCAACAATTTCAGAATTTATTTTTTCTTATTTTTATGGGGTTCATATCTTATATATTTTTATTCTTTTCTTTTGCTCTCTTTTATTTATTTTAGTCCTTTGATTATTCTTTTAGGACATCCCCTCTTTTCATTTTTTAAATATGGGAAAACATTTGCAGAAATGCAAAGTTATGTACAATATTAGAAGACTTAAAATAGCCAATTCAAAATTATGATCCCTATTATTATAGGACCATAATAGTGGCTCCACTTGGGGATGGCATCTCCTTGTGAGATGCCAAGAATTTTCTGATTAGTGGCCTTTGAACTTTGCCTTTTTTTTTCCTGGAACTGCTTTCTGTGATTTCCTTTATTCAAACATATGATGCTATATCTTTTAAAGCTTAGAGTTTCTTCTTTAGGCTTCAACTTTACAAGATAATCATCCAATCCAATATAAACTTTGCTATGGTATTTACAATGAGTAAAATACAATCAAATGAACTACTGGTTATTCTAGTGAAAAATAGTGCATCAACATTCGACAATTGACTGGTCCACCTGGTAGATATGTTCCATTTAATTCTTTCAAGAAAAATGCATTTTTGCCTTTGTAACCATAAATAGTGTATGGGCCTTTCCAGAGATAGTCGAATTTCCCATGTTTTCCTTTGTATTCCCTTTTGGAATCCCATTTTAGTACTTGTTCACCTGTGAAAAAATCATCTGCTTTAGTTTTCTTATCAAAGATCTTCTTGATTTTGTCTTGAATTACTTGGGATTTGATATAAACTTCTTCCTTGGTTTGCTGTAAATGAATTGTTTGGTTTATCCTCCTTTGGGTGCCATTTGGTTCTACTTGTAGATCTTAAATCATTTTCATTACTGGCACTCCTAATGAAGATGGAAAAACAACATCCATCCCATATACTAATTGATAGGAAGATGTACCAATAGATTTCTTAGTAGTTAGTATGTCTGCCCATAGGGCATTGGCAAAACTTTTATTCTAAGTTTTCTTGTTATCCTCTAATAACTTCTTGATAATGTTGACTAGGCTTTTTTTTGAATATTCTTCCAATCCATTACCTTAAGGGTAATATGCAATAGAATGGCCTAGGGTGACATGGTATTGGTTACAAAAATCTATCATTTTCTTGGATTTGAAGGCAACAACATTATCAATAATGAGCTTTTGTGGGCATCCAAATATAGAAAGGATGCTGTTTTCAAGAAATGAAATAATGACAGAGTATGTGGCTTGTTTAGAAGGGATGAATTCTATCCACTTAGCAAAGTATTCAATGGCTATCAATATCCATTTATGTTGGGAAGAGGATGGTGGGTGAATTTCACCGATGAAATCTAAACCCCATTGTCGAAATGGAATTTCTACTAAGATAGGTTTGAGGGGTAATAGTAAGAGTTTCTTCTTCCCTTCAAATATTTGGCATTTATGATAGGTGGTCACATACTTTCTAACATCTGAAAAAAGAGTGGGCCAGTAAAAACCTGCCCTCAAAATTATGTTAGCATTTATTTTCCAGTATAGGTGTCCTCCACAATCTCCTTCATGAAATTCTTGCATGACTTTGTCAGCTTCATATTTTAATAAAAAATTTAACAGAATTCCACCATGATATTTCCAAAATAAAACATTATCTAAGATACAATATTTCATTGCTTTCATTTTTAAGAATATACTTTTGGTTCTAGATAAACTAGGAGGAGCTTGTAAGTTGAGTAAAACAAATATAAGGTTTTCATACTAGGAAAATCTATGAAAGCTTCACTGATTTGTGGAGTCGTTGTCTCTTCCTGGTCATTTATGTCAGCAATGAAATTTATGTCTAAGGCTTGACAGTTTGATTCAGCCATGAGTTTGGCCAAAACTTGGCCTTTAATCAATTTTGTAGGTTTAATATCAATGTCATATTCTAGCATTGTGGCAATCCATTTCAGGCCCATTTTGAGTTAGAATGTGTTTTACTACTAAGGTTGGAACATATGCTATTATGTGAGAGTATAGAATGTATACTCTGAAATATTTTATGTCTTACACTAAAGCAAGAGCTTGTTTTTCCATGATATTAAACTTTAGTGTTGCATCTCTCAAGGTTTTACTGAAGAAAGCAATGGGTTGTTCATGGCCCTCATCATTCTTTTGCAACAAGACTGTTGCAATGGTGTGCTCCGAAGAAAATGAAAACATTGTGAAATCTTTGTTAAAATTAGGACTTATGAGGACAGGTGTTTTAGTAAGGGATTCTTTGAATGCTTCAAAAGACTGTTTATCCTTTACTGTCCATTTAAGTGTTGAATCATTTTTTAACATGTTATTTAAATCTCTAATTAATTCTACTAAATTAGGGATGAATCTTCTAAGACAATTTATTTTACCTATAAATTATTGTAATTCTCTAATGTTCCTAGGATGACTGATATTTAGGATTGCTTCTATTCTAGCTGGATCAATTCTAATGCCCTCTTTTGAAATTATGTGTCTCAAAAATTTTCCTTCCTCTAATCCAAAAATTGACTTTTTAGGATTTAAGGATATACCAAAATTTATGCATTTTATGAATACTCTTCTTAGATGATCTAGATGTTCATTATCTTACTTGGAAAACATTGTGATATCATCTAGGTAAATGAATAAAAGTCATGGATTTCCTTTGAAAAGGTTATGTCAATGGCTCTTTGGAATTTTGCTCCAGTATTCATCAGTCCAAAGGGCATTTTCAAGTACATGAAAGTTCCACAGGGAGTAGTGAATGTGGTTTTATCTTGATCTTCAGGTTGGACTAGGATTTGGTTGTATCTAGAAAATCTATCAAGTAATGAAATTTTGGATGACCGTACTACCCTTTGGAGAATGTGGTCTATTTTAGGGAGGGGATAGTTACTGTTCAATGATACTTTGTTCAAGTTTCTAAAATCAACACAGAGTTTGATTTCTACTAATTTCTTTCTACTGGGGACTAAATTGGAGACCCAATCAAAATATATGATGGGTGCTATGATTTGAGCATCGTACATCATTTTAACTTCTTTCTCTATTAATAGCATAAGAACAGGGTTAATTCTCCTTAGATTTTGTTTAAAGGGCTTCTGATTTTCTTTAATTGGTATCTTATGCTGCATAATGCTGGTATCATAAGACTTAAGGTCTTCATAATTCCAGGAAAATATGTCTTGGAATTCTTTAAACAAGCTAATATTGTTCAACTTTTCAGCTAGAGGTAATGCCTTAGATATCTTGATAAGCTTGGGGTTTTCCTTTTTTCCTATGTCACATTCCTTTATATCTGACCTTAGAGGCTCCATTTTAGGTTTTCTAGCTACATAACTGGAGTCAAAGAGGTCTTCTAGTGGGGCTAATTCCTTAGGAAAAATGATATCTTTGAGGTTTAAAGCTTCTTATTCATCATTGATTAATTCCTCAATTTCTACTGTTGTAATTGTTCTATTTGTAATTTAGTGAATTTAGTTGGTTCTATCTTATTTACATCATTTACATCTATTTAATTATTTATGGTATAATCTAATGTAGAGTTATTGTCTATATTACAGTTTTGAAATTCTCCTTCAGAATTCATAAAATCATAAATTTGTGAGTCTTGTGAAAAGATTTTCCAATACTTCAAATTATCAGGTATGATTGGCCTATGTCCTACCTCAGCCATGTACTGATGATTTGGCTGAAAGGGTAACCTACATGTGATGGAAAAAGTGGCCAATATATGTGCTTGCATATTCTTCTTTCTTAGAATGAAAACAAAGTTAGTCTCAAGGAAACATCTTATTAAGTACAGGATGGTTTCTCTGTAACGGCTAAGTCTAGGGTTATTAAAAATGTACTCTCCCGTGAATTGTTTTATAATGAGTTCTGAGTCTCCCATGATGGAAACTCTTTTAGCCCCAAGTTTTCTTACGATTGGAAGGCCTAGCACTAATGCTTCATATAATTCCATGTTATTAGTGCATTTGAAATTTAATCTAAAAGCATGTCCTTATGAATGATGATTTTCTAAATTGTAGATCCATACTCCAACGCATGCTCCTAATATATTCATAGAGCCATAAAAATCTAAATGCCACAAATATTCATGTATTATATTTTCATCTATTGCAGGTTCAGAATTAGTAATTGAATTTCCAGTATTGAATTCTTTGTGTTCCTCTTCTACAACTGTGATTTTATCTTTGTCATTGTCTAAATTACATAAAATAAATGAGTCCAGATCAGAATGCATGGAACAGATAGGGAAATTTTATAGTCTTTCTGAACTGCTTACCATGTATTTCATCAAAGTTTCTCTATAAAGATTCCTTTGCTAACCAAACATAGAAATGGTAGCATATGACATGTCTAATTGTAGTGATCCATGTAATTTTTCTCCACATGAGCTAGATAATAACATGCCATATTTGGGAGGGATATGAACAACTACTATGTCCATGACGATACTCTTTGCTGGGCACTAGACTAGAGTTACACATAGATCTTTGATCAAGCCAAGGCATTTGACTTGACTAGAATCAAAGGGGAAAAGGTCCTTGTAGGGTCTGGTGATGTCTAAGTTTATTTTTTCCATGACTCGTTTTAGGAATTAATTTATGAGATGCTCCCGAATCCAACATAGAATTATGTAAGATTTTATCATGAATGTTTAAGCTAATATTGAATGGAGTGGAAACCCCCTTGTTGATGTTTACCATCTACTTCATTTCAGACCAAATAATAACTCAGTGTTGATCATCATTGAGGTTGAAGACATCTTCACCTTAAACTATGCTTAATGTTTCAGTAATTTGTGCCTTGTATGAGTCATTTTTTACCATCTCTGTTAAAGGAAGTGGTATTTTCAATTTGGCTATCTTGATTTTGATATTGAATGGAATTTGAGTTTTTTTTAAATTAATCATTTCATTTTTACCAATTGTGGTTTGTGTGGTTTTTTCTTCTTTATTAACACTTCGTAATTCAGTTTGTGTGCCAACTATTTTGTTTTGAACTTCCTTGTCTGGAATGGTTTGAGTAGTAGTTGATATTATTTCTACAATCTTTGGGGTGGAAGATTTATGAGTTTCTCTAAGGAGAATTTGTAGAATTTTGGTCACAGGGGCTTCTATTGTTTTCTTAATTTGGATGTGGACTGATTTCTTAACAGGAACCTCTCTATTATTTTTTCTTCTAAGGCTATAATATTTATGAAATTTTTAGATAGCAGATTCATAGCCTTGTTTGTAGTCAAAGGACTCTCCAGACTCTAACTGTAATTGTTGTAACATGTACAACTCTTGTTCTTCCTCGGTAAGAAAAATGACATCTTCATTGTTTATTCCCATCAAGTTTATATGGGTGTCCTGGTCTTCTTCATGCTGTTGTGAAATTTCAACATAATTTTCTTGGAAAGGTGGTCTAATGTGTTGATCGGGTACTACTTCTCTTGATTTACCAGTAGTAGGATTTTTCCTAAAGTGGGGGTTTCTAATTTGGGAATCTTGTTGATTTTCCCACTAAGGTTTTCTTTCCATGTTCTCTAATATATCTGTTAGTCTTTATACACTTTTATCTAAACTATTTATCTTAAAATTTGAAGTGGAAGGTTATTCCTTAATGGTCACTCTCCTCTCATTCCTTATCCTAGCTCTTTTAGCTTGTAAGTTAACTTCTACACTAACTCCATTACTCTGCATATGTTCTAAAGTTTCAAAGTTTCTTTATCTTAAATCATAGAACATATAGCATCAAAACCATATAGAAATTTGATTAGGGCTAAGTCTGGTGGAGGTTTCATATTCACTGGAATTGCATTGTAAATGTTACTAAACCTACTACAGTAATCCTAAACTGATTCATTATGAACTCATATAATATTCTCATATTCAGATAATATATGGATAGGGTTTTTCTTTCTTTTCCATCTACTGATAAACAATCGATAGAAAATAGATAAGTCAGCGATATGGCCAACAGGTAAATATTTAAACCATTTTTTAATATCTCCTACTAGTTTTTGTGCAAATAATCTCATTTGTAAATCTTCCCCATCAATTTCATGTAACTCAGAATAATCTGTCATTTTATCTACATGTTGTTGGGAAGTACACTAACCAGTACGATCGAACTAAATCTTTTTACTCTGGTAATCTTGTGGCATGGCATGTAAAGGGGAAAATATGGCTGCCATGGCTAAGATTTTAGCTTAACTAGGAGGTAAATTAGTGGTGCTTGAAAATGGACTCGAGGCTTTAGGTTGGAGAGGAAGTTTAGGTATGAATGGTTTTGTGGAATGAACTGTGGTGGATATTATAGGCTAGGTGGAACTTAATGAAGTTGTATTTACTGTTTCTAAAAATCCTGTAGAGAGCTTAGGGTCGCAGCTGTTAGGGCATCTAGTTCAACTAACTCTTGAAAATAGTCTTCGTTTATATATTTGATCAAAGTTGAGGTTAAAACATCAAGTTTGTCAAAAGTATCTAGAACCTGCTGCTCTAAATCAAGTTGTATAGTATCCTTCTTTGATTCAATAAATTGAATAAAATTGGGGTCTATTACAATATCATGAACATATTTTTCATATTTGGTACAAAATAAAGAATTCTCAAATGATAAATTAAATTGAATATCCTGTATACTTGAGAACTCCTTAGGAAGCGAATTTGGTTTGATTAACTCACTATTGCTTCTTGGAATCTCTATTTTTTAAGATTTTCTTAAAATTCTATCAGTATCATCAACAACAGTAGTAGATTGTGGATTAGGATGAGCCCTAATATAATATGTTCTTTTAGAAGCCATACTTTTAACTTACTATGATAATTTCAAACAACCTTTTAAAACCTTAATGCAAAAAAATGAGGGAAATTGTTTTCTTTAAGATTTGTTTAAACTAGGGACTAATTTTTCCGCAGTATGCCCGTCAATATGTTGTCACTCCAAAATTTCCAAAGGTTGTTCTTACGTTAAAAATAAATATCAAAGGTAACTACAAACCACTTTTGGAGCTTAGGATCTAGCCTTCCTAAACTCAAAAAGGGCTCTCTCTATATCATTTAACTTTGTTTATTAATGGATATTACGCTAGTTATGTATGCTTGCTTGGGTTGGTTTTTGAATGGTTTTGGTTGGTTGGTGGAATTAATGATTTAGATGAATAGGTGCTTATCAAACTTCCATTGGGCTATGGAGTCAATGTGCTTTGAAACATAACTGAATCAAATTATAAGGAAAGTGTTACCGGGCAAGATAGGTGAGAAATGTCAGATTTCAAGGATGAATGGTGAAGCGATTTTTCAATTAGGATCATGGAGAAATTAAGAATTCCTTAAACCAGATAATGAAGAAGGGTGAAGAAATTCAATCGGAATCAGAGGAAAATTAAGAAATCTTTAAACCGGATATCAGAAGAAAACATATAAATGTATAACAGTTAAAAGCAGAGTTTAACGTTTAAGAAATTGCGGTAAAACTCCTATTATAACATTCAAATTTAGAACACATATAAGTTTATTGAGTACTTAGAAAGAGAAAATGAACAACCAAAATTTATACTTCACTGAGATAGCTCAACAAATGAATCTTGTAAAGAAGTTTCTGTATAACTTGTTCAGTCCATTGACTGGAAATTGGTACAATAACCCTTTGGCAAGAGATCATTTAGCTAATGAAATATTCAGAAATACACACTTGAAAAACCCTTAATACTTCAAATGATGAGGTATTTGTACAACATATTACAAAATATCCTGTCAACTAACTAGGATTTATTCTAAGAAAATAAAATATATTTATGCAAAAATATAGTGACACCTTTCAACTGATTGATATCTGGCCCTAATTCTTTGATTGTTGTTACCTATTTGTTTCTTTCATCTGTCTATATTTCACCATTTATAGTAAATCACACCATTTCTCCCACATTTCTTCACCTGGGATTTTGACTTTCATCATCCTGTGGTAAATCTCATCTACTTCTGAATATCTAGCAAAGGCTTATTTACAAAAATGTGATTTACCTGATGTTGGAGGTAAAATAATTTTTCTAAAGTTTGAAATAGTTTTTATTGGGTTAAAAGATTTGAACATATCTTCCATTGATTTTGTTTAATCTGTTGGCCTCATCAGTGGGATGGGCTATTGGTATGGATGATGTTGTTGTAGATACTGTCGGGATAAAATCCTTCTTCTCTAGAAAATTTCAAATTATTACCCTGTGGGTCTCGAGTAAGCAGAATGGAACTAGTATCAAGTTGGTTCTCCATCTCCTGGTTCCGTTAATCACCTGTACAAAAAAATAAAGCAACTGTAATGAAAACAAAGGTTTTGAGGGAGGCGAGTGAGCTTTAAGTATTTTTTGCAAGTTTGAAAAAGTAGGGAAATAAAAGTGGTAGTGGGGTTTTATAGTTTTAATTTGATGGTTTATCACATGGTTTGGAAGTGGTTTGGTGGTTTATTACACAACACAACAGTGGTTTGGTGGTTTGGGATGAGGGGGTGCGATAAAATATGGAGGCGCTGTGTGGCAGTTGAGTGGGCGGATAAAACCACCCATTTTACCCCCCCCCCCCCCTTGGTTTTAAATATCAGATGTCGAGGAGTGCGAAATGTATTATTGGATGTTAGATCTAGCTGGTGGTAATTGAATGGTTGACAGGGTTTGTGTTTTCAAAAGAGGTGGGGTCGGGAAAATGGTTATGCAGAAGGTTTAAATCAAAAGAGGGGTCATGAAATATATAAAGAGGGGGGGGGTTTAAATAATAAGTGGGCTCGATTAAAATTTTTCACTTTAAACTATTCCAAAGTGAGTTTTTTTATTTTTAATGAAAAAATAAAGTTTTTTCAAGGGGAAGGGGTTTTTTAAGGGAAAAAGGGTTTTTAGGAAAAGGGGAAGGGGTTATAAAAAAAAAATTCAAAGGGGAAATGGATTTTAGCAAGGGGAAGGGTTTTGGATAAGGGGAAAATGAAGAGGGAAGGGATTTTAGTAAAGAAAAGGGGATTTTTAAAGGGGAAAGGGTTAGACAGATATTTTCTGATAAGGGATAAACAAAATGACGCTTCTATAACTTTTGAAAAGTATTCTACCTACCCTTTTATTTAACCTAACATTTTCTCTTTCCTTTATTGGGGGAATTTGAACTTGCTGACCCTTTTATTTTCTTTTGATAAGCAAACTAACTTATTTCTAACCTTATATCTTCCAATGGCTTAGATTAAAATTATGAACTCATTTTTATTCTCTAACCACTGATCTACTAAGATTAAATGGTTTGGTCAGATCTTTATTCACTAACTATCATACAATAAAATTTAAATGCATGAATGATCAAGATGGGATTGCATGATCACCATGAATTGTGGCATTTTGAACAGGATGCACATAATTTATTTACAAAAGTAAAGTAAACTAGGAGTAGTGCCATTTGAATGTGAAACACTTTCAGAATTTATTTTTTCTTCTTTCCATGCGGTTCATATCTTATATCTTTTTATTCTTTTCTTTTGCTCTCTTTTCTTTGTTTTGGTCCTTTGATTATTATTTTAGGACATAACATCTTTTCATTTTTTAAATATGGGAAAACATTTGCAGAAATGAAAAGGTATGTACAATATGTATTTTTTTTTTGGTAAGTTAGGCTATTCTATTAATTCGAAAATGTAGAAGTTATATATGTTACAGGCTGGGTTGGAAAGTTGTGCTTAGCTAATCCCATACTTTGTTACATGGTTTCTAGGCTGCCTCAGGGGAGAAAACTAGCCTGAACAAAACTTAATTTTTTTTTTTTAATTATGTGCAGTAGTGTTGGCATATCTACATATCACAAAGTAAACGATAGCAAAAAGGCACTGATGGCAAGCTTGACAAAAAACTTGGGAGAAGTGTGCAGTTGCATAGGCTTAAATTTTCATCTTCATCATCACTGTTGGGAACCTCCTCCTCAGTGGGGCAAGTAGGAGCCTGTGTAGCAACTTCCTTCACATCTACCACTGTACACCTCGGATAGTGGACCAGTGCGCAGAGGATGGGGGAGTCTGGATCTACACCGTCAGGGACATGCATCTAGATGCCATCAGAATCAATTACCCAGACATCTGTGTCCTCATATTCCTCCTCATAAACAGACATCGGGTTAGTTTTGCGGTGTTGGATGTGCGTTTGGGGAGAGATGGTGGAATTATGTGGGTCGAGTCTTCCTCTCTATGAAACTTGCTTAGGAGCTTCTGCATTATACTCGGGATCAAGATTTTGAAACACAAAAGTGCTTGAAGAAGATCGTTCCATTGACTCTAGATGATTTTCCTCGCCACGGTGATATCGGCCAGGGAGAGCCCCTCGTTGTCCTCCTCGGATAGTTCTCTAGCGAAGTCTGGGAGCCATTTCACGTAGAGGCAAGGTGGAGCAGTTTAGGAAACGGTACACAAAAGTGCAAGCAGCGCTAGGGCTTAGGGGGTAGGAATAGATGGGGGGAAGATGCACAGGAATGGGTGCAATAGCTCTAAGGAGACTATGCAACACGACGCTGAGAATAGAGGTTTGTAACCTTCTAAAGTCAGGGAGAAGCCAAAGTAGAGTTAAAGAGGCGAAAGAAAAAGACAACAAACTATGTATTGAAATGGGTTGAGAGCTCATCTTTTCAAAGGGGCTGGGGTGTGTGCAAGGAGGATAGAAATGCGTAGGGTTCGCACGCATCTGTGTGCTATGATTGATCACTTGAGTAGGCTCGAGGGAAGGGGGATGGCTACAATATGGGTTAATCAGGGCGATCATTTATGGTGATAGATATGAGGTGATGCTCTGGACATGGTGACGCAGTTCCCATCCTCTCGTCATCGTTTATGATTCCGTGAGTCTTGTGCGAGTGGCTAACAGTTTGAGGATCCATAGGAGGTGATGCTCTGCACAAAGGATCTACGTCTCCTGGGGAGTGTGGGATGTGATTTTCAAGTGTGTCAGTTCTATCACCCGCATCTATGGAAATGTATGTACAATATTACAATACTTAACATAGCTAATTCAAAATTATGATCCCTATTATTATAGGACCCTAATAGGACCACTTTCCCAAATCCCAGTCCTACAATATTTTCAAATGAATGAATTAGCCTGGAACAACCACCTTTCACATGAACAATAGATTGCACAAAAAACAGAAAGGTAATCAAAGATAATCAACAAACACCAACCTAATAGATAGGGTATTACCCAAATTCACCTGTCGAGAAATAGCCACCATCATAGAAGTAGGGAAGTGGACAGATTTAGGAACCACGAGCTAAAGAGTTACCAAGAACTTACTAACACAAATTCACATGACCTTGGTGCACCTAGGTCCCAGAAAAAGCCATGAGCATAAAACCACATACAAGAGTTAATTGTATCAGTTAACTTCTCATCACCTCAACCTTTGGGCTTTCACCACAAGCCTGAAAAACAAGTGCAAATGTCACCACCTTGCTCAACGTTCCTTTTCATCACCTTCCACAAAAAAAAAAATAACCTTCCATCTCTATATCATATGATATACCCCTTCATTCTACAAAATCCTTATTTTCCGGGTGAAGTGCCCCTCACCTACTCTCAATAACATGCACATGGATCACAACTGGTTGGCGGTGGGGATCCCAAGGCCCCGTTGATCATGGTTCGGCCACCCGCATCAGGGGAATTTAATTCTTACTCAATTAACCAAGAGATAGTCTCCATATCAAAATAAACTAGGTTTCTCCACTCCTGAACTACACTCCAACTGAGGGTGAAATCATGATGGTCCTCCTTAGCACCCCAATTAGCAAACCAATCAGCCACTAAGTTTTCAACCCTCAAGGTGTGTTGGCTGATGGAATAAGAGAAGCTATCTAGTAGTGCTTTGATCCTCATAGTGTATGACTCTAGTCATAAACTACGAAATAATTTAGAGGTAGAGGTTCCATTAATAATCTTTTGGGTTATGCTAATTACTAGTTTCGAGTCCCTTGATACTTGGATATTAGGAACCCCTATTTTTCTTACAAGGAGAATTCCTTTTTCAAGGCCCATAATTTTCGCCACATTGTTAGAGGTGAATCCAAAATATGTAGAAAAAAATCCCAATTGAATTCCTTCAGAGTCTCGTAGAATGCCTCCAAAACCCATTGGGCCTGGGTTCCCTTTAGAGGCCCCATGAAATGTATTTAAAAAAAATATTGTGAATGCTTGATAAATGAAGTAGGTGAGTGAGTTTTCATCTCATTTTTTCATTTTTAAGAGTGGTGCATCATCTCAATAGAGATATTTTGGGTGTTTAGGATTGTGGTTTCCATATGGTCTGCATTCTAGTGCTCGTTCGATTTTTCTTCCAGAATAGTCTCTCTTATGTTCTCAATCATAGTCTTCCAGATGATGGAGGGTGGTTATTCCTGATCCCAAAATATTTTCTTATTCTTCGATTTCCAGATATTATATAGGATGAAACCCAATACTAATATCTAGGATTTATTAACCATTGGGTTTTTGAAATGAGAGAGCCTCTAGTTTGTAATTGTGTTGGTTAGACTGAATGGATCCTAGTCACTAGGGCCAAATAGTGTCAATACTAAAGACATCTCATCAATAATTGGATACTCATTTAGTAGGTGATTGATGCAGGGGAATTAGGCTCAAGAAAATTCCTTGTATTTTAATAGACTTAGGGGTTTTGTGTTTTCAAGGGAGTTGGTTTCTTATGTAATGATTTGAGTGATTTTAATAAAATTAATTAAATATTGTGAGGAATTTTGTAAATTTTCTCAAATGTTGGAGAACATGAGAGAATTAGGATAGTTGAGAGTGTATAGGGATTGAGAGATTTATGAATTAATTATAAATCCTAAATTAGAATTGGTTTCATGATTTTAGGATGAAAAAGGATCCTTAGGGATTAGTTGAGTCAAGTGAGGACTTAGAGGATATTTATGATTTTGTTGAGAAGATGGAGGAACTGAAACCAAAAATAGTTTCAGAACCTTTTGTATAAAATGTAAGCCTTGAAGGCATAAAAAGAAGGAAAAAGGTAGAGAGAAATTCAAGATTTAGAAAGGTAGGGTTTGAATTGTAAGACTACGGGAAGAATAAGGAAAAGGCCACTGATATAGAAGATCATTCCAGAGGAATAATTACTATGTAAATATTGGTTTTAATACAGAAACTCAATTTCTGAGTTTGTGGTTGAATGTATATTATGTGCAAGTGGAATTGACAGGAACAACGGAAATTCTATCATTTTATATTCAAGCTACATTTTAAGAAATTATGTGGTTTTCTATGTGTAAGGGAAATTGATGAATTGAATTTTTGTGTGTGATTGAATTAGTAATAGATAGATGAGATCTATCATGTAAAGGGAAGAATCATTTATAAGTATTTGAGACCATTCATAGTCAAATAAAGGAAAGAAATTTTGTACATTTAAATGTTTGTATATGAGATAGGTCACAGACATGAGGTCTCTCTATGGAAACCAGAGATAGGACTTGAATTCAGTGGAGAACTCAAGATAGGATTTTTTTGAGTGGATTAAACCTTGATGCAATGAGTTTTGAACTCATAAAGAAGGTGCTTATGTGCGAAATGGAAGGGGAGTTCTCTGTATAGACAGAGTGAGGATTGAATTCCAATCAAGAAGATCTCAAATTGGGTAGAATTTCTATGAGAGATTCCAATTTTTGTAGAAGTCATTAAAATTTAAAGAATGCTGTGAGGGATTGAGAATTCAATAGGAGGATTTCTGTATGATTCTAACCTTGAAGAAGGAAATTGAGTTTTACAGAAAGGATTAATGACACAGTTGAAATTTCGAGTTTTCTCCAAAATCGTAAGCCAATGAAACAAGGTTAGACATTGAACCAATATTCAATGGTACCAAAAGATGGTGGATGGTTTTTGAAAACCATGAATGGTTTTCGCATAGCCTTGAAGTGGTAAGCGGTAATCTGTGAAGTCCGTGCGATATACTCCAGTAGGTTACACGTGGTGATATAATACCACCCATTTCACGTGCAATCTAATCATTAAAGTTAGAAGCCCATTTGAATGTGATATCCATTAGATTACGCATGATCAATTGGTGTGTTACGACCGTCGTTGGATCACAAGTGAAGATATATGGTAGCGGAAAGATGAGTTGGTAAGTGTGGGACCTAGATATAGTAATATGTTTTGGGTTTAATAGATGTTGTGTGGGCTCGAATATATAATGAAATGATAAGATGTGGGGTGGATGTAATATTATGATGGTTGGTAGCGTGGGCTATATATATATATATATATATATATATATATATATATCGTAGTAGTTATACTTTGGGTTTTAATCCAAAGTCGAATGTTGATTCAAATATTCATGAAATTTTTTTGGCCTATGGTTTATAACCATATGGTATAAGGCAAGGAATGACTTCCACATATGAAGTTTGTATTGATGGTTTTTATAACCATGGTTTAAAAGTGAAGAAATCTTCTTTGAAGATTTAAAAGGGTAAGCTTCTGCATTAAGGTTTGCTTAGTCTGAAAATTATGTTGGTTGATGAATGAACCATGTATTTTTATATGGAGAATGTGGGTTTTGCAGCTTTAGGCTGCATCAAGTGGTATCAGAGCAGGAAAGACTCTTTTGAAAATTAAAGATTTTTTTTTTTTTAATGCATGTGTGATGAGAAAAATAAAAGGAGATTAGATTCTAAATCTGATAAGCAACAGATACATAGAATTGAAGTGAATAGGAATTTGCAGAAATAAATGATGACAGTCCAAGTCAATGAAGAGGACAAGGATGTGCAGAGATCTTGGAGGTGAGATAATATTAATCTAGTTTAAAAAATTGTGATTGCAGAATTATGGTTGTAGACAAGATGAAGACAAAGATTTTGATGATGATGGTAGTGAACCTAATATTCCAGCTAAAGGTTGGATAGGGAGAGAAACTGAAGTGTTCTCAAGATAAGGTGAGTTGAGGATATTAGCCTAGAGATAGCAGAAGAGAGTGCTCAAGAGGTTCTAGAGATAGAGAACTAGTGCTTGCCAAAAGACCAAATCCAGAGAGGGGATTGGTGAGGTAAGTGGCAGCATGGCAGACTTGCTATTGCAGAGGCTTAGTGGAACTCATAGTGAGTGAGGAGATCATGAAGAAGATGATCATGGTAGATCAAAGAAGGGGTTATAAAGAATGCCACAAAGATAAGATGAAGGATAGAGAAAGATAAATTGCAGTGATGAAAGTAGAACTAGAGGTACTAAAGGAATGGCTACAAGAAGAGGAAAACCAGAGAGGAGGATGGATGTTTCCACTGAAGGGAAAGAAGGTAATTTGGAAACCATTACAAATGAAGTGGAGGCAAAAGGATATTTCCTTATGGAAAGAAGAACTCAGATTTTTTGAGTCAAAGATGAAATTTGAGGATTCCACATGCAAATCTATTCAAAGAGAAATGCTTGAATAAGAAAACGAGACCGAAAAGTATTGTGTTTTTAAAACTAATGAATTGTGTATGATTGCAGGTACATCACAGGATGATGAAAAAGATTTAGAGTTTGTTAAGGAGAAGAGTTTGAATCTGAATTCTGTTCAGAAGGATGTTGAGATAGTAAGATCTCAGGAACAAAAGGAGATAGAGGGGTCTAGGGAGAATATTCAACGAGAAATTGAAACAGAGGAATAAGGACCATCTGATGATTGGTCAATAACAAGTGAAGGTATGGAACGTTGTGTAAAGTTTTCAAGTTCTACTCCAATTTAAATTGTTGAGTTATATAGAAAGTTAGATCTTCAAAGAAGAGAGTTGGAAAAGTAGAGAATCCATACTCAGGATAAATTGTTAAAAGTGAAAGATAGAGAAATTGTCATGAATGACAGTCGGGAAACAGAGGATAAAAGAATCATTAAGAAAATTGACGAAGTTAATTATTGTGAGCCAAAGCATAGAGACATTCATGAAACAAACGATAAGAAAGAGAGACTAGTTGACAATTTCATGGAGAATTTAAATTAGCATACTAATGTGCTCACAAAGGATTTAGAAGAAAACTCAAAGAAGCATATTGAAATGTTGCCAGAGGAGGAAGAGACATTGAAACCTTGTATTTTTAATACTGATAATTCATGTGTTAATTATGTAGGCAAAGAAGGAAAAAAAATGGAAAATGTCGGAGAATCTAATGAAAAGGAAACTATGTTAGCTGAAAACATAGTGGAGGATCATCATTCTATCATGGTTATTGGAATAATGGAGATAACCCTGGAAGCTGGGAAGAAAGACAGTGGAGATTTTCTGAGTTCTGAAGGAGACTTAGAACTGCAAGAATAAGATTTGGTGACTAGATCATCAAATGAGACCATTGGGTCTTCTGATTTTGAAATTGACAATTTGACTATGCTTACAGGTGTTGCAGAAGGCAATCCATCTTTTGGAATTGTCTTGAATGAAGATGAGCTGTTACAGAAGAAGGAACTCATAAATTCCAAGGAAGGTGAGACAATCATGTCTCATATGAAGGAACTTGTTACTGTTGATGACAAGGATGAATTGGCTTGTATGATTATCCAAGAGAAGACTGTAGGATAGACTTTTAGAACTACCACAGTGGTGAAGAATCAGAATTCTATTCTGATAAAGGATGAAGATACAGTGTTTGAGGAACTTGAATTGATTTCCAGAATCAATCAAGGAGGTGATGGACAATTAATGAAGATTGTCAAAGAAGAAGAAGAAGGATATGCTGAAACTAAATTGCAGCATATTGATGATGTGGTTGAGATAAAAAAAGTACAAAGGGAATGACTGAAATGTTTGTTGGAAACATTTGAACAAGAGGAAGGAATTGCAGACACTAAAGTGAAAATGCCTGAAGTTGTGAAAGAAGTAGGAGCAGATACTAGTTTGTCAAAATTGATTATGCTTACTAGTATACAAAGAATAATGAATGAGTATGTTACTGTAGTTAAAGAATCAAATGATAATTTATTTTTTAAAATTGAATTTGCAGGTAGTGAGCAAAAGAAGAATGCTGCAAAGGGAGATATATTAAGAGATATTCGGGAAGTTTGGGAGGTAGCAACAATGTTGGCAGCAACAACAATAGTATTAACAGCAGCAACAACAACAGAAATAACAACATATGCAGCAACAAAAGCAACAGAAATTGAAAGCAAAAACAAAAGGCAAAGTAATTTCCAGACAAAAGTTAAAATGGACATAGAGATTAAAAGCATAAGAATATTTATGATGAAGGTGTCTTAGAAGAAGACAACAACAAGAAAGCAAAGTGACAACAACAGAGGAAAAAAAAAGAATAGAATGTGAAGTCATAACTAGTGGAAAGATGCAAAATAAGATACAGAAGCCTGGAGAAGTACAACAGAAGAATAATGCAGGTTATGAACAAAAACAAAACAACGTATGGGATCCAGGAGGCAAACATTAAAAGCACATGATCAGGAGATCATGATTATTTTTTACCTTGGGAGTCTGATGCAGGGGCATTAGGCTCAAGAAAATTCCTTGTATTTTAATAAACTTAGAGGGTTTTGTGTTTTCAAGGGACTTGGTTTCTTATGTAATGATTTGAATGATTTTAATAAAAATTAATTAAATATTGTGAGGAATTTTGTAAATGTTCTCGAATGTTGGAGAACATGAGAGAATTAGGCTAGTTGAGAGTGTATAGGGATTGAGAGATTTAAGAATTAATTATAAATCCTAAATTAGAATTGGTTTCATGATTTTAGGATGAAAGAGGATTCTTAGGGATTAGTTGAGTCAAGTGAGGACATAGAGGATATTTAGGATTTTTTTGAGAAGATGGAGGAACTGAAACCAAAAATAGTTTTAGAACCTTTTGTATAAAATGTAAGCCTCAAAGGCATAAAAAGCAAGAAAAAAGGTAGAGAGAAATTCAGGATTTACAGAGGTAGGGTTTGAATTGTAAGCCTTCGGGCAGAATAAGGAAAAGGCCACTGATACAGAAGATCAGGCCAGAGGAAGAATTACTATGTAAATATTGGTTTTAATACATAAACTCAATTTCTGAGTTTGTGGTTGAATGTATATTGTGTGAAAGTGGAATTGATAGGAACAAGGGAAATTCTGTCATTTTATATTCATGCTACATTTTAAGAAATTATGTGGTTTTCTATGTGTAAGGGAAATTGATGAATTAAATTTCTGTGTGTGATTGAATTATTAATATATATATACGAGATCTATCGTGCAAAGGGAAGAATCCTTTATAAAGATTTGAGACCATTCATAGTCAAATAAAAGAAAGAAATTTTGTACATGTAAATGTCTGTATACGAGACAGGTCACATACATGAGGTCTCTCTATGGCAACCAGAGATAGGACTTGAATTCAGTGGAGAATTCAAGATAGGATTTTTGTGAGTTGATTAAACCCTCACGCAATGAGTTTTGAACTCATAAATAAGGTGCTTATATGCAAAATGGAAGGGGAGTTCTCTGTATAGACAGAGTGAGGATTGAATTCCCATCAAGAAGATCCCAAATTGGGCAGAATCTCTATGACAGATTCCAATTTCTGTAGAAGTCATTAAGACTTAAAGAATGCTGTGAGGGATTGAGAATTCAATAGGAGGATTGTGAATTTCCACCCTATAAGTTCCCAAATTTTGTACCTATGAGACTTTTATCATTACAGTACATTAGATAGATGATCCAAATGTATGACATGCATTTTTTGGCTGGCAAGTAGAAGGCACAATTTAATATTAAAGCATAGGTTGGACCCTTTGTCTGCAAAGCCAGAAAAAATGGTAGAGAAGTTGATTTTTTGTTGAAACAAATGAACCTGAAACTAAGTTTCACTTGGTTCTATGACAGTTTTGGTTTGATTTCAAAGTTGAGGGTGGAGGAAAAGACAACTCCCTACACAAATACTCCTCAGCCATAAATAGAGAAGTATATGAACCAAACTCAATAGGATGAGAACACCATGCAGGAGGCTGAAGAATAGGTCATCTCCACAACAACCTCTCAGACTCCTACACCTCAGGAGAAGCAGGAGAAATTATAAGAGAATAATCCCCAATTAGAGAAATTGGAGTTAAGGAATTCTTGATCTATAAGAGGAAACAAAATAGAAATTTTGCACCATTTTCTTATCTAGGAAAGAAAGAACAAGAGAAAAATTGTAATAACAAGATCTCATGTGTCTACCGGGGGGGATGATATCATCACAAGCTCCCCTTCTTCCTAAACCACAAAATATCCTCCAAAACCTTCATAGTCAATTGATTTGGCTCAAGCCACTAGTGATCCCAACATCTTTACAATGTACAAGGAAATCAAGCCAATGGATGAGTTGCTGAAAGCCTCCACATACACACAATTCTTGAAGCAAATAACAACATCACATCATAGGCTACTTTTAGCCTTTGATACTGAGAAGGGAAAAATGCAAATAACATTCCTGAAATCCAAAGTACCAGCCCCAAGGACACCAGAATATTATGAAGAATATGTATTTTCATTTGATGCACATCAAATCAATCCCATTGACCAAATGGAAATTCATAAAAATCTTAGTGAAATGATGTATTCTTCACTAACTAATGTTTCTATGTCAGCTTATATATTGCAGGAATCAATAAATAAAACAAAAACATAGCTCAAGTTGGAAAGGATTTCATCCTTGGCCAAAGATATCAAAATTAAGTAAGTAGAGAACTTAGTAATGAAATTGGGATACAATACCAATGATGTGAAGGCAACAAAAGCGATAGTAAAGAGAAAAAATGTTGATATAGCGGCAGTAAGGAAGTAGTTGAAATTTCCTACCATAGAAGACCCATAGGCTAAGGAGGTTGGATAGATCGAGAAACAAATAGAAGACATTTTCAGAATAATAATTGAATAGAACAGTCAGATTAGAGATATGGAGGTGGAGTTAGAGAAACTTCTCAAAGAAAAAGAGCATAGAACACAATTGCCCATAGTCCCTCTTACAGTTGTTCCAATTGCAGTGGAAAAAACTCGAGGTGCATCTACTTTAAATTCAGAACCAATAGACAAATACGATCCCGCAAATGAATTAATAAAATGCATGGATAATCTTAACCTTCATCATCATGATATTTCTAAATTAAGAGCTCAAATAAAGGTATTTTCAGAACAAAATCTCAAAATTGACACTTCTTATGTGCTCAAATTACAAAAAAGCCATCAGTTGACATTAAGAGTTGAGCAGTTGCAGAGTGAATTAGTAATGACCCATACTCTGGCCCAAGCCATAGAAAATATATCGACATAGATTAATGAATCCATCACATAGGTATGACCTTCCATTCAGATGTTTGAGCAGCAGGAGTTGATACAAAGATCAACAATAGCACTTAAACAAAAGAAGACATATTTGAGACAAAATTTTGGGGAAGATACAACCATCATTAAGCTCTCAAATTCCAAAAATAGAGAAGAATTAGAGACATTTAGGATTGAATATAGGACAACAACTATAATAGAAGTAAAGAGGGTGCACACCAAAAGAAACCTCACACTGCAACTAGAAAACAAGTGCCAAAATCTTGATACCAGCATTCAGAGATTTCACAAGAAGATGTAGGTGTTGAAGAGGAAAGGGTTTCCAAGGATTATGAATGTAGAAGACATATTTATAAGTTTGAATGACTACCAAGAAAGGTTAAATAAGATTTCCCAAGACATGTCCAAATTTGCAGGTATAAAGGGGCACATTACATGGAAAGCATTTATAGCATCCATTGATTATGACTTGTTCATAAGTCATGATAAGTCATGAGCTGAGACATATTTTAATCATCAAGCCCAATTTTCAAAAATACATAGAGGTTAATGAGGCATATAGAAAATTAATCAAATTTTCTATCCCAACCAAAGATAGATGGGAAAATTCATGTGAGCTACTCGTATAAATGTTTCCATCTAAGGCATCAAGGAAAAAAACGTAATATATTTTGAGTCCCACTCATCAACAATCATCCTCACAAATAGGGCCAACACCTTCAGTTCCTAAATTCTAGTTCTATTTTTTAAAATAGTTTTTAGATATTTTAGGATTCTATATTGATCTCTATAATCAAGATATTTTGTAATAATTTCATATCAGGACTTCAGAAATCGAAGTCTTAATTTTGGGACTTGTTTGCAAAAAAGAAATATATTGTTAATCAGCTCATAGAGCTTTCATTGATAAGATTTTGAGTAATACAGTCTAACCATTACAGGATTCTTGTGTCAATTTTAATGGTGAACAACGTATGTCTTTGTGAATGTGTTTGTTTCTTGTTTTCATTATGTGTTTCTAAATCTGAATTATTCGAAGAAGGTAAACAACATAATTTGTTTAAATGTACACTTTGTATCTGGATTATGGGTACTTTTTATGTTTTACATTGAAAATTAAACTCACAATTCTTAATTGCTCTCTTTTTAATTATATTTTATAAGTATATTCCTCGCCAACATACCATGGATTTGAAAGGATCTAGTAGATTTTCCTACCTTTCTGTGTAATTTTAGCCTGTAAAAACTTTATTTGATCAATCCAGACCTGTGACTCAATTTTCCTAATGGCCTATGTTCCCATTTTCAGCCCAACAACACAAAAAATCCAAACCTAAACTAGATAGCTAGCTTGTTATCTTAAGTCAAAAAAAGCTAAATCATAAAGATAGATCCCTCTCTAAAATTGGAAGGGCTATATTCCCACTTTCCAAAGTGGTCTAAGGTTACCTTTGTGATTTAATTTTCAACCTCAATAATTACGGAGTGATAACACCTTCAACAAATTTAGTTTCTCTTGCAATACATTTCTTGGTTCAGGAATGGGGACATGAACAAGGTCATTAGATTTATGGATGACATCTATAAAAATAAATGGTGCATGCTAGAAAGGATGAATTCTCTTTGTCGCGGTAAAACAAGGATCCATACATGAATCGTATGTATGATTGGAAGGCATAATGGAGCATATGGAAGCTCATACCCATAATTATTTCTTCCCTCCTCCATCTCTAGGTGATGGGTAGGTTGTCCCAACTCTAGTTCTCCTTCTTGATCAAGGATGAAAATTGGGTGCTTTCAAGTTCTTCAAATTTCTTGGTCATTTTGGGTTATCTTCTTATGGTTATATAGCTCCCTTTGTTTGTTTTTAATGTGGTTCTGCTTTTATCTCTAGCCCAACAATTCTGGTAGGAATGAGGCCCATATATTTTTTATATGTAGCCCCTCACGGTGTATCATGGATTTGAACTAATAGAAAATGTTGATTCACAAAAAAACCATATGCTTATTTTCAAATATTTTTTTAGAATTTTAATTTAATTATGAATAATTAATAAATGGATGATGGGGATTTAACCTTTATGAAATATCTATAAATGTTTTTTGTAGTAGTGATGATAAAGGAATGAGATTTATCTCAGAAATTGTTATGTTGATTTTCCTTTTCAATTTAATTAAAAAAGAATATATATTATATTATATTATATTAGAATCTATATAAATTGTTTTGATTGTGGAATGAGTTACGTTTTTTTTTTTTTTTTTGGATGTGGTATTGATAAGCCATGATATTTTCCCTAGTATTGTAATAAATTCTATTTACAAGTTAAAAATCTCCATGTTCATGATGATACCATTGTGAGTGCAACTTATAATCTATTCTTAATATGAATCTAGGCTCTTTGTTGTTCATTCCTATTTAATATAAGATGTAGGTTGATCACTACTATAACATAGAAATCAATAATTACTTTTTGCATACACTGAAATCAATACTTATAATGTAAACAATAAAATAGAATTAGAAATCAACATCTACATTGAAATGAATGCATCGAGTGTAATAAATGAAATAGGATGAGAAATTAAGATCTATGCTAAAATCAATGCATCTATTTGAATAAAAAGAAAATATTTATGTCAAAGTAATACAAAATCGAATTATGATGTTACATGTGCCTTTACCCTTTTAATTTGGTGAAAATGTTTAATATTGTAACATTATCTTTCTTATTTTGTAAGTTTTCCTCGTGAGGCTACATCATGGTCATGTCCAAGAATAACGCCCAAATAGTACGGGGAATTGAATCGGTGACACAACATCTACAAGTGCCTTAACAACAAACCCAATCATTGTCTATCGAAGACCCTGTGGGCTAATATTATAGCACTACCAACATAATATAATATTACATTTTATATATATATATATATATATATATATATATATATAACAAAGCAATTTGGGAGTCAACCCCAAATGCATGAATCAAACAAGTAAGAATTATAAAATCTCTTTCTATCTATGCCAATATTTTATACATCTTCTTCCTTCGCTTCTAATACTAAATATTTTCCATACAAATTACTAATGTAGAATTAGGTGGTCTTTCTTATAAATATGTTGATATGTTGGTCCAAAAATTTTCTTACAATTCAATTCTTAGTCTAGATAAAAAAGAGAATATATTCAAATTTTATATGACTTTCGATCATTATCATATGACTTTGGTGTAGGGATGAACTCATTTCCATAATTCAATTAATGTAAAAAAAAATTAAAAATTAAAAGAGTATATATCAGATACCAAGCTAGGTTAGATATGTATAAGATTAATCTGATGGTTGTGTTTACAAATTCAATTTTTCACACTGAGACTCCACCATGGTGTTTTTACTTCATAGTTTCAATGTCAAGGTAAAGAGATTCAAGGTGTTAACCAAACATAAAAGACTTACTTATTGTCATAATGATTTGTTTTCCAATGCATGTGAGGAAAGTATATGATCTTACAACTATTTTGCATGGAATCCATGCACTGATCAAAATTGCACCTACGTTCTTAATGGCATACTCCATCTGGTCTGCTACTACATCACCTTTACCTTTAAATATGTGATAAGTAACAAGTGCACCTATGTTCTCAATGGCATACTCCATCTGGTCTACTACTACATCGCCTTTACATTTAAATGATCTGCTACTTAATCGACATTCCCATCTTTTCCTTACCTTGTCCTTTCGGTATAAGTCACTCAAACTAATTTCTATTCCTCACTTATGTATGATTTTCTTCTTTATGTCATATATCCATAACCTCACGAGGTTTTAATACAAGCACCTATATTATGTGAAAGGTTGTAAAAATCCCTTGACCCTCATTAGGCTACAATGAAGTAAATTATTTTGATTAAAACACATTAATATATCTATTCCTCACTTATGTATGTTTTTCTTCTTTATGTCATATATCCATAACCTCACGAGGTTTTAATACAAGGTTAATACAAACACCTATATTATGTGAAAGGTTGTAAAAATCCCCTAACCCTCATTAGGCTACAATGAAGTAAATTATTTTGATCAAAAAAACATTAATATATTTACTTATTTTAGTTATTTAATTATATTGTTTATTTTTATTTTTCATATTTTTGTTGGTTTGTGTAGTTTGAATCTAATAGAAATAGTAAATGATTATTTTTTTCTTTTAGAATTAGTAATTAGATTAAACTTAATATTATTAACTAGTTTAAAGATAATTATAACATTTTATAGATTAATTTTTTTATACATAATTCACTGAAGTTTTATAAGATAAAATTATTTCTAATTTAAGAAAAACCAAATTCAATTTTTTTATAAATATAACATTTCTCAATTTAAAAATTCAAAAGAATCACCAATTTTATACACTTTAATATATAGCATAGATCTTTATATATGGTTTAACTCTAATCACATTAAAACACTCCTTTAATTTTGAATGGAAAATCTTTATGCTTTTCTTGTTAATTCATATTTTTTATTCATTACTAATTTCTAAATTAATTTAATAATTTGTGTTAATTTTATATAATTCTATCCTAGTATAATATAATTGCATTTTATTTGTTAACATTAATAATAATAATAATTCAAATATTAATTAATTTTAATATTAATGTGCATCCAAGTAAAAATGAAAATAGAAATCCTTTTATAAAATTCAACATTAATTATTAGATTAATATGTTTATTTAAATTATCAATAAAATTAATTTTATAAAAATAAAAACTTAATAATGATATCAATAAATTTTACATTTATTAATATTATGATTAAGTTGTTTTTTTTTAACAATTAATTTAATTAATTTGTTTTTTTTAAAAGATTGTTTTTCTTATATATAAAGAATTATGTTAATGACGTAAGGCTCAAAGGCATAAAGACGTGCTTCTCTTACATACAATCATCAATCATTGGGTCATTTGAGGTGACGTGACTTTCCTTGAATAACAATAATCAATTAATCTACACTTTTGGATAGTAGCCAAAGATGATTATCCTCAATGTTGATTTGACAACCAAGTTATAATAATTTTTCTCACTGTTGGAAAATAAATAAATTTTATGAATCTTATTAACCTACTTCATATTTTTATAAAAATTAATCTGATTTGATTTTACAAAAACAAGTACAAAACATTAAAACATATTACACTCATTCATATATATATATATATATATATATATATATATTACATGATACATATATATTGCTTACAAGGTCCAACAAATTCCAAGCTTTTATATATCTATCTATATATATATATATATATTACATGACAAATGTTTACAATATCTAACAAATTCCAAGCTAAGAGATTTTTTTGATGAGAAAATATATCAACAATCCAACTAACCAACAAACCAAATGTATATACTATTGTAAGCAATTCTATGCCCCTACCATACTGCTTACATTACAAAATTGACATTATAAGAATCATAAATTACATATATAAGTCATGTATGTGTGATATGGTCTTTCCTTGCAATGCAACTGACTCTAAAATCTCACATACCACCACGCTCTTTCTGCACCACAATCTTCGTGCTTCACATTTGACTCATTTAAAGATATAACTATCTCTCGCCATCATTGACAAACGACCTTGTAGAATCAACAATAATACTAACATACTCTTCTAGTGACAGATTTCTCCATAAAAATTTTCAAATAATAAACCACTCTATGAACCACAACCATATGTTAGATATTTAAATGAGTTCAAAAATAAATCAGGAAGATCTCATACTATATAAGTTGTTAAATAATAAACCACTCTATAAACGTACAACCATCTATTAGATATTTGAATGAGTTCACCAGAATCTCATACTATATCTAGTTATATCTAGTAGCAATTGTTTAAATGCGCCAAAAACAACAAATTGTAAGAGAATAAACACAATCAAATTAATAATATGTTCAAAGGTTCCGAGCACCAAGAACCACTAATTTTAATTATATTAAATAAAGAAACATAAAACTTAATAAAACATTCCACACAAAACTCATGTAAACAAATCCAATAATCATTTGCTTTTCCATTAAACTATAGGTTGTCCTTCCAGCAGCAACTAATATCTTTGTCCGTGGATGTTTCTTTTGTTTTTCTTGAGCTTAACTTTTGCGAAATAATCCCACCGTAAGAATCCACGACTCCTTCAAACGCCTGTCCCAGCTTCCCTTCCAGGGAGACACAGCAAACCGCTAAGCAAGCACCCCTTTGGTTCATTCAGTTCCATGCTCCTTCCTACGTTTTGACCATCCGCAGCTAATGTAAATTGATTGAGTTGATTTAGTTGAGCCAGTAGTATAAGTGGATCTCGATGCAGAACCACCACCAACAGCCAATAGCGTTGGAATTTCACCTGTTTACGAATCAAATCCAGTTTACTAAGTTGATCTCGTTGATCCACCATTGCACACACCAACGGTTTCCCAAGATCAAAAAAAATTGCCACTCTTATTTATCACTTGAATGGTGGCCTCTATGATATCGTTATGTCCGGCAGATGCTATGGCTCAAGCATACAATATGTTGATGAGGACATTAACATTTTCTTTACTCTTCCCAAATTCCTGAAAAGCGGCCAAGGTCATGTATCTCCCCACATTCTTGTTTGTCGGGTTCCGAAAAAATTCCTGTGATTTCTCCGTATGGGCTAAAAATGTTTGACGTAGTCATCAAACTCAGACTCACAACAGGAACAAGGCACAAAACGCTTTCATTCAGCAGCATCCATAAGCTTTCACAATCCACGACTATGCGATGGCGCACAACATACATGGATGATGATTTATTGTTGAAAACGGACAACGAAACTGCAAATGGAACGACAAATTCAAGAACAACAACTATTACACACAGAATTATCCCAATTAGGACCCCTTAGATGCTTGGTGTAATGAATCTGATGTCTTGTCTGTCTGTACATATGTGTTTTCGGGCTCCAACTTTGGACGAGTGCCCATATGTCCACAGGATGCTAGGAAAACCATGTCCAGTCCTCGACAATCAAACAATGAAAATTCCATGTAACATGTACTTTGACACTTCGTTCAATTGGCCTGCAATGAGAGATCGGCTGAAAAAATTTATACGAAGGCCAAAATCCAGCTCAGGGTGTCGGGCTAAGTTATAGCAGAGTACAACAGAAACGTTTATTGCTGAGGAACATGTCGGTCTGAAAGCTAAAATTCCACATCAGACATCACAAAAAAAAACAATAATATACCTAATTCTACTCCTACATTTCAGCAAATTAATTCTCAATTGTGTGCCCTGAGTGAGGGAGTTAAGCCCAAAGTCTAGGCTCGGATACAAAAGAAAAAACGAAATAGAATCGAAGACAAAATTTATTCGTCTATTAAACCTCAAAACATACAATTATTGGTATATTACACAAAATATACATATACATCGTACATATTGTTTATGAAATCCAACAAATTCTAAGAAATTATTTGTTAAAAAAATATCTTAATCCAACAAACCAAATCTACTAGTATACTAGTGTAAGCAATAACACTATATATATATATATTCTTACTTTTAAACTTTCTGTAAGTTTATAGTTTAAATAATGTTCTCATTAAACACAATGAGTTAATATTATAAACTTTAAAATAACCACTAAACTTTAACATTAATATTATTATTATATACTTTAAAATTAACATTATAAACCTAATTAATTAATAAATTCAAGAGACTAATACTAAAAACTCAAGAGATTTTAAACTCAATAAATTAACATTAAACCTTAGAATTAATATTAAATCTTGGGAACATAAATCATAAGATTAAGATTAGTATTAATATTAATATTTATACTATTTATTGATTGGTTATTTAATAATTAAATATGACTAATAATAACAATAATAATAAGATTAATAATATATAATGTTTGACAGTGTTAATTTCTGTGATCTAGACCTATTTTTTCAATAAAACTCTTTTTGAAAATTACTACTTAGTAGTTCATGATCAGAAGAATGATGATTGAGGTGATCTGCTAGTGACACAAACATTATGGAAAATAATAAAATTGAACCTTAAGAAAATATTAATAACTACAAATTGAACCTTTTTAATTATATAATAAAAAATATTAATAATCCTAATCAATATAATTAAAAACAAACTTTAAAAATAACAAAACAAGATAAAAAAAATAAATCAAAGATTAAAATAAAAACTAAAAATAAACCAACAAATGCAACCAAGAATTGAAAGCATAAACAAAATATATATATATATATATATATAAACACTGATAGAGTTAAACTACACACGAGAAAAATGAATCAAAATAAAGAGGGACAACAAACCAAGGGAAGAGGAAAAGGAAAAATACTAGGAGCAGAGACGCTGGATCCATAAACTGCTAATTTTTCACTATTCGTCTCTTAAATTCAGGATATGAAACCTTGTATCAATTTCAACCTCTTGCCTAAATTTGTGGTGATGGAAATGTTGAACCCTATCAATGACCCTATACTCCTACAAATAGAGGTGGTGCTTAGATTTTCCAACATGTTTTGCACGGGCTAAGGACCAAGTCCTACAACGTCCCATATCAACAGCATGCAATATCATGCTCTTGCATTCATCTATTTATAGAATGATCGATTTTTGATATTAACAACATGCTCTTGAATTCGCCTATTTATAGATAAGTAGCATGCTCTTCAATTCACCTATTTATAGAGCTACTGGTTTTCGGTAGCTCTATAAATAGGTGAATTCAAGAACATGTTGTTGATATCACACGTTGTAGGAATTGGTCCTCAGCTCTTGCCGAACATGCTAGGAAGACTAAGCACCACATTTTTTTTGAGGTGTCCAAGGTCATTGCTAGGGTTGAGCATTTCTATCGCCGCAAATTTAGGGAAGTTGTTGAAATCTAGAAAAAGTCTTATACAATGAATAGAGATTGTAGGAATTTACAGGGTAAGTTCCTTAGATCAAGAACTAAAGGTCACTGCTCACAAAAAGATCACAAATCAGTACACCAGTATAATCACGTGGTTAAAACCCTCAAACAGGGAAATAGTCCACGGCCTAATCCAACACAACTATTTCAGACAATTTATTAATATAAAAGAAAAGTTACATATGTTTCTCTCATAAACGGTCCTCGGACAAATGACCTTCCATGCTCTTTAAATAGAGATCATGGTCCAATCAGGTGTTAAGCCACAAATCAAGTGATGTTAATACCGAGGAGAGAGATAACTGTCGGACCACTAGAAATCGTGACCGTCGGATTATAAGTTACAAATGTACATAGTAAAGAAACACACTTTACCTATCTCTGCACTAGACTAAGTTATTCTTAAATATTTCCTATGTGTCGGAGTATCCTAACATCCCCCCGTAAGAACAACTTAGGATAGGATTGAAGGATTTGCAAAGGTGACACAAAAGGATCGTGTTTCCTATGTTTCGAAATATCCTAACATCCCCCCTTAAGGACAAATTGGGATAGGATTGAAGGATTTACAAAAGTCACACAAATAGGAGAAGGAAGGAGGCATTAGAGCCTATCCCCCCTTACTGACAACATTCTTGAACTCCAAGCATGGATCGAAGTTTGGTAAACTTTGCTTCTGTGAGAGACTTTGTAAAGATATCGGTTACTTGATCATTGGTTGGACAGTAACGCACTTCAATAACACGATCATGAATGAGCTTTCTGATGTAGTGTATGTGGATTTCAAAGTGTTTCATACGTTGATGATAAATTGGATCTTTACATAGCTGAATGGCACTCTGATTATCACACCAAAGTGTAGTTGGATGCTACTGATGAAGACCAAATTCAGACAGGATCTGACGAAGCCACATGGCTTCCTTGCTGGCTTCAACTACACCGTGATAATCTTCTTCAGCTGAAGAAAGAACGATGGCACTTTGTTTCTTACAAGACCAAGTAATAAATCCTGAACCAAGAGTAAATACATATCCTGCAGTAGACTTTCGATCATCAGGGTCACTAGCCCAATCAGAATCAGTGAAACCAATCAATAATGGAGATGCTCCGGCACTGTAATGAATCCCGAACTGAACTGCACCTCGAATATATTGAAGTATTATTTTATCTGCTTTCGAGTGACTTTCATGAGGTTGGTACATAAACCAAGCAACAAGATCAACGGCAAAGGAAAGGTCAGGATGGGTATGGGTTAGATACATAAGTTACCAACAAGTTGATGGTACAAGGTAGCATCAACTTTAGGGGTAGTACAAGTGACTAAAATATTGACTCCAAACTGAAAGGGAGAAGGGATTGGCTTACAGTATTCCATGTGAAAGTGGTGTAGAAGATCACAGGCATACTTCGACTAAGAGAGGGTAATGCCTTCATTGGATTACAAGACTTGCAGACCAAGGAAATAATCCAAGTGTCCTAAGTCTGTCATTTCAAACTTCTTTTTGAGGCTAGACTTCACATGGTTTATATGGTTTGGATCACTAATAGTAAGGAAAATATCATTAACATAAAGAACAAGGATGGTGAATGACTTACCCACTTTCTTGATGTAGATAATGTTGTCAGAATGACACCTAGAAAAGCCATTATCTAATAGAAATCTATCCATTTTGGCATACCAAGCCCAAGGAGCTTGTTTGAGACCATAGAGAGACTTCCTAAGGTGACAAACAAGGCTGGAGTCTTTTTGGATAAAGCCAGGGGGTTGTTCCATGTAAATTTATTCATGCAAATATCCATGTAAGAAGGTGGATTTAACATCCATTTGATGGACTTCCCATTTAAAGGAGGTAGCAAGGGAAAGAACAAGGCAGATAGAATTCATTTTGGCAGCAGGGGAGAAGGTTTCAGTATAGTTAATGCCTTCAACTTGTGAAAATACTTTAGCAACAAGATGATCTTTATGTCTATCAACTTTTCTATTTGGTCCAAACTTTGTTTTGTAAACCCATCTGCATCTGACAAGTTTTCTTCCTTTTAGAAGAGGAAAAAGATCCCAAGTATCATTCACCAATAAGGAACGATATTCTTCATTCATAGCTTCATCCCACTCTAGATGACCGGAGGCTTCTTCAAAGGTTTCCGGATCAGGATTTTCTAGAGCTTGAGCTAATAAGGAAGAGGCTCTTTCGAACTGAGAACGAGTACATTGTCAATCTGCAGGGTCACCTGTAAGAGAACTTCCTGCATCCCGATTAGAGCGGACCCATCTTGGAAGCTGTGAAGTAAGAGGAATAATTTCAAGAGGTGGAGGATTGTCATCCTCGCTACCATCATCTGAACTAGAAGGAATGCTATTAAAAATAGAAGAGAGAGAGAGAGGTGGCACATATGCCGAATCAAGCTCGTAGGCCAAAGGTGGCACACCTGTCGAACTAGGCTCACAGGCCGATATATTTTCATCAAATTTTACATCTATTATAGTGATTATATTTTTGGATTTTGGTTGAAGAAGTCTATATCCTTTGACATCTTCAGAATATCCAACAAAAATGCATTTTTCACTCTTAGGTTCTAAGGCTTTATGTTTCGCATCTCGAATATGGGTCCAAGCATCACTTCCAAAAACACGAAATTGACTTACATCTACTTTGATTGAGATCCAAGCTTCTTATGGAGTTATATTCTTTAAAACCTTAGTAGCAGTGCGATTTACTATGTAATTTTCACAGTTAATGGCTTTTGCCCAAAAATTGAGACCAAGTCCTTTAGATTGAAGCATACAATTAGCCATTTATTTTAGGGTGTGATTATTCCTTTCAGCTACACCATTTTTTTGTGGAGTATATGGAATAGTACGTTGCAATTGAATGCGATGCTCAGTGCAAAAGTTGATAAATTTGTTGTTAACATATTCTCCTCCACTGTCTGATCTTAACTTAAGAATTTGATGTCCAGATTGTTTCTCAACAAAGGCCTTAAAGGCCAAGAACATGTTAAAAAATTCACTCTTGAGTTTTAAGAAGTATACCCAAGCGTGTCTAGAAAAAGCATCAATGAAATTTTATAAGTACATGCAACCAGAGAAAGAAACAATAGGAAGTGGACCACATAAATCATTGTGCATAAGCTGCAAAGGAGCTGAAGCATGCCAAGAGGCACGTTTGTCAAAACTATCCTAATGATGCTTTCCTAGTAGGCATCCGGAGCAAACACCATCTCGGCAAGATACCATAGGAAGAATCGTCACCATATTTCCTTACATAGAGTTTGAAGAGAGCGATAGTTTAAGTGACCAAATCGCTCATGCCAAAGTTTGCTCACTTCATCATTATGAGCAAAAAAAATGGAGGGAAGACATGATCACCCAAAGTTGTCAAACTTATACAACCTTATGGAATCATCAGCAATGCCAGTAGCTAAAATATGTTTAGGATATTTGAGGTCCTTTATTACAACATCATGAGGTGAGAATTATACTATTTTCCCTTCACCTGAACGAGTTATCTGATAAACAGAGAGAAGGTTGCATGACAAGGTAGGAACACATAGTACATCATTAAACTGACGATTATCAAGATGAATGGTTCCCGATCCTACAACACTAAGAGATCTATCATCACCAACATAAATATGTTTAGTGTTACAATAATTTAAAGAAGAAAACATTGCTTTATTTTTGGCCATGTGATAAGAAGCTCCAGAATCAATGAACCACTCGTGAGAATGAGAAGAGGAAGATACATTTAATGCACAACTAGATCTTTATGTTTAACAACCACAAGCAGAAAGTGCCATTCCTAAAGATGAAGGTGAAGAGTGCTCCAAATTGATGTTGTGTTTCTTCATTGCTGCTTCTAAGGCTTCCATATTCTTAAAACATTTGGACTCTATATGGCCATCATGATTACAAAAGTTGCAATGTCTATCGGTCTTCTTCCCTTTGATTTTATTTTCCCTATCATTTTGGTGAGTTTCTTTTTCAATTTGCGGCTAAAATTTCTTAGGACCCTTGTTTGGTTTCGGACCATATTTTTTAGGACACTGCTTCTTGGGATTCTTTTGATATGATTGTTGCTGGGCTGCTAAGGCTTTCTTAGAATCGTTTCCAGGAGTGATAAGACCAAGGTGCAATATTTTTTCTTGCTCTCTTATCAAAGAATCACAAAAGGAATCAAAAGAGGGATTCTTGTAGGTGGTTCCTGAAGAAATGATGGCTTCTCTAGTGGAATGAAAGGCGGCAACAAATAAAGAGTATGTAGGTCCAAGCTTAGCAAGAATGAAATAGATGAGGCTACCATCTTCCTTTTTGACCTTACAACATTCTAAAAGAAGTCTAAGGGTCTTGAATTTCGACAAAAAGTCTTCAATAGAGGAGAAATGATTAGGGTCCAAAGTAAGAAACTCATTTTCAAGCTGGCGGGCCTTGATTTGATTTTGAATGCCAAAAACAGTATCTAGCTTTTCCAAGGCTTCATGAGGGGTGTCAATGTCAAGAATATGAAATCGAAGATCTTGAGCAATGGACATTCCTATCAACCCTCGTGTTTTATCTTTTTTTTTCCCATTTAGGGATTTTATCATCATCATAAGGTTTACTTTCTTGTGCTATGGCTATTCTATAAATCCCTTTACTTCTAATTATATCTACCATGTGAGGTAGCCATTGTAAATGATTGGTGCTATTAAGAATAATTGGGCATGCACTTTCCATTTTAAAAAAAAATCAAGCCTAGAAAAGTTGAAACTAATTGCTCCAATGGCACGATCTCGAAAAATTAGGCTAATTAAAAAAAAACGGCTCAAAAAACGGCTTCCAGATGAAGAATTTATGCCTTTTTGAAAAAATGAGTTGAAGATGTTGAATAGTTATGGGAACGGTTTGAAATTTGATGATGAAATTCGATTTTAAAAAAAAAAAAAATCTCTCCCCTTTAACAATTTTTTTTTACAAAAGAAGTTTGAGAAAGAGACTTGAACCCAAGACCTCTATTCTCATAAACTATCTTCTCCCCAAGTGAGAGAATAAAAGGATTCTGTAATTGTTTGAAAGGAGGAAGGGGGTTTTTATTTTATTTTATTTTATTTTATTTTTATTTTATTTTTTTACTCTTCAGTGTGCGTGCCTTTTTCTACACAAAAAACACAAAAATCTGAGCAAAAAAAAAAAACAAAATGCAAGCCTTACAGCAGATTGTTAGATTTTTTGTTAGCCTTACGGCGGTTTGTTAGATTTTTTATTAGCCTTACTGGCAACTATCTATTTTTTCACTATTTCTGATTTCCCGACATCGCACAAAGACGTAGGGAAAGAGCATACGTAGCAAAAAAACAACCCTTCCTCATGTTTCTGATTTGCCGAGATCGCACACAACGTACAACAAAGAGCATACACACATAAGAGGGTATAGATTCAGCAAACAAATAAAACCTAAAACCGAAATAAATAGAGGGAATGAAAATAAGAAATAAGCAGAACTTTTAACAAATAAAACTGCAAAACAGATACTTTATACCTCCAAATCTAAACTGACATAACTTGGGCAACCAGAAACCTTTTCGCATGAAACAAAAGGCGTTCCTCACTATATTAGACACTCTGGACACAACAAAGCAGTCCTCCAAGCCTGAAAATGTTCAGAAATAGTAGATATAGAAAACAGTAGTCGAATGTAGTCACACCGGCTTTGGATTTTAATTAACAATGGATGTAGCCCTCAAAATAACTTTGATACCATGTAGAAATTTATAGGGTAGGTTCCTTAGATCAAGAACCAAAGGTCACTGCTCACAAATAGATCACAAATCAGTACACCAGTATAATCACATGGTTAAAACCCTCAAAGAGGGAAACAGTCCACGGCTTGAGCCAACGTGGCTACTTCAGGGAATTTATTAATATAAAAGAAAGGTTACATATGTTTCTCTCATAAACGGTTACCGGAAAAATGACCCTCCATTCTCCTTAAATAGAAATCATGGACCAATCGGGTGTCAAGCCACGAATCGAGTGTCATTAATACCGATGAGAGAAATAACCATCATATCACTACAAATCGTGACCATCGAATTATAAGTTACAAACATATATAGTAAAGAAAAACACTTTACCTAACTCTAAACTAGACTAAGTTATTCTTAACTATTTCCCATGTGTCAGAATATCCTATCTTGAATTCACCTATTTATAGATAAGTAGCATGCTCTTCAATTCGCCTATATATAGAGCTACTGGTTTTTGGTCACTCTATAAATAGGTGAATTCAAGAGCATGTTGTTGATATCACACATTCTAGGACTTGGTCCTCAACTCTTGCCGAAGATGCTCAGAAGACTAAGCACCACATTTGTTTGGAGGTGTCCAAGGTCATTGCTAGGGTTAAGCATTTCCATCACCGCAAATTTAGGGAAGTTGTTGAGATCTAGAAAAAGTCTTATATGACAAATAGAGATGATGGGTGGAAAATTAGTAGGTGTTGAATGTTGTCCTTGTGCTCCTACTATTGTTCCTTTTACTCCTCCCTTGGTTTGTTGTCTTTCTTTATTTTGATTCATTTTTCCTTTTCATCTATTGTGTTTTTGTATTTATTCTCTCCCTCTATATATATTTATTATTATTATTACTATTATTTATTATTATTGTTTATTTATCCTTTTATTTGTTGGTTGATTAGCAGTGTTTTTGTATTTATTCTCTCCCTCTATATATATTTATTATTATTATTACTATTATTTATTATTATTGTTTATTTATCCTTTTATTTGTTGGTTGATTAGGATTAATAATAATTTTTTATTATACAGTTAAAAAGGGGGAAATCGAGTTATTAATATTTTCTTAAAATTCAATTTTATTATTTTTTAGTAACTATTTATGGTTTGGAGCAGCTTAATCATCATTCTAGTATTTCGAAAGGCCTTGGTGGATGTGATTTTTTGATATTTTTTATCTTCTTTTATTATTTATAAAATTTGTTTCTAATTCTATTGATTTGGATTATTAGTAATTTGTATTATATAGTTAAAAAGGTAAAATCTAGTTATTAATATTTTCTAACTTTCAATTTTATTATGTTTTACTAAATTTTTTATAATTTAAAGCCGCTGAATCATCATTTTCTGAACTACATTAAAAAAATATATAATATATTTTAAATTATTAATGTTAATATTAATAAATAAATAATAATAAACATAATTGATATAATGTATCAACTCTCATTGAATCCATAAATTAAACTTATTAAAGTAAAAATATATATAACATTTAGATTATATTAAATTAGAAAACTTTCCATTACAAAATCAATGCACATGCATTCTTATAAAAAGAAAAATACATATCTCAAAGTGATGATAAGTACAGATCTCAAAGTGCAAAGACAAAGAACTTTTACATCACGAAATCAATGAAAGATTAACATAGCATCTGTATAAAGAAAATGCATATAAACGTGAAAGTGGAAAATAGAAGAATTTTTCCATCCCTAAATCAATATAGGTTTAACATAGCATCCTCCCAAAGGGATACATCGAAATAACAAGCATTTTTCCATCGCTAAATCAATGAAAGTTTGACATAGCATCCTTATTAAGGGATACATTGGAATAGTAGAAGCATTTTTACATCACGAAATTAAGTTTAATGTAACATCTCTATCACAATAAGGTTGAACAGGTTCAGCAATTATTTTTAAGAAGAAATATGCTACTAATGAGTCTTTGGTCGCATTATAGCAGCAATAAAAGTCTGGTCCGTGACTTTAACAAAATAGACAAGTTGTGTAGCATTCAGCCCTATGAGAGATAAGCCGTGACTGTAGAGCCATAACTATATGAATATGAACAATCCATAATGAGCTTACAGAAAGAACTGAACTTTTGATGCCGCTGTTTCAAGGAAAGGGGTTAGAAGAGCCAATAGGGCTGCATCTCGAGCGCTCACCGAATCGACGGAAAGGACAACTACATACCTGGAATGATACATGCAATTAAACTTCACTGAAGGAATGAAGCTAAACTTTACTGGATCGCAGAACTGAAAGTATTCGAAAATTCGATAGCACGCTGGAAATAATCCGTTTTCCAATAGACCCAGCCTACGGAGATCCTACAAACATTCCACCGTTACGAAACCCCTCTGCAGTCATTCACTAGAACTCAGGCGTTAGAAAACATGCTTCCCGAACCAAACAATGGACCTCACCGTTTTTTAATGTGTACATAACCCTCGGAATGGACTTTGTGAGCATGTTACCAAGTTCAAATTTGGATTTGACTAGATACATAAATAATTAATCAGTTTAATGCATTTATTGTCATTTAAAACTTTCTTTTACACTTATTTACACTTTTATTTCATGGTTTTTTAAAAACTTTCTTTTACAGTTATTTACACCTTCATTTTATGATCAACTTAATTTATAATGAACTAGCAACTTTAATAAGTGAGTAGCAGGTATTAAGCAGATTAAATATAGAATATCAATACATAATCATCATGCACATAGACAAGAGATATAAGTGGAAACCCATAAGGGAGAAAACCACATATTATTATTGTTGTGATGCAAAGACAAGATCGAGCTCCCTCTCACCACTGATTTTCTATAGGCTTCAACCTACAGGAGCCTACTACCTCAAATTCTGCAAGCTACAACTTGTAAGGAAGCTTCAAATCCCATCTATTATATGTAGGCTACAACCCACATGAGGCTCCTACCTCATCCAACTCCAACTGGACATTTATCAAACTATAAAGTGAAATGGAAGCAGCAACTCCAATGCTTTTTCTCTATGCTACAAATCACAGGAGGCTCCTACCTCAACCAGCTACAACTGGACATCTATCAAGCTACAACTTGAAATGGAAGCACTAACTCCCATGTATTTTCTGTAGGCTACAACCCACAAGAGGCTCCTACGTCAACCAACTATAACTGGACATCTATCAAGCTACAACTTGATATGGAAGCACCAACTTCCTCACACTTCAATAAATTCATATGCTGATTTACCTGGATATCAGCTCTGTTTTCCTCCATCTTCACTGCTATCTTTCGAGCCTTCATATATGCTTCATATCATCTATGGATCTACACAGCTCCTCTTTCTGCTCTCTCACATTCTTCCACTTTCTCACCTCTTTAAGCATATTACAATAACATCATTTATAGAGATCACCTCATAGTTGTTTGCATTCCATATGGGAGTATGGAATGAACAGGTATGACTCTTTTCCTTCCACCTTCTCATCTTCTTGCTCATCATTTGAGGAGGTTACAACATTGTCTACTCATTTTAGAATTAAATTGGAGTTTTTCTTTGCCTACGGAGACTTGCCTTTGGATAAAAAACAATATAAAAATAAATAATAAATTTTCAGTTACAATGAATTATTTACTCGGGCCATCAGTTTCTTCACTTTGTTGTGTTTTTGTCCTCTTTTGCTTGTTGTCCTTGTGCCTTTTCTATTTATGCAATTTTATTCCAAATTTGTCGCATAATTGCCATGTTTCTTCTATTACTTGTGACTTTTATTTTGCGTTCAACCTTTTCATCTACTCGTGTTGTCGCACCACTGTTCTGCCCGTCTTCCTTGTCCTTTGAATTGCATTTAGATTCCTTTGTGACCTATGGGATATGGCCCACATACAACTCCCTTTATACATACAGTGGATTACAAATATGGGCTTTAATCAGCAGACATATGTTTAAATGATCAACAACGCATATATATTTAACATACATATGATTAGCAATCAACAACATAAACTTTAAAATATGGTGCATATTACATACACATCACAAGGGCTTGTAGGGTCCCACAACACAGTGACCAATCACACTGCATCGCATTTTACTTGCCCGCAAGTTTTAACGTTTTGGAATAAATGTATCTCCCATTTTCTGCGATATGCGATTGCATCGAGCTTACTGTGCGAATTATTAAGTACAAACCATGAAATCTACAGTGTGCGCTCATGTGCAATGCCGACATGTAGTCTCCCCTCGTCGCATTGCATATTCCAATCTTTACCGCATCACAAACAATTTAAGTTATCGTGTGATGCCTTAGCTCTATCCCCTATAATTTGCGATGTGCGTTTTTACGATTTTCCGTGCACTGTTGATGTGCGCCCAGATCTAACAGTCCTTATGTGATCACACTTCGCACTTTATAAGATTTAGTTTGTGGTTGCCCTCTATTTATTCCAACCTGCGATATTGAGCAGTGCTGACACGTGTCCCTTCTCCACTTCGTGTTGCACAAAGAATAACTTATCTTGCGACGCCTTATTGATATCCTTTAAGCACTGCGATGTGCAATGTTGCGTTGTCCTGCCGTGTGTCCCTTCTTCACTTCGCATCGCAATTGATTTAACTTACATTGTGATGCCTTAATACTTACTCGCCATACTTTGCGATTTGCGCTTTTAATCTCCACCGCTGTGATCATCACCATTGATCTGCCTAGATCTACGGTCCTCGTTGCTGCTTGCAATTCGATTATATTTCTGCCCCGCTTATCTTATGATGAATCATATCTATCCAATTCTTACTTTTGTTTTTGTGATCTAATCTGTGCTGTCAGCTCGCCTTTGCGCGGATCTTCTTCACCTCTTCTGCCTGCTTTGATCCAGGTCATCCATCTCTCGCCTTTGCTTTTGTGATCTAATCCTGACCATCCATTCACCTACCTTGGAATTCTTGAAAGAAGTCTCTACCTTAGTTGATTTTTCGTTTGTTTACACTGTCCCACTCTGTGACTCTGCCTCTTGTTGCTCTCGCCTCTACCTCTCGGCTCTTGCCGCTCTCGCCTCTTCATGGTTCTGCTATGTGCAGGATCTCTCGTCCTTGCTGTGTCTAGAAAATATGATTGCCTTCAGCTGTCTCTGCCGCTTTGCTATCTCTGCTCCATTCTCTGCCTGTGCTACATTCGTTGCCTCTACTATCTTTGCTTCTTTTTTTCCACTGCTTCCTTTGGTGCCTTCTTAGTTGCATTCACTACCTTCGCTACATTCATTGCCTCTCTACATTTGTTGCCTCTCTGCTTTCATTGCTTCTCTTCCTTTTTTGCTTAGTTGCATTCGCTGCCTCTCTGATTTTTCTGCCTCTATGTTTCCTTTGCTGCCTCAACTGCCTCAGCTCCTTGTCTTCCTTTCTTCTTAGCTACATTCGCTTCTTTGTTGCCTCTGTTGATAGTATAATTTTGTTCATTGCCTTTCTGCTACTCCTCTTCCTCTCTTTTACGCTTTCTTACTACATTGTTGCTTGATCTGCTCATTTTCCTTATTGCTGGTTCTTCTCTACTCCTTTGCCTTAATGATAGTTCAGGTGCTTCTCCTTTGTGCTCCTTTGCCATCAATTACAATATTTCCAACAATAATTCAATTTAAAATGAAATAAAATAACATAATTAATCATTTTAATTATCAATATGTCCACGGGTTTGGAAATACATTGATTAATGTTGTTAAGGCACTCCTTGATGTCAAGTCAAGGGTTCAATTCCCGGAAATTGCTACCATGGTGTTTTAAAACACTCCTTGATGTGAAATTGAACGAAAACAAAAAGTGTTGTTGAAATTGTTAGTGAAAGACTGCATTATCCATCAAATAAGTGTAAATCAACAAACAAGATCTACACAACCCTCAAGGATATGTACTAGATTAGAAACACAATGATAATGTTAATTTATTTAGATATCAAACATCATTGGATCATACACCAACTAGATGTGAAATCTGCATTTTTAAATCGGGAATTGAAATAATAAGAGTATTTTGAGAAACCTGAGGGGTTTTTTAAACATAGGGAGGAACATTTAGTCTGTAGATTGAAGAAAGCATTGTATGGACTAAAACAGACACCCAGCTCATGGTATGAAAAAGTTGAATCATTTTTCATGTAGCATCGTTAGAAAAGAAGCAAGAATGACCCTAATCTGTATACCATGTTTGATAAAGAGGGGAAAATTGTTTTGATTTCTTTATATATAAACGATGTTATTATTACAGAAAATTCTCAAGAACTCATCAAGGAAATCAAAGAGCACATGTCACAGGTTTTTGAGATGAAACACCTTGGAGAGCTACACTATTGTTTGGGTCTTGAAGTGTAGAGGGATTCTAGCCGGAACTTTTGGTCATATGGTAAGTATTTCAGGAGTTTAGTCAAAAAGTTTAGGATGGATTGGTGCAAAGCTGAAACAATGCCTTTACAGTAAAATACCAAACTTCAGAATGATGATGGTTCTAAGGAGGAAGATGCAACATTGTATACATAACTGGTTTGGAGTCTAATTTATTTCACTACAACTAGCTCGGATTTGGCTTATGCAGTTAGTGTATTGAGCCAGTTCATGTCAAAGCCTCTTAAGAGTCATTAGGTTGCAGTAAAAGGCACCTTAAGGTATCTCCAAGGAACCTTAGTCTTTGGCATTATATATACGGATTCATGTGATGTTGAATTGATAGGTTTTTCATTGGGATACAAATTTAGATGATAAAAGATCCATATCAGGTTATGTATTCATCGTTGGGTCTGCGGTCATTGCATGGAGCAACAAAAAACATAACACAGTATCCTTGTCTTCAGCAGAAGTTGAGTATCAAGCAATGTGTGCAACAACATGTGAATAATTTTGGTTAAGGAGACTTCTCCATGATGCTGGAGAAGAACAAAAAGATGCAACAGTTATCATATGTGACAACCAAAATTCCATCAAACTTACAAATAAACGAGTGTTTCATAGAAACAAAAAGCATATTAATACCCAATTCATTTTGTTAGGGAGAAGGTTTAGTCAAAGGAAATCCATATTGAATATTGTAATACATGTGACAATGTTGCTAATATTTTCACTAAACCTCTTGGTAGAATCAAGTTTGAAATGTTTAGGGAAGTTATAGGTATAATTGTGAACCCATTTCTCCATTAAGGGGGAGTATTGTAGATAATGGAGAAATCTAATTTAGAGAGGGTCGATTCACCAAAACCTTAGATTAGGAATTAGTTCATAATTCTTAAGTATTTGTTTTAACTTTCCTATGTGCATTTAAATTATATATTCATGGTTTGTAGTGTGATTTGATGTTGAGTTTTTTGCAAATGTAGTCTCCACATGAAGCTCCTCAGATGTGAGCTACCGAGTTTAATCAATAATTTGATTCTTCAGTTTTTATCATAGCTCTAGATCTACCATGCCATCAAATATGTTAAAATGCAAACCTCTTTTAGAGAAAATAGAGATTTGATCCCTCTTGACACCTAGTAAATATGAAATTAAAATGAAACTAAGATAGTAATATTATTTTGTTAATTTTTATTTTGTAATAATTTAGTAACAATATTTCATTGTTTTAAAATCTATGTAATCATTCACATAATAAAAATATCATGTTTTATCTATCACAATAACAAACATTTTACTATGTCATTTGTAAACTAATTGTCTCAAATATTATTTTGTTAATTGTTATTTTATAATAGTTTAGCAACAATACTTCAATGTTCAAAAACTTGTCTAATCATTCACATAGAAAAAATATCATGTTTTATCATCACAATAACAAAAATATAGCTATGACATTTGTAAACTGATTGTCTCAAATAATATGTCGATATGTGAATATCCTAAGATAACATGGGGCACTACATATTGCGTCTTCACCATCAACAATAACCATATATTTTTAGGTTGAAATATTTCAATATTATCAACTTAGTGTATGAGGTAACGTTTATGTGATTTCAAAAGGGTTGAAGATATATATTTTCATTTTACACATTTATTATTGAACTTCTTTATTTAATACTCAATATTCTCAACTTAGTGTATGAGGTAGCGTTTATTTGCATTGAAAAATGTTGAAGATGTATATTTTCATTTTACACATTTATTATAGAACTTATTTGTTTCAATACTTTATATCTTCTTTGTGGATTTATATATATGACAAATACTTGCAAATGATGTAGGAAAATCATAGGTTAATATTTACGTAATGAAAATAAATCACATATCAACATGTTTTGCATGTTTTGCAGCTAATCTTTTCGATTATAGACAATTAATTATCTCATATACTTTCCAATATCATATATATTTATATTCTTATTAAATTTGTTTGGGAATTGTCACGATATAACATGCAATGACATAGTGGAATTCATTTTTCGATTTAAAAATTTCAAGAAAAATAACCACTCGCTAAAAACTGGTATACTAGTATAATAACATATAAGATTAACTTAATAAATGTATATCAATCATGACCTTTACCTCATCAAATTCAATGTTCTTCATTAAGATAATTGAAGGGAGGAATTAGTCAATACCTTTGGTCAAATTCCCCTAGTTATATAGGTAGTTGTTGTGACACTCTTGGTATGTTACACCTTGATTTTTTAAATGTAATGATACTCTAAATTGTAAATGAGTATATTTTTATGTAATGTCCGGAATAGTGGGACCACAGATTCTTGACCTAAGAGGAAAGAGAAATGATAAACTGAGGGGTAAGATGACACTTTTAATTAATGTTATGGTGCAAATAATAAGAAAAAGAAGAGGAGGTGTTCAAGAGGAACATGAAGAGACACCCTAAGGAAATTATAAAACGAAAATCGCATAACAATGTTGGGGTTGGATTTTATTCTTGAGAAAACATGTAAGAAGTGTTGCAGATACATGCAAAGTGTAGTGAATGAATTCCCTGGAAGATAAGTTGTGGCCTATAAGAGCTCGAGAAATTATGAGGAAGACGAGAATTAGTGCTTGCCAAGAATTGATTGAGAAAAACAATCAGGGTTCTTTCTGAAGAATTTAATAAAAAAAAAATTTTATAACCAATCCATGTCCTCTTTGAGATGAGCATGACCTACTATTGAAAATGTTGAAAAATTCCCCTTAGATCGTGGATTTGGCCAGGGGGTGACCACTGCTAGTGATTTTGGATGCAATGAGTCTAAGTTTTAGTGGAAAATTGAAGTCATGCCTTCAGTTTGACCATTAGTTTGATTCTAAATGAATGCATTTAGTTGAGAGATATGAAACTAAAGCTTACCCTTATTGATTTCAATGTGTATCTTTGAGAAATGTTACATGGTTGTAGGATGTTGGTGCATGATTTTTACTAACTGAAATTCTTGAATGTTTTGTTGTTATTATTATGTTTTTCTGTCATGTGTTTGTAAGTTAAATATCTAGAGTTTGCTTATAATGCATGTGGACATCTTGTCTATGTTTTATGTGTTGATAACTTTCTTAGATCTATAGCAAGCGATGTCATTCTCCTTTGTGGAAATGAGAGGTTGAATCCTTGAATATATTCTCAAGAAAAGTGGATTATTTTTGTGTCTATTTTGAGAATGAAAATTTCTATAAAGGTATATGCATGGAAAGAAAGAAAATATCTATTAATTCAATTGAATGGATACATTAAAATAATTTGGCTATCACACCTTGTTTAAAAATTGTAAGCTCAGGAGGAGTAGCTTTGTTTTGTGTGTGTGTGTGTGTGTGTGTGTTTCCAAACTATATCAAGATTGCATAAGTTCATAAGAGATAAATATTTGGGGTGTATATACATGTACCTTCGCCTATGTATAAAGGTGTAAGGGCTGAGCTGAGTCTTGCAAATCTTAGGAAGGATAACATTGGGCCTAATTACTCACTTACACACACACACACACACATATCCATGGTTGAGGCTCGTTGAAAAGTATAAGAGAAATGTGGAAAAGGTATGCATAAAAGACTACGTATTCATATTCTCCATTGTAGAATGCACAATGCTTGGAGTCTATAGGATTTCGGACCAATGGGTTTATAACCTCATATGTACTTATAATCAGGTGCCTTAACCTAGCACACAAGTAGAAGTGACTTGGGCCATTTGTTGCCATGACACATTTCCAAAATTGGATGAAATCATATGTTTTACTACATAGGTTTCAAATGGGGGAATTGCTCGAAACTCCTAATATTTAAATTTCGGGGTGACATGGCATCTGTGAACCCTAAAAAATTAGGATATCTGCGAAGGGGGTTGGATGACTTAGGAAGAATGTGGTTTATATTTATATTTATAATATTCCAAGGGAGTGAAAGGTGTGACTATAGCACTATATAGGTAGACTTGGTCAGCCATCCTCATCACCCCGAAGTTTTGAGACATGGGAATCTTGAAGATTTCAAATAAGGTACTGAAGGGAAAACTCCATGGATTTTATCCATTAGATGACATGGTTTTTAGGACCTTGTGCTCATAAACCTATGAAATAAGGTGAAAAACAACAAGTTTCTTTATCATATGGATGACACAAAATATGAGGAGTTGGAGGTATACTCGGACTAGGCCATGAGGGAATTCAATGTAACCCCAATGATTTGAAACCATGACATCACCCCAATGAATATATATTATGAGGTCACCCTTAAATATAGACCCTCAAAGTTTTGAGAGGAGGTGAAGTTGATATCGCCATGATTTTATTTGTGAGGTGATGTGGCAATGGTGGAGCCCACGTGCATAGGAAATGAAACTCATGGGTGGAGGTCAAACCTCAAAAAACTAGTTCTAAATGTACCCAGTGGATTGATCCGGCAACATGGTAGAGTGGGGTATCCATGTAACCCAAAAGGTTCTTCCTTGGACGTTTCAATGGGGATTGTGAAGGAAATCTCGTGGATTTTATCATCGAGGTGAGGTGGTGCAGAGGGGCCATGTGCCTCATATCTATTATACATGGTATGTATATTCTTAGGTCTCATGAACCATCAAAAGTGGGCTTTGCATACGTGGCTCTGACATGAACATATCGATAGCTACCATCTTGGAAATGACTTGGATTCCCATGTGGGCACCACATGGGTATCACGTAGGTGCTGCGTGGTAGGCCAAAGTGATGTCGCGTTGTCTAATATGCCAAGATTTGAGGGTTTATATCCTTTGACCCATGAGTTAGATTGACTAAAATTTTATACCATTGGAAAGGTCTCGACTATACAACTGCAAGAGTGTTGTCCATTTTAAGTTTTGAAGAGTTTAAAACCATACCATGGTGATCGGGTTAACATAGTAACTTCCCTCTTTCAACCGTAATGGGGACTATGGGTGGTAGTGATCTAAATGAGGTATGTTAGTATTGATGTGCTAATTCCTCTTTCATATTTTGTAAATAATGACTTATATGTGCTTAAGGATTCAAGTTCTCTTGTAAGTGATTTAGTATCATGAGTGATTTTTATGAACAATTTAATGTAAAATAAATATTGAACATCAACAAATAAAATTACAGGAAATCACCATACAACACATAAAAACAAGGATTTGATGAAGGAGTTTAGACCTTTTGAGCTACATCTCCTTGGTCCATATTCCACGGCTTGGGCCTCTATATTATCCTCAAATTTACAAAATTGTGTGTTTACAATGCTTTTATGCTCCTCAAACCTACACCAATGAGTTCAAAATGCCCAAAAATGATTCCTTGGGCTTTTTCTTCTTCTGATTTGGTCGAAAACTGATTGAGTTATGACCTCCAATAGTTTTTCCACAATTTCTTGCCTAAATTTAGCCAAATGGATCTAATTGGGGCTAGTTGGTGCCAAAGTAGTAGTTTTGACAAGATTAGGGGACCACTAAACTAATCTACATTAAATAAACTAACCTGAATTAAATTTAATTAATCATTCTTAGTGCTTAATCTACGCTTATCGATAACTCTGAATTAGATTTAAGCAATGAGGATTAGAGGTTAATAAATTTTGGATTAATGTTCAAACTTCGTGCTTAGGGATAAGAACTTAGTGCTTCGCTGGTGGTTTTGAGTTCAGATTCATATGCTGGCGGTTGGCCCCCAATCCCATCGTCGGTGCAACATTGAAAATTAAAATATATGTGGGCAAGTAGTATGGTTAAGATCGGATGTGTGGCATAGGTGGTGGTATGTGGTGCTGGTGGGGCGGAGGTCCTATGTTCGACCCCCACCAGTCCTTCGGGTCCTTCAACAAAATTTTTACACAACCATGGGGAGGCATGTGGCGGCCCGAGGCCAAGCCACATTCCTCCTCATTATTTTCCCACACTTTAACCAATAATAACATGCCAACGAACAAAAATTCAAACCAACCGGATGTTTCCACTTGGCAGTCCCACATTTGACAGATGAAATTGACCAAATTTGACCTTGCTTAGTCAACATGCCATGTCACCAGTAAAAACTGTTTATTGGCTATCTGTCTGCATTTTTTTTCCAAGTTTTTTCTATTTATGAAAACAGATAGAACTCATTTTTCAAGCCACACAGATTCCATTTCATGTAGAATTTATTGCACCAGATTCAAAACCATGAGCACTATGTAGTCGTTCAAGTTTTAAGTCATTCTGAGAACTTTGATTTTTTAGCATAATTCTAAGAACCTGATCATTCCTCTGCACTAGAAGCTTTTGGACCCCAAAATATCTTTCATTATTAAACATCTCGATGAGGGAACAATTACGTCACCCTTCCAGTCCCAAGGCCACTAGAATTTGGCTAATTTTAACAATTTGAGCTTTTCATAAAAAGTAATATTTTTCTTAATTCTGGAGACTCTATCCTACTGTTGTAGACACCGTCATGCTGAAATTTCCTATAATTTGTAGAACAAAAATTTTTCCTTGAAGAAACAAATTTGTTTCCACCTCAGTCGTTAATCAATTGAAACTCAAACAATTTCTCACTTCGAACATTATCGACATGGCAATTTTTAGCTTTTCTTGCCATGTACTTGTGTTGAATTTTGACCAACTATTTCTGCCATTGCCATGTACCATTTTGAAACCAAAAAAAGTACTTTTGGAACCTATGCCTTCTTTGTCAATTTTTTTTGGCACTTTTTATTTGAATTTTACACTCTCTTGCACTAGTATCTTGTTCCCATCACTTTTCAACACTGATGTGGACTGTTGCAAATCTTTCACATCATGTTTACCTATTTTCAAAAGCAACATGTTAGAGCCCTGAAACATCTTATTACAAACATTATCAACTTTAATGAAATAATATTATTCATTTGATGCATATTTTTGAAAGGTCTCATTCAAAACATCACTATGCTTGAACATTTAGAAGGCCAAATTTTGACTTGCATTCACTATTCTCTTGATGTATCCTACATGTATAAGAGACAAACTCATCTTCTTCTTATGCGCTCTAACTTTGTATTCAATTCCATTCTTGAACAAGTGGTACTTATTCTCATGGTGATGAAATACCACCCTCATATCATAAATATAAGGACTTCCCAAAAAATACCTGAAATCTTAAGAGGAACGACATCAAGTTCAACTTCATCAACAAAGTTTGAACTGATTGCAAACCTTAGGATGCACTTCCTTGTTACATGCAATTTTTCGTTCTTACATATCCAACCTAAAGGATAAGGTCTTGTATGTGTAATAGTTCCTAGATTTAACCTCTTAACTAAGTCTTCAGAAATAAAATTAGCTTCAGAACCACTATCAAATAGTGTGCTTATTTTGGCATGAATATGAAAGAGTTGAATTCTTGTATCTTCATCTTGAGTTACATTAGAATAAATTGAGGAACTAGTGCTTTTTATGTTCTTACCTTTCAAACCCATTGTTGTAATCTTATTTTTTATCTCCCAAATCTGAACCTAAGTCATGTTCACTGATTGCAATTGTTTTCTCCTTCTCTTCTGTTTTAAGTTTGTTTGGCTTCAACTATGGATAGAGTTTCCAAAAATGGTCTTCATCATGGCCATTTTTCGAAAAATGTTTACTTGTGAGTTTGTCTTTCTCTATTTTAGTAGAAACATTTTTCTTTCCTCTTCCATTAAAATTACCCTTTCTTTTACCTTCATACTCAAGGAAAATATCAATTTTCTTATCGGCACTATGTTTCCCTCTTACTTCTAGATGTGTATCTTGGATGCAAACCTCATATAAGTTTTTGGGATTGAACATGAGAATAGCATGTCTAATATATTTGTGCAAACCCCCAATATAATTTAACAAAGTTTCTTGAGAAGAAAAATTGACACCCAAAATTAGTGTTGTTCTCCTAAACTCAAGTGGATAATTTGTAACACTTTGTCCCTTTAGTTGTATAAAATTATAACAATCCATAATAGCTTTTTTCATGTAAGCTAGAGGATAGAATTTACTTTTAATGGAAGAAATAAAATTAGAACAATACATTGGGACCTTATCGTGGTTTTTAATCTCATATTGCGTCGTTGCTTCCCACCATACAAGTGTTTCTCCCTCCATTCTCAAGGAAGCCAATTGAATCCTTATGTCATCCTCTTGAAGATTCTGAATTATATAATAAACCTCAAATTGATGAATCCAATTATCTATTTTCTCTTCATTTACTTTGCCATTATACATCGGTAGCTCAAATTTGACATCAAGTTTAAGTAAGGGTGATTTACCAGTTCCCTTTGAAGTATGTGGATGAACAGATTGAAAGGTTGTGGTAGTGGAACATGATGAAGAGGAAGGTGAAGATGGTGGTGAGGATGATGGTGGAGTAGATGGTGGTTTCCTACCATCTCCATGCCCTCCTTCTCCTAAAGAACCCTCTCCTCTTGGAGGCCTATAATTTTCTCCTTGCATCCTTAAATTCCTCTCCTCATAGAGGACCTTTACCATCTTATTCATATCAAAAAAATTATTTTTGAATGTGTTGGGTTGTATTAATCACCATTGAATGACTAAAAAGTACACATAAATTATCAATCCAGGGACGTCATTTATTCCAATGATAGTTTCACTATTTGTGCCAATACACTCAACTGGAAGTAACTCCAATTAAAATAAATCATTGTTGAAGTAAATGTTGGAAGTAAATCACTCATATAGAAATAAAATGATCTACAATACTGGAATCAAACTTCAATTAATCTATTCTAGCGCGCCACACAATAAGTACCCAGCTGGTGTCTCTAATGTCATATGTGTAATAGCATACAAAGTATTGAAACTGAAGAAGATATATTCAGAGATGAAACAATAGAAACACCACCTTTACTGATACATAAAACAAAATACAAAAACATATACACAGCTACCTTAACCACTGTAATTCCTGATAAGAAGGAGGGCCCTTCCTCCCTAGTAAGGCACGGGTAGAGAAAAGAACTTAATGGAAACTGCAATGAATAACGCATGTAACAACAATGACAGGAGAAAAATTACAGAGCGAAAATAATGTTGTTCTCCGCTAACCTTTCAACCTCTAGGGTCGGGAACTATATAGTGGTTACATCTCAGAAAATCAAGGGATACATCATTCATGAGAATCTTATGAGTCTCATGCTGGTCGAAATAGAATACATATAGTTAAAACTACTTCTTAATAAAAGTTTGACTAGAAAATTGTATATTACAACAAAAACCGCCCATAGGGTATTATCCAAAAATACAATGCTAAACAACTTCTACATCTATCGCAATAAAACCACAGATGTAGTGTAACAACTAAAGGATAGGTTAGCAACAAGTGTTGACAAGATCCAATTAGTGGTACAACTATATCAGTAGTTCGCCAACGGGTCTGTAACATCAGAGTGTAACAACAGTTTCTCAGCGGCTCTGTAATAGCAAGGTGTAATAACATCGCTCACTGTAACAGTACACCCTTAAGTGCTCCCGTGTAACTCGTGCTTGGGATCTTTGGTGCTACAAATGAAATCTGGAAAGACAACACAAAGAACATATGTCTTCTCGAAACATTCATCCTCAATTAGTCATAAAAATGCACGATATATCATTATAATTTATGAAATGGCATAGTAATGAAAATAAGGTGAAACAACACAAGTTAGGATAGCAAGGTAGGAAAAAGAGGAAAAGATAGTCCCATTAGCTATAGTCATGAGGAAAAATAGGGAAAACAAATGTAGGAAAAGTGTGCAAAACTGGCACCCAACATTTCCCCCCTGTAAGTTTTAACCCTGAATAGAAATTATCTGCAAACGAATCTTAAAACAAAAAATAAACAATAGCGAGAACATAAACATGTAAAATAGATATACATAGATATTTTCCCCTGGATCACAAATTGGGATGACCAGATTTAATTTTAATTATATTCCTTTTAGTGTTACAACACATATATATATATACATGCCGAAGCATACATAAATCCCAATCCACTAACCCTGGATTAGAACATAACCGTAGTTCCCTTGACCGGATCTTCAAAATATCAGGGCCGAAAACCATCATCCCCAAAAACCATGTGCAAACCCATGCATAAAACCATGGCTGGGTCCACCTATGGGTGGGTCCACACACCAAAAAAAAGTTCCCGGGGCACTACTCCCGACCCTGACAGGGGGGGATATCGCCCCCCTTGTAACCCCCCTCATTGCGCCCGTCGCAACGTACAACGCATGGGACTAGTCATGGAAAGAATATAACACATACCCAACATTCTCCCACTTGTTTTTTTCTTTCCGTAGGGGGCCACAGGAGAGCTTAGTCAGTATCCTAGATCTACAACACCCATTGTTTCTCTACACCAAGAGAACTTCTGAGTGGTCATGGATTTTGTCAATACATATGCAACATTATTCAAAGTGTCCACCTTTAATAGAAACACCCCTTTATCCTCAACCATATCACTCAGAAAGTGATATTGAACATCAATTTGTTGTCTTTGAATGACAAGCAGGGTTCTTAGCTAAGAAAATTGCACTTTGGCTATCACAGTCTATCCTTATAGCTTGTTGCACCAACCCCACGCTCGAACACAATCTCTACAACCAAACTTCTTCCTTGCTTGCATGAGTGACTGCCATGTATTCTACCTATGTAGTTGAAAGAGCCACTACAGACTGTCTTTTACTCATCCTGTTGACTGCACCTCCAAATAGGCTAAACACTTACCCACTTGTATATCTTCTTTGGTCCAGATCTCCAGCCTAGTCTGCATCAAAAAAACCACGAATTTCCAACACTCTTTCCAATCTTGGTGTTCCTTGGTAGCACAAGTCATAATCACTACAGCCACGCAAATATCTGAAAACCCGCTTCACCGTTGTCCAATGCTCCTTCCCTAGGTTTGACACAAACCTGCTCAATACTCCCAGTGCATGTGTAATGTCTGGTCTAGTACAGACCATTGCATACATCAAGCTACCCACTACAGTTGCATATGGAACACAGGACATATCTTCCTCTTCTTCTTGTGTCTTGGGAAACTGTTCAGCAGATAGCTTTATACCTACAGGAATAGGAACCTTCACTGGTTTACTATCCTGCATATTGAATTTCTGCAATATAGTCTCGACATACTTCCTCTGGTTTAACCAAAGCTTCCTCTTTGCCTGATCTCTCTTAATTTCCATGACCAAAATATAGTTTGCAGCACCAAGATCCTTCATGTCAAATTTGGAGAACAGTTGGGTCTTCAAATCTTGGATAATTTCTTTTTCATTTCCAATCAACAACATATCATCCACATACAAGACCAAATAAATAACACGGTCACCAATTAATTTAAAATAAACACAGTGATCCTCCTTGCTTCTAGTGAAGCCAAGTCCCCATATATAGGTATCAAATTTCTGATACCACATCCTTGGTGATTGTTGTAACCGATACAGAGATTTCTTTAACATGCATACCGGTTCTTTCTTCCCCTTCATAAAAAAAACCTTCAGGTTGTTTCATGTAGATCTCCTCTTCCAGATCCCCATGAAGAAATGTTGTCTTCACATCCATCTGTTCTACCTCAAAATCAAATGCAGTAGCAACAAATAAAAGTAATCTAATAGAAGTAACTTTTGCAACATGAGAAAAAATATCACCAAAATCAATTCTCGGCACCTGGGAATAACCTTTTGCTACCAACCGAGCTTTGTATTTCTCCACCTTTCCTTATACATTCATCTTCTTCTTAAACACCCATTTTCTCCTGATGGGCTTCCTTCCAGTCGACAACTCCATTTTTCTGAGGTGTGTATGGAGTAGTATTTTGTCGTGCTATACCACACTTCTTACTGAACTCTTCAAATTCCTTCTTGCAGAACTACCCACCATTATCTGTCCTTAGCACCTTTATCTTCTTCTCTGTCTCGTTTTCCACTAGAGCCTTAAATTCTTTAAATCTGTCAAAGACTTCAGATTTCTTCCTCAAGAAATAGATCCATGTATTCCTTGAGAAGTCATCTATGAATGAATCATAGTACACAGAATTACACAGTGATGGAACCCACACAGGTCCAAACACATCACTGTGCACAAGCTCTAATATCTTGTTCGCCCTCTTAGCACCAGAAGGAAAAGTCACTCGATTATGCTTCCCATATAAAAAATGTTCACAAAAATCAAAATCCAGAGATCTATTAGACATACCTTCTACCGTACCATTTCCATGCAGTATCTGAAGGCCCTTCTCTCCAATATGTCCAAGCCTTTGATGCCATATCATGGTCTTTTCTCCAAAGACCGTTAAGCTTTCCGCTGCACTTTCGAGAACCACAGAACTTTTGCACCCATCAATAAAAGTGTTGCCCTGAAGCTTGTACATATTTCCAATCCGAACTCCCCACATTTATACCAGTGCTCCCCGAACCATCTTAGAGGTATCTTTCTCGAACACTGTTTTTATACCTGCATCATTTATCTTGCTTACATAAATCAGATTTCTGTCCAATGTAGGAATTTGCATAACACCAAGAAGTGTTATAATCCTTCCACCTTGCAGCTTCAGCTTAACTTTTCCACAGCTGACGATTCTGGTCTTCCTATCATCACCCAAGCAGACATCACCGCCATCATATTTCTAATACTCACAGAACCACTCCCTATGGGGAGTGAAGTGAAAGGATGCACCCCAATCAATCAACCATGAATCATGATCTACATGTGTATTTGAAGAAGAAGCCAAATACACATCCCCACCTTCATCCAAGGTGGTTTTTTCCTCTCTAGAAGGAGCATCATCAAATCCCTTTCCTTTCTCAGAAGCTCTAGATCTGCAGTCCTTTTTGTAGTGCCCTTCTTTTCCAGATTTCCAGCACACCTTTACAAACTTTCCAGGAGATTTAGATCTCCCACTTGAAACCTTATTATTGCTTCTATTCTGGGACCTTCCTTGTAAAGATAAGGCATCTCCATTCTGACCCTCCATATTTCTCCGTCTCATTTCCTCCGACAGCAAGGCTGAGACAATGTCATCAAAATTCAAGGTAGTTGTATTTCTACCTATTGCAATAACAAAACTATCCCACGAGTCTGGTAGAGAACATAACAAACTGATCCACTTATCTTCATTTGAGATTTTAGTATCAATAGATGACAACTGACTTACCACAATATTGAAGGAATTCAGATGCTCTGTCACTGAGTCTCCATCCTTCATCCTCGGGTTATACAACTTTTTCCACAGGAACAATTTATTCACCAGAGACTTATATTGGTATAAACTCCCAAGTTTTTCCCACAAATTCTTCACCGTAGCTTCCCCAGATACATTCAAAAATACTGAATCAGAGACACACAACTGTATTTTTCTCTTCCCCTTCCGATCTAATTTTTTCCAGTCTTCATCTGACATTTTCGTTGGTTTAGTACCTAGATCTATCACGATCCACTGGTCTTTATCCACCATCAAATCGTCCATCTTGAGCTTCCACAACTCAAAACTCTGACCATTAAATTTCTCAATCTCTATCTTTCCACTACTATCCATCTTCTTTCACCAAAATAATCGAGCCCGTAGATCTCCCACTGAATAGGGTCTACCACAGGCCTGAGCAAAAAACCCCTCAGCAACAAAGGCATCCCCTTGAAGCCGAAACAAATTTGATACCAAATCTAGGTTTTAACCCTGAACATAAATTATCTACAAACGAATCTTAAAATAGAAAGTAAACAATAGTGAGAACATAAACACATCAAATAGATATACACAGATATTTTCCTTCGGATCCCAAATTGCGACGACCAGCTTGATTTTTCATTATATTCCTTTTAGTTTCACAACACATATATATACATGCCGAAGCATACAGAAACCCCAATCCATTAACCCCGGATTAGAACAAAATCATAGTTCCCTTGACTGAATATACAAAATACCAGGGTTTGAAAACCATCATCCCCAAAAACCATGTGCAAACCCATGCACAAAACCATGGGTGGGTCTGCCTATGAGTGGGTCCGCACACCAAAAAATTTTCCCAGGGGGTTGCCACCCGCCTTGTGACCCACCTGCTACGCCCAGTGCAATGTGGGGCTGCTCTTGCATAGAATATAACCAATACCCAAAACCCCAACTAAAACACTTGCATTTCCTCATGCAGCTCATCTCTCATGGAAGTATCTCTAGTGCAGGTCGTTGAGATCATAATCGCCAACTTTATCTTTGTTTACAGACCTATACCCCTAATTGGCCATCACCTCCCGTACCCAGGGCTCTAACTCATACTTACTCAATTCCTAATTAATATGATAATCCTCAATTGGAAGCCAGATCAAAGGAAACTCGAATCTCAATGTGAGCCAGAAAGCACCAAGGGATTGTAGGATCTGTGCATATGCTGGTACATGTGTAACAACCACCATGAAATTCTAGAATGAGAATGGGTCCCCTTTTATTAGCTCAGCACTTCTAGCTTCATGTTTTTCAAGCACCCAATCAAGTTTCAACTCTTCGTCATTGAGAAATAATTGAGGCAGAAGTTCACAATCCTTCTTCTATAAGTGGTAACCTGTTCCTTTATCCCAGGAGTACTCAATGTTCTCCTGAATTCTCGCCTTAACTTGACAGCTTGTCCAGGTTCTGTCGAGACCCATAATGCCATCTTCTCCTCATTAGCATCCATAGATTTGACGGCCAAATTTCATTCAATATTATTCTTCATGAAGGACACAAAAGATCGCAACTGGAGATCCCCCATATAGGAGAATGTTATCAAAACCATCTGCATACTCACATGCTCACAAATTATATTGTGTAAGAATAACTCACACAGTAGGATTTTCTCATCAAAATCAGAGGCATCAAACACATCTAGAAATGTGCGAGTGGAAGAACATAAATAAGATATATCCTCCATAACGGCTTTCATATGGAACAGGAAGTAATGTTCCCATAGAAAAATAGGATAGGATGGGGAAGGGTGCCTCCATCCTAGCAAATTGGGGGCGATATCAAGAAGATTTTTCTTTTCCATGGTAAGATCTCGAACGTGTTGCTATAACAGCAACAACCGTTCCTCTTGTTTCTTCAGAGCTTCCTTCTTCTTATAAATCTCCCATCCTTTCTTCAAATCTTCTTTCATCCATATTTCATGTAAGGTGTCTATCTCTCTCCAATGTTATTTCAACGAAATCATCCCCTCTCGAAGGGAGATTTTTTTTCCTTTTTCAACTTTTGAAATTCAGAAATTAACAATATTTTCTAAGAACTCCATCCTGATATGGGACCCAACATTCTTTTGCATTCAATATCCACATCAATAATGGGTGTAAGATCCTCTGATAAATGGGGTTGTTCCACCTATGCCCCTTGTTCTTGTGTAATAGCAACTTCTTTATTGGATTCTTGTGTGTCAACCCCTTCGTTTCCACCTAGAGTAGCCTCTGTGTCCATTGTTGTTTCTTCTACAATAGGAGTGGCCTAAATAGGTTCTTTTCGGTCAGCTTCTAGGTCAATTATTATAGGAGGCTCTTATTTAACTATTGGTTCTTGTGTAATAGCAGTATCATCATCATATTCTTGCGTAACAGCCTCCTGTCGTTCTGTTTTTGTTTCAATTGGGCTGATGTTTTCTCTACAGACCTTATATCCTACTACTGTTAATTCTTGAAAACATGTCGTGCATATAGACACCGAGATTTCCTTCCCCTCAGATAATTTTCTCTTTAATTATTCATTTTCCTTTCTTAAATTTTCAAGTTCTAATAATAGGACATGCATTTCGTCCTTACCTGATGAGGAGGGCTGCCTTTCTTCTTCTAATACTTCTACTTTTGTCTTCTTTCTAACCGTAGGAAAAGGTTATGTAGGTATGTTGACTTTCACCCTTTTCTTCGGCCTTATATCCCCAATTGGTTCATCAGTAGGTTCTTTCCCAATCCTAACTTTAGCAGGCTGAGTTTGGGTTTCCGCCTCTGCCTGATTTCCTCCTGAAGTCATGGTCTGTTTCCCCTGGCTTGTCCTCAGCCTATTTCGCTTGAATTATTCCCAATTTTTTCCTTGCTGGCCTAGGCTGTTGAGTCCCGAATTTTCCTCTTTTCCATACACTTTTCCATATCTTTTTCACTCACCTAAACCTCCAAAATTGTCAATATCATGTGCAAAAGGGCATCTAACATGGTTTTTAATTATGTTTTTGTGTTTTCTATTTGATCTAGATTTTGTTCATACAGCTGCGGAAACTTGCCACTTTCCGCAGCTGCTGCAACTTTCCGCAGCTATTTTGTGGAAATCTATGTTACAGGTGTCTACAAAGGAAACGAGCCACATGGGCAGGCTAGGAATGACGAGGACATGGTTCGTGTCCTATTGGTTCAAGTAAATTCGTCAAAGGAAGCCGCGGTCAAAGCCATCCACGTGGAAGTCAATTATGGAGTTTCATGTCGGCTGGACTCTGTTTCGTGGCATATAAACATCCATACGGCCGTTTCTAAGCTTGTGGAGGTTAATTGACATCTGTGCAAAGTTCTGGAGTTGAATTCAAGCATCCACCTTCCATAGATCCGTTTTCCAACATGGCCATACTCCTATATCCGTGGTCGTAGTGGTCTACGTGCTGGCTGCTATCATAAACTTCAGGAGACAGTTACAGTTTATTGTTTTATATAGAGCGTTTGCATACGCACGTAGAGTTAGTTGTTAGTTGATAGTTGATGTGCGTACTCTGTTATGTTTGCTTTGTAGTGATTTCGCTGCCTTGAGCCGTAATACTACCAGTCTGTAATGAACCGCTTTTTAATGTGAAAAGACTCTGTTTTCAACTTAATTCGTGTTTGAGGATCGTTACCAAAGCTGTGTAGAGGGCCCCTGCTCAGCCAAGGTTCTGTGTATTAATGTATATATTTCTCATTTCATTTCTTTAAAAAGTCATTGTATCATAATCCATTACATGTTCATATTTTGTAGTTGTTTCATTTCTGTTTTTACATTTTTATAATTTCCATTTGCATTCCTGTCTTTCATGTTTTTATGATTGTTAATCATTGATCAGTTTTCTTGTGCAGGTTTTAGGTAGACAGCCCGGGAATTTTCATAGTATTTTGGCTAATGACATAAAACTAACATTATTCTGCTGCTAGTTTGTTTTTCATAGTTTTTGTTTAACTTCAGTTTTGCTTTGTAAATTTCAGTTTCGCTTATCTGATTCAGTAGTCAAATTTAGATATATTAAGCTGCTCATAGCGTCTTCAGTTACCTCCGAAAGCCAGCGGTACCGGACCGATGGTGAGGGGCCGCATTATGAAATGTGTAGTTTAGTATTAGTTTCTTTTCTCGCAAATTTAGATATATTAAGTCAGCTATAGCGTCTTCAAGCAGCCTCCGAAAGCCCACAACTGGACCGATGGTGAGGGGCCGTACTATAAAATGTGTAGTTTAGTATTAGTTTCTTTTCTCGCAAATTTAGATATATTAAATCATGTATGACATCTTCAAGAAACAAAGCCACACTGACCGATGGCGAGGGATTGAATCATGTGTGTATGGTTTAGTATTAGTTTACTTTCGCAAATTAAATAATCGGGGCCATACGTTGTTTGATTACTTCCAGTAAGTCATATTTTCTGTCTAATGATGAAGGGTCAGAAAATGAATTGATGTAATCTGATTTAGATTTATTTCATTGCAATTTTGAATTTCCATAAGCGTAGTTTCTTTTGTGTTCAGTTGGCAGCAAGAATAGTTTAGTTTTCATGTTCACTAGTTTCTTGTTTTGATTCATTAGATTAGCAGCACTTTTCATTTTAGCAGTACACTTTTACTTTCTTTCAAGTCTTGTCATTGTAATTTCAATTTGCTTTTAAAGTTTCAAGATTGGTAAATCATTATAGGGGATATCACTTCCTTGAACAAATATAACCAAACTTGTTTTTCATTTTAGAATTTCCATTTCACCTTACAAAGACCAAAAACGACAAAAAGTTAAGAAAGAGGTTATCTTGCACATATAGTGCGCCGCACTTCATCAGCTTACGATTCCCGGATTGACAAATTAAATGCAGCAATTTAGGACACACTAAATGACCAAACATTTTGGCGCCGTTGCCGGGGAAGTGTAACTAGGTAGCCAATTTCTTAAAAAAAAAAAAACATAAAATCATAAAAGAAGGGAAAACTTGATAACTTCTTGAAGTATGCTCTCCTCTTGCACCTAGTGTGATCTGGAGGATCAGAAAAAAGAGTTATTGGTTTAGTAATTTCTTAAGTATGCTCTCTTCTTGCACTTAGTGTGATCTGGAAGATCAGAAAGAGAATTATTAGCCCAACTTTTTTAAAAAAAATAAAAAATGACATGCATAGAGCAAGAGATTCTAGGGGAAGGTTTATAGCTAAAGCCAAGAGTTCGATTTTCACAACTCCATCTTCTTCAAGGCATAGACCAGATTCACCACCATCTACCCCTAGCCTTAAGATTTTTGGAAGTCAAGGAACAGCTGAATTAGAAGATTCTCCTATACCACCTACTAAAACCCACTTAGAAAACAAAGAGACTTTCTCTCATCCTTCCTTGGTAGAAGAACTAGAGGACTATAAGGACTCTAAATAAACTATCATGGCAGAGGAAGTAATAAATAGAGGTGGAGGTAGAAGAGGAGGAGATAATGAAGATAACAATGGTGAAGGAAATAACGGTAGAAATAGGGACAATTTACTTGGATTCCCTATAGTTGATGAGGAAACTCATGCAACAATGAAAAACATCTCACCATCTGTTCTCCCTAACTTTTATGGATTACGAAGTGAGGATCCTGAAACATTTCTGTTTGAGTTTGAAGTAGTGTGCCGAACTTATGACTATATGGAAGATTCTCAAAAACTCAAACTATTTCCTTCAACTTTGAAGGGATCTGCTTTGAAATGGTTCATGGGATTAGCCACTCAATCTATCAGGACTTGGAATGATATGAAACAAAAATTTTTGGATATATACTTGGACTATTGTATGCCCACCAATCACAAGGATGAGGTATTCAAAATGATGCAAAAAGAAGATGAAAATTTGGAAGACTTAATTGAAAGATTTCAATACAACTTGAAAAGAGCAAAGATGAGCAACTTAGATAATGAAACCTTGAAAGCCCTCCTATTAAAAGCCATTAGAGATGAATGGATAGACATTTTAAACATGATGGGGAAAGGATACATTTCTCAACTCCCATTTCATGATATAACAGAACTATGTATCCAATTCTCAAGGGGAAGATCTAAAACTGGAAAAGGGCCTAGGGATTCTTCTCTTATTAGGGCTAACAAATCTGCAACTGGATCAGTAAGTAGGGCGGAGATTGGTAATATGCTTGATGAGTTTAAAACTGATATCTTAGGGAGTCTTAGTGAACAACTAGACACCCTTAAAATCCAAAACAAGCAGAAAGCAGAAACAGATGCTTTAGCCATCTTTTGTCCGAAATGTAGGAAGAAACATGCTTTAAGGGAATGTCCCTTGGATGCAAAAGTTGTAGAAACATGTATGATTTGCTCAGGAAATCATGAGATCAAGGATTGTCCTTCAATTCCTGGACTCAAAGCTGTTTTTCAAGAAGATCCAAATTCAGTAGAATCTCTCTGTTTTGTCGCAAGGAGACCTTGGCAGGGACAACAATCTCAAGGGTTTAATAACCCTATGAATCTTCAAACCCCACCAAATTGGACTCCTTGGCAACAACCTTGGCCCAAACATCAAAATTCATATCAGCCATGGGTACAAGGGATGCAAAATCCTTATGGGAGATTTGCTCAATTTTATCAATATCCTCCATCTTTTCAAAATCAACAAGCTCCACAACTTCCAAACCCAAATCCACAACTTTCATTGCCATTTCCACAACAACAACCTTCTCAACAAAATACAAATCCTCAACTCATGCTCCCATACCAATAGAAGACAAATCAACTTCCAGCTCAGCCATTGCCAAATCCTAACAATAAGAATCCTCAAACTACTTATATGGTAGAAGGACAACAATTTCCTACCTATATGATTGTTCCTCTCAACTATGTACAACTCAGATCTGGTAGAGTTTTAGAAAAACCTTCTATAGATATTCAAGAGCAAGATACCTCTGAGGAGGACTCTCTTGAAGTCAATAAGGGTTCTGAGGAAAAATCTCTTCAAAATTCAAACATTCAAAAAGAAAAAGAAAAGTCAACACCCACAACTCCTATAGTTGAGCAACCTGCATCTTCATCTACACCTCCTTTTCCTGAAAGACTACAAATTGACAAGGGGGTGGAAAAACAAATCTTTTTGCCTAACTATGACTTTCTAGATGAATTGAAGAATGTTTGTATCAAGATTCCCTTGCTACAAGCCATTCGAGAAATTCCTATTCTAGCAAAAACAATAAAGGAGTTGAGTTTCAAAAGACGAGGAAGGAAACTAAAAGACACAAGAAGAATCCACCTGGTAGGAAAGATTGCAGATATTATGATGGGAAAAATTACCATGCAGAAGTATGTAGATCCAGGAAGTCCAATTGTCGAGACACATATAAATGGGATAGAAATTCCAAACACATTGATTGACTTAGGGGCTGCTATCAACATTATGAGTAGACAGACTATGGAGCAGTTAAAACTTCCTAACCTTCTTTTTACACCTACTTTATTGCAACTTGCAGATCGATCAGTTATTAAACCAGATGGTGTATTAGAAGATATTTCAGTCTCCTTAGATTCTTGGGAATATCCATTAGACTTTATGATTTTGACTCCCAAAAGCAATCTAGGAGGACATCCAATTATCTTAGGAAGACCTTGGCTGGCCACAGCTGATGCTTTTATTAGTTGTAGATCTGGAGACATGTACATTTCTAATGGTAATTCGACAAAGAAATTCAATTTGTATCCTCTTGCAAGAGCAATTACAGAAATAGGAGACAATGAATGGGTCGATGATGAGAACACTATACAACCTGTCTTTACCATTTCTGAAATTAGTGAGGATAGTCAAATTCTGAACACATTAGAAAATTTTGAGATAACTTGAGAATATGACCCCACACAATTTCAGTTGGAATCTGACATAGAATATTTATCATCAAGACAAATGTCTCTTTACTCTATGGAAGAGTTTGGTAATTCTGCTATTGAGATTTTTCCAGAAAAGACATTGAATATCAACGAACATTTGGAGAAGTCACAACAAGAAGAACTAACTAGAATCTTGCAAAAACATTCTACTGCATTTGCATGGGAGTATGCGACATGAAGGGTATTGATCCTAAGACTTGCATCCATCATATCTATATTGAGGAAAACAGTAGACCAATCAGACAACCCCAAAGAAGGATGAATCCAAATCTTAGGGAGATAGTGAAAGAAGAGCTCCAAAAACTTCTCAATGTAAACTTCATTTATCCAATTTCAACCCTTTCGAATGAAATGCCATTGCAAACACAGGTACTCATTGAACCCTTTGAAAAATGGGCTTTAGATTTCATTGGACCGATTAATCCACCATCTAAGAAAAAGAAGTATATATTGGTTTGCACTGATTATGTTACTAAATGGGTAGAAGCTAAAGCATTAGTATCTGCTACTGAAAATTCAATTGTTCATTTTCTTTATGAGGATATTTTTACTCGCTTTGGTGTTCCAAGAGAAATTGTAACAGATCAGGGGAGCCAATTCACATCAAATTTGGTGGAGAAGTTGATGGAAGAATACAAAATCAAGCACGGAAGATCTACTCCTTACCATCCACAAGCAAATGGTCAAGTGGAGTCCACAAACAAAGTTCTTGAAAGTATCATCACCAAAACTGTTCATCTACATAGAAGAGATTGGGCAGAAAGGCTTCCAGAAGCCTTGTGGGCCTACAGAACTACATGGAGGAATACAACGGGACATTCTCCCTATGAACTTGTTTATGGGAAAGAAGTCTTGCTCCCCATTGAGTTCCAAGTCAAGACCTTCAAGATAGCAGTTCAGTTGGGGATGGACTTATCAGAAGCCCCAAAGCATAGAATGGAGCAGTTGAATGAGCTAGATGAGATCAGACAAGAAGCAATTCTAAGAACTGATCTAGTTCAATATCAAAGAACTAAATGGCATGAAAAATATATCAAAGAGAAGAAGTTTCAAGAAGGAGATTGGGCATTGTTATTTGACTCCAAGTTTAAAGATTTTCAAGGGAAATTTCAGACTCATTGGCTTGGGCCATATGAGATTGACAAGATCTTTAACAATGGAGCTGTAAGAATCAAGATCATTGATGAGTTTCAAACTCCTCTTATAGTGAATGGCCATAGATTGAAAATTTATCATAAGCCACTCTCTAAAGAGGATTTTGTCAAGTTGTTTCAAGAAAGTTCTGCAATCAGGCTGGTACAGAAGAATTCTTCTTCTCCACCAGCCTAGCTTTTGTTTTTCAAGTTAAAAAAAAAAAAAAGAAGAAGAAGAAGAAGAAGAAGAAGAAGAAGAAGAAGAAGAAAAAAATGGTATAAGCCTGAAAACCAATCATTGATTGGCAGTCTTATACAGAAAATATGGGGTGAAAATCAGGGACACCTGACACTCTATATTTTCCAAAAAAAATCTGTCTTTCATTTCATTTCATCTCACCACCCACTCCATTTCATTCCACTTCATTTCATTTCATTTCATTTCATTCCACTTCATTTCATCCATTCCATCAATAAAAATATTTTTATGACCATTTCCACCTGGTCATTTGTCATTTGTTCATTTCTATTTCAGCCAAGTAATAGCTGTGTCAGTTTCTGCAGCTGACATCTGTTTCCGCAGCTGACTCCAGTTTCCGCAGCCAGAAGCAGATTCCGCAGCTACTACTACTCTGTTTTCAAAAAGAATGTACAGTTAGTTGTTATTTTCATAATTATGAAATAAAATGCAGGAGAGAGGATCAATGGAAAATTCAAGACACTAATGAAGATCAATCAGTTGAAGAACAAGGGCAAAAGCAAGGATTCCAAAGGTATGGATAAAGTTTATTTCAAATAGTATCGAAAAACACATTTTTATGTAATTTTAAACTATGAGCTCTACCCATAACGCGCAATGATTATATTGACAGTCCCGTAACCTTCCACGATCTCTATGTTATCCTCTTGCATTTATTCAAAAACGGTTTCATCATTGAAATTCCGACTCTCACTCATGTTCAAATATCCCACCGTAGATAATGATACGTATTTGAGTTGACAAAGGACTCTTACAAGCCGCATAACTTCATAATCATTGATTGAAACGTGTTATATTTATTACACAGCCACCAAAATTCAAAACGCGGCCGAATGCATTATACTTTGTTAACCTCTTTGTCGTGTCTCTGTCGTGTTTACAAAACCCCACTCTACTCATTCTCACTCCCTGTTTCACTCCATTCCGTTCCTTTTGCTCACTCTCACTCCCGTATATCCACCCACAGTCTTACTCCATTCCGTTTATGGTGCTCATTTCCATTTTATGATAACATCCCCACAGTATTGTGCTCGATCCTGTGTATTCCATCGTTCCATTTTCACTTAAACCCTCACAGAGGCAAACTTGTGAAGCACAGAGAAGTGAAATGGGAAAATTATTAAGGGCAGAGCCGGAAGGACCGAAGTTTATAGAGGGATATCCACAAGCAAAAGAGATGTTGAGGAAAGCTAAATGGCTGCGTTTTATTCAGAAATTCAGGGGTTACCATAGAGAAGTTACAAAAGCGTTTGCAAGATCATTTGATGGCTCAGAAGCAGAAGTGGGAGACCTCAAGTTTTTGGTCAATGAAGCATCAATAGCAACAGCCACAGAGCTTCTTCAGGAAGGAGAACGTTGGTTCAAAAATAAAAGTATCAATGATGAGGCATGGAGAACAATCCTCCGAAATCAAGGTATGGATATCACTGTTTTTAAAAGAGGAATCCCTGTGCATGCAATAAAAGATGAATGGGCCACTTTACTACTCATTGTTCAGAAATTTATTACATGTGAAGGCCGTTTTGGCTCTATGTACATATATCATACTAGGCTATTGATGAATTTTCTTGAAAACCAAACTCTCAATCTTCCTTATTTCCTATTCAATAGCTTGAAAAAAATGGCTGTGACTGTGCAAAAACACCTAGGAGATGTAGAGCCTCATTTATATCACCATGGGCTTATAAGAATTCTGATTGAAAAGGAGCTAAAAGAAAGAAAAGATACATGGGAACAATTCCTAGTTAGAAACTTCTTTGAAGAACCTCAGGAAATTCCTGAAGGTAGTTCAATTAGAAGGAGTAGAAGAAAGAAAATGAATGTTGAAACCCAAGTTGCTCCTACACGGGAAATTCCCGCAGCTAGCACAGCAAAAAGAAGTAGAAGGAAAAGAACAGTAGATGAAATCCAAAATACTTCTACTACTACTATGAAAAAAACTGATAGGGAAGAGAGATTGGTAAAAAGGAAGAAGAAGGAAATCAAAATTAAGAAGACAATAATATCAAAAGGGAAAGAAATTGTTGAGGCTGTCCATAAAACTTCTTCTGAAGAAGAAGAAGATCACCAAATTCTATCTGAGAGATTAATTTTTCTTCAAAAGCAGTCATCTCTATCTAAAAAGGCAAAAACAGGAAAACAAGAACAAAAGGGTAATGTACCACAGCAAGTGAGGAGAAGCAGCAGGCTTAAGGGAAAACTGAGAAAAACACAAATTAAAGGTCCTCATTTCATTGATTTGGGTGAAGAGACATCTGAACAGTCTCCAACTGACCATAGTCCATTTCAGTCAGTTAGTGAACCTGAATCCTTTCACTCCCAATCAGACAATGAGCATACTCCATCTTATTCTCAGCAAAATATTGATGTAAGTTCTCCTCGGCCAGATTTTGAACATAATTCTCCCTTGCAGCACTTTGGGGACAGCTCAATGAAAAAGACACCGGAAGTAGACCCCAAACAGCAGGAGGTATATGACTACATAGAATCCTTGGAGAAGGCAGCCACGGGCCCAAGTACCTCTTCTATTCAGCCTCATACATTGCACGATGATTTAGTTCAGTCATTAAAACAGGAAATTTTTGAGCTGGAGCTTTTGAATCGGCATATCAAAAATGAAAATGAAACACTCAAAGAGCAAGGCAAACTGGACAAGATCATCCATGACAATACTATGTTACATTTGGGAATTTGGCAAAAGAAGAATAAGAAATTAAAAAGGAAATGCCAGAAATTGAGCAGAGCACTTGTGAATATCAAATTTAGGTGCTTAATGAAGAAAACCAGAATGATGGCAGTACCAAAGAAGAAGAGAAGGGGGTTGGATGTGCTGGCTGAAGTATCAAGGCACATGAACTGAACAAAGAGTATCAAAATTTTGGTTGCATGAGGACATGCAACACCTTCACAGTGGGGGTATGTTGAGTCCAGAATTTGCATCTTTTCCATACACTTTTCCATACCTTTTTCACTCACCTAAACCTCCAAAATTGTCAATATCATGTGCAAAAGGGTATCTAACATGGTTTTTAATTATGTTTTTGTGTTTTCTATTTGATCACAGATTTTGTTCATGCAGTGGAAACTTGCCACTTCTGCCCCAGTCTTACTATGGGTTGCATGACGTTTCTATGCTACGGTGTCTTCAAAGAAGCGAGCCACATGGGGGCTAGGAATGTCGAGGACATGGTTAAGTGTCCTATTGGTTCAAGTAAATTTGTCAAAAGGAAGCAGCAGTCGAAAGCCATCCGTGAAGTCAATTATGGAGTTTCATATCAGGTGGAGTGTTTCGTGGCATATAAACATCCATGCGGTTGTTTCTAAGCTTGCGGAGGTTAATTGACATACGTGCAAAGTTAAGGTTGAATTCAAGCATCCACCTTCCGTAGATTCGCTTTCCAACACGGCCATACTCCTATATCCGTGGCCGTAGTGGTCTACGTGCTCTCTGCTATCATAAACTTCAGGAAACAGTTACAGTTTATTGTTTTATATAGAGCGTTTGCATACGCACGTAGAGCTAGTTGTCAGTTGTTAGTTGTTAGTTGATAGTTGATGTGCGTACTCTGTTATGTTTGCTTTGTAGTGACTACGCTGCCCTTGAGCCGTAACACTACCATTCTGTAATGAACTGCTCATTAATATGAGAAGACTCTGTTTTTCAACTTAATTCGTGTTTGAGGATCGTTACCAAAGCTGTGTAGAGGGCCCCTGATCAGCCAAGGTTCTGTGTATTAATGTATATATTTCTCATTTCATTTCTTTAAAAAGTCATTGTATCATAATCCATTACATGTTCATATTTTGTAGTTGTTTCATTTCTGTTTTTACATTTCCATAATTTCCATTTGCATTCCTGTCTTTCATGTTTTTATGATTGTTAATCAACGATCGAGTTTTCTTGTGCGAGTTTTAGGTAAAAAAGACGGAGCATTTTCATAGTAATTTTGGCTAATGACATAAAACTAACATTGATACCTTTGCTAGTTTTCTTTCACAGTCTTTGTTTAACTTCAGTTTTGTTTTGTGCATTTCAGTTTTGTTTATCTGATTCAGTAGTTAAAATTAGACATATTAAGCTACTCATAGCGTCTTCAGTTTCCTCCGAAAGCCACAGCTGGACTGATGGTGAGGGGCTGCATGATGAAATGTGTAGTTTAGTATTAGTTTCCTTTCTGCAAAATTAGATATATTAAGCTGCTCATAGCGTCTTCAGTTTCCTCCGAAAGCCACAGCTGGACTGATGGTGAGGGGCTGCATGATGAAGTATGTAGTTTAGTATTAGTTTCTTTCCCACAAACTTAAATATATTGAATCATGTATGACATCTTCAATTGCCTCCGAAAGCCACAGCTGGACTGATGGCGAGGGATTGAATCATGTGTGTATGGTTTAGTATTAGTTTACTTTCTGCAAATTAAATATCAGTTACACAAGTTGTTTATGATTACTTCCGCAAGTCATAGCTGGTCTAATGATGAAGGGTCGGAAAATGAATTGATGTAATCTGATTTAGATTTATTTCATTGCAATTTTGAATTTCCATAAGCGTAGTTTCTTTTGTGTTCAGTTGGCAGCAAGAATAGTTTAGTTTTCATGTTCACTAGTTTCCTGTTTTGATTCATTAGATTAGCAGCACCTTTTCATTTCAGCGGTACACTTTTACTTTCTTTTAAGTTTTGTCATTGTAATTTCAATTTGCTTTTAAAGTTCAAGATTGGTAAATCATTATAGGGGATATCACTTCCTTGAACAAATATAACCAAGCTTGTTTTTCACTTTAGAATTTCCATTTCACCTTAGAAAGACCAAAAACAACAAAAAGTTAAGAAAGAGGTTATCTTGCACATATAGTGCGCCGCACTTCATCAGCTTACGATTCCCGGATTGACAAATTAAATGCAGCAATTTAGGACACACTAAATTGACCAAACATAGGCCATCCAACATGATTAATTTGATGATTCAGTGACTTGTCACACATGCTTTCGAGTGTGTTTCTGTATTTACTATTGTCGCCATATGCTTGATGTTCCCTAACAAGTAGAATGGAATATTAATATTTTGTTGGTGCTGATGGTGATTAATTAGAGGAAAGTGATACTTAAACACTATCGTGTATCTTCCATCACAAGTGATAAATTTAATTAAACCCAGGGCGAAATTTTCCCAAGGATGAGGAAGCGACAACCTATCAATTCCTCTCCCTTTCTTTTCCTGTTTTTATTCTCCTTCTAGGAAGTCTTCTTTAAAGGAGGGCTCATTTATTTTTCTGTTAAACCACCTTTTTCCCTCTACTGGAAATGTATTTACCTAGAAAAATACATCTTCAGTCACCTCAACTTGCAGACCCCTAACTTGGGTCTGATTGTTGTTCAAATTCTGAGCGAATTCGATTGCCACCACCTCGTCTAAGCCTTCTAGCTTCTAGAAATACTCAATCCATATGGCGTCTCTAAATATATGGTAGGCTTCTGGAAAATACTGCAAGGCGTCCATAGAATCTGACTCATGCCTGACCGCTGCTCCACCCATCTTGCTGTTTGTTTCTGAATTCGCTTCTTGCTGCTCAACCCCACTGTAATATCACTGGACCACTCACTGCTTCTCGGTGTCTCTTCTTGTCCCAATTGATGAGTTTGCAATGAGGAGGCAAGGTTTCAGTCAAGGATTTTTATGGGAGGTGATAGATTTTACGGATTACTGAAACATACCTCACATTGATCTTCATAAATGTATCATTAAGGAAAGTAATGGGATCTAGTACACACACTCTTTTCCAACCAGATTTAGTCATTATTGGCAATTTTATTATTAATTGGGTCCGTGCAGATTTTATAGAGGTTTATGACTACAGATTTTTGCAATGATTTCAAGACATATCCCCTCCCCCACCTTAATGGTGACAGTGGCCCACGGCTATCACGGGAATATCATTACTTTTTCCAATGATCACTAAATCATAAATGATAACGTTACCTTTTGAATGACATACCTGAGGTGACGTGGAGGAAGATTTCGAATTGGCAACATTCTGCTTGTAGTGCTCGTATTGTTGCATTTGGCTAGCACGATTATTGTTGTTATGGAATGAAACATAAGAAACATTGTTTATGGTTTTCGGCTGTTACATGTGTAACAACTAAGACAACCCTTAGATTATTCTTCAAAAAACATAATAATCAGGAAAAATTGGTACATAAAAGAAAATTAAATGAATACCATCATATTATAAAATAGATCGGGAAGGGAAGAAGATGTTTCGGGAAGAAAAACATGGGTGTAACAACTACCACAAGAGTGGTTGTCAACTGTTACCAACTATTTTACTGCACCTCGGAAATGGGTCTTCACGGTTAGATTTCTTATTTTTGTTTTATTTTCTTTTTGTTTATATATATATATATATAATATTTTAATTTATTTTTTATACTTTTTATATTTTTTTAATTTTTAAATAGGTGTAATAGCTACCACAAGGGTGTTTTTCAACAGCTACACTTATTGGAATTTCAATTTTCAGGTTGCACAGGAGAATGTTCCCCTGCTGTCGTAACATAAAGATTAGAGTCCGTGACAATGTTGAAAAATGATTCCTTCGAAGCAGGTTTATGATATAACCTTAGACGGTGCCCATTAACTAGTAACGATGTCTTAGTACTGTCGATGGTGACCAATTGTATAGTCCCATTGTCAAATATCGTGTCCACTTTGTAAGGACCTAGCCATATAGTGCAGAGCTTTCCTTTGAGATCCTTGAACCTTGAGCCATAAAAAAGAGCCAAATCTCCTTTCTGTAAGTTTTTCTTCTTAATAAACCCATCGTGCCATCTAGCTCTTTGCTACTCAATGATCTCTGTCTGTTGAATATAAGCCAGTCGTTTCTCTTCCAACTCATTGAGCTGGTTCAGTCTTTGTTTCTGCATCATACTTAAATCCAAATCGACCTGCAATGATGTTATTAATGTCTTTATTTCAAACTCTATGGGGAATAGAGGATTCTTACCATACACTGATTCATATGGTGAGAAGCCTATAGTATTCCTCCATGTTGTCCTATAAGCCCACAGTACCTTTGGAAGTTTTTTGGCCCAGTTTCTTCGATGGATGGCTACTGTATTTGGTAAGATTCCCTCAGTGATTTTATTGGTGCTTTCCACTTGACCATTTTCTTGTGGGTGATATGGTGAAGTGATTCTGTGATTAATTCCATACTTTTCAACCATCTTCTTGATCAAATGAGATGTGAACTGAAGCCCCCCATCTATCACTATCTCTCTTGGTATCCCGAAGTGAACAAAAATATCTTCAAACAGGAAGTATAAAACAACATGCTTTGTTTCTCTAGTTAGTGCCTTTGCTTCAACTGATTTTGTGACATAATCGGTGCAGACCAATAAGTATGATTTTTTTTTGTGATGAACGATTAATTGGCCCCACAAAGTCTAGGGCTCATTTCTCAAATGGTTCTATCACTATCTAAGGCTGTAATGACATCTCATCTGATTTCAGAGGCTAGCTCATCCTTTGGCGGCTATCACATCCTTTCACAAACTTCTTAGCATCCTGGAATATAGTTGGCCATTAGTACACAATTGAGAGTACTTTATGTCCTATCCTCTTCTCAGCAAAGTTTCCTCCACAAGGTTCCTCATGACAAGCCTTCAAGATCTCAAATACATCATATTCTCTAACACAATCCCTAATCTGAAAATCTGGCCCGGTGTGATAGAGATTTCCTTCTATCCAAGAGTATGTAGCACTCTGTTGTACAATCTTCCTCCTTTCCTTGGAAGACAATTGGTGTGGGAATTTCCCTGTAGCAAGGTAATTGGCTATATATGCATACCATGGTGAGTGAGTAGAGATGGCAAAAAGATATTCATCTGGAAAAGAATCCTCAGTGGTAGTGAAGTCATCACTTATAGTTAATCTAGAAATAAAATTAACAACTAAATTGTATTTTTCGGGTTTATCTAAAATAGTAATATCAAATTCTTGTAACAAAAATAACTATCATGTAACTCTACCATTAGCAACAAGCTTGTTCATCAAAAATCGAATTGCATCATGGTTAGTGTGTACAAATACTTGGTACCCGGTGATGTAGTGCCAAAATTTGTTGATAGCATGCACTACTGCTAGGAATTCCTTCTCAGTAACAGTGTAGTTGAGTTCTGTTGGAGTTAAGTTCTTGCTTATGTAATAAATGGCGTAAGGTTTCTTCTCCTCCAGCTCCCCAGCACAACACCCACAGTTATGTTAGATGTGTTCATAGCAATATGAAATGGAAATTCGCAGTTTGGTCTTCGCAAAACAGGTGTTTCTGTTACACAGTTTTTCAACTTTAAAAAGGCCTTCTCACACTTGCCTATCCACACAAATTCTGCATCTTTCATGAGTAATGAAAATAGAGGAGATGCAATCTTTAAAAATTTCTCTATAAATATCCTATAGTATCCTGAATGTCCCGAAAAACTACGTACCTCTTTTGGAGTCTTAGGGGTCAGGATTTTCGAGATTACCTCAATTTTTGCAGGATCCACCTTGATTCCATCTGCTGAAATGAAATGTCCCAGCACAATTCCCTCGGTCATCATCATGTGGCATTTTTCCGTGCTTAGAGCAACATTAGTTTGTTCACAATGTTCCAACACTTTTTCCAAGTTAGCTAATGCTGTCTCAAAGGCATCCCCATAGGGTGTAAAATCAACCATAAATATTTCAAGGTATTCATTCAAAAGATCAGAAAAAATACCCAATATTTCTCTCTGAAAGGTTGCTAGTTCATTACATAGGCCAAAGGGAAGGACTTTGTATGCAAAAGTACACCATGGGAAATTGAAGGTTGTCTAGTCTTTGTCTTCCGGGGAAATCTGTATTTTATTATAGCCACTAAACCCATCTAGAAATGAAAATATTTTTTTTCTAGAAAGAGTATTGAGGACCTGATCAATGAATGGTAAAGGAAAATGGTATTTTTAAGTGGCCTTGTTAAGCTCTCTATAGTCAACATAAACTCTCCATTTGTCGTTATTTTTCAGAACTATGACAAGCAGAGACACCCATTAGCTATCAGAAATGGGGTAGATGAAATTAGCACTAAGGCGTTTCTGCAATTTCTTTCACTATCTCCTTAAGTGTGGGGTTCATTCAACGATGTGGTTGTCTAACTCATTTGTAGTCCTCTTTAAGGTAAATGCAGTGAGTGCATAGGCTAGGATGGATTCCTTTCATATTTTTATAGTCCCATGAAAATTCCTTTTTGTATTTCTGTAACAGCTGTATTAACAATTTGTTTTGTTCAACGACCAGGTTAGGATTCATGTTTAAACATTTCCTAGGTTCGATTTCAACGGGATTGCTAATACTATGTGGAGTTTTTTTCAAATGTTCAATAATTTCATCATCTACCTCATCTTCTTCTCCAGAACCTCTAATGGAGGCAACAGAGAGTGAATTACTAATATAACCATTAATGATATCGTCCTTTGTTTCATCTTTAAAGTATTGTGCCTTTTTGAGCATGAGAAGAGGTAGGGAAAGATCAGATTCAGGTGAAAATTTTTCCCACCAGGGGCTACTCAAATTGTTATGAGGTTTTTCTGGGGGATAATGTTCTAGGTTCTGAGCGGCCTATCCATCTGAGATCACCATAGATCCGGACCTACATCCGATATATGCGTCTGAAGTAGCCAGCCACAATCTCCCCGAGATTAAAGGATGACCCCCCAGGTTGGATTTGGTTTGTAAAATGAGAAAATCAACTAGATAATTCTAGGAAACCACAATGATAACCACATCTTCTATCATTCCCTCGGGATTGACATGGGACTTATCTGCTAATTCAAGCACTGTGGGTGTAGGTCTAAGTCCGTGAAGTCCTAGAGAGATGAATAGGCCTTTAGTCATGACATTAATAGCTACCCATAGATCAATCAAAGTATTGGTTATAGGTTGATTGTCAATAGGGACAGTCACTATAGGGTTCCGTTGGTCATTATATATAGTCAATAAAGGCTGATCAATCATGAGACCAGGCAATTTCCCCATGACATGGATAGTAGCAGGGTCTTTAGGTTTCCTTCCAGGTCTTTTGATGCATAGATCCCTCAATGTTTTAACATAGATAGGTACTTCTTTAAGAGCTTGTAACAATGGAATCCGTACATACAAATTTTTCAGTTCCTTGAGGAATTCGGATTCAGATTATGAGACCAACCCAATTTCAGTTAATTGTTGAGTTTATGGAGAATTCTAAATGCTAACAGTTGAGTCAACTATCATAGATGCACCAGCCTTGCTCAGATTGGCTGTTGTAGAAACAACAGATATTCCAAAGCTGGCTGCTACAGATGTAACAATGAGTGTTGTATTAGCTATTACATGTGTAACAGCTGCCTCAAAATCACCCATGTCCCTTCTAAGTGACTTGCATTCTTCGGTAATAATGGGATTATGATAAGATCTGATGAATTTCCCTAATCGAAGTTGAACCTTGTTAAGTCTAATAGGAGTAATAAGATAATTTTGGAGGGTAACCGGAGCATCCATGCTCTGGGCTGCCCTATTTTTTGGATTGGGGTTAGGTTGCACAGGTAATTGGGGTCGGACAGAAGGTGTAATATTTTGAATAGAATGCAGTTGTAACTATTGTTGTTGTATTGGTATTGGAGGGGGTACTGGACCCTAGAAATTACTTCTCTAGTTCTGACCCCAAGGATTGGGTTGTGATGGAGGATATTGCATTGGTGGAGGAGACAATAACTAGTTCCATGGTGAAGGGAATTGTGTTGAAGAATGATTAGGATACTGCCATGGATATTTCTGACTATTATAAACATTATTCCAAGGAAAAAGAGGAAAAATCTGAAGGCATACCTGTAGTTCGCAACTGGAATGGTATTTTTGATCCAATGAAATAATATGATTGAACATCCTCGCTTGATTCTTGAAGTACCACCTTCAGTCTGGGAAATTTAGGAGACTGATTCGTAGAATGTGCCAACTCATAGGTGTTGCACAGACTGAAACTATTCAGTCCATATTATTTTTCCAAATTTTTCTTTCTGCATAGGGGACAGAATATTGCTAAGGCTTCTTCAGCTTCTGCTTATGCTTTCTTGACTTGTACTGTAGTGATCTTGGCAGAGAGAGTGCTAAGGAGGTCGGTTTTAAAATCCTCAAATAATTTTCTGATATTTGCTCTGGTTACTCCTCCACTCATGGACCTTTGTATCTGGACTGTAGGGTCTCGAACTGAAACTTTCCCTTTAACCGATCCTCTTGAGCTACGCAGGCAATGCTTCATTATTTCATCAAGAGGTTCTTGTGATATGTCTCCTTTTCCCAATAGGTTCAGATGCTCTAGACAATCATCTCTTATACCTCTTAATAATATTGGCTTTAGAATTTCCAGATATAAGTTATTGAACTTAGACTTTTGTAAATTATAGTGAAATCACTCCATATATTCATCCAAACTTTCCTCCTCCTTCTCAATTCTGAAAATCTCATCCTTTAAATCCCTAGTTCGACAGTAATCCCGACACTTAAAGAGGAAGGCCTCTCTCATGTCATTCCAGGTTCGAATCGTGCCAGCACCCAGTCTCATGAACCATCTGAATGTTGCTCCTTTCAGAGTAGCAAGGAATAATTTCATCTTCTCGGCATCTGAAGTGTAGTCATAACCTCTAGAAAGCACATCGAATTCGAACAGAAAGGTATCAGGGTCTTCAACAACCATCCCTTGAAAGGAAGGTATGGATGATAAAAGAATATTCTTTAAAGGAGCCTCATCCGATGTTATTACTACTATGAATTCAAAGGCAACAAAGCTATCTGTGTTGACATTCTCGTCCCCCATGGCTGATTATCCCTGATGAGATGAGCTAACCTCGGAGTGTACTGGAGATTGACAAATAAAAGGATCAGGCTACTTCAGTACCAACTGTTTAACAACACTACCAGTGTCCAAATGATGATCAATTTAATGTTGTTCCTCAGGTCCCTAATGCTCCCCACTGTTCTCTTCGTGTCCTTCAATTCTCAAATATTGATCAATCATTCTCCACTGATGTTTTGAATCTAGAGTCTTGGTATCAGGAGTGGATATGCTATTTGAAGGATGGTGAGGTCCAGACACAGAAGACACTGATGGTCCAAGCTTTGATATGGTAGCTTCTTTCTATGGTCATGTCTTCCTATTATCTCTGTATGGTACTATTCCTTTTCTTCCCTTGAGATTAGATCTCCAAAGAATGTCTTTCTTCCCAAATATGCACTCTACTTTTCCTTCTTACGAGCTGTATTTTCTATAGTCAGTAGAGTGGGGGGTGTTTGTAGATGTTGATGTTGTCCTACCGGCAGACATGGGCCCTATATGTATCAATTCATCCTATAAGTGCTTCAGTTTCTACAACACTGAGCCCACCCAAGTTCGTTAGAGTGATTCGTAGGTTCTTATCTCTTGTCTTACTGCCCAATGATTGTATAGTTGAAGACACCCTGAAATAGCACACAAAAATTCAGCTCCTAAGTGTCCCAACAAGCCATTAGTGAGCCCACTCAAGTTCGTTAGAGTGATGCGCAGGTTCTTACCTCTCTTCCTATCGTTCGTCAATTTTTTCACTGGAGACACTCTAAGAAAAAAAAAATGCTCAGAAATTCACTCTCCTAAGTGTCCCAGCAAGACATTGGTGACCTCTCTCAAGTTCATTAGAGCGCTGCGCAGGTTCTTACCTCTTGTCTTACTTCCTGGTAGTTGTGTCGCTGGAGACACTCTAAAAACACACGGAAATTTCACTTCTAAGAAACAACTCTAATTGATTGGATCGTCACTTCCATCCCTGGCAATAGTGCTAAAATGTTAGGTTGTATTAATTACTATTGAATGACTAAATAATACACATAAATTATCGATCTAGGGATGTCTTTTATTTCAATGACAGTTGTACTATCTATGCCAATACACTCAACCAGAATAAATTCCAATTAAAATAAATCAGCGCTGAAGTAAATGTTGGAAGTAAATCACTCATGCAGAATTAAAATGATCTACAAGACTGTAATCACACTTCAATTAATCTGTTCTAGTGTGCCACACAACAAGTACCCAGCTGGTGTCTCTAATATCATATGTGTAATAGCATACAAAGTATTGAAATTGAAGCAGATATATTCATAGCTGAAACAATAGCAACAACACCTCTAATGATACATAAACCAGAATACAAACACATATACACAGCGACCTTAATCACTGCAATCCCTGCTAAGAAGGAGCACCCTTACACCCTAGCAGGGTGCAGGTAGACAAAAAAAATTAATGGAAACTACACTAGATAATGCATGTAACAACAATAATAGGATAATCTATATTAGTATGAGAAAAATTACAAAGCCAAAATAATTTTTTTCTCCGCTAACATTTTGACCTCTAGGGACGAGAACTATATAGTGGTTACATCTTAGAAAATCAAGAGATAGATTAGTCATGAGAATCTTATGATTCTCATGCTGATTGAGATAGAATACATATAATTATAACCACTTCTTTATAAAAGTCTGACTAGAAAATTATAGATTACAATCAAAACCACGCATAGGTTGTTATCCAAAAAGTCAATGCTAAACAACTTCTACAACTATCGCAGTAAAACCACAGCTATAGTGTAACAACTAAAGGATAGGTCAACAATAGGTGTTGACGAGATCTAATCAGCAGTACAGCTTTATCAGTAGTTCACCAACGGGTTTGTAACAACAGAGTGTAACAATAGTTTTCCGGTAGGTCTGTAACAGCAAGGTGTAACAACATCGCTTGCTGTAACATCACACCCTTAACTGCTCCCATGTACCTTGTTCTTGGGATCTTTGGTGCTACAAATGAGATCTAGACAGACAACACAAAGCTCATATATCTTCTCCAAACATTCATCCTCAATTAGTCATAAAAAGGCACAATATATCATAATAATTGATGAAATAACAGAGTAATGAAAATAAGGTGAAACAACACAAGTTAGGATAGAAAGGTAGGAAAAAGAGGGAAAGATAGTCCCATTGGTTATATTCATGAGGAAAAATAGGGAAAACAAATGTAGGAAAAGTGTGCAAAACTAGCACCCAATGGAATGCTCTCTCATCTTCTGTCAAGGTAGGCTCTCCTTCATGAGACATACTCACTGAATACTTGACTTAAACTTGAGGATGTTCTGGTGTTGAATAATTTGGCAGCCTTTCCCATCTTCCTCTTGACCCAACTGCAAGGCTTTCAACCAGCTTCCCTTCTCCTCTTTTGAGTTTTAAGCTTGTAAGCAGGACACAAACTTGCAAAAAATTAGATCCCTTCATGCACAAAAAGCCTAAAGCTCTTATAACAAAAAAGATATAAATGTGGTATGTTAGTATTGATGTGCTAATTCCTTTTCATATTTTTTAAACAGTGACTTATATATGCTTTGTTGGCGACAGATGTTGTCGCTCCTAGAGACAGCCTAGAGTTTCCATAGACCAGTTCCTAGGACATCTTATCATAGCAAGGCGCATATAATAAAACTTGGGTGTCAATCCAAAGGCTCTCCTACTATTTCTTGTAAACAAGGAAATTGATTCGAATGGGACCAGAAACTACAGAAACTGCCATAGGGAAAGTAATTTTGCAGAGACAAGATGCAAAGCTCCAACACAAAAGCATCAGACAGTTAAGAGACAATTTACTGTAAAGAGGGCCGATTCAAGTAATATGCCATTGAAATCAAGTATATGATGGTGTATGCGGTGAAAGAAATATGAGAAGATATTAGTTATCTTTGGTCTGATACCCAGATACACAACAGAACCATATATGGGCTTATCAATCTAAGAATCCATACATGACAATGGCGTTTTAAAAGCACCCTCCCAAAGCAACTAATATAGTAGAAAGATGGATGAAATGAACATGAGACAGTATATCATGCTTGAGCCATATTTAAAGCGCTTGACTGATCCAAGTATGGGTATCAACAAGGATAAATCCTTACCTAAAATCAGTGAGCCACTCGCTTCCAGTACAAGATACAAGAAGATGGATAAAATGAAATGTTGTAGTAGACACATAAAAGGAAGTTACATAATGTGGGATATCAAAGACGAAATCCTCTAATACAGATAGAACTCCTCCTCACTGAGACCCTACAGGCTCTGAGCCTTCATACAAAAGCTTTCAGAAGATGTATACAAAAAATGCCTTTCACTGCACAATTCTCTGATAAAATTCTGGAACCCTTACAATGTCTTTCTTCTGTGTTTTTATAGAGGAAGAAGAAGAAAACTCATAAAAGAAGTAGGTAAAGACATTTAATTTCTCTAATTAAGACACAATGGAGGAAACATTCGCGCCCATACTGCTGAATGACTAGGTAATATTATCTGTACTTGATAACCTACTTGTAGAAATAAATGCACTGGGTAGAAAATTTCTTCAGGAACTCAGTATAGAGATACATCCACATGAACATCCTGTCCTTTCCTGAAGAAAATTCGGCCGAAATAAAACCTTGAGAGCATCGCTTTTTGTGCTTTTGTTCTTTCTTCCTTCTAAACCCTGAATTAGGATTTAAAATCCTCAATGTCGGACGTTGAATCCCTTGATTTTCAACTGATACTCCTTCCTACAACATAAATGTGTTCATCTACTAAAATCTGCCTTTTGAATTACTCGGAGGGGTTTGATAGATTTACATCCTACTTCATTAATGAAAGCCATGTCATAGCAACTACCCAGGGCTTTTCTTCATAAATTCGCCTCTGAAAGATGGTCCTTGGAAGAGGCCTCGGCTTTTGTAATGGAGGCGATGAATTATGGCAACTCTTCCTCGCCATAGACCTGCAAAACCTACAAACATGTTAAGGAAAACTAGACACTGGGGCGGTGGATGCGGCGGTGACCATGAAATGGTGACGTAGACTGGGTGAAATGATGAGAAGATGCAGGGTGGCGGAAGACACAGATAAATGGCGGAGAAATGAAGGGTGGTAATGAAAAATATAGTGGAACGATGAAGAATGAACGAGGTAGAGGTACATAGCATGACCACCGAAATATGACACATAAACGAAATATATGGATGGTGTAGGAGGAACATGGTGCACACGTGAAAATTACGACGTGGGGATGGACCAGGCCAATGGCTGGGAAAACAAACGATCTGAGCGGCACGATCCTTAAACAAGATCAACGGTTTAAACTGCGTTGGGTGGTGATGTGATGGTGGGCCACAGGCGTTATAAACTTGGCTTCAAATACATGCAGCTTTGAAGAGTGGTCACCGTCGGATGAAGGCCTCCGGATCTGACGGTTCACGTTAATTTCGCTGCGCGTCTTGGGTTGAGCATTAATGCGTGGGAGAGGGCGGTATTGAGGCCGTACTTGGGGACACTTGGAAAATGCTGAATGGAATTACTACGTTTTGAGGAATACCGCCTTCCCTGCAAAGGCGGTGCAGGGAAAACGGGCCGGTTTTTTAGTAGTGGAGGTGGGGCGGGGTCCACGAGAGCAATGGGCCGCGGTGTGTTGATTTGTGTTTGATCGGACGGCTCGGAGTGGGCCCGATGGCTTTAAACGATAAGCTTCTTTTGATCTGGCGCAGGGTTTAGCTCTCGGGTCACATGAAAGACTAGCTGTAAGAGGCTAGGACCAAAGGTGCTCGGATTTAAATATTTAAAAAGTGAGTCTTTCGGCCTTCTATTATGAAATTTGTAGGCAGAGAAGGGTAGCGATAGGCATTGAAAAGGGTTTATAGGGCAAAGGGAACGGATCCGAATTGTTTAAATAGATTGCCCATGAAAATTAGGTAGAGGTCTGATTGTGATCAACATTGGCTCCACCTGGGGATGGCATGTTCATCCCTAGACGTGTCGAGAACTCCACAGACCTTCACAATCACTTTCTAAGCACACTTTGTTCTTTTACCCTTTGAATTTTTCTTCAAGACTTATCGTGGCACCTCGTGCTATTTCAACAAAAGCAAAAAGGAAATTAATAGACAATATAGTACACCAGGCTGCCTTTTTCCTGAATCAGAATTGGAAGTAGGGCTTGAGAAATTGGCCGTTTAGCAAGTCACCCTATATGTTTTCAAACATAAAAGTATTATTGCCTCCCTGTTCCAAGATTTTAAATGGGCCGAACCACAGTGGATCAAATTTACCATGTTTTCCTTTTTCATCCCTCCGGACATCCCATCTGAGCACCAGATCTCCAATCTGCAATTTCCTGTCTTTTGCATGTTGATCGAATATGTGTTTCATTTTCTCCTGATATTCTGTTAATCTCCGATTTACTTTCCCTTGTGTTTCCTCTAACTCTTTCAGCTGATTGATTCTCCTGACCATATCATCAGGTTCCTCCTGACTTTCTTGCATGAAACGTGCCACTGGTAAGGCCAGCTGCACAGGAAACACTGTTGCTCGTCTATATACCAACTCATATGGAGATTTACCAATTGCTCTCTTACTGTTGATTCTATTAGCTCATAGAGAAAATTTCAATTGAGAATCCCAATTCTTCTGATTCTCATTTATAATTTTCTTCAAGGCCCTCGCCAAAGTTTTATTGGAGGATTCTGCCAAGCCATTTCCCTGTGGATAGTAGGCTGTGGAATGATTTAGTGTAATATTATACTGCTGGCAGAAATTTACAAATTTTGCAGACTTGAAGGCCTGCGCATTATCAGTCACTATTTTAGAAGGACAGCCAAACCTAGATATGATGTTTTCCTCCATGAATTTGATTATCACAGTATCTGTAGCATTCCTCGCAGGTATGGCTTCCACCCATTTTTTGAAGTAATCTATGGCTTTCAATATCCATTTATGTTGTCCACTTGATGGGGGATGTATTTCTCCAATAAAATCTATTACCCATTGTTTAAATGGCTCATTAACATGAACTGGAATCAGGGGCAGAGCTGCCAACTTCTGTCTCTCAGCAAATTTCTGACACTTATCACATGCTCTGACCCAAGTAAAAACATCTCCAAATAAATTTGGCCAGTAGAAACCAGCCTTTAAGATTTTATGAGCTGCGGCCCTCTAGCTGTAGTGTCCTCCACAGATTCCTTCATGAGATTCCACCATTATACTCTCTACATTTTTCTGTGAGGCATAGTAATAGGATGCATGAAGGGTCCCTCCAATATAGTTGTCCATTAGCCACTATATACTTTTGTGATTTTAATCTTAATGCTCTGTATTTTGCTTTATCACAACTTGGAGGACAACTAAATGTCAAAAGATATTCTACTATTTCTCTGTACCATGGACTGGTCAGGTATTTTATATGTGTTTTCTGAGTGGCTACCTCCAGTCCTTGCTGTTATTTTTCATTCTCAGACTCCCCACTTGCTATCATGGTCAAATTTATTCCTAGAGCCTGATAGTTTGATTCAGAGAAAACTTTTGCAAGCCCCTGTCCCTTGATCAGCTTAGCAGGGTGAATATCTAGATCATACTCCTGTATTTTTGCAATCCATCTCCCTCTTTTCCCTTCACTGTCTCCCTGGATAAGAATGTCTTTAACGACTGTTGTAGGGACAAATGCAGTAGTGTGGGACTGCAGAATGTACATGCGAAATTCTTTGAGGAATTCTACTAGGGCATATGCCTGCTTCTCTAATATGTTATATTTCAATTCTACATCATGAAGCACCTGACTAAAGAAGGCAATAGGTTGCTCATATCCTTCTTCGTTTTTATTTAGCAGAACTCCAGCTACTGTATGAGGTGATGCAAAAGAAAAGATCATACATGGTTTAGTATAATCTGGCCCAGCTAGTACAGGGGCTTCAGTAAATGCAGCTTTAATTCTAGCAAAGGCCTCCCGTGATTCTTGTGACCATTTCACCTCATTATTCTTCTTTAGCATATCTGTTATATGCCTAACTATCTGAGCATATTTAGGAATAAATATTCTCAGGAAATTTATCTAGCCTAGATATACCTGCACTTCCTTCTTATTTCTGGGGAGAGGGATGCTATTTATAACCTCTACTCTTTTGGGATCTATCCTTACCCCATCTTTAGTTACAATATGCCCCAAAATTTTGCCTTCCTCTAATGCAAATAAAGACTTTTGTGGGTTAAGAGAAAGACCATACCTTCTGCATTTTTCAAAAGTTCTTCATAAATTCTCAATGTGTTCAGCATCATTTTTTGAAAACACCGTGATATCATCAAGATAAACAACCAGAAATCTGTCCTGCTCCCCAACAAAAGCAATGTACATCGCCCTCTGAAAGGTAGCCCCTGCATTGATCAATCCAAAAGGCATCCTGGCATACATAAATGTGCCCCATGGTGTGGTGAAAGCAGTTTTCTTCTGATCCTCTAGAAGTACAGCCACCTGGTTATAACCAGAAAATCCATCCATCATTGACATTCTAGAAGCCCCCACCAATTTCTACAGAATGTGATCCATCTTGGGGAGTGGGTAATTATCTTTTAAAGATGCTCTATTTAAATTTCTGAAATCCACACACAACCTTATTTCTCCATTCTTCTTTTGGACAGGGACCAAGTTTGCAACCCACTCTGAGTACCTTAGTGGCACAATTATTTTAGCCTGTAGCAGATTTTTAATTTCATTTTCAATGGAGGGAAGCAGTAGAGGATTTATCTATCTAAGCTTCTGCTTATAAGGTTTTGCATCTTCCCTCAGAGAAATTTTATGCTGCATTATACTAATACCAAAATTTTTAAGGTCCTGATAGGACCATGCAAACACATTCCTATATAACTGAAATAGTTTCAGGTATTTCCCCTTGTATTCCTCTGGGACCTTCTTGGATAATTTCACAATATTAGGATCAGCATTAGTACCCAGATTCAGATCTTCCACCTAATCTTCCTCTACCACTTTACTAGTCTGCAATGAGACATCATTCTTGTCTAAAAGCCTTTCTAGGGGAACCAGCCCTCTCGGGATATCATTTCCTTTCAGCTACAACACTTTACTTCCTGCCATTTTCTCTTCCCAATTGTTCTCTGGAACATTTTCGTTTTCCTCTTCTTCACAGTTGTCAATCTCCATATTCGAGAATTCCCTCACTGTTTCTAGGAATCTCTTCATCTGTTCATCATCTTCAAATACCTGCCAGTGCTTGATATTATCTAGGATAGATGGTCTATAACGTACCTTGATTTCATACCTCAGGAGAGGGTTCTGGGAAGGACGGAATGTACTAGCAGCCACGGCAAGCGAATCTACCATTCTATTCTACTCTCGAGGCATGAAATGAACATTAAATGCTGAAAATAAGTTCTCCACCATGTCCCACACTTCATTCCTGTATGCCCTCAACTGAGGGTGCTTGGTTTGACATTGATTCTTGATTTGTCTGACCGCCAGCTCGGAATCTCCCGGAACTTTTAAACATTGTATACCCATGTTCCTGGCTGTTTGCAATCCCAACAATAGTGCTTCATATTCAACTACATTATTAGTAGCCTCGTATTCCAATTTGAAAGATAGTGGGACCCAATTACCTGTAGGGGAAATTAACAGTACTCCTGCTCCATTGCCTTCTTTGGAATTTGCCCCATCAAAATGTAGAGTCCATACTCTTGCTTCATGATCTTCTAAAGGCTGTTCAGTATTTATCTGATAGAAGGAAGGTTCATGAGCATAATTTTGATCTTCTTCTAACATCAAACATGAGAAATCTCCTTCCTTGCTGTAAACTGGTGAATTCTCTGAGCTGTCAGCCTTAGTAACCATCTTTACAAATCTAGTCTCTCTGTATAACCTCCTCTCCTGGCCACCAAAAATTGGAATAGTGGCATATGTTAGGTCTAATTTGAGTGACCCACTGATTTTTGTTCCCCGGGATCTTGACAACAGCATGCCAAAGTGAGCTGGGATGTCAGCCACCACAATGTCCATTACTACACTTTTTGCTGGAACTTGGGCCAAATTGACCACTAAATCTTTAATCATCCCCAAGCATTTAACTCTTTTGGAATCAAATGAATAGAGGTCTTTATATGGGCGAGTGATTTGTAGTCCTAGTTGTTCCATGACTGATAGAGGCATAAGATTATGGGAGGCTCCAGACTCTAACATACAATTGTGTAATAGCAGGACATGAATTACTAGAGACACATAGAAAGGAGGAGTAAAGGGGTCTATCTCCTCGACACGTGGACCAAAAACTACCATGGGTATTTCTTCTTGGAGGTTGAGACTGTCTGGAATAACTTGTGCTTCAGGAGGGAACAATAAAGAAGTAACTTGAGATTGATACGCAGGTTGTTTCAACAGCTCAGTCAAGGGGACTGGGATTTTGACTTTTTCAAGTTCTTTTTGCAGATTGAAATTAGAAGGGGAATTTTTTGTTACACCTTCTTTTGACTCTTTATTTTTAGTCGTGGGTTGGGCTTATTTTGTCCCAGACTTAGCATTAAGGGGAGTGACTGCTTTTGAAGAAGAAGTAATTTGATCATTTGACTGCAAAGGTTTGTTTATAGGATTCTTACCTTTGTCTGCCACTTTCTGCAATGTTAATTCCTTTTGATCAGGTGCTTCCTTCTGGATAGGATCTTCTTCTTTCTCTTGAGTATGAGTTCTCTTCCTGGAAGATCTGAGATCATAATTTCTATTGAAGTGTGCTTGCATAAAATCAGCGAATTGTTTACAATAATAATCAGCCTCTGATTCTTCTATGTCTTTATCTTATTCTTCTTGCAACGGGAATTGTAGTTCATCATTATTTGAGAAGGCAAGGTTTGCATCTTGCAATCCATAGGCAGCATCTTCAGCAGAGTCATCAGCTAGGATTTCTACGTATAATGGGTGTGGCACTTGGTCTTGTTGCTCCTTTTCTTCGCTTGGCATTATTTGCAGGGGTGGCTTTATATACTGAGGATTGTAACCCCTTTTTGGAGCATTCTGGAAGTTCTTGGAGGCTGAATTCTTGGTCTCCAATTAAAGCTTGACCAATTTATTAGAAATATTCTTAATCATTTTGTTCATTTATTCAATTCTGTCTATATCCTTATCCTGATTAGAAGTAGATACTTCCTCTTTGCCTCTTCTTCTGGTATCTTGTCCAGCCTTTCCTTTCGATTTTCCAATGGAGGCAAAATTTTCTTCCAACTCAAGAGCATCTTACTGAGCATCATCTAGGGTGGCAGGCTTTCTTTCCCTGAGAGAGAAACCAAAATCAGAGTCAAAGGCTGCCATGAAAAAAACTTTGGTAGCATTCTGATGCGGCTTCATATCGGCAGGAAGGTTTAGATATAACTTATTAAATCTCTTGATAAATTCTGACACCCCTTCATTATGTTTCTTCTTGAGTGTATTAAACTCAGTAAGACACTGTCCATGATCTTTATTTTCTCCCCATTTCCTAAGAAAGGTATTTTCCATATCGTCCCAAGTGGTTACGGAACGGTTTCCTAATGTTTTGAACCATTTTCTAGCTTCACCATCCAGGGATTGCACAAATAGTCTTAGGACTACATCCAAATGTTCTACATTAAAGTTCTCTGCAAAAGAGAAAAAAGTCTCAAGATGTTTCTGAGCATCAATTTCATTTTCCCCAGTGAATTTGGGTGAGATCTTCAAATAATCATGTGGCATATCATTCAAGACTTGAGTAATGCCAGGGGAGCATATTTATTTAACAAGAAAGCTGTAACATTAGCCATTGGAGGAGGTGGGGGTTATGCAACAATCTGATGTACAAATGGAGGAAGAGGAGGAGGTGGAGTATGGATAACAATAGGAATATATTGTACAGCAGCTTGAGGCGTAGATGGGAACAGTTCACGGTTAACATCAGCTACTTCGGTGACTTCTTTAACTTCTTCGACCTCAGGAGTAGGGTGAATTTTAGCTTTAATTCTAGCACCTCCCCTGGGTGGGCTATTGGAATAATATTCTGTGTCTCCCACAGTGGAGTCAAGATTTTCTACTAGAACTTCTTGAGAGGAAGAAGATAGATAATCCTCTACGGAAAAGTCATGGATTTCAACACGGACTGATTTCTTTTATTTCCAAATTCTCCTATGTATAATATTCTCTGGGTCAGACACTGAAGGTGTCTTTGACTGTGATGTATCTAACCTCAAATGTGGCTTTCGAGGAGCCAGGACTACAAATAGATTTATCAAATAAACAACAGTGGAGTCACTAAGGTGAGAGATATACAACTCTTCAACTCTCTGTGCTCACCTGATTAGAGAGTGAATATGATTTGTCGAGGCCCAGGGAAACTGATTTTCTTAAATTCGATCCCCGGCAACAGCGCCAGAAAGATGTTGGCGACAGATGTTGTCGCTCCTAGAGACAGCCTAGAGTTTCCATAGACCAGTGCCTAGGACATCTTATCATAGCAAGGAGAATATAATAAAACTTGGGTGTGAATCCAAAGGCTCTCCTGCTATTTCTTGTAAACAAGGAAATTGATTCGAATGGGACCAGAAACTACAAAAACTGCCACAGGGAAAGTAATGTTGCAGAGACAAGATGAGAAGCTCCAACACAAAAGCATCAGACAGTTAAGAGAAAATTTACTGTAAAGAGGGCCGATTCAAGTAATATGCCACAGAAATCAAGTATCAAATGGTGTATGCGGTGAAATAAATATTAGAAGATATTAGTTATCTTTGGTCTGATACCCAGATACACAACAGAACCATATATGGGCTTATCAATCTAAGAATCCATACATGACAATGGCATTTTAAAAGCACCCTCCCAAAGCAACTAATATAGTAGAAAGATGGATGAAATGAACATGAGACAGTATATCATGCCTAATCCATATTTAAATCTCTTGACTGATCCAAGTATGGGTATCAACAAGGATAAATCCTTACCTAAAATCAGTGAGCCACTCGCATTCCAGTACATGATACAAGAAGATGGATAAAATGAAATGTTGTATTAGACACATAAAAGGAAGTTACATACTATGGGATATAAAAGACCAAAATCCTCTAATACAGATAGAACTCCTCCTCACTGAGACCGTACGGGCTCTGAGCCTTCATACAAAAGCTTTCAGAAGATGTATACAAAAAATGCCTTTCACTGCACAATTCTCTGATAAAAATATGGAACCCTTACGATGTCTTTCTTCTGTGTTTTTATAGAGGAAGAAGAAGAAAACTAATAAAATAAGCAGGTAAAGACATTTAATTTATCTAATTAAGACAAAATGGCGGAAACATTAGTGCCCATATTGCTGAATGACTTGGTAATATTATCTGTACTTGATAACCTGCTTGTAGAAATAAATGCACTGGGTAGAAAATTTCTTCTGGAACTCAGTATAGAGATACATCCACATGAACATCCTGTCCTTTCCTGAAGCAAATTCGGCCGAAATAAAACCTTGAGAGCATCTCTTTTTGTGCTTTTGTACTTTCTGCCTTCTGAACCCTGAATTAGGATTTAAAATCCTCAATGCCGGACGCTGAATCCCTTGATTTTCAACTGATACTACTTCCTGCGACATAAATGTGTTCATCTACTAAAATCTGCCTTTTGAATTACTCGGAGGGGTTTGACAGATTTACATCCTGCTTCATTAATGAAAGTCATGTCACAGCAACTACCCAGGGCTTTTCTTCATAAATTCGCCTCTGAAAAATGGTCCTTGGAAGAGGCCTCGGCTTTTGTAATGGAGGCGATGAATTATGGCAGCTCTTCCTCGCCATAGACCTGCAAAACCTACAAAAATGTTAAGGAAAACCAGACATAGGGGTGGTGGATGGGGCGGTGACCATGAAATGGTGATGTAGACTGGGTGAAATGATGAGAAGATGCAGGGTGGCGGAAGACGCAGATAAATGGCTAAGAAATGAAGGGTGGTAATGAAAAATATAGTGGAATGACGAAGAATGAACGAGGAGAAGGTACATAGCATGACCACCGAATATGACACATAAACGGAATATATGGATGGTGTAGGAGGAACACGGTGCACACGTGGAAATTACGACGTGGGGATGGACCAGGTCAACGGCTGGGCAAACAAACAATCTAAGCCACACGATCCTTAAACAAGATCAACGGTTTAAACTGCGTTGGGGGGTGATGTGATGGTGGGCCATGGGCGTTATCAACTTGGCTTAAAATACATGCAGCTTCGAAGAGTGGTCACCGTCAGATGAAGGCCTCCAGATCTGACGGTTCACGTTAATTTTTTTGTGCGTCTTGGGTCGAGCATTAATGCATGGGAGAGGGCGGTATTGAGGCAGTACTTGGGGACACTTGGCAAATGTTGAATGGAATCACTGCGTTTTGAGGAATACCGCCTTCCCTGCAAAGGCGGTGTGGGGAAAACGGGCCGGTTTTTGAGTAGTGGAGGTGGGGCGGGGTCCACAAGGGCAATGGGCCGTGGTGCTTTGATTTGTGTTTGATCGGACGGCTCGGAGCGGGCTCGATGGCTTTAAACGATAAGCTCCTTTTGATCTGGCGCAGGGTTTAGTGCCCGGGTCACATGAAAGACTAGCTGTAAGAGGCTAGGACCAAAGGGGCTCAGTTTTAAATATTTAAAAAGTGAGTCTTTCGGCCTTCTATTATGCAATTTGTAGGCGGATAAGGGTAGCGATAGGCATTGAAAATGGTTTACAGGGCAAAGGGAACGGATCCAAATTGTTTAAAAAGATTGCCCATGAAAATTAGGTAGAGGTCTGATTGTGATCAACATGCTTAATGGTTCAAGTTCTCTTGCAAGTGATTGAGTCTCATGAGTGATTCTTATGTTATTTTTATGAACAATTTAACATAAAAGAAATATTGAACAATAGAAAATAAAAGTACAGTGCATAACCATACAACACATCAACACAGGAATTTGATGAAGGAGTTCACCCCTCCCGGGCAACATCTTCTCGGTCCAGCTTCCACAGCTTGGGGCTCTATTTTATGCTCAAATTTGAAAAATAATGTGCTTACAATGATTTTATACTCATAAAACCTGCACCAATGAGTTTAGAATTCCCAAAAATTGTACCTTAGGATCTTTCTGCTCCTCATTTGGTAAAAAACTGATTGAGTTATAACCTCAACAGTTTTTCCTCAATTTCTTGTCCACATTTAGCTAAATGGAGCTAATTCAGGCTAGTTGGTGTCATAGTAGTAGTTCTTTTGAAATTAGTAGACCTTCAAACTAATCCGCATTAAATAAATTAACCCTCATTAAAGTTAATTAATCATGTTTAGTGCATAATCTGCACTTATGGATAAGTCTGGATTAGATTTAAGTAATGAGGATTAGAGGTTAATAAATTTCGGATTAATGTTTAAACTTTCTTATTAGGGATATCTGCTTATCATTCCACCTGTGTATCTAAGGTTGAAGGCATATGCTGGGGCTGGCCCCCACTTCCCTTGCGGGTGCAACATTGCAAATTCAAAGATATGTGGGAAATTAGTATGGTTAACGTCTGATGCATAGCGTAGGTGATGGCATGTGGCACTGGCATCACAAAGGTCCTGTGTTTGACCCCTGACAGTCCTTGTGGTCCTTCAAAAAGATGTTTACACCACCATGGGGGGGCACATGGTAGCCCGAGGCTAAGCCACATGCCTCCTCTTCATTAGCCCACACTTCAACAAGTAAGAACTTGCAAACTAATACAAATTTGAACCAACGAGATGCTGCCACTTGGAAGTCCCACATTTGACAAAGGAAATCGACCAAATTTGATCCAAGTGAATATTTTTGGCCATCCACCTATTCCATTTGGATTCGCACCATCATTTCTTTTAGTTTTTCACTTTTAGCACAAATTACTATTTTTAGCAATTTTCCAGGTCTTCCAGAGCCGTTTTGAGGCCCTAAACGACGTTTTTTTGGGAAATACGGGAGAAACATGGGTCAATGGAACGATGTTGCTCACATCAAAAGTTGTAGTCCTTGGATAGGTATTTCTAAGGAGGTATGGTGCGCGTCAAATGGAGATCATATGCTAAAGTTACGTCCTCGAGAAGTTGAAACACCAATTTACCCAAACGAGGCCCATAGTTTTGGCGCTTCATCTCCCACGGTTAGGTTTTTGGATGTTTAGGGTTTTCCATTGTTTCTCAATATAAATAGGCCCTCGAGCCTCATTTTAACATAGTTCAGAGGCATGTAGCTTCCACATCTCTTCTCAGAGATAAGCTACCATCACCCTAACTAGTTATTTCCATTTTGTCTATAAACATATTTCAGTTATTTGATATTAATGAAATGAAGTATTATTTCTGTTACATATCTATTTTTTTTTCTATTTATGTATCTTATTGTGTTCCTACATAAATCTGGATAAGTGGTATAAGAGCAGTCTGCTCATTATCTATTTTTCTTTGCATGTCCCCAATGAGGTCAGAGTATAAGGAGTTAGGGCTTCATCTAGTTGAACCCTTGCACGATCAGTCTCACAAACCCTGACGACCTCCCATGGAAGAAGAAAATAAAGAAGAGGGAGTAGGAGATCCTATCAAATTATTTCTTAAGGAGGCCCTAGAGAAAAAAAGGAATGCGATGATGGATAACATTGCTCAGATCCTTCAACGACTACCCATCTACGGTGCATCTGCATCCAACAACTCTAGAGGCGCCACTCCCTTCAAGGTACAATTAAAATATGAAATTCATGTATTTGAATGATAGATAGATGAAAGCACCATGGATAGATGGCTGAATTTGCTAGAAGGTTATTTCTCGGTCCATGTTTTTTCCAACCGAGAAAATATTATTTTTGCACTCCTGAAAGCTGATCCCCATGTCAAAGACTGGTGGGAAACCTACTGTGAGCAAAAGGATGAGGCGAACCTTCTATATTCTTGGCCACACCCACTTGGAATTCATTCTAAGACAACATCAAGGAACAATATTTCCCCGTAGGGAGTCATGAGGACAAGCACATCCAATGGACCACGCTACGAAAACAAGGGGATTAAGATATGCATGAACTGAAAAATTTGTTCCATACCCTGCCCACAAAGTTGGGTATTAAAGATTCAAAGAGACATTTGGTGCTCAAGTACTGCAAACGTCTCCATAGACACATTTACGAGGAAATGGAGTTCCTCGACATTACCTTTCTTCGTACAACATATCGCTATGCTGCCAAGATTGAGCAAAAATTTAAGCAAAATAAGTGAGACTTTGGATCCACGAATCCGAAGCCAGGGAAAGGCGCCCCTAAAGCACAGAAAAAGTGGTAGAGACAAATTAGGATGAATCAGAACACCACCGTAAATCAAGATAAGGACATGGGGAAGTGGTGTGAATCCCATAACAGCCCCACTCACAGCAAAAACAAGTGTTGGGCCAAATAGTCGCTGGTGGATGAACTAAAGGCACCTGAATCAGATGCATGTTCTAGTCCTGAGCCAGAACCAGACAAGGGAGATGAAAAGGTGAAGAATATCATTGATGCAGACCCTAGTGCCATTTTTTCTACCACGAAGTTCGATAGGGAGGATACTAAGGAGGAGGAACGCCTCTTCCATTCGAAGATGTGGGTGAAGGGTTCTCCACTGCCATTTCTTGTCGATAGCAGAAGCCAAAAGACCCTCATTTCAGCAAATGTTGTGAAGTAGCTTGGCCTACTGACCATAGCACACCTGAAGTCATATACTATTGGGTGGCTTCACCCAGGGAGAGATATTTGTGTCCACCAACAGTGCTGCCTTCCATACAACATCAAGCCATTCATGAATGAGGTATTGTGTGATGTTGCTCCTCTTGATGTAGCTGATGTATTATTGGGCCAACCATACTTGTGGAGGAGATAGGTTGTGTATGATTCTAGACCTCGTTATGTTATTATTACTTTGGGAAATAAATTTTACAGGATACCAGATGTTACACCGCCTCCTTCCATCTCCTTGACTATTGAAAAACAACGCAGTAAGATTGTTTCCCAAACTAGGAAATTTATTTTCCATACAACTTGCTCATAGGGAAAGAAGAATATTTTGGCCACAGCATCGAAACAAGGCTCCCCTACACAACTGGAGTAGATGGACAAAGTTGTAGAGGAAAACGAAGACATTTTCTCCTCACCCACAGAGATTCCTCTACACTATCCAGATAAGCACTCCATTGATCTGACCCCCAACGCACCGCTGCCTGATATTGCCATAACTCATGTGATTACAAAGATAAAATCCACACATGTACTATTTTAGGAAACCAAATTTATTTAATGCATCCAGCATATCTACCAGCACGTCTGCCAGTAGGTCCACGACATCTTAGACAAATCCAATACCAAGTTCAGCAGAATTTGCCTCTCATGGAGGAACTTAACGCAATGGGGACCATTTCTTCCTAAGGAAGAAGGAATGATCTAGGTGGATATTGGTGGCCACCCACCTATTCCATTTGGACCCGCACCATTATTTATTTCAGTTTTTCACTTTTAGCATAGCTTGCTATTTTTAGCAGTTTTTTGGGTCCTAAACTTTCGGAGTTGTTTTGAGGCCCTAAAGGACATTTTTCAGGAAAAGTGGGAGAAAAATGGGTCCATATACCAATTTTTTTGACATAAAAAGTTTTATTCCTCGGATATATATTTCTAACGAGGTATGGTGTGCGTTAAACAGAGATCGTATGCCAAAGTTACGTCCCCAGGAAGTTGAAACACCAATTTACCCAAACGGGGCCCATAGTTTTGGCGTTTCATATCCTATGGTTAGGTTTTTGGATGTTTATGGTTTTCCATTGGTTCTCAATAATAAATAGGCCCTCGAGCCTCATTTTATCACAATTCAGAGGCATGCAACTGCCACATCTCTTCTCAGAGATAAGCTACCATCGCCCTAACTAGTTATTTTCATTATGTCTACAAACATATTTCAGTGATTTGATATTAATGAAATGAAGTATTATTTCCATTGCATATCTATTCTTATATCTATTTATGTATTTTATTGTGTTCCTGCATAAATTTGGATCAAAATTCGACCCTGCCTAGTCAGCATGCCATGTCAGCAGTACGAACTGCTAATGGGGATACTTTTCTGCAATTTGTTTCCAAATTTTTCCTGTTTGTGAAAACAGACATAACTCATTTTTGAAGCCATACAAATTATATTTCGTGTCAAATGAATTGCATCAGATTCAGAACGATGAGAACTACATAGTAGTTCAGGTTTGAAGTCATTCTGAGAACTTTGATTTTTGAGCATAATTATGAGCACCTGATTAGGTAGGGGGGTGTGTTACAAAGTGGTATAAGAGATTCTAGGTTAAAAACCTGTATTTGATAGGATTTACTGCAAAATAAGTGAACCCAAATTTTCAGCACTAGATGTTTGGGAATAAATTGGTGCCCTGATTATAGAATAAACATAGCAGTAGATCCAATGTTGGGATATTTGGAGATAAGACCATATTTAGCTCTGAGTATAGTAGATGAATGTGATTATATTCTATTTATAATATTTGATTGTAAAATTGCATGCCGACTACAGGGATGTTTCCGATAAAATTTAACTAATTAATGAATACAATGGTATTGCATGCACTTAGTATTAAGCATCTTGAAGGTTTGAATAGTCTATTAGTGTGACCATGGATGCTTGTCAATTCTTAATTTTGACAGAATTGGCTGCATGGTGTTTTTCATGATTGAATGCAATATATGTAGACTACTAGTTAAGTAGTGTAGTCTTACACACTTGGAACAAGTGGGTATGGGACTATTTAAGTGATATGAGGGTGAAATGTGTGTGTTACTTGTATTGCATATCCTAGTTTGTTTCTAGAGGATATATATATATATATATATATATATATATATATATATATATATATATAACATATGACAAATACCCTCAGTGGGACTGGAGGCATACCATTATGTGGCTCTATTTGAGAGTAATGATGTATTTTCATGATTTCCTGCTATCGAAAGGAATGCAACAATCAATTCTCAATTTTATTTTGCTTTGATAAAATTGAGAAAATTCAAATTTCCACATCAGTAGAAAGCTTAGATGCAGTTAACTTGTATGACATGGCTTGTGTCATCTAGTTTTCTTAGTAAATTTTATTTGGAGGAGTTATAGCTCATTTAAGCATGTGTGATTGCTAATTTGTAGCAATCAATGTTAGCTATCTAAGGTTTTTTTAGTTAAACTATTTCTAACTGTTGAAGGAACTAATGGAGGGTTAGCTGTGTAGTGGGACCTTAGTCAAACTAAGTGATTATCTACTTAATTGACCAATCATCCAAAAATAGCTAGTGCATGCAGATAATTCGAGTGTCTAGGCTTTATGGATAATCTAAGGCAGTGTAACATTAGTTGTATACTAGTTTTGAGTGTATGAGTGTTGCAGGTAGTCAAATGATTAGCATATGGAATCACATAATCTATTTTGGAGAAATTCCTAAATAATAGGGGCCTAATTTCTCAAGGAACAATACAAGGAAATAGGATCTCAAGCATAGGTGTAAATTGACTAAGTTTGGGTCAGAGCTTCTTAGTGAGGAGAGATAGGTTAAGCACTTATAGGGTGTGCTCAGTTGAGAAAAAAATTGTAATACATCTATATTCATTTGATTAGTGCAAGTAGGCATTGGGGTTTTTAGAAGATTTCTTTCCCCTAGAAAACAACTATTTACATGTGTGTGTTTTCTTATTGCATGTCTAAATTTTTTGTTCTAAATTGTGAATTAATGTCCACAGAGGAGTAGAGTAGGTTTGTGTCTTGTGATTTTGATTAAAAATTCATGAGCATTTTCAAATCTACATCATAATTTTTACATGCTATCAAAGGAGGATTCAAATTAGAGTATAATTTTCGAAATTGTTTCTCAGGAAGCTCAAATATGGAGATCAGTGTAACATGATTTCTTCAGAAATGAGAATATGGCCTTCACTGCACTAACTCTAGAGTGTGCCTTGGAAGGCACCTCAAATTTTTTTGCATGGAAGGATGAAATTGGGGTGGTATTGGATGACAATGGGTTGCTAGAATACATCAAGAAAAATGTCGCACAACCACCAAAATTTCATGCCCAGAATCATGCTTAGTGGAAGAAATATGTAGACGAGGCAAGGAGAATAATATTCGAGGGAGTACAAGATCACATTTTCTGAAATATCCATGAAAAATAAACTGCATTCTTATTGTGGAAAGAACTAGCAGAGTTTTTTGAGAATAATAGTGACCACAGGAAGCTGGTGCTCAAGGATAAACTTCGAAGTTTGAAGATGCAAAATAATGGCACTATTCCAAAATACCTGGGCAAGTTCACACAGTGTCGTGATGAACTTGGTGGGGTATGTGTAAACTTTCCTGAAGAATAATTGGTAAGATTGTCCTTTCTGGGCCTTCCCAAGCACTAGCATAACTATCAAGATTTGATGAATGGGAGGGAGAAACTATCGAATTGGGAGCACTTATGGTCTAATTTGTTATAGGAGGAAATAAGAAGAAATACTGGAGATGTGACTTCATCCAATGGAAAGGATGAAGAAAAATTTCCATTGGCTGGAAATGAAAATAAGGGAAAAGGGAAGAAATCTCATTCCAAATAAGAATCGAGTCAAGAAGAAATATTTGTCAAAAATCAAATTCTTCCATTGACATGAATTTGGGCATTATGCCACGAAGTTTCCACACAAGAAGGAAAGCAATAAGACCTTAGGAGGTTCAGAATGTGAATCTTAACCTCATAGTTTGAGCTTGAATTTACCCTCATTGCATGCAATGTCAACACAATGTTGTGCAGCATGTGGTACTTGGAATCTGGTTCATAGTTCCACATGACAAGGTGTAGAGACTTTTTCAGTTACCTGGAGGAAAAAAGTTTGCAAATGCACATAGAGATGGGGGACGACATAAGTTACAACACAACCGGGGATGGTACAGTCACCTTTTAGGGTGAGATAGGATCCCCCCTTAGGATCAAGGATGTCATGTTCATTCCGGGCCTAAGGAAAAATCTCATCTTTGTTGTAATTTTGGATGACCATGGTTATGATGTGATATTAAACATAGGAAAGGCATTCTTGAGACATGTAGCCACATAAAAAGTAAAGTTGATCAAGGTTCGTGTCAGGAACATGTATAAGTTAGATGTGGAAGATTGTGTTGCATAAAGTACAAAGGAGGAGAAGGTGCAGATCCACAATGTTGGTGAATTTTTGCATAGAAGCCTTGGCCATTTTTATCATGGCCACCTAAAAATTATGTAGTAGATAATGAAATGCCTCCACAAGGGAGAACTTGGGCTGTAGGATGTATGGAAATGATGTACTTTGGGTAAGTACATAAAATCCACATTTCGTGAGCAGGACAACAAAGCACATATAGTCCTTGAAAGGACCCACTCTAATGTCTATGGGCCTTTCTCGACAGCCTCCACTCCCAGACATAAATATTTTGTAAGTTTTATTGATGAAATCTCACAGAAGTGATGGGAATTTTTCATGCAAAAGAAATAGGAGACATTCTCGAAGCTTATATAATTCAAGGAACTAGTTGAGAAAGAAATAAAAAATAAGGTGAAATCTTTGAGTGATAATGGATGTGAGTATGTTTTAAATGAATTTAAAAAAAATTGTGAAAAATAATGCCTTCAATGAGAATTGACGGCACCCCATAACCCACAATAGAATGGGGTGACTAAGAGAAAGAATTGTATCATTTTGGGAGTTGCGAAGGTGATGTTGCATTATCAAGGATTACCTCTGCATTTGTGGGTTGAGGCATGCAAAACAACAATATATTTGCATAATCCAAGTCCTCATCACATTATGGGCATGATTACAGTAGATGAGACTTTCCCAGGGAGAAAGCCAGATGTGTCACACTTTAGGATTTTTGGAGCCTTTGTTTACTGCCATGTCTCTAAAGAGTCAATGAATAATCTAGAGTCGAAAAAGGAATTGGGGTTATTTATGGGTTACACATAAACTCCCCACAACTATTGTGTGTAATTTCCATCACTTAGAATGATAGTTGTGTGAAGGGATGTAAAATTTGATGAGGATAAATAAATGTGGTGCTGTCTTGAGAGGGAGCTTAAAATTCAACTAGAAGAAGATATTTTAGCTCCAAAGGAGGAACCTCAAGAAGTTTTGGAGCAGCCAAAAATTAAGGAGAAAAGAGTGTAGACCACCATTGAGGTAGAGCCATCCAAAGAAGGAAAAAAAATAACCAGGGATGTTGAGATACTTGTTCAAGATACGAGGGTGAATGTGGGTGATCCTTTAAATTAAGCAGAGAATGTCACCAGATCGGTACAATGGCGACATGGCTCTGATGAGTGAGCTTGTAGAGACTGGGCCATTGTAACATCTCCATTTCTTTTATATATTGTTTCAGTGTTTGACCCTTCTAGTTTCCTTAACACTTGGTCCTCATGATATTTGTACTATTGATTTAGGGATTAGATTATTTTCCCATATGAATTTATCCACCCCTAACCTTTATTATACAATTATATTTTTATCACAAAGGTATTCCTCTAACCTTAGGTAACATTATAAACACATTTTCCACCTATGAAGCCTAACGATTTCAATATCCTTTAACCCATGGTCTAGTTTCATATGATTCCATCCATGAAATGGTATATTTGGTTTTATAATTATTTACTTACCTATCCAGTTATGGACCCTACCTTTGATATGCATATTTTTGTAAGTAAATATGACGAGCTATATTCTCTATCACCTTATTCATTTCACATTTATACTTAGTGTTCTGTCAAAACATCAAAGTCATATTTATTACATTAATTTGATGCCACAATAGTCCTTTGAAACTTATTCCCTTACCCTACCTCATTACATGGGCAAAGCATAGACTTCCAAGCGGACACCATCACATGGTCTCACGTGCTCCTCACATACCATTTGAGGCTCTACGTGTACTCTAGAGATTAACCCAACCACCATTTATGGTCATAATTCAATGGTGGAATCCTAAAGTATTTAACCTAATTCACATTGCCTCATTTCGTCATTTTGCTAAGGAGGTTGTAGGTCATCTGGTTCTCTGGTTTTTGACCTCCATGGCCGACCTGCACTTGTTTTTCTAAATGTTTTGGCATGTCATTGTCATAGTAATACTATGCCCCAGTGTTTTGAACCATATGGCTACATTTTCAAAGGGTTGTGTGTAATTTTTCCCCACTAGTTATGTGAGGAGTGGATTTACTTGGCACAGCAAATGGGTTTTCATCCAAACTCGCACTGCTAAGAATTTTAATGATTCTAAGTTAGTTTTAAAAGTCCTTCACATAATCTGGTTGATTTCTAACCATTATAGTATGAAATTTTTCAGAGAGTTGCATCGGGTTTGACGTAATTATTTTCATCCCCTCAGGTAATAGCTTATCCCTACTTTATTTTTTTTAATACATTTTGTATAGATATTTTACTAATGATTTTGGTTGCATTGCGTAGAGGCTACCCTTTGCCCTTTCCACGAAACCATGGAGAACTTACCTTAACTCCTCAAATTTGCGATCACATTCATGAAATCCATTGTCTCTGACCATTCCTCGTCACACCAAGAGGTAAGACATACTTAAATCCTCCTTGAATTTAAATTTCATTGCTCTTCCTCTCTATGGAAGTTTTCTAGGTTGACAAATATGTTTATACTTTATACTATATATATATATATATGTGGGTAGTACACCTTATATTTTCTTTCTGGGGTTACTGATTTACGTTACACTGAATAAATCCTCTGAGATGTGTGATTTTTTCCTCTGTACATCAATTTATTTGGGGTTTTTATGGTATTGCTGCTTCAACATTTGTATTTAATATACTAGCATGAGGATGCCTTACCCTACCCTTCCAAATTTAACTATTTTGGAAATGAGGTGTTCATTTTGTATGTTGATACTACCCTGTTGAATTTCCTACCTTTCACAGAGCTTCATGTCATAATTTCCCCTCTGCCTGAATGCATCATTATTATTTAGTCAGAGGATTGATAATATATTTTTGTTAGTAGTTGACCCCTACGTGGCCTTTGAAATGCTTAGTCTCTATGACTCTTTGAGTTAGCATGACTATGCTGAATCTGGAACAATGAATTTATCTGTGTACCCTAGAAATTAATGTCACAACATTATAGATTCCAAATTTGTTTGCTATTCATAGATTCTCTGTTGTAATTGGATTTTACTTGTAAATATAATTTATGAGTTTGTTAATTCTCAGGGGTAGGAGCACACCCATCGTCTAGTGTAGCCAGAATCCCTCTTTGGTTTATTATGCTATAGGTTTCATTTATTTTTCTACTTTAATTTTCATACTTATTCCAGCATCATAGCCATGATGTGCATATCATTTCATTTGGTGTACTATATTCTATGTGAAAAATCACGAAAATCCTCTGTCATGCACAATAACAACTAACTATGAGACAAAGGCATATGTATTTTCCAAAAATTGTTATTACATTTATTCATTAATTTATGTACTTCATGGGATGACAGCATATCCCTCCAACCATCTCATTATGTTGTTTCAGCTATTTAGAAATGATGAATGTTTTTAATGTATTATGTCATGAAGCCTTCCCTCTGCTCTTAACATACTATTTAATTCCTGATTTACACAAATGTTTATGATTTATGTTTATGCACAACATAATTAGGGTTATGTAGTTATATGTTTTATTACATATAATTTTTTAGGCTATGGTCCTTCATTGTATATTTTATCACATTCGATCTTCTTTTATAAATAATTAATATTTCTCTTTTATAGTGTTACACAACCATTAGTTTGACTTTTTTTATTTATGATTTGGGAGCATATCACGATGCTTCTGTACTCAGATATTTTTATTTATTAACTCCCATAGCCACATTGGTTTTTATTCATAGTAAATGCACTGGTATGTCAGATAACCCACTTACCTTTAGGTAGCTTATGAAGGGTGTGTAACCTGGGTTTTGCACTTAAGGTAATACACAATCTCTTCACACAAGCCTGCTCTTATAATGAGGTTTGGCACCATACTCTTGTTATTTATCACTACCTTTTCCTTTCTACTAAACATAGAATTTTAGTATAGTATTTCCATTTTGTATACTTGTTTTCAACTAAATTTTTGGCTCTAATATGGGTAACCACTACCCAGGTTACTTCTATTTTTGGAGTCTAGACAAGTATTCCAACATGAAAACATACATACCTATTTATGTTAGTTCAATCATAATTAATTTCTATTTAGTTCTTATTTATACTTCTTCATTTTATATGTCGAATCACCCTTACTTACAGCTACCCTAAATATATGTGCAGGTGAAGAAGAAGTTAGAGAAGATTATATTTAAGTAATTTAATTATCATTACCTGCATTCATATATTCATGGTATGATTTTAGTTTATGAATTAGTAAATTTTTCTTCTAACTCTAGACTTGTCTTTTGCATGTTTTCCCTCAATTCTTTTAATTGAGTTACACGTTTCATCTGTCACCTTTCAAGGTCAAGCTGAAAGTTTGATTCTTTCCTTCTTAGGTCTATTTCCTGCTATACCATTGAGGATTATATGGTACTTAACTTAGTTCTGTATTTTTAGGAATTAGGTGTTAAGGCCATGCTTGGTCTTTGACCCTACTTATCTAGATGTAACTATTTTCTGATTTCAGTTAGTCTTGTCGAGTTATAAAGCTGTGTGACAGTGATATCATCACAATATTTAAGAGTTTTTGTATTTTGACAATTTATATATGAACATTTGGAATTCCACATTCTCTTAATTCATGTACTATCTCTTCTACATTTTCATGATGAAATATATATATATATATACCAGTTTGGCATATATTTCCTTCAAGATGTAATTTTTATCAGTTTAGCATATATTTTCTGCAAGATGGAATTTATATCAGTTTTTCATTGTTTCCATGCTTATTCACATCTTTTAACTTTAAAAATATTCATACTATTGCATATTTAAATTTATCCTTAACTACTATATGAATTAGTACTCATTCTTATTTATTGAATGCATTACTTTACAGAAATCTCCCATGAATTTCTACTTAATAATAATTATGAGAATATGACCCTTCCTTGGGTGTGTATTAATGCTGATTTTTATCTACTATCAGTTATTTTAGTCTGTGTAACATATAAATATACTTCAATGTATTTTATTACAGAGAGGAAAATATACAACACACATAACAAAAGGAAATTGTACAATAGACATAAGTTCTTACTGAATAATTTAACAAACATTTACATGTTAACTGTACATCATAGAACTCTAACCTCTTTGTCTAATAGGACATGTACATATACCTACATGTCAAATGATGTCTTCTAGACAGAATTCTTCCTGAAATTTAAGACTATTTCTCTTATATAAAACAATTCTATAACAATATAATTTCGATAGAAAACCACAATAAGCATATACCAATGTATAAAGACGTATTTTCCTCCGAAGCACAAGCTTCTCCTAAGATCTCCCCCTAGAAGAGACCAATATTACTAAGTGTTAACAACCATTTTTCACAATAGTGATGACTCTTTTAAGCCATCTTTACCTCAACCTGTTTCCATAATGACGTCTCATTATTATGGGATATTGTTTCCCATAGCCTAGGCTTTTATTTTGTTTTTTTTTTTTTCAGAAAAATGTTTCTTTATAACTTCCTTTTCCTCAACATAATTTTTCTTACCTCTTCTCAATAAATTTTCACTTTACTAAGGATTTTATTACATCTTTTTCTCCCATCTAATAAAATTATTTATTTTGTTTTCCACATGGATTTTCTAGAGAGTTTTGGGAAAGTTTGGAATTTTGTTCCATCCTCATAGATAAGAATTTATTGGTCTTAATTACTCTTTCCTTACCACATTAACATTTAATTCATAATTATTTATTAATTTAAAAATAAAAAATTTCATACATAATTATTCCATAGGTCCACCCGGACATTGGGTTTATTTACAGAACATAAAATCCTTAAATCAAGGGTATTACAACCATCCTCTTTCTATGAAGAAATAGAGAAACCTGGACGGGTTGATGAAATGGTGGAGAAATATGTATGGATTGTAAGGAATAGTGTTTGGGAAGTGGTAACAAGACCAATATATAAATCAGTTCTACTTTCGAGATGGATCTTCAAGGTTAAGCATGCCACAAATGGAATAATAGAGAAGTACAAGGCAAAATTTCTATCCAAGGGGTACTCTCAAGTTGAAGGGATTGACTATGAGGAGACCTTTTCTCCTGTAGAAAGGTACTCATCCATTAGATCAATTCTTTCTCTGGCATTGTAGATGGGGTCGATGATCCACCAGATGGATGTCAATGAAACATTCCTCAATGGTGTTATTGAGGAGGAGGTGTACGTCGAGAAACTAGAAGAATTTGAAACTTTTAATTGGGAGTATCATGTGTGCAGACTCAAGAGAGCATTATACAGTATCAAGAAATCACATTGTGCTTAGTACACCAAGATTGATAGTTATCTCATTAGTTTGGGATTCAAAAAAAGTGAAGAAAAAGAAAACCTCTATCATATCTTGGTAGAAGATAAATTGTTGATTATTGGCTTACATGTTGATGAATTGATTTTAAGTCATGATGAGCAACTGATCAGATCTTTCAAGTAGCAGTTTGCAAGATAATTGGAAATGAAGGACATGGTTCTAATGCACTACTTCATCGGATTGGAAGTATGGAAAAGTGAAGGGGAACTGTTTCTCTCTCAAGGAAAGTTTGAAAATGAGATACTACAGAGATTCCACATGGAGAGTTGCAAACCCATGGAGACACCTTTAGCGACCAACTAGAGGAAGCAAGATGCGACTTCAGGTGAGGAAGTGGATGCTACCATTTATTGATATCTAGTGGGTTCATTGATGTAACTTGTGAACACATGACCATATATGTGTTATGTAGTCAACCATATGATCCAAGCTATGTTTAAGTTGACAAAATTATATTAGAAGGAAACTAAGCATGTTTTATGGTACCATAGAGGCGCTACCTAGTTTATACTATGGTACAGATGGATAGAGTGAGTGAAGTTGTGTGGATTCATAGATGTAGATTGGATGGAGAGCCCATCATACTAAAAGAGTACATCATGTGGAATTTTCAATGTTGGGTCCATGATGGTATTCTGGTACAACAGGTAGAAAAGGTTTCTGGCACTCCACTCAGCAAAAGTAGAATACATGGATGCATGTCAAGAAACATGTGAAGAGATTTGGATGAGAAATATACTTGTTGGATTGTTTGGTTAGATGATGGATCGAAGTGTGATCTACTACGATAATCAAATATGCATTAATCTCTCTGAGAATCTTGGTTTCCACGATCGATTGAATCATATTGATATCTGGCATCACCATTTGTGGGACTATTTGTAGAGATAGATAATGTTCTTCCGATATATTCCAACAAAGGAACATGATTCTCACATTTTAATAAATTCCTTGTCAAGAGGGAATTTAGAGTTCCACAGATCTCAGATAGGAGTGATTTATAATCCCTTTCTTTCTGAGAGGGAATGTTGAAAAAAATGTAGCAATAAGTTCTCAATTTGATTTTTCCTTGATTAAATTGAGAAAATTTAAATTTACATGTCAGAAGACAACTTGGATGATGTAAAATTGTGTGACATGGATTGTCTCACCCATTTTACACTATAAATTCGGGTTGGAGGAGTTAGAGTTTAATTAAGCATGTGTGATTACTAATTTGCAGCAATCTAGGTAAGTTATCTAAGGTTGTTTTTAGTTAAACTAGTTCTAAATGTTGAAGGAACCAGTGGAGGGTTAGTTATGTAGTGGGACTTCAGTAAAACTTACCGATTATCAAGTTAGCTGATCCATCAACCCGAAATAGCTATTGCATGCAAAGAATTTGAGTTCCCTAGGCTTGGTGGATATTCCAAGGAAGTGTAACATCATTTGTGGACTAGTCTTGAGTGTACAGATGTTGCATGGAGTCAGATGATCAACCTAAGGAATTGCACAATCCATTTTGGATAATTTCCTAAGTAATAGGGGCCTAATTTCTCAAGGAAAAAACATAAGGAAATAGGAGATCAAGCAGAGATAGAAATTAACTGAGTTCGAGTCAAATCTTCTTAGTGAGTAGAGAGATAGGCTATGCACTTGTAGGTTGTGCTCCGTTGATAAAATAAATTGTAATACATCGCTATTTATCTAATTAATGCAAGAATGAATTGGGGGTTTTTGCAGATTAATTTCCCTAAGAAAAATACTATTTTAATGTGTGATTTCTTATTCCATGTTTAAAATTTTTGTTCTAAATTGTGAATAATTTCCGTAGAGTAGTAGAGTAGGTTTGTATCTTGTGATTTTGATTAAAACTTCACGAGAAGTTGAAAATATACGTCATAGTTTCTAAACCAACTGGTACTATTTGTTGTACAATTTCATATTAATAGTTTTCTTATGCAAGTGACAAGGAACATTTTAAGGACGGAAATTTATCTTAAAGTTTAGAAACCTTCGCGATCATTAGTAGTCCATAATATGTAAACTATAAAATATTTGGTGATAACTTGTTAAATGTATTCAAATTTATAAAGATTTTCTATATAGTCTCCATAAAAAATTTGCAATATTTAAGATAAAAGAGTCTTATACTATAAATTTTGGGTGAATAATTTTTCAAAAAAATGGAAATTAGCGAATATTTTATTTGTAAATATCATGGAAAATTAGCCCACTTGAGAATATTAGTCCCTAACATTTTTCTTGGCATGTGGGTATTGGGTGTCATACTATTATTGAGAGGTTCTTTTTTCATATATGACTATATCGAAATATATGATGCATTTATAAATTTGATAATTATGAAACTACAAAGATGGTATATGTTGATGGAATGAATGGCTTTTAGCTAACTTCTTGAGATTGCAGAAGCATGATAGCTTCCATTGGTAAGGAGGTTGAACTTAATGGAATTATGGAGACAAAGACCATATGAACAAACACACACACACACACATATGAGATTTTCAAACCAAGTTGATGTGTATGCTAAATTAGTTTCTAGTTTGAGAAATGTGCTAGATGAAAATTTTGAGATGTGTGAATAGATGTAGGGTAACCTTCTTGGCTTAGGCATGGAAAGATGACAATTGGTATGTTTTTTATATTTCATTGAGGCATTAATAGTTGAGGTTTATGTGATAGTGCATAGGAAAACACAATGGAAAAAATAGGGAAAACATGTCTAGTGGAGCATGACATGAACCAAAGAGGAGAAGCTCCTGTCGAAGAGGAGGAACCTTGACAGACCAGAGGGATGAGCTCAGGGAATTGGCTCTTTCGCTAAATATATGAAATATATAATTAAGAAGCTTTCAGAAAACAATGAGAATTGGCCAAGTGGAACTCTGAAGGGGAAAATGATATTGGAAAAGAGAGGTCCCGTGAGTCTAAGAAGAGAAATAAGTCCATCTCATGTTGGTCCTGTGGGGAGGATAATTTAATATGGGACTATCTGCACAAATTAAAAATTAAATGCAATGGCTCCTTTGAACCACCATAACGTGAAGTTGTAATGTAAAATTCTTGGCAGGAAATCTAAGACCGGTTTTTTTGCATATGATATACATATATTTGTGCATATGTATATTCATGGTATGATGGTTGAGGGTGAATTAAATGTTGGAATCAGTACATTGAGCCAATTTTTGGGACAATTTCATTTATATGATATGATTTTAAACTTTAATATGTGATTTTCTATTAATTTATTGTTGTTGTGGATTTTAATTTCTTTTTGTGATGTTTCCTTTTCTTTTTTCATCTTGCATTTTATACTAATTTTTTTACATCCTTGGGGGCATTGTAAAAATTTGGTTGGGGTGGCAGGGAAGCCACATATTCTTGAGGAAGGGGGAAGTGCATGATTTTAATGGATAAGAATTTGATGAGAAAATGGTAATATGGATCATTATTGGGAACATTGGCATGAACATGATGACAGAAAAAAATGAAAATGTAAGTGGGTGGAAATTTCCACATAACAACAAGGTGAAAGGAAAATGTAAAAGGAGGAATTATAGATCTTAATTCCTTAAAAAATTCACACCTTGCTGCTACTTAAGGAGTTATCTAAATGATGGATATATTTGACATAAGTCAATATTTGTTATGATCATGATTAAGTGGACAATAAAATGGCACGAAGGAAGTTCTCTTAACCTTGAACTTAATTGCACATGTACTTATGTATTGTATACATGGTTATATATATATTCCATTAGGTCTAACATATTTTTTAGGGGACATTCGAATGGAAGCATGTTTGTTTAAATTTATTTAATGATTTGGATGGTGTAAAAGTATTCCTAGTTTGATGAAGAATATATTGAGAAAAAGGGACTTCCTATTGATTTATGATTCTAATATCACGTGAACACGAATCTTACATTATGCCCATGCTAAGGTTGTGAACATGGGGAAAAAAAAAGATGCAGTATGGCATGGTTTACATGAATAAAGGTGTTGTGGTCTCTAGATTATTTGTGACATTGTGTAATGTGTTGAGTCGTGTGTATATGAGCATGTGTTGTACATGTGTATATGTTGTATTAGGCTATGTGTACATTGTATTGTACTATGTGTATATTCATGTGTGTTATTTAATGTGTTTGGGACATGCAGTTATGGGACTATCTGGGCCTAAGAAGGTGAAGGATAAAACTATGATTCTATGAATAGAAGAATATCACGATTGTTAGCACCCATATTCATAGGGTAGCCACTAGGATTATATACATACATATACACAAACAAACACGCACACACACACACACGCACGCGTGCGCGCGCGCACACACACATATCCAACACGAGTGCTTACCAAAGTTGGGCAACCAAACCAGTGTGTGGGAAGTCAAAGAAAAGAGAAGCCACCAGATTCTTTCCAGAGTTAGGAAACTAAGCCCATGTGAGTACGAGGTCAGAGATAAGAGAAGGAACTAGGTGATTTTTAGAGTTGGTAAAGTGAACCCAAGTGGATACGAGTTTGAATAAAAAAGGAGGCACAGGGTGCTTGCCATAATTGGGAAACCAAACCCGTGTGAGTACAAGGTAGAAGAGGAAATAAGGCCACTCGGTGCTTGCTAGGTTTGACAACCAACACAATTTTTTTAAGTAATGAGAAATCCATAATGCATTTATGGTAAGAAATGAATCCATAATACATTTACATTAACAATAAGAACTGAATTCATAATGTTTTTATAGTAAGAACTGAATTTTCCATCCTATTGTTTCCACAAAAGGGGCTAGAAGAGTCAATAGGATTGCATCGTGAGTGCTCAACCAATTGATGGAAAATACGAAGACCAATCTGGAGGAACAATACATGCAATTAAACTTATCCAAAGGAATGAAGCTAACTGGAGGAATATAGGTAAACATTACAAGATTGTAGAATTAAAAATATTCCAAAATTCTATAGCATGTTCTAAATAATCCATTTTCAAAGAGCCGTGACCCAAACAGATCCTACAAACATTCCACCATTATGAAGCCCTTGCGCAGTAATTCAATTGAACTGACGCGGTAGAAAATGTGCTTCCCAAACCAAAAAAAATGGACCTCAACATTTATTCCTATATGTATAGTAGGGTTTCAAGGCATGACATGAAATTTTCTTTATATGCTTAAAAAACCCAAGTGTGAGTATAAATTTACTTTAATTTCGAAATGAGAATCCTCGGGGTACACATTTTTATATTTTATTTTTATAAATAGTTATTAATGTGGGATGTCTTTATAATTTTGAAAAAATAAATTCTTGATCCAATATGTAAATGTTTTCTTTTATTTACAAATACTACAATATATACTTATATTAAGTTTTTATTAAGCCAACATTTAAATGTTTATATTCATTATTTATGGAGGATACAACATCTCTCAGAAATCGAGTTATAGAGTATCTTTCAACGTAGTAAATAAGAAAATAATTTGGTTGAGAAGTGCTCTACAACCAAGTATAAAGGAGATGTGTAGGTATTATATGTAATGTAAAAAAGATTGCATGTCATCCTTTTTTTTAATATTTTTTAAATAATTTATTTAATTTAATTTATAACATTTTTAAAATTAAATATAAAAGAAAAATGGTATGGGGAGATGCACAAGTGTAAAAAATGATTTAGTAACCATCTTTAAATTTTATTAATACTTACAATATACTTACAATATAGAAATATTCTTAAGCATCTTATATATTCACCCCATTTTACCATGGATACTATAACTTGTAAATAGCCTTTGTTACAATAACTTGGCTTATCAATATCACCAGCCCAAAAACCATAACTCATTTCAAAATTAAAATAATTTATAAATATTTTCTTTTAATTTTATTTTATAACGTTTTTCTAAATTAAATCTAAAAGCAAACATGTAGGGACCAGATGTTGTAATGTCTCGTAAACATTTTGACTCGGTCAAATAAAAATAAAATAAAATAATTATCATTATAATTATCAATAAAAAATTGACTTGGTTGAATTACATAAAACTAAAGCTAAAGCTAAATATATATATTAAATTAATAACTATAATTATAATTAATAATAAAACCATCCTAGATCTATCTTAATTCTGAATCTACAAAGCCTTAAGAGGGATCAAAACTCTTGTTATGCAAATTTATTTTAGAATAAAAATAGATTTAATCCCTCTTAACACTTGGTAGATTCGAAATTAAAATAGATCTTTTGATAATTTTTATTTTAAAACAATTCAAAAATTTGTATAATAATTCACATCATAAAAATGTCATGTTTTATCATGACAATAACAAACATACAGCTATGTCGTTTGTAAACTAGTTGTCTCAAACAATATGTCAATATACTAAGATAAGGTAAGGCACTCCATGGTGCCTCTCCACCATGCACAATAACCATATATGTATAGGTTGAAATATTTCGCTATTCTCAAATTATGTGCATTGGAAAATGTTGAAGATATATATTTTTATTTCACACATTTATAATAGAACTTCCTTGTATCAATTGTCTATATCTTCTTTCTAGATTTATTTACATGAAAAATAGTTTCACATAATGTAGACAAATCATAGGTTTCAACAAAATAATAATTATATAAAGAAAATAAATCACACATCAACCAATTTTGTAGATAACCTTTTTTATTATAAACTATTTATTACCTTACGTACCTTCCAGTATCATATCTAACTTATTTTATATTGTTATTAAATTTGTTTGAGAAAGTTCGTTGCATAACATCCAATAATAGAGTGGAATTCATTTTCGATTTAAAAATTTCAAAGAAAATAACCATTCACTAAAAAATGATATACCAATAGAATAATATATAAAATTAACGTAACAAATTTATAACAATCATGACCTTTTACCTCACCAAGCTCATTGTTATTAATTGAGACAATTTATGAGAGGAATTAGTGAAGAGTTTCAGATAAGATAAGTTCCACTTGTTATATAGCTAGTCAATGGGACACCCCTGGTATGCTTTCCTCAAAATTTATGTATTGTAATGATACTCTGAATCATAAATGAGTATATTATTTTTATGTGATGGCTTGAAGAGTGAGGCTATATATAGATTATTTAATAAGGAAGAGGAATAATAAACGTGGGCAGGGTGACTTGGACAGGGTGACCTGACACTTTTAAGTAATTTTATGGTGCAAATAATAAGAATAATAAGAGGAAGAGTCTAAGAGGAACATGAAGACACATCTTGAGGAAATTATGAAATGGTAATTTCATAGCAATGTTGGGGTTGGATTTTCTTCTTGATACAACACACGAGAAGTGTTGGAGATATATACAAAGTGGAGTGAATGAATTCCCTAGGAAGCTGAATTGTGGCATGGATGAGCTCAAGAGATTCTAAGGAAGATGGAAATGAGTGCTTTCCAATAATTGACTGAGAAAAACACTCAATGTGATTGCTAAATAAGTTGTTAAACTACTTAATTTTACAAGTAATACGCATCATCTTTTAGCTCAACATGGTGTCCTATTGAAACTATTAAATAAATTTCCATTAGACTGTGAATTTGGATAAGGGGTGACTACTACAAGTGATTTTGGATGGAGTGAGTGTAAGGTTGGGTGGAAAATTGGAGTCCCACCTTTAGTTTGGCCATTTTTTATTGTTGTAAATGAATGCATTAGCTGAGAACTATGAAATTATAGATTTCCCTTGTCGAAATCAATGTATATCTCTAAGAAATGTTACATGGTTGTAGGATATTAGTGCATGAGGTTTATTTAATGAAATTCTTGAATGTTTTGTAATTATCATTATAAGTTTTGTCATGCATTTGTAAGTTAGATGTTTGAATTTTATTTTTAATGCATGTGGATATCTTGTCTGATTTTGGTGTGCTGATAACTTGCTTAGATATATAGCAAGGGACACCATTCTCGTGTGTGAAAATGAGAGGTTGATTCCTTGATTATTTTCTCAAGAAATAGGTTTTCATTTGTGTCTATTTCTTTCATGCAAACTGGTTTAAATGTATGTGCATTGAAAAATACACACACACACACACACCCATATACATATGTGCACCACCGAGACTTGTTGAAAATCATAGGACGAATGTGTTGGAGGTTTGGTTAAATTCATGGTTCTTCATATTCTCCCCTTTAGAATGTGTAGTATTGGGAGTCTGGGCCTTTAGTTTCCATGATACATTTCCACCATTGGATGACCATAAAGGTTTTACTCTAGAGGTTTCAAATGGGATAAATGTTGGAAATTATTGAGATTTAAATTTAGGGCTGAAATGACATCTATGAGCCCTACGAAAGTGAGATTTTTTCTAAGGAGGTTGGATGTGTTAGGAAAATTTTGGTTTATATGTATATTTATAATATTCCATGTGGATGACATTCATGAGTATAGCACTATATGGATAGGCCTCATCAACCATCCCAATCACCCTAATTGTTTGAGACATGGGAATCTTAAGGATTTCAAAGAAGGTGCTAAAGAGAAAACTCACGGGATTTTTATCCACAGGACAACATGGTTTGTATGTCCTTGTGATCATAAACCTACAAAATAAGGTGAAAAATTCCAAGTTTCTTTATCATATGGATGACGTGAAATGTGAGGGATTGGAGGTATACTAGGACCAAGTCATGAAAACATTTGATGTAACCTTGATGATTTGAAACCATGGCGTGGCCTCAAATAATAGAGATTGTGACATCACTCAAAATTATAGACCTCAGACACTTTGAGAGGAGATGTAGTAGATACCACCAATATTTTATTCGTAAGGTGATGTGGCAGTGTTGGATCCCAAGTGCACAACCATGAGGGTAGACGATGCAACATGTAGGTGGAGGTGTCCACGATGGAGGCCAAACCTCGCACATTTTTTTCTAATTGCACCTAGGGGATTGACATGGTTACATGGTAGAGTGGGTTCTTGATGTAATCCTAGAGGTTCATCTCCAATGGTTTCAATGGGGGCCGCGAAGGAAATCCCTGGGATTTTATTCCTACGGTAAGGTAGTGCAAAGGGGCCCACATCCCTCATATATGTTATACATGGTATGTATATATTCGAGCCATGTGAACCATAGAAAGGGGAATTTGAATACATGACTCCAACCTAAATGAAACCAAAAATACCATGTGGGAAATTAATCATATGGCCAAGTGGGTACCACATAGGTGCCACATGGTAGGACAAAATTATGTAGCACTGTCAAGTAGGCCAAGATTTGAGGGCTTATATCTTTTGATCTAGGATTCATATTGAGGCAATATGTATACCACTAGAAAGGTCATGATGAGATTAATGCAATAATGTTGTCCATTTAAAATTTTGAGGTGTTTGAAAAAGATAAAAAATTTAGACCCAGTTCCATAACTAGACTATGGATATTGAGTCATTTCCTAACTAACCTCTTTAGACAATAGTGGGGACTATAGGTTGTAGGGGGGTGTGATACAAGTTGGTATCATAGCTTCAAGGTTCAACGAGTGGACTGGATGGGATTTATTTAAGAAGAAGTGAAGATTAAAGGTTCAACACTATATGTTTGGGAATAAATTGGTGCCCTAATTACAATATTAACATAGCAGTAGGTGCAATGCTTGGATCTTTGGAAATGAGAGGAGCTCTAGCTATGAGTATAGTACATGAATATGAGAGTATGCCATTTATAATATTTGATTATAAAATTTCATGTTGTCTGCTAAAATGTTTCTTAGGCAGATTATCTAATTAATGAATGCAATAGTATTGCATGTGCTTACTATTAAGCTTCTTGAAGGTCTAGATAGTCTTTTTTTGTGACCATGGATGATATTTTATTCTTAATTTTTGAAGTATTACCTGCATGGTTATGTGCATGATTAAATTTAGTATAACAATGCTACTGGTTAACTGGTGTAGTCTTACACACTTGGAACAAGTGGCCATGAGACTATTTAGGTGATACGAGGGATTGGGGAAATCTGTGCATTAACTATATTGCATATCCTAGTTTGTTTATGGTTTATATATACATATTCCCTTGGATGTGAGACTTCCATGGGTTGTGCGGCATATGTCAAAGTGCCTCAGTGGGATTGGAGACATACCATTATGTGACTCTATTTGAGAGTATTGTATTCTAATAATTGTAATATTGCATGTTAATTGCTTTCTTATGAAAGTAGGTTCTTGGTGTAGAACTATTATTGAGAGGTTTGTTGTTGATATAATATTGTATGTATTTATAGATGCGATAATTATAAAACTATAAATATGATAGATGTTGATGCAACATATTTCTTTCAACTAACTTCTTGAGATTGCATATGGGTGAAATCTCACCCTGCTAAATAGGCTAAGCTTAATGGAATGATGTTAACAATATTGATATGAACACACACACACACACATGTATATATGTGAATCTGAATTTTGAAACCATGATTATGTGCATGTTAAATTAGGTTCTGGTTTGAGACACGTTCTTTATGAAAATTTTGAGATGTGTGAACATTTGTAGGGTAACCTACTTGTCTGAGGCATGGAAAGATGACAGCTATTATAATTCTTATATTTCATTAATGCACTAACAACTAAAGTGTATGTGGCACCACATGTGAATAATAAGTGGAAGAAACAAGGGAAACATGTCTAGTGGAACACAACATGAACCATAGAGGAGAATATCCTCTAGAAGAGTAGTATCCTCGAGGGATGGTAGGGTTGATCTTAGGTACTTGTAAGCTGAGATAAAGATATGAAAGGTAGAAATTTGGAAGCTCACCAAGAAAAAATGAGAACTGTACAAGTGCAATTGTGAATTGCAAAAATAATTTCAACAATTGAGATATCAAACTGAATCTTCAAAAGGGGAAAATGGTATTGGAAAAAAGAGGTAATATGAGTCTAAGAAAAAAAATAATCCCATCATGTGTTGGTACTATGGGGAGGAGAATTTAATATGGGATTTCCCCACAAGTTGAAAAGAAAGGAAATGGCTCCTTCAAAACCACATGAACACAAATTTGCAATGGAAAATTCTTGGAAGGAAGTCTGAGACTGATTTTTTTTCATATGTAAATAGATATAGTGTCGAGGGTCACAATTACTGTTACACCAAAACCCACATGTGTTAGTCAGTGATCGTATCGCCAGAGATAAGGATCCACAAGAGGCAATTATTCCATTTCACGAAACACACGGGGAGCGTTGGTTTATCCAATGTCCAACAATATCCCCCCAACATAAGCTAGGTGTGTATCGAACTGATGACCTATGCTCTAATACCAATTTTTGGGGATAATTATTTTCGTTACACAAAATCCCGTAGGTGTAGACCATTTTTCCATGATGGTAGACTGTGCAAGATGTAGGTGGAGGTGTCCATAGTGGCGGCCAGACCTCACACAATTTTTTCTAAATTCACCTAGCGGATTGACATGGAGACATGGTAGAGTGGGGTCTTGATCTAATCCTAGAGGTTCTTCCCCAATGGTTTCATTGGGGACCGTGAAAGAAATCCCTGGGATTTTATTCTTCAGGTAAGGCGGTACAAAGGGGTCCACATCCCTCATAACTGGTATACATGGTATGTATATATTTAAACCACATCAACCATAGAAAGGGGAATCTGAATACGTGACTCCGACCTAAATGAACCCAAAACTACAATGTGGGAAATTAATAATATGGCCACGTGGGTACCACATAGGTGCTACATGGTAGGACAAAATTATGTGGCAGTGTCAAATAAGCCAAGATTTGAGGGCTTATATATTTTGATCTAGGATTCATATTGAGGCAATGTGTAAAACACTAGAAAGGTCATGATGAGATGAATGCAACAATGTTATCCATTTTAAGTTTTGAGGAGTTTGAAAAAGATAAAAATTTAGATCCCAGTTCCATAACTAGACCATGGATATCGAGTCATTTCCTAACTACCCTCTTGCGACCATAGTGGGGACTATAGGTTGTAGGGGGGTGTGTTACAAGGTGCTATCATAGCTTCGAGGTTCAACACATAAAATAGATGGGATTTATTGCAAAAGAATTGACTATTAAAGGTTCAAAACTAGATGTTTGGGAATAAATTGGTGCCCTAATTACAATTTTAACAGAGTAGTAGGTCCAATGCTTGGATCTTTGGAAATGAGAGGAGCTCTAGCTATGAGTATAGTAGATTAATATGAGAGTATGCCATTTATAATATTTGATTATAAAATTTCATGTTAGCTGCTAGGATGGTTCTGAGGTAGATTATCTAATTAATGAATGCAATGGTATTTCATGTGCTTACTATTAAGCTTCTTGAAGGTTTGGATAGTCTTTTTTTGTGACCATGGATGATATTATATTCTTAATTTTGATAGAAATGCCTGCATGGTTATGTTCATGATTGAATTCAATATATCAACACTATTGCTTAACTGGTGTAGTCTTACACACTTGGAACAAGTGGGCATGAGACTATTTAGGTGATACGAGGGATTGGGGAAATATGTGCGGTACTTGTATTGCATATCCTAGTTTGTTTATGGTTTCTCTCTCTCTCTCTCTCTCTCTCTCTCTCTCTCTATATATATATATATATATATATATATATATATATATATTCCCTTGGATGCGAGACTTCCATGGGTTGTGCAACATATGACAAAGAGCCTCAGTGGGATTGGAGACATACCATTATCTGGCTCTATTTCAAAGTACTATATTCTGATAATTGTACTATTGCATGTTTATTGCTTGCTTATGCAAGTAGCTTCTGGGTGTAGCACTATTATTGAGAGGTTTTTTGTTGAGATAATATTGTATGCATTTATAAATGTGATAATTATAAAACTATAAATATGACAGATGTCGATGCAACATATTTATTTTATCTAACTTCTTGAGATTGCAGATGGGTGAATGCTCACCCTGATAAATTGTTTAAACTTAATGGAATGATGGTAACAATGTTGATATGAACACACACACACACACACACACACACACACACACACACACACACACACACGTATATATGAGAATCTGAATTTTGAAACCAAGATGATGTGTACGTTAAATTAGGTTCTGGTTTGAGACATGTGCTGGATGAAAATCTTGAGATGTGTGAACAGATGTAGGGTAGCCTACTTGGCTTAGGCATGGAAAGATGACAACTAGTATAATTCGTATATTTCATTGATGCACTAACAAGTAAAGTGTATGTGGCACCACATGTGAATACTAAGTGGAAGAAACTAGGGAAACATGTCTAGTGGAACACGACCTAAACCATAGAGGAGAATATCCTTTAGGAGAATATTATCCTTGAGGGATGGTAGGGTTGAGCTTAGGTACTTTTAAGCTGAGCTAAAGATATGCAAGGTAGAAATTAGGAAGCTCACCAAGAAAAAACAAGAACTAGACAAGTGGAACTCTAAACTGCAAAATTTTTTTCAACAATTGACATATCAAATTGAATCTTCAAAAGGGGGAAATGATATTGGAAGAAAGAGCTATTATGAGTCTAAGAAAAAAAGAATCCCATCTCGTGTTGCTCCTGTGGGGAGGGGAATTTAATATGGGATTTTCCCCACAAGTTGAAAAGAAAGGAAATGGCTCCTTCAAAACCACATGAACATGAATTTCCAATGCAAAAGGCTAAGAAGGAAGTCTTAGACTAATTTTGTTGCATATGTATATAGATATAATGTCGCGGATCAGGATTTCTATTACCCCAAAACCTTCATATGTTAGTCAACGATCGTATTGTGAGAGATAAGGATATACGAAAGGCAATTATTCCATGTTGCGAAACACACAGGGAGCATTGGTTTATCCAATTTCCAACAATATCCACCCCAATGCAAGCCAGTTCTACATCGAACTCGTGACCTATGCTCTGATACAACTTGTAGGGGATCATGATTTCCATTAAACAAAAACCCGCAGGCCTTAGTCAATGATCACATTTCTAGAGATAAGGATCTATGAGAGGCAGTTATTCCATGTCGCGAAACACACAGGGACCATAGGTTTATCCAACCACATCTGGGAATGGAAGAGGCTCTCCCCCTCGTCTGGATCCTCGAGCTCGTCCCTCTAGAACTTGGTGGTGGCAATGGTGGCACTGGGTTTCACATAAATTATTTTCTTCCCTTTTTCATTTCCCTTCTCCAGTTTTGACTTAGGATTAGAACATGCATCTGATTCATATGACTTCATTTTCACCACGAGTGACTCTTTTTGGTTGACACTCGCTTATGTTGAGAGTGGAGCTGTTATGAAATTCACACCCCTTCCCTATGTCATTCTTTGGCTTTGTGTTTTTTTTAGAGTCGCCTCATTTTGGATTTTCCCCTTGTTCTACGGTTCGGGGGTACCTTTAGCTAGCCTTGGATTTGTGGATCTAAAGTCTCGCTTCTTCTGCTTCAATTTCTGCTCGATCTTGGTGGCATATCGATATTTTATTGCAAATCAGGTAATGTCGAGGAACTCCATTTCCTCCTAAATGTATATTTTCAAGCAACTGCAGTGCTTTAGCACCAAATTTTTCTCTGAATATTTAATACCCAACTTTCTCTGCAGGGTATGTAACAAATTCGTCAAATCATGCACATATTGATTCCTTTACTACTGCAACGAGGTCCATTGGATGTAATTGTCATCATATCTCCCCATGGGGTAATATTTTTCCTTGATGTCATCTCGAAACAAATTCCAAGTGAGTGTGACTAAGAATATAGAGGTTTCCCTCCCATATTTTTTCTCACATTAGTTTTCCCGTGAGTCTTTGACATGGGGGCCGGCTTTAAAGAGTGCAAAAATAATTTTATATCAGTTGGAGAAATCATGAATTGGGAAATACCCTTCCATAAAATTAAACCATCTATATAGGGCATCTACATATATCTAGTTTTCAAATATAGGAATCTTGTAGTTAACCTAGACCTTGAAAGGAGTGGTGCCTCTAGAGTGGCTTCTAGATGCATATGCACCGCCAATGGGTAGCCGTTCAAGGATCTGGGTAAAGTTATCCATCATCGCATTCCTTTATTTCTCGAGGACCTCCTCCAACAATAATTTGATAGGATCTCCTACTCCCTTGTCTTTATTTTCTTCTTCCATGGGGGGTTGTCAGGGTTTATAAGGCAGATCTTGCAAGGGTTCAACTAGATCGAGCCTAAACTCCTTATACCGTGACCTCATTGGGGACATGTAAAGAAAAACAGAGAAAGAGAATACCCCTCTAATACCACTAATCTGGATTAATGCAAGAATGAAAAAAAATACAAATATAACCATAAATAGAAATATGAAATAGAAATAACACTTCATTTCATTAATATCAAATAACTAAAATATGGTTAAAGACATAATGGAAATAAACTAGCTAGGGCATTGGTAGCTTATCTCTGAGAAGAGGTGTAGCAGCTACATGCGTCTAAAATGTGTTATAATGAGGCTCAAATGCCTATTTATCATTGAGAAATAATGGGAAATCCAAAAAATCCAAAAACCTAACCCTAGGAGATGAAGCGCCAAAACAATGGGCCCCGTTTGGGTAATTTGGTACATCAACTTCTCGGGGACATAACTTTGGCATATGATCTTTGTTTGACATGCAAAATACCTTGTTAGAAATATCCGACCAAGGAATACAACTTTTGAGTGAGAAACAATTGTCACACACCCATGTTTCTCCTGGGTTTCCAGGAAAACATAATCTAGTGCCTCAAAATGGCTCCAGAAGTTCAGGAAACGAAAAAATGCTAAAAATAGTAAATTCTGCTAGATTTAAGGAAACTGGAAAATTGAAAGAAACAATGGTGGGGCTCTAAGTGGAATAGGCGGGTGGCAAAAAATATCCACCTGGGTCATTCCTTTCCCCTTAGGAAGAAATGGTTCCCATTACGTTTATTTCCTCCATGAGATGAGAGAACTTCTACTGAACTTGCTCCTTCGTGAGCCACTTGCCTTAGTGAAGGAGTTGGTCTACTTTGACAACTCAATCTAGCTAGATCATTTGTTGTTAGGTGTTCTTGGTCCGTGTATCCATGATCTGATCAGTGGTGTTTTGTTTCTTGTAGTCTGGGTTTAACTATGTTGGTGTAAGTTGTTCTTCCATGTTGGATGTGTCCAGTCGAGGTGGGAAGTAGGGCCAAAGGTAGTCCACATTGAAGACTGGGTACAAACCAAGGAATGGGGGAGTGATGAAATTGAAAGCATAATCTCTCACAACCTTCATGATTGTGTAATTCCCATATCAAAGTGGTTTGAGCTTGCAAAAGGATTTGGTAAGGTGTTATTTCTACAAGTGCAACCAAAATTTGTCACCCACCTACCACTTGTACTTGCCATTGGATTTCTCTAAGGTGTCGTTTACCTGTTGGCGGTTGTTCTAGATGCATTCAATAAATATGGTTGCTTTATTAGCCTCAGACAATACATGTGTGGAATTTGTTTGTGTGGTCACATGAGGTATGATAGCATCAAGAAAGAGTGCACCTTGGGTCATATAAATGGAGTGCTTGACATGACAGTGTAGAGGAACCTGTGTGACTGAGGAGAAATTGTCCTTGTATTCCTGCACATATTTTTCCATCTGTTGCTACCATGGAGGGTAGCATTGTTTGGAGGCTACAACCACAATATTCTTCTTGCCCTATGGACGAATCGTAATGAAAGCAAATTTCCTGGTTTTGGAAATAATTTTAATGCATTTCTTTGCAGTACTAAAAGAGATGGAAAAAGGCTGTACTACCTTTGGTATCCTATAAAAATTATTTCCCAAAGAAATAATAATATAATTAGGCCTATACTCATACACAACATGTCGCTTCCATAATTATGGTTGGCTTAATAATACATTAGACACGTCAAGAGGACAAACATCAAACAATACCTCATCCACGAATTGCTTGATGTTGTACAAAAGGTGGCACTGTTGGCGGATGTGAAAAACTCTTCCTTGGTGAGGCCACCCAATGGTATACAGCTACAGTTGTTTTGTGGTCTGTAGGTTGAGCCACTCCATGACCTCTTCTAAAATGGGGTTCTTTTCGCTTCTTCTATCGATAAGAAATTACCGTGGAGAACTCTTCACCCACATGTAGGAATGGAAGAGGTACTCCCCCTCCTTTGGATCCTCAAGATCCTCCATCTTGATCTTGGAAGTGGCACTAGGTTCTGCATCAATTATTTTCTTCCATTTTTCATTTCCCTTGTCCGGTTCTGACTGAGGATCATAACATGCATATGATTCAGATGCCTTCAGTTCTATACCAACGCCAGTTTGGCCCTACACTAGCTAATGTTGTGAGTGGAGTTATTATGAAATTCACTCAAATTCCTCGTGTCCTTGTTTGGTTTTGTTTTTTTTCTCTGATTCGCCTTGTTTTGGCTTTTTCCATTTTTCTGTGGTTTGGGGATGCCTTTCCTGCCTTCGAATTCATGAATCCAAAGTCTCACTTCTTCTGCTTAAATTTTAGTTCGATCTTGGCGGCATATGAACATTCTCTTCCAAGTGAGGTAATGTCTAGGAAATCCATTTCTTCTTGATAGTATCTATGTAAGTATCTGTGCTACTTGAGCACCAATTTTTTCTTTGAATCTTTAATACCCAACTTTGTGCACTGGGTATGGAAAAAATTCATCAGCTCGTGCCAATATTGATCCATTTTTTGCCACAACATGGTAAATTGGAAGTAATTTTCCTCATATATCCCCGCGGGGTAATATTTTTCCTTGATTCCATCTCAGAATGAATTCCAAGTGTGTGCAACCAAGAACATAGAGGATTCCCTCCTGTCCTTTTCCTCAAAGTAAGATTCCCGCCAATCTTTGACATGGGGTGTAATATCCAAAAATGGGATTGCAGCAATACATTAACATAAAAATGTAAAAATCTACAAATATGAACATGACATAAGAGGGATCAATGTAAATCCATCATATTATTAATATATTAGTAGAAATATACAACAATATCATGAGGGACAAGCCACTCAAGCAATGGGAACAAGTCTCCAATGAACAAAACGATCAGCACATGAGCTGCTGCAATTGTATAGAATGTCGAAGAGTAGTGACAGTGATGTCTATAATAGTGTAGCTACTAATAAATACATGTATAAATATAATGTGGCTAATAGAAACAAAAGAAAGGCCCAACAATGAAGATGTTGGCTCCAATACAAGATTTCTAGCCAACCCGAAAAGGATTGCCAGAAATACCAAGAAACATACAATGTGACAAATAACCCTGGGATTAATATGCCACTCCAAACTAGATATGATATTAAATGAGGCTATGACAGATCATAAATAATAATTTCCTCCTCTAATGGTATTTCTAACTAGAAGGCTGATCCATCTACTCATAAATAGACTGTCCTGATGAGATAAATGAACCCTCCCAGCAAATGCCTCCAAAAATAATACAGTTCAGGATGGAAACTGCGCTGTGAGGGATAGAATATGGTTGGCCTGATGCCAAATATGTAAAAATATGCCTGGGAGTCCTCCTTGCTGATCCTCCAATGAATAGACAACCTCTCCACTGAAGAACAAGCCCAGAAATGACTCTAAGAGATCCTCCTTTGCCGCACCCTGCAACACAACGAAGATCTAAATAGAAACAAAATTGTAGCTGAAGGAGGTAGCTTGGTGAAAATTCTGGAATGAGGAAATTTATCCCAAATAACCTCTCCTTCCCTAAGGATGAGGTAGGGATTCCCAACCAGGAACACCCTTTTGCTAAGCAGCACCGCAACCCTGCTAAACAACAAGAGGAAGAAAATTCTAAAAAAGACCAATAGCAATGATAAGCAAAACATGAATAAAAATGGTTGCTATCCCCTCCATATATAGCATGAGGGCCTCTCCACATTGGGTCCCATCCATATTTGCCACCAAGCTCATGCAAGTTGTCCTCCACTAAAACTGCGTTGTTCATCCAGGGGATTCAATGTACCTAGACAGCGTTGTTGACTTGGTCAAAGTTGACTTAATCAACATGTTTCAGCCCCTGTTCACACCCAACCAAAGGTGCTTAATCCAGCTAATTATTCTTTCTCCTTTCACATTAGGAGTGTTTTTATTACTACTCAAGAGACTTATGGGCCTCCCCACCCATTTATTTACTAACCTAGTGATAAAACAACTATAATATTCCATTTAGCTTGGAGGCTAAATTTTTGGAATATTACAGTCCTCCCCTCCAAAATGTTTCTTGTCCTCAAGCAACTATAAAAGGAGAGAAAAATTCCTCCCCTCCTCCTCTTGTGGCCTCCTCATCAATAGTTCCCACCACTGCTCAAAACAATCTACAATAAATCTGTCCTCCAATACTCCCTCCCAAGTATGCAAAACCAAATGGCTCACATCATGAAAAGGTGGAAGGTGTAAGTGGAAAACTTCCTAATTTCCAATGGCCTCCCCAAGATAGGAGTTATGCCAAGCATAGGGGATCTCATGACCAATGAGATATTCCCAAACCCATGCTATCATCTAGATGAAATGAACCATTCTAGGTAGCTCATCAAAAGAATCCTCAGCCCACGGTGTATGCAATGTGTTGGGGCTGCATGGAGAGATTAGAAGTGGTTTCTATCTCCACTTATGGTAAGTATGGGTTTGGGCTGAAATGTCATGGCCTCCAAGATTGGCCCAAGTTAACCCACAAAGAAAATCATCCATGAAATGCCTCCTCCAAGAACACATATTCTTCAAATGGCTCCTCACATGTGAAGACAAGAAGTGTGGTGTGGCAATCATGGTTTTCCCATTGTTTCTCCTTAAACATAAAACATGTAAAGTAGGGAGAATCATACTCCCAATGGGCATCTCAAACTCATCCAACACTCTCCAAATAAAGCTCCGCATGAACATAAGAGCATCAGTAAAATATGGAAGCAAAAACCAGTGAAAACAAGCTGTCGTATGACAACTGGAGAGTGGAACATAGTTCCTCACATGGAACCAGCATAGTGCATCCCTTGCCTGCATAAAAAAAAATAAGAAAAAGTGCTCTCCCAGCAACTTGTTTGTTGCTACAATCATTCTATAGGATATAAGTGTGAAAGTACAATGTGGTGTCAATGGTGCACACCAAGAATCATGTGGCTTCCCCTACAAACCACAGATAGAATGGCCGACATCAATGCTACAAATGGCCTCAAGTACATGACAATAAAATATACAAGAAGGAAATATCCTCCTTGGTACAATATGCTGCTCACAAAAGGTAAAGGAATGAAAATCAGGGTGCATAAGTGTACATCCTCTACTATGTACTTTTGTCCTTGAGCTGAAATGGTTCAACTGGAAATTCGCCCTCACTCCCAATGAGTAGGGAAGTGGCTATGCTAACCTCTCCATCACCATTCGGGCTATGCATATCTCCATATGCTGATGTATATCCTGCTGGATGCCCTCCCAAGTGAACTCCTCCATCAATGAATGAAATGCATCAAGGTGCATGGAAAGAAAGTCCACATGTGCTGCATGTAGGAGCTTCCTCTTGAGCTCAGAAACTCTTGTCAAGAAGACTCTCCCATAATAATAGATGACCTCACCAACCACCATGTATTTATCATCTCCATCCAAGTCATCAATTATCATGCATGCACCAAGATACTTGGAGTACTCCACCAAAAGCTGACACCTCCAATATGGATCAATCCTCCTAAGAGACAACGATGATGATCTACAATGTGAAGCTCCCCACATGCTGCTGTCTTTTCCTTTGACATCCCTCATGCCAAATTCATCCTACAAATTTCTACCATGCCCATCATGCAGTTTCTCATTCTAAAAAATAAATATGGATCTTTATAAGTTCGCCTCCCATGAGAAGTTCCCATCCAATAAAAATCTTCCAATCTTGCCCAATGCAAGCATTAGTGGCCTCCATATACTCCAATGTATGGAGGATTCCTTCCTCAAGGGAAGTACCCTCTGTTTCTCCAAAACCATGTAGCAGCTCCCTTGCACCATCAATGTGCCATCCTCCATAACTGCAACAACTTTTGTCACCGTAGTATATGTAGTGAGAGTGGGTAATATAGAAAATGAAGGAGTACCTCTCTCCGCCTTGAGTCTATCCAAAACTCTTTGCGACATACTGGATTCCTCCAAAGTCTTCACCTCTCTAGAATCTAACATTGGTGAACTAAGTGATAAAATGTCTCCCACCAACTCTAAATCTGGTGGCCTCCCAAGTGGAATGCCCCCATGTAGTGAGACATCAAAATCTGAAGTGGATTGTATATATGCATGGACTGATTTGTCCCCCTCTTAATTGTACAATTCAGTCACCTTCTTCTTTGTAGAAACCTCCCAGAATAGATAAGGGTGAATGCTCATCATCCCTTGATGTTGATCCTTCCTTTCTTCTCCTTCCATCTGCCAAGATTCACAACCCAAAATGACTGATGCATGCTACTCCAGAATTGTGGTTTGGTTCCCACATGTTGGATCATTTGGAACTCCTTGCAAAGACACAAGGGATCCTCCAATGGAAGAAATGGCTCCCATCCCATTTCCATGTGGTGATGGATATTCTCCCAATGGTATAGCGTTGTTAGATCTTCTCTGCTTATCCTCTTCATCAATATGTGAGATTGCCTCATCATCAATGAGAGACCCTTGATCTTGGTATTCCCTTGAAGGAGGTTTCTCCATGTCTCCACCAATAGAAGAGGGTTCTTCAAAAGGAGGGGATCTTTCCCTTGGCAAGGTACCATGCATTTTTTTATCCTCTTCATCTGAAATATGGAGTGGAGTTGGCAAGATAGATCTCTCCAACTCATGCAAAGGTTTTATGTTTTTTGGTTCCACAAGAGATGTTTTAGAATGTTTACTGTCAAATATTTTCACCAATTCCTTAGTGAACCCACCATAAGTGTTTTTATTTGCATGATAAAATTAAGAGGAAATATTAACCACCAATTATGGGCCATACCTTTGAGGTACAATGCTGCTACTCTGATGGCCTCCCTTTGTGAAAATTGGTGTAGTTGAAAATATGAATCTAGTTCCTCCACCCAAGCTTTGGCTAGTTTCTTCTATCATGGTTGTTGGATATTATAGCTTCCTTGAGTTGGAAAAACCCTTGGAAGTCCAATTGCTCTTTGAATCTCTATGATTAGGACTCATACTCCTGAATAAAGACACTCAAGGTCTCCTCCCTTGGTGCATCTCCTTCCTCCATCCTTCTTGTAGTGAATGTGGGAAATAGATTGCACTGTGCATATGCATGTGTGGCCAAATGTTCACAACTATCATGTGAATATCTAGGGCTTGCTTCACTTTCAAACCCTCTAAGAAATTTCCCACACTTCTCCCCTTTCATCTTCTTGAGATCTTCTTTGATATTTTTCATAGCTTGGAAAAGAAGCAGGGAGACCCTCTCTTCCTTCATTTCTCCAAATAATGGAGTCATGCCTATGTTTCTTCTGTGAATCTTCTATTTTATATGAGAATAATATTCTCCTTCAAATGACATAATGTCTTGGATGCACAGGCTGAGGCAAGATTATGCTCTGATACCACTGTAATATCCCAAAATGGGATTACAGCAATACATGAACATAAAAATGTAAAACTCTGCAAATATGAACATGAAATAAGAGGGATCAATGTAAATCCATCATATTATTAAGATATAAATAGAAATATACAACAATATCATGAGGGACAACCAACTCAAGCAATGTGAACAAGTCTCCAATGAACAAAACAATCAACACATGAGCTGCTGCAATTGTATAGAATGCTGGAGAGCAGTGACAGCATTGTCTATAATAGTGTAGCTACTGCTGAATACATGTATAAATATAATGTTGCTGATAGAGAAAAAATAAAGTGCCAACAATGAAGATGTCGGCTCCAATACAAGATTTCTAGAAAACCCGGAAAGGATTGCTAGAAATACCAAGAAACATACAATGTGACAAATAACCCTGTGGTTAATATGCCACTGAAAACTGGATATAATATGAAACGAGTCTATGAAATATATGAAATAATAATGTCCTCCTCCAATGTTATTTCTAACTATAAGGCTGATCCCTCTACTCAGAAATAGACCCTCTTGATGAGCTCAATGAACCCTCCCAATAAATGCCTCAAAAAATAATGCAGCTCAGGATGGAAACTGCACTGTGAGGGATAGCAGATGGTTGGCCTAATTCCAAAGAATTTAAAATATTCCCATGATTCCTCCTTTTTAATCCTCCAATGAATATACAACCTCTCCACTGAAGGACAAGCCCAAAAATGACTCTAAGAGATCCTCCTTTGCTGCACCCTGCAACAAATCCCAGCTCTAAACAGAAACTGCGCAGTAGCTGAAGGAGGTAGCTTGGAAAAAATTCCAAAATGAGAAAATGTAACCCAAAAAACCTCTCCTTCCCTGAGGATGAGGTAGGGATTCCCGACCGGGAACACCCTTGTGATAGACAGCACTGCAACCTTGCTAAACAGCAAGAGGAAAAAAAAGTCTAAAAAAAACCAATAGAAATGATAATCAAAAAATGAATAACAATGGTTGATATATCCTCCATATATAGCATGAGAGACTCTCCACATTGGGTCCCATCCATATTTTCGACCAAGCTCATGCAAGTTATCCTCCACTAATTCAATGTACCTAGATAGTGCTGTTGACTTGGTCAAAGTTGACTGAATCAACATGTTTCAGCCCCTGTTCACACCCAAAGGTGCTTAATCCAACTGCTTATTCTTCCTCCTTTCACATTAGGAGTGTTTTTATTGCTACATAAGAGACTTATGGGCCTCCCCACCCATTTATTTACCGACCTAATGATAAAACAACTATAATAATCCATTTAGCTTGGAGGCTAAATTTTTGGAATATTACATGGGGGGGGACTTTAAGGAGTGTAAAAGTGATCTTTTATCCGTCGTAGAAATCATGGAACAAAAAATACCCTTCAAACAAATTAAACCATGTATCTATGAAATCTGCATCTATCTGGCCTTTAAATATAGGAATTTGAAAGTTGAATTATACCTTGAAAGGAGTGGTGCCTCCAGAGTGGATGATCGATGCAGATGTGCCTTCGATGGGTAGCCGTTGAAGGATCTAGGCAAAGTTTTCCATCATCACATTTGATTTTTTCTCGAGGGCCTCCTTGAGAAATAATTTTATAGGATATCCTACTCCATCTTCATTCTTTTCTTTTTCAATGGGAGGTCGTCGGGGTTTGTGATGCTGATCTTGCAAGGGTTCAATGAGATGGAGACTGAATTCCTTATACACTGACCTTTTTGGGGAGATGAAAATAAAAATAGAGAAAGAGTATGCCGCTCTGATACCACTAATCCATATTTATGCATGAACACAACATAATACAAATATAGCCAAAAATACAAAGATTCAGTAGAAATAACACTTCATTTAATTAATATCAATTAAAAAAATATGATTACAAACATAATGGAAATAAAATAGCTAGGGCGCTGGTAGCTTATCTCTGAGAAGATATTTTATGGATACAGACCTATTAACTATGTTACAATGATGCTTGAAGGCCTATTTATTATTGAGAAATAGTGGAAAACCCTAAACATCCAAAAACCTAACCGTAGGAGATGAAGCGCCAAAACTATGGGCCTTGTTTAGGTAAAATGGTACATGCATAATACCTCGTTAGAAATATCTATCCGATGAATACAATTTTTGAGTGAGAAACATCAATAATAGGTGCACGTTTCTCTCGGGTTTCCCAAAAAGCTTTGTTTAGGACTTCAAAATGGCTCCGAAAGTTCAGGACTACAAAAACTGCTAAATTTTTATATTATGCTACAATTAAGGAAACTGGAAAAATGAAAGAAAAAATGGTGGGGGTGTATGTGGAATAGGCAGGTGGCCACAAATATCCACCTGTATCATTCCTCTGCCCTTAGGAAACAATGGTGAGTTCAGTTCCTCCATGAGATGAGGAAACTTCTGCTTAACTTGGTCCTCGGTAAGCCATTTTCCTTGGTGAAGGAGTTGGTTTCCTTTGACAACTCGATATAGCTTGATCCTTTGTTGGCAATTGTTCTTGGTATTTTTTTCCATGATCTGATTAGTGGTGGCTTGCTACATGAATTCTAGGTTTAACTCTCTTGGTGTGATTTTTTCTTCCATGTTCGATATGTCTAGTGGAGGTGGAAAGTAGGGTTGAAGGCAATCCACACTTAAAACTGGGTGTAGAATAAGGAATGGGGGAATGATGAGCTCAAAATCATAAGCTCCGACAACCTTGGTGATTGTGGAATGCCATTATCAAAGTGGTCTAAGCTTCTGATGGGATCCAGTAAGGTGTTCTTTCTACAAATGCAACCAAACTTTGTCACCCACCTGGAACTTGTGTGGCACCCAATGTTGATCATGTCGCTGCTTTTACTTGGCATTGGATTTCTCCAATATGTTTTGGACTTGCTAGCAGTCATGCTGGATGTGTTCAATAAATCTAGTTGCTTTATTACCCTTAGATAGTACATGTGTGGCTTATGTCTGTGTGGTTGCATGAGGTAAGACAACATTAGGAAGAAACGCACCTCGGGTTAGCTCAATGGAGTACTTGACCTGATAGTGTAGAGGAAACTCTGTGGCTGAGGATAAAATGTCCTTGTATTCCTCCACATATTTGTCCATTTGGAGTAGCCGTGAGGGGAGCCCTATTTGGGGGTTGCATCCACAATATTCTTCTTGCATGTGGGTGAATCGTAATCAAAACAAATTTCTTGGTTTTGGAAATAATTTTATTGCATCGCTTTTCAGTACTCAAAGAGATGGTGAAAGGTGCTACTACCTTTGGTATTCTATACAACTTATTTCTGAAAGTAATTGTAACAAAACAAGGCCTAAAATCATACACATCATGTCACTTTGAAAACTATAGTTGGCCTAATAATACATCAGACACGTCAAGAGGGGAAAAATTACATAGTACCTCATCCATGAATGGCTTGATGTTGTACGGAAGCTAACACTACTGGAAAACGTGAAGATATCTTCCTTTGTGAAGCCACCCAATCGTATATGATTATAGGGGTGTTGTGGTCAGTAGGACGAGTCACTTCATGACCTCTGCTAAAATGAGGCTCTTTTGGCTTCCGCTATCGAAAATAAATTGTAGTGGAGAACCCTTCACCCACATCTGGGAATGGAAGAGGTGCTCCCCGTCCTTTGGATCATCAAGCTCCTCACTCTGGAGCTTGGTGGTGGAAATATTGGCACTAGGTTCTGAATCAATGATTTTCTTCCCTTTTTCATTTCCCTTGTCCAGTTCTAACTCAGGATCAGAATAGGCATCTGATTCATATGGCTTCATTTCGACTACCAGTAACTGTTTGGCCCGACACTCCCTTGTGTTGTGAGTGGAGATGTTATCAAATTCACACTACTTCCCCACGTCCTTATGTGCCTTTGTGGTGTTGTTCCAAGTCGCCCTGTTTTGGCTTTTCCCCTTGTTCTGAAGTTCGGGGACGCCTTTCCCTGCCTTCATATTCGTGGATTGAAATTCTCTCTTCTTCTGCTTAAATTTCTGCATGATCTTGGTGGCATATCAATTTTTTGTGTCAACGGAGGTAATGCTGAGGAACTCCATTTCCTCCTAAATGTATCTGTGCAAGAAAATGTGGTATTTGAGCACCAAATGTTTCTCCGAATCTTTAATACCCAACTTTGTGTGTAATGTATGGAACAAATTCGTGAGCTCATGCACATCTTTATCCCTTTGTTTCCGCAACGTTTTCCATTGGATGTAATTTTCCTCATAGATCCCAGCTGGTTAATATTGTTCCTTAGTTCCATATCAGAATGAATTCCAAGTAGGCACGACCAAGAACTAAGAGGGTTCCCTCCCATCCTTTTTCTCACAAAAGGTTTCCCACTAGTCTTTGACATGGGGGGTGGATTTAAGGAGTGCAAAAGTAATATTTTCTCAGTCGAATAAATCATGGACCAAGAAATATCCTTCTATAAAATTCAACCATCTATTTTACTACATTTCTTTGTAGCACTCAAAAATATGGTGGAAGGCAGTACTACCTCCGATATCCTGTACAACTTATTTCCTAAAGTAAAAATAACAGAATGAGGCCTAAACTCCTACATAGCATGTCACTTCCACAAGTATGGTTAGCCTAATAATACATCAAACATGTCAAGAGGAGAAACATCACACAGTACCTCATCCGTGAATGGCTTGATGTTGTACGAAAGGTGACACTTTTGGCAAACATAGATATCTTTCCCTTCTTCAAGCCAGCCAATAGTATGCAACTGCAGGTGTTTTTTGGTCAGTTGGGCAAGCCGCTTCAGGACCTATGCTGAAATGAGGTTCCTTTTTCTTCCGCTATCAACAAGAAATTGCTGTGGAGAACCCTTCACCCACATCTGGGAATGGAAGAGGCACTCCCCCTCCTCTGGATCCCCAAGCTCCTCCCTCTAGAGCTTGGTGGTGGAAATGATGGTACTCGGTTCGGCATCAATGATTTTATTCCCTTCATCATTTCCCTTGTCCGATTCTGACTGAGGATCAGAACATGCATCTCATTCATGTGCTTTCAGTTTGGCCAGGAACGACTGTTTGGCCTAACACTCACTTGTGTTTTGAGTGGAGTTGTTATGAAATTCACACCACTTGCCTATGTTTTCATTTGGCTTTGTGGTGTTGTTTTGAGTCACCCTGTTTTGGCTTTTCCCCTTGTTATGCAGTTCGGGGGCGCCTTTCCCTAGTTTCAAATTTGTGGATCCAAAGTATCGCTTCTTCTTCTTAAATTTCTGCTCGATCTTCACATCATATTGATATGTTGTGAAAAGTGAGGTAATGTCAATGAACTACATTTCCTGCTAAATTTATCTGTATGAGATGTTTTGGTACTTGAGCACCAAATGTTTCTCTGAATATTTAATACCCAAGTTTGTGCACAGGGTATGGAAAATATTCATCAGCTTGTGCACATATTGATCCCTTTGGTGTCATAGAATGGTCCATTGGATGTAATTGTCCTCATAGCTCCTCACAGGGTAATATTGTTCCTTGATGCTATCTCAGAACGAATTCCAGTTCGGTGTGACCGAGAACAGAGAGGGTTCCCTCCTGTCATTACCCCCAATTATATTGCACCCCTTTCACGAACAACACAACTAGCTTAATTACATACATACGCACCTCTACTGCACGAAAATTCCTGATCATTTTGTAGGAAAGGATCAGGGTGGAAAATTTAACTATTAAGGAATTGATATATGCAAAGACAAAGCCTCGCATGTTCCTATTTACCCCATAAGTCTTCTTCACCTCATCAAAGAACTTTTTCTCGAGTCCCTTCCCTTTGAAGTTTGTCCCTGGATCCTCCCCTTTATACATCAACATGGTGATCCGATGAATTATCATGTCATCGATCAGGATGGGATATCCTAGCCACAAACAATTATCATGCACTAGGGCGAGTAGCTAGCGCACGCATATGTTGTTTATGGTGTTTTGCCAAAATTTTGGAATGCTTAGAAGGCTTAGAAGCCCGTACAACTGCAAACCCAACACTCAAGTCTTTGGTTCGACCTTCATAACTCCTCCATCATAGGGGACCTATTCCAAATACTCTGATGGCACAAGTTTGAGGAACTTTGTGTGGTTAACTAGGTCCCAATCTTCCAACATGAGTAAAGGAATCTTTGCAAACATGTCCCCTTCAAATGACACATTATTTGAGAGCATTGTTATGTTGATGTGGGATTCGACCTTATCCAGGTCCCTCATGGCTTCCACATATGGCTTGCACGGTGCCATATAATTGGGAAATTGTGACATTGTATCAATCTCCTTGACAATATCTTCCTCTATGATCACTTAAATTTTTTTATCCATTCTTCTCCTATGTTGCTCAACCAATATATACATAGGCTTCGAAGTATTCTTGCATAGAGAATTTTGAGTCTCTGAGGCCTACCCTTTCTTTGTGTTCTAAGGTTGGGGTTCTGGCGCAGGTGTTTCTTCAGTGGGAATCGTAGAGGGGGTACACTCTATAGCAGTCATACTTGTAGGGATTAAATGTCCTAACCCTCGTTGGCGTAGCGTCTCGAATTTTTTTTGTGAGTGCTCAGACATAAAATTAAGAAAACACAATGAATAAATAGATACATATCTATATGAAAGCAAAGGGAACTAATGCAACTGTTCCTGCCATATTTACAGTGATGGTGTGACTTAAACGACCTGATGTCCATTGATGAAGCCTCATAAATTCTAAAATGACTCCAACTCTAGCATAATATCCCACATAAATGTAGGTTAGCCTCTCCTCCAAATGGTAATAAAGTTGTATTATCCAGATTAACTATTCCAACGACTAGTTTTTGGCCCATCTGCGATGGTTTCAACCTCCTGGCGCAACCTTTGTGTGACGCGCAAAAATATCTTCATTTTCTCAATATTTGCTTCAAAGGCATACTTATCAAATTCTTGAAAAAATTGTTTATGGTCCTGTGCCCTCTCACAACTATCTAGGGCACTAAGACACTTCTCTGGCCATATAGTCATTTGGCACACATAGGGATGGGATTATCCCTCTATGGTTTCAACCGACTTCCATTTACATATCTAGGAAGGACTTTTCCACTTAAGGTAACTAGATGTACCACACCTCCTTTTGTGATCTCCTTGAAAACATAAGGTCTGAGCCAATGCATTTTTAACTTTCCTGGGTGGCATGCAAACTTGATGTCATATAGAAAAACCAATTCATCCTCCTTGAAAATATTTTCTCTAATGTGCTTGTCATGCCAAGATTTTTCATGCGCATTTTTCGCCTGCTCGTGGAACCAAACAATGAATCTATCCTCCTCCAGTCCAGCTAGCTGTGACAATCACTCTTCCATCATATCTTGATCAACCATGTTAGTTACTACTACTATGCGTAGACTAGAGACAATATACTCCAGTGGCATAACAACTTCCTCTACATACACCAACCTGAAAGGGGTCTTCCCTGTCAATTTCTTTCATGTAGTTATGTATTCCCACAAAACCATAGGTACACACACATCCCAATCATTCTGATTAGCATTGTAGAAATTTGTGAGTGCCTTCTCCAAAATATTATTAAAGGCTTCTACAGTACCATTAACCTATGAATGATATAGTGTACTCTTCTGATGGTGCATATTAAACTCCATTGGCAAGGGTTGAATGGTCTCATTCAAAAAATGTGTACCCTAGTCACTCATCAAGATCTTAGGACACCCAAATCTTGTCAATATATTCTAAAAAATGAAGTGCGTAGTTGTTTCTACGCTGCAATCCTTCAGAGGCTTAGCTTCTACCCATTAGGTCAAATAATCCATCATTGTAATGATATAATGTGCACCAATATTCTTCCCTATAGGGTTGATTTTTCCTACAAAGTCAATGGCCCATTTATGAAAAGCCTCCAAAGTCACTTGTGGTTGTAGTGGCATTTCATCTCTACGCGAGGGTTTCCCCATTCTCTGACACACATCACAAGTGTGACAATACTCTTTTTCATCACTATGCACCATATACCACTCCAAACTAGCCACCAAAATTTTATGCGTAGTTGGTTTAGCTGCATACTGACCTCCCACAACCCCTAGATGGGCTTGTACTAGGATGCTCTACCTTTGAAACTCTGGCACATAGCACCTCAATACCTCATCATCTCCCATCTTATACAGTTGGCCAAAAATACAAGTAAAGTTTGTTCAGTGCAAGACCAATTCTTTCTTTTGCTTAAATGTATACTCCTTAGGCACACTTCTAGTGGTCATAAAATGGATAATAGCTGCAAAGTGGTCATCGAATAATTTAATGGTGAATAGTTTCACATCCGGTAATCTGTTCTCCAAAATAGTTGGCTCCTCTCCACTTTCAATGTGCAATAAATGGTCTGGGCCTACATATAATCTTCCTACATTTACAAACACCTAAAAATCATACTCCTGAAATAATAAGAGACATCTACAAATATTCGTCCCCAACACAGGCTTGTTGACAAGGTACATCAAAGCAGAGTGATCGGTGAACGTCTTAAAATGACCTCCTAGCAGATAGTGATGAAAATTTTGTAGCACATAGACCATAACTAACCCTTCTCTCTCTGTTATTGAGTAGTTTTCCTCAACACTTGAAATTGTTTTTCTCACAAATGCAATTGGGTGATCAATATCTCCAGCTCCTGGTTGCACGAGTACAACTCCTAATGAGATACATGAAGCATCCATGTGCACATGGAATTCCTTTGTCCAGTTTGGAAATACCAATATAGACGCAGTCACCATTTTCTCCTTAAGAATCTCTAAGCTCTTTTTGTAGTCATCATCCCAGAAAAAATATGTTTCCTTCTTTCGCAACTTCTCCATTGTCGCAGTAATCAACACATAGCCTTGAATAAATTTTCTATAATAGCTAGTATGCCCCAAAATTGAGCGCAATTGCTTCAGATTCGTTGGAGCCTCTAGGTTAAGAATATTAGAAATCTTAGTTATATCAACCACAATTCCCTATTAATAGACAATATGGCCCAAAAAAATCCTGAAAGGGACACAAAATATGTATTTCTTTAGATTCAACAAGATTTGATGCTTTCGACAAGTGGCCAACATGAAGCACCACATGGAAAAATGCTTCTTAAATAATACAAATACAATGTAGTCATCAAAACATACCTCTAATAACTTATGTATATACTCCTTAAACACAACTACCACCATGCGCATGAATATAACTGGAGCATTATTTAGACCGAATGGAATTAATGTGTATGGGAATGATCCCCATTCTATCGCAAAGGTTATCTTAATTTTGTCTTTAGGCTTGATTATTATCTAGTGGTATCCATAAAATCCATCAATAAATGACTAGTCCTCCTACCCACCCACATTGTCTAATAATTCATTCGAAAATCTAGTTTGAAAAGGTTCATGCACATAGGCATCATTCAATTTACACATATTGACACAATGTTGATTACGCCTTTGGTTTTATTTTCCTGGACCACCATGGGGCTTACCCAATCTGATTCTTCGATTGGTTCAATGATCCCTGCAAAAACAATTTTCTCGAGCTCCTCCTTGACCTTCTTCTTATACTTAGGATTCAACCTGTAAGGGCGTTGCTTGACAAGCTTGGTATATAGTTTGAGAATGTTCTTCATCACACCGAGATCTTCGACAATCCCTTTTAACTCTGAAAATTTTGTGGGAAATAAGTCTTGATATTCAGTGAGTAGCTCCACAACCTTAGCCATTGTATCTTCATCCCAATAATCTCATATTTTGGAAATATTAGGTTTATCTTCTATTCCGATGTTGACTTGCCTAATCTTCATGGGTCCAGTCACATATGGAAATTCAACCACAGGCCCAAAAAATAGGAAGTGACCTTCAGACTCATGGATATTGATGTTTCTCAGGTCTTCCAAATTATCTTCAATAGTCACATTCTGAAATTCAAATATATCCTTCATCTGCACATCCCATGTTGGTAAGGTGTGTTCTTCTGCTTTCTATGACATGTCAAAGACCCCATATTGAATCGTGTGTAAGGAAGTATTGATGCATGGGAATCCGCTCTCAGAAATGATAGTTAAAACAAATATTTCCCTTAGCACATCCCATTCCATCGTGCCAAGTTGCATCTCAACCTCCAGATACAAGTTCATAGGTATCCAGATTAAAGTATGAATGAATGTATGCACCCATCCTGCCTGCGGCTCTTCTCCCCAAGATGCATTTTGTTAGTGTCAGTTTTTGCATCCTTCCACCAGTGATCAACTAAACTCTTTTCATGTCATGTAAGGGTCACATTTTGAATGTTTTGTCATTCCATTAGGTCATCATGCCAAAATTTGGTCACTTGGTGGAGATTTAGGTATGATCTGAATCCTTTAATTTTTTTTAAAACTTTCTAGCTCATTTCACAACTTTGTTGAGTATACCATCAGTCCTGAGTTATCACCATCATTTCAGTCATTTTCATCATGGTTTAATTTAGTCAAGGTCTCCCTTAGGTTTTAGGGTTTCCAATGTTATCAAATTACCATTTCATGTGTAAATTATAGCAAATGAATGAGTTCATATAAATAAATTTCATCAGTAAGTTTAATTTGTAAATTTGATTTCACAGAAAAATGTAATTTTATTCCTAATTTGTAATAAGTTCTCAGAGTTCCAAGTAGCTACACACTCAAAGTTCCATTAACAGATAAGAAAAGTTCCAAAAAGTTAGTTAGTTTTCCGAAGCCATCAAAAGATGAATTTCAACGATCAGATTGAGAAATTAAAGATAAAGAGCAATGAAAAGTCAAATTCAAGAAGGGAAAAGTGGGTCCCAAGTTTGTTTAATGGCATTTCTCTAAGTATAAAGGCTCCCAAAGACTAAGAATTCATTCATTTCCATCCTCAAGCATCGAGCTCTCAACCTCCCCAAGAAAAAAAATCATGTTTTCCTTCATAAAGTCGAATTCTGGGTCATTTGCTACGCTTTTTCCAAAGGGGTTGCGCTTTTGCGGGAGGCCACGGTATGATTTTTCCAAAGGCCTTGCACTTTTTAGGGTTCCTTGCTGCACTTTTTCTCTGTTCGTTGTGCTTTTTGCAGAAGGGAGCCACAGTCCCTAATATTCATTTCACAGGTTCTTAAATTCAGTTCAGGGTTTCTCCAGCTATTTCCAACTAAGTGGCACCTCCATAACCACTCCTTTCAGCTTGTGGTGTTAGATTCATGGTGCAAAAATTCCCTTACATTTTATGTCATGTTTTGGGAATTTAAACCCTAGTTTCATAATTTTAAAACTTAATTTCTTTCCCTTGGACCCATTCAACTCCCCTACACCCTAACTCACTCCCCACCACCCTTACATTTAATCATTTCCTATTCCCAAGCTCTATTTCCTAAACCCTACCACCCTAGATGTGCTTTCCTAGGCAGAAAAATACCTCCTTGTAATACAATTTTCCTACCCTATTTCCATTAATATTTCACCCTTGCATCACTTCCCTAAGCTTCCTAATCCATTTATAGATTCCCCCAAAATTTTCCTCACATATCATAATCCCCTAACCCTACAATCCTACTCCCTTTCCCTTCCCCTTCTTCCCTAGGGTTTTCAAAGACAAAATAAACATAATCAAGGAAGAAAGAAATATAATGGAGGAGGAAATAAATGCCAAAAAATAAGATAAGAAAACATATAACCAAGGAGGGAGAATTTTGAGATTAGAGCCAATAGACACTAAGGAATTAATGGCATCACCCTTAGCTGTCAAATTTTTCCAGCACGTAGGTTGCTTCGAATTTTGTGAGATGGTACAAAGAGTCCAAATTCATCCTACTTTGACCAGAGTCTTGATCAACAACCTCCAAAATAACCAAGTGACTATAGTATGAGTGACCTTCATAATTTACACTAACATCATTGCAACAACAACATGGATACTTAATGTGGGAGAAAAATGGTTTCAGACTAAGGATTTGGATGCCCAGCTGTATGAGCCTTACCTCAAGGAACCTTACAAAGATAACATCAAAAAGATATTTCCTTTTGGAAATTTATTGAACAAGATTTCCCCCATGATGAAAATCATCATGAAATAATTCACTTTTGAGGGCAGATTCTCTAGACTATACAACTATCACAATAGGTTTCTCATGCATTTCACTAGGGTGAAATTGCTCAACCTCCCCTACTATTTGTAGAGAGGCATTGATAAGATAACATACATTGCACAAAGCAGTGATTATGAGCTTCAGATGATAAACCTCTTCCATCATTCTCTGATTAAATTCATTTTCCTTCACTACCCCAATCAGTTGAACATAACATGAGAGACATTCTTTGAGGCTTATGTCTTCACTGCAGGTCTAAGTCAACCTTCTAGACCTATTCCACCAACAGCATCAAATCCTCATAGGAAGACTAGGCTAACTAATAGGGCTAGAGTGAAAGAAACAAAAGGGGTAAAGGAGGTCAAAATCTAAAAATAGGGGACCTAGGCAAGTTTTTTCTCCACGGATTGTGGAAGGGATCTTGCCTTATTCATCAACAAAACAGGAAAATCAAAATAAAAAAGAGGCAGTTGTTCAAGGCAAGGAAGACCTTCATGAGGAAAAAGGAGAGTTTGACTTGGTGGACTTGGATTCCCAAGATTATCATGAAGCCTCAAATCTTATCGTAAAAGAGAAAGATGCCACAATAAAATAATTTCAAGACAACATGGCAAGAGCACAATTTGTCATATCCTTCCTTGAACAAGAAAACAAGCAACTAAAAGACAAACGGGTACTCTTGGAATTAGAGTTACTGAAGGACAAGAGGCAAGACACAAAAGAAAAATAAGTGATGGAACCTAATGATTCCGACCATGATGAGACTCAAAACACTAAGACAAGACCAATAGAAACAGGTCTTAAGAGAACATTAGAGTAGGAGAAACATGAGCTAGAACAGCTCAATTTTGAGGAAAGAATTGCAAAGGAAATAAATGATGACAAAGAAGTGTGTATTGACAGAGTGAAAATCCACCTTGAGAAGCTCCTCCATAAGTCCAATAAGGATAATGAGATGCTCAGACACATGGAAAACAAATACACCACTAGAAACAATATTTTCAACGTTGGAATCAAGCAGTTGAAGGATAAACTCAAGCAAACCCTAATCAAGCATAAGAAGGAGGAAAAACTTGAGAGACTTTTTTATGCCTCCTTGATTGCTTGAGACACCTCATCAAAACTTCGTCTACCAATTTTGAAGAGTTTTGGGAAAGTTTTCAAGTTTCTGGGCATTTTTGCAAATTTTGTCAGACTTTTTTCATAGTCAGCTTGTTAAAAGAGCAATGTAGGCCACACTGCGCCTTTTGTGGAGGCCTACAAATGAAATTTTTTTTACACATTTGGATTTAGAGTGATGTATACATCAAGTTTTGACTACTTGCAGTCAAGAAACAAATATTTTTACAAGTGGAAATGGCCAAAAACCACTTAAAACCACCTCTTTTCCTCCTTTTTCAGCCTTTCGCTATGGTTTTTTAGAAGTATTCATATATTTAATTTTTGAGGACTTTAACTCAACCATTTAAAGATCTTGAGTACATTTTTGACAACTATACTAGAAGATATTTCTAATGAGCCATCTTGGGTCCAATTTTGACTTCTGTAAGTCAGTAAAAAATAAGTTTCAAGGCCCACACCATGCTTTTCACTAGGCACGCTTCACTTTTTCCAAGCATGCTGTGCTTTTTGTACTTCATTAATTTTTTTTCAAAAATTTCCAGTTTTATCGATTGATTGATGGATTTCGAGGAAATTTACTGATGTAATTGTGAAATGTAAATGTAATTATGTCATAAATAGTTACTAGGGGTAGGTACATCATTTAAATATGTAATTTTGGTAATAGTGAATGAGTTTCATCAATGATAGGGATGAGTTAGCTAACCTCCCTAATCACTAGGATTCTAGTTGAGCACTTTTGGGATCAACTCCACAAGTCAAGATTTGACCCCTGAGAGTGGGATAATTAGTTTTTGGTGTATATATTTCATTTCATTTCTCATTGCAATGGTTGGATGTTGTAGAAATTTCTCATTGAACACTACTGTAATTAGAATTTTGGAAAGAAATAGCAAACTAAGTTGCAACTATTTTGATGGGATTCCTATGGTAATGTGATTTGACAATGTTTCTTCTTATGTGTTTGAAAATTTTTGAATGTATTGTGGTATTCAAATTCATGCCATCTCTAAATGTAATTGATTCATAAGTCAGAAAGATATAATTCATTAACTTATGCTCTGTTTTGGAGGAATATTTACAATTTTGTTTTCATCTTATTCTAATTGAAGATAATTCATGTTTCCAATGCTCTTTTCTGAATCCATAGCAGTATAAAACTCTCCATCAAGATAAATTAATGTGTTAAAGTGGTTACCTACCCTACCCCATCAGATCTCTGCAATTCTGATCCTTATTTGCCCTAACCTAGTTCCTCTCTGACCTATTCACCATCCCAACACCTCCAATTCAATCAATAAAAACCTAGTGCTACTATACCTAGCCTAAAATCTCATTTATCTAGTCATATTGGCTATGATCTCTTGGAGAGGGCCTTCTCCTTCCTAGTAGGGCTAACTATTTGGAAAATTATTGGTCTGTGGTTACCTTTGGTGGTCTCTTCTCATCCCTAGAGATGCAGTGGAGTGCCAACATCTTGGAAACCATACTGGGGAATAAAGTGATAGATATTATCTATTTGTACCATTAGATCATCAAATTCTTGGCCTATGGATGATATGTCTAAGATTTCATGGAGGTTGATCTAAAAATTTGCAGAGAAGAAAGTTTTTGAAAAATGAACATTCTGGCTTCGACAAGATACACCAGATCAAATCTAGATCCTCATCCAACTGATTCAGTTGAAGATCCAAAGAGATTTTTTCTAAAGAAATATATCAATGCAAAAGCTCAGTCAGATCCTATTCCATTGGTAAGATCTTCTTTGCTACTTGCGCAAGTTTTATCTCTCGAAGACATACCTTTTGACTTGAAATTTGAGCTGTCTTTATTTCGATATAAGTTTGAAACCTCACTGTCTGATATATTTTTTTTACCCATTAAGGCTTTCTAAGGTAAAATCATTATCTGAGATATATATTGGTTCTTTAAAACTCAAAGATAATTTACCTTTTGGAGGAACTTAGTTTTAATTAGACTTTGACACTAAAGTTTGGATTCAATTCTATAGGCTTGAAATTTTAGCAAGCTAACTTCAGTAACAATAAAAAAATCCATAATCCAATATCGGAAAGTCTCATTACCCATCCCAACACTTTCACAGTTAGTTTTTTCTTCTTCATCTGCACTATCTACTTCATCCCCCATTCAACAAAATCCTTCCATTGTCACTCCTGTACTTCACTTGACGGGATTCATGGCCATATTTGCACCGCTCATTCTACTAGGTCAAACCAATTCCTTACCACAAGGTTATGGCCATAGACCCTATTTTTTATGAGAGTTCTCAAATTACTGTAAAACAACACATAGTCAATGTCACCGACTTTATTGACCAGGAAGAAATAGATGCTGACAATGCTAAGATGAGAATCATAGTTCAAATATTTTATGGAGATGTTAAAACTTGGTTTAGATCATTGAATGCAAACTCTATAGCCACTTAAAACCAACTAATAGATTCTTTCATAGCTCGATGGGATGTGAAAAATAATCCCTTGCAAATCCTTTATGAATATAATAATCTGAAAAGAGAACCAAAGCAATCAATACAAGACTTCATTGCCTGTTTCAACATAGTATACAATTCCATTCACATTGAGGTCAAACCTCCTCAAAGTTTGGCTCTCTTGCATTATCCAAATGGCTTTGATTTGGACATGGCCTATCAGTTGCGAGAGAGGATCCTGCTACATTAGAAGACATGTACAAGAATGCAATCAGTGTGGAAGCAAACTTGACAATAAAGAAGTAAACAATGAAGGGTGAAAGGATATTAACCATCGAACAAGAAGCATCCTCATCCTCTAATGTAAAACTAGACACCTTGAGAAGAACAGTAGAAAGGATGGTTAATAGGATGTCACGACACAAAGACATCTGGAACCACAAGTTAGAAATTCTAACTTCAGAGGACAACAACAAAAAAATCAATTCAGAATCAAACAAAGAGAATAGAGGGCACCTAAGCAACCATCAAAACAATAGTTGATTTAGACACCCTTGTACCAAAAGTATTCTTAAGGAGTTGAGGAAGAAGAAGAAGATCATATTTTTGAAGAAAATCACTTTTTTTTATAGCTGATGGTGAGACCATATTTTTAACAAAAAAATGAAGAGTATATTGAGAAGACAGATGTCCCCAAGTATGAAGACTACATATTAGCCATTGATCATGATTTGGAGGTTTAAACTGATGATTATAAATGAGGCTACTTGAATTCGCTCAGCTCACAGCAGATGCAATACTCATTGAGGGGTAGCAATGTCCCAGTAAATCCTATTCATAAGTGGGCATCCCAAAGCAGTATCCTCAAAGTAATCAAAATAAAGGAAAAGAACCTGTAGCTATAAATAAGAGAAATATTAATCAACCATCTAAAATCACATCGGGAAAAGAAAAGGAAATCTAGAAGGAAGAAGCTACACCAAAGGATCATGTCAAAAAAAGAGACATCATCATTAAAGAGGTAGACAAATCCATTCCTTTTACCTTAGAAACTGAAATTTCCAAATTGAATGTGTTTATACCTTTAACTAAACTTGTCAAGAAGAATCAGTATAAGTGTCATGTAGCCACAATGTTAAAAGTAGATCCTTTATCTGATATAATCAATGTCAAAGATGACAAACCTGAACTTGTCTTTGGTATGGAAATATATGGTCACTTAGAGGATAGTGAAGTTCCCCCATTCTATATGATTCTAAGAATTCACCAAGATATCCTTCACAATGCTATGCTCAACACTGGAGCTTCCCACAATTTGATGCCAAAATCCATTATGGAGAAATTGAGCTTAGATATCACTCATCCTTACCATGAATTGTATTCCTTTGATTCGAGTAGAGTCCATTGTCTGGGTCTCATTAAGGATTTAGTAGCTTCCCTTGAAAAAATTCCAGTAAAGAATGTCTTGATGGATGTGATGGTAGTTGATATACCACCACGGTTTGGTATGTTTCTGTCGAGTGAGGCACTTCAAAACTAGGATTATCTGATGCCACCATCCTAGTTTTTAGACAATTGAGAAATTTGTACTGAGAGATGAAGATGAAGTACATGATAACCAACAAAGAGAAGCCTAAAAATCATGCAATTAATGTTGTACATATAGGTTTATAATCACTTATTTTATTCAATGATAGCAGCTTGAATGATGTAGATAGTAAACTTGTAGAAGTAGAAGATATTCCAGAAATGTATAATTGTATCAGAACAATTTTAGATGAGAGAAAATAAAATATGCCAACTTCTTCAGAGAAGTAATCAGATAAGGCAAAGAAAATTTCAGATCAGAATCAAGATGTGGCCTAGAAAGTTTAGACAAAACATAAATCATAATTGCAACACTTGGATGATGAAAATGGTCTATGGACAATGGATTTTGATGGTGCCTTGGGGAAAGACAAAGCAGGCATTAGAATTTGGATCCGCATTCCTGTTCATCAGTTGGGTAAGGTTCTTAAAAATTTAAGGTTATGTTCATACAAGTTAGCTTTTGATTGTTTTAACAGTGAGGAGGAATATGATCCATTTATCACCGACCTCAAGATCTTGAAACGACTAGGCGCAAGAAGAATTTCATTTTATGGCCACTCCAAACATGTAATAAAATAGGTAAAAAGGGAATACCAGGCCAAGAATCCACGAATGAGAGCATACAGGAATGTTGTATTGGATATTCTAAAGATATTCCCCTAACATACATTGTCAGTACCACCAAGAAGTTAGGATCTCATGGAAAATTTTCTTGCTACAACAAAAAGTAATTTCAAGATCCCTATATTTTCTAATAGAAAGTTTGAAATCCATGTTGAACATCAGCCCACTATTCCTAACAACTTGCGGTATTGGAAAGTATTTTGGGATGATAATCTGGTAATCAATTTTCTGCAAAATGAAGGAGAATTTGAGAATTCTTTCATTGATGAAGTTTATGACAAGTATGATCAAGTCATCGAAGCCACCTAGGTTGATATATTCCAAGAGGTCTCACACCTTTGGAAGAATTTTTTGATCAAGATAATGTATCGAGGAAGCCAACATTGGTTCCTACAGAGAAAGGTGTGGAGGATGTAAACATTGGAACAACGAACAAGCCTAAGATGGTCAAATTGTCCAAGTCTTTATCTCTCGAGGTAAAAGATAAATACATTTATTTACTTTCTGAACTTTCTGATGTTTTCACTTTGGATTATGTAGACTTGAAGGTCTATGATAAAGTATTATTTAGCATACCATTCCAATTAAACTCAACAAAATCCCTTTAGAAAAAATCTAAGAAGGATCAACCTGAGGTTGCTGTCATCGATTGAAAAGGAAGTGAACGGACTTTACAAATCAGCTATCATTGTTCCTATCATATTTTCCAAATGGATATCAAATCTAGTCTCGGTAAGGAAGAAGACTAGAGAAATAAGGCTTTGTATTGATTTCAGAAATTTGAACAAGGTGTGCCTTAAGGATAATTATCCCCTTCCCAAAATGGATCACATCTTACAAAGAGTGGTTGGAGCATCTCGGATGTCACTACTTGATGGATATTCGGGATACAATCAGATTTTAGTGCATGAGAAGGACCAAGATAAAATTTCCTTCATGACACCTTGGGGCACATTTAAGTATGCTAAGATGCCACTTGGACTCAAGAATGCAGGGGCCACATTTCAGCGGGCGATGGACATAGCCTTTGCAAATGAGAAATATCTTTTCTTAGTGGTATATTTATATGATTTTACAATTTTATCTCATTTCGATGATGAAAACTTGTATCATTTAGGGAATGTATTTCAGAAATGTAGGAAATTCAAAATTTCTCTTAATCTGAAAAATAGACATTTTTTCCATGGAGGAGGGCAAGCTTCTCGGTCACATCATCTCCAAGGATGGAATCCATATTGACTCTTCTGGGGTTGAGGAAATTCAACAAATCGTATTTCCATGGAGCAAGAAAGAAATCCAAGCTTTAAATAATAATATGAACTTCTTATGTAGATCTATTCCAAATTTGGTTGAGCATCTTCGAGAAATGACCAACATGTTAAAGAGAGGGAATGAGGTAAAGTGGTCCAAGGATTCCAAAAATTCCTTTAACTCAGTGAATTTTTCCTTAACCACAACCCCTATTTTAATTAGCCCAGATTATTTAATTGATTTCATCATTTTCTCATTTTCCTTGGAGCATACATTGGTTGCAGTCTTGATGCAAAAAAAGGATAATATTGAGTAGCCCATAGCATTTTTCAGTAGAACCATGAGGGATGCATCTCTTCAGTACAATATCATTGAGAAGCAAGCCTTCTCTTTGGTAAAATATTTGAACCATTTCCCTATATATATTTTACATTCACATATTCTAGCTTATGTCCACAATGCAACAATAAGAGATGTTCTTATGCAGACAGATCCAGAAGGTAGAAGAGGGAAGTGGATAGAAACAATGTTAGAATATGACCTTGAGATCAAGCCCAAAAAGGTAATTAAAGGTCAGAGTCTAGAAAAACTCACGGTTGAGTCAAAATTACATGTCCTAGAAATCAACCTTATTTCAACATTGTCTGATGAAGAAGAGGATGGGACTCTTATATAGGTATTTGATACCTTTATTTCATCTCCATGGTATTCAGACATTACACATGTTATTCAGTATTTAAATCCTCCTCTAGGCATGTATAACAGTAAGGGTAGGTCTTTGAAGTTGAAAGCTTCCAAATATTGCATTTTAAACAACACCCTTTATTGGAAAGATCCAAGAGGTGTTTTCTGGAACTGTTTAGTTGAAAATGAAGAAAAATAAGTTATGAATGATTTTCCTAGAGGATATTGTGGGGTCCATTTGTTTTGGAAAACCACTACTAACAAAGTTTTGAGAGTAGGATACTAATGACCAACTCTTTTTGCAGACTTGTACAAAACAGTGATGAGTTTCTAGGAGTGTCTAGTGTTTCAAGGTAAAATAAAACTTATTCCATAACCTTTTTCGCCTATTTCAGTACTTGCACCTTTTCAGCAGTGGGGCATTGAATTCATCAGAGAGATTCACCCTACATCATCTTCACAACCTAAATGCATCTTAACAGTCACAGAATACTTCACCAAATGGATCGAAGCGATCCAAACAAGGCAAGAAACATATTTAGTAATAATTGAGTTTTTGGAGATGAGCATATTGTCTCATTTGGTTGTCCTCAGAAGATCATTACCAACAATGTTGTTGCATTCAATTCAAAGATAATGGTTGAGTTCTGTGACAAGTACAACATCAAATTGGGGCACTCAACTACCTATTATCCACAAGGTAATGGTTTAGTAGAATCTTCTAATAAGTCTTTGATAAATATCATAAAGAAGATGCTTGAGGGAAAAAAGAAGGATTGGCACAAAAGCTGGTTAATTATTTGTGGGTGGACAGGGTGAGTAGTGAGAAATCTATAGGAATGTCCCCTTTTTAGTTGGTTTATGGTGTAGAAATTATTTTTCCTACATCACTTGCAGTCCCAGGCATGAAATTGTTAGAAGAAGTAGGAAGTGATGAGAATTATTTACAACAATGAATAAATCAATTGATCCACCTTCAGCAAATGATAGATGAGGTATTTTAGAACACCCCAAAGCTTCATGAGAAGATAAATAAGGTGTATGACTGCAAGACCAAGCCAGATGATTTTCAGCTTGAATATGTAGTCCTCCAGTGGGATGAAAGGAATGAGAAAAAAGGGAAGAACGAAAAATTTAAAAACCTATGGAAAGGGCCATACAAGATCTCAACTTTTCGTGGACAACATGCTTTCATATTGAAGGATATGAATGGAGAAGAATGCTTAGGAGGACCAGTCAATGGCAAGCTCCTTAAGCATATCTTTTCTGATGTAGATTTCAGATTTCTTAACTCCATTGTAAATATCAATATAACTTTATGCAAAGTGTGAAGAGAAGAATCATCAGAGCTTGGAGCCCGAGGTCAAGGCCATAAAGTTTCATTGGTTTTCTCCTATTTTAAAAATTTAATTAAAGGTCAAGTAAGTTAGTTTTGATTCAGTTTTGAGTCAGTCTTGGGTCAGTTGATTATGATAAGTTTTCAAAATTCAGTTCATTTTCATCTTTGGACTCCATGCCCAATGGATAGGCACTTGGTCTATGGTGTTCTTGACACCTCCAAGGATTTGTCATCACCCAGATGGAGCCAATGTTAGTGTCAGTTTTGGAAACCTTCCACCAGTGATCAAACAAACTCTTTTCATGTCATGTTAGGGTCCCATTTTGAAATTTTTTTCATTCCATTAGGTAATCATGGAAAAATTTGGTCACTTGGTGCAGATTTGGGTATGATATCGCTCCTTTCAAAAATTTTGTAACTTGCTAGCTCATTTCACTACTTTGCTGAGTGTACCATTATTCATGAGTTATCATCATCATTTCAGTAATTTTAATCATGCTTTCATTCAGTCAGAGTCTCCATTAGGTTTTAGTGTTTCCAAGATCATCGGATTACCATTTCATGCATAAATTCCAACAAATGAAGGAGTGCTAATAAATAAATTTTATCAATAATTTTTATTTGTAAATTTGATTTCAGATAAAAATGAAATTTTATTTTCCTAATTTGCAGTAATTTCTCAGAGTTCCAAGTAGCTACACACTCAAATTTCCATCAACAAATAAGGAAAGTTCCAAAATGTCAATAAGTGTTCCTAAGCCATAAAAATATGAAGTTCAATGATCAGATTCATAAATTAAAGGTAAAGAGCTAATAAAAGTCAATTTCAAGAAAGGAAAGTGGGTCCCAAGTTTTTCTAATGATATTTCTCCAAGTATAAAGGCTCCCAAAAACCAATAAGTCATTCATTTGCATCATTAAGCATCGAGCTCTAAGCCTCCCCAAGAAAAAAATCGAGTTCTTCTTCAAAAAGTCGAATTCTAGGTCATTTGTTGCATTTTTTCCAAAGGCACTGCACTTTTGCAAGAGACAATGTTGCACTTTTTCCAAAGGCATTGCCCTTTTCACAGTACCTCGCTACACTTTTTCTTTGTATGCTACACTTTTTTTAGAAGAGATCCATGGTCCCTAATCTTCATTGTACAGGTTCTCAGCTTCAGTTGAAGTTTTCTACAACTATTTCCATGTAAGTGGCACCTCCATATCCCCTTATTTCAGCTTGTGGTGTTAGATTTATGGTGCAAAACCTCCCTTACATTTTATGGCATGTTTTTATCATTGAAACCCTAGTTTTATAATTTTCAAAATTAATTTCTTTCCCCTGGACCCATTTACCTTCCCTACACCCTAACTCACTCCTCACTACCCTTACATTTACTCATTTCCCATTCCCAAGCTCTATTCTGTAAACCCTACTACCCTAGTTGTGCTTTTCTAGGAAGCTAGATACCTCCCCGTGATAAAAATTTCCTACCCTATTTCCCTAAGTATTTCACACTCCCATCACTTCCCTGAGCTCTGTAATCAATTTATTCATTCCCCCAAATTTTCCCTCACCCATCACAATCCACTAACCCTACAATCCTACTCCCTTTCCCTTCCCCTTATTACCTTGGGTTTTCAAAAACAAACTAAACATAACGGAGGAAGAAAGAAATATAATGGAGGAGGAAAGAAATGCCACAAAAGAAGATAAGAAAACATATAACAAAGGAGGGAGAATTATGAGATTAGAGCCAACAAATAGTAGGGAATTAATGGCATCACCCTTAGCTATCAAATGTTTCCAACATGTAGGTTGCTTTGAATTTTTTGAGATGGTACAAAGAGTCCAAAGTCATCCTACTTTGAAAAGGGTTTTCATCAGGAACCTCCAAAATAACCAAGTGACTATAGCAGGGGTTAGCTTCATCATTTCCATTGACATCATTGCAACAGCAACAGGGATACCCAATGTGGGTGAAAAATGGTTTAAGACTAAGGATTTGGATGCCCAACTGTATGAGGCTTACCTCAAGGTACCTTACAAATATAACATCAAAAATATCTTTCCTTTTGGCCATTTATTGAACATGTTTGACCCCATGATGAAAATCATCATGAAATAATTCAATTACGAGGGAAGATTCTATATATTATACAACTATCACATTAGGTTGCTCATGCATTTCATTAGGGTCAAATTTCTCAACCTCTCCTACTACGTGTACAAAATCATTTATACGATGGCCTACATTTGAGAGTGTACACTTCTATGATCCATATCATATTAAAATCAATATTCCAGGAAATCATATGAGAGATTTTAGAACCGACGCGTTTTGAACTACTGAATGTAGTTCATCATTAGGATAATTATCCTGATAATGAACTACATTCAGTAGTTCGAAACGCGTCGGTTCTAAAATCTCTCATGTGATTTCCCAGAAGATTGATTTTAATAAGATGGCCTACATTGTGAAAAACAGATATTATGAGCTTCATATGAAAAAAATCTTCCATAACTCTTTGATTAAAATCATTGTCTTTCACCATCTCAATCAATTGAACATAGCATGGGAGACTTTCATTGAGGTTAATGTCTTTGATGCAAGTCCAAGTCAACTTGCTAGACCTATTCCACCAGCAGAATTTGTTCCTCACAGGAAGACTAGGCTATCGAGTAGGACTATAGTGAAAGAAGAAAAAAATGTCAAAGAGGTCAAAACCTACCAGAGGGGACCTAGGAAAGTGTTTTCTCCACAAATTGTGGAAGGGATCTTGTCTTATTCATCAACAAAACATGGAAATCAAAATAAAAAAGAGGCAGTTATTCAAGAGGAGGAAGACCTTCGTGATGAAGAAAGAGAGTTTGAGAGTTTGAATTGGTGGAATTGGATGTCCAAGATGATCATGCAGCCTAAAATCCGATCACCAAAGAGAAATATGCCACAATCATAGAACTGCAGCACAACTTGGAAAGAGCACAATTTGTCATATCCTTCCTTGAACAAGAAAACGAGCATCTTAAAGACAAACAGGTACTCATGGAATTACAGTTACTGAAGGCCAAGAGGAAAGAAACAAAGGGCAAAGCACTGATGGAAGCTGATGAGTTTGAGCATGATGAGACTCAAACCATCAAGACAGGAGCAAAAACAAGAGGTCTTAAGAGAGCATTAGAGCAGGAGAAACATGAGGGAGAACAAATCAGTTTTGAGGAAAGAATTGCAAAGGAACTCAATGATGACCAAGAAGTGTGGCCTAAAAGAGTGAACATCCACCTTGAGAAGCTCCTCCATAAGGCCAATAAGGAAAATGAGATTCTAAAACACACAGAAACCAGATACACCACTAGAAACAAGATTTGCAACATCAAAATGAAGCAGTTGAAGGATAAAATCAAGCAAACCCTAATCAAGCATAAGAAGGAGGAAAAGCTTGAGATAATTGTTGATGCCTCCTTAATAGATTGAGACACCTCACCAGAAATTCATCTACCAATTTTGAATATTTTTGGGAAATTTTTCATGTTTTTTGGCATTTTTGCAAATTTTGACATACTTTTTACAGAGTCATCTTGCAAAAAGCGCAGCATGGGCTACACTGTGATTTTTGTGGAGGCCTCCAAATGAGAAAAGGTTTGCATATGTAGATTCATAGTGATGTCTACATCAAGTTTTGACTACTAGAACTCAAGAAACATAACCTTTGAAAGGTGGAAATGGCCAAAAACCACTACCTTTCTGCTTCCTTTGTCAGCCTTTCGCTGCACTTTTTGAGCAGTCTTGGGAGATTTCATTTTTTAGGAGCTTCGCTTAACCATTTTTAAATATTGAGCACATTCTTGACAACTATACTAGAATATATTTCCAATGATCCATCTTCGGCCCAATATTGACTTCGGAAAGTTAGTGAAAAAGAAATTTGAAGGCCCATGCTGCGCTTTTCACTCGACACACTGCGCTTTTTGCAGTTCACTGATTGTTTTCATAATTTTCAATTTTTATCAGTTGATTGATGGATTTCACTGAAATTTATTGATGTGATTGTGAAATTTAAATGTAATTATGTCATAAATAGCTACTAGGGGTAGATACATCATGTAAATATGTAATTTTGTTAAAAGTAAATCAATTTCATTAATGCTAGGGATGAGTTGGCTAACATCCCTAATCACAGGGATTCTAGTTGGAAACTTTGGGGATCAACTCCACAAGTCATGGATTCGCCCTGTGAGAGTGGGAGGAGTATATTTTGGTCTACATATTTCATTTAATTTCTCATTTCAATGGTTGGATGTTGTAGAATTTGATCACTGAACGCTATTGTAATCAGACTTTTGGCAAGAAGTAATAGACTGAGCTAGAGCTATTTTGATGGGATTCCTGTGGTAATGTGATTTGACAGTTTTTATTTTTATGTTTGAAAATGTTTTAATGTATTGTGATGTTAATATTCATTCCATCTCTAAATGTAATTGATTCCTAAGTCAGAAATACATAATTCATTAACTTATGCTCTATTTTGGAGGAATAGTTACAATTTTGTTTTCATCTTCTTTTAATTGGAAAGAATCCATGTTTCCAATGCTCTTTTTTGAAACCCTATCAGTATAAACTGCTCCATCAAGATACCTTAATGTGTTAAAGTGCTTACCTACATTTCCGCATGAGATCTCTCCAATTCTGATCGTTATTTACCCTAACCTAGTTCTTCTCTGATATATTCACCATCCAACACCTAAAATTCAATCGATCAAAACCTAGTGCTACTATACCTAGCCTAAAATCTCATTGATCTAGTCATCTTGGTTGTGATCTCTTGGAGAGAGCCCTCTCTTTCCTAGTAGGGCTAGCTATTTGGAAAAATATTGGTCTGTGGTTAACTTTGCTAGTCTCTTTTGAGCCTCAGTGATCCAGTGGAGTGATAACACTGTCCACTTGGCTAAATGTATGCGCGTATCTTATTTTCCTAGATAGGTTCCTTCCAACCGGGTATTGGGTTGTCCAAATCGTAGTTGCATCATGTGGATACGTTCTTCCCAATCCACAAATTTTTCGTTCTGCATTTCCAACCACCACGCTTGGGTTGAGCGCAGAGGTAAGTCAAGCGCATGGAACCGTTGTATCTCAAGAACAACCTTTTCAAATTATTCTAAAAAATAATTGACACTGACTACACAATCATAATAAGGTAATTCCCGAACATCATAGGATATACATCATAGATATTTGGTGACTTGGTTACAACGCAATGTAGAGACTTTGTGCAAATGGTTATTCTAATTCTCCAATTCCTCATCCAATTCTGAGTGGCATGAACTATCCCTATCCCAGCTAATCCTACCATATGTTGTAGGATTGATCCAATCTTCATCTCTTGTAGATATCTTGTAGATATGATCAACTTCCTCTTCTGCGCGCACTCATTTTGTGTATCTTTCTCCTTCTACAGGGTCTAGTGGAACCACGACCCTGGTTCCATTGTTTTCAAACACCATACTTTTGTGCTTGAGGTTGATGATAGAATCCATGTAAATATCCCAATCCAGACCTAACGTCACATGGTACATATCTGGATCATCAACAAAATTATTAACTTCAAAGTCAACTAGGGCCTTAACTCCTTCAATATCAACTATGACCCCAGAAAGTCAACCGAGTGGCATAATCTTCTACTAATTTTTCACGTGCAGCTATATTGCAGATCATTCTAGTTTAGGCTCTCCAATTTTCTTCCAAGTCTGCTTTGGTTGTAAGTTTGTGTCATACCTAAGATAAAAAAATAACTCGATCCATTTCAAACTAACCTATCTGAGTAGTAAGGCACATATCTCAGCCAATTCTTCCCTTGTTCTTGTAAATCTTATTGAAATCCTTTTTCTCCATTTAAGGCTGCTCTTTCTCGGCGTAAATATTAATCAAAGATTGTAATATTCTAAAATTTTCACATGATATTTGGAATATTAGAGTTCTTGATTTTCTTAATAAATTAAGTAAATAAAAGGGTTGAGGGACCCACAAAACTCAAAGATGAATAAAATCCACTTTTAATGTGTGTATGTGGATATTCTAGATCTAGATCTAAAAGCATGGAGTAGTGGAGCAGCTCCATTAATGGAGATCATGTCTCATTTATGAGATAGATTATGGAGGATGAAACAGTCAAATAAGATCGTGGATCTTAAATATAAAATCATGAGGATATTTGATAGGGTCAACTGAGATCATAGTGCATTCAAAGAAGATCATAGAGCACTTATGATAGTAAGTGGAGGAAGTGATGCATTTAATGCACACATGATGGAGAGGGTGATCACCCCATATGAACATGATGGAGGATGTGGAGAAACAACACAGTCAACCATGGAGACTTATTTCCACATGTACAATGCAATTTGGAGTGGGCCTATGCTATGGAAGGCTCATATATATATAATGAAGGTGAAGGCACAATAAAATGCATGATTTGGATTATTCATTTCTTGATATGTTTAGATCTAGATTTGTCTCAAGACATTTCTATACATTCTCAAGTTGTTTAGTTGAGATTGCAGTGTTGTTTAGCACAGGGTGTTCCCAAGCGGGAATCCCTCCTCTTTCATTGAGTAGCTCTTGAAAGAGTGTTGTACTACATTCCTTATCAAGAATTGGTGCCATCTTTAGGAGGTTGTTTCTAGCATTCGGCTAGGAAACAGATGGAGGATTCATCCTACCACTTTGTTCTTCACATTCAGTCTTCCAGGAGCACTAGACCTAAATCTGACATTCAAACCATTAGGTTTTACCTCCATGCAGAAGTAGTCCCTTCAAGGATTGCGCAATCCAGTCATATAGATCTATTGGAGGAAGGAAGTTACTAGTATTTCAACTAGTAATCCTGTGAGGGATCATCTCCTCACATTGGATCTATTGTTTCCATCATTCAGAAGCTGGTTTGACATATCTTGCAGCAGGATATTGAGCCTCCCTCTCTAACAGCATAGTTTTCTAAAGCTATTGTTCATCCAATATCTATTTTCAGTGGAGGAGGTTGGAGGAGCTAGATCTTGAGCTTTTTGCCCAAGGATCCAGAGAAGGGATCAACCCTTCTTCCATAGATATGACTGTGCATTATTGCAGCCATCATATCATCAGATCTAGCTTCAAATATTCATACCCAGTAGTATATATGTGAAGCCCTAAGAGGGTGGTTTTCTTAGATTGAAAAATATGAGAAACTTGTTCTGGGTTATATTGGTTATCCATCATGGAGCCCAAATCTCTATTTTCAGCATCATCGGAGCTCCTATTCTTCCTATATCTGACTTTCTATCTTTCAGAAAGTTGTAGTCCCAATAGCTGTAGTAGCAACAACACATTTTACCTTCCAGCAACTCAGTAGTTACGCAGTCCCTCTTGTGGGATCATTGCAGGGTCATTCTAGGCCATCCCTTTGGCTTGAGTGTCTCATATTTTGAGCACTGTTTTACTTGATTTTTAACCTCCTTTATAATAAAATGGCTCAGTTATTTATGTGCATTCTGATGTGTATTTAGATTTATTGTTTAATTTGTTGTAGTTCCTATATTGTGTTTCAATATTACTGCATTCTCCATTTTGGGATATTATAGTGGTATTAGAGCATGATCTTTGGCTCAGCTTGTGGACACTTCATCTTTTGCATCAAAAGAATAAGCATATATATGAGATCTATCATGAAGGAGGATTGTATTTTTGCCACTCCTCTCTTTAGATCCATGCAAAATCTCTCCAAGGAGGTGAATCAAATGAAAAGGGAAAGGAAAAAGGAGGATCCAAGAGGAATATTTAATGAGGAAGGTCCAAGCACTTCCTATCAGCAAGAAAGAAAACCTGTGAATAATAGATCTCCTCGTATATCTACTATGCCCACTTTCTTTGAAGAAGATGAATGGTATAGAAATGATGAAAGAAGAAAACTTGAGACTCATGAGACACTCAGTCTGTATCTTGAAGAGTACAAAGCACAGTCTAGAGCCTTCAAAGAGAGTCTAGCTCTCCAACAATTCTTCCAAATCAAAGAACAAAGAGGATCCTATAGTAGCAATAGAAGAAAGAGGCACGATAGATTCTCTTTGCCTACATTTGATGGATCTTCCTCAAGCACTTTCAAAGCTTGGAGGAATGAGTTAGATAATTTTTTCAAGCTACATATTGATCCAGGAGGATCTTGATCAATATAGGTCAATGGAGTTCCAAGTCAACTTTAGCAGTTCGACATCTAGTTCAGTCTTCAAAATCATCAATTCGCTAGTGAAAAGGTCTTCCAGATAAGGGTTTTAATCCTAAACTAAGGTTTAAAAGGACATTGTAAAGGTCTAAGGTTAAAATTTATACCTAGATCTAAAATCCTCATACCCAGTCTAAGAACCCTATCCACATCATCAAAGACCTAAGGTTTAAAGACCTAAGTAATAACCTAGGTTCTAGACATTAAGCCTAAGTCTAAGACATTAAATCCTTATCCTAAGTTTTAAACCTATGAAAAAATCCTATGCATTAAATCTAAGCCTAAGTCTTAAAATCCTAAGGTCTAAATCCTAAGACCTTAAAAATTAAAGTCCTAGCGAAATCCACATAAAAAATATATTATAAAACCTATAACATAAACCTTATTCAAAGGTTCAGAAGATGGATTTAAAAAATATGGTGTGAAGCTTCGGGATATATATATGATGGTTTAAAAAAAATTTATAATAAAAATTTAATTAAAACCCACCACAACATTAAAGTTTTAAACCGATACCTCCTATCCGCGTCAGATTATGTGTACAGGTTTTATGTTACACGGTGGAGTTGTTTGTATTAACTGCAGCTAAAAATTGCGATGGGTTTCGAATAAATCATGTGACAGGTATGCGGCTAAGGGTAAGTTGGAACCGCCGTCCATCGGGATAGACCATAACTGATGGTCAAAGCCCGCTTGATCACACACAACATTTTTAATGATGTGACCGGTTAGCTAGCCGCCAGGCTAAATTTATGTTATAAAGTCCAAATATGGGTTTTTCTGATTTTACAGTGCTAAGGCCAAGGTAATATCTCCTAGGTTTACGATGATGAGATAGGATTTGATATCCTAATCACCAATTTTTCTCAACCATTTCCTAAATGATGAAACTAGAGGTTCGATGCAGAGCTTATAAAATCGATGGAATTCTTCATGAAAAATTCATCTTGGATTGTTGTGAAGGCATAGTTTTTGGAGTGCAGTTTCATAAGGTTAGAGGCAATTTTGTGTGCAACATTTCTTAGCTGTCGGTGGTCGGAATTGGGCACAGAGACAGGCGTTAGAAAGGCAAGGAAGAGTAGTTTCTATTTATAGGGTTCAGAAGTGCCTGTGAGCATAGTCATTATGTTCCATTTCAGTGTAAATATTCTTCAAGATCAATCCTAATAAAAATGGATGCCCACTTAAAAGCGAACCCGGAGATGTAATCTAGGAGGGATGAACTCGGTCATCAAATTATTTTCCTCTTCTTATCTCTGATTATTGTTGTTATTTAATTCATTTATGCTGCTATTTTATGTCATTTTTTATTAAAGCATACTTCATTTAACAATCAATCTGAAGGAAAAACTAATCAAACTTCTTAAGCACTTTATTCGATCATTTACGGATCATTTTTTTTGTATCAAAGCAGGTTGTGCTTGAATTTTGTCTGTCAATGGATGTTAACCAGGTTGGGATTGCAACATGGAAAAGGAGAGCTTGAGGAATTTTATCCAGAGATCGGAAGGCAAAAAGAGCATCATCAATCAACGATGACAGGGACTGAGACCGTTGAGACTCCTGAAGCTACTAAAAAGAAACCCATGTATGAGAATAAAATCCAACAGATGTTCCTAAACATGAAGCAAATGTTGGTAAAAATATATGAAGAAAATAAGACGAGGGATTGTCAAAGGCATCAAATAAGGACAAGGGTAAAGGCAAGGCAGATAAATCTCCTTCTCCTCCGTCATCTCCATCATCTTCTTCTTCATGTTCTTCCTCTAGTTATGAATCAAAAAAAGAAAAGAAACATAAGAATCCACTTTTGAAACTTGATGTTAAGTTTGAATTAACTGTGTATGATGGTGAAATAAACCCTGAGAAAATAGATAATTGGGTAAAAAAATTAGAAGTCTATTGTCGTATTCAAGATATTACTGATGATAAGAAAAAGATCCAATTAGCTACTCTTAGAATGGGGGGTACTGTTTTGATCTGGTGGGAGTGTAGGACACATATAGATTTAAAGTGTAATGGAAAATTTATCACCTCATGGACTAAGTTTATTAAAGATCTAAAGAAACAGTTCTATCCATTGAGTCACACACAACAAGTTGTAATTGATTGGCAGCGCTTGCGACAAGGTAAGGGACAGAGTGTTCAAGAGTTCACACAGGAATTCCGTCTCTGTGTATACTTTCCTTTGATTGGGCTACTTTCAAAATAAATGGGTCTTCCTTCTTGCATTAAAAGAACACCAATTCCGTTTCCCGAGGCATCGCATTCCACAATAAAGGGTTTTTTGAAGTCTGACGTAGCTAAATCCAGTGCTTGGGAAATTGCCTCTATAGGATGTTCAAAGGCCTTGGTTGCTTCAGGAGTCCATGAAAATGCATCTTTCTTCAATAATGTTGTTAGAGGTGCTGCTATTCTCCCTAATTCTTAAAAAACTTGCGATAATACCATGTTAACTTGAGAAATCCTTGCATCTTCTTTATGGTTGTGAGAAATTTCCATTCCTTAATGGATTTAATTTTGTTAGGGTCTACATTAACACCCTTCTGAGATACAATATGACCTAGATATTCCACCTCTTGTACTCCAAAGAAACATTTGGAGGTTTTTTCATATAATTGTTTCTGCTCCAATAGTTTGAGAACCCTTTAAAAATGTTGAACATGATCCTTGCAATACTTTCTGTAGATTAATATATCATCAAAAAATAATAACAAAATTTTCTAAGGAAGGGTTTTAAAATGGAATTCATCAACCCTTGAAATGTAGAAGGTGCATTGGTAAGGCCAAAATGCATGACCAAAAATTCATAATGACCCTAATGAGTTCAAAATTCTATTTTTAGAATATCTTCAGTCTTCATTCTAATTTGATGACATCCTGAATGGATATCCAACTTGGTTAAATAAATTTCTCCATGTAATTCATCCAATAATACTTCAATCACGGGAATGGTAAATTTATCTTTAATAGTGATCTTATTGAGCTCCCTATAATATGGAAACATGTGTCGTGATCCATCCTTCTTGTGCACCAATACTACTAGAGAAGAGAAAGAACTTTGACTAGGTTGAATTATAACAACCTCTAACATTTCTGTAATCATACGTTTAATTTCTCTCTGTTGGACATAAGGCTATTTGTAAGGCTTGATCTTTGGAGGAACACTTCCTAGAGTCAAATTAATAGCATGATCATGATCACGAATAGGTGGGTGTACTTTGAGAGTTTGAAACACATTGGAATGATTTTCCAAGACTTTTTGGAGATCTAGATAAATAGATGATTTTGATGTTTGAACTTCTAGTGAGCATAACTATGAAGTTACGCCTTGTTTCTCTTTCTTTAGAAGCCTTGTCATGACATTAGAGCTTATTATCTTTCCTGGATTCCCTGCGATACCCCGTAATTCAAATTCCTTTTCTTCTAAAAAAATTCAAGAAATGTTCTTGAAAATTAAAAGCTACCATCCCTAAAGATTGTAACCATTGTACTCCTAGTACAACATCAACACTTCCCATTGGAATGGAAAGTATTGGACTATTCAATACATATTCCCCAATGGTTAGCATGATATTGTGGAAATTTCTAGAGAAATTTATAGTTCCTCCATTTGCAACCATCACTTGACACTCTGGTGCTGGGTATAGGAAACAATTAAATTACTTAGCTACCTTACAATTAATAAAATTATGGGTACTCCCCAAATCAATCAACACTATTACATTTTTTTTCTTGATATGTCCTTCCATCTTGAGAGTTTGAGGAGTGGTAATTCCTTCTAATGCAATACAGAATATGGTTAAACTCATTTATTCTTTGTCTAGGGTTGGTTCCTGGTGTATATCCTTTTTTTTTAAAGTTTCTTGTTCATTTTCTTCATCCTCTTCAAAATCTATGTAAAATAATTTCTTCTCAGCACACTTATGACCTTTAGTGTATTTTCTATCACAAATGTATAAAATCCCTTTTTATATTCTTTCTTCTAATTTTTGTGGTGTCAACCTTGTAGGTTGTGGAAGTCGAGGATTATGAACACTTCTATATTTATAGATGTGAGTGGTAGGATTCCTTGTCACCATAATTTTACTTTCAAATTTTCTTGCCAACCTGAATGCCTTATCCAATGAATTAGGTTCCCAAAGGTGAACCTCATGTTGGATCTTATCCTTTAAATTCCCTATGAAGACATCAATCATGTGTTCCTCTAAAATATCAGTTACCCTTATATTCAACTTTTGGAAGTATTCAATGTGCTCCACCATTGAGCCCTTTTGTTTGAGATTTATCGATTGGTTAAATAAGGTGTTTCTCTTTGTATCCTCATAATGTGTTATCATTTCCTCCATAAAAATTGACCAAGTGATAATTTTTTTACGAGAGCAAAGACATTGATACCATACAAATGTATTTTTTTTCTAAATATAAAGTTTCAATGCATACCTTTTATGTTTTTTGCACATTATGGAGATCAAAATATTACTCCATTTCTAGTATCCATGTTACGGGATCCTTGCCATCAAACTTCCTCATATAGATCTTTGGAATATAGTGGATCTTCAATCCAACATTAGAGTTTATGAAACCATGATTAACATTTATTTTTATCTCATCATGAGTTTTCTCTACTACCTTTTCACAATTAGGAATCATTTCTTGTATCAAACCTTTCTTCAAACCTTCCATGTCTTCTTTTATATCATTCTGTAATATTCCAAAAATTTAGACCTCATGTAAATTGAATATTATAGTTGGTTTTATCTTTAGATAAATGGATAAATGGGTAGGGAGGCCCATTGATAGAAAGAATAACATTCCTCATGTGAAAAGAGGAAGAATAAGCAGCTGGAAGGAGCACATTTAGGTGTGAACAAGGAGGATATCATGTTGATTCAGTCATCTTTGACCAGATAAACATATGCTTTCTAGATACATGCATCTCCTTGATAAACTGCGCAGATTTGGTGGAGGACAACTTGCATGAGCTTGGAGGCAAATGTCGATGGGACCCAATGAGAAGAGGTTCACTTGCTATATATGGAGAGGATGAAAGCCTTTTCCATTCATGTTTTAGATTATTATTTTTCTACTTAGACTTGGCTTCCTCTTGCTATTTAGTAGAGTTGCAGTGCTGTTGAGCACTAGGTTTTCCCGAGCGGGAACCCCACCTCTTCCCTTGAGAGGCCTCTTGGGAGAGTATTGTACTGATTTTTTCCACATCCAAGCTTGAGGCCAAGCAACAATATTCAGTCACAGCATTATTTACGTAGTAGTGTAATTATTTTTTGCAGGGTGTTGCAGTGGAAGATTGATCATTCCACTCCCGGTTCTGTTTCTCAGTAGAGGGTGCCTTCCGTCTCTTGAGAGATCAACAAAGGAGATTTATGAGCTTATTTCATATCTTGGAACTTGGCCAAAGCACCTCTGATCTGCTACACCACATTCCCTTGCAAGAAATTTTTCCTTTTCCAGAGAGTTGCTGCAGCAAGGTTATAGGCCTTGTTTCTGAGCTAGTTTCCTAGGGAAAGGGCCAACCCTTCTCCCGGAAAGCTAGAGCAATGGGTTCTTATCCCTCTTATGCATTATTCAGCCATGTCCATGTAATGTTGTAGTGAGACTATGTTTTTTTGAGCTGAATAAATCAGATCTTCTCTTTTTGTACTTGTACTCTCAAGAAACCCTTACCGGGTTATCCCTATAATGAAATAAGGAGGCCAAATCTCTATTTTCTTAGCATATTGTGCCATAAATCTCTATATATACGTTTTTATATTGTAATTTTGCATAAACCCTCATAACATAACATTGTACATGCTTCGGTATTTTCCGCATAATCAAATTCATGGGATTTGGGTGTTTCTAAGCCATTGTAAGGCTGGGAGACCTGTTTAACATATCAAAAGGGATTTCTTTCTGATCCCCTTTTGTATGTGAGGTCCTTAATCTATATGTTAAGGGATAAAACCGTTATTTCCCCTTATTATCATGCAGTTACCTAGGAATAATGTTTTGAGGGTCTATTTTGCTGCTTGTCCCACTAGGAGACAATGTATAAATGCATACTTTTTCTGATATGTTCATAATCTAATGAAAGGGTGTTTAAGACACATTTTATGAGATAATTTTCTATATTAATTTTATTTTTGCTTATGTATTGCTATAGCTCCAACTTTAGAATATCTTAAGATATTCTTATTATTGTAGAAATTCCCTATTTTTGGATATTACAGTGGTATCAAAGCTTTTTTCTTGGCACAACCTGTGGATTTCAGCCATTATGCCATCAGCAGAAGGGAAGATGTATAGAAAAGAGAAGACTCCATTATGTGGAGGAAGAAAGGAATATAGGCTTACAAAGCTACTTCCAAGATCTATACAGCACTTTCAAGAAGATCTAAAGATAATAAGGATGGAGATGGAATCTCTAGAAGATTTTGGATCTAGAGCTAGATCTAGATTTGCACATGGTGAGTGTGAGCATGTAGCTAGACTCCATGATGCACAACGCAGTCAAATGCCCAGATCTATCATGAGATGGATTAAAGGAGGGAGAATGCCTAAGAGGAAAACTCTTAGTGATTTTTTGCAGGAGTATGAATCTCAAACTGAGAGGTTTAGAGATCATACCACTTTCCAAGAGTTTTGCAAGATCCAGGTGAAGAGAAGGAAGCAGAAAAATATGGATAGATTCCTTCTATCTACCTTTGATGGTTCACCTACATGTTCAGCTAGGGCTTGGGTGGAAGATCTAGACACCTTTTTGCAGCAACATCAAATTTCTGAAAGTGAGGCCATCAGAGTAGCAGCGCTGCATTTTGGAGTTAAGGCTTATGCATGGTGGATTTTTGAATCTTGTTGTTTGAAAAGTACAAATAATTCCTCTTATGCAAGATTCATTAAAACATTGGTGGGAAGGTTTGATGGGAAACTTCCTAAGACACATCTATTGGAGCAAGAAAAACTTAAGAAAACAAAACCTTTGCATGTAATGGAGGAAACTATAGACCTCACTCCACTTCAAAAAACCATGGGAGAAGCTATCATGTTGCATCATACATTGTGAGAGGCAAGCTCTCTATCTCAAATTCCTAAAAAATAGGGCATGGGGATCTCCTTTTCACAAGAGGATCCAATTATCGGAGGGTTTCCCATACACATTGATGAATATGAGGGCAACAATGCTATCACATCTAGAGCACATCCAGTACCTCATGTAGAGGAAGGAGGAGCACATGCTCCAACAGGAGGGATTCTTTTATCCTTACAAGAAGTTCCCCAGGATCTCATACATGGAGGTCAAAGCACAATCAATGAGCAACATGATTGTGAAGCATTGCAGATGGAAGGAGAAGGTAGGAAGGAAGACCATAATCACTTGATGAGAGGCACACACCCTTCTCTATTTCAGAGAGCTAATGTAAAGGGGAGGCAAAATGTTCTGTGCTGTGAAGGAAAGGGCAAGGTTGCTCAACCATATGTACAGTCTACTCGTGACATTGATTTCTCACTACATGGAGGCATTCCACCTGGGAGGGCACCTGATCTAGGATTGGTGAAAGACATCTTGTCTTTGGATTCATCACTCTTGGATTTTGGAGAGGTGAAAATATTGGAGGAAGACTTTGGCATGGGGGATGTCAAAGTAGCAGGAAACATCATGAGGAGAGCTTCACATGCCAGTTCACCAGTGTTGTCTCTTGGGAGGATTGATCCATATTGGAGGTCTCAAATCTTGGTAGAGTACTCCAAGGATCATGGTGCTTGCATTATTCTTTATGACCCAGATGGAGATGATAGATATATGGTGGATGATATGGTAATCTATTCTTATGGCAGAGTCTTTTTTATTGGAGCTGCTAAGCTTAAGGAGAAGCTGCTACATGCAACACACGAGGACTTATTTTCCATGCATTTTGATGCATATCTTTCCTTGGTAGAGGAGTTCATTTGGGAGGGCATATAGCATGAAATATTTCAGCACATGGAGAGATACATAGCCCAGATGGTGATAGAGAGGATGTCACATCTACTTCACTACTCTTTGGAGGTGAGGGAAAATTTCCAGTTGAGCCATTTCAACTCAAGATTTCAAGTACATGATGGAGGATGTACAATTTCACTTTATGTTTCATACTTCTTTTATTTATATGAGAAAAATATTGTACCAAGAAGGATTATTCCTTCTTTCATATTGTATGATGATGTACTTGAAGCCATTTGTAGCATTGAGATTGGATATCTCATTGGTGGTTTGTGGGGTAAGCCACATTATTTTTGGTGTGCACCATTGAAACCACTTTGTACTTTCATGTTGCTATCTTGTAAAATGATTGTGGCAGAAAAAAAGTGGCCGGAAAAGCACTTGTTATTGTTTAATTTGATGCAGGAAAAGCATGCACTGCGTTGGTTCCATGTGTTGAACTATGATCCACTTTCTAGTTGTCATGTGACATCTTGTTTTCACTTGTTTTTGCTTCCATGTATTGTTGATATTTCTATGTTCATGGGAAACTTTGTTTGGAGAGTGGGATATGAGATGGAGATGCCCATTGGGAGTATGATTCTCCCTACTATTCATGTTGTATGTTCCAGGAGGAGCAATGGGCAAACCATGATTTCCACATCACAACTCTTTTCTCGATATGGAGTGAGCCATTTGAAGAACTTGAGTGCTTGGAGGAGGCACTTCATGGCTGAATTATTTGATGGGGTGGATGGGGCCATTCTTGGCGGCCATATTGCTTCAGCCCAAAGACACAAACAACCCCAAACTTATCATAAATGGAGAGATAAACAAATGAAGAGGGGAAAATTAATCTCTCCATGCAGCCCCACTACATTGCACAAAAAGGGGGTTGATTATTTTTTTGATGAGCTACCTAGAATGGATCATTTCATTTGGATGATAGCATGGGTGATGGAATCAATCATTCGGAATAATAGTACCCATGTTGGTCATCACTCCTACCTTGAGGGGGCCATTGGAAAACAAGGAGATTTCCACTTGCACCTTCCACTTTCTCATGTTCTACACACTTGGGAGGAATCATTGGAGGACAGATTTGTTGCTGAGCTATGGTAGGATCTATTGATGAGGAGGCCACAAGAAGAGGGAGGGAGAAATTTTTCTCTAATTTTGTAGTTTCTTGAGGAAAATAAACATTTTGGAGGGGGAGGACTGTAATATTCCCAAAATTTAGACCTCATCTAAATGTAATATTATAGTTGTTTTTATCTTTAGATAAATGAATAAATGGGTAGGGAGGCCTATTGATAGAAAAAATAGAATTCCTCATGTGAAAAGAGGAAGAATAAGTAGCTAGAAGGGGCACATTTAGGTGTGAATAAGGAGGATATCATGTTTATTCATTCATCTTTGACCAAATCAAAATATCTTGTCTAGATACGTTGCATCTCCTTGATAAAATGCATAGCTTTGGTGGAAGACAACTTGCATGAGCTTCGAGGCAAATGTGGATGGGACCCAATGAGAAGAGGTTCACTTGCTATATATGGAGAGGATGGAAGCCTTTTCCATTCATGTTTTAGATTATTATTTGTCTGCTTAGACTTGTCTTCCTCTTGATGTTTAGTAGGGTTGTAGTGCTATTGAGCAGTGGGTGTTCTCGAGCGGGAATCCCACCTCTTCCCTTAAGAGGCCTCTTGGGAGAGTATTGTACTAATTTATTCCACATCTAGGCTTGAGGCCAAGAAGAAATCTTTAGTCATAGAATTATTTCTGTATTAGTGTGATGTTGTGTTGTAGGGTGTTGTAGTGGAAGATTGATCATTCCAATCCCAGGTCTGTTTCTCAGTATAGGGTGCCTTCCTTCTGTTGAGAGATCAACAAAGGAGATTTCTGAGCTTATTTCATATCTTGGAAGTTGGAAAAATTACCTCTGATATCCTACACTGTAGTCCAATGCAGGAACTGCTTCCTTTTCCAGATATTTTCTACAACAACGTTATAGGCCTTATTTCTGAGCTAGTTGCCTAGGAAAAGGGCCGACCCTTCTCCTGGAAAGCTAGAACAAGGGATTCTTATCCCTCTTATGCATTATTCAGCCATTTCCATGTAATTTTGTAGTGAGACTGCATTTTTTTGAGCTGAATAAATCATATATGCTCTTTTTGTACTTGTACTCTCAAGAAACCCTTGCTGGGTTATCCCTATAATGCAATAAGGAGGCCAAATCTCTATTTTCTTAGCATATTGTGCCATCAATATCCATATATATGTTTTTCTATTGTAATTTTGTAGAAAAAATCGTAAAATAATTCTGTACATGCTTCAATATTTTCTTCATAATCAAAGTCATGGGATTTGGGTGTTTCTAAGCCATTTTAAGGTCGGGATACCTGTTTGACATATCAAAAGGAATTTCTTGCTGATCCATTTTTATATGTGAGGTCCTTAATCTATATGCTAAGGGATCAAACTGTTATTTCCCCTTTTTATCACACAGTTACCTGGGAATAATGTTTTGGGGGTCTATTTTTCTGCTTTCCCCCATTAGGAGACAGTGTATAAAGCAATAATTTTTCTGATATGTTCATAATCTGATGGAAGGGTGTTTAAGACACATTTTATAAGATAATTTGTTGCAGTACTTTTATTTGTGCTTATGTATTGCTGTAGCTCCAAATTTAGAATATCTTAAAATATTCTTATCATTGTAGAAATTCCCTTTTTTGGGATATTACAGATTCTTCATGTCTTCCATGTCGCCTTTAATTTTTTCATCGATGCCATCCATATTAGCTTCCATTTCATCCATATTAGCTTCCATTCCATTCTTCAAACCATCCATATTAGCTTCCATGACTTTCTTCAAACCATCCATCTTAGCCCCCACAAATTTCTTCAAACCATCCATCTTAGCTTCCATTTCATTTTTTGTTACTCTTTGCGAGAGTGAAATTTGTTGCACTTTCTCTTGTAATTTTGATATATCATGTTGAAATTATTACTCTTCATGAGTCATAGTAGAGCCTTCTGAGGTATTAATGGGTGTTGAATTCTTTTTAGAGGCCATTTTAGAACCCAATACACATATCTATGCTTCAATATGCCCTTTGAATCACTTCAAACTAATTTTTAAAACAATACTTATGCAATTTGAAAACAAAATACACACCTTTTTCTTGCATTTGAGGAGCTCGATATTGAAACTGATGTATCTCTATAATTCCGGATCCCCAAGATTTTATCTTCAGTCCTTTAGTATCCCTATGAATATTCTTTCCAATGCCACATGACCTGATTTGGATTTTTGCAGAAAACGTTATGCCCAATATCCCACATTGACCTAATTATGGACTGGTTCAGTAGAGAGAAATTATACGGTGTGCCATGTGTCACTGTTTCCTCCTTAGGCTCTAAAATTGATATATAGGAAACTAAAGACCGTGTAATTTGGCCATTTTTTACATAATTCCAATATGATGCTCAGAGAGAGAGTTATGACGATTTTACCAAGGTCGCTTCTTTGAGATGAAATCCGGGAGCCTGTAGAAACCCGAACATCCACAAATCATATCTCCAAAATTATTGTGAATGAAGATCTGAAATTGTTACATAGTGTTCCTTAGGATTTCTTTGAAAAGGGTTTTTATTTAGCTTCTGAACATTCACAGAAAAATTGTTATAGCAAAAATTCCACGATGACCTATTTGAAGCAGTGAAACCCTTGAATCCAAATCTCTGATACCAACTTTTATGAAACCAAATCACAAAATAGAAGAAAAGATAGATGAACATCTTAGAAATCAACCACTTCGAGGGGGAAACCTCCTTTACATTAGACAACTGAATAATTTTTAGATGATTCAAATGAAAAAACCCCCTTTCTATATATAGGAGTCCATGGGGTCATAATATAATCCTAGCTGACCTAACAATAATAATGTAAGGGCACAACAATAACAATAGTGGGCTTTTATGGGGCAAAATAATAAAAATATGGGGATTACAGAGGTACACCAATAAGAATACGGGGGCTATAGTAACAACAATAAGGAACTACACTAGACATACAGGGACCTAACAACCCTTTTCACATAAAAGCATTTTAATCCATAGTTTCAATGAGCACACAAACATACCTCTAAGGCCCTTGAAAAATATCCTTTCATCTTCAAAATACGATACAAAAGTATCTATAGCAAATTTAGTCACAAAACCACTTAGAACACTATTAATCCAATAATCTATGACACGGGTAATTTTATTGCTAGAATTATCAAACTGCTAAACCAACTCAGGATCCCACCTCATATTCACGTCATCATTTTTGCAGTCCTAAATCTCAACTGGCTGAGATAACCACTCTTGTAACTCAGTTACAAAGGAAGAAAATAAAATCTCATGGAACTCTATATAGATAAATCTTTGCTCCCAAGCTTCGACAGACAACTTGGGGCTTCGATTTTATTGGATTGAAAATTAACACACCTTCTTATCAAGCCAATCTTGCAGTTCGTGCTTTCTTGGATGCCACAAAATAAAATCTCCTTGTAGCAGATTCCAGTCCCAGTAAAAAAACCATATTTTGGCTTGAGGGGTCCTTACCCAAGTTTAGTGTGTTATGCGCGACCAAAACAACCCTCCAACAACTGGCCCTTTCGGCAGTGATCTTCTTGCGCAAACCCAAGTATCACTCAAAGCATTATGGGGGGGGGGGGGTTGCTAGAACCGGGTTTCCACACCTTGAGGGAGAATTTTCTGTGTGATTTAACCTTACTTATCGGATCTAAGGCTTATCAATCTATGTGAAACTTCACAGAAACTAGATCTAAGTGTAGACGAAACCCTTAAGAAACCCTTAATAAATATGCACTAAAAGATTATTATACTTCCATTTGATCTAGCTTATTAGAGCATAAAAAATACTTGTGCAATAACATAGATATTTTCCACTAAAATCCTTAACGAAGATGTAACCTTTACATGAACAAAACTATCTTCTTAGAGATAATTAACTCAAAAAATGCACATTCAACAGAAACAGATCAACAGATAATTAACATGGTCATGCATAAACACAAAAATTGCAACATATTTTTCCAAAATGTCTTATTTATTAATAAGTCTTAAACCTTGATCTGAAATGACTATATTATTTTTGTTGTGCTAAGGGTCTTTCAATTTTAAAAACATGTGTATAATTGGTTCATTAGTTTGCATAAGTATTAAGGAGTTTTTCCATGAATTATAGATGAAATTTAGTGAATTAGAAGCATAAAATAAGTCTAAATAACACTGAACAACAATGTAAAACAAATAAATAAGTCACCACATAAAGTTTACATAACAGGCATGATGAAGCATTTCACCCCTCCCGTGTTACATCTGCTGGTCCAACTCCTAATGGCTTGTCCATCTTTCATTATGCTCAAAATTTTTCTATTACATGTAGTTATATTGCTCTAATGGTTGTTTTCTCTACACCAATGGTTTCAGAATGGTCCAATTAGTCAAGAATTACTCTTCATTAACTCCTCTTCATTTTGCAGCTTGATCTCCATATCCATTCGTCCTTCACTGAGAAACTTGTTGATGGATTCTACCATATTCTATCAGAACACAATATCTTCCTCATACGACATCGATTTTTCAAACCATTGATGGCGCCAGCATGAGGAAGACGAGGACTACGCAACGAACCTAATTTTAGTCCAATCCTATAAATTTGAATTTTGAGAAACATTTATGAACTCCTGATCATTCCTCCCCATTGGGAAGATTTTGGACCCCAAAAGACTTGATTACCTGTTCAATAGCTGAGGGTATAGCTCCATCACCTTTCCAATCTCCATCCATTTTTCCTTTCTTGGTTTAGTGCCTTTGAGCCCAACTCGAAGGAAGTCAACACTTCCCTTCTTTGATGCTCTTGTCCTCTTATCAAGAATTGTATCTTCTTTCAGCTCATCCAGAAATTTCGGTGAGAAATATTCAATAGAAGGTAGCTAAACATCAATTCCTTGATCATTGATCAAAGGAGGATCATACAAGCATAAGTTTTCAACATTAACAAATGAATACATTTCCATGTAAGAAGGAAAATCAAGTTGGAATGTAGTATTACCAACCTTTTTTATGATCTTGAAAGTACCATAGAAAATGGGTTTGAGTTTTTACCTTCTGCTTGCATCGTATATTTTCTAATGTACAACCATACCTCATCACCCTCTTGAAATTTGTGATCAACCCAGTGTTTTTCATGCCACTCTTTGTATTTGCTTTGACTTTTCTCAAGTTGTTCTTAAACTTGTTGATGTATCATCTAAATTTTCTCAATGAACTTTAGAGCCTTATCGATACCACTATTGCCATCAATTGTAACATCCTTCCCAAAGATGAAGTATAATGGCGATTTTGGAAAATACCCAAAGCATGCTTCAAAAGGTGAGGTTTGTGTTGAAGAGTTCTTTTCCCGGGTGTAAGCATGTTGAATGTAATGCAGTTGTTCATCGTACAACTTAGGATGTTTTTTGAAATATCCTCTGAATAGATGCACAACTGTTTTGTTCAGCACTTTAGTTTTTCCATCTGTTTGTGGATGACAAGCAATACTCTTTTTCAATTTTGTGTCCATCATTGTCCATAGATTTGACCAAAAATTCCCAATGAATCTGGAATCCCTATCACTAACAATAGAAGTGGGAAATAAAAAATGAACCCAAATATTTTGAAAATAAATTTCAGTAGTATGTTCAGCAGTAATGGTCTTCTTACATGGCATAAGTATATGCATTTTACTGAATCTATCCACAACTACAAAAAAATAATAATGTTGCTTTCTTGACATAGGTAGACATCCAACAAAGTCCATGGGGATGCTCTCCCATTTGCTTGATGGTATTGGTAGTGGCGTGTACAATCCAAGCTTCCTATTACTAGGATTACTTGTTGCACACATAGAACAACCTCTTATAAGAACTGGCACACTATATATCATGCGAGGCAAATAACAATACCTTTGTAGATGCGCCAATATTTTGCTTACCCCAAAGTGTCCAACAATAAGAGAAGAATGAGCTTCTCTCATGACACTTAGCCTCTTTCCTTGTGGAATACATAACTTTCCCAAATGAAACAACAGATTGTTATGCATGTGATAATTCCCTTCACTCGAACTAGCATACGCATCTTTGAAATCAACATCATGTGCATATTGTTCTATGTAACTCTAATGTACAATAGAATCATTTTTTAATAAAGTGAAAGCACTAATGATTGGTATTGAAAGCATATCTACAACTTTACTGAATATACCTTTTTTTTAACCTTATAACCAAGTGAAATTGTTGAAGAAATCCCATCCACCTGAAATGTCTTGATTGCTGCAATTTTTTTTGCAACTGTAAGTACTGTAATGGTTGGTGATCAATGTGTACAATAGTATATTTACCCAACAAGTAATTTTTCCACTTCTTGACACTTTATACCAACACATATAATTCTTTTTCATATGCAGGATAATTAGTCACAACACCATTAAAATTTTCTGAATAAAAGGCGATAGACTTACAATGCTACAAAAGGACCGCACCCATGGCATAGGCACTAGCATTGGTTTGTATCTCGAATGGTTGTATCAAATTTGGTAGTGCAAGGAATGGAGTTGAAATTATCTTGTATTTCAAATATTCGAAAGCTTTTTTCTGTTTGTCTCCCCATTGGAAGCCTTTCTTCACACTTGTCACTACATGCATAGGAGCTGCGATGGAAGAAAAGTTAGCAATAAATTTCCTCCAATATTGAGCTACACCTAAGAAAATTCTTACCTTAGTAACTGTTTTGGGTGTGGGCCAATTCACAATGGCTTGCACTTTAGAAGGATCAATCCTCAATTTTCCTCCTCCTACAGTATGTCCTGAATATACCAAAGAAGTCTTTCCAAACTCACATTTTTACATCTTAAGAAATAATTTTTCTTTCTTCAAAATATCAAGCACTTTATTTACATGCAAGACACGATCTTCTCTTGTTTTGTTGAAAATAAAAATTTCATCTACATATGAAATAAAAAATTCATCAAGGAATGGTCGTAAAACATTATCCATAACCCGCATAAAATTTTTCGGTGCATTACATAAACCAAAAGGCATAACTAGCCACTCAAAGAGTCCTTGTTTGGTTTTGAATGCAGTTTTCCATATATCACTTTCTGCAATTATTATTTGATGATATCCACTTCGTAAATCTAACTTAGTTAAAAAAATTTATTCTTTTAGTTGATCAAGAAAATAGTCTATTCTTGGGAGTGGGTAACGATTTTTTACCGTAATTTTGTTTAAAGCTCGAAAATGTACACACATGCACCAAGTCCCATTTTTCTTTGATATCAAGACAATGGGTGAACCGAATGGCGAGGTGCTTGGCGTTATGATACCTTTATCCAACATCTATTTTATTTTCCTCTTTATTTCCGCATTTTCCATTATCGACATGCGATACATACTGGTGTTTGGAAGATGACAATCCTACTGCAGCTGAATATCATGTTGAATTTCCCTTTTTGGAGGAAATTTTGTTGGCTCCTAAAACATCTCATGATGCCCATTAACCACATCATATATTTCTTATTTCAAATTAGGACAACATCCCTCAAAATATTCATGATTAATATCAAATTTGGGCTTAATCATAAGAAGAAAAAAATTCTTACTTGAATTTACCAGCCTCTTTACCTATCTAGCATTTACCAAAGAAATATTTGTCTTCTTGCGATGTGCTCTAAGAGTGAACTCACCATGTTTGAATAAATGATACTTGTTCCCATGGAGATAGAATATCACTTTCCTATCATATAAGTAAGAACACCCTAATGCAATACCATTTATATCAAGCAGAACCACATCTAATTCAACTGTGCCAACAAACATTGTAATGACTGCAAACCTCAATATATGTTTCCTTGTAACCTCTAGATTTGCATCCTTACAAATACAACCCAATGGATATGGTTTTGGATGTGGTATGGTCTCAAGGTTAAGTTTTTTGACCAAATATTTAGAGATTAAGTTTTCTTGTGACCCACTGTCAAACAATGTGTCAATATTGGTATGCTTGGATATGACCCTCACATGAAACATTTCTATTCTTTCTTCTCCATTTGGAGTGTTTATGTGACAGTTTGATGTAATAGTATTGGATTTAGTTTCAATTACTTTTCCCTTCATGTTCTTCAATCCCATGGCTGCAATTTTAGTCTCATCACCTGAATCAGACCCTAAGTCACGTTGAGGTGTAGCAGTAGTTTTCTCTTTGCCTTTGTTATTCGGTTTCTTTGGCCTCAATTCTAGATGTAATTTCCAAAAATGAGTTTCATCATGGTCTTCTTTTGAAAAATATTTACAAGTACCTTTTTCTCCCTCTTTCTTAATGGATGTATTCTTTTTGTTTTTACCTTTTGGGGTTTTCTCCTTGGCTTTACCCTTAAAACATTTCTTCCTACCCTCTTTAGCAATATTCTTCCTTCTAGATTCTAGATGTATGGTCTGAATGCAAAATTAATCTACACTGGTAGGCTTAAACATGAGAATAGTATGTTTTATATAGCTGTGTAAGCCTCCTATGTAATTTAGCAAAGTGTCTTGGCTCTACAAACCCACCCCTAAAAAAGAAGCTCTTCTCCTAAATTCCTGGGTGTATTCTTCCACATTTTTTCCCTTTAACTGCCTAAAATTCTTCTAGTTAATGATGGATTTTTGCATATGAGTTAATGGATAAAAATGTTGTTTAATAACACTAATAAAATTTTACCATGATAGAATAATCTTACCATGTTTCTTGATTTCCTACTGTGTCTTGGATTCCCACCAAACAAGTGTTGCATCTTCCATTCTCGAAGAAGCTAATTGAATTTTTGTATCATCTTCTTGAAGGTTCTGTATTCTTAAATAGACCTCCAATTGTTTAATCCAAATATCTAGCTTTTTTGCATTTAATTCACCATTAAACATTGGAAATTCGAACTTAAAATCAAGTTTTAATAAAGGAGATTTACTAGTGCTCTTGGACTTGTATGGCTGATGTATTGAAGAAGAGGTAGAATATGATGATGATGATGATGAGGGTGAATATGGTGGCTCTCCATTGCCTCCATTTCCTCCATTTTCCCTTCTTTTACTTGTCTTCATCATGTTGACCTCCTGAAGATCCTTGTCCTTCCTTTTGGAGTTTAGATCCTTCTCCTCTGAGTCTCTCATTCCTTTATTGATAAATAATTCTAACCATCTCAGTCATACCAATAAATTGTTTCCTAAACACTCTATCTTCTTCCTTAGGGTCAACTTCTTCATGAATTTTTCCTTCCTCGCGAGGCATGCTTAATGGAGCTTCTTCCTCTTTAGGAGGTGAACTAGGTGGTGGATATTGTGGCAATATTTCTCTCCTTTGCTTTGGTTCTGTTTGAGACCCTCCTGCTTCCACCATTTTTCCTTCTCCCCTTTTGAGCTTGAGCCTTGTAAGCATCTAAAACATGCAAACAATTAAAAAATTCTTTGCACTTAGAAACACCAGAGAAAAAATCTAGCTCTGATACCATTTGATTTGAAATGATTGTATTAGTTTTTCTGTGTTAAGGGTCTTTTAGTTTTAAAACATGTGCATAATTGGTTCATTAGTTTGCATAAGGATTAAGGAATTTTTCCATGAATTATAGATGAACCTTAGTGATTTAGAAGCATAAAATAAGTCTAAATAACACTGAACAACAATGTAAAAGAGATAAATAAGTCACCACATGAAGTTTAAACAACAGGCATGATGAAGTAATTCACCCCTCCTAGGCTACATCTGTTGGTCCAACTCCCAGTGTCTTGTCCATCTTGCATTATGCTAAATTTTTTTCTATTACATGGAGTTACAGTGATCTAATGGATATTTTTTCTACACCAATGGTTTCATGATGATCCAAATAGTCAAGAATGACTCTTCATTCACTCCTCTTCATTCTGTAACTTGATCTCCATATCCATTCGTCCTTCACTCAGAAACTTGTTGATGGATTTTTCCATATTCAATCAGAACGCAGTATCTTCCTCGTACGACATCTATTTTTCGAACCATTCATAGCGCTGGAATTAGGAAGATGAGATCTACGCAACCATCATGGTTTCAATCCAATCCTACAACTTTGAACTTTGAGAAAAATTTATGAACTCCTGATCAAACCTAATACAATTCCTTCAGTCTACGCATAGAGCAGCAGAGTCCTTACACATAGCTCAAGACTAGGTCTCTACGTGCATAACCATTAGGAGCCTTTCTACCCAGACATAATACCAAATAGATCAAAACATTAACATAAAAATAACATGACTAAAACTTAACTTAAATGTCCTTACTCGAATTAAATTTTTATATATTTATATGAATTCGATGCGCACATACCATAGTCTCAAGCCATGGTTTTAGACTCATGGTTTCCCTTTTTTACCAATTACAATTATTGAGGAGATTTGACCTATCCTGAATCCCCTTAACTTCTGCGCACAATGCATTTTAAAAATATTTAACCAAAATTATACAAAAATATTACCATTAAGGGACCCCAACACAACACCACTTATAATAAAAAACAACCTCAATTAACTCACTGACAATCTCTCTTAGCCATATACACTCTGCACATGACGATGAAGAACAAAATCTAACACAAAACCTCTCAACTCAAAAATATTCTCACCTTATGACTACAATAATATATACACTCATATGTAGATATCTATGTTAGACATGAATTATCCTTATACAAAAAACACCATACTTGTCATACATTCAACTTAGATAGAAGAAACATGTCACTATGACTTAAGAATATTACAAGGCTTCTATATCAATATAAATACAAGGCATGAATACTACAACACTCTACACTCATCATGCATTAAATTTCTCAGTCATATAGCCCTTTGAAAGCACTTATAAGTTATCTAACACAACAACCATGCAAAACTCTGTCAAAAATCTAACACTCATATTTAGCACTGGTGATTTCTGCCATCACAATTTATCTACTACATTTCTTCACTATTATCAAAACTCTACCATGTACAATGCACTAAGCCCATTGCTTAGCATTCGAAATGAATTGGCCATGCTCTCTCATCACATCCTCTATCAATTTTGATCTTTGGGAAATATCATTTCTACTTTTACATGTGTTTTTCCTCTAATCACTGCACTCCATGTGCACATTGGATTTTCTACTTGCATAATAACTCATACACTCAATCACACCATTGTAACTCATGTTGAACTTGTCATTCATGTGCACTGGTAAGATGAAAAATGTGCTCTTACTAAGATTTTTTCATCACCATATATCTCACTCAATATAAGCATCTCTTTATCCAATTATTTCCCATTTAACAATAATTCTTGGTTTCTACATTAGACCAGATTCACTTATTAATTCTATTCATATTGCCTGATCAAATAATTTACACTAATAAGCATTCAACTACTTGTTTCAGGAAAAACACCCTATAGGTTTGTTGGGTCAAAACCTCCAGAGATCAGGGCATGCTATTCAAGAAGGACTCACACAACCACACTTGTATGCTAAAAACTAGATAACATTGATAGTAGAACTCACCCGTAATCCTACGTTTGATGTAGATCCCATGGGGTCCAAACCCCCAGCAACCCTTCTTCCTCCTTAACCTAAAAACCAAGAAGAAACGTGCACGAAAATCTAGTTGTACAGCATATATTTACCCTAAATGTTAGTGAAAACCATGTGAAACATCATGTAAACAATAATAAATTCTTAAATAATAATCTTTTCACATATACGAGTAGATGTTAACACGTTATTTTTAGTATTATTCTTCTTCATTACCAATGTTATACGTAAATAAAAGGGAGAGATCATTCTAATCCTTCCCTAATGATCTTCTAACAGACCGTCATTGATCCTCTAAGCTTTTGCCCTGCCTCGCTAAGATACTTTCAAGACTTCAGCAACTCGAGATGGCATATAGAACTGGGATGAATATCTCCGTGAAAATGTATTTTCAGAAAATCAAAAGTGTGAGGGTACAGCAAAATCGCATTTAATTGGGATTCAAAAGAGTATAATATCTATAAAAATTTCTCCCTTAGGCCATACACATGAGGGGGATTTATACTCCCCTCAAAGTAGTTTCAATCAACAAGTCAGCTAATATCAAAAAAGGATGGGGTGGTTGAACTACTGGAGTAACCATCAACCCAACTCGAAAATAGGGAATTTTTATATATTTTTTAATGATTTTAATGGCATACGTGGAAAAGTACATGTGGACTACAGATACACGCCGAAAATTTCCGCATACCTAATGAGCGGGGATTAAAGGATCATGCAGAAAAAAAGAATTTTGTTCGTTCGGGACAGCCATGTCATAGAGACAATTTATGAACGAAGCATGAGTAAGAAAAATGATGCTATAACAGATGCCCCCCAATATATGAGGTCAGAAGGGGTACATGATGGCCGAAATGTATTATGCACATAGAAAGAACTTCGCAAGGACAAGAGAGGACTTCACCAGATTTCAGCCTGCCAAAAACCAATGAAAGAAAACAGAGTCAACTCATGTTGAGGCGGGCATACCCATGCTCAGTCAAAAATACATCATATAGAAAGTACTGAATAGATCCAACATGTATACAAGTATAGCTGAACCAGACCAAAGGGGAATCATCTCAGCACGATTTCTACACAAAAAAGAACAATGTTCCACATCATATATAGTAGTTAATCAATGATGCTTAAATCGATGTCTCGATCATATAAGTAACCTAATATCCAGTACCAAATCATAAGAGGTGGAATAGGTAGTACAATCAATGCAACTCGTGACAACATATAGGATACATTGTACTAACACTTCAACATATAAGGTGACCCATATCACTAGCAGTAAATCACGACTATCGTGCGAACCGAAATGTCAGATGTGTAACCTGAGTATCTTCACCTCCCATCACTATGGCACAATTCCACACAATGGGAATAAATGAGCTGAAGTCGACCATGTGAGAAATCGTTGGATTACCGGTCAATGATGTATACCGTTAACCAACGCGAGACAACCCACCAATAATGAAAATGAGTGTCAAGGTGCCCCAGTAAAATCTAGCAAGTGCGAATGAATGAGTTGAAGTCGAACACTTGAAAGAATCTACCAATCAGGAGGAAATGATGAGTCGCCACTGTCGATAGCAAAGAGTTTGCCACTGATGACTACAAACCCTAAGGTAATGACAAAAAGACTCTAGAACTTATTCCCAAAGAAATGAGTCGAATTCGATGGGAAAAGATCTGCTGGAAGGAAGGCATTAAGGCATCCCACTTCAGTCCAGCGCAAGTGTAACCCACAGGCCAAGATTTGGAAGGAATCAGACGAAGTAGAGTGACAGAACCAAACCGAAGTACATTTTTGAGATGCACAAGATGAAGCTAGCGCACGGAAGAAACCCTTTGAACCAACCAATAACGAAAGCTGACACAGAGGCGAGATATCCACCAATAGGGTCAAATGGAAATCAAGGTATTGCACGAATCCCAAGTGTGATAATGTATGCTGACGTCGAACACAGGGGAAACCACTCAGTATAAGACCCATAATGATGATCAAATGCTGAGCACAAGGTCACCTATCAATGATGGGAAACAGCTGGTGGTGCATTTTATGTTTGCTCGTGACATTAGTCGTATTTATAAGAGACAACTACTAAAGTACAAGGTCAATGGAGACCTTCTAACCAAAGACGAAGCGTGAAGACCATGAAACATCCTATGACAGAACAAGATATCGACAAACCGGTGAAGCACTTAATAATGAGTCAAGAGACACCGCAGAATGGTCGACTCTGGTTAGACTTCCCTTGAACAAAAGCATGACTCGTAATGAACATGGTAGTAAAAAGTGACACTGTATAAGTCTGTTATGCAAGAAGCAAAAAAAAACTCTCCATAGGATTGGAAGAGATAACCAACCGGGGGAGAACTGACCAGTGAAACAAGGTAAAGGTTGAACCTAGGTCAAAACTAAAACAATCCCAAATGGAGGAAATATATATAAGTGTATGTGCTTTTTTCAAGGGCGACAAACTGACACTGTACTGCCATCAAATAACGAAGTTATATCCCGTTCCCGCTCTTTTTTTGTTATATTTGATTTTTTTGTCTTTTTCATATAATAAGCCTGAAAAAGAATAAAAGAATGCTATGGTATAATGGATAGAACGAGTATCAAGAAACAGATGCACTAGTTCCTGGGATTGGAACGATCCTGCGTTCAATGGCAAAGAACCGTAAGCGACATCAGATGAATGTTCCATCCATAAAAGGTGTCAAGTCGCGACATTAAGCGATGCTACTGTTAAATTGGTACAGATAGTCACAATAAAGTTGGTTAAAAACATCGAAGTCCAAATGAAACGTTTAAAGCGTCAGATAAACAGAAGCAATATGCAATGCAATAATACAACTTAACAAATACTGGGGAGTTTCTAGGTAATAGCGAAAATAATAGGAGAGGAAGAATAATGAAGCCATTACAAGTCATGAAGTGACTAAAGAGACTATAGCTACATAAATGCAATATGGGAAAAAGTGATATGAACGAATTAGCAGTTCTGTTTAAGTGAAGCGTTTCACCACCAACTCATGATTAAATACTTCATGAAATGTTAAATACTCATGAATTTACGACTTAATTTTGCAGCAAGTGATCAGAATGGAGGCTAGTATGCAAAATGCAATGGAAAGTGAATTCCCTAACCTATATGCCAGTTTTAGCTTATAAAAAAGAGATTTCAAGAAGACCAATTGAACTATCCCATAACTAAGTCAAACAAACTCTGAATTTCAAGTATAACTTCAACAAGATGCTCAAAGCCAACCATGCCACTCTCGCAGCGGGGCTTTATACGAGCAAAAAGGAATACAAGAAACTCAACAAATCAACTCAGTACAATAGTATAAACTTGCAATAAAAGCTTCAAAGAATAAAAAAGAGACTCTTCGAAAATTGCAACAAAACTAGTCTACTAAACATCAAGGAAACCAAATGCACCAAATAGGTAAAAAATCAAAATGCACAGCAGCACACAAGGAAAGAGTAAATGAGCAGGAGCTCTCTGCTCTGATTAAGCAGAACAGCCAAGAATCTTCAAGACAAGACCTTGGTACTCAAACCAAAATTGCAAACGTAACAACCAAAAATTTCACCAATCGAGAGAGTCTTCACACAAAGGAGAGAGAAATAGAAATATAAACACTTTAAACACAGTCCAGATATTAAAAAACACTGTAGAAACAGGTCACCATAGGCAGACAAGACCAGAAAAGCTAAAAACCAAAATTTCAAAATTTGCCCCCAGACATACGCGCTTTAACATGTTTGAAACAAGTTTGCATACACGACTGTCTCAAAGGAAAACCGCTTATACACGACTCCCTTTGTATAAAAATGCGTGTATACGTGTCTGTGTATAGACAAACTCGTGTATGAAAAGGTAAATAATGAAAAATAAAAAAAGATCAAGCCTGGATAAAGAACCAGGTCTTCAGTCTGACTGAGAAAAAGTTAACTGGACTGGTAATAATGATTCAAACTATTGGAAACCTTTAAAACAGCTGAAACCACCCAACAAGGGAATCACAAAAATGCAATCCCCAGTGGAGTCGCCAATTCTATTTCGGGAAAAACACCCTAGAGGGTTGTTGGGTCAAAACCTCCACAGATCAGGGCATGCTATTCAAGAAGGACTCACACAACCACACTTGTATGCTAAAAACTAGATAACATCGATAGTATAACTCACCCGTAATCCTACGTTTGATGTAGATCCCGTGGGTCCAAACCCCCAGCAACCCTTATTCCTCCTTAACCTGAAAACCAAGAAGAAACGTGCACGGAAATCTAGTTGTACAACATATATTTACCCTAAATGTCAGTGAAAACCATGTGAAACATCATGTAAACAATAATAAATTCTTAAATAATAATCTTTTCACATATACGAGTAGATGTTAACACGTTATTTCGGGAACAAGATGGTTCTTCTTCATTACGAACAGCGTGTACAGAAAGAAAGGTGGAGAGATCACCTGAATCCTTCCACGATCTTCGAATAGACCGTCGTCCAGATCCGTCCCGTCCTTGCCTCGCTAAAATACTTTCAATACTTGTGCACTCGAGATGGCATATGAACTGATGAACATCTCCAGGAAACAGGGGTTTCCTGTAAAAATCTGGGAAAGTGCAGGAGGCACGGGAAATCAGACTTGAATTGGGATTCCAACAGAGTATAATATCTATAAAATTTCTCTCTCCCTTAGGCCATACACATGAGGGGATTTTATACTACCTCAAAGTAGTTTCAATCAGTTGGAAATAGTTGGCCACATGTTGGGGTGGTTGAACTACTGGAGTAACCATCAACCCAACCCGAAAATAGGGAATTTTAATATATTTTTTTAATGATTTTAATGGCATACACGGAAAAGTACATGTGGACTCGCGTATACACGCGGAAAATCCAGGGCATACCCGCGTATGGGATTTTTAACACTGTTTTTTATGAATTTTTTTCAAGTCTGTGGGAATGGGTGCCCAAGGCCATAGAGACAATCATGAATCACATGAGGGTGAAAAATGATGCTATAACAGATGCCCCCCAATATATGAGGTCAGAAGGGATACATGATGGCCGAAATGTATTATGCACATAGAAAGAACTTCTCAAGGACAAGAGAGGACTTCACCAGATTTTGGCCTGCCAAAAACCAATGAAAGAAAACAGAGAGTCAACTCATGCTGAGGCAGGCATACACATGCTCAGTAAAAAATACATCATATCGAAAGTACAGAATAGATAAAAAATGTATACAAGTATAGCTGAACTGAAAGTACACAATAAATCATCTGAGCATGGCCCGGAAGTACAAGTCAGAATCAATGTCTAAGTATCACATATAGAAAGCTAATCAATGATGCTGAAACTAGATGTCTGATCATATAAGTAACTGAATCTCCAAGTACCAAATCATAAGAGGTGGAATAGGTGGTACAATCACGCAACTCAGGAGCCAACATATAGGATGTTGATGTACTGACACTGCAACATATAAGGGTGAACGACATCACTAGCAGAAATTGAATGGACTGTCAAAAGTGAACCGAAAAAATGTTGATGCAACCCGAGGTCTTCACCGATCACTATGGAACAATTCTACACAATGGGAATAAATGAGCTGAAGTCGACCATGTGAGAAATCGTTGGATTACTGGTCAATGATGTATACCGTTAACCGACACGATACAACCCACCAATAATGAAAATTAGTGTCAAGGTGTGCAGAGTAAAATCTAGCAAGTGCGAATGAATGAGTTGAAGTCGAACACTTGAAAAGAATCTTCAATCGGGGAGGGAAATGATGAGTCCCCTTGTCGATAGCGAAAAGAGTCGCAACGATGTTGCCAAACCCTCGGTAATGACAAAAAATGCTCTCGACCATGACTGCAAAGCAATAATTCTAGGTCAAGGTAGGAAAGATGTAACTGGAAGAGGCATTAAGGCATCCCACATCGGTCTAGCGCGAGTGTAACCCGCAGGCCAAGATTTGGAAGGAATCGGACGAAGTAGAGTGACGGAACCAAACCGAAGTACGTTTCCGACATGCACAAGATGAAGCTAGTGCACGGAAGAAACCCTCTGAACCAACCAATAATGAAAGCTGACACAGAGGCGAGATATCCACCAATAGGGTCAAATGGAAATCAAGGTACTGCATGAATACCAAGTGTGATAATGTATGCTGATGTCGAACACAAGGAAAACCACTCAGTCAAAGACCCATAATGATGATCAAATGCTGAGCACAAGGTCACCTATCAATGATGGAAATAGGGCCAGGGTGCAGCTCTAGGTTTTCTCTCAGAGCAATGTGTCGTAGTCGATAAGAGACAAACCTGCCAGCAAGAAGTCAATGGAGACCTTCTTAAACCAGCACGAGTGGAAGACCAAAACATCTGATGTGATAGAACAAGATACTAACAAAACCGGGAAGGCCAGCTGAATAATGAGTCAAGAGACACCGCAGAATGGCCGACTCTAGTTAGAGTTCCCTTGAACAAAAGCACAACTCATGATGACCATGGCAGTAAAAAGTGACATTGTATAACTCTGTTATGCAGGAGGCAAAACAAACTCTCTATATGATTGGAAGAGATAACCAACCGGGGGAGGACTGACAAGTGAAACAAGGCAAAGGCTGAACCTAGGTCAAAAACTAAAACCATCCCAAATGGAGGAAATATATAAGTGTATGTGCTTTGTTCAAGGGCGACGAACTGACACTGTACTACCATCAAATTACGAAGTTATATCCCGTTCCCGCTCTTTTTTTTATATTTGATTTTTTTGTCTTTTTCATATAATAAGCCTGAAAAAGAATAAAAGAATGCTATAGTACAATGGATAGAACGAGTATCAAGAAATAGATGCACTAGTTCCTGGGATTGGAACGATCCTATGCTCAATGCAAGGTGGCGGAAATTGGTAAGCGATACTCAGAGGAATGTTCCATTCATGGGTAAAAAGGGTGTCAAGTCGCGATAGCTAAGTGCATGCAATGGTTAACTTGTACAGATAGTCAAGGTTAAAAGTTGGCTTTAAACATCGAGTCCAAAATGAAGCTGGCTAAAGGCCAGGATAAACAGGTAGCCAATATGCAATGCAGTAATACAACTTAACAACACCAGGGAGCCTATAGGGTAATAGCCAGAAAAATAATAGTGGAGAGGAAGAATAATGAAGCTTCAACACATAAGTCATGGCAGGACTAAAGAGGACTCCCGAGCCTACATAAAATGCAACATGGGCAACAAGTGATAGCGAGGAACTAACTAGGAAGCCCATGTAAAGGAAGGCTCTACCACCAACTCATGATTAAATATCGACAAGTGAAATGGGTTAAATACTCATGACCTGATGGGATCGACCCTATGGCAAGTGATCAGAATGGAGGCTAGTATGCAAAATGCAACGAAAAGTGAATTCCCTAACCTATATGCTAGTTTTAGCTTATAAAAAAAAGATTTCAAGAAGACCAATTGAACTATCCGATATCTAAGTCAAACAAACTCTGAATTTCAAGTATAACTTCAACAAAATGCTCAAAGCCAACCATGCCACTCTCGCAGCGGGGCTTTATATGAGCAAAAAGGAATACAAGAAACTCAACAAATCAACTCAGTAAAATAGTATAAACTTGCAATAAAAGCTTCAAAGAATAAAAAAGAGACTCTTCGAAAATTGCAACAAAACTAGTCTACTAAACATCAAGGAAACCAAATGCACCAAATAGGTAAAAAATCAAAATGCACAGTAGCACACAAGGAAAGAGTAAATGAGCAAGAGCTCTCTGCTTCGATTAAGCATAACAACCAAGAGTCTTCAAGACAAGACCTTGGTACTCAAACCAAAATTGCAAACGTAACAACCAAAAATTTCACCAGTTGAGAGAGTCTTCACACAAAGGAGAGAGAAATAGAAATATAAACACTTTAAACACAGTCCAGATATTAAAAAACACTGTAGAAACAGGTCACCACAGGCAGACAAGACCAGAAAAGCTAAAAACCAAAATTTCAAAATTTGCCCCCAGACATACGCGCTTTAACAAGTTTGAAACAAGTGTGCATACACGACTGTGTCAAAGGAAACCCGCGTATACGCGACTCCCTTTGTATAAAAATGCGTGTATACGTGTCTGTGTATAGACAAACTCGCGTATGAAAAGGTAAATAATGAAAAATAAAAAAAGATCAAGCCTGGATAAAGAACCAGGTCTTCAGTCTGACTGAGAAAAAGTTAACTGGACTGGTAATAATGATTCAAACTGTTGGAAACCTTTAAAACAGCTGAAACCACCCAACATGGGAATCACAAAAATGCGATCCCCAGTGGAGTCGCCAGTTCTATTTCAGGAAAAACACCCTAGAGCGTTGTTGGGTCAAAACCTCCATAGATCAAGGCATGTTATTCAAGAAGGACTCACACAACCACACTTGTATGCTAAAAACTGGATAACATCGATAGTAGAACTCACCCGTAATCCTACGTTTGATGTAGATCCCATGGGTCCAAACCCCCAGCAACCCTTATTCCTCCTTAACCTGAAAACCAAGAAGAAATGTGCACGGAAATCTAGTTGTACAACATATATTTACCCTAAATGTCAGTGAAAACCATGTGAAACATCATGTAAACAATAATAAATGCTTAAATAATAATCTTTTCACATATACGAGTAGATGTTAACACATTATTTCAGGAACAATATGGTTCTTCTTCATTACAAACAGCATGTAAAGAAATAAAAAGCTGAGATATCATCTGAATCCTTCCATGATCTTCAAATAGACCGTAGTCCATATCCGTCTCACCCTTGCCTCGCTAAGATACTTTCAAGACTTGTGCACTCAAGATGGCATATGAACTGTTGAACATCTCTAGGAAACAGGTGTTTCCTGTAAAAATATGCGAAAGTGCAGGAGGCACGGGAAATCAGACTTGAATTGGGATTCCAACAGAGTATAATATCTATAAAATTTCTCTCTCCCTTAGGCCATACACATGAGGGGCTTTTATACTCCTTCAAAGTAGTTTCAATCAGTTGGAAACAGTTGGCCACGTGCTGGGGTGGTTGAACTACTGGAGTAACCATCAACCCAGCCTGAAAATAGGGAATTTTTATATATATTTTTAATGATTTTAATGGCATATGCGGAAAAGTACATGTGGACTAGCGTATACACGCGGAAAATTCTGGGCATACCCGCGTATGGGATTTTTAACACTGTCTTTTTATGAATTTTGTTCAAGTCTGTGGGAATGGGTGCCCAAGGCCATATAGATAATCATGAATCACATGAGGGTGAAAAATGATGCTATAACACTACTTAGACCATATCAATGACCATAACATTTATGCCTCTAACCATTAATGTGTATACTTTATCAAATATACCATAACTTGTAGGACCAAATCCATGACTAATCCAATCAATGAACCATGAATGAATTTACACATTTTTGTACCACGACTGATCAAAACGACGACCATATATTCAATAGTTGTTGCAAACAAGTTATAAAATGTTACAACAAATACTCTAGGATTTTTCAGTTGTTGATGGCCATGGTTTTTCCTTTGCATGCCTACAAGCACAGACACAAGTTCTACATCATGAATTTGAGATATGAAGAAAAAAAATTCCACAGGAAATTTCGGTTGCTAAAACTTCAAACGTTGATTTTCAAGCCATAATTAGCACTCCTAGTATAAATGAGGGAATATTCAAATTATTCAATCTAGATCTAAAACCTCCTGTGCCATCACATCCTCAAGCATCATGTTAACCTCCAACAACACTAAAACATCTTTTTCAAGCATTGAATCGTCATGCACAAACTCGCTACTCCCCTTCACATCAATGCACAATGCTAACTGACTGAGCTTGTTTTACATTAATGCGAACACCACGCTTCAAAAATTCTTCTACTTTGGCATTGAGGGAAACCTTGAACCATACACCCAAACTGATCTTCTTCATGTTTAATTGGTTGGTCCCAATCTTTCTCAAGTGGTTGGATCATTCTCCCCTTTTGACATCAATGGAAAAGGCTGATCCATATCATGTTGAAACACCACATTGACATCCACATTGATACTAATAGGTAGGGATGATACCAATCAATTTGTTTCTGAGAAAAAAAATGGTTACTAACACTTGAAAAGTAGTCATTATAGACCATAAAACATGTTTCGATAATAAAACCAAACATTCTTATCTGAGAACACCATGATCTTCTCTTTCATTGAACATACTCCCCCTGAACATGTACTAGGGGTTGCAAAAATCTCCTTAAATTTTTCATTCATTCTCTTTGCTACTACCTTTTCCTCCTTACCACATGCAAGGAGCCACAAACTAGACCAATAATTCAAACAACCAATATGCATACTAAAACATTACTCCAATGAATGCATAGATCAAAGGGACTACAATATGCATGCCTATCACCATAATTACACAACCGTGACCCAATGATGACATAAATGATGATACATGGATACATATCACACATAAGAGTGATTTACATGGAAAAAGCCAAGTCACTCTCTCTCATTCAAGCCAAATTATTCTTTCTCCCAAACATCACTCATACTAGGTCTTCTTAAACAATATTGACAAAAGATGATCATGAAAAAGTACATGGATGAAGTAAATAAAATCTACTATGCATGCCAGACTCAAAGACTCACTCTCCTACACATGTCTCATTGTAGGTTTACCAAACCAACTAACAATGATAACGATGAATAAGGACATACAAGGATGATGTACATGAATTTTTATCCACAATCACAACATATGCATCTTATACAAGGAGTGAGTGAAAACAACATAAACATAGAAAGCAAGCTTTGAAACCCTCGATGGAAGCATAACTCCCCATAAGTTCATCTACAAAAACTCATCATGTTGCTATATTACTGCCATATGATCCCTCTAAGGCTATGCACTCCTCAAAACTCTTTTTCCTATGAGATTTACTCTCCCTTCGAAAAACCAAGATTAGATCTTATTAGGGGAGATAATTTTCTACCAAGTAAATTTCCACGGACTTCATACTCTTCTCCATGTTGAGTTGGATATATTTATATTCAATTTTATTTCTCATAGAGAAAACTTAAAATTCAATCTCTTCAACTTGTACCTCTCTCTCTATTTCCGTTGATTGGCCTTCACAACTTCAACTCTTTTCATTTCTGGAAACTTGGTCATCAAATTGATGATATATTCCTTGTTATCCTTCTCATTTTCATCACATATATGGAATAAATTCTCTGTATCTTTTCATGGAGGTATTATCATACAAAGCTCAATAGATAATTTATATATTACATCCATAACTAAGTCATATTCAACTTGAAGAAGCCTTAATTTATCACAATCATCAAATTGGTTGTTTGAGTCAGAAATACTAACATGAGATCCATATAATGTATAAATTAAAAGTAAATGATCAACATTCATACCTTTAGATTTGTTTTTTTTCATGAAATTTGGTTCTCTTACACCATTTTTTTTATTTATCAGCTGCACCATTCATGCTAGGGGGACTAGTTCTCTTGAGCTGAGATTCTATATTATGTGAAAAATTCTTCTTATTTGTATTTTTACTCTACTTCTTAAACTCTCAATTTCTTCTACCATATTACACCTGCAATATTTCCCAAATCTCCCTGATAGATTTCAAATCTTCTTTATTCTCTAAATCTATAATATGGAGATTCATAAATCACATTCCTTTGCTTATGAATTATACTGAAAATTTTTGTATGACTTAATATCCTTTCCGTGACCTTCACATACTAATTTAAAATGTAATATACATAAGATAATAAGTGAAATTTTACCTTTTATTTCCATACCTAGTACTTTGCACAAGTGAGGACACATACTCCTTGAGGATTCATTCTGATTTTTGTTTTTCAAAAATTTCACTTGGATTTTCTTTTAAGCGGTCAAGATACACTTGAAATCCCTACTTTGATACCAATTATTGGAAGCTTGATAATACCGATAGGTGGGGTGAATGAATATTGTGCACTTATACCAAATTTTGTGTTTTCTTTACATAACTTGATTCATTCATTCATTAGCACCATAACACATGAGTAGATAATAAAATAAACATGAATCATAAGTAGAAATACATATGCACAAGTAGATCATAAATAGAACATAATCATCAAGACAGAATAACATCAACACATGAAGACATGAAGACACTAGATGTAAGGTGGAAATCCTTTCAGGCGAAAAACCGCCAGTCACTTTTCTCTAGTTCATCTCTTCTTCTATTATCAAAATATTTATTTGCATAAAGTCACTAACAACCAATAGTGAGAAAGCCACATATTTCTAATAATGGATGGAAATACTTACTCAAGGCCAGTACTTGGTGGAGGCCACCACTTCCTGAACTTTGAAGTCCATAATCTACTAGAAGCTACTACTCGCACAATGTAGGAGACCACCTGTTAAATTTACTAACACCCAATAATCTATCCAACCACCACTAGAAAAAATCCACTACTCCCAAATTCTTAGGCTAGTACCTAAAGGATACAACTACATGTTTAATCTTCAAGCCACCGCTTTCTATCATTAAATGACCCAAGCTTACAACTATCGTGTGGACCAAATTTCATAATTTTTACACTGGATCCATTATACTCAAAATCAGACAACCATGGTCCATGTTTCATCCGATTTTCAGACTGGATGCACAATATTCTCCAAGATAATAAAAAACACAACAAACCCAATTTCTCAAGCTCTCTGTAATACAATAAGACACTCACAATCTACAACAACCTCAATCAACTCGTTGAAAAAGTATCTCAACCATATGCACTCTTCTTATGACAATCAAATTCAAACTCGAACACAGACCCTCTCAACTCAACAATATTCTCCCCTAAGGAATCCTACAACATATACACTCAGACATAGATCTATATGCTAGACATGACCCAATGTTATATTGAAAACAACATACCTCTCTTACATTTATCTTGAACAACATCCCTTTCTCACTCTAACTCAACAATATTATGGGGATTCTATATCAATAAAAATACAAATCATGAATGCTACAATTCTTTGTAGTCAACATATATTAAATTATTAAGTCATCTAGCCAGTGGAAAAAAATTATTAGTTATATAACACAAAATCCATCCAACACTTTGTCAAAAAAATATCACTCATCTTCAACACTTGTTATCTATACCATCAAAATTGATCTCCTACAAATATGCACTTTTGTTAAAAATATGTAATGTCCAACACACTAGCCACCATCACTTACCATTCTAAATGCAATGGTCATGCTCTCTGATGAAATTCTTTGTGCACTTTGATCATTGGAAAATGTTGTGCCTAATATTCCATGCATTATACCTCTAATCAATGTACTCCATGTGTGCACTAAATTTTCAACTTGCATCAAAACTTACACTCTCAATCATACCATTGCACCTCATTCTAAACCTCTCAGTCATATGCACTGATAAGAGGAAAAATGTTCTTTTAATAGGCTCTATGCATCACCACATATTTCACTCAATTGAACCATCTCTTTTTCCATCACTTTTCAACTTAAAATTTATTCTTGGCTTCTAAATTGGACCATATTCACTCATTATTTTGATCCACACTACCAGAATAAATCAATGCCACAAGCATGCATTAAACTACTTGGACCAAAATTATCACCATAATGAACTATGACTCTAACCATCAATGCTAGACTTGGCCAAATCGACTATAAATTGGAAGAATATATCAATGACTAAGCCACTCAATGAACCATGAATGAATTGGCACCTTTTTCAAACATGAACAATGAAAAAAATGACTATAATTTAAATACCCATTTCAATCAAGTTAATAGAATGTTCCAAAAAATAATCTTAGACATTTCACCAGTTTTTGGATGTGGTTTTTCCTTTGCACACTTATAATCACAAACACGAGTTATCCATCATGAATTCAAGCTACAAACTTGGATTTTCCACTTGAAATTTGGGTTTCCAAAATTGGAAACATTGATTTTCAAACCATAATCAATGTTTGTACCATATATGAGGGAATATTAAATTATTTAATCCATATATGAGGGAATATTAAATTATTTAATCCATATTTGAGACCTCCTACACCACCACATCCTTTGCCATGATGTTAACCTCCAAAAACATTGTAAAATATCTGTGAATCATTATATCATCGTGCACAAGAGCACTAGTTTTATTGACATTAATAGTCATCATTGGTTGACTCATAAGGGTTGACATAAATTCCAACACCATGCTTCCAACATATACCCTTCCCCTGACTATGGGAAGGCAAAAGTAAAAGCTTCATCATTCCAATTCCTTTGACATAGAGTGATGCATCTCTTTATTATAGCATGCAAAGAATAACATAATTGTCATCACTTGTCTTAATGATCTATGACAAAGAAACGAAAGTTATATATTCTAGAATATATTGTCTCCAAGGAGATCAATTCAATTTTAGAGGTAATTAATTGTAGATGTTCTAATATTTGATTCCTATTGATAATTTATCCTTTCCTTAGGTGTCTAGATACATCCTCTAATATTGTTGATATACCTACATAAATATTGGGTGTGGGGCCTAAATATATTCTTGATTCAGAGGTCTTGCTATAGTAACATTGGACCCTAGTTCGTAACAGGGAAACAAATCCATCCATAGGATCACCACTAGTGGGGTCGAGGGGGGGTGAAGAAAATATTATGACCCTGCCCTAATGGGGGTGTTAGTGGGTAGCACCCCCTGAAGAAAATTTTTGATAAAAGCTTCCCTATAAAATATTGTAATTTCATAGTCAATATGGTTCATTCATTAGGAAAAATATATGACGGTAGAATTTATGTTAATTTAGGGTGTTTTTCCCTAAAAGGAAACCCTCAATTTATATGAGGGAATTGTATTTCAGTTGTGGATTATTATTTTGTGTAAGAAAGAGAGAGGAGATTGTGTGTGTGAGAGAAGTAAATTACAGTGGATTTGTTGTAGGTTGTATCTCTTCATTTTGCTGGATAATATAAAAGGAAAGCCTCGTTGTTTCTCTGTGGACGTAGCCCAAATTGGGTGAACCACACAAATCTGTGTCACTCTTTTTTTATGTTTTTTTTTGTAATTTCACTATATTTTATATGTTCCATTGATTTGTTCATTAATGTATAACAAATAAGAATACCATTCCTGAGGTAGAATAATAGAGAAATGTAATATATAAATTTTGACGAAATTATTGGGGAGGCTTGTTGTAGGTTTTTGGTGATGTTAACATTGTACTACTTTCCAAGTCCTAGATATTAGAAGGGGGTCTTGTATACAAGTATATCTACAAGCCACTCTATATTCTCCTCCCCAGCCCCCCTCATATTTGTCATTTCTTGAATGCATTTGATTTTATTTGTATTTACTTGGATAATCTAATTTATATATAGTGTTTTAATCCAATATATCTTGGTAGGATACTAGATATGGCTTCTTTGCTTGTGATGTGAGTATGATATAAGTGGGAGCTGTTATAGTCCCATGATTTGGTAGATTGGTAAGCCAAATGATGGGGTAACATCAGACCAAGCTTTGGAGCCCTAGGACCTAGCCTTCCTGGACTCAGAGAGGGCTCTCTCTATTATGCAAAGCATGTAAACTTGTTTTCTTTTGTATATTTGATTTTAGGCTAGTTGTTAAGTATGTTTTGGTTTTGTTTTGGGTTTTTTGAGGGGAACTGATCAAAGGATAAATAGATAAAAATTTCGTCAGAACAATTGGGTTATGGGGTTGAAAAGGTCGATACTGTCTCAATGATGGACAAGGTATTACTACAGGGCTAATTTGGTCGAGGTTAATGGATTCTTTGTGTGAAAGTGAAATGAGATGAACATTAAGTTTGTGAAAGACAAAGAGATTTTAAGCATAAATAGTTAAACAATAAGCATTCATGAGTTAGGGCTGACCATTAATCTCTATGAACGAAACTCCGACTAATTAATGCAGAAAATAAACAATCTAACGATACATAGACATATAAGACCCTCTAACTTTGGGAAAATCACCTTCAGAATTTTGGGAAAAAAAATAAGATAAACAAAAAACTCAATCTATGAAGAGGGACTCCTAAACATCATATCTTGAGCTATCGGGAACTTTGAAATAAGACTACAAAGCATGGACAAAGGGCAAGATCGAAACAAGACCTCTTTGACTTAACTAAAACAACCAATAGTTCAAAGAGAGATTTCAGAAATGGAGTTTTGATTAACTATGAGTAAGCAGGGAATACCGTGAATCATACTAGACAACATACATAATAACCATTAATGAAACTAATAACGAGTTCTTAGGGAACCAAATTGCAATTAAGAATTCTTTGACATGACCAAGAAAGATGAAAACATTTAAGCTGTAATGAATCAGGAAATTTGAGGTGCCTCCATGGGCATATCTCAAACTTATTCTTTACTGAACTACAACAGGAAAGAAGCATGAAAACATGTATACTAAACTAAGAAAACATAACAGATAAGGAACGCAATACCATTCACCAAGCCATGAAATCCTACATACAATCCTCCTCCACCATCAAAGTCAAGCAAGAGATCATCCAGTTCATAAGACAAGTATTTCTTCAAAGCTCATAATGCTATGTATTTCTCTCTATATCTCAAGTCCTGCCTCTATTTACAATGAATCCTATTGGATAATATAGGCTAAAGAGGAGGAAACCCTCCTAGAGCAACTAGAAGGCCATTGGTTTAATACAAATATCTGATTTTGTCCTTGAGGCTTTGCAAAGTCCAAGGCACAAAATATCTTCAAAAATATATATTTAAGCTAAAAATAGCAAGAAAAATGACTTTTAATGTCTGACATAGAGTTAAAAATATCTTAACGCACATTTGGATGGCCACTTTTAGAAAACTTCCTTTTCAGCAAAAATGCTACAAGAGCGTAGCGCTAGAAGAAATCCTATTTTGTAGATAACTTTTGAGGGACTTCCCGATGTCGAAATGAGACCCGCGATGGCTTGTTTGAAAGCCCTGGATGTCTAGTTTTTTGAAATACTTGAGTTTTCTCAAATTGATCCCTGTAAGTTTGTCCAAAAGTCGACTGTGTGAAAAAACCGAGGGCGGTCTCACCTGCTAATATTTGAGGCAGAAAGGTGAATTTTGACTATTTTTTGCCTCTTTGGGGGACTAAAACACCTTTTTTTGATCTGAAAATTTGTGAGTATATGGCCCCAAATTTAATACATCCAAAAAAATAACTTTCATGAGCTGAGGATGCTCCTAGAAAATATGGCAGTGCCTAGAAAAATGCGCAAATAGGCCCAAAAAACACAAAAAACAAGATCATGCCAAAAATTTCTCAATTTTGGTGAGCAAAACCCTTATGGGTTCCTGGAAGCATGCAAGGAATCTGAAGCCAAGATTTGAAGACTAGATATGTATTTTCCCCTTTTTTCATCGGGCGCCTCCTTTGGGCAGTTTTGAGTCTTTCTTGGGCAATTTTGAGTTTTCTTCAGGAAAATTGATTCAATTTCTTGTAATGCCTGGTCATATTCCTTTGCAAACCCAATTATTTGTTTGCTTTGTATAATTTCTCCTCCAAATTCTTGTTGGCTCTTTCAAGCCATGATTCTTTATCATTTTATATCTTTTGGGCAAGAAATTGTGTGAGAGGATATGATCGAGCAAGGGCTGCTTCTTCTTCCCTTTGTTTCTCCAAAGCTTTCCTAAGACCAATAGTCCTAGGCCTTTTTCTTGCTGGTTTCTCTTATTTCTCAATGTCATCAAATTTTCCCATATACTCTTCAAGTTTGACTTCTGCTTTGTATGCTTCCCTTTGATATTTGAATGCCCGAGCCTCATAACTTTCCATTTTCCCACTCATTTGTTTATTTTTCATTTGTAGAAAGTGTATGAGGTCCTTCGACCTTTCTAGATCAGTTTCTAAGTCCTGGATTTGGGCTTTTCTATTTTGCAAAACTGACTCAAGGATTCTATTTTCATCATATTCAGCATCACTGTCTATTTGTATGGTGTCAAATTCCTTTTCATGCTCATGGCTACTGTCCTGCTGTTCCATTTTTTTCCTTACCCTTGCTTTGAATGGGCATCTTTTCCCTTGTCCTCTTTGGCACTTTAGTGATAGGCTTCTTGGGAAACTTGCCTCTACTCTGGAGAGCTCTAGTAACATTTGTAGTTACAACTTGAATAGTCTTCTTCTTTGTAGATTGGTGTCTTTAGCCTTTGGTGCTTTTGAGGAACGAATCATGGCCCCTTGCCTAGGAGAGGCAGCAAGCACATGTTCTTGGATGTGTTGAGGAGAAGAGAGAGGAGGTTTCATCACTAGCACTTGTTCAAATTGATCCTTTATACTACTTCCTCCATCATCACTTTATTTACTGCCCTGTTCACTGTTTTGCTTACTGTTTTGAGTTTGTTTAGGGCTGCCATCTTCACCTTTATCACTTTTTTGAATCTCTTGATATATGTTGCCTTCAACCTCATTGGTACTGTTTAGAGTATGTTTTTTAGGGCTGTTAGCTTTATCATCTCTTTTTGGTGCTTGACTATCTTCATTGCCTATCTGTGGACTACCTTGTTTACCCTCCTCACTGTCTTGAATTTGTTGAGGGTTGCCTTCATCATGACTGTCTTCATCTGTTTTTTGTATGTTTTCCCCTCCCTCACTGTTTTGAAATTGTTATAGGCTGCCAACATTACCATCATTGTATTGAACTTCTTCTCGTGTGCTGCCCTTACCATGCTCACTGTTTTCAAGTTTTTCATATGAGCTACTCCCATCAGACTGTCTTCTTTGTCATTTTTCATGCTACCACTATGCTCATTGTTTCTTTGATTTCTTTCATGCTGACTGTCACTCTGTTTCTCATTACTACTTTGAACCTCTTCCCTTTGTTCCTCATCATCACTAACCTGCTTCTCTTCAGTTTGTTCTTCATTATCACTAATTTTATGTGGGCTGTCCCCATGCTCATTTTCACTGCTCTGCTGAGGGATTCTTTGTTCTTCATCATCACTACTTTGTTGAGTGCCATTGACTTCCTTATCTTTTGGTGAGCTTTCTTCACCATCAATAGTATGCTCATGGTCACTGTTCTGCTAATTGTCATTTGGTTCATGCTCAATACTTTGCTAAGTATCACTATGTTCCTCATCATCACTACCTTCATGCCTTCTTTCATAAGACTCTTCTATTTCACTATCAATCATGGGTGATTTTTTCTTTTGAGGGGTAGATTGACTAGATGAAGGGGAGACATAGTGAGTGGAGGGTGAGGAGGACATATGATATGGGCCATGAGATGAAAAGGCAATAGTAAAATCCGGATGAGAAATGAAAGTCTCCTAGGAAACTCCTTTCTTTTCAAGCTGGTGAAGGATGATGATTTTGATGAGATAATGATGGAAAAGACTATCTTTTTGCTGAGCACGGGATTTATTTTGAACCAATGAGGACATTTTGTCAATGCTTTTGCAGAGGAAGAAAGGGAGATTCAGCAACTGAGTTCTTGTGAAATGCATGAGAAGCCCGATGTGATAGGAATAAATTCAGGAAAATCTCCCTTCACATGTGAAATATCTCATGATGGTTTTCAGAAGGGGCGCATAACTGTTCAATAGATGAGAAAAGGGGAAAATAGCCTTGCGTTCTTTCTGGTAAGCTAGTTTCAAGAAGGGTTTGTAGTGGTCTAGGTCCAAATAGGCTTGTTTGAACCATTTCTCACCAATATAGGGAATCTTGGTGGCCTTTGACACTGACCTAGGAGTGAGAACAAAATCAAGGTCTGCTAGGTGAACATGTTTTCCTTGCAGCCTCAGGGCAAACAATTGTGTCAAGGGAGGGTGATTTGTGACTTCTTGGATCTTTTATCAAAAATCAAGGCACCCTACCTCATGAAAGTTGAAAAGGAATGAAGGGGAATCATTTAATTCCTGAGTTGTAGTAGGCTCAAACCGTTTGTGAAATCCACCCTTGCTGACCTTCCTTGGAGGCATGTTTTTCTTACTGCTTTCTTTACTTGTCTTATCAAAAAAAGTCTTTGATTAAACTAGGTATTTCTTCTTCAAACAATGCTTTTCTCTTTTAAAAACTATGTTTGGCCTCTTACTCAACAAAAAAGGCCTTTCAAACTGATAATAATCCCTTTCTTCTCAAACATTGTCTTTCTTTTTATTTAGCAAGCAGGAGATCTTTGCAAAACAACTATGTTTCCCCTTTGAAATCATTTTTTTCCCTTCTTTTAAGTTTTGATTTAAAAACATTTTTGTGACCAAAGCTAAGATGCAAGGGCACAAAAAATACCTTTGAAATCTCCCTGCTATTTAAAAAAAACCCAAATTCTAAGCCAAAACCGGTTTTTTTAACCTTTGGAGACCTTTGGAGAGGTGTTATGCTCATGTGCATAGGCACGTAGCACCTGCACGCTACTGTGGGCACTATGTGTCGGATCGGGCGCTGGGCACCTTCTGAACGTGGGGCGAGGAGACAGGGCGTCATGCCAACCTACAAGCGCATTGCGCCCTTTGTGTTTTTCTTCGATGAAAGGTCACAGGTGCGTCGCGTCTTGCTACAAGTGCATTGCATTCAAACTTGTCTGCACGACGATGGCTCGAAACCTCAAAAATGAAAATTTTTTCTTTCGTGAAGTGAAAAATGTTTGATGAAAAGGATTTATACTTTTGTAAGGATTTTTGAAGATGGCCTTTCTCTCTCTAAAAGACTTCTCACTTTTTCCTTTTAGTTTTTAAGATCAAAAAAGGGGAGACCCTTTGCAAAACAATTTTTGAAACTGTTCATTTTTTGAGGAAGCCCTTTTTAAAAGAGTATATCTCTGTTCTCTTTTTAGGAATACTTTCGAACAGTTAATGACCTCTGCTTTCCATGAAGGAGTCTTATCTTTCATCTTTTCCATCTCACTTGAAGACTATATTTTTGATAAGTTTTTTGTGTGTACTATGCTTTTTGCTTATCCATTTAAGTGAATATGTCACAAAAAACTATTTTTATCCTATGTTTATCATTAAATGAAATTTTTTAAACATACTATCTCTCATATCTGTCCATCATTGAAAGATTTCTCAAAATGTCAAACCCTGGAGATTTAACCCTCTACTCATCTTTTGGAGGAGGAAATGCAAGATGCAACTACCTAGGTTTATCAAGGCCACTATCTAGGCCCTCTACTTATCACTGATGGAGGTCTTTAAACAAATGTTCTTTTCCTTCACAAAAAAAATTTAAACCAATTGAGTGCCATCTACTTATTTATGAAGGAGGCTCCTTGAAAAATTAGTGCTTTTGCCTTCTTCTCATGATTGAAAGAGACACTGTAAACACAAAATTTTTCTTTCATCCATGCTATATCATTTGAAGATTTGTCTTTTGAACTAGTTTTATGTGGGCCCTCTGCTTGTCATGAAGGAGGTATTATGAAACTGTAACCACTTTAGGTTACTCAAAACCACTGATGAGCTCTCTGCTTATGATGAAGGAGGCCTTCAAACTATAAAACTTCATTCATTTCAACACTGTGACCCCTGTCTGTTTGTTTGAAAAATAAAAAATAGAAGACAAAAGTGAATCTTTGGAATTTATCCTTGATGAAATCATTTGAATCATAATGCCCTTTGCTTTATGAGGACCTGTCAATAATGTATATCCCTTTTTCATAAGATCACTATGAATCTTCAGGAGCGAATAATGTGCTTTGTAAATGGTGAGCACTCACTGCTATGCATCTTTGAAATAGCTCTTTTTCCTTTGACTGTGTTTTCATAAGGTGCAGTGAATTTTTATTTGATTGCCTTTCAGAGCCCAGGTGTATGGTAAGGTATAAGAAGAAGCTTTCCTTCTTACATCTTCAGTATGATGCGTAATTTGATTTAAAGCTCTTTTTTCCAGAAGACTATCACTGTTGGTTGCATAAGACTAATTTGTAGAGCTGGCTCACTTGATTGGGAACTAATGCAAAAATGCCATTAGAATTAGCATGAAGCGTTGGAGGTAGACATTATCCAACCTTTGTTTGGATTTTCCATGATGGAGGACTTTTGACCTTTTGGCACTTTTGAGTTTGAATCCTGTAGGTATTTTCTCTTTACAATCTACATCATGAAATATTTTCCTGAAGTGTTCTTTTTCTCACACTCTGCTTAATGTCATCAATCTATACACTCCTTCAGAGATGCATGATAGATGTATTTGATCTTTGGAGAGCCTTGCTGATGTATATGAAGATAATTCTTGAAATGATCATCTTTCTTCAAACATGGAAAACTTCTTTCTCTATTTCTTCTTGGATTTGAAACTTTCTAAGCTCTGCTTGAGACAAAACATAGTGACCTTTTGATGGTGTTTGAACTATGCATAGACAAGGGTTTTGTTTTGACAAATAAGAAGAAATTATGGTTGACTGATATTGAAAATAGGGTTTTTGACTTGAAGATAGTTTTCTGAAGGTATTTGCCGTAAACACCACCACCTAGACCTAGAGGCTTTGTCACAATTTCTGAAGGATTTCTTGAACATAGTTAGGTCATTATATGAAAAAAATAAACAATGAGAAAGGGGTAGAAAAATTTGTCCAATGTTTGAAAAGGAGCCATGTGGAAACAGGGGATTTTGAAAGCAGAGGTATTAGTTTTATGACATCTATAGACATGGAGGCTTTGCTGATTTGTGATAGGACTTGAAAACTAAAGACCATTCCCATCATAGTTTGAAAGGGAGGGGTAGGAAGACAAAAATTTGTTTGAGGTGTTTTCTAGATGAAAAGTTGACAGTTTTGAGATTAGCTTCTAGAAAACTCAGCCAAGGAATCTAGTCATCAAAACATGCAAAAATACTGATGACTAACCGGGGCGATGGATACGATATCTCTAGGAGATGGAGTGAGATGCTCAAAATCTACAGTAGTCAATACCTACATCAAACTTTAGAGTGAAATTACAGAAAATAGTGCCCTCTCCTCTCAATATATAAAATCATAATAAATTCTATATCTAAGGAAATTATTGAATGGTCCACCTATATATCTGTACATATCATGGGTATATCTATAGAACATGAATTTTTATCCATAGGAAGAAATTCTGGCTAACAAAGATTCCATGTTTCCTATAACCATTAGTCATACCAAGTCCATGTTAGGATTAGGTTTTAGTGGATTTTCTCATAAGTATATCCAAGTACAAGAGAAAAGAATATCATCTTGTTAGTGTTGGGTCAACTCATAAAGCATGCTCAATTTTCCTATTTTTTCCATATTTTAAAGCAAGTACAATAGCTACAACATTGATGGAATCCCCAAGATTATTATAAGTGATCATTACAAGGAAAAGACCCTCTAGCAGATGTTTTTGAGGAACCCCTTATAAAAATACCCCAAACATCCGTTTCTAGTGGAGGTTCGTAGAGGAGGTTGGCAGGCGGAGGTTTTTGCGGAGGTATTTCATCTGATGCTTCTATCACCATAGAACGCACTAGTGCGGTCAAAAAATTAGCACACCGGACACCGTGTGCTCCATACATAGTGTTGTATTTATTTAGAGCACCAATAAATTACATAACTTCCACAGTGATGCCTCATAAAAAGCGCGCAAAAACTGAAACTGCCCGGGTCGCCCTTAAACGCACCAGGTTGCCAATGCACCGGGTTGCCCAAAAATCCCAACGCATCGGCACAGGGTTAAATAAATAAAAAATTGTGTCCAAAAAATTGCACAAAACATAGGCACATTGGACACCGTGCACTCCTAACACACCTGCTCGGTGTGTCATATTCCTGTAGAGCACCGGTTCCTCACAACTCTTCTGCACCAGTGCTTTAGAAAACATGTGTGAAAATAGAAAATGCCCGGTGTGGAATAAACAAAATTCACCAGGGTGCCCATAAACCCAGCGCACCGGCAGAGGGTTAAATAAAAAAAATTACGGCCAAAAAACCGCACAAAACATTGGCACACCGGAAACTGCGTGCTCCGTACACACCCGCCTGGTGCCTTATCTTAAGGAGCCGCACCGATGCATGTCGAATTTTTAGCACTAGCGCGTCATGAAAAGCACATGAAAAATGAGATCACCTAGGGAAGAATGACAAAAAAGTACTGGGGAAGCTATAAACTCCACGCACCGGAAAAGGGTTAAATAAAAAAAAAAATTACGGCCAAAAACCGCACAAAACATTGGCTCACCATACACCGTGCCTGGTGCATCATATTACTGTAGAGTACCAGTTCGTTGCAACTATGCCACACCGGTGCCTCCTAAAAGCACGCGAAAACAAAAAACCCTCGGGGTGGCATAGTGCAAACGCATCGGTATGCCAATAAAAACCCCGCACACTGAAACTGGGTTAAATAAAAAAACAATTATGGCCAAAAAACTGCATTTTTCACTTTTGTTAGTGCTACAGAGCTCTCAAGCACTGGTGAAAGTTATCATTTCTTGAGCCACCTTGACATCTGTGCTCCCATTGCACTCATTGCACGCATTTCTGCTGTGCATTGCCACCAATCTCCATCTTGAAATTTGTAAAACGGTGGAAAATTTTTATTTTGCAAATTTTATAGCCAATCTACCTCCTCGAAGGGTAAATGTACAAGTATTTTTCTTTTTTTTCATAATTAAGCCTTTTAGTGGATTATAATTTCAAAAAACCTTAAAATTAACCATTAAAAAAAAATATAAATTGTCACGTGGTTTGCAGTGCTGCCTGTAAATTTACAGGCTGGACCGCCACTAGTGCTAATGATATCCACACCAGTTTCAAGGCAGTACCGATAAGCACACCATGTTATTTTTTAAAATTTTAAAAAGTGCGGTGTAGTCATTTACCAGGCTGCACCATTGAGAATGTGGTATCATGGAAACAAGATGCGTTGATGAAATGATCCGCCCCAGGGCGCGTAATGTTGTCAGTTCACCACATAATGCAATTCAACATTGTCAATGGTTTGGCTTGGTAAACCGGTGCTAAGGGTATCCACACAAGTTCGGGGTGGTACCAAAGGTTCACTGTGTTATTTTAAATTTTTTTTAATTGAGCGGTGTGGTCAGTTACCTTGCCACACCGTTGACCTATTTGAATAGTGGTGATGCGGTGCATTGACCGAAATAACCGCCCCAAGATGACTATTTTTTTCAGCCCACGAATTACCTTGTTTGTCTGCATCAATGGTGTGGCCATTTAAAATACCACAACAATGAATTTGTACGGTGGCAGGAGGGCAGTGCGCTGACTTAGTTATATACCCTAGGGCATATAGTGTAGTTAGCACACCGCCCTCCTGACACCGCACGTAGTCAATGGTGTGCTAAAAAAAAATTCTGGAGCACCGCCCTAGGTGCACTGAATATCATTAGGTGCACCGTCCCTAGTGCTCTCTGTTGAAAGATGCACTGAGACTGGTGCATGACTGTGTTTTTGGTGCACCGACTTTTTTTTTATTTATTTTTCAAAAAATATTTATATGTGTATATTTCTAAATACATGTGTCATTTAATAAAAAAATTGTGTTTAATATGTCAATCATTCAGAGAAGTGAAAGGAGAGAAGAGGGGAAACAACAAAAACAAGAACAGGCGGAACAGTATAACATGCTTCTCCTGTGGGAGGCAAGAGCGAGGGAGAGAGAAGAGCGAGGGAGAGAGATGCGGACCCTTGCCCTATTACAGCAACGATGCAGGGGCTCCTAAGGCAAGTAGGCCTCCTCAAGTTCTATGAGGAGGCTACTTCCTTAAAGTCCCATAGTTTGTTTTTGAGACATCTTATCCGAAGGTGGAATGCCTAGCAACATGCTTTCCGATTTGGTGTCAACCAATGGTACACACCCACTGAGGAGGATATATAATTTATTATAGTGCTATTGAGGAGAGGAGTGGATTTTCCCTCATTCTCTGAGGTTCCAACTGGCTCTGTAGCAAGGAGTTAGTTAGTTTACTCCCAGAGATACATAGGAGAAAATTTAGTATCCCTTTGCAGATTTTCGGGTCGCTGGAGGGTAGTTACGTATTGCTACGTTTGGTTGTGAGGAGGTCCAGTGTCTCCCACTTATCATTTCGACCATTTTTCACAACACTAGTGGCAGGAAACACATTAGTTGCTCGCTTTTATATTATGTTGATTCTTTAGTATAGCAGCCACAACTTTTCAGGTGGTCTGCCATTTTTTTGTGGCAATTCTGTATAACATTAGATAGATGTCGTGCTCATACACAAGGGAGGGTCAACTTCCCTTTTGCTTTAGATTTTTTTTGTTTATTTTTTGAGAGGTTTCCAGAGATGAGGCTGAGTTTTCTTCGGTAGCCTCGTAGGCCAAGTACTGAGGCACATATGCACATGTGGGGGAAGATGATGCCCAAGAGGGAGGAGACTCTGTTTCCGGCGAGGATATCAGATGATGCACTGGAGTTGCTAGCCAATGTTGATGAGCATATCTTCATTATGGTCCCCTATCATTATGAGGGATTGGATTGGCAAGGATGTGCCAACATCCTCTTCACAACTGACGAGCCGCCATATGAGAGAGGAAATATTACTGTTTTATTTAAATTTATTCTAACATGTTTTTTAATTTGTTTTTATTAAATTGTGTAATGAAATTGTCTAATTATTGCTATGTACTTGTATATATTTTTCACACTTTGGATCTTTTGGAGGCGAGGAGATGCTTCCACCACCACTTGATCCAAGTGTGGATCCTGATGATGATGACGGCATGCCAGATGCCAAGGATCATCAAGAGACCGATGTAGAGAGACTTGCTCCTGCTGGTGCGCTGGTGCATGGTCGACTTAGTGATGCTAGATACAGGATGGAGTTGGGAGACCAACTCATTGCATTGATTTTTGAGGCGGGCATCCGATCCGATGAATATCGCTCCATCCGATCCGACGAATATCGCTCGGGTAACTTGCACGAACAGTAACGCGCGATGGCACGCAGTGGAAGCAGTTTTCCAATTTTGCTCGGGGCGATGTGTCGCTCAGCGTATGGAATCGCTCCCAATCTCTTTAATACCACTCACCGTGTAAAGGTGGTGTGATCAAAACCACCAGTTAAGCTCTAAGCCACGTTCACTGTTCCTCCTTCATGGTTCCGCTTCTTACCTTCCGGGCTCCGTCCTGAGTTCAACACTAGATACTCTGCTTCTGCTCTTCTACCTGTTCATGTTATTTCACCTTCACTTTTTAACCGCGATTAATTTTAATCCACACTTGGTCGCTAAATCCCAGTTAGCTACCTTTGAGTAGTATGAAAGCCCCATGCGTGGCTTAAAGCCACAACTCCGTTGATGGCATACGCTCACAACTATATCACTCCACTGTCGACCAGTTCGAGATGCACTGTTGACAACATTAACATCGGTTGCTATAACTATATACAGAGCACAATTAATCTCAAATTGCAGAGTACATAATTGCACATTCTTATACAATTGGTTTTGAGATACGAAAGTTATTCACTCAGCAATTAACGCAACAAATGCCCTTCTCACAGAATTCAAACACAATTTATTTTATACATATCCAAAGGTACTTATTGAAACTCAAAGACATTCAAACAGGATTTAACCCCATCCAGACATACTTAATTCAAAGATAGTTCTTCCATAAACATATATATATATATACATATAGGTGATCAATCTCAAAAGAAATCGCTTACAAACTCATGACAGGCCAGATATTCAGTTCAGTGGCCATTATCCTCCTACTCTATTGCTGAAGAAGTTCTCTACCTCTAACTCTCTCTCTCTCTAAACTCTTCAAGATTACATTTATACCACAAGGATGACCTGAGTCGATTCAGGTCTCGAAATAGTTCAACAACTCTTAGCATTCCCAATTAATAAAATCAGACTCAATAACTGAACTAATCCTAAACTGACTCTTCGTATTCCTATCTTAACCAATTTCTCATGTTCTCAAAATGACTTGAGAATGATTACAATTCCCTACAAAATTTATTTAATATTTACAAGAAATTTAAAGAACATGGGACCCCCTATGTCTACTTATGTAAAAAGTAACTTTTGAGCCTAATGCCCCTAGATCAGACTCCCAAGCTTCAAATTATTCATGATCTCCTGATCATGTGCTCTTAATCTCTGCCTCCAAGATCCCATACTTGGTTTTTTTGCTGTCCATCAGCTGCATCATCCTTCAACTGATCTTCTCCAGGCTTCCAGACTTTGTTCTGTAAATTACCTTCAGCTATACTTTCACAATATGCCTTTGTCTTTCCTTTGCTGAAACTCTTCTTCTTTCCTGCTGTTGTCTACTATTTCGAAGACACTCTTACCATCAGCCTTCTGATGTGTTCAATCTCCATGTCCAGCTCATCCTCCAGCTGGAAATTATCTTTCCCTCTGCTGCTGCTTTCAATCTCTTTCACTGCCAATATTGTTGCTCTTGAAGTCTTACATGCCATTAACATGTTTACTACTCCTACAGGTGGCATCCCCCATGTTGCGTCTGCTGCCACCATGGGTGTTGCTGCCTCCCCTTCGTGTCCCTATGCAACACTTTTCTTCTGTTCATCATCTGCAAATTCATTCTCAAAAAACAATCCACTATTTAAATTCCTACCAGCAGTGACGTACTCCTCCGGTATACTAGTAAACAGAATTCGATTTTGCAAGCTAGTATCTACTCCTCTCTTCTTCACAGCTTCAGGCATCCTTGCTCCAGGGTCTACAATCCCTTTCTCTTCTTCAAATGCTCCCAGCAAACAACTCTGCCAATTCTCCTGTGTTTGTTCTACATTTTCAACATGCTGGAAGTTAGCTCCAACATCTCTTCCTTCCTATTGGGCAATCTTCAACAACTGCCTCTCATCCTCTTCATGGATTCTGGAAATCCAATCAAGTTATCAGAGCTTTTCTTTCTCATATTCTATTAGCATGGAATGTTGATTCCTCCTCACTTTAGTAGCTTTTAAAGTCTTTTCTCCAGTCTGCTCTTGGCCCATCAGTCTAGCCAATTCTTCTTTGTCAATGGCAGTGACAAATCTCTGCATATGAGACATGGTTGTCTCATCCTCCTTCAGCAACAATTTTTCTTCTCTCAAGACAATTTCAAAGGATGAATTGTCTTCTGCATCACCTGTACACATAAACAAATTTTCAGTGTTAAAACCATGAGACCCAATGATCTCAATTGATGACCTAGTCACCAATTCTTCTCCCGGCAATTCTAAGTCTGCTTCAAGGCTCAGAAACTCTTAATCATCTTTCTCTTCAGCTGTCAGAGTTCTCTCTAATGCTCCTATCACCATGCCCAGATGCTGATCCTTCACTATGTTTTTAGCCAACATAGTTTCCTTCTCATTCATCTCTTTGACAACTTTCAACTGTTGTTCTTCCTCTTTCTCTATATTATTAACACATGAATCATCAGCAATAAAGTTCCAGTGCTTCAATGTCTCCTTTTCCTCTGACAACACATCATTATGTTGTGTAGATTTTCCTTCCAACCTCTCTGTCAGCATATCAGCATGCTGATCTGCATCCCTCATTTGACCCTTTTGTCTTCACCTCTCCCTGAGATCTCACTATCTCAGCATTGATCTGAACATATTTCAGATTCAATGTCTTCTTCTCACCAATGAACTCTGAAGCTTGTTCATCTTCCAGTGGTGTACCTGCAAACACACAAAACTTTTTAGTGTTCAAATCATAAGACTTTTTAGTCTTGGCTGCTCCCTCAAGCACTTCTTCTTGACATGTCTGCACATGGAATCTTCAGTTTCCATCCTTCTCTCAAGAACTCTAGGTTCTTCTTCCTCTGTGGAGTCTTCCATCACTTCAAATTTTTCCAACTCAAGAACACAAGCCCTTACATCATTTTGAATTTTCCAATGACTCAGGAATTCCTCAATGATTTCCTCCTCAGAAAGACAAGATTCTTGCTACCCCAAGTCTTCACTATGTCTCACAAGATATCCTACAGGTCTCCACTCTTCATCTGTGCTCTGTTCTTCTTCACAAGAAGAAATTTCTTCTTTCAACTCAGCTGCTCTGAGTTCTTCTCTCAACAAGGTAATATTCATCTGCCTCAACCTCAACTATAATGGTTGCCATTTCATATTCTTCCTCATGAGCCAACCAACTCTCTGGCTTTCTTATATCCTTTGTTTCAATCTGTTGAACTCTTCCTTGATCTCAGCAAATTCCTTCCAATACTCATCATCTGTGGATTTCTTCTTCATGCGATTTGCTTTGGCATCTTCTTTCCTTCTTCTATTGTGGCCTCTCTCAGAACCTCTGAAATCTCTGCAGTCTCTGCTATGGCTCTTAGTAGCCATTTTCTCCTCTAGGAGTTCTTCACTTACAAGCTACACTAAGCCTCTGCAACAGCAAGCTCTCTTGCTGCAACTTACCTCACCAATCCCTTCCTCTGGATCCGGCTTTTGGCAAGTACTGGTCCCCTCTCTTTAGGAACCTTCTAAGCACTCTCTTCTGCTCTCTAGGATTCACTCTGCAACTTATCTCAATAACACCTCTTTTCTTCTGTCATCCAACCTTAGTTGAGAATCTTCCAGGTTATGCCACACTCTTTCTGCACTTAGAATCCCTCGGGATTCTTCTATCATTGCTCTCAAAGTTGTGATCTACTTCTACTGAGATATCTTCAATTGTCTGCACTCTGATTTCTGCAAAAAATCCTCCAGCTAGAGTTAAACACTGCTCATCTTCTCTTGGGAACACCGCAATTGTCCTCCTTATCCAGCCTCTAGCTGAATACCAGGCTCACTACCTTTACTATCAAACTCTGTCTTGAATTTTCCGCAACCACAATTCTGCAATTACAATTTCAAATTAGATTAAAGTTAATTACCTGCAAGATCATGATCCTGTCCTCCACTCACTCTGCAAATCCTGTTCACTATGATTCTGTGTACTTTGCTCCCTGATCTTCCTTCTTCAAATATATAGTCTTCAAAACTCTTGTCCTCTAATTGGAATCTACAACTCTACAATCACCTTCTGTAGGCTACAATCTCATCAGTTTCCACAAGTCTGGTTTCCTTGCATCCACCAAACTTTGAATTTTCAAAAAGAGCTACTCCTGAAGCTCTAATACCACTTGATAGCGGGGTCATCCACAATCCCGTTTTGCTCAACTTTTTAACAAGTTGTGTGTACAACTGCATTCAAAATTTCTTACCCAATCAACTTCCCTTATTCTACGCTGGAAAATTTAACCAAATAAGTCTGAGAGTGTTAATATCTCAAATCTTTGAGATTTGAGATATTAATTCCAAGCCCTTATATTATGCGCTCAACTCCTCTATGCTTATAAAGTTCAACCAATTCATAATCCCCACATATAGTCTACACCCTTAATATTTAAATATTGTACGAATAATCCTTGCGATGGTTCAAACCATAATAATACAATGCCTATAATCGCAACAACTCGATATACAGTGCTCGGTGCTTTCCCTTCATATGTGTACAGCATTCAGGCCACTCAATGATTTCATTAATGACGGTCACCTTTCTTCACTTTCAGCAGAACTTCGTCAACCAGTCTACACATTCACACCTTAATTAAATATCAACTTGGATTAAGCCTGCAAACCTCAACACATACGTATGCATGGGCCCCAACGCTAACAAGCCTTCCATATCCCACGACAGAGAGCACGTCGCCCTGCTCCATCCGATCCGACGAATATCGCTCGGGTAACTTGCACGAACAATAACGCACGATGGCGCGTAGTGGAGGCGGTTTTCCAATTTTTCTCGGGGCCATGTGTCACCCAGCGTATGGAATCACTCCCAATATCTTGAATACCACTCACCATGTAAAGGTGGTGCGATCAAAACCACTGGTTCAGCTCTAAACCACGTTCACTGTTCCTCCTTCGTGGTTCTGCTTCTTACCTTCGGGGTTCCGTCCTGAGTTCAACACCAGATAATCCGCTTCCGCTCTTCTGCCTATTCACGTTATTTCGCCTTCACCTTTTAACCGTGATTCATTTTAATCCACACTCGGTCGTCGAATGCCAGTCAGCTCCCTTTGAGCAGTATGAAAGCCCCATGCGTGGCTTAAAGCCATAGCTCCGTTGATGGCATACGCTCACAACTATATCACTCCACTGTCGACCAGTTCGAGATGCACTGTCGACAGCATTAACATTTGGTTGCTCTAACTATATACAGAGCACAATTAATCTCAAATTGAAGAGTACATAATTACACATTCTTATACAATTGGTTTTGAGATACGGAAGTTATTCACTCAGCAATTAACACAAAAAAATCCCTTCTCACAGAATTCAGACACAATTTCTTTTATACATATCCAAAGGTAGTTATTGAAACTTGAAGACATTCAAACAGGATTTAACCCCATCCAAACATACTTAATTCAAAGATAGTTCTTCCATAAATAGATATATATATACATACAGGTGATCAATCTCAAAAGCAATCAGCTACAAACTCATGACATGCCAGATATTCAGTTCAGTGGCCATTATCCTCCTACTCTGTTGCTGAATAAGTTCTCTACCTCTAACTCTCTCTCTATAAACTCTTCAGAATTACATTTATACCACAAGGATGACTTGAATCGATTCAGGTCTCCAAACAGTTTAGCAACTCTTAGCATTCCCAATTCCTAAAATCAGACTCAATAACTGAACTAATCCTAAACTGACTCTTCGTATTCCTATCTTAGCCAATTTCTCATGTTCTCAAAATGACTTGAGAATGATTACAATTGCCTACCAAATTTATTTAATATTTACAAGAAATTTAAAGAACATGGGACCCCCATGTCTACTTATGTACAAAGTAACTTTTGAGCCTAATTCCCTTGCATCATATATATATATATATATATACATATATATATATATATATATATATGGTCCATGTATTTTATGTTCATGTTGCAATTGTAGTTAATTTACATGTTGGTGATCATCATGATGTGTATGTTGTTAGGTCATGTTAGATATTCATTTAATGTGCAGTTTGCAGATAGATGTGTATGTGATAGCATGAGTTATTTGACATGAGATGTATATTTGATTCTTGTGTTGTGATGATGTTAATATATAATGTTAATTGTGTTTTTTTAGATGATCATGATCATGATGATGCAGTTAGTGATTTTGAATGTGTTTTTTAGTCAAACATGATGTTGTACGATGGTTATCATGAACGTGATGTTTATTAATTAATTCAATACTAAATGATCATGATATTGTAAAATTTTAATTGTAATTGTAATTTTTTAATTTGTAAAATTGTAATTCTAATTGTAATTCTAATTCTAATTGTAATTATATGTAAAATATTTGTAAAATTTCAATTGTATTAATGTGAAATGAATTTATTAAAATTTGTAAATTTGTAAATTTGTAAATTTTAAATAATTGTAAAATAATAAATCTATAATAATATGATTTATTGTAACATAATAAAGTTTAAAAAATAATGCAAATAAATTCCTGTACTTTAGAATTATCATTATTTTATTGTGATCTTAGATACAAAAGAAAATAATTAATTTATATAGTACGCCATTGTTTTTTAGATCAACATAATTGCAAATTATCAAGTGAATTATTGATTTTAACATTAACACAATGCAAATTACCAATTAATTCAAAAAACATATTATATTAATATTTCGAAAAACCCATCTTAAAAAGTATAAATATTGATGAAATAACACATGTACCATATCACTCTTGGTTCTCATGATCACCCTAATTATCTTCTAGCTCACATGGCATGATAACACTATTTTTCTCAAAAATATGTTTTGATCTATGGTCATGTGTCAATACAAACCACCAATCCCTATCCAACACATCTGGGTAAAAAAAACACCTGGTTGCAGTGTTTAGGGAAAACATAGGGCTCCTTAGTTTCATCCCACATATTTCTAAAGTTGATACATATCAGCCTACTATCGTGATCTTCCTTTACATTATTCCGATCAAAGGTGTCCCACCACTTGCACCTAAAAATAACACATTGGAAAGAAGAAGAATCCACTTCAATGATCTCCTGTATCTTTCCGATGTAACCTAACGTCCCTCGTACTAGGTTTTGATCATGGTGGCTAGATCAAATAGATTGATTGAACTCGACTTCCACTCCACAGTATTGTGTGATGTTTCCAACATCGACATTTTCTGTGTGAAAATGGTGTCCATATGCCCACATAGATGGGAAAAAATGCACCTATTATAAAAAAGTTAAAAAATTCATAGTGTCATGTGCCTTATAAATAATAATCCTACAGTTAAAATATGAAATGTAGATGTCTTAATATAAGTTTCAAATTTACATATAAATTAAAAATATTATTACCGAGTTGTTGCACCCAATCCCTACATTTAGCACATCCTCTTCAGTACGCGGGTAACGACCGGTAGCACCGTATTTCTCTCTGACTTGGTTAGCAACCCAACTGTTAGGGCATATTTTTGGCATATTTTCTTTTAAATGATTGGGATAACGCACACTTCTACCATTAAACCGTCTGAATTCTTTCATGTCACTATCCCATTTCATTCAGTTTTGTTCGTACAATGTGAGCCACGGTTGTGTTGCTTCAGAATTTTAAAGAACGAATTTATTGGTTGCTTCAATTTCTGCATTCGCTAATGAAATAAAACCAACATTATATAGTACTTAGAGATCAAAATATACATTATATCAAATTTCAACATGAATATTAATTAGTTTTTGTAAATTTGAAAAATTATAAGTCACTTACTCTTTATCAAGTGCTTTTTTCCACTCGTTTGGGGCAACTCTTCTTCTGTTTTGTCTTCATCCATTTCATCGTCCAAAATCACCACACATGGTCTATTGTCAATCTGCTTCATGTACTCACTAGCATAAAAGAAAGACTCATATGATATGTACCCCTTTGCCATAAACCCCTCGGGGTTTTCCCTTTATCGAACAAAACCTTTCAATTTCTTCATGTACCTCTCTAAGAAGAACATCCAACAAAAAGAAACAACCCCAAATAATTTAACCTCATCTACCACGTGGATTAGAATATGAACCTATGAGTCCATGAAACTCGTCAGCAATTCCTTCTCAAACATACAAACAATCTAAACTATCTCTTGTCCCCACCATGGAATGCTAGCCACATGAATCTCCTTTGACGTGATCCAACATAAAAATATAGATAATTTAGATATGGCACGTCCTAGGTCTTGAGGGAATTTGTGTTTCACACACCGACGCATGAACAAAGGATAATGACACTGCAAATTTATAAACACGTGCAATAATATACAAAATTAGTTATGTTTTATGATCCCCGCATGGGATAAAATTTATTAATATAAAAAATAATAAAATCATGCTTTTGACATTATACATACCTTTAGAAGATTCAAATGGTCATGCAATTTGAACCCCGACAAATGGTCATCCATGGTGAAGCAGCGTCGTAGTGAAGACCCGTATAAAGTTGGCACCCTCACATCCATTATAACTTCCTTTGCCAAATATATATCATCTTTTTTTTAAATCCATAGGACATCACCTTCTTTGAAAAACCATGAATTAGAGGGACCAATGGCTCCCTCTGACCCCGTACTTTCTAATCATCTTGGCCAATGTTTCTTTTTAGTTTTTGAAGTAATATGATATTTCCTAACAACCAATGTGTCACTTTGTTTCGATGATATGTGCCTCCATAAATAAGATGAAACATTTTTAAATATACGCATGGGATATAATAAGTGGGCAATCTTAATATGCTACAAATATGGGAGGTCATCAAGGATAGATTTCCTTTTCATCCCAATGGGCAATTTCTCAACATAGGTGTCGAAGAAATCTGGATCATCGAACATAGGCTCCCCATTTGAATCAAACATTTCTATTAACTCCTTCTCCTTCTCTCTCTCATATGCTCTAAGCCATTCACCTGGTGTCATTATTGGAGGCCTTTGGTTTCTCTCTTGTTTACCATTAAAAGTGGATGCTTCTCTTCTGTAAGGGTGTTCTTTTGGTAGGAATACCCTGGGGAAATCATACACTGGCTTTCATAGGTCGTTGGACCATCTAGCTTTCAGAGAGGGTCCACAAAATTTACATCAAAAATACCCTTTTGTTACAAGACCTGTGAGTTTATATTTGTATACATTAATTAATATGCATGGCACGTTAAAGAATATCATGAACGCCAGAAAAAATATTACAACAAATTAAATAACTAATATGTGAAAGAATATTGTTACATATATAAACAAATAAATAAATTAAACATGTAATTTACCAGAGAAAACTCCTAAGCCTGGATATCATGTGTCCTATAAGCACGTATGTCATACAACATAAAACTCCTCTCTGCTACGATGGGTCTTGATACATCACATACATTTATTCCATCCCATAATTCCTTCAATTCATCTACCAGTGGTTGTAAGTAGACATCCATATTCTTCACTTGTCTTCTATCGATACTATGAGAGCCAACATAAGATGTTCACTCTTTACAGACAAGCATGGGGGAATATTGTTATTGATCACTACTACAGGCCAAACAGAATAGTTGATCTTCTGGAGGGAATATGGGTTGACGCCATCCATGGTTATGCTGAGTTGTAGACTTCATACTTCATCCTTGAATTTTTCGAGCCATGTATCCTCTACATGCTTCATGGCTATTGAATCATTTGGGATTCAAATAAATCCCACCTCACTTCTATGTGAGGCATGACATCCCTGCAACATAGCTAATTCTTTGCAATGAAAGAGCCTTTGAATCCTTGATAATATAGTAATGTGCCTCAATATCTGAAAAGGAGGACCAGTACATGATTTTCCCTTCCTTTTTTATTTATCATACCTGTCATGCCCACATTTCGGACACATCTCTTTGTCTGCATATTATCCTCTATATGGAATACAATCATTTGGACATGCATGATATGATATGTACTCAACACCCAACATTTTCAACAATTTTTTTGCCTCTTCAAAGCTACCGGGAAAGACATTATCACTCAGAAGAACCTTATATTTGAATAACCTGTAGTTGGTGATCATGGAAAAATATATTAATAAATGTACATTAATGTCGATATAATTATTAACATTCATAAAATTTACCATTTGTAATTTTCATTGTGGTGTACTGATTATATTTCAAATTTATATAAGGGAGTAATTTATGGTAACTTACCTCAAAATTTTCGAGAAACATGCATTCAACAAGCCAAAATTTACTTTCAAGTTGTACAGTAACATCATTGTCCCCAACTGAGTAGAATTTGACTGACCGCCAGGTCCAAAGATAGAGGTGGTGGAAGAAAATTTAAGGCTTTAAAAAAGGTGTTGGCGATATGAGCACCATCCCCTAGCTGATCATCATTTTGGAATGCATCTAACAACATTGTCTCCATGGCAGTAGTATCCCTTAAGTAATCATCCATAGCAACCTCTATTTTATTTCCTCCATTGCTAGCTTGTGAAGAAATACTATTACTGTAGTCATTCCTAATTGGTGAATCTGGACATAGCAGGAATTGAATTGGTGGTCGATTCAACCATTCTTGGTATCACTCCTCTCCGATTTTTTCTCTTAATTTAGTCTTCTCTCGATTTGACATTGTCGTGGGGTGCAACGGAAGATGGTAGGTAGGTCGTTCATCATCACTAGAATCCTAATAACTAAAAAAAAAAAAATTTGAACAAGATTAGTACAAAATATATGTTATCAATTAGTAACCATGTTGACAATATTCCATGATTATAAATTGGTTTGACGTAGAAATAATTACATATTAATCAATATATATACCAAACAATTATAATTATAATTGCCATCATTGTCCTGGGATTGTGGCTAGAAGATGAAATATTGTTACAATTGGCAGGGTGAAGCAGCTATCCATTTTCATCTACCAAATGCGCCTTGTGATATGTAGCTCCTGATAAAAACTTCCAACGTTTCGGAGCAGTTTGAATATTTTATGCATCTGAACTTGATGTTGAATCTGCATGAACCTGCAAATTTGTATACATTATAAATTTAATTAAGTTGTGCATAATTGACTGCATGGATGAAAAAATTAAATTAAATTAGATAATGATAAAATAAAACAAATATGAAGTAAATATTATGTCTCCAGATGGATAAGAAGAACTCTGCGATGGAATTTTAGACATATTATGGAACGAGCTGGATTTCGAAGAATTATCCATTCCATATAATATATGATATTTTCTCCCCACGTTTGAGCAAAATAAAAATAAATTTTGGTGCACAAAAGTAAATGTAATTTTGGTGCATAATGTACAGATAACCACACTGGTGCGTTTTTTTAATTGCGCATCGGTGTCATTTTATAACTCGACGCACTGGTGCAGTGTGATTAAAGGATGCACCGATAAACGAATAGACACAAATAAAAAAAGTACAACCCTATTTTATTTAAGTGAAAAAAAGCAGTAAATTCAAAAATGAGCGCCAAAATATTTTTGAAAATCTAATTTCATAAAACATTTCTTTAAATACTAAACATTTTTCATTATTTCACTATTTTTGCAAAAATTTTCAGCCAGAGATTTGCAGGATACATACCTAGAGAAAACAAAGCACAAGAGCACTGTGGAGTAGGGAAATACGTTCAAACAGAAGTATTCAGACAATCAGAATTCCAAACCTCTGGTTATTCAAACCTTGTACCATAGAATTTCAAACGATGTGAGTAAAGTTTATTGTTTTTTTATACCCTTTTTTGCAAGTTTTTTTTATGCAGTAAAAGAAAAAAGAAAGTCTATTTTTTTTTACTTTTTCTGTAGTTTTTTTTATAAAGTAAAAGAAGAAAATCAAATTTTATTGTTTTTTCTTACTTTTTCTACAATTTTTTTTAACCTTTTCTAAAGTTTTCAGAAACAACAAAAAAACAAAATCCATTTTTAGAAACAAAAACCCTAGATTCTTTTTGTTGCTGCCCTTTCTTCTCCCTCTTTTTGTAATTTCAAAATTAGGGCTTTCCAATTTAGATTTATAGGGTTTCTATAGTCATAATACATCCAACCCATGGTAAAATTTCATAATCGGATCCCAATCCATGTTGGCCCTTGCGTCAATCTTAAAAAAAACCAGATTTTTTTCGTCGGTGCACCCTGCATAACATAGCGCACCGCTGTGCTCTGTAATACAAGGGCACCGCTAAAGTATAGTGATAAAAATAAAAAAATGTTTTTATCAATGCGCCATAAGTAACATATGGCACCGGTGCACTATTTCATTATGGTGCACTACCAACGTGTTGTTTTGCAAAAAAAAACCATTTTAAAAACAAACCTTACATTCTTTTTGTCTTTTCCCTTTCTTCTCTCTCTTTCTGTGATTTCAGAATTAGGGCTTTTCAATTTATATTTATAAGGTTTTCATTGCTAAATATAAGCCTGAGACATCCAACCCATGGGACAACCTGCATAGTCGGATCCGAATCCATGTCGGCCCTTGCGTAAATTAAAAAAAAAAAGATTTTTTTTTGGTGTGCCCTGTGTACCTGAGCGCACCAGTATGCTCTATTATCCCAGCGCACCGCGCAAGTACTGTGATAATTTTTTTTTTTTCTAATTGAACCATTTATAAAATATAGAGCACGTGTGCTATTTCATTATGACACACCGTGAATGTTCTATTTCGAAAAAAAAAGAAAAAAAAACTTTCAAAAAATACAAACCTTACATTCTTTTTGTTTCTGCCCTTTCTTGTCCCTCTTTCTGTGATTTCAGAGTTAGGGCTTTTCATTTTAGATTTATATGGTTTATATTGCTAAATATATACCTAATGCATCCAACCGACGAGACGATTAGCATAATCAGATCCCAATCTATGTGGGCCCTTAGATGAATTTAAAAAAAAAACAGATTTTTTTTTTTTATCAGTGCGTCTGGCGTAACATAGTGCACCAATTCTCTATATTGTACAAGTGCACCGCATCAGTAATGTGATAAAAAATTAATAAACAACATTTTTTTTATCAGTGCGCCATATGTAAAATATGGCCCCGATTTATGCTACAAAAATTAACACTGGATGATTTTTATTATTTTATCATGGTTAATCGGTGAGGTGATTGACATGTAATGCACCGATGATCCTTTTTGACATAAATCATTGTACAGTCTATTATATTTTTTTTGCGGTGCGTTTGGAAGACACCCACGTACCAGCGTCGATGTGTACACCATAAAAGGCGCACCGGTTTGTTGAGATTTTTTTTTACTTGAAAAGTTAACAATTTATTTATAAATATATTAATGAATAATATGGTATAATTTTTAGATTGATAAAGAAATGACTGAAAATAGATCAAGTAACAAAAACACTGATAACACATCAAGAAAAGAAAAAAAGGCAAGTTCTTTGTAAATTCTTTACAAAAAATATTCTTTTTGAACTATATGTAAGTTTAACTAATATGTATTTTTTACTGTGTATCATGCAGAGCCGCAAAATGACGAAGCTTGATAAGATTATTTATGACCTAGGACCAGAAGAGCGTAAAATATTTATGGAAAAATTGCAAAAGGATGAATTAGGTGAATGAAAAAATACTATCGATCTAATATGAGTTTCTTTTTTCAGTTTTCATTAATAATATAATTAAATTATTAGATAACATGTGTGAAATAGTCTATTAATTCACATCTGTTTAATGTTCTACAGGGACCAACAACTCATAAAAGGAACGTTGTTCTAAGAAAAGGAAAAAATTAGAACATGAAAATGAAAATGAATTGCTCCTTAGCTCATCTACAGTGGGGTTGGAGGTTAATGAAAAGGGGAAAAATGTTTACAAAAGTTTGAGGGATCTAATGGAATGAATGTATAGACGTTCTTTCCGCTTACAATACAAAAACCAATCCAATGATTCCAAGAACCAAATTTTATCTAAACTACAAGAAGAGTTTCTAGAGAATTGGTCAATGAGACATGTCAGACTTTTAATAGAAAAAACATACAACAACAAAAAATAAGGAATGAAAAAGTAATATTCCTTTAGATGTTTGCCTAGAATTATTTATAAATATCACTTTTATTATACTTACTTTTCATATTATATCAATATAAAAATTAAATAGTTTATTGTCATGTTACATTTTCATGAAGATTATGAAAATCTCAAAATATGAACGAGACGATATCAGAAATATGGTAGTAGGAATGTCCAAAAACGTGTACAAGGAGATGGTCAAAGTAATGGACAAAATTGCATTGCGGGAGGAGCCATCTCAACAACAACGCGCTTCAAATGTAATATGTAATCATTGGATTTTTCGATCATTAGGTACAATAAATAAACAATTTAGCATTAAATATTAATTTTCAAGTATTTTCTTGTAGACAAGAAAAGAAAATGGAGCCCATTCAGCACATAAAACAGGACAACAAGGAAGAAAAGGATTGATATCTAAGTTTGTGAGTAATTGTTACTTCCTTATAACAACTTAAATAGATTTAATTTTTGTATTTTTTAAGTTGTTTTACAAAAATAATCATTGAATGTCTTCAAACAGGTGCTAACATACAAAAAAGAACCATCATAGGAATTGATTGAAATTAGGTTAAATATGGGTTGTGAGTATATGTTGGCATATCGGAACTTAATTGTGGAATTTGCAAGAATCTATCGATCTTGTTTTACTTAGCTCTGTCTATAATTAATAGAAAAAATAAATCTTTTATATTAAATATATAATTTTTTATGGGGTATAAAACTTGCAAGAAGCAAAGTATGGCACTGCGCCAACAGATCAAATCTTGAAAGATGGCATGTTACACGGTTTTGAAAGAATGTGTATAGTTTATGAGTCAATTTTTGCATTGGTACGTCATTTATTTTCAATTTAGATTGATTTATATTATTTAATATCGAAATTTACATTATTCTCACCAATGTATATAAACTCATTACAGTTTATTTTTATGTTTGTAGATGGAAGGTGAAGAGGAAGGAAGAAGAAAATAATCAACACCGTGAACAAAACATTCTTGAAAATAACCCAAGTCATGGAAGTAGCTCTACTAGTGACAATAGTTCAAGTGAAGAATGATGATCACTATGTTTGGATATCAAAGCAAGGCATTGTATTTTTTGAAAAAATTCTGTGAAACCAGACATTTTCTTTAATGTAATGGACATAGTGTCCCAATTGAAAGATAAAGGGATACCAATAACTGTCCCATTTCATATGACAAAGAATGTATTATTCACATATATATATATAATAATAATAATAATAATAATAATAATAATAATAATTGTTTTTATTTATTCTATTGCATTCTCTATTGTCGCTATTGCATTCTCCATTATTGTTCTCAAATGCACTAATAAAAATTTATTTTATATGAATATTTTTATAAGATATATATGTGTCGACTTTTGATGGATAATGAATTTTAAAAAACCACAATAATTTTGATATGATATAACAAATTAATCCAAACATCACATTCAAATGCATTAATAAAAATTTAATTAATATGAATATTGTTATAAGATGTGTCGAATTTTGATGAATAATGAATTTAGAACAATCATAATAATTGCACTGTCACAGGTCGATGTTTCTAAAAAATAAAAAATGAAAACTGGTGCATGTATTCTTATACCATTGCACTTGTATTCTTAAGCACATTGGTGCATTTTTACTACCTATGGGCACCGCACAAATACCAAAACCAGTTAAAAATATCGAGGCATTTGTGCGGTGCAACGCTCCGGTGCGTTTATGTCTATATACGCACCGGTGCCATTTTTCGACCTATGGCCAGCACACGAATACCGATACCAATTATAAATCTCAGCGCATTTGTGTGGTACTATGCACCGGGGCGTTTTTGTGTCTATATGCACTAGTTCATTTGTACGACCTATAGACACCACACGAATATCGATACCAATTATAAATCTTGGTGCATTTCTGTGGTACTGCGCACCGGGGAATTTATGTGTCTATATGCACCGGTGAATTTGTATGACATATGGGCACCACACGAATACCGATACCAATTATAATTCTTGGTGCATTTGTGTGATACTATGCACCAGTGCGTTTCTATAAGTCTACGCACCTACGTGTTGATACAACCTATGGGCAGCGCTCAAATCCCAAGACCAATTAGAATGGCCTCGTGCATTGTATCACCAAAACTACGCCCAGTGTTTTTTTATATCTTAACGGCCCAATGCATTCTCCTTCGACTACCCCATTTCTCTGGCTGCAGGTATACACCAGTGCGTTAAATCCTGATTAACGCACCGATGAAAAAAACATCTATAATTTCCTTTGGCCGCCCATTTTTTTTAGTTGTGTTGAATTTCCATTAAAAGCTCTGCCAAAACCTCCGTAACCATAAACGGATGTGGTAGAATATGTTTTTTTGAAAATTTTTGCCAATTTTATAACACTAAAACCCTCCTTTATAGCCTCTGCTAGAGGGTCTTTTCCTTGTAGTGGATAGAGATCCATTTTTTACATAATTTTTTGAATAAAATAATTTATTGTATCGGTAGTAAATTGGATGAAAGCTCACCTTACCATCCTCAACATGATGGGGAAACTAATGTTGTAAATAATTTTCTAGAAATGCATATTCATTTCCTTGCATTTGATAAGAAATCATAATCGATCAAGTGGATTCCATTTTCAAAATGATGGTACAACACATCCATCCATTATTTAACAACATTGTCTCCATATATCACATGCTATGGCCATCATCTTCTATCCATAACATTAAAATTGAGAGGAAAACCAACTATTCAAGAAATTAAGGACTAGATAGAGCACCAAAATGTGGTTCTCAAACTATTAAAGGACAAGTTGGGTATAGAAAAAAATTGGGTGAAGCAACAATAAAATTAAAATAAATATGAAAGGGATTTTGAATCGCCATATTGGGTATTTTTAAGGCCACAACCTTACAACTAGATGTCCCTAACGAAACAACAAAAAAGGTAAAAACTTTGCACCAAAGTACTACTATCCCTATAATATTTTGTAGAATATTGCGAGCATGCATCCAAATCAGGTTCTCTCCATATTCACATGTAAATGTAATATTGCATGTTTCTTTCCTAAAGAATGAAATCAATGCCAAGATCTTGTTTTAGACTATTTTCCTAGAACTTCATGAAGAATATAAAATCATAGTAGAACCATAAAAAATCCTTAAAATAAGGACCAAACGACTGAAAAATAGACCAAGTATCGAGCACCTCACCAAGTGGAAGAATAAAGTAGTAGAAGGTGTGACATAGGAATAACAACTCTTCGTGAAAAGAAATGTGTGTCCAATCAAGAGTTGATGGAAACACTTATTCGAAGAGAAGGGGCATGTTATGGCCTAGATATTGAGTTATTATAATTCTTTTGTTATTTTGGTGTTGTCCTTATTGGTTAATGAGATCCTTTAATTTTACTTGTACTCTTTATCTCCAATATATACCAAGGAGACTTAGCTTTAGTGACCATCTCGTCTTGTGCATTTTTTATATTGTAAACGAGGATGCCCACTCCAAAAGGCTTCCCATTCATTCTTCTTTCTCACCCTCATTATGTGAACTTACTTCTCTTTACTTTTATTGTATATGAGTTTTTTTGTTTCATAAAATGAAGTTAGCTTCATGCATTAGAAGTGAACCACAAACCAATAGTGACATTTTCTAATGAGGTTATCCATATGCTTATAATCTTCCAATTTTGTATGATTGGATTCAAGGGACTTGAGAAAACATTGAAAAATTTATTTTTTATAATAAAATAATATCTCTCGGTGTTTGATTAAATAGATATCAAGAAATTATAGCCAATACAAGGAAAAAATCAACCTCATTTTTAACATCACAAATAATTTACCTTAAATTCCCTACTCAGATTTCAAATTTACAGACAATTCATTTTTAGTAACATGTTGTTGTATGGAAATGTTGATGGAAAACTACATAAAATAATTCATGGAAAATGCTATAAACTTATCATGGATAAGGGTTGAGGTTATCATGGATAAGGGATTAGTTAATCTTCTCTAATTTTATCGAAATAAAATATACAAAAATGTATTAATCAAATTACCTTACTTAAGAACCTAAGGATGTTGGGTGGTTATCGATAATCCCAACCATCCTTTTCAAAATAATTTAAATATTATACACAAATATTAGTGAATTTTTCATCCCTAATAATTTATGCAAAATTAACATCATGTTTATACGAAGTCAATTAGTACCTTTGAAACATCATGTTCATAGGAAATCAATTACTACTTTTAAACATCATGTTCATAGGAAATCAATTACTACTTTTAAAATTTCAACTTCAAATGTAGTAAACTATTTAATTCGAATATTATATCAATAAGCTACTATATAGGAAACTTAAAAATTTCCATCCAATCCACCGATCGCTAAAAGATAAAATTGTAGACTAGAAGTTGAACCCATCCAAAGATCTCACTTTCAGTCATATTTCATAGACATGAATTAGCAAAACTTGCAATATTGTATGAATTACGAACTACAAAAGTACATTAGTTATTCTGTGATTATTGACGAACTACAAAAGTACATTAGTTATTCTGTGATTATTTGGACATGGTTAATTACATCGAAGACAAGGTTGAGGGCCTTCAAATATTCTTGTGCTAAGGGAATACAACGTTGTACTACTTTATTTTATTATTTTTCTATTTTTTTCATATTCTGGTTTATATAATGTACTAGTACATTTATATACTGGTTTATATAATGTACTACTACATTGTGCAAATATATAGTGAAATACATATCAACTAAAATCATATTCAGCCAGTATTTTGCCATTGTATCTACATTGTCTATATGAAGAAACTTCATAGCTTTACAACCCAAACTTTTATATATCCTTCAAACAAAAGTGACTACCTATGTTAATGTTAATGTTAATGGGTACTTTGATGGGGATTCTTCTTAAAAGAGGAGAAGAGGACATGGGTTGAGAAAAAATCTCTGAGGTCATGAGCATAACACATCCATTAATGCATTAAATAGAAATTTTTGCGTAGGGAATTTCGACCCTCTTCCATGTTTGCCATGTCGACATCAACCTTTATGTGTCGGTTTCGTAATCCCTTTGTTTGTATACTCCACATAGATTCTACTCGTATACACTACAATAAAAATAATTAAGAGCTTGTTTGTCTAGGCCAGTAATCCTAGTTTACTTTTCGCTATTTGTGAATATATTAATGAGAATAAACACAAATATATTAAATGTATATTATCCGTTTGTGAAATTATAGCAAACACAAATATATTAAATGTATATTATCCGTTTGTGAAATTATAGCTCTTGTATCCTTTGCAATTGGTGCATAAACCTTCTGTTTTATCTTAATGGTAGGGTTCCCTCATTTCTCTTGTTTCGGTATGTAGCATGTAACATATCGCTGGGAGGTAATGTTCTTACCTTATGTTTTGAAATATACTTTTACAATTGATGTATAACACATAATATTTTATGTATTTTTCCAAATTTAATATTTATACATATTATGGTATAGTTATTTGGTCATTTAAAGATGTCAGAGTAATATTAACGTCATGGTAATCATATATCAAAACTGAAAATAATATTTTGTTATTTGAATTTATAACATTTTTATATATTAGTATAGAATTATTTTAATTTTGAATTTATCAAGTAGTGATAAATCAAAATTTTCAAAATGTAAAGTAAACTTTTTATTGAATATAATATTTAAGAAAATGTTTACACACAGAAAAATTTCATTCTTCTTTATGTTTGATATATCTAAAGTAAAGATAAAGCTATACTAATTATAATAATATTATTTATATTTATAAAAATTTCAGATATTTATATATTGAAATATTGCCATTTTTAATTTTATTAAAACTATATATATATATATATCTATATATATATATATATATATATATATATATATATATATATATATAACACATAGAGAAATTTCATTCTTCTTTATGTTTGATATATCTAAAGTAAAGATAAAACTATACTAATTATAATAATATTATTTATATTTATAAAAATTTCAGATATTTATATATAGAAATATTGCCATTTTTAATTTTATTAAAACTCCATATATATATATATATATATATATATATATATATAGGTTTATGATTATGAGTATGAATTATTATTTTCTAACTGTATTTTAATGTGCTATGCATATTATAATTTGTGTTTATTCTAGAAAAATTGTTTGTAATTTTATTAATGAAAACAAATCAATTGAATAGACTTATTATTTTTATCATTTTTTTAATTGAGTGGCATTATGTTATTATCATTACTATTATTTTATTTAATGCATATTTTATGGACACTGTAATATTTTTCTCATAGTAAACTCACATTAAAATTTTTACACTCATTTATAAACATTACAATATCTCTAGCATTTATTGTTTACACTCATTTATAAAGACTACAAAAACTCTTCTATACTAGATTGTAAAGTGACATTATACCTAATAAAACTAAAATTTAATTAAAAATTTAATGTAATAAAAAATAAACTTAAAAACACTTCCTTTATATAAATGTCTCTCTTGAATTTTCCACCAAAAAATAATAATATATGTAAATAAAATTTGAAACGAAATTCACAATACAAATTTAATTCACAATTCAAAAAGAGTTATTTATCAAAAGATTTGTTCTTTTCCATCCCATGAATATTTTGGTGTTCATTTAATATTTAACATGTATAATCCAGATTTGATTGACTGTCTCTATGGAAGAAGAATCCATTTTCTTCATTTTTTTTACATGTTCACTTTGCAGTATGTTCAAATATCCTAAAGAAATTGGGATGGTATCAACTAGTGTTCAACCCATCTCAACAAGGAGAATCTATCTCTATAAACTTCATAAACATTTTCTCTATCACGTAGTTTTATATTTATTTCATTATTGTGTTATTATATTAGTTTTTCAAAATGAATGCTTAATTCTCAATTCAAAAAGAGTTATTTATCGCAAAGGTTTGTTCTTTTTCATATCATGAATATTTTGGTGTTCATTTGGTATTTAACATGTGTAATCCAGGTTTGATTGATTGTCGCTATGGAAGAAGAATCAATTTTCTTCATTTGTTTTACATGTTCACTTTGTAGTAAGTTCAAATATCTTAAATAAAATGGGATGGTATCAACGAGTGTTCAACCCATTTCAATAAGGAGAATTTATCTCTATAAACTTCATAAATTTTTTGTCTATAAGGTAGTTTTATATTTGTTTCATTATTATGTGAATATATTAGTTTTTCAAAATGAATGTTTAATTCCCAATTAAAAAAGAGTTATTTATCACAAAGGTTTTTTCTTTTTCATACCATGAATATTTTGGTGTTCATTTGATATTTAACATGTGTAATCCAGGTTTGATTGACTGTCTCTATAGAAGAATAATCCATTTTCTTCATTTTTTTTTACATGTTCCCTTTGCAGTAAGTTCAAATATACTAAAGAAATTGGGATGGTATCAATGAGTGTTCAATCCATCTGATCAAGGAGAAATTGTCTTTATAAAGTTCATAACATTTTGTCTATCACGTAGCTTTATATTTATTTCATGATTGTGTTAATATATTAGTTTTTCAAGATGAATGTTTTTGTTTGTTATAGGAATTGAATTGACACAACAATAACTATATTTTTTTTTCATTTTTATATACAATATTGATGTTAATCCTATTTTTTATTTTATTTTATGACACTTGATTTATTACCTTTTTTTTCTTTTAAATAGTGGAAGTTTATTTATTGATTTCTTTATTTATATATAGTGGAGTATTATTATTGCAAGTGATAATATTTTATTTTTTTCCAACAACAATGAAATGTTATGACCAAGTGTGGTAAATAAGACACTAGATACAGTCACTTTGAATTTTCATGGATCAAGTAAGTGGTGAGACAATAACCAATTTTTTTTACAATAATGTAATAAATTCTTAACTATTTACTCTTATTTCCAAAGTATCTTATATGATTGGTAGCTTCTTGGCACATTTAAAGTTCTATGTATTATGTTTCACCATCTATATCTAAGCAAGATCAAGAATAGGATAAAGGGAATTCTTTTGTGAATCACATCGTCAAATATCATGCCATAGTCAAGGGTCTTTCTTTTGTAAACATAGGTTGATTACAAAGAAATAAAACACAAATATTTAATACCACATCACTTCCAAATTAGTGATGAGGATAATCATGCACAACAAAGTATCACTTTAAGAAAAATTCATCTAAGAGGTCAAACCCCTTAGATATAGCCTTTACACCAAAACTCAAGTTGTTGGATTTGATGATTGTGACTTCAACCTTATAGCTTATCTTTGAAAACATGATGGAATAAGAGTAAAACTCAAGTTGTTGGATTTGATGAATGTAACTTCAACCTTATATCTCATATTTGAAAACATGATGGAATAAGAACCAACCAATTTGAGCTAAAAGATCCACCATTACTAGTAATTGAGGTAAACTCTTTGCATCCTCAAGAAACTATACATTAGGTTACACTTTTTCTTAAAAACAATGCATTAATTTTGTTGTCAAAACTAAGACTAGCATAAAAATCATGATATTTGATATTTTCTTTTCATAAAGGCATATTCGTTTTAGAATCCAAGTGGTTCTTCCATCACAATTTTAATACAATTTTTTTTTTCCTAATTTAGAAACATTTTCATTTAATACTGGAGGATATAGTGTAACATCAACATCATTTATTTAATTTAGTTATATGGGAAAATCTAATGCTAGAAATAATATATCTTAGAAGTTTCATGAACACAATGTTATTTTAGGAAATTGATATTATTTTTATTTATTTAGGATAATTTTTATCCTTTAAACAATTTTATTCTATTTTCTAATTTTAACACAAATTTGCACCATATATAATTCTTCTATAATATTAAATTACATATAACATATGTATAGTTAAGAACTTATATGTTTTTTCTCTAGTGCACTTACCTTTTCTTTTTATTTTTCATTTTGTGGGTATCAAATATAGGTATTTGAATAGGAATGATTCTAACCATTCAAAATTAATCTTAACCATAATTCCATTAAGCACCAAGAAAGAGTAATCCCTTTGAGAAGAAAATTTTTTTTATATTGCAAAAACACATGAAAATGTTCTTTCTTTTCCTCTCTTGTTGTAGACATTGATGTGAGTGTATTTTTCAAATTGTTTTGTTAACATGATTAGAAGAGGAAAAATAGCTTTGTGTGACCCCACACATAACAAAACTAAGCTCTTGGTACAACGAGGATGAGTTGCAAGAAGAAATAAGGGAGAAATATGGAAGTTCAAAGATGCAAAGGGATAATAAAGAGGATAATGAGTGCCAACAACATACACACCAAATCTTAATAATTTTTATGGTTCATTTTATGGCTTTGAAGTCTCAAGTTATCTCAACTATACTATTGAAAACCTTCCAATTTTATTTTATTTTCTAATTTAGAGTTATTTTATCTATTTTTGAAAATTTGAGTTAAAAACATAGAAACTGTCAATATCATGGAATTTTGTTTTGGATTATTATATAACATTTTTCTTATGCAATTAAGATAATTTAAGAAACATAATCATGTATTAAAATTAATAAAAATTCATTAATCATAATCTTTTTTCAACAAATAACCATAATCACTAGATGAATATGATTAAATAATTTATAATATTTTGATAAAAAAAAATTCTTTATATAATATTTTAAAAAACATATAACAAAATAAACTATATTATTTGTTAAACATTTAAAATTTAAAGAAACCTCTGGATAGAATTCTAAAATTTAAAAGAACCAATTGACATAAAAATTACAAAAGTTAAACACCAAATGAAAAAGAATCATCCACTCACTATTAAATGACCTAAACTAGAATATAAAAAAAGAGAGGATATTAAAAAAATGACATAAACTGCAATACAAATAAAGAAAGGATAATAAATAAAAATAATAATATGTTATTCAAAATAAAGTCAAATAATTCACTAATAACATCCCAAACTTTTTGCGACCAGAGACAATTGAGACAATTGAAAGGAAATGTAAGCTCTTTAAAAATATCAACATGACAATGACTTACTTAAAAGCAAGAACACAGGTACCAGTAGTTTCTAAAATTATTTTATAATATAATAACGACATTACTATTTTAGGATAAATATAGGAAAAAATAATTTTGAATATTTATAACATTTATAAGTAAAAGAAAACTATTTAAAATTAAATATGATAAGTAGATATAAAAGAAGACCATTTAAAATTAAATATGATAAGTTGGTATAAAAAGGAGATAATAAAAAATGGGTAGCAAAAACACTATAGTTTAAAATTTATGATATAAAAGAGGAAATAATAAAAAATGAGTATAAAAAAATAGAGTTTAAAACTTATGATTTATTAGTGATGAGTAAGTCCTCTCACGGCTATGTCAATTAAATACGATCTAATCTAGATTTATGTCATTATTTAACCATTATAAAAATATAGATTAAGTTAGAATTGTCTCTTAATACTTAATACTTTTATCTTAAATTTAAATTAAATGGGGATTTAAAGATGATGATCTTATGTATATTGCAGGTCGAGTTTTTTTGTGTTTTTTCATCATTATTTATTACATTAAATACTTGTTGAATTAACACAATTCTAACTTAATTTATCATTATAATAATCTTTTTGACTTGCCATGCTACAAATACCATTGTAAAAAATAATAAAATGTATAGATGCCATGTGGAAAGTGTCACAAAGCGTTCATTAACATGGAAATTGAAACATGGAATATTACAAATCATGATTTTTTTGATGTGTACCAACAACATGCCAACTCAATAATCCATTACATCTTGACCTCAAAACCTACCACATGGAAACTGAACTGCCTCTTATACATCAGAGTTATGTCAAGAAGGCCGTTGATTTAATTTCAATCTCACATTGCTTAATTAATGCTAAAAAAAAACCTTTAAATATTTGATTCTAAATATTTTCAAAATATAGATATCAACACTACAATCTCGCAATGTTAATAAGATTTAGTATCAGCTCATTGTAAATAAATTATTAACATCATATATATGCATAAAATCTACAATAACAATGTCAAATATACAATAACAATAGAACATTAATAACGATTAATCATTATTAATAAAGAACATCAAAATATAATGATATATATACAAAATGATTTAAATATTGTGATCTATAGAATCATTCAATCACATGTTATTCTTATACACAACAATGATTGGAAAATATCCATATATAGCCTACCAAACTTTATATAAAATGAGACCCAATGGCAATATATAATATAAATTTATACCACCATACAAACATCACATAGATGAGATGAGACCCAATGGTAACAGTGTAGTGATTCAGTCACATGTTATTCTTCGTATACAATGACACCCCATGATAGTTATGATTCAGTGACATGCCATTCATCATATAGGATTATATCTAAAGTTAAATTTATGATATTATAGCTTACTTGAGCCAAAACTCATTTGAGTCAATATGATCCATGTTTTTGCTACTTGGTCTCGTGGGCAATGCAATCCACACTGCTATATACCATTGGTAACAGAAGGATGTTTGTTTGACGCAAATAAAGGTGGGATGATGATCCCTATGAAGGGGAAACCAAAAATTTGTAGTATGACACGTTAAAGCACATGTCATACGCTCCATGTAAGTCCCTTTCATCGTATAATAGTGGAAATTGGGTGAAAATCAGGATAAGTGAAACTTGGCCATTATGTGGAATATTTGCGTTGAGTATGGATATTGAGTGCTGATACAAATGTCCCATCATTAGATTGATATGAAGAAAGTACAAGGGCATAAATGAAGTGTCAAAGGCAAAGTGGACCGATGGGAAATTATTGGAAACAGTCATAAGTTGGATTGTACACTCAATTGAATTATACGTCAGAAGTCCCAATGCCTTAGAACTTGCAAGAGTTCCCTGTAAGGTCGCAACATGTGGCTGTGAATGTGAATGTTAAAAGCTGTTGATGTAAAATTTAGGACGGTTATGATGGTACTCTCGTAAAGTCGCAATAGGTGGCAGGTGAAGGATAAACATATGGATGCAAAGATTAGAACACCTTTGATGTTATATGTAGACCAATGCAAAAATTACAACACCCTTATGGTATATGTTTGACCACAATGATTTTTGAGTGGAACAAATTCTATAAAAGTGAGACTTGATAACTTTAAAAGGATTCTATGTGAATAAAAGTAAGATGTGCAAAATTAAAAGGATTTTACGTGGATAATGTTTATCTATATTAAAAGATACTATAAAATAGTATAAAAGTGATTGTGGTGGAAAAGAATTAAGAAGTTGAGTTGATTTCTAAAATTAGAAGGATTGGAGGTGGATAATGATAATCTATCATAAAAGATGCATCGAAAAGAGTTTAAAAGTTAGTTTTATTATTATAAATGATGATGGAAAGCATTATGTAAATTATAATAATAATTTATTCAATATTCCCTTCACAAGTATTTTTAGGTATTTAATATTTTTTAATATCCTTACTTTATGCATAAAGAAAGAGTAGAAAGAATATGATATATAGTAGTTTTTTGGTAAGCAAATGTATTTACATTCTATTAACATGAAAAAAAATTACATAGTTTATATGTGAGAGTGCATTTTTTGCCTTTGTGTAAGGAAATCAAAGAAGAGAATTGGAAATATTTTCTCCAAGAAGGAGAAATGATACCTTGGAGGTAATAAAGTTTTGAAAAAACAGTTGATGCTTAACAAGAAATATGCACCTTAGATCTAGCATTACATTTCTTTGCACGAGATACCAAAACTAGTGCGGAGCCAAAACCATTAGCGAGCCTCGAGGCTCTAAGACACATGTACACTATCCACACAAAAATGAATATTGAAGGGATCCTGCCATGATGTTAGACCAGACTAAGAGAATCAACCTAAAAATCACCATAAGTTCAATGTGCTAGACTCTTCCACATTGGAACTACATGGTCGGGATGTTGGTGCCACATTGTATGTCAGCGTTTCCTTGAGCTTCCATGTTTCCAGTGTCTGTTGTAAGCTCCTCTAGGATGTAGCAGCTGTAGGGATTGGGACGAGGAGGGTAGGAAGGAGGAGCATTGACCATCGAGGGGAGGGGAGCATGGGAGGGAGGGGGATGGTCCACAAGAGCACAGGGGATGGGTAGAGATGAGGAGTTTATAAGAGGGTAATGCGAAGGAGAGGTAGTAGGGGAAAAGGACGAAGAATTTTTGGTGGGAATTCAATGCAGAGGAATTTGTACATATGTGTAAGTGAGGAGAAATAGCGACTCTAGTGGGTCGAGAGATCAACTATCCAGCTAGAGGCCTTCAACCTCTCTTGGGCTCTCTCTTTAAGCTGGAAGGCAAGGAGATTGTGGAGAGATCAGAGTGTCAAATGGATTTTGCGAGTCTCTGCATCCTCCATAGCCACAAAATCTATTTTAATGGAGGTTGGTATGCTTTAATAAAACATCATAGCAATGGTGGCACCATTGAAGGTGGTGGGGAGATGCCCATGACCTCGACCTTTTCCTCTAAAATTGTGTCGCCCTCCCCCCCCTGTCACGATTCATTTTCTGATGGTAGTAGAGCTTGATCGCAACACCAGAGCCAAAGGGAGTATTGGAGGGAATGATATGGTGATAATGAATCCTAGATAAGGGAATGTCCATGGCATTAGTCAACTTATTGTAGGGGTGTGGGTTCATAGGAGCCTGGTACAGGGACAACAGGAGCCAACGAGGTGGAGTAAAGTACATGACTACCACTTGGTGAGGGATGGAAGTCAATTGGAGGTTGTTGATGAGAGGACTTAGGAATTGTGCGAGTGGTATCGCGATTACTCGGATCCAGGGGATATATAGGAGTTTTTGTAATCAAAGTGATTATAGCAATGGAGTGTGTAAGAATATACTATAATCTCTAAAATTAATTGTGGAATATAGATTAGATCAATAATATATAGAGTGTGTTGATTTCAGTAATTAGGTGAAACAATCATAAATATAAAAACATCTAATTATATAATATTGAGAAACTGAATTAGTGAACATTGAATTTTTAAATTTATAATTCATTATCACTACAAATAGCATTAAAAATAATTTGGAAAGGTTAAATCATTATTTGGAAACATTGTGACTTAATTTGTCTATGGATTTTTACATGTAGGTTTGGCTATGAAAATAATCTCAGCTTTCTACATAATTGTTTAGAAGCGAGTGATACATATACAACATATATAATTTTAAATCTTAAATTCATTAAGGTGGCCCCAAAGAGTAGACCTTGTAGCCACATAATGATATATGTTCATTAATCTGTCAATCATTGCATTAATTTGGGTTGTTACAATGTCCACTAACTTAGTTAAATTTGATCATAAGCATAAAAAAAAAATTGATAATTATGATTATCCAATTAGTAAAGTTCAATAAACTTATATTTTTTATATGTGATAATGGTGGATTAATTATATTTCACTGATATAGAGTAACGAGCAGTTGTTGAAGTGGCTTGTCATCTTAGATTTTGTTTTATTTATTACATTCCTATCAAGTGGATTAGTCACTAGCGCTATACCCTTGGTGCACTGAAAATTAAGTCATGTGAGGTATAAAGCACAATGAGAAAATAATATTGTCATATGAAATTATAGTAGAAAGATTTTATGCTAAAACTTAATATGGTGAACAATGAAAGAAACTTAGCATGGACCAAAGGTCGGCTTGTGCACACATAAATTCTTCTACTAAGTTGGAATGTTCTTCCTTATGGGAGAAAGAAGTGAATGCATTTGTTATGTAAAAAATATTTATGAAGAAAAACAATGGATGACTTTACCTAATTTATGATACAATTTATTTCACACAAGATGAAGTGATAAAAAATTTTATTGTAAAAAAATAACTAACTTCAAAATTTTTGAAGAATTTGGTAACCTTATTATGGTATACATGTTATAGTGTTGTCACTATGACAACACATTCAACTTAAGTTATATCTCATTAGAATAATAGGTGAAAAATATACAATGCTTTACATAGTAATTGGAGGCTTATGAGGCTATAATAATTAAACATTGCATACTAAAGGTGTCCTATGATATAATGGGAAAACAAGATTAAAGGGATTTGTTTTTCAACTAATTTGTGGTGGTGTATTAATTGTATCCCAATTTCCTATGCTTACAATGAGGGTTCTTGAAACTTTAGCTGTCGATATGGAGTCAAACCCTTTTCCAATTGTAAAGTTTTATGTGGGACTTATTACTTGTGACGAGACCATATACAACTCACCTAGATTACATTAGTTGTAGGACATGACCAACACACTCATGTTAAATACTATTGATTTTATCAATGGAGTGTGGTGCAATACCAAGTTCTTTTTTAAAGTGATGTATTTCTTCCTACAATTATAAGGCATTATATAGATAATTTCTTTCAACATTACAAGTTGATATCTAAACTTAAATTCAAATTAATATGGTATGTTAAGTTATGCTAGACTCATTTATGATCATTTCATATAAAAAATACTTTCAAAATGGATAGAAAATGTATAAAAATCCAATTCATTCACAATAAATGTAAGTTGATTGAAATTGATATAAATAAAAGTAAACAAATTGTTTTCTTATACTTTATATTAAATCAATTTTCTTCCAAAAATATAAAAAAGAATTATTTAAAATCCCTAATAAACCATTAATGTAATTTCATTATAATTATACTACTATATTCGTGACACTATAAAATTAAATATATCCAAGTATATACAATCACAGCTCTAAAGTATGCTCAATACAAATATTTACCTATAAAATTAAATATATACAAATATATACAATCACAGCTCTAAAGTATGACCAATACAAATATTTACCTCGAAACTTGTAATATTGTACCTCCATGTAGGTTTGTCATATTGTAGGTCTGTGACAATCATTCGTTTCTCTTACGTCCATATTGTGATAATCATTCCTTTTTAGAACTGTCAAATTTCCTCGGGTGGTATGCACAGGTCAATACATACAAATCCTAGCTCAATGTTCCTTCGAAGAGAGATGAGGAAATTGGCACAAATATTGTATTGGTTTCAGAATGGCACTACTATCAACAAAGTTCACCATAGACAATAAAGTAGGCCCTATTGGTTGGTCGTTAGGCTTAGTGAACTTGGTTTTTAGCTTTTGTCATGCCTGTACCGATAATCATCACACTTGACATCTTACTTGTTCAATGGCCAGTTTATCTAGTTCAGCCTGCACCATGTCGCTCTCGATGACAGTGGAAGCCGCGGTACCGTTCTGCACTCATGGGGATTGCCCACTTTACTTGAATTAGTTATCTGGCACCTTAATGAAGTGGTCCAAATGTCATGTGTGGGCGATAGATATCAATGTGGGGCTACTTTGGCTAAGAATTTGTTGCGACGTCGTATAACGAAGACTCTTACTGCAAAGGGCGATATCAGTGTGGGGCTACTTTGGCTAAGCATTTGTTGCCACCTCATATATCGAAGACTTTTACTGCAAACGAGATAGTGGAAAAGCAGATGGTAACAGGTACCATAATTCCCGGTTGTGAATTTTCTTCATCTACCATTGATGGAGAATCACAGAATCACGTATCCAATCGCATCGCTATCAATCTAGTCAGCTTTGGCACAGAAATATATTTTCAGAGTGCTTGTCAGCATTTAATTAGGTAAATATTAAACAGCATGTACCAAGTTAATAATTAACTTATTGTAGATTTAGATAAGAATAAAAAAAAATTAATAAACAAATAAAAAACAAATTAATGAACCAGTTCATAATGCTTAATGTTTACCATCAAATAAATGTTATACAAACATTTCTTATATACTAGATTTTTTATTACTCCAAATGTTATACTTGAATGGACCGTTCGAGAGCAGTAGATCTTGGGCAGCCAGTCTCTCTGCTCAGGTTATGGTAGTACTTAGCGGTGTATTGATGTCAGAAGTCACATCACAGTTTTTCGGTGTTATCTTCGCGTGATCTTGGGTTGGGACGTTTTGACAATGAATTCAATCTCATTTCACCCAGAGAAAGCCGAGGGGACAGGAATATCTGTCTACATTTTATATTAAAGATCAAGAACTTGAGTGGAGAAACCTATAATTGTTTGTAGAACTATCTCCATCTAAAGCATTTTAACCGTTGGAAACCTCAAATCTCTCTCACGTATAGTTTTACTGTTTTTCCTTCTGCGATTTCTATAAGCTTTCTTTTGCTTCCATTTCGATATATCTCCTAATCTTTTGTCCCTTTATGTGAGGAAAACTGTAAGCAACTGTTGTCACATGAATCTCATCACCGGTATCTAAAGGACGTGGTTATTAGTCCATGCCTTAAGCTAACTTGAGCTAACTGGTACCATTGTCGAAATTTTTCAGTTTTATAGTCCTTCTACATGCGAACCAAAAATTTAAAATTTTATCCTCGTAATAAAATAGTTTTTCATTATTTTTTGTAAACTACGTTATACCACATTTTTTCTATAAACTAGGTGATACTTCTTAGGAAATAGATGCTTTAAATTTAGCCACCTTGTTTAGTTTATTTTAATGTCAAGCTATGGAGCAATTGTCCTATACTACATCCAACTGCAAATAAAACAGTTTAAAATTTAATCTTCATGATAAGTGTTTTTATTTTTTCTATGAGACTTCTACCTAAAATGTTTTAAATTATTTTGATTTTTTTTAGTTTATTTTGACCTAAATGTGTAAATATGTCAAGGTTCTCAAAAAATAATAAATAATTCTCACTAATATTAACCAAAACATTAACTTAAATATTAAATTACATATAACTTGAATCTTTAGACTATATAGATTTTTAATATTATTAATAGAATAAGATTAAATACTAAAATAATATATATTGTTAATATTATTAATAGAATAAGATTAATTACTAAAATATAACTATGTATTATTTATATAACTTGAATGTATAATAATTTATCTCATCTATTTAATATTTATTTTATTATATAAGTGAATTTGAATGGATCATAAATATACCTTTAATAAAGAAATTTAGCACATTAAAATTTCAAATTAGGTAAAATTTGAAAATATTAGTTTGATGTGGTTTTATTATAAATTTTGTTGTCATGACATGAAAAAACATCATCAAATCTAATATTGGTATTAAAATATTAATATTAATATTAAAGATAATATATATATATATATATATATATATATATATACATATGGAGAGAAAAACAAAGACATAGAGTGATAGAGGTGGAGAGATAGAGGTAGTGACAAGGGAGAGGCAGAGATAAAATGAAGGAGAGGAGAGGAGAAATGAACAGAGAGAGAAAGAGAGGAGGGAGAGAAGGGTAAGAGAGAGAGAGAGGGAGACACAAAGATGAAGGGGGGAGGGAGGGAGAGAGAGAGGATGAGATAGGGAGGGATATAGTGACAAGATTGGGGAGAAGTGAAAGAGTGCGGAAAAGAGAGAGATGGGGGGAGAGAGAGGGAGGCGAGAGAGAAAGGGAGAGATGGAAAGGACCAAAGAGAAGACTTGAGAGAGAGAAGGAGGGAGAGGGAGAGGGAGAGGAAGAGGGATATGAAGAGGATATATATATATATATATATATATATATATATATATATATATATATATATATATATATATGGTTAAAGAGTGTGTATGTTTTAGGGGTGATATATAGAGACAAATGTGAGGTAGTGGGAGATAGAGATCTTGATGGGAGGTTAAGAGAGTGAAACATGGAGAGAGGGAGGGAGAGATAGATGGAGATATTGATATAGATGGAAGGGATATAGAGGGAAGAATATTTCTTGCACTATATGCATTGATTTTAGTGTAGATGATGATTTCTAATCCTATTCGATTTATTGCACTAGATGCATTGATTTGAGTGTAGATGTAATTATCTTTGTTTTCTTGCACTAGACGGATTGATTTTACTGTAGATGTTGATTTCCAATCTCATTTGATTGTTTTCATGAGATGCATTGATTTTAGTGTAGATATTATTTTCTAACCCTATTTGATTTCTTGAATTAGTTGCATTACATGTTGTTAATATTGAGGCTATAGGTTATTAAAAAAATGTTTTTCAAGATATATTTAGTAATACCTAGAAGGGACACTATTAAGAATTAATTAGTTGTAGAGAGTTGTGATACCTAGAATTAAAATGAAATGCATGTGCATAATCAATCCTTCTACAATGTACAAATTAGTAGTGACAATATCTGTCTCCCTTCTTCATCACCATCTAATTACTAATACACAATTACATATATTCAAAATATATCCAAAATTACATATATTTAAAATATATTCAAAATTACTAATAGATAATTGATTACAAAAATGTATTCAAAATATTTATACAAGGAAAATATATATATTTATTAACATTAAAAACAAATCAAAATATTGTTGAAGGAGATGTGATAATTATTTGGAGAAACAAATAATGTAAAGATTTTATAAATCTAGACACTCATTAAAAAAAACTCAAAAATACATTATTTATTGACTTTGTGAAATAGACTATAGATAGAAAAAGCGATCAAAATATTCTTGAATGAAATAAATTATTTTAAACATTAGTAAAGAAAAAAATTATTTCAATAGTAATATTAACACTAATTAGTTGTGAGAAATAATTAGTTTTCAGAAGTTGTGATGCCTAAAATTAAATAAAATAGATGTGCAATATCAATCCTCTAGCAAACTATTGACAAGATTTTCACCCTTATTTATCACAAACTAATTACTAATAGCCAATTACATATACACATAAAAATATAACAAAGAAATTGTAACATTCACGACAATTACCATCCAAATCCAAATCCACATAAACACACAAACCACTCAAAACATACAAACATAGTCGTACAAACCATTTAAGGAAAGCAACACAAACTAAATTAAACAAGGGAATGTAATGGTCATGCCAAGAAAAGAAAACATAACGTGAATTTTGAAGTTAATCTCAAATCTATACATAATAATGATCACCTAAAATTATGACATTGTTTCCCTCAACTGGAACTAGCTTAGATGCATCTAACAAAGGACCTATCATATGCTGAGAGGGACAAAATCCCTCAAGATGCAAACCTTTCCTCAAGTTCTACACTCCAAAAAGAAGGTTTTCACCTTGAGGGATTTGATCCCTCTCCACGCATGATAGATCCTATGATATGATGGATCTATGATAGATGATAGAATGGAGGCTAAGGAGCATCCATTCAAGTTCTATGTGGGGGAATGTGTTGAGATTTGGGGTATGCTTAAATTTTGTTTGTGTATGTGGGTTGAAGGATTCTGGAAGTGTCAAATTTCAAAAGTATTTTTTTTTTAATTATCTTATTTAAGAAAATAGTAATTAAGGTGTTTTGATTCATTTTCATTTATGTAATATAAATTTATTTAAGAAAATAATAAATACATAGAAGATTAATTTTTTAATTTCAAGGTATGAGGCATGTATAAGAATTTTATATAGGGAATTTTCTTGAGATATAGATATGCATAAAGGAGGGAAATTGCTTGAGATAAGGATATGTATAAAATAGGAAATTTTCCTAAGATATGTATATGTATAAATATTATGTGTGGAATATGTACGAAAAATTTATGTTATTAGGATATATTCATCTTAACTCATAGATATATCTATAGTCGAGATGGATTAAATGAATTTTCTTTATTAATATATTTTTTCTTTAAATGTTACATGCAATCTGAACTAGAATAAATTACATATCTTGTTGTATCAATGATTTTATTTTTAGATGATATTTGTGAATTCCATATTAAGAATTACATATTTCTTTGATTCTAAAAAGTAAATTAAAGTTTATTTAATTTCAATTACTATATCTTAATATAGATTTAGATGTCAACTTAAGGTGGAAATTGAAGTGTTTTATTTATGAAAGACATTTAATTGTTTTGTTACTAGTATTTTTTAATTTGGTTATGTGCCTTTTGATGCGATAATATAATTTTGTTTTAAATGTTACATGTCAACTGAACATAGAATGAATTACATATCATATAATAATATCAATAATATTGTTTTTACATTCCATTTTCCAACTCCATTTAAGTAGTGAAGGAATGACATATATCCCTCATCTGAAAAAGTAGATTATTATTATTATTTATTACTTTCAATTACTTACCGTCGAGTTTATTAACATGATTCTCACACGTAAGGTTTTATTTCATGTCGTTTTCTCGAATTCTGGCATTTTGATAACTTAGATCTTACAGTTGTAGTCGTATCTTTGTATTAACTCGAACCGTATGGAACTACTCCCAACAGTCCTTCGCCTTAAATTACATCGATTCTTCCATCTTGAATCATACAATTCAAGTAGGTCAAAACATGTGTAGGGTTTGATCTTATTAGGGTTTTGGAATTCATTTGATATTTAATGTTAAATATTAGTGGTTGATGTTTCAATTGCCTATCTTTTTACATCGTAACTTGTTTGCTTCTGGCTGAGTTCTCCTCGTCTCATACCTGAACTACGATGAGGATTTTTATTTGTTGGCTCATTGACCGATCCCTTCGGATATGAAGCTCTTATATTCAGTAAGATTTTGATTATTAGTTTAGTTCTAAATATTTACACATTGTTCCACTTATACTTTGCATTATATTTGTTCATCTCTGAGATACTTCTGAAATATAGCTCTGTTAATGAAATACGATTTTGTTTTTGATTTTTTTCTTCCGGTTGCATTTGTAACCCTCCTATGTATTTCATATGGCCTTAATGGAAAAATGCAGAGCTTCTTTGGACCACGATGATGGCTATTATTGTTCAGAGAAACCCCAGGTTAGCTTTCCTTAATTCGTTTCGGAACTATATGTATTTTTTTCATATTTTATGGGAGCTTTAAAACCCCAAATTATATTTTATTTTCTTCTATGGATTCACCCATTTCATTGTGTATAAGGTTTTTCATTTCGGTTTCTCGATTCTAAAATGAAATCGATTCTGGCTCTGTATTGAAGTCGAGCTCTGACAATATATAGCTTTGGGTTTGTCACAGGTAATTAGTAATGTCAATCTGGGTTTATTAAATTGAAATAATTTTCATTTTATTTTATACGTACTAATTCAATGTTTATCTGCTATGTGATGCAGGTAATGTTTTCATTTATCATCTGTCCTTCGTTGTCAAAATGATACTTTGGATTTTCAGACTATTTCTCTTCTTAATACTTGACTCGTTTCCCTCTACGCAGGTCGATTTACAAGCTCTTCATTGAGTATTTCTAGTCTGTTACAACGGAGCTATGAATATACCATTGTTATTGTATTTTAGTACGTTTATTGCCTTCTTAGCCTCTTGGCTATTCTACGGCAATTTTAGATAGATTCCTTTTTAAAGTTCCCAGTACCATACAATACCTCTGGACTATAAATTTTTATTATTAATATAGCTGGTATATGGATTTCAGATTCTCAATATCAGTACTATTTTATCTGGTTTAAAATTAAATTTTATATAATTTTCCATAGTGCCCTCTTATGATATTATTATCATATGGTTTACACTGATATACATTTACATATAATTTCTCTTCCTATAGAGTTCTGTATAAATGAATGTATCGATTCTTAGCTTGTTTTATTTTTCATTTCAATTTATAATGCTTACAATTTCGGTGAATGAAAATTGCTATGATTATATATATATATATATATATATATATATATATATATATATATATATATATATATATATATATATATATATATATATATATATATATATATATATTCTTTCATTTCTTTATACAGATTCTACTTAAGGTTTAATTTTCAACTGAAATAATTCACCTTGTTTTGTAAAGTGATCCCGTAGAATAATGACTTCAATGATGTTTTAGGGTATTTTGTCATATCTTACTATAATTATCATAAAATAACTTCTGTTGATTTAGAAGTAATATGGTGAATAAATTCATTAAAAATAATGGTTCTACCCTTTTATTTCCTGATTACCCTTATACTTAATAAAATAAACAGTAAGGTTCCATATCCCTTAGCATCTTTAATTGGCAGTATTCAGATATAATAGCATTTCTATGTTCTATCTTAGAATAATTTTTCTCATGTGTTTATCTCTTCAGCATAAATAGCCATGATTTCTTTACAAGCGTTACTTTAGGGAATACTTTTATTCTAATAGAAATTAGATTTCAGATTTCATTAGTTTCTGAAATAAAATCTAATTATTGACTTTACTCGTGATTTTATATAATGCACTAGCCAGCAGTATAGTAATTCTACTTTTGCTATTTATTTTTCTTCTGCAATATAATTAAGTATTTACTTCATTTCAGAATAGTTGTAATGATATTTGACACTTTCATATTCTATCATTTAAATTGAATTAGCTAGCTCTAGGTATAGATTTTCTTATAGCTAACCTAATAGAGTTTCAGCACAATGTGTATTTTATACTACAGAAGTATATTAAAACTATTATCTTAGAAGAACCTCTAGGACTATTTAAATATCTCTAGATTTAAACCAGAGTATGGTTTAGAGATTCTGGCTAATAATATTTCCTAGAATTTATTCCTGCTATGTTGTAGCCCCTACAACACCCTCCAAAAAAGATCACCATTTCAAATTTTTGGAGCCCCCTAAAAATAAAGACAAATTGCTAAGTCGCCAAGTCGCCAAGTCGCAAAGTTAAACAGTTGATGAAAACCGCGACCTAGCGACCTTGCGACCCAGCGACCTCAGGTCGCCAGGTCGCCAGGTCGCAAATCCCCAAAATTAATGGAAAATGCGACCCAGCGATCCAGCGACCCCAGGTCACCAAGTCGCCAGGTCGCAAGGTCGCAATTTTACAATTTTCATGAAAAGCGCGACCCAGCGACCTTGCGACCCAGCGACCCCAGGTCACAAGGTCGCAAGGTCGCAAAACTTCGAAACTAATCAACGTGCGACCCAGCGACCTGCATTTATTGCTCGCACGTGCGACTTTCTATAAAAGGGAGGTCGTAGGTCGCATTTTACACATTCAGCGATTTGTAAGAAAACGCCTCTGACAGCTCAACTGGCGCGTTTTTCCCTGGTAAGTTGCCATTTCTTCCTGCTGTTTCCGTTTTGATGATTTTCTTACCAAACCCATCTCCCCTTAGGCCTTTAAATTGTCTTTTGACTGAGCTTTTATGTTTCTGAGGGTTTTATGAATCTGTTTTCTACATAATTTTCCAAACCTCACTGTTTTTCTGATTCACACCTTCATGGAACCATCCCTTGCTATTAAAATACTGCCACAGCTCCACCTGGACCTAGCCAACTTGTAAATCCTCAAGAGGAGGGAGAAAAGGAGGTTCAAGGCTGCGCGCGCGTAAACCCCCCGGGCAAGCCATATTGCGACCTGTGACCCAGCGACCTAGTCGCGAGGTAGCAAAGTCGCAGTTTCTCCAGTTTCTGGGATTTGCGACCCTGTGACCCAGCGACCTAGTCGCGAGGTCGCAAGGTCGCATCTTTCCAATTTTTTAGAGATCTGCGACCTAGCGACTCAGCGACCTAGTCGCGAGGTCGCAAGGTCACGCCCGGACTCTGTTCTTGCAATCCGCGACCCAGCGACCCAGTAGCCCAGTTTTGCATTGGCGCAGCTAAATTTCATCACTAAATTGTAACTGGTTTTTATCACCATGTCGTTCTTATCGTGGGATTCCTTTATGAATTTGACAGGTGAAATTCAAGAAGACATAGAGTGCATACATGTGTTATCAGATTCTAGTGACATGGCGCCCCCGCTATCTCGGAGGAAGGACAAGAAAATAGTGGAAGAGATTGATGAGCTGGAGGTGGTGTCCCCACCCCCAATATACAGAGATACACTATGTACTTTTACAAAAGACGACAACATGATATGGTACCAAGTTTATCATGAGTTCGCCATACCAGAGGAGGAATTTCCAGAAGATCTCCCAGACCGAGAAGTATACTTGGCGGTAAAGAGGTCTAAACTACATCTGGAAGGGGCGCATCCAACCATATTCCCATGTCCGGAAGTCATAGATTGGATCATACAAAAGACGGACCCCAAGAATTTTGTCATCAGGGACAACCAAGGCAGAGCTTTCGCTACACTGGTAGGCGTGGATGCGCACGTTTATTACTCACTACCTCGCCCAGATGAGCATTTCTCTCCAGAATGGGCTGTTGCTCACGCCGTTCCAATAGTTGATACTATTAGACAATGGTGGGAGGAGCCCGAGAAGTTCAAGGTCAAGAAAGATCAAGAGTACCCAGTGGCGAGCCTGAGGAAGGTTTACAAATTGGTTGCCGCCATGCTCTGCAGACTTTACGGGCGCCCAGATTGCTCCACCTTTAGCGGCAGTTGGGCTACTGTCATGGAGTATGTGACAACATATGGCACCCGTTTCAACTGGGCTGGCATACTGATGCATTCGATGCAGACCAACTTGAACACGACATTGGCCCCAGATGAAGGAATGCCTGCCGAATTTTACATGGCCTCTTACCTACTAGATGCTGTCTGCGCCAGAGTACAGTTTGAGGGATGGGCGCACAACTGGGATTCCGAGCAGTCGCGCGCAATTCATCTACAACTCAAGGTATTTTGGGAGTCCAAATACAAACAGGATATAGATCAGATTTCCCAAGTATTCATCCCCTCTCTGTACAGACATTTATTTGGCCAAGACGCCCCCTGCATGTCTTGGCGGGCCAAGGAGACTCTAGTCAAAGTGGCACACTGGTTCCCTTTCCCTGGATACACCTTCATCCGAGTCTTTGGAACTTACAAGGCGCCACATGCTATGCCTCGCTTTGTGACAGAAAAAATGCTTATCCGGGAGGTATGTTTTCAAATGTCACATGGATTCTCCAGCATCCTGTCTAAAGGCAAAAAGAAGCCGTGGCCCACGCTACCCCTCACCATTGGTGCATTCACAGTTAAAGACTTCAGGGAAGTAGCAGTAGAAGCAGAAGCAATGAGAAGTTATCATCTCGGGGCACTTGAACACCGAACCTATGACCCAGAGAAAACAGTTCCTGGACACTGCTTGAGAGCTAAATTCAAGTGGACTTATCAGCATCTTGAGCGCCCGGCGGAAGATGAGAGAAGAAACTGGTATAATGCTGAAATACAAAGTGCCCCGGGAGCAGACGTGGTCCAAGAAGACCCAGATGATCAGAGCTTAGAAGACAGGAGTTTTCAGTTAGGAGGTTCCTCTTCCTCTTTACCCAAGAAATCTCGAACCAACATAGGGCTTATTCCATCAATCAAACAAAAGGAAGCAGAGGCAAAAGCCCAGCAAGAAAGGGAGAAGAAGCTAAAAGAGGATGAGGAAGCACGCCAAAAGAGTGCAACAGCAACACAAAAGAAGAAGCAGGCCAAAGAGGCCAGGAAAGAAAAAGAGGGCAAGGAGGCACAGGCCGCAGCAGAACGGGCACTCAAGGCAGAGCTGGAAAAAGCAGAGGCTGAACGCCAAAAGAAAGCCGAACAGGCTGCTGCAGCTGAGCAGAAGAAGAATGCCAAAATAGAAGCAGCAGCAGAAGCTGAACGCCGACGGAAGGAAGAAGAAGAGAAGAACACAGAGGAAAGGGAGGATGACATGCTAGACGACCTTGAGGTGACTCCCCTCGATATACCTCTTGGCCATACCAAACTCCCTGACGTTAGATCGCCCCGGGGATAGGAAGAAGATGTGTTTGACCTGACCAGACTCACATTCGATCAGTTTTCGTTCAAAATCCGGCAAGAGAAGAGGAGGTCATTGGCACAAAGTCCCTCTGCCGCATCCACAGTAGCAACAGGCAAAGACATAGTCCTTGATACCAGGACTAATCCTGTAATGATAGCATCAACGGGTACTGCTTTCACCGCGGCTACGGAAGAGAATGTAACCCGAATGAGTAGAGAAATAGTATCTCTACAAAATAGACTGCACGCAGCTGAGCAACGCGAGAAGAGAGCAGAGCAAGAGAAAGCAGAATTGCAAGCAGAAGTCCAGCAACTTCGAAACCAGGCTCCACCAGTAAATGAAGTCTCGCTGGCCATCTTCAAGGAGTGTGAGGTGTTGGAAGTGACCATGAGGCAGGTATATGGTGAAATGTTCACCATCAAACAAACAGTCGCTCCACTGGCAAGAGCACGAGCGGAAACCAGGCAAAGACACGATCAGCTCAGGGAGGCTTCACAGGCCTTAGACAGGATGATGGGCTGGACAATACAGTACCCTCAGGCACCTGAAAATTTGCCTAAGAGGGACTGGATTCACACGCAGGATGCAAAGGTTCAGCTCCGCATGGCGATACAATCTAAAGACAAACTGTCTAAGGACCTGGACAAAGTAATGTCCTCGTACAACCACCTGATCAGTGGTATCGACTCAATGCATACGTTGCACCACATTCCATCGCTTGGGGCATTGGACGAAGAGAAAACCTGGGAACAAGTGGACCAGGACATCCAATCATTTTTGCAACCTATCAAGCAAGCCGCTGCTGATCCAGAGCCCTCAGCATCTCAAGAGCATCTGAGTCAATTTATTGCCACTCCAGCGCGGATTTATACCAAGCTTGCATCGCTTTCAAATCAGATCGCACAGAAAAGGGAAACCTTAGTACCAAATGCTTTGGAATGTGTGCATCGATTGAAGGAGGAGGTACCTCTGGTTTCCCCCATAGCGGCAGAGTACCGGACATGGCAGGATTTCCTCAAGGAGCAACAGGTTGACGTCCCTGACCTTAACATTTCACGTCCATCTCCACAGCCCGGTAGCAGCAAGTCATGAGCAGCAAGTAGAGCTAGGTCGCAAGTCGCACCAACAGGGCAGGTCGCAGGTCGCATCACCTACCAGGTCGCAAGTCGCGCATACCATTCAAGTCGCAGAAAGAATGGGTCGCAAGGTAACCCAATGGTCAAGAAGGTGAACAGTCAAGGAAACCCAACCGGCAGTTTTGGCATTATAAATATTCCTACGGGATCTTGTATAAGGGCTTTTCTTTTTGGAAGACTCAAGAGCTACATGGTATTGTATTGAAAAGACCATATTCTTAGACATATGAATACGAATACTTGCTAAATCCTCTTTGTCGGATGATGTATTTTGCTGTGACCGTACTATGTGTATTTCCTGAACAGTTTCAGAACATCCTATGATAAATGAAACTGCCCTTTTGATAATATCATTCATGCATCATGTTTATCTATGATTGTGTTGATGATGTTCAGTTGTATCGCTTTCTAAATGAATGTTAATACCTTTGTCTATTAGCATTTCGTTTTATCTTTCAGAAGTAAGTTTTGTCGCTTTCTAAATGAATGTTAATACCTTTGTCTATTAGCATTTCATTTTATCTTTCAGAAGTAAGGAGGATCTTACCATTAAGAACTATTTCTTCTGTGGTAAGATAACTTGCGAGCATGACCCCAAAGACGTGCCATTAACTGCATCTCTTCGGGCGTATGTGTTTTATTCGTTCTCTTGCTACGCATAGTATTGTAGACATGTTCCATGCATCAATCATGTATTTCGTATCCTATGAATAAGTGTGTGTCCGCAGGTTTGATCAGGTTCTTTCGAGACCAGAAGGGAAGGCGTCCTAGGCAGTAACCGGACCCACACCCCAGATGGGATCCCTACTCCAAATGGTTTAAGGTCTAATTGGGAATTTTCACCGGGGAGATCCCCTACTGTTGGCCGGACAAATTTTCCCGTCAACATGCTACTATACAGAAATTTAGAAGATTAATTTCTTCTATCTAACTCTATTAAATGCAGGAATTTATTATCTACCACTTCTCAGTTTAATTTCTCAAATCCAATATAACATATTATCAACTCATAACAAAATTTATAATAAAATATCATAGGTGAGTGCATACCACATTTTTTCTATGACCAATCCTCCCAATCGTAGAATTCCTTTTCCAATTCTACGTCCAAAATTTTAGGATGCTTTTATTCCTGTTTGCCTAGGCTTCCCTTATTTAGGGACTTTAAATCTGCTTTCTGCTTTTCCAAATTTTTACCTCTTCCCAACTACTTTTCTCATCATTGGGGAATTTATATTTTTCCTCAAAAATCTAAATTAGAAATAATTCCTTTCAAGGCTTTTTGAAAGGTTTTGGGGAAAGTCTTAACCTTTTTCCATAACCTCATGGATCAGGCCTGGGATCTCCAAATCTCATCTGGTCATAGTGCACACATAAATATTCCTTTTTATTTTTCATTAATAACTATTTAAATAAATCCACATGATAATTCTCCATGGGGGTCCACTCCCCTTTGGATTTATGTTCAAGTGTTTAACTTGAAAAGCATAGAAACTAGGGGTGTTACGCATTCCCCCTATGAAAACAAACACCTTCCTTGGTGTTAACAATGAACTACTATAATTCATTATGAACATAAAGATAGATACTTTTCCATCATCTCATCTTCCCACGGAGCTTCTTCAGCAGTAAAGTACTTCCATTGCACTTTTACTCTGGCTACTGTTCGATTTCATAGTTCAATTTCTTCCTGCTCCAAGATTTGAAACAGCTCTGGAAGGAATTCCCCTTCTAGTTCCACCTGAATCACATTCCAACCAATAATGTGAGGAGTATCATGTACATATTTTTTTTTTCAATAAAGAGACATGAAACACATCATGAACTTTAATATGTAGGGGTATGGCCAGTTTATAAACCATTGGTCCCATCCTTTCTAGGACTTCAAAGAGTCCACAGTATCATGGAACCGTTTTTGTACAACTACCAGTATGCAAAGTGTTCTTCTTGGTTTTAGTACACCTACCAATAGACCTGATCACCCAACTCTTTTCTTATCGGCATATCTTTTCTATCTATCATGAGCTATTTTAATGTTTTTTTGAATCTGTTTTACAGCTCTTTCGATTTCCCGCAAAGCATCTGACACTATGATTTACTTGTTTTCATGTTGATTCCAGCTTAAAGGAGTATGACATTTTCTTCCATAGAGTGTCTCAAACAAACTCATATCTATAGATGCAGGATAACTGTTATTATAGGAAATTTTAGCTAAATGCAATTAGTCTTCCCACCTAATTTGCATATCCATTAATAGCATATCTTTCAGAATTTGATTTTCCCTTCTACTTCATTGCAAGAAGGCTATCTGGACGAACCCTTTATTCCACTTTCTCTCTGTCCACAATTCATAACAATTTATGTAATATAATATACATATATTGATAATCACAACTAAATTCTGAACTTTAATAATTTCAATAAATTCAGTGGTTAGCCCAAACCGTTCAGGTTGATAGTAGTTTTAGTGCCCTTTTTGCACAACTGCTTGTCATTCCTTGTCTTTCGGTGAGATTCCCTTCCCAAGAAAACTTAGTCTAGTTCGGCTTTTCTTGATTTTCCAAGTGATTTATCTGCACTTATTTTCACCATTTTCTCCTTGTTTTCGGAGTGTACAATTTCCTGTTACACACTTGGCTTAACAAACTTACAACTTTTCATTAGTATTTATAAATTAAAGAAAACAAACTGTATCATATGGAGGGTTATACTTACCCTTTCTCAGCTCGTAGTTGTACTACTAGTACTTTCTCATTGTTTTCTTTTGTTAGCCAATCAATTTAGTTTCTAATAACTAGGCTCATTAGTAAGGTTTATGATTAAATTCCCTTTTTCAAGCATCTTACTATTTCTTTTCTAAATTATTCCTAGTATATTAGATATTTGTCTAATACTTAGAAATTTGTAGAGGAAATTTAATACCTTATTACTTGAGCACTACTCAAATTTTTGAGATATTCCTCCTCTACCACCATCCCAACACTTTATTTCTCTAAGAAATTTCTACTTCCATTCCTTTGTTTCCATTCCTTTATAGCAGAAGGCTAACTCATATTCAATCGTTACCTTTACTTTACCGGTACTAAGATTGGTATATGAGTAAGTACGAAACAAGTTTGTCTTGCTTCTCACTGGTGAAAATTAACCCCTTCTCATCAGTCATCATTCGTAGCTCTATAATGCGGTACTGTTTCTATACATTTTTTTTTTCATTAGTAAAATTTAAATTTCATACAACAGCATACAATTTTTGGGTGGTTACATAGTTTGTCCAGTGTTTTAACCTTGCTCTGATTCTATATATGCTAGCTTGTCATTATGGCTTTCAAGCTATACCATTCCTCGTCGCATTCTAAGCAACATAGCTTTCCATGGAGCATTTGGATCTGGCGTGTTTTCTCCTCCACCCAAATCCACATACCGCTTGTCCTCTTCAATCATGGTTCGTAGCTATATCCTTTAGAACTGTTAAATATACAGTAAACCAACATTGGTAAAATTTAAAATTCATAACAGCAGCATAAAATTTTCTGTGTGAGCACTTAAGTTGCCCAGTGTTTCAACTATTGCTCTGATACCATTTGTAACATACCTCAAATTTTTTATTTTTTTTATTTTTTTATTTTTTTCATTTCATTGCTTTCCGATGATAAAACTTTGATATTCTATATATATATATATTGTTCTAATATTCTGGCTATTAACTCAACCTTTCAACATAGGCATTTTACCTACATAGGATTTATCTCATAGTTCAAAAAGGAAAACTTTAATATTATTATACATATTAAGTATAATAAGTTTCCAACTATTATTCCGTAAGAGATTTACCACACTCTATAATGGATCCCATCATACATTACCTATCCCAAATTCCAACCTTATTTACTCTCCTTATCTTACTTTAGGAAATGTAGAAATCGTTTATTTTTTACTTCATAATTTATATCTAAACGTAGATATATTATTCGATGGTTCCATTAGACCTAAGCATATATATGTATTGCCATTAATTCTATTCATACATAATTCATATAATAGTACCATGGTACTACATAAATCAACATTCGATTAATATATATTATCCACCACATGAGTTAACATTCAATTAAGGTATTGAGTAAATCGTAATTCACTTTTAATAATGTGAAGGAACTCGCTTATACCATTGAATTGTTTCACTATAAAATTTCTCTGGAATGAATGTTGATTTCGATCTTAGTGCATGTAATTGTCATTGTTTATTGAGCTGCATGTCAAGTCATGCACTGGCAATCCGGTCAGTTTGTACTCCAGAATTAACTACAGCATTTAAGTGTCCTTACCGTCGAGTTTATTAACATGCTTCTCACACATAAGGTTTTATTTCATGTTTTTTTCTCGAATTCTGGCATTTTGATAACTTAGATCTTACAGTTGTAGTCGTATCTTTGTATTAACTCAAACCATATGGAACTACTCCCAACAGTCCTTCACCTTAAATTACGTCGATTCTTCCATCTTGAATCATATCATTCAAGCAGGTCAAGAAATGTGTAGGGTTTGATCTTATTAGGGTTTTGGTATTCATTTGATATTTAATGTTAATTATCAGTGGTTGATATTTCAATTTCCTATATTTTTACATCGTAAATTGTCTGCTTCTGGCTGAGTTCTCCTTGTCTCATACCTAAACTACGATGAAAATTTTTCTTTGTTGGCTCATAGACTGATCCCTTCGGATATGAAGCTCTTATATTCAGTAAGATTTTGATTATTAATTTATATATGAATATTTACACATTGTTCCACTTATACTCTGCATTATATTCATTCATCTCTGAGATACCTCTGAAATGTAGCTCTGTTAATGAAATACAATTTTTATTTTTATTTTTTTCTTCCGGTTGCATTTGTAACCCTCCTATGTATTTCATACGACCTTAATGGAAAAATGCAGAGCTTATTTGGATCACAATGATGGCTATTATTATTCAGAGAGACCCCAGGTTAGCTTTCCTTAATTCGTTTGGGCACTATATGTATTGTTTTCATATTTGATGGGAGTTTAAAAACCCCAAATCGTATCTTATTTTCTTCTATGGATTTTCCCATTTCATTGTGTATCGGGTTTTTCATTTCTGTCTCTCAATTATAAAATTAAATCGAATATGGCTCTGTATTGAAGTCGAGCTTCGACAATATATAGCTTTGGGTTTGTCACAGGTAATTAGCAATTTCAATCTAGGTTTATTAAATTGAAATCATTTTCGTTTTATCTTATACATACTAATTCAATGTTTATCTGCTATGTGACACATGTAACATTTTCATTTATCATATGTCCTTTATTGTCAAAATGATACTCTAGCTTTTTGGACTATTTCTCTTCTCAATACTTGACTCGTTTCCCTCTACACAAGTCAGTTTACAAGCTCTTCATTGAGTATTTATAGTCTGTTACAGTGGAGCTATGAATATACCATTGTTATTTTATTTTAATAAGTTTATTGCCTTCTTAGCCTCTTGGCTATTCTGCGGCAATTTTAGATAGATTCTTTTTTAAAGTTCCCAGTACCATACAATACATCACGACTATAAATTTTTATTATTAATATAGCCGGTGTATGGATTTCATATTCTCAATATCAATACTATTTTATTTAGTTTAAAATTAAATTTTATATAATTTTCCAGAGTGCCCTCTTATGATATTATTATCATATGTTTTACATTGATATACATTTACATATAATTTCTCTTCCTATAGAGTTCTGTATAAATGAATGTATCAATTCTCAGGTTATTTTATTTTTCATTTCAATTTATAATGCTTACAATTTTGGTGAATGAAAATTGCTATCAGTTTATATATATATATATATATATATATATATATATATATACGTTCTGTCACTACATGATCTGGTCTCGAGGCTTGACCTCAGGCGAAACACCGTGCCCAGCCTGGCAGTGCTGGATCCTAGATTAATGACTTCAATGATGTTTGCATTTTTCAACTCCATTACATTTATCACGCTCAATTTCCTGATTTAGAAGTACATAAAGAACAACTCATTAAAACATTGTTCCATCTCTATTTCCATTTACCTTTGACATTTGAAAATGAAAATAAACAGTAAGGTTCCATATCCCTTTCTTGGCATCTTTAATTGGCAGTATTCAGATATAATAGCATTTCTCTGTTCTATCTTATAATAAATGTTCTCATGTGTTTATCTCTTCAGCATAAATAGCCATGATTTCTTTACAAACGTTACTTCAGGGAATACTTTTATTCTAATAGAAATTAGATTTCAGATTTCATTAGTTTCTGAAATAAAATCTAATTATTGACTTTACTCATGATTTTATATAATGCACTAGCCAGCAGTATATTAATTCTACTTCTGCTATTTATTTTTCTTCTACAATATAATTAAGTATTTACTTCATTTTAGAATAGTTGTAATGATATTTGACACATTCATTTTCTACCATTTAAATTGAATTAGCTAGCTCTAGGTATAGATTTTCTTATAGCTAACCTAATATAGTTTCAGCAGAATGTTTATTTTATACTACAGAATTATATTAAAATTATTATCTTAGAAGAACCTCTAGGATTATTTAAATATCTCCAGATTTAAACCAGACTATGGTTTAGGGATTCTGGCTGATAATATTTCCTAGAATTTATTCCTGCTACTATACACAAATTTAGAATATTAATTTCTTCTATCTAACTCTATTAAATGTAGGAATTTATTATCTACCACTTCTCAGTTTAATTTCTCAAATCCAATATAACATATTATCAACTCATAACAAAATTATAATAAAATATCATAGATGAGTGCATACCACAGTTTTTCTATGACCAATCCTCCCAACCACAGAATTCCTTTTTCTCCAGAATTCACCCTCGAGATGAGATCCTCCCCAAGAAAAGACCAACCTCAATCTATTCTGGAGTAGCTTATTTAAGCTATGCTCTCCCCAAAGCCTGTTTCCGATTTTGCATCCATAATTTTAGGATTCTTTTATTCCTGTTTGCCTAGGCTTCCCTTATTTAGGGACTGTAAAGCTGTTTTCTGCCTTTCCATCTTTTTACCTCTTCCCAAATACTTTCCTCATCATTGGGGAATTTAGATTTTTCCTCAAAAATCTAAATTAGAAAAAATTCCTTTCAAGGCTTTTTGAAAGGTTTTGGGGAAAGTCTTAACGTTTTTCCATAACCTCATGGATCAGGCTTGGGATCTCCAAATCTCATATGGTCATAGTGCACACATGAATATTCCTTTTTATTTTTCATTAATAACTATTTAAATAAATACACATGATAATTCTCCATTTGGGTCCGCTCCCCTTTGGATTCATGTTCAAGTGTGTAACTTGAAAAGCATAGAAACTAGGGGTGTTACACTAATATGGTTTATTTTGTGTCTTTCTATTAGGTTTTTGAACTGGAAGATGCTTTAGGTTTGTCTTTAGAGAAATTACATCTTCTTCAAAATAATTTTCATATGAACTGGTCTTTAGACGACTTAAACCCTATGCAAGACGACACACTGGCCATACCATCCTTATTACCTATCATGGACCATTACTTAACACCTGCAAACCCCTCGCATTGTCCAAATACCTAGAGTGGGGAATAATTACTGTTGATATGTAGATATCAATAACATCTAGCATTTTGAGCACCTAAGACTTTCCCTCCTTGTCATGAAAAATGAAGTCCAAGATCTACCTCTTTCTTTTTCATTTTTTTTTAGATTTTCAGTTCACACATGATGTATTTCATATTGTTGTATTAGCTTAGGGTACCTTTTTTCATTGTAGTTGTTGGAGCTCTTGGAGCCACTTATTATTCTCCATATATAACATTTGATCTGGCTAGTATGCCCAATAAACTACACAACTTCCTGCATTTGGTGTTGTTGGGTTAGTGCAAAATGTATGTAATCTAATTCATTTATTAATAATTATGAACAAACAAATAATCATGTGTGACAATAATGTGATTTTAAACCAAAACGATGTGGAAGTCAACTCGAAGATCGGGTATAAGTAGGAAATTGTGAAAATAATGTAATTTTTTACTCGAAACCATGTGGAAGTCAACTTCAAGATAAGGTATAAGTAGGAAATTTAGGAAATTTAATCCTTACTTATTGCATGCTTAGAGGGCTTGATGTCCTTCTCTGAAGTACTCTTTCCATGATAATAGGTTTCACCATTCTACAACTCCCACATGAAACTTTTCATCCACGTTGATCATATGAACCAATGATCATATGAACTAATTGAAACACCTATTGGGACTAAGGAAGGTAGATGAATACTTTTACAGTCATGTTTGTATACTCCATTACAGTATATACATGAATTGGGATTTCGTAGTGATTATTATTATTATTATTATTATTATTATTATTATTTTAATTATGTAAGACAGCTCCAACATGCAATGAGGTGAACCAACCAAGTGGTGTTGATGGATATTGAATCACTGAGCTCATGCACATAGGTTGTGATTTAAGTTATTTATTTCTTTATGTATTTTTTTTTTTGTTCTCTGCAATTTCGTGCAAATTTGATTTAATTACATAAGGTTACCATGCAACAAACCATAGATAAATAGGTAATTTCCTTGAAACCCAATGCAAGGAGATGAACAACAACAAAACACTGCTCAAAATCTTCATAATTTCATAATATACAGCTTACAAGGGTTCCTTTTAGAATTTTCTCCCAATTTGGAATTTGAACAACTACATTGTGATTACCTTCTTCTTTCTACTGCTAAAATCTTAGCCTTCCAACAATGTGGTTGGTCAAGAAGAGCCTCTCATTTTTATCTTATTCTTGATTGATATATCAGTGCTTTACATTTTTACAAGTGGGAATACTTTCAGTAACACAAGGCTATCATACTAAGACAAATTCAGTTATGCTTGTATTTCTTTGCAACAATATTCATGTTAGAAAAACATATTAGTAGATAGGAGTTGGGGGCATTTTCACCATGCTCAAGCAGGTCCATCATTCTTTTATGTATGACCTCAGCTATTTTCCATCCTAAACTCTACACTCATTAAAATAATTTTGATAAAGTAACTTTCACTAGGAATTCAAGTTGTTATTGATTGCTTGCCATTTAATTAAAATATTTCAAAGCATGGATCAGTCTATCCTTGTACTCATAATACAAATTGAATCCAACATCACATAGCAAATCGAATCTATTAAATTTCCCAAGATTGTACAAATCTGGTTTAGTACTCAATATTGCTTCTAAAATTGCAAACTTCAATCTACATCCATAGATATTGAATGTGTGTTCACAATTATATTTGTTCCTTTCCATACAACTTTGTTCTTTTGGCCGCCCAATTCCCCTTAAATAAATATGTTCTCTTTAATTGGAACCTATTTACATCCTAACATGCTGGTGGGTTTCTAATCAAATGTTGAAGACAATGTAACTTGGAAATAAATTATATCCAAGTTGAAATCTTAATAATGGAATTAATGTATTACTTTCACATGATTTCCTTCAATGTTGTTGGTTGATTTTTCCTAGGATTATCGACATCTCATTTAGTGAGTTCACCTAACCCTGATTTTAATTCCTTTCATTTGAATCAAATTCATGTCGTTAAATTTTTTTTTTTGATTTATTTCATTTTCCAAAAAATGTGACATTTTTCACTAGGTCAGTTGAATCCTCCATTTTAAGTAATTTTCTCCTTGCAAGTAGATGTTACCATTGTTAGTACACTATTAGTAGATTTGTTTCACATGATTATTTCCTTTACTTTCACGGTCGACTAACTTAATGATATTATCATTTTTCTTAAGCTCATGTTCATTCATCATTTATTCAATGGATTTAAGTACATGTTCAATGGATTCAAGTAGCTTACGAATAACATCAATTTCCTTCTATATGTATTAAAATGTGAAAAGAGTGTCACCTAAAGTGGAATTTATTCTCACAACCATACTTCTTTGTATTTATCGATTTTATCTCAGCTCAATTGGATTTCATCTTCTAACTAGATATACTTAATAAACTCCTCTTGAAAAAATTATCTATTATAATACTTTGGAGAAGCATATCCTTATGTAAAGCTCACTACACATAAAAAAATAATTTTTGAAGCATAATTCTCATAATTCATTTTATTTCTATGTATAGACTTTATATAAATGGAATTTTGTGTGTGGAGAGTTTATATTCCAATCTTGGATACATTTAGTTATAGAGCTATGTGGAGGATTACCCATCCTAGTACTCCGAAATCATGTGATTCCAACCATATCTACTAATATTCGTCAGTAAAGTTAGGCCAATAATTTAAGATATGATGGAGGGAATGAAATGCAATCCATGAAAGTTTCCTTTGTTAATGTTGTAGTATGTACTTATTCTTAAGAAAACAAATCAACGAGAGAGTAAATTGGCAAGAAGAAACAAGACTATTGAAAAAAATATGAATAATGAAGGGATTTATCACATAATGTGCCTTTTTAACAAGTCCATTATAATTTTTGTACATGTGGGACGGCTCATAGGACAAAAAAAATCTTGATGTTGTAAAAATTTGTACATTGGTTCACATTTGTTCCCATCATGTCCCTTATAGAGAGTGCATTCAAGCTAGGCATGTTATAGTTGGTAGAATATGAAGAATGTGTTTTCCACATGTTTCCTAAGATGAGATATTAATTAGAGAAATTTTTAGGTCTAAAATGGGCCTCCTAAGGAATATTATAAAATAATAGTGGAAATAATAAAATAAGATTAGTTTAGTCATCAAATTTTAGAGGGAAAAAATAAAAAAACTACTTTTTCAACTCGTACTTTAAACTTACATCCCTATGATTTACTCAAAATTTGAGTGGGAGAAATTGTTGGATGTAGAGTTTAATTCCTCATCCAATGAGTACCCATGTCTTATACTTTCAGTGTACCCGACGATTTTTCTTCATGAAGTTATGATTTATCATGTACTAGGGTCTATCAAAAGTATGCAACATCGGTAATTCTTGAATGAAGAATTAAATTATTCATCCAATGAGTGCTCTTGCTCAAATTTTGATCAAAAGTGTAGGGATATAGTTAAAAATATGAGTTTAAAAAATAGTTTTATTTTTTATTTTTAATATTTTTATTTTTTTTACTCCAAAAATGGTGAATAATCCCCGGTTGACATTAGCATATTGAATCATACTTGTTCTCATAAAGTTGATTTTGGTTGTAAATTTTTGTTTCGAGGCCCATTTTAGACATCCAAAGTTCGCCAATGACAATTACTTGACAATTTCCACATTCGAATGATTTTGAAAGAGAGAAATTTTCTAATGGGATTTAGTGAGTTTTATTGAATAGTTAAGTAGAAAATAATTTCCTCTTACAAAGAATAAAAATGATTGATATAATTTTACGCTGGTACACATAGGGGGTTTTAAGACATTTACTTAAGATGAAATTATCATTTATTCTTAAAATTATGATTTTGTCTCAATAATTTATTTATTTTATTATTTTAAATTAAAAAAAATGGCTTATATTCATTTTTCAAAGCGACTTCATAGAATTTAAATTGATGTATCCAACAAGGGAAATTAATATAACCTAGGACATGGCAAACTATAAGATGGATATATACCCCAAATGGACATTTAGTCCCACATTATTTTGAGGGATGAATTATTTTTGTCTTAATGTTGCCATTATGCAGTAGAAGAGAAGAAGATTTTGTAACCTCACCAACTATTAGATGGACTAAAATAGGTAATAGGAAATAATGATGAACTTAAAATTCTACAACATGGGCTATTTGGAGATGTATTGAGATCTATACTAGTATGGTCAAACGTTTTTGATTAATTAAAATACATACAACATAATTGCATCTCCTTGACTAGTATATTTCAAAATAAGTGAAGTTTTAAAAAAATGTGTGCACATTTGTGTTTTCTTCTTATGGAAATATAATATGTTGCTTAAATGGAAATACACTACATTATGCAGGAGGAAATTTCTCTTCCACAATGGATTTCTCTTGTAGTACAACCAAGGCTTAGTGTCTGGGAATATGTTCAAGTTAATGTTGATGAATTCGTTATTGAACAATATTCTATAGCTAAGCATTTGGAATTCAAGGAGCACCTTGTGAATGGAAGGCAATGATTTAAATCATAGACCCTTAGTACATTAAAATAAATGTGAAATATGATACAAGTACAATTTTTTTTAATGATATACTGAAAGTCTTATAACTGGATAGCTTTTATGAATTGTAAAGTTACATGTTAAGGAGTTTACACATCCTTTATTTATAATCACTTTTATAATTTTATTGATATTTTTATTGCATTACAAAATTCAAAATAAGTAATAAACCTCATTGATGGATAATTACAAAGGCATACATTCACTATAGGTGCATATATATAAGGGATATAAATGATAAATATAACTATATTGCGTTATCTTACATATTCTCTCTATATATTTGCAATTGCATAAATCCATTCACTTACCATTTTTATTTGGATAATAAAATGATGAAAACATTATGTTTTGCAGTATGAAGGATGACTATGACTTGGAGCTAGACCATGATCCTTTCAATGCATCCTTTCTACACCCATCATACCCATCTTCCATTGGTAATGGAGTTCCATTTTTGAACTAAAATCTAACCTTAGACTATTTCATGAGAAAGAAAGCATGCAACTGTTGTTGAACTTCCTTCTAGCGCACAAATATCGAGTCCAAGTAATTTATTTTCCGTGGTTCATATATTGTATCAATGCAATTGATAGTTTATTTCAAGTTTAATTTATGAGAATTCCATCTTAATCAATTATTAGAAAAGGTAGTGTTAGCACCCAAATCTACCTTAGGCTGAAGTAAGGCAGAAAAAAGACAACAACAAAACCACGCTCAGCCTCGTAGCTAGCCCTACGAGGACAGGAGAGGGCTCTCTCCGGGTCAATCTCAATGAAAATATTCAAAGGGGCTTGAGATGACTAAAAAAACAACTGATCTTAGGCTAGATAAACAAATAGGAGGATTTAATTTTGATTTTTTGGGATTTTGTTGGAAAAAGAGGAAAGGCAATTTTTGGGCTTGGGGATGAGGCCAAATTCTTGCAGAATTCAAGTTGGGGCAGGAAAGGCAATGACTTTGATGTCTTAGATTCGATGAATGGATATAAAATATTGCTGAGGAGCTGAAGAGAGCAAGAAGGTGAAAGGATCCTCTCCAAACTGATGAAAACATATAAAACTAAACAAAAGTTTAAGGCAGAGCACCAGCAAACTAATGAATTCTACCTTAGTTACTCATTTGTTTAATTATAAAGCAAAGAGAAGGGAAATGGCATACATATAATATTAATGAAACTTACAATAACATGGAGAAAAACATCATCAAAACTCATAAGCCACAAAAATCCCAACAAGTGCTGCAAAACTCTAGTCTTTCCTTTGCCAAAAACTGAAAATGGATATATAATGGAGTGCCAAACTTTTCCCAGGAGCCCAACCCTGAAAATGTCTTAAAAAATACAATATATAGACAAGTCTAACCCCTTCCCATCCCTCTAGGGGTCGAACTCATCCTTCTAGGAGCTATTTCAACCAATTCAAACAAGGAACTGAAATCTAGGCAATCAAACAACTTGCCTCTATATGGAAGGAAACTGATTCATTCATTTAATTTTCACCTTTTAGTGAATGAATCCTCTAGAACAAGTAAAAATGAGCCAAATTTACATCATAGCCATAAAATTACATCAATATAGATCAATAATTACATCAAGAAGTGAAACTAGTCAAACTGGCCGAATTTCTGAGCTGAAAAGAAAAAATTGGACTAAAATCCTCTACGCGCCGCGCCAGAAAACTCAATGAGCCACGCCACTTTGAGCCTGTTTTTGGGGCACTTTCCGAAGTCCAAATCGAGCTCATGATAGCTCGTTGGAAAGCCCTGTCTATATACTATCCAACCCAAGTGGAATTTTTGGATTTGGATGTCATTTTCCCCTCCACAACTGCAATCCCCCAAGACTGGTTCCTGCTGGTGCAAAAAGTGGCAGAAAGGCCATTTTTGGAGTGTTTTTGACCTTTTAGGAAACCCAGAACTTGATGAAATCTCTTGGCCATTCCTGATTATGCATAAATTTTCATAACAAATCCAAAAATGTAATTTTTTCCTCTTGAAGTGCTCCCAAACATAAGCGCGCGCCAGGTGGCGTGACGCATCGGGCGGAAAAACCTGCTTTGTGACCAAAAATTTCAAAAATGACAAAATTTTCTCCAAATTCCTTGAAATTTGGACTGAAGGTTCCTCATCAAGTATCATGCTCAGCCAAGGAAGCATCAGCCAAAATTTGGAGCTGATCATCCCTCTTCCGACGTTTTAGTGCCCTCCTGGTGCATGCATTTCAATGGTGAAATCTCTGTCTTGTTGTATGATGTGTCCGTCTCCATAATGTCCATGCAAGGTGTATGTTGGATTGGGTGAAAATGATAAATGAGGACTTGATGCCTTTGTCTCCAAGTGCCAAAGGGAAATGAGGGACTGTGAGGAATATGGGACAGTGGGGAAAAGTGGACTGAGAGAATAGTACAATGGTAAAAATGTGGTTTCTATCAAGTGAATTTACAATGTAGGGCACTTACTTGAATGTGTTTGGGGTATGGGATTTGGGATTTAGAAGTTTTGCAAATGATATGGGAGGGTGATAGTGATATGGAATAGAGGATTGACAACGATGAGAGGATTATGGTGATGGGAAAGGGAAAAAATGGTAACAAGGGATATAAGTGGTTTTGGGAAAGAGGGGAATAGGGGTAAGAATGTATGATGATACCACCAACCAGCCTTTGAAACCACACCAAACACTACTTAACCACAACATCAAGATCAATCAGACTTACTCGAATCACAAGACGTTAAGTCAGTTTGGAAAATTTGGAAGCGGTGATGAAAAAATTATTTTCAGCTCTGTGCCCCGCGCACCAGCCCAACGCGTCGCATAGGCTGGATGTGCTGCGCCAGTGTAATCTTACACTAGAAAAAAAATTTCTATGCGCCGCGCACCTTCAGTGCGCCGCGATAGTGGATTTCACCCACAGTCCAGCCTCTAAGCACTGTTTTGCTTCCTCCTCGATTTGTCTATGATTGCTCTAGGCTCCTAGCTAACTTTTGCTATGCCAATGAATTATGAAACAATGAAAATATATTTCATGGCATGGAATTTGATTTCTGATTTGGCAAACTCTCTTTCTCATTTTGCAGACTTTGGCACTTTGCTCATAACTCTGTTTTCTGCTTCCACTTTCACTTTTGGCTGAGTGACGAAACTCTTGGCTACTTTTTGCAGGGATGGCTAGCATTGATTTTGGAAAAAGATGACTAGGGCTGCGCCTGAACATCTTCAACTGAAAAACTCTAAAAATTACATATTCATTACAAAACATAAATTTGACGATTTCTTCTTCAAAACAGAGTTTTGAAGAAAAATCATTCTTGAGCATTATTGGTGATGAAAATTTTGAAATGGAAACTTATTTCGAACCTCCCTCTGGCCTGCTGACATTATTGGACATTTTGCAGACTGAATTGACAAAAACCTAGACCTAATATGACCTAGAAACCCTAAGATGACTCTTTGTCAAGCAAGAGATCAATCATGACTGTAAATGACTTGAAACTGGTTTTGATGAACTAAATTAGACCACCAGGTACAAGGCATGAGGGGTATGACTTAAAAATCCCTTTCGTCAGATTATGGCATGCCCTTAACGGAATGCAAATGAATGAACTAAATGAGACACCTAAAAATGAAATGCAAAAAGAGAAATTATCTCTGACGGAGGGATTTAAAGATCGACTCTAACATTGGCTCCAATGGGGATGGTAGCTCCTAGGAGGTGCCAAGAACAGCAGATCTTTGGGGGAGCAGACAGTGCCTTCGTCCATTGGGCCATGGAGTCGAAACTCAAGCTAAAATGCATGACTAAAAACTGATGACTTGATGAAAGAAACTAACTTAATAACAAGACTGAAAACTGACTCGCAAATGACTCAAGGCTAAAACTAAAAACCATAATAAAATCAAACATGACTGAAACATAACTAAAAAACTAGAAAGATGCTCGCGATTGAGCTTATTCATCACACCTAATCTAATTTTTCTTTTCACCACCCGATCAAGTGAAATGCAACAACCAATGCAACCATGTAAGCATCCTGGCTACAATTTGATTTCTTTCCAAATGCTTTCTGATGCGCAGGAAAAGGGAAATAACGAAAGGCAACTCCCATGGAAACTCAGAATCAAGTTGACTGCTGATAAACTTGCAAAGCATGAATTGACTGGATGACTTCAAGAATGATGCGAAAGGATCTTCATAAACATAGCTGTTGATTTCCATTAACTCATTACTGCTCTGGTCCAGGTAATCTTCATAGCTAGAAATTAAGATTCTTCTCACATATGTACTGTCTTTCTTTGGTGATTGCAACAAACTATCAAAAGGATCCTGAATTTCGTGAATAACCAAACTCTGTTGTTGATTCCAAACAGAACAAAAGTCTCCTTTCTCAATCTCCTCATATAGCTGCAAACCTTGAAATGAGTTTTGTAATGAAAAATTTGTTAGAAAAGACAATGAAGGCGAATTTTGAATAAGATGATTATCAACATTCTTTTCTATCACATGGTTAGCCAATGAAGAAGAATATTTATAGCAAACATCATCCAACACACGAGCAATAGGATCATCAAAAACTTGAGAAGACTGTTGTGATGTATCCATTGAAACTGTCTGACATCCTACTGACTGTTCATCTTTTCCTTTAGAGATATTACGAAGATTTTTCTTTATAAACTGAAATTCTTCAAAACAAAAGGGTACATAATCCTCTTGCATCATTAAATCATGTATTTCGACTTCCACGCTTTCATCTGCAATCTGACCTTCAATTTCGTTTGGTGGCTGCAAATCTGGAACTAGGGAAGGTTTTATATCCAAAATGATTTCAGATTTCTCATTAACAACTTGCTCAATAATTCTGCTATCTGTCTCGTCCTCAACATTAACACTGAGAGATTGTTGATTTCTTACAGGCTACTCATTTGAAGATTTACTATGCAATTTACCCTTCAAAAACTGAAATGATTCAAAACAAAATGGAACGGAGTCATATTGTAGCATTTGATCATTTGTGTCGGCTTCCATGTCTTCATCTACAACTTGAAAATCAATGGCATTCGGGGACTGCAAATCTGAATATGAGAAGTCTTGAACAAATTTTTCATTGCCCCCAAGATGGTCCAGATCAAGGCTTGTTGGAAGCTGATTTCTGATTGCATGGAAGTTATCTCTGATTAACTGAAACGAATCAAAACAAAAAGGAAAATATCTTTCACTTACTTCAAAATTTGCTGCACTTTCATCATCATTGTCATAGCTGATATGCATCGGTTGATCACTGTACTCAAGCTGTTGAAAGTGAACTTCCTCCTTCCATAAACTAGCTGTTGATTTGTCTGCAAGATTAGTTTCTGTTTGGAGAACATAATCATCATCATACTGATCAAACTGAGGAAAATTATCAGTATAAAACACATCATCAAGCATACACGTCAAATCAACAGCTCTCTCTTCTTCAAGATGATCTATAAAACAATCACTATGACAACTGGGATAAGAAACAAAATGTTTTGGATCAGCCACTTGTTCTTCTTCAATCAGCAAGTCATGGGCTTGAACATTATACTCATTCCTTGTGGTGTTATTTTGCATCATCTCTTCTACAACACTTACCAAAATGTCAAGCTTTACCTCTAGAGATGTCGATTTCTCCGGATCTATGTTTTTCATCTCTTCTTCCTTCAACCTTGCCCTTCGGATCAACAAATGAGCCTCTACATTTACTGCACTATTCTGTATCTCTACAAGTGTTGAAATATTCCTTTCTCTCAACTGAAACTCCATTTCCGGATCAAAGGCACCCGGGTAGTGCAAGAGAGCAGATCTAGGAGAAGGTCTTATATTAACTGGCATTGAAAAATATACTCGGTTAAATCTGGTAGAAAATTGTTGTACTGTCTCCCCTGGGAGTCTTTTCAGCTGGTTATACTCTTCAATAATCAAGAAAAGGTTCTGTCCGATCACCCACCTGTCGAGGAAAACTTTGATGAACTGCTGGAAATCTGAGATGCTCGCATCAGGAAGGGCTTTGAACCAACTCTTCACTTGGCCTTGCAAAGAAAGAGAAAAAATCCTAATACTGACATCCTCTTCATCAACTTCAAAAAGGTCTAAAAAAGTCTCAACATTCTACACATGTTGCTCAGCATTGACATTGTTACATTCACCGTCAAATATTGGTAGATATAGGTCATGATTTTTAGGGAAAGCATGAAGAACAGAAGGTAAAACAAGAGGTTTATACCTATCTGGGACTATATAAGGTGTAGGAGTATATACAAGAGCTACGGGATCAATATTGTTTTCTTTAGGCTCATCACTCTAAAGAGAGTCATCATAAGATGTGGGAAAGGTAAGGAGGCCAGGATCAAAGGGAAACTTAGTATTTACAGTTTTTGAATATGTCAAGTGAAGATTTTGATCACCTTTATCATACAAAAAATTCTGAAAAACTTTCAGGATAGCTTCAAGAACAGTAAAGAAGTAATTTATGAGAAATCAGACTAGATCCTGAATACCATTCCACTTTGGATACCTGAACTTTGTGTAAGATCCTTCCATTTTCTCAGAGAAAGAGTTAGTCCTCCAGTGGAGTCTCTACATTTAGTTGGGGTCACCAGGTGAATGATTTCAACCTTCTTATGTCTGATCGTTGTCCACCTTCAACCATCAGATCTAAACTTGATACATGTACTGGGGCAAGACACTCTACAAGTCAAGTGTCACGTTCACAAGCTATACCGGAGATTGACTGAAGCATCGTTTATCTACTTCCGCTAATGCAAAGCAAAAGCGTTTCGAAGGCTACCTGGCATAACTTCAGGCTCCGTATGTAGCTTATAAAACAATTAACACCAACAAGCAAAAAATTTTCTTCCCCAGTCTGGTCGCCACTATGTTAGTGCCCAAATCTACCTTAGGCTGAAGTAAGGCAGAAAAAGGACAACACCAAACCACGCTCAGCCTCGTAGCTAGCCCTACTAGGACAGGAGAGGGCTCTCTCCGGGTCAATCTCAATGAAAATATTCAAAGGGGCTTGAGATGACTAAAAAAACAACTGATATTAGCTTAGATAAACAAATAGGAGGATTTCATTCTGATTTTTTGGGATTTTGTTGGAAAAAGGGGAAAGGCAATTTTTGGGCTTGGGAATGAGGCCAAATTCTTGCAGAGTTCAAGTTGGGGCAGGGAAGGCAATGACTTTGATGTATTAGATTTGATGAATGGATAGAAAAGACTGCTGAGGAGCTGAAGAGAGCAAGAAGGTGCAAGGATCCTCTCCAAACTGACGAAAACATATAAAACTAAACAAAAGTTTAAGGCAGAGCACCAACAAACTAATGAATTCTACCTTAGTTACTCATTTGTTTAATTCAGAAGCAAAGAGAAGAGAAATGGCATACATATAATATTAATGAAACTTAAAATAACATGGAGAAAAACATCATCAAAACTCAAAAGCCACAAGGATCCCAACAAGTGCTGCAAAAATTAGGTCTTTCCTTTGCCAAAAACTCAAAATGGATATACAATGGAGTGCAAAATTTTTCCCAAGAGTCCAAACCTGAAAATGTCTCAGAAAATACAATATATAGACAATTCTAAACCCTTCCCATGCCTCTAGGGGTCGAGCTCATCCTTCTAGGAGCTGTTTCAACCAATTCTAAACAAGGAACTGAAATCTAGGCAATCAAACAAATTGCCTCTATATGGAAGGAAACTGATTCATTCATCTAATTTTCACCTTTTAGTGAATGAATCCTCTAGAAAAAGTAAAAATGAGCCAAATTTACATCATAGCCATAAAATTACATCAAGATAGATCAATAATTACATCAAGAAGTGAAACTAGTCAAACTAGCCGAATTTCTGAGTTGAAAAGTAAAAATTGGACCAAAATCCTCTATGCGCCGCGCCAGAAAACTCAATGCGCCGTGCCACTTTGAGCCTATTTTTGGGACACTTTCTAAAGTTCAAATTGATATCATGATAGCTCGTTGGAAAGCCCTGTCTGTCTGCTATCCAACCCAAGTGGAATTTTTGGATTTGGACGTCATTTTCTCATCCAAAACTGCAATCTCCCAAGACTGGTTCCTGCTGGTGCAAAAAGTGGCAGAAAGGCCATTTTTGGAGTGTTTTTGACCTTTTAGGAAACCCAGAACTTGATGAAATCTCTCAGCCATTCTTGATTATGCATAAATTTTCATAAAAAATCAAAAAATGTAAATTTTTCCTGCTGAAGTGCTCCCAAACGTAAGCACGCGCCAGGTGGCGTGACGCGTCGGGCGGAAAAACCTGCTTTGTGACCAAAAATTTCAAAAATGACAAAATTTTCTCCAAATTCCTTGAAATTTGGATTGAAGGTTCCTCATCAAGTATCATGCTCAGCCAAGGAAGCCTCGGCCAAAATTTGGAGTTGATCATCCCTCTTCCGACGTTTCAGTGCCCTCCTAGTGCATGCATTTCAATGGTGAAATCTCTGTCTTGTTGTATGATGTGTCTGTCTCCATGATGTCCATGCAAGGTGTATGTTGGATTGGTTGAAAATGATAAATTAGGACTTGATGCCTTTGTCTCCAAGTGCCAAAGGGAAATGAGGGACTATGAGGAATATGGGACAGTGGGGAAAAGTGGACTGAGGGAATAGTACAGTGGTAAAAATGTGGTTTCTATCAAGTGAATTTACAATGTAGGGCACTTACTTGACTGTGTTTGGGATATGGGATTTGGGATTTAGAAGTTTTGCAAATGATATGGGAGGGTGATAGTGATAGGGAATAGAGGATTGACAATGATGAGAGGATTATGGTGATGGGAAAGGGAAAAAATGGTAACAAGGGATATAAGTGGTTTTGTGACAGAGGGGAATAGGGGTAAGACTATATGATGATAGTGTGATAGTGAGGAGGAAGGGAACCACAAGAGGGGAAAAGAGTTCAAACCAATTGGCACCAACAACCAAACTTTAAATTTCAAATAAAAACCCTATGGAGCAGCCTTTGTCAAAAATATGAAGTTTATGTTGACACCATTCGAATTATCCAACCAGCCTTTGAAACCACACCAAACACTACTTAACCACAATAGCAAGATCAGTCGGACTTACTCGAATCACAAGAGGTTAAGTCAATTTGGAAAATTTGGAAGCGGTGATGAAAATATGCCTGTCAGCTCTGTGCGTCACGCACCAGCCCAACGTGCCGCGCATGCTGGATGCGCCGTGCCAGTGTAATTTTAGACTGGGAAAAATTGTTCTATGCGCCGCACACCTTTAGTGTGCCGCGCCTTCTCCCAATGCGCCGCGACAGTGGATTTCACCCACAGTCCGGCCTTTAAGCACTGTTTTGCTTCCTCCTCGATTTGTCCATGATTGCTCTAGGCTCCTAGCTAACTTTTGCTATGCCAATGAATTATGAAACAATGAAAATATATTTCATGGCATGGACTTTGATTTCTGATTTGGAAAACTCTCTTTCTAATTTTGCAGACTTTGGCACTTTGCTCATAACTCTGTTTTTTGCTTCCACTTTGACTTTTGGCTGAATGATGAAACTCTTGGCTACTTTTTGCAGGGATGGCTGGCATTGATTTTGGCAAAGGATGACTAGGGCTGCGCCTGAACATCTTCAACTGAAAAACTCTAAAAATTACATGTTCATTACAAAACATAAATTTGACGATTTCTTCTTCAAAACAGAGTTTTGAAGAAAAATCATTCTTGAGCATTATTGGTGATGAAAATTTTGAAATGGAAACTTATTTTGAACCTCCCTCTGGCCTGCTGACATTATTGGACACTTTGCAGACTGAATTGAAAAAACCCTAGACCTAATATGATCTAGAATCCCTAAAATGACTCTTTGTCAAGCAAGAGACCAATCATGACTGTAAATGACTTGAAACTGGTTTTGATGAACTGAATTAGACCAGCAGGTACAAGGCATGAGGGGTATGACTTAGAAAGCCCTTTCGTCAGATTATGGCATGCCCCTAATGGAATGCAGATGAATGAACTGAATGAGACACCTAAAAATGAAATTCAAAAAGATAAATGATCTCTGATGGAGGAATGTAAAGACCGACTCTAACAGGTAGCACTAGCTATACTAAAGATATCAAATATGAATTGGTTAAAAATTCATTGGGCTATCTCATATTTCATTTTTCGCTTCAATTCCTTATATAATAATATCTATTTATCTACTAGAAACTCATGTAAAATCAACCTAAAAAGGAGGAAACTAATTATAAATACATTTCTCATGATCCACTACATTTCCTATGTTTTTTTTATAGCTATACTTGAATTTCACTGAAATATTGTTACTTTGATTTATATATTACTTATGGGATAAATATAACATCATACCAAATATAGGACATCCAATTAAAAGTGAAGTACTGTGGATGGGATAAACATAATTCATATAATCTTGTGTGTAACTTAAGTATATAGCCAAGTAGCTTTTAGAATATGAGCTGTAAAATTTTTTCATAGGAACTGACTTTGTTTTTTTCTGGTTAGATAACGATCTATGGTTGGTTTTAAGAACTTCTTAATTTATCATTAATAGTGTATTAATAATTGTGAAATTATAATTTTCTCGTGTAACTTGCAAAAGTTGATGCTCAATGAGAGGATACAGAAGAGAATCCTGAGATAAAGAGCACATCAAAAAGAGAATCCCAAAATTTAACAAAGTTGAGAATTTTGATCTTTTTGAGTGTTGTGAAACTAGCTCCAAAAATAGAAGAAAAGAGAGATCAACACCTTAGAAATCAACCACTTTGAGAGGGAAAACTCTAATACATTACATAAATGAACGATTCTTGGATGCTACGAAGGAACAAAACTGCCTTCTATATATAGGAGTCCATGGGGCCACAATATAATCCTAGCCGACCTAACAATAATAATTTAAGGGCACAATCATAACAATATTGGGGTTACAGGGGTACAAAAATAAGAATAAGGGGGCTATACTAATAACAATAAGGGACTAAACTAGTAATATAGCGTCCTAACATTCCCCTCTCTTTCAAGAAAGTGTTGTCCTCAATGCTTGAGTAGCTCTGGGTGCTTCTGTATAAAATTCTCATCCTCCCATGTAGAACCTTTAGTGGGTAAGTTCTTCCGCTTGATGAGATACTATGAAATTGATCGATTTCGTAGTTGTTAAGTTCTTGTTTCTGTGACCGCTTCAAGTTCCAATATGATTTTTCCTTCCTCATCAAGTTCTGGCAATATTGTTTGAACTGGAAGATTTTCACCTATAACCTTCTTTGAGCATGAAAAATGGAAAACTAGATGCACTCGTGCAGAAGCAGGAAGATCCAATTTGTATGCCATAATACCAATCTTTTGGAACACCTTGTAAGGACCATAGTACTTTGGCAATCATTTATTATCCTTCTCAGCTTGCTTGAGGGAAATTTGTTTGTATGGTTGTAGCCGTAAAAATACCGAGTCTCCTACATCAAAAACTCTATCACTGCAATGTTGATATGCCTATTGTCTCATTCGATTTTGTGCCAAATTTAGGTTATTATTTAAGAGTTGGAGAACTTATTTTTTATGCTCGATGTGATTTTCCACTACTTGAACCTTAGAATTTTCTCTTAAATATGATGTGATGGATGGTGGATGATATCCATAAAGTGCTATAAATGGGGTCAGTTTTGCTGCAGTATGGAAGGAAGTGTTATACCACCATTCAGCGAGAGGTAACCAATTGACCCATTTTGTTTGTTTATCATATACAAAATAATGAATATATCCTTCCAAACATTTATTCACTATCTCAGTTTGACCATCGAATTGAGGATGATAATATGAGCTATGAGCTAGTTTAGTACCCAAATAAGAAAATAACTTCGTCCAAACATTTCCAGTAAAAATGGGATCTCTGTCACTCAAAATAATATTTGGGTTTCCATGTAGCTTTTGAATTGTGTCCATAAATGTAGTAGCAACTTTACTTGCCTTAAATGCATGAGATAATGCACAAAAGTGTGCATACTTGGTAAGTCTATCAACTACCACCATGATGACACTGTTTCCTTTGGACTTGGGTAAACCTGTGATAAAATACATTGAAATCTCCTCCCAATGTTGACTTGGAATGGATAAAGGTTCTAGAAGACTCGGGGTCTTAATTGTCTCAACTTTATTTTGCTGGCAAACCAAACATTCCGCTACAAACATTTGAATATCAGATTTAAGGCCATCCCAAAAAAATGCTTTCTTCACCCTATGGTATGTTTTTAACAATCCTGAGTGACCTCTTAAAGGAGAAGTGTGCAATTCCAAAAGAATATTTTGTTTTAGTTAGGAACTCTTAAAAATATATAAGCGATCTTTGTACCATAAGGAATCATTTTTCCAACTAAATGTATCAAATGTACTAGGATCTTGCTGCAACATTTTAATGAGTGTCCACACTTCTTCATCCTTCTTCCATTCATCCCTTGCATCGGTTGTCCAGTCTGGTTGGATAATAGAAATGGCATAAAGCAATGCTTCCACCTCTTCATTCCTTCTTGAGAGTGCATCTGCAAAAACATTTAGCTTCCATTTTTTGTATATTATTTCAAATTCATAACCCAACATCTTTGTGACCCATTTTTGCTACTCTTCTAAAGATATTCTTTGTTCCAAAAAGTATTTAAGACTATCATGATTAGTTTTTACCTTGAAGTGTCTTCCCATTATATAAGGTCATCATTTCTTTAGTGCATGTAGTATTGCTAACATTTCCTTCTCATAAATAGCTTTCTGTAAATACTTTCCTTTGATTTGACGAATTTCAAAAGAAATGGGTCTTCTTTCTTGTATTAAAAAAACACCAATTCCATTTCCTGAGGCATCACATTCAACAATAAAGATTTTTTTGAAATCTGGCGTAGCTAAGACTACTTCTAGGCACATTTCCTCTTTAAGATGTTCAAAGGCCTTAGTTGCTTTGGGACTCCATGAAAATTCATCTTTCTTCAATAACGTTGTTAGAGATGCTGCTATTATCCCATAATTCTTAAAAACTTGCGATAATACCTTGTTAACCTGAGAAATCGTCGGAACTTCTTTATGGTTGTGGGGACTTTGAATTCCTTAATGGATTTAATTTTGTTAGGGTCTACCTTAACACCCTCGTGAGATACAATATGACCTAGATATTCCACCTCTTGTACTCCAAAGAGACATTTGGATGCTTTTTCATATAATTGTTTCTCCTGCAATAGTTTGAACACCCTGTCAACATGTTGAGCATGATCCTTCCAAGACCTATTATAGATTAGTATACCATGAAAAAATACTAGCAAAAATTTTCTAAGGAAGGGTTTGAAAATGGAATTCATCAAACCTTGAAATGTAGAAGGTGCATTGGTAAGGCCAAAAGGCATGACCAAAAATTCATAATGACCCTCATGAGTTCGAAATGTTCTTTTCAAAATATCTTCATTCTTCATTCTAATATGATGATATCCTGAACGAAGATCCAACTTGGTAAAATAAATTGCTCAATGTAATTCATCCAATAATTCATCAATCACAGGAATGGGAAATTTATCTTTAATAGTGAGCTTATTGAGCTCCCTATAATCTGGACACATTCGCGATGATCCATCCTTCTTGTGCACTAATACTACTGGAGCAGGGAAAGAACTTTGACTAGGTTGAATTATACCAGCCTCTAACTTTTTTGCAATCATATGTTTAATTTCACTCTTTTGGACATAAGGATATCTATAAAGCCTGATGTTTGGAGGAAACACTTCCTGGAATCAAATGAATAGCATGTTCATGATCACAAATAGGTGGGAGTCCTTTGGGAGTTTCAAACACCTTAGAATGATTATCCAAGAATTTTTGGAGATCTACAGAAATAGATGATTTTTATCTTGGAACTTCTAGTGAGCATAATTGTGTAATTATATTTGTTTCTCTCTCTTCAGAAGCTTTCTCATGACATTAGAGCGTATTATTTTTCCCGGCTTTCCTGCAATACCCCGTAATTTGAATTCCTTTCCTTTTGAAAAAATTTTCAAGAAAAGTTCTTGAAAATTAAAAGCTACCATCCCCAATGATTGTAACCATTGTACTCCTAGTACAACATCACCACCTCCCATTGTAATGGAAAGCATTGGAATATTCAATACATATTTCCCCATGGTTAGCTGGATATTATGGCATTTTATAGAGAAATATATAATTCCTCCATTTGCAACCATCACTTGACATTCTAGTGCTGGGTATAGGAAACAATTCAATTCCTTGGCTACCATACAATGAATAAAATTATGGGTAATACACAAATAAATCAACACTAGTACCTTTTTCTTCTTGATATTTCCTTCTATATTGAGAGTTTTAGGAGTGGTAATTAATTCCAATGCATTACAAGATATGGTCGGACTCATTTCTTCCTCTTCTAGGGTTGGTTCCTAGTGTATATCCTCTTCCTTTGAAGATTCTTGTTCATTTTCTTCTTCCTCTTCACAATATATGTAAAATAGTTTCTTCTCAACACACTTATGACCTTTAGTGTATTTTATATCACAACCATAGCAAAGCCTTTTTGCTCTTTCTTCTTCCAATTGCTGTGGTGTCAACCTTCTAGGTTGTGGAAGTCTAGGAGTAGGAACACTTCCATCTTTATAGATGTGAGTGGTAGGCTTCCTTGTATCCATAATTTTACATTCAATTTTTCTTGCCAACCTCAATGCCTTCTCCAATGAATCAAGTTCCTAAACACGAACTTCATGTTGGATGTTATCCTTTAAAGTCCCTATGAAGACATCAATCTTGTGTTCCTCTGGAATATCAGTTACCCTTATATTCAATTTTTGGAAGTCCTCAATATGCTCCACCATTAAACCCTTTTGTTTGAGATTTATCAATTGGCTGAAGAAGGTGTTGCTCTTTGTATCCTCATAATGTGCTATCGTTTCCTCCATAAAAATTGACTGTGAATTTTTTTTTGTGGGAGGAGAGCCATCGATATCGTAAAAATGTATTCTTTTCTAAATGTAAAGTTGAAATGTGTACCTTTTGTGTGTTTTTCACATTATTGAGATAAAAATATTTCTCCATATGTAGTATCCATTTTACAGGATCCTTGCCATCAAACTTCCTCATATCCATCTTTAGAATATGGTGGTTCTTCCATCCAACATTACAGTTTAGGAAATCATGATTAACATCTATTTTGTTCTCATCGTGAGTTTCTTCTATTGTCTTTTCGCCATTAGGAATCATTTATTGTATCAATTTTGTCAAACCTTTCATGTCTACTTTTAGATCACTCTTCATGTTTTCCATGTTGTCTTTCATTTTTCCTTCCATCTCCTCCATCTTAGCTTTCACGCCATATATCTTAGCTTCCATGCCCTTATTCAAACCATCCATATTATTATTCAAACCATCCATCTTCACTTCCACTCCTTTCTTAAAAACTTCCATTTCATTTTGTGTTTCTCTTTGCGAGAGAGAAATTCGGTGCACTTGCTCTTGTAATTTTGATAGATCATGCTGCAATTCTTCATCTTAATGAGTCATAGTAGAGTATTCTAAGGGCTTAATGGGTGTTGAATTATTTTTAGAAGACCTTTTAGAACCCAATACCGAAATATATGCTCAATAGGCCCTTGGAATCACTTCAAACTTATTTTTTACACAAGACTTCTACAATTCCGTAAAAAAAATACACACCTTTTTCTTTCTTTTCAGGTGCTAGATATTGAAACTTAATTATCTCTATGATTTTAGATCTTCAATATTAGAAATTTGGCCCTGAGGTAGCCCTCTTAAGCCTATTTCTAATTCCATAGGTCTGACCTAATTTGGATTCTTCAAGGAAAAGTTCTATCCAATCTCCCACAATGACCTAATTGTGGGCTAGTTCAGTAGAGTGAACTTGTATAACTTTCCATGTGTCAATGTTTCCTCCTTCGGCTCTGAAATTGATATATATAAAAAAATAGTCCGTTTTATTTCCTTCACTCTTTATAGAATTCCAATCCGGTGCTCAAAGAGAGATCTATGAAGATTTTCCCACGATCACCTCTTTGAGATGAAATTTGGGAGCCTGAAAAAGCCCTAACTTCCATAGATCCTACCTCCCAAAATAATGTGAATCAATCTATGAAATTTTTGCAAGATGTTCCTCAGGAGTTTGGTTTTGATCTTTGAAAAATTAATCTTTTTAAAACTTGTAGAAAAAAAGTTATAGAGAAAATTCCTTGATGACCTGTTTAGGTTAAATTCAGGAGCCTGCAAAAATCCATAACTTCTGCAGATCATATCTCCCAAAATGTTGGGAACCAATGTCTGAAATTTTGCGACGATGTGCCTCAAGATTTTTTCTTCGCGCTCTAAAAATTTCAGCTTCTGAACCTTTGTATAAAAAAAGTTATAGCGCAAATTCCAGGATGACCTTTTTGAAGCAGCAAAATCGTAGAATACAAAGCTCTGATAGAAAATGTTGTGAAACCAGCTCCAAATATAGAAGAAAAGAGAGATCAACGCATTATAAATTAGCCACTTCGAGGGGGAAACCTCAAATACATTACATAAATGGACAATTCTTGGATGCTACAAAGGACCAAAACCTCCTTCCATATATAGGAGTCCATGGGGCCACAATATAATCCTAGCCGACCTAACAAAAATATTTTAAGGGCAAAATATTTTCAATATTGGCGTTACAGGGGTACAACAATAACAAGAAGGGGGCTATACTAATAAAAATAAGGGAATAACTAGTAATATAGGGACCTAACATTGAGATTCTCGTGCTTTGTATATACCCAATGATTGTTCATCCCACTAAATCAAGTTGTTATGTTTTATAGGGTAAAATATCTTAACCAGATTTGAAACATGTGTGTATATATTCTATTTGTAATTTCATTATGCTTTGAATATCCTCCAAACTTGTATTAGATAAGATAAGTATCCCTTTATTACCTAATATAATCTTAAATTGATATAGAAACAAGATCCCTTATGAATCTATATCTAGATTACATAGTCTCGAACCATACATACAACCAATATGATTTTTCCATCTCCTCATCCTATCGATAGATCTACTGAGCCTTTCTTTGCTCATTAATTTTCAGATCTTTATTATCAAATTCAACCAAATTCATATTATTTTCTTGTTCTACATATAAATAAATACAAAATGCATTAGGGGATTAAAAACTTCCCCTAGGGACCTTCTCCAATGGAGCCCCTTATTTTTCTTCACTTCGTTGAAAATTTTCCATCATATAATTTGTTTTAATATCTTCCTTTGGTTCTTATAGAATGTAATCAATCAGATAACTATCCTCCATTTCTTCTAACAACGATTCAAACACAAGCTCATCCTACTCATACCTGGATTATTCAACAACAATTTAGTAATCTTCTCTAGCTAATATTGTTTTTAGAATTATACTTCCATTTTCTTGCACTTAACATATCTACTCTTCAACCATATACTCGTTCTCCTCGTGAACCATAAAATACCTTTATTCATATTTTATTTTTATCCTGCTAATCATTTATTCACCTTTTATCATTCCTTGTCTTATCACACACCATTGTCTTTTGTTCAACATCTCCTAAGATTTTAAGGAAAGTTTATGCATCTCTTCAATAAACATCTCTTCCCACTCATATTCACTTTTATAAGACATCTTCCCTGGCTTCTCTCTCCATAACGAAGCCCTTACCAGAGCTTCTAAGCATCCAAATAACATTTTCACCTCCTTCCTAACCTTTTCCTTATATTTGTAAGATCTATTATTACCTCCTTGAAGTAGTTCATCACACTATGACCCATGTTTACTTCTCGACATTATTTTTTCTATTTTCAACTCTCTTTTGTAGAGCTTCAACAACATCTACCTAGTTCCCTATTAATGTTGTAACTTCCTTCAACAAACTATCCAACAAATCCCTTGTTAAATTTTACCTTGCATGTAGGTTATTAAACCAACTCTAAGACCATATGATGTAGCTGAAAGTTGCATGTCTCAAACTCTTAGAAAATAAAACATTAAAATAAAAAAACTTCTCAAGGAAGCATAACATAAAATCATCTTTATTATTGAAAGTAAACAAAACATAAACCAAAATAGCAGTGTCCTACTTATTAAATCGAAAACTTCATAAATATTATTTCTAGCACATAGGATCAAATCCCTCCAATATATTGTCAAAAACGTCATGTTTTAGATACTTTCTAATTCTACTATTATTTCAATGTTGATCTTGATCTTCATGACTGAATCGATGATCCCCAACTTCTCTCTGAAATTTCATCTCTACCCGAACTTGAGATATTCTCTTCCTATCATTTTTGTCAAGATATTAGTATATTTATTTCATATTCCCTTTAAATCCCCTTCTAATATACTTGGATTACATTCCTCCCATTAGCTATCTCTAGATGCCAACTATTAATCTACGCAAGGTTTCATTGAAATTTATTTGGATGGTCCTTTATTAGGATTTGAACCTTTTGGATTTTGTTGGTAATAATTTACCATGTCAATTGGAAACAAATAATTACTAATTGATCATAATTGACCATTTAAATTGGGTCCAACTAATAAATAATAATTCGCTATTATTTGGAACCTAGAGAAAGACCTCCTGAATTTATGCATTAGTCTCCATATTAGCCGTTATCCTTTGTTAAATACTATGAAATACATCTATAATTCAAAAAAATGGTAAAATTGAATTCAAATATTTTTTTTTATGTGGGATTGGAAAATACCTAGGCATAAGCTTTCACCATCACTCCACTTTTCACTATCCTCTTTGAAATCATGGAAATTCTATAAGAAAATTTTATTTTTTCTATGCTCTTATTAAAACAATATGCATGTATCATCCATTATATTTTAAAATACCTTATAAACATCCACATATGTATAAACTCTTAAATGTAACCATAGGATAATAAGGAAAGAAAAAAAACAAATAAGCAATGACTCATAGTCAAAATCCCACAATTTCCAGGTTATAAGCATTGCTTATAAATTGTAGAACAATTCGAACATCCTCCAACCTATATCTCATTCAAGCTATTTAATGTCGCTAGAAAGTTGTAAAATGGATTACAATGATGAAAATACTGAATGAAGTAGAAGATCTTCATTTTCACCATAGAAGTTGTGAAATATATCTGTTTTAATGTGAAACCTTTCGATTAGATGTGCTATGAAGATACCAGTTCCAATTAATATAAGTTTGTTTCATGGATTTAGCATGAAGTGTCACTGCATACTAGAATTGTAGAACTAGGATCCAGTAAAAATTTGACAAAATTCGGAAAACCTTCCAAAATATCACTGAGAAATAAAGAGATGAGTTTTAAATATGACACAAAAGAGTATTCCTTTTAAGTGACATTCTCTCTTCAGCTGCCACTTTTCAAAAAATAATCTCGCCCACGAAATTTTGGGATGATTAACCATCTTGGAAATAAATTTCTAATTAATGGTGCTTCCTACAATGCTATAATATACAATGTGTCTTTCTATTTACTGCTAAGAAAACTAAATCTGAAATGTCGAACCTTTTATAGAGATAAAAATTTATAGCTTGTTCCCCAATATCGTTGCAAACTTTCATAATGAACATAAGCTCTTGTTATGTAACAATATGTTGGTTGCCTACGACTTTTGACATCACTAGTAATCTTCACAAGAACATTGTCCATTTTTGAAATGATGAAAATGATGTCCATCCTTCACATCAATTTCTCATGAAAAAATATTTGACATAATCTTGGAGGTAGAATTGTAGTAACCACACACTGAAATGTTTTTTACAATATGAATGGGTTTCCTTGAGGGCAGGTTAATAATACGAAAGGTGATTTCTATTTTTTCGTTCTAGAGACAAACAATTTTTTATTTTTGTTACTCATTGAATTTTTGCAAAACAAAACTTGTGTGAGGTAGATATCCCATCTGTTTCAAGTTTCCTAACAATCTCACCAAACTTTTATAATTTTTCTATATGTACAGGTGTGATTTCTCTCCTACAAGGAAATTATAGACATTGTCATTGAGGTGAATCCAACTACATATTGGAGCCTTATTAACTCCCCTTTATTTCATCACTTTTTTCACCTCTTAAATTATATCCCACCTGTGATATGTTGCATATAAATTTAATAACGATACACAAGCTATGGTATTTTCAGGCTCCAAATCCAATAGGTATTGTATTGAAATCTATGCCATCTACACATGAGGATGTAATCTACATTCAACAATAAAAGAAACCCATGAAATAGAAATAGGGTTAATTGGCATTGTGCTAATGAAGTCGAGTGGCTTATCGAGGAAATGGGAATGACGAAAAAAGTCCACCATGAAATAATAACTGTTTCTAGTTTCATGTGATAATATTTACTCAAATCACTAAAATATTTCTAACCCTTATCCAACAACTCAACATGGTATCATGCTCATAGAATTTTGAGAAAAGTTACATGGTACAGATTTATGCCCGAATGTCATATTTCCTCAAAGAGGTGGAGAGCCTCCTTGCAAAACCCATGCATAGCATAACCTGCAAGGATCACATTCCTTGAAATAATGTATTTTGAAATATATTTTCAAACACATTAAGAGAATCATCTGGACTCCCACATTTAGAATATATATATATATGAGTTCATTACTAGCAACCACCTTTGACTGGTATCCTCTTCTCAGTAGAACTGCATGAAAGTCTTTTCCATGTTCCAGAGCTGCCAAATTGACACATGGTAGAAGAATGCCAGTGAAGGTGTGGTGAGTCGATGAGATGTCTGTTTCGATCATTTCATCATATAGATCCAAGGATTTATGGATATGACCATGCCTATCATAAGAAAAAAACATCAAATTCAAGGAAATAACATTTATTTGAGGCATTTAGTTAAAAACATTCAGGTCCTTATCAACCTTTCCACTCTATTCATATCCTGCAATCACTATATTCCATAAAACCAAATCTTTCTCAAGAATTTTTTTGAACAACTAAAAGGCCTCGTCAACGCACATAATGTACACATACCCCACAATCAGAACTATCCATGAGACCACATATTTTTTAGGAATTGCACCAAATAGATACACAACCTTACCTTGGAAACCATTATGTGCTTATCCAGAAATCATGGAATTCCTTCTAGTTAAATTTATCTTGGGGATTTTGTCAAATAGTTTGCATGCATCCCTAAAACAAAAAAATCTAACATACATTTCTAAGAGGGAACTATTAAGAAAGGCATTTCATTTATATCCACTTCTAACTATTCTCTTGTGGATCTCTCTTCCATGCTCTGGAGCTCTCAAATTGTCACAAGTCAGTAGAAACCAGGAAAAGGTAAATTGAATGGCTTGAATTCCCTGTTATTCATTCTCATAAAACATTGTAGAGGCTTCATTATCCAACCTATTCATGGAATAAGTTGCAATAATGATGGTCCATGAGACCAAATTTCATTGAGAAATCTCATCTAAAATTATATGTTCATCGACTAAAATTACAAACTTCAATGTCTATCAAAATATTTCTTAATGTGTAAATTTTAGGCTTAAAACTAGTTTGGATGATGTGGGAATGGACAAGTGTGGTGTTGAGAATATATATTTTATCATCACATGTGAGAAAAAGAGAGTTATAAGTAGTTGAATAGGGTAAAATTCCTTCATGTTCCATGAAATGTAGAATAGACATTGCATATTTTAGTTGGCCTTGCCAACATAGTGCATCCACATCCACTCTAATTGTGATCGAAGGAGATCTTTTTTTTTTACCATTATTGTTCTAGTGTTGACCTCGATAAATTAGAGAGTTTATTTTAGTCATATTGACCATGATGGTAGTGGAATTGGTTATGATGTGTTCAATAAAGGGACCTATGTTAGTCCCCTGTATACAATAATGGCTTTGTCATTAATGTTGGTTTAAGGTTTTGTCTTTTGACCATTTACGAAGCATTTACATCTAAATATTTGATCCCAAATCCTCTAGTATGAACAATTTCATGGTTACATTCGATCTATATGTAGTAGAGAAGGTTTTAATTACATACAGTCACTTTTGGTTTATGATTTGAGAAGCAACTCGAGGGTTTTTCAAGTCTAGGTAGTTGGAGGGCTTATGTATGAATTATTTGCATGCTCATTTGGAGATTTCACTTGCTGATATGACTCCCTTTTCTTGGATATCATACTAAGTATTACATTGTTTCCTTCTAGATCACAACTCTTTGTTTTATATACACTTAGTCCTAATTTGGTTCATGATATAGATATATTTTAATGGAAAGGGTTGATATTTATGAACCTTATTTCAATTTTTTTATCTATATATTTATATTTTCATTGAAACAATTATATATCACGTTAGTGTTGGATATATTGATACACGAAAATTTGACTTTTCCTGTAACTCAGCTCTACTCTAAACAAATTAGCACATCACTATTTTCTTACAAGCATTCACACAGATTTGTCGGGACTCTTGTATTGTATTAAGTAATCATTTATATTATGTAAACATGCACTATATATCCATGTATTCATGCATAAATGCACAAAAATCAAATTAAAAAAAATAATGAATTCCTCTTGTCATTAATAAACACCAAAAGAGCACATACATAATAAAAATATTGATTTATTCTCCTCTGGCCTAATTCTACATTGATTTGTCCATTAGTTATAATTTCCCATATGATTACAATAAGTAGAATTGATAAATTCAATATCTTTTATAAATCCTAAAATCATTCCATAAATCACTCCATAAATCATATTTTCCTACATCCTAAAATCATCCAATCTATACCTAGAATCCCTGATGATTTTCAAGGAAAAATAAAATTTTCCTTATGGTAAAAAAATAACCTATCCATATATTTTCTAAAACTATGACTCATTATTTCTAACAATCATAAAATATACCAACTTGGAAAATATAATTTATTTACATAGAATAATATAAATTCTTCTCAGAAATCAAGACCCCATATTTAATTTTTTTCACATCGAAGACTTAAAGGCTTGGGAGCTCTAATTCTCCTACATTAGAGTCCCAATGTAGAAATAATTCATGACCTCCTCATCATGTATCATTAATTTTCAAATCCTCCTGGATCCCAAAAATTTTAGTGTAACTTATTTCCTCCTTATTCATGTTGTTTCTTTGTTTTTGTTGTCATTGCCTTCTTCAACCTTCTAGGTTTCCAAAATTTATGTTGTAGCTATCCACTCTCTTTTATTATGTACTGATACATTAATTTGCATTATGTAGGTGAGTAAGCTTCTTATATTAGCGTGCAATTTTTCATGCACTTTGACCATTGGTATTATTATCCGGTGAATTTCCACGTTCAAAAATTCCATTCATTGGGACATGTTATTATCATCACTTACTTGTAATTGAATCTCTCTTTTAAAATATTTTATGACCTTAGTTCTCATTTCATTGTTCTCATAACCTCTCTACTCAAACTCATCATCATCATGCATCTTTTCCAATATGTCTAATAAAATTTAGTTGCTTCTCCCATACTACTCCAAAAATGATAGAGTATTTCCTTATTTATAATTATCAATTATGATTTCATCTTCATTATTTTCATAAAATAAAATTACCTAGTTTATATTTTCATAGCTCTCACTTTTTTCTTCATTATATGCCTTAATAAGTCCTTCTGTGCCTAAAAATTTCATGAAATATTCTCCACCAATCCTTGGATTGATCAGACATTCTTACAACATCCTTAGCTCTTCAACAAAAAAAATTCAACATGAAGTTTCAATGCTTCTCTTACTCTTCCAACCCACAACTTCAGGGGCTTGTAACTCAACCCACAAGGCTCCATATCATCTTTCCCAACTTTCAGGTTCCAGGAACTAGTAGCCCAGTCCAAGTTGTGTCGGGGATCAAAATATTTTGTTCCAACCCAAAACCATAGGGAACCTGAGAAAAAATTGGAAAGACAAGTGGGAAACCCAAACACCATGGCTATATATGAAATGGAAAGGCAAGGATGAAATTATTGTGAATTAAGGAAAATATCCATGCAAATGACAAGACATAACGAGAGAATCACATGCATATACCATGCATCCAAAAACACATGCAACTTGTTAACTACAAATAAATCTAGCTATAGTTGGTTATCCAACATTTCCCTTACACTTCCTTTATTTAATTTTCTTTCTTTCTCCAATCCAAGTGAATGATAGAGTGCTCCAATCATGCTCCAAGAATGCTCTAAGTGTGAAAGAGTATGAGAGAATGAGAGAATCAAAGGAGAGATCAACTCAAAATTGTCAAAAGGTTGTAATGACCAAAAGCTGTGCAAAAATTGTGAATTATGTATTTGATTCATTTTTATTGTTGATTACTCCTTTTTCTTCATTTTCGGTCATTTTTCTTGTAATTTCCCTTCCATGAAAATCTGTGTCTCTTCACCTTCCTTTTCTCAAATTCTACTTTATTTTCAGAAATAAAAGCCAATTATTGCCTCTTAGCCTTTGCAAATTTTCATATCCATTAATTAATCACAAATGATTCCCACTACAGTGTTACTCCCACTAGATGGCTTGGAATACTTTTCCCATGACCTTGATATTATTTTATTTACATGCAAAATAAACCAAGGGCTGTTACAAACCCATCCACCTTGGGAAAACAATGTCCTCGATGTTCAAATATTCTTATAATTAGAAAACCATGCTTCCCATGGAGATTTATAGCACAAATCAATTCAACATTTACATCATACCAAACTGTTGAAACCATGAACAAAATATTGCTTATTGGAGTTTTATAACACAACCTAATGCAATATTTAGAACTTAATACTTAATGGATCTTCATAAAATAGCTCATTTAAGTATATACAATACACATATGTATAAAAATATAAGCCAAAAAACATAAAAAAAACAGATTTGTTCAACTAGAAAATAATGAAAGATGCAAATCCCACATCTAATCATCCATCTCCCATGTATCTTTATCAGGCCCAAAGTGCTTTGACTGTAAATTAACTTTACCTATTTCTCAATTCCCGAGCATGAGTTGTTTTTGATGCAAAATGCACTGAGGTTCTGGATGGAATTCTTCCTCTGGTTCCACCTACAATGTAGACTAATCAATCACATGATCAACATCCTGAAAATATCTCTTTAGCAATGAAACCTGGAAAACATCATGGAATTTCACTGTTGGTAGTAGTGCAAGTGGGTCTTCCACTGGTCCAATCCTCTAAATAATCTTAAATGGCCCGCAATACCATGGTGCTAACTTGGCACATGACCCAGTCCTCAAGGAGCTCCTCTTGGGCTTGATGCACAAGTACATATTCTCCCAAATCTAAAACTCCTTGAAATATCTATAATGATCAACATAAATATTTTTCTTATCCTATTCCACCTTTAAAATATTTTTAATAAGCTACATATTCTACTCCATCTCAGCTTCCATATTGAGTCTAATCGATGGCATGTTCACTGGATCACTCCAGTTGATAGGGCTGCTACAACTCCACCCATAGAGAATTTCAAATGTACAAACATTGAAGGACTTTTGATATCCATTATTATATGCAAAATATACTATTGGAATATACTCCTCCCACTTCCTCTGTTGATGCATGACATACATCCTCAACATATCCTCAATAATAATGTTAACCCTCTTTGTCTATCCATCTATCTGTAGATGATAAGTTGTACTGAAAGCTAGCTTTATCCCCAAGCCTACAAACAACTCCTTCGAAAACCTAGAAGTGAAATTGGCATTTTTTTCTCATATAATTATCTTCTAAACACCATGAAATCTCACTATCTCCCTGATGAAGATCTAAGCTACCTCACTAGTTGAATTTTTAGACTTCACTACAATGAAGTGAGCTACCTTACTCAACCTTTCAACCACAAGCATGATGAAATAATGTTGCTTGGATTTCCTTTGAAAATGTGTAATTAATTCCATGGAAATAACCTCCCATTTGCATTATGGAACTAGAATAGGTTGCAATAAACCAATTGGGTTCTTACAATCCATTCTCACCTGCTGACAGTCCAAAAAACTTGCAACAAACTCAACCACCTTTTTCTTCAAGTTCAGATAATGATAGAACATGTTAACTAATGTCAAGGTCTTATCATATCCTAGATTGTTGTGTAACCAGCTCCAAAAATAGAAGAAAAGAGATATCAACGCCTTAAAAATAAGCCACTTCGAGGGGGCAACCTCCAATACATTACATAAATGAACAATTCTTGGATGATCCAATTTACAAAACCTCCTTTCTATATATAGGAGTCCATGGGGCCATAATGTAATCCTAGTGGGCCACAATGTAATCCTGGCCGACCTAACAATAATAATTTAAGGGCACAATAATAATAAAATGGGGGTTACAAGGGTACAATAATAACAATAAGGGGGTTACACTAACAACAATAAGGGACTATACTAGTAATATAGGGACCTAACATGACCCTCTCCTTCAAAAAAGTATTGTCCTCAACACTTGAGTAGCTCTGGGTGCTTCTGTATAAAATTCTCATCCTCCCATGTAGAATCTTCAGTGGGTAAGTTCTTCCACTTGATGAGATACTCTGAAATTGATCGATTCCGTAGTTGTCGAGTTCTTGTTTCCGTGACCGCTTCCAGTTCCAATATGATTTTTCCTTCCTCATCAAGTTCTGGCAATATTGTTTGAACTGGAAGATTTTCACCTATAACCTTCTTTAAGCATGAAACATGGAAAACTGGATGTACCGCGAAGAAGCAGGAAGCTCCAATTTGTATGCCATAGAACCAATCTTTTGCAACACCTTGTAAGGACCATAGTACTTTGGTGATAATTTATTATCCTTCTTAGCTTACCTAAGGGACATTTGTTTGTATGGTTGTAGCTGTAAAAATACCCAATCTCCTACATCAAAACTTCTCTCGCTGTGATATTGATCTGCCTGTTGTTTCATTCAATTTTGTGCCAAATTCAGGTTATCCTTTAAGAGTTGGAGAACTTCTTGCTGATGCTCGATGTGATCTTCCACTGCTTGAACCTCCGAATTTTCTCGTAAAGATGATGTGATGGATGGTGGATGATATCCATAAAGTGCCATAAATGGGGTCATTTTTGCTGCAGTATGGAAGGAAGTGTTATACCACCATTCAGCAAGAGGTAACCACTTGACCCATTGTGTTTGTTTATCAGATACAAAACAACGAAGATATCCTTCCAAACATTTATTTACTATCTCAGTTTGACCATCAAATCGAGGATGATAAGATGAGCTATGAGCTAATTGAGTACCCAAACAAGAAAATAACTCCGTCCAAAAATTTCCAGTAAAAATGGGATCTCTGTCGCTCACAATAACCCTTGGGCTTCCATGTAGCTTTTGAATTCTATCCATAAATGTAGTAGCAACTGTACTTGCTTTAAATGGATGAGATAATGCACAAAAGTGTGCATACTTGGTAAGTGTATCAACTACCACCATGATGACATTCTTTCCTTCAGACTTAGGTAAACCTGTGATAAAATCCATTGAAATCTCCTCCCAACGCTGACTTGGAATGGATAAAGGTTGTAGAAGTCCCGGGTCTTAATTGTCTCCACTTTATTCTGCTGGCAAACCAAACATTCCGCCACAAACTTTTGAATATCAGATTTAAGGCCATCCCAAAAAAATTCTTTCTTCACCCTGTGGTAAGTTTTTAAAAATCCTGAGTGTCCTCCTAAAGGAGAAGTGTGCAATTCCAGAAGAATATTTTGTTTTAGTTGGGAATTCTTGAAAAGATATAAGCGATCTTTGTACCATAAGGAATCATTTTTCCAACTAAATGTATCAGATGTACTAGGATCTTGCTGCAACTTTTGAATGAGTGTCCATACATCTTTGTCCTTCTTCCATTCATCTCTTGCCTCAGTTATCCAATCTAGTTGGATAATAGAAATGGCACAAAGCAATGCTTCCACCTCTTCATTCTTTCTTGAGAGTGCATCTGCAACAACATTAAGCTTTCCTTTTTTGTAGATTATTTCAAAGTCATAACCCAACATCTTTGTGACCCATTTTTTCTGTTCTTCTGACGATAGTCTTTGTTCCAAAAAGTGTTTAAGACTATCATGATCAGTTTTTACCTTGAAGTGTCTTCCCATTAGGTAAGTTCGCCATTTCTTTAGTGCATGCAGTATTGCTAACATTTCCTTCTCATAAATAGATTTTTGTAAATACTTTCCTTTGATTGGACGACTTTCAAAAGCAATGGGTCTTCCTTCCTGCATTAAAACTGCACCAATTCCATTTCCTGAGGCATCACATTCCACAATAAAGGTTTTCATGAAGTCTGGCGTAGCTAAGACCGGTGCTAGGCACATTGCCTCCTTAAGACGTTCAAAGGCCTTAGTTGCTTCAGGAGTCCATGAAAATGCATCTTTCTTCAATAATGTTGTTAGAGGTGCTGCTATTCTCCCATAATTCTTAACAAACTTGCGATAATACCCCGTTAACCCGAGAAATCCTCGCAACTTCTTCATGGTTGTGGGGACTTTCCATTCCTTAATGGCTTTAATTTTGTTAGGGTCTACTTTAACACCCTCGTGAGATACAATATGACCCAGATATTCCACCTCTTGTACTCCAAAGAAACATTTGGATTTTTTTCATATAATTTTTTCTCCTGCAATAGTCTGAGCACCCTGTCAACATGTTCAACATGATCCTTCCATGACCTGCTGTAGATTAGTATATCATCAAAAATACTAGCACAAATTTTCTAAGGAAGGGTTTGAAAATGGAATTCATCAACCCTTGAAATGTAGAAGGTGCATTGGTAAGGCCAAAAGGCATGATCAAAAATTCATAATGACCCTCATGAGTTCGAAATGTTGTTTTTGGAATATCTTCAGTCTTCATTCTAATTTGATGATATCCTGAACGAAGATCCAACTTGGTAAAATAAATTGCTCCATGTAATTCATCCAATAATTCATCAATCACAGGAATGGGAAATTTGTCTTTAATGGTGAGCTTATTGAGCTCCCTATAATCCGGATACATTCGCCATGATCCATCCTTCTTGTGTACCAATACTACAGGAGCAGAGAAAGAACTTTGACTAGGTTGAATTATACCCGCCTCTAACATTTCTGCAATCATACGTTCAATTTCGCTCTTTTGTAAGTAAGGATATCTATAAGGCCTGATGTTTGGAGGAACACTTCCTGGAATCAAATGAATAGCATGATCATGATCACGAATAGGTGGGAGTACTTTGGGAGTTTCAAACACCTTGGAATGATTGTCCAAGACTTGTTGGAGATCTGCAGAAATAGATGATTTTGATGTTGGAACTTCTACTGAGCATAATTGTGCAATTACGCCTCGTTGTTCTTTCTTTAGAATCTTTGTCATGAAATTAGAGCTTATTATCTTTCCCGGCTTCCCTGCAATACCCCGTAATTCGACTTCCTTTCCTTCTGAAAAAAATTTCAAGAAAAGTTCTTGAAAATTAAAAGCTATCGTCCCCAAAGATTGTAACTATTGTACTCCTAGTACAACATCAGCACCTCCCATAGGAATGGAAAGCATTGGACTAGTCAATACATATTCCCCCATGGTTAGCTTGATATTATGGCATTTTCCAGAGAAAATTATAGTTCCTCCATTTGCAACCATCACTTGACATTCTGGTGCTGGGTATAGGAAACAATTCAATTCCTTGGCTACCTTACAATGAATAAAATTATGGGTGCTACCTGAATCAATCAACACTATTACCTTTTTCTTCTTGATTTGTCCTCGTATCTTGAGAGTTTGAGGAGTGGTAATTCCTGCCAGTGCATTACACGATATGGTCGGATTCATTTCTTCCTCTTCTAGGGTTGGTTCCTGGTGTATATCCTCTTGTTCATTTTCTTCTTCCTCTTCACAATCTATGTAAAATAATTTCTTCTCAGCACACTTATGACCTTTAGTGTATTTGCTATCACAACTGTAGCAAAGCCCTTTTTGCTCTTTTTTCTTCCAATTGTTGTGGTGTCAACCTTGTAGGTTGTGGAAATCTAGGCGTAGCAACACTTCCTTCTTTATAGAATTGAGTGGTAGGCTTCCTTGTCGCCATAATTTTACATTCAACTTTTCTTGCCAACCTGGATGCCTTCTCCAATGAATCAGGTTCCAAAACGCGAACTTCATGTTGGATGTTATCCTTTAAAGTGCCTAGGAAGAGATCAATCCTGTGTTCCTCTGTAAGATCAGTTACCCTTATATTCAATTTTTGGAAGTCCTCAATGTGTTGCCCCACTAAACCCTTTTGTTTGATATTTATCAATTGGGTAAAGAAGGTGTTGCTCTTTGTATCCTCATAATGTGCTATCATTTCCTCCGTAAAAATTGACCAAGTGACAATTTTTTTACGGGAGCAAAGCCATCGATACCATAAAAATGTATTTTGTTCTAAATGTATTGTTTCAATGCGTACCTTTTGTGTGTTTGGCACATTATGGAGATGAAAATATTGCTCCATCTGTAGTATCCATGTTACAGGATCCTTTCCATCAAACTTCCTCATATCCATTTTTGGAATATGGTGGTTCTTCCCTCCAACAGTAGAGTTTATGAAATCATGATTAACATTTATTTTGTCCTCATCATGAGTTTCCTCTACTATCTTTTCACCATTAGGAAACATTTCTTGTATCAACTTTCCCAAACCTTCGATGTCTACTTTTAGATCTTTCTTCATGTTTTCCATGTTGTCTTTCATTTTTTCATCGATCTTAGCTTCCATGTCATCCATATTAGCTTCCATGCCCACTTCCATGCCATCCATCTTAGCTTCCAAACCACTCATCTTAGCTTCCACGCCTTTCTTCAAACCATCCATCTTAGTTTCCATGCCCTTCTTCAAAACTTCCATTTCATTTTTTGTTGTTCTTTGTGAGAGCGAAATTTGTTGCACTTGCTCTTGTAATTTTGATATGTCATGTTGCCACTCTTCGTCTTCATGAGTCATAGTAGAGCCTTATAAAGGCTTAATGGGTGTTGAATTATTTTTTGGGGCCATTTTAGACTCCAATATTGATATCTATTCTACAATAGGCCCTTTCAATCAATTCAACTTGATTATTCAAACAAGACTTATGCAATTCGGAAAAAAAATACACACCTTTTACTTGCTTTGAGGAGCTCGATATTGAAATTGTATTATCTCTGTTATTGCGGATCTTCAATATCTGAAATTCAGTACTGAAGTAGCCCTCTGAATTCACTTTTGAATGCCACAGGTCTGACCTGATTTGGATTCTTCAAGACAAAGTTGTGTCCAATCTCCCACAATGACCTAATTATGGACTGGTTCAGTAGAGCGAACTTGTATGACTTACCACGTCTCACTGTTTCGTCCTTTGTCTCTGAAATTGATAGCCAAGAAACTAAAGTCTATGTAATTGCGACAAATTTTTACAAAACTTCAATCCAATGCCCAGAGAGAGAGTTATTGAAGTTTTCCCACGATCACCTCTTTGAGATGCAATTCAGGAGCCTGAAAAGGAACTACCTTCCACAGATCATATCTCCAAAAATATTGCGAACCAAGCTCTGAAATTTTTTGAAAAATTTCCTCAGGATTTCAGCTTCGCACCATACAAATTTCAGATTCTGAACCTTCATAGAAAAAAATAAATAGCGCAAATGCCACGATGACCTGTTTAGGAGTCTGAAAAAAGACCTAACTTCCACAGATCATATCTCCGAAAATATTGCGAACTAGGCTCTGAAATTTTTCGACAAGCTTCCTCTGGAGTTCGGCTTCGTACCCTAAAAATTTCAGCTTTTGAAACTTCGTAGAAAAAAATTTATAGCGCAAATTCCACGATGACTTGTTTGGAGCAGCGAAACCCTATAATCCAAAGCTCTAATACCAAATGTTGTGTAACCAGCTCTAAAAATAGAAGAAAAGAGATATCAACTCCTTAGAAATAAGCCAATTCGAGGGGGCAACCTCCAATACATTACATAAATGAACAATTCTTGGATGATAAAATTTACAAAACCTCCTTTCTATATATAGGAGTCCATGGGGCCATAATGTAATCCTAGTGGGCCACAATGTAATCCTAGCCGGCCTAACAATAATAATTTAAGGGCACAATAATATCAAAATGGGGGTTACAAGGGTTCAATAATAACAATAAGGGGGTTACACTAACAATAATAAGGGACTATACTAGTGATATAGGGACCTAACATAGATGATCTAATTATTGCTTAACATGAAAATTCCTCAAGATAAGCATATTGAGCTCACTGGTATTCGACACATAAATCATGTTCTTGAATTCGATCAAGCCATCTATTGTGAAGTGCATGTCATCATACTTTCCTTCCTATAATATCTTCTCTTGCAAACATGTCCCATATGAACTCGTAACTAAAATATGATTCACCTGCACTATTATACTAAGATAATTTGCAATCATGTACTCCTTTCCCTTGATGTATCTGATCTGAAAGTCAAACTCACTGAGGGTAGAAAACGATCTAGATTGTCTAAAATTATATTGGGTGGCTAAACAAGAAACTCAGACCACTGTGATCACTCATAAGAAAAAACCTCCTGCTAAGGAGATAGTGTCTCCACATATTCAATGCATGAATGATAGCTTCGAACTAAATATCATGAGTCGCATAGTTCTTCTCATGTTCATTCAAATATCTTTTCTCATAGCAGAGAATCTTCCCTTCCTGCATCAGGAGTCCACCAATTCCTTCCTTGCAATAATTAGTACATACCATGAAAATCCTTATTAGGATAAGTAATATTTAAGACTGGATCATTTGTAAGCAAATTCTTCAACTAATCAAAACTAGTTGCACACTCCTCAGTCCATTTAAACTTCTTCCATTTTCTCTACAAATATGTAATAGGATAGCCAATATTTGAAAAATTCTTCATAAACCTCCTTTACTAATATACTAGTCCCATGAATGATATGACCACGGATAATTTTAATGATGGAAAATTATCTTGAAATTTAAAAAATTGACGAATCTCACTAGTCCCTAATATGAAAACTATAAACTGTTTATTGATGTATTTGTAAAATTATTCAAATTTATATTGATATTATATATATTTTATATATAATGTTGGATATTTTTAACATAAAATAATTTTATATTGTAAAATTTGGGCGAATCATTTTAGTAAAAAAATGGAAATTGGCGAATCATTTTTTTGGAAAAACCATGGAAAATTAGCCCACCTGCGAATATTAGCCCCTAAAATTTTCCATGGATATGACCTTCTCTACATTCCTACTATTTTACCACTTCCTGATATCTTTTATTTTTTCTGGGTTCACTACTATATTTTTCTTGGAAACAACATGTCCCAAGTAATGAAATTCATTCTAAAAGAATATTCACTTGCTAAGATTGGCATACAATTTATTCTCTCAACAATATCACCATTTCTTCTAAGTTATTCACATGTTGTTCCTCATTATTGTAATATATAAATATATCATCAGTAAAAAATATCACAAACCTGTCTATATAAGGAAACAACACACTTTTCATCAAATAAATGAAAGTAAATGGAACATTAGTAAGACCAAAAGGAACCACCAAAAACTCATACCTTGTGTGAGAAGAGATATTGTAGATATATTCTTATTTGATACACACATGCTGATATCCTCATCTCAAATCAATCTTTGAAAACATCGCTTCTCCCTTCAAATGATCAAATAAATCATCAATATGTGGAAATGGATACTTGTTCCTCATAGTTACCTTGTTCATTGACCTATAGTCAATGCATAATAAAATACCATCCTCCTTATTCTTTACAAACAAGGATAGTGCACCCCAAGGTGATGGACTTGGCCTTATGTATACCTTATCAAGAATTTCCTTAATCTGCAACTTTAATTCCACAAACTCTGGAGAACTCATCTTTTAAGGTGCCTTAGATGTTGGCACTAATCCCAGCATTAACTCCATGAATAATCCACCTCTCTATGATGATGCAAATTTGAAATTAGAAACACATTATGAAATTGATTCAAAATTGGAAACTTCTTTAAGACTTTCTCATCCTCAACATCCTTTCCTTCTCCACTATGAATATGAAATGCAAACAATTTACACATTCCTTTATAAAAATATGATTTCCCTACATAGTTGTAACCATTCTCACTGATGCAGGCTTATTCTTTCCCTGTAAGACTCTTCTTTCCCCACCATCATCCAGGAACTTAATAGTCTTATCATAGAAGGCCACCTTAGTCTTGTGAATGAACAGCCAATCCATCCCGAAAAGGATATTGTATTAACCCAAAGGAATATAATTTATATGTTTTGATGTAGGCATAACATTTTACTCAAATGCATAAGATCTTACCCAATGACAGACTCTTCTCTTGGTCCTTGTAGCCAATGTCACTAGCCAATATTATGCATGCGCTTATTTATGCAAACAACTCTTATCCATTAGGTCAAGACTGATATAACTATAGTTAGATCCAAGGTCAACCAAAATGGAAACATGTTGATCATGAATCTCACCTTCCATATCGATGATGGATTGTGGATAATCAACCTACCTATTATCCACTACTACATAAATCTGAAGAATATACTCCCCAATATGTCTAAATTTATATGCCTCTTGACCACTATAAATATGAGGTTTTCCACCCCGATGCGATGGAAAATATATCATGGGATGTAGAATATCTCTTGCGATACTCTACACCACAAGTTGAACATTGCAAAAACTTTGTGTTGTCACCTTTATTATACTCCTCAGATTGAAATCCATATACTATGTTAACTGAATTGAAATTCTTATAAGGTGCCACATTCTCCTTATCACCTGCATCCTAAGGTCTTCCTTGCTTCTTATCCCACTTTCCTTTAGTCTTTTCATTACCTTTCCAATCACACTTAGGCTCAGATATGTGTTCATAATGCTCATAAAAATTCTTCAGCTTCCCAATGAATTCCTCCAATGACCAAGGATCATCATACTCAATTTTATATTTGAATGCTAACCGAAGAACATTGATGAACCTTTGAAACGTTGTCTTTTCATCCTTAATATACGTCACATACCTCAATATCTCCTATAAAATTCATCATATAATGTTCTTTTGTCATGGAACCCATATTAAACTCATAGAATTCCTTTTCCCTTCTATCATAGTACCTCTTGGTCAATTTCTTCTTCCTTAAGAGTCTTTTAAACTCATGCCAATTCAACTCTTCTACCTCATGCCTCAGACACACTTCACATATTCCCACTATAAATTTGCTTTAACCTTGATACTAAATATCGATATTCTCTATTTCATATTCTATGAGTAATAATTCAATGTGAATAACCTATTCATCCTAATTAGTCATTCTCTTTCATATTCAGGTTTATTCACATCCCCATCAAAAGTAGGATGCTTGAATTTATGGAACTCTTTTGACAAATTTTGCTTCTCACTCCTCCTGTAAGGCTTTTTGTGGTAATGAAAGTGATGTCTCTTAGAACCAGAACTAGAATATAATCCATGGGTGCTAGCCCATCTTTCGGATGTATACAACCATATTCCACGTTTTACTATGTCATCCCGGTCCAATATGTATCTTAATAGATACCTGCTACCATATATCCCATTAGTCCTTTCCTCATGTCCATGATTGATCCTTAAATTTCTCTATTTCAAAAAATACAAAAGACACTAAAATATCACTACATTAACTTCTTCTTACTTTTCATAAGCTTTGGAAAGTGTTTCCTATGCCTCAACCAATCTGGTATAGTCTGCCTTGCAACTTCTTATTTTTCCTTCAAAATTCTAAGTTTTTCTGCTAAATCGAGAGAACACTCATCTCCTTGCTACTCAAATAATATATAAGAAGAGGCACGTGAACTATAATCGACCTTTCTTCTTTTCGTCTCTGGTATTCTATCTCCTACAAACATGTCATTTTATATAAAACAAATATAGAAATAATTAATTCATACCTTAGTGAAGTTTAGGGGAGGTTATCTTGTCTGTACAATCAATATATATTAGCACGATATATATATATATATATATATATAACAAAATCAATATGTCAGCATGCTCATGATGACACAAGACTGTAACAATTACCATCTCAATGCATGCATAGCAAACATATTAATAACCAACATGCATGAAAAATTAATCACATATACCCTAAGGTCCAGTATTGCAACCTCACTCTCATACCACCCTATAACCATCCCTCCCACATTTTCATGCTTTTACATGCTCTCTAGGGTAAACATTAGATGAGTACTACTATGACAAGACCTAGCCTCCAAGTTCTAGTTATGGAATTGGGAAAAACAAATCAATAAAAACTGACATACCTAAGGAACTACATACCACTTAGGAGCTTCAAAGCCACTCCAGGTGTTGAATCCCTGAGCTAGAAATATTTTTCACACAACATGTCCCCAAATGCACCCTTTAAACTTTGTGAATGTAGTTGGAAGGCTATAAATGCATGTGCAAGCTTGCTTCCAGGTGGTTATGACCCAAAATTTATAGTTTTGTACTAGTGGTTCTGAGATCCAAGCCACTTTTCTAGGATATCCTCCAGACCACTACCCATAACTTCCTATAAATTCCCATAAAAATAAAAAATGTGATGAAAATGAAAACCAATCAAAACTCAAGTTATAACTTGGCCTAGACATGCCTAATCCATGATAGACATTTTGTCAAACATATGGTAAACATTAAAGTTATAGGTATTAATGCATATATGATCATGAACTTCTGAATTTCATCGAATAACGACCAAGAAGGCTTGAAGCCATCTATGGATAGCTACAACAACATTTATCATACCATGCATTCATCAACCATTCAATAAATTATCAAAACATGTGAAGATCCATAGATAGAATACATCATATAACCAACATATAAATCAAATGGAAACCATGGAAAATCACCCATAAAATCACTATATTAATCAATACGAATGCTCATAGATCACAATAGGAAAATATTTCATATTAACATATGAAAATAGAAACCAAGTCAAGGACTTTCACATACCACCCGACCAGAGAATGGGATGAACCAAATCTCTCTTTTAGCCAATCACCCTTGCGTCATATTCAAAGCATGAATGTGGTACTATAAGGCTTAAACCAAAACTAAACCAACTAGGGATTCTACAGTCCAAACCACCTCAACTCTAAAACATAATGATCTCACATATATGGTCCAGAAATCACTAACAACAACTAGATCGGTCTCTTCCCAAGTTGTTTAGGGCTCCACGAACTAGTAATTCGACCCAAAACTAACTAGGGTACTAGAGAATTTATTCCAATTAGTAGCTCCAGGGACTAGTAACTCATCCAACAAGGCTTGAGAGAATTTTTCCGAACTTGCAAGCTCTAAGAAATAGTAACTCTACCCAAGTTCTTCTAGGGCTCAAGAGAGTTTGTTCCAACCCACATCCATAAGGAGCCGCAGAACCAATCACAAAAGAAAATGGGAAACACAGAACACCATGATTATCTGTGAAATGGCAAGGAAAGGTGGAAACCACTGTCAATCTAGAAAAATTTCCATGAAAATGGCAACACATAACTAAAAAATCACATCCATATACCATGCATCCAAAAATCATTAAGGAAATCACACATGCAACCTGTTACCTACAAACCAATTCGGTTGTAGTTGTTGATCCAACTTTTCCCTTGAACTCCCTTGACTTCCTTTGATTTCTTTCTCCAATCCAAGTGAATTATAGAGTACTCCAAGCCTACTCAAATAATTCTCTAAGTGTTAAAGAGTATGGGACAATGAGGGAATCAAAGGAGAGCTCAACTCAAAACTATCAAAAGGTTGTATTGGCCAAACGCTGTGCAAAATATGTGAATTGTTTCTCTGATGCATTTTTATTATTGATGTCTCTTTTTTCATTAATTACATTCATTTTTCCTCAAATTTACCTTGCATCAAAATTTGTGTTTCTTCACCTTCCTTTCCTCCTATTTTCCTTTTTTTTTCATAATTAAAATCTAATTATTTCCTTTTTTCCTTTTCCAGTGACTTTAACAATTTCCATACCCATTAATTAATCACAAGTGATGCCCACTTAGAATTTTTCCTACCATTCAGCTTGGAATACATGTCCCATGACCTTGGTATTATTTTATTTACGTGGAAAATAAGCAAGGGGTTATTACACAAATAGTACATGATACTTGTAGAAAATCCCCCATATTCATTCTCACCAAGCAATGGTTGTTTCTCTAGTTCAAAAATTAACACATTATGCTTGATTTCCTTGAACTCTTCACCCCTGTCTTGAATGCTCAAATTATGCTTCAACTTCACATGCATATTGTTCCATTTAAAATTCTTCCATATCACCCATCCACATCTCTAATCTTTAACTACTTGTTGTAGTAGCTCCATAAGTACATTCAATTGTGCCTTCATCTTAGTCATCTCTTTCTCAAATTCCTCATCACTCATCTTAATCATGTCTACTACTTTTGAATTTTCTTTCATTTTATTGTGACTTTTCACTGAACCCTTGACATGACTATCAATAGTCATTATCACTTTATTTTTTCACGAACTCTCCTTGTCGATTTGTTACATGCAATCTAGCCAAAAAATCACCAAGATATCTCCTATAAGCTTGGCCAATGGTTCACTTCACTTGAATCTTCTTTATGAGAAATACTTTCTCTCTTGGTTGTTGCATTTACCTTACTCATTTACTAAGAAATTATGCTTGTCCTCTTCCTCCTCATCAATTCATCTTGTTGTTGGGTTTTGTCACAATTCCTTATCCTGGTATCTTTGCATTCTCCCACTAAATATTTCATAAATTTACTATTTTAATGGGTGTTATCTAGAAATTTCCTTATTTGATACTCAAAAACACAATTATTTACCCAAAATTAGTATAAAATTTTATATCCATCACTGAATCTCTTCTCTCAAGAGCTAACCAGCTTTGATAGCACTTGATACAGGAAATTTTGACTTTTCTTGCAACTCATATATGCTCTAAAAAAATTAGAACTTCTTTATTTCTCTTAAAATCATGGCACACATATTTGTCAGGACTCTTGTACAGTAACAAGTAATCATTAACATTATGTAAACATCCATTATATATCCATGTATTCATTCATAAATGCACAAAACCAAAGCACAAAAATTAATGAATTCCTTTTCTCATTAATAAACACCAAATATATACATACATAATAAAACTCTTGATCTATTCTCCTTTGGCCTAATTCTAACTTCATTTGGAAATTAGTTTTCATTTCCCATAGGATTACAATAAGTAGCATTACTAAATTCAATAGCTTTTCTAAATCCTAAAAACACTCCATAAATCACCCATACGTCACTCCATAGATCATATTTTTCTAAATCCTAAAATCACCCAATGTATACCTAGAATCCCTCATACTTTTCAAGGAAAACTGGCCTTTTCCTTATGGGAAAAATATCATGTATCTATAGCTTTTCTAAAAGTATGATCATTAGTTCTAAAACTCATTAAATATACCAAGTTGAAAAATACAATTTATTTACATAAAATAATATAAATTCTTCTCAAAAATCAAGACCCCATTTTCAAGTTTTTTCACATCAAAGACTTAATGTCTTGGAAGTTCTAATGCTCCTGCAACATATATACTCATATTTCTTGTTGGATGTATATTCATATTCCTTATTCCTCACATATGTATGTGTTTGTATCTAAGTTCTTTGGGTATATGTTTCCATAATTTTTCTTCTTTTTCAGACGATTTTGTAGGTTGGGAACATAATCCATGACAAATGAATTAAGAAATGTACAAAGAACCACCCCATAAGACATGGAAAAAATTATTCTTACATCGCTTGACTATATTCAACATTCCCCATGTAGGTTCCATTGTTAGCCAACCAACAAAATGAAACTTTTAATTATGAATTTTTTATGTTTTATTAGAGGAAAAACACCAAACTTGTTTGGCTCTCATTGGTTACATCAAATTTATAAATGTCTCTACTTTCTCTTATACTTGTGCCTCTGAGACTAAATTTACATCATATTCAAAAAATTAAAACTCAATTCTCACGAGAGTGGTGAAACTTGTAAAAACTTTCTCTAACTCTAGCTTTATCTACATTGTAACTTATATTCTTCAAGTTAATTGGAATATGGATAGAATCCTCTATTTGGCTAACTGGCTATCTAGACTATAAATGTTCTTTTTTTATGGTCTTGATTGTGCTCTTTTAGTCCTTATATTATCAAATTAACCCCCAAATGGGTTGATTGATGCTAAAATTAGGAGAAAGAATTTTCAATTTTCTTCATTGATATGAACCTTGTGCATATTTCATTTATTGAAAGAGAACCCGTTGAGGCATACTCTTGCTGTTTAATCTAGGCATTCATAAAAAATTTAAAAATTTATGTGGGAATTTTTTAATGAGATGTAAAATTTTGATTTTATTCTTATAATAAAAAACAAGATGGTTGTAATAAAAAATTCATTTTAAGTTTTAAGTTATAAATATTATCAAATTCACTTACATTCTACAAAAAATGGGAGAAAGGAACACCTTGGATATGTTGTGGATTGTTATAGTAGGATGGAACATCATGTACTGGATTTTTTTCCTGTGTTTATTCTTTGAATCATAGCCCACCATATTTATAGGAAAGACTAGATGATTTTATTAATAAATTGTAGAAAATTTTTGTATGACCTTCAAATTCTTATGTTGTAGTTGCTAAATTGAATTAAGTTCAATAAATTTTGAACTTTCTTGTTCTCCTTTTGTATTTTTCTTCACTAAAATATCTATTGCATGTGCATAGCTGTCTTGTTTTATAATTTTATGATTTCATGCTTCATCTTGTATTATTTCATTTAGTACAACTTATGCCTTTCTGGTACACAACCTATTGGGTGTTGCCTAATTATCCAAGAAGATAGGAGCATATTCTTCCCAAATGGCCTATTATCTAGCCTTCAATAGTTTTCTATCTGGTGTCTTCTAATGTGAAACATACAAGTACAATGTAGAGAGTCCTAACCATTCAACCTCCTTAGTAATAATTTTGATACCATATTGTATTGCACTCTGAACACTAAGTAAATGTAGAGCATTCTATTTTAGAGATATTTTTATTATCTCCTTCAACATTTCGGTAGTGTTTGGATGAAAGTTGAACTACAAAGTGTATTTTTTTTTTTTTGGTATGTTTGTTCCATGGTGAGATGGCTAATAAATAATTTTAAAACTCAAAAGTTGGATTGATAGTAAAGATATTAGAGAAATATCTGTCTATAATTGATGAGACTAATTGTCTCTGGAGTCAAGTTATGGAAGAAAAGGTATTGCTTATTAATGAACTATTTTTATGCATACTTACTAGTTGTCTAACTTGTGAGGATATATATATTAAAATGAAATTCTTAAAATACATTTTTCTTCAATGGAAGATAATATGTGTCTTCTTAACATGACTATTATATCCAAGCGACTACAAATTTGTGTTTAAAATAATTCTCTAGCTATGGTACATCATTCCAAGAGCCTAATAATGCAGTAATGCTATTAACTTACTATCATCATTCATATTACACGGATGAATATTATTATCAATGATAATGGCATGGTCTAATAAGCCACATATACATTGCATCGATTATTTTCCTATATGAGATTTCTGTATTACTACACTGTATATAGAAAGCCTAGAAACATATTGGTCAGATGTGTATTTTTCCAATGAACTTATAATTAATGGATGGTAATATGAACCTTCTGTAATTGGATTATCTAACCTCTTAAATTTTAATACAACACAACTTGCATCTCCGTGGTTTGAATTTCTACCAATGATGTGGGTACCTGGCTAACTGTTCTAGTTTGGAATTTTGGTTAAGGACCCATATCCAAAAGTAGTTGGTCTTGAGTTTGTAGGGAATTTACCTATGACAACCAAATTTATTTATTTATTTATTTTAACAATTCAAAGTAAAAATCAAGTTCTCACACTACTTAAATCTAGGTTAATACTAAAAATACTTAATTTGAGATACATACATCATTAGTCATAAATTGAAAATATATCATTAAGACATTCTCATTACAATATGGTCATTATGAATACATAAATAATAATATAACACAAAAATTATGAATACATAATGTACCATTCACCTGGAGAGTATATTCGATATTTGCCTTTCCTCTTCTAGAACTCCCTTACGAACATATATCTCTAAGTGTGAATGTTGATGTGCTCCGACTGAATGTATTGACCCACTGTTTGACCTCCTAGCCTACCCCTTGGGTACTCTTCTTCCTCACGGACCCCTGATATGAAATGGGTTTTTACACTGGAGTACCTATTATACATAATAGATATGAACACTCCTTGGCTGAAGAGTCCCCTATCTAAAGTCCTCTACCTCACCAAACTCAAACATAGCTTGTAGCCACTCAAAATGACATAATATAATCAATCCAACAATAGGGTCAGAAAATATTACCCTCTCCGATGGCTTTCCCCTTCTTTTATAGGAAGATTCATAGCTGACAATTTGCATTTCATGCGTAATTAATTATTTTTATTGTTCCAAAACTTTGATTATTCACCCACCCATGTGTCACCCTTTCACAAAGGCTCTCCAAAATTATTTACATCAATTTTAATTAAAAAGAAATAATTTTCCCCACCCTAACGGTACTTCTTATTTCTTCTCCTATTTGTCTCTTCATCCACATTTTCTACTTCTTAATTTGTGCCCATTACTAAACTCAACTGATAAGTATTAGATTTGGTCCCCTAACTACCTCCTAATTTAACTAAAATTTTCTCTTAGATGGATATCGTTATGTTACCTCTTGCCACATGGGGGTTCTCTAAATTTCTCTAATATTAATTTATTAATCTTATTTCAATCAACCACCTTTTTCTCTTAATGAACTTTAACTATTTTAGGATTTAGATTTATAGTTAAATCTATTTCTCTCTCCCCCCCACCCTTTTACCTAATTATAATACTTATGTACATTATCTACCTAATATTTCCCAACATGGGAAAAGTAGAGTTCTCAAGGTATAATTATTTCATTTCTTCCTATTCTCCCTTTAAGCCAAAATTAGGGTTGATTTAATTGCCTTGGTTCTAACCTCATTGACCACTTGATGTTAATTAGTAATAATTTCATATCTTTATTATACTTATTAGTTTATTTTTTATGCTAAGGGTTCGAAGTTAGTCATGCCCTTTAAGAACTTCCCTTTGAAGTTCCAAGGGTGTAACACCTAATAGTTTATTTATGATGCCAATGGTTCCAATTCGTTTGTGTCGTACAAGAACTTCCATTCAAATTTCCTAGGGTGCCACACCTAACAGTTTATTTATGATGCCAATGGTGCCAATTTGGTTTTTCCCTTCAGGAAGTTCCCTTCGAAATTCTAAAGGTGCCACGTCGCTTTCCCAAAAATAACTCAATGGCTACGAGGTTAAAGTCTAGGTGCAACAATAGAAACCTATTATGAAACCAGCTCCAAAAATAAAATAAAAGAGAGATCGATGCCGTATAAATAAGCCATTTTGAGGGGGCAACCTCCTTTACAGTACATAAATGAAAAATTATTGGATAATAAAAATGGCAAAACCTCCTCCTATATATAGGAGTCCATGTGGTCACAATATAATCCTAGATGGCCTAACAATAATAATTTAAAGGCACAATAATAACAATATTGTGGTTAAAAGGGTAAAACAATAATAATAAGGGGGCTATACTAACAACAATAATGGACTACACTACTAATATAGGAACCTAACATGCGCCTCTCCTTCAAAAAAATTGTTGTCCTCAATGCTTGAGTAGCTATGGGTGCTTTTGTGTAAAATTCTCATCCTCCCATGTAGAATCTTCAGTGGGTAAGTTCTTCCACTTGATGATATACTCTGAAATTGATCGATTTTGTAGCTATCGAGTTCTTATTTCTATGATTGCTTCAGGTTCCAATATGATTTTTCCTTCCTCATCAATTTCTAGAAATATTGTTTGAACTGGAAGTTTTTCACCTATAACCTTCTTTAAGCATGAAACATGGAAAATGGGATGCACTCGCGAAGAAGCAGGAAGCTCCAATTTGTATGCCATAGTACCAATATTTTGCAACATCTTGTAACGACAATAGTACTTTGGCGATAATTTATTATCCTTCTTAGCTTGCTTGAGGGACATTTGTTTGTATGGTTGTATCCGTAAAAATACCCAGTCTCCTACATCAAAACTTCTCTCGCTGTGATATTGATCTGCCTCTTGTTTCATTCGATTTTGTGCCAAATTTAGGTTATCTTTTAAGAGTTGGATAAATTATTGTCGATGCTCGATGTGATATTCCACTAGTTTAACCTTATCATTTTCTCTTAAACATGATGCAATGGACGGTGGATGATATCCATAAAATGACATAAATGGGGTCATTTTTTCTGCAGTATGGAAGGAAATGTTATACCGCCATTCAAAAAGAGGTAACCACTTGACCCACTGTGTTTTTTTATTAGATACAAAACAACGAAGATATCCTTCCAAACATTTATTCACTATCTCAGTTTAACCATCGGATTGAGGATGATAAGATGAGCTTTGAGCTAGTTGAGTACCCAAACAAGAAAATAATTTCTTCCTAAAATTTCCAATAAAAATGAGATCTCTGTCACTTACAATAATATTTGGTTTTCCATGTAGCTTTTGAATTGTTTCCATAAATGCAGTAGCAAATGTAATTGCTTTAAATGGATGAGATAATGCACAAAAGTGTGCATACTTGGTAAGTCTATCAATTACCCCCATGATGAGACTCTTTCCATCAGACTTAGGTAAACCTGTGATAAAATCCATTGAAATCTCCTCCCGACGTTGAATTGGAATGGATAAAGTTTGTAGAAGACCTGGGTTCTTAATTGTCTCAACTTTATTTTTCTGGAAAACCAAACATTCCACCACAAAATTTTGAATATCAAATTTAAGGCCATCCCCCCAAAAAAAAAAATTCACCCTGTGGTAAGTTTTTAAAAATCCTGAGTGTCCTCCTAAAGGAGAAGTGTGCAATTCTAAGAGAATATTTTGTTTGAGTTGGGAATTCTTACAAAGATATAAGTGATATTTATACCATAAGGAATAATTTTTCCAACTAAATGTATCATATGTACTAGGATCTTGCTACAACTTTTGAATGAGTATCCACACTTCTTCATCCTTCTTCCATTCATCCCTTGATTGGGTTATCCAATATGGTTTGATAATAGAAATGGCACAAAGCAATGCTTCCACCTCTTCATTATTTCTTGAGAGTGCATCTACAACAACATTTAGCCTCCCTTTTTTGTAGATGATTTCAAATTCATAACCCAACATCTTTGTGACCCTTTTTTCTGCTCTTCTGAATATAGTATTTGTTCCAAAAAGTGTTTAAGAATATCATGATCAGTTTTTACCTTGAAGTGTCTTCCTATTAGGTAAGGTTGTAATTTATTTAGTGCATGTAGTATCACTAACATTTCCTTCTCATAAATATCTTTTTGTAAATATATTCCTTTGATTGGGCGACTTTCAAAAGCAATGGGTCTTCCCTCTTGCATTAAAACAACACCAATTCCATTTCTCGAGGCATCGCATTTGACAATAAAGGTTTTAATGAAGTCTGACGTAGCTAAGACTGGTGCTAGGAAAATTGACTCTTTAAGATGTTCAAAGGCCTTAGTTGCTTCAGGAGTCCATTAACATGCATATTTCTTTAATAATGTTGTTAGAGGTGCTGCTATTCTCCCATAATTATTAACAAACTTGTGATAATACCCTCTTAACCCAAGAAATCCCCGCAGCTTCTTTATGGTTGTGGGGACTTTCCATTTCTTCATGGATTTAATTTTAATAGGGTCTACCTCACCACCCTCGTGAGATTCAATATGACCCAGATATTCCATCTCCTGTACTCCGAAGAAACATTAGGATGTTTTTGCATATAATGGCTTCTCCTAAAATAGTTTGAGCACACTGTCAACATGTTGAACATGATCCTTCCAAGACCTGTTGCAGATTAGTATATCATCAAAAAATACTAGCACAAATTTTCTAAGGAAGGGTTTGAAAATGGAATTCATCAACCCTTGATATGTAGAAGGTGCATTGGTAAGGCCAAAAGGCATGACCAAAAATTCATAATGACCCTCATGAGTTCGAAATGATGTTTTAGGAATATCTTTAGTCTTCATTCTAATTTGATGATATCTTGAATGAATATCCAACTTGGTAAAATAAATTGCTCCTTGTAATTCATCCAATAATTCATCAATCACAGGAATGGGAAATTTATCTTTAATAATGAACTTATTGAACTCCCTATAATTCGGACACGTGCCATGATCCATCCTTATTTTGCACCAATACTACTAGGGCAAAGAAAGAACTTTGAGTAGGTTGAATTATATCAGCCTCTAACATTTTAGCAGTCATGCATTCAATTTCGCTTTTTTGGACATAAGGACATCTATAAGGCTTGATGTTTGGAGTAACACTTCCTGGAATCAATTAAATAGCACGATCATGATCACAAATAGGTGGGAGTCCTTTGGGAGTTTCAAACACCTTGGAATTATTATCTAATACTCTTTGGAGATGTGGAGAAATAGATTATTTTGATGTTGGAACTTCTAGTGAGCATAATTGTGTAATTTATCCTCATTGTTCTTTCTTTAGAAGATTTTTCATGACATTAGACCTTATTATCTTTCTCGCCTTCCCTGCGATAACCCATAATTTGACTTCCTATCCTTCTGAAAACTATTTCAAGAAAGGTTCTTGAAAATTAAAAGCTACCATCCCCGAAGATTGTAACCATTGTACTCCTAGTACTACGTCAGCACCTCCCATTGGAATGGACAACATTGGACTCTTCAATACATATCCCCCCATGGTTATATTGATATTATGAAATTTTCCAGAGTAATTTATAGTTCCTCCATTTGCAACCATCACTTGACATTCTGATGCTGGGTATAGGAAACAATTCAATTCCTTGGCTACCTTACAATGAATAAAATTATGGGTACTACCAGAATCGATCAAAACTATTACCTTTTTCTTCTTGATATGTCCTTCTATCTTGAGAGTTTGAGGAGTGCTAATTCTTGCCAATGCATTACATGATATGGTTGAACTCATTTATTCTTCTTCGAGGGTTGGTTCTTAGTGTATATCCTCTTCTTTTGAAGTTTCTTGTTCATTTTCTTCCTCCTTTTCACCATTTATGTAAAATAATTTCTTCTTAGCACACTTATGACCTTTTGTGTATTTTCTGGCACAACTGTAACAAACCCATTTTTCTCTTTTTTATTCCAATTGTTGTCGTGTCAACCTTGTAGGTTGTGTAAGTCTAGGAGTAGCAACACTTCCATCTTTATAGATGTGAGTGGTAGGCTTCCTTGTCGCCACATTTTTATATTCATTTTTTCTTGCCAACCTGAATGCCTTCTCTAATGAATCAGGTTCCCAAATGCGAAACTCGTGTTCGATGTTATCCTTTAAAGTCCCTATGAAGCCATCAATCATGTGTTCCTATAGAATATTAGTTACCCTTATATTCAATTTTTGGAAGTCCTCAATGTGGTCCACCACTAAACCCTTTCTTTTTTAGATTTATCAATTCGCTAAAAAAAGGCGTTTCTCTTTGTATCCTCATAATCTACTATCATTTCCTTCATAAAAATTTACCAAGTGACAATTTTTTTACGGTCCAAAAAAGCCATCGATACCATACAAATGTATTTTTTTCTAAATATAAAGTTGCAATGCGTACCTTCTGTGTGTTTTTCACATTATCAAGATCAAAATATTGCTCCATCTGTAATATCCATGTTATGGGATGCTTTCCATCAAACTTCCTCATATCGATCATTGGAATATGGTGGGTCTTCCATCCAACATTAGATTTTATGAAATCACGATTAACATTTATTTTTTTATCATCATGAGTTTCCTCTACTATCTTTTCACCATTAGGAATCATTTCTTGTATCAACTTTGTCAAGCCTTCCATGTCTGCTTTTATATCATTCTTCATGTTTTCCATTTTGTCTTCCATGTCTTCCATGTCTTCCATGCCATTCCTCAAACCATTCATCTTGGATTCCATGTTGTTCTTCAAACCGTCCATATAAGCTTCCATTTACTTCTTCAAACCATCCATCTTAGCTTCCACACCTTTCTTCAAAACATCCATTTCAATTTTTGTTGCTATTTGCGAGAGCGAAATTTGGTGCACTTGCTCTTGTATTTTTGATATATCATGTTGCACTTCTTCATCTTCATGAGTCATAGTAGAGTATTCTGAGGGATTAATGGTGTTGAAATATTTTTACGAGGCATTTTAGAACCCAATACTGATATCTATGCTTCAATATTCTCTTGGAATCACTTCAAACTATTTTTTAAAACAAGACATATGCAATTTGAAAACAAATACACACCTTTTTCTTGATTTTGAGGAGCTTGATATTGAAAATGAATTATCTCTGTGATTTTAGATCTTCAATATCTGAAATTCAGTACTTTAGTAGCTCTCTGAATCTTATTCCAATGTAATAGTTCTGCCCTGATTTGGATTCTTCAAGGAAAAGTTATGCCCAATCTGCCACAATGTCCTAATTATGGACTGGTTCAGTAAAACAAACTTGTACGGTGTGCCATGTGTCACTGTTTCGTCCATAGGCTCTAAAATTTATACACAGAAAACTATATTCCATGTACTTGTGGCAAATTTTTATATCATTCAATTCTGATGCCCAAATAGAGATTTATAACGATTTTTTCCAAATAGAGAGTTATGACGATTTTCCCACGGTTACTTATTTTAGATGAAATTCAGGAGTCTGCAAAAACCCTAACTTCCAAATATCATAGCTCCGAAAATATTGTGAACTAAGTTCCAAAATTGTTACAGGACCTTCCCCAAGATTTCGGTTTCGCATGCTAAAAATTACAGCTTCTGAACCTTTGTAGAAAAAACTTTATAGAGAAAATTCCATGATTACCTGTTTGAGAAGTGAAACCCTAGAATCCAAAGCTCTGATACAAAATGTTATGAAACCAGCTCCAAAAATAGAAGAAAAGAGAGATCAAGACCTTAGAAATAAGCCACTTTGAGGTGGAAAACTCCTTTACATTACATAAATGAACAATTCTTGGATGATACAAATGACAAAACCTCCTTATATATATATGAGTCCATGGGGTCACAATATAATCCTACCCGACCTAACAATAATAATTTAAAGGCACAATAATAACAATATTGGGGGTTATAGGGGTACAACAATAACAATAAGGGGGTTATAATAACAACAATAAGGGACAACACTAGTAATATAGGGACCTAACAAAACCACTATCATCTCTCATTTTCCAACTTTAGTGAGACTAATGGTGTTGGGGATTAAGGAATATTCCTTGATTCATGCCCCCAACAAAATCCTTTTGAGTGACCAAAATTTGCGACCTGTGCCCACAAGATCGTGATGTTTAATGCAAAGGTGTTCCAACCCTTCCATCCCAAGTCAGCACGGAAGTGCTAGTCGATGAATTCAGGGACACTCTCCCACTCCTCCAAAGTAGTTACACCCAATTGCACAACCCCATTACCTATGTGTGAGTTATTTGGCCAAGAAAATAACTTGTGCCTACAACCACTAACATGCCATTAAAATTTATAGAAAGATTAAAATTAAACTTCAAAATTTAAAATACAAAATATTCAATTCCATCAAACCAGATGTTGTATACTCATCACTTGCAAGTGCATCTCGTGGTTTCTTGTTATACTCAATAATAATTAGGAAAAATGTTTCATAGTGTAGTCATTGACATCATATTATATTTTAGACTATCAACACGACATAGCCATCCACACTGTTGTTTATCATGAAACATAACTAATGCAAATCACCAATATAATGAATGCATCCATCAAAGCTATCATCATCATAACATCAATAGGAAACATACATATCCACCAAATTTATCATCATCATAACATCAGTAGAAAACATATGTATACATAAATTCTAACATGATCATAACATTAGTTAAAAACATACATATCCATCAAATTTATCGTCATCATAATCATGAGACAGGAAAAAAACATAACCATCGCATCCACTAATAGTGGATTCAAGTGTCTAGATCCTCAGAAAAAGGTCCTGAAGGAATAATGTGAGAGCCTAAAATGTAAGTAAATTTTAATGTCATATCAAGGTAAGTCAAGTAGAGCGGGGCACTACAAAGTTCTAAATGAAATTTTTCCATCACATTGGAAATTTGATAATTTGTATTGTAAGGAGACTCATTAGACATCCCTATCCAATCCTTAAGATTTCATTAAAAGAATTAATGGAAAGAATATTTTCATTCAACGACCACATGGTCTTAGATTATTAGGCCTATAATTAAGAAAGCCTACCATAGGTTGATCATCTTATATTTAAATTTGTTGAAGGTGGTTTTGATTTCAAACATGCTAGTAGATAAATATTGAGTAGTAACTTAGGAACCACAAGAATTGGTTTTATGGTTTTGATTTGATGCAAATCATAAGCCTAGGAACAATTTTTATGTTTCAATTTATTTCCAAAAAAATATGATATTTATGTTTATAATCTAATTTTCCTCATATATTGCATTCTATTATTAGGTAGTTGCTTGAAATTTTGAAGCTAAACACATCTGATTTAATATTTATACATAAATTAGATTTTATTGATTATTATAATTCATTTCTAAACACAAATTCCTCCATGTATCGTAGAATAAAAATTCATATATGGGGTTGCAATGCTCATAAGGCTGAGGAAACATAGTCAACAAAGTTACGTAATGTTATTGATGATGTCTCAACAATGAAATTTACCAGTGATTTATGCCCATCATTATGCTAAAATTATGTGCTTATCAAGGGAATATTTAGTTATCTCCATGGGTTATTAATGGATAACATCCTAAGTGACACAAAAAATTCCCATTTTCTTATTTGCAGTTTCATGCTATGTTTATTACTTAAATAAAATAGATAAACACTATTTCTTCCTAAGTCATAATTAGCTAGTTCCTTCATGTATTTCATGCTCTTACAGATTGCACCATTTGATTCAGCATTTCAATTCGCTATTTATTTGCGGAGTATGTTGGGAAAAGTTTTTACTGTATCAACCCAAGGTTCAGTTCCAGGGTGCAAACATAGGTGTTCATCATATTATAGCACAATTTTGGCATTTTCAATCCTTTTCAAGGTAGGAATGTCTCACCTGAGGCATGACAATAATATTAAATGAAGTATCGAGGTTTAGATGGTAATATGATTCATTCTACTAATTAATTTATTCATCAAACATATATTTACTCAAGCATTAAGAAGAAAATTAGTGCAGAAATCAATAAGGACATAATATTAAAGTAACCCACTACTTGTAAAGAGAATTTAAAATGGTCTACATAATCATATTCATTTATGAGACACATTTTTTGTATCTCCGTAACCTCCTCCTTATATTGTATTCCAAGGATTCAAGTCATTACAATATAAATCTATGTAGAGTACATAATATATTTTTAGAACTCCTTGGAGAATATCTAACTAGGATGAGATTACATCAGAATACATAAAGGGGATTCATCTCTCATTTTGATAGCATGATAGCCATGTCGTTCTACTCCCCTCTTGTAGCTTTATCCATACCACTTTCTAAATATTTTCCATTTTTATTTTATCCATGCTCACTTGATTACATCCATCTTAACCCCCTTGATGAGACCTAATTTCTTGCTACACATTTCATTTGATTATTTCAAATTCAACATCTCCATTCTTCTTCTACGGCCTTGGTGAGTCCTAGTGTGATTTATTTTTTCCATCACTTTCCTCTTTCTTCCTTCTATTCATTCTTTATGACCTATTTTACCTTTTTCCTTTTCTACTTGTGATTATTATCTCCACAACAATTTTCTATCAAAATTGATAAAAATTATCCATAAGATGAAGGACCCAAGAAGCCCCGACCATAATCTGTTTTATTTCCCTCTAGTCAATCCTTCACTTGCAAACTTTGTCTCTCCAATTTGTTCTTACCTAATGTTTATGCATTTTGTTCTAGTAATGGTGCTTATTCTTCAAATGAATGACCCAAGTCTAGAATGGTCTACAAAGTTTCAGTCTTGAAAGTAATATAATCATCCATTGTATTTGTCCATGTAGTCATAAAGGTAGTAGCCTGATCAATCAATTTTGTTGCAGTATCTATGATTGGTTTCTTAAGGAATGAATCAAGAAATATTTTCCACAAAGTATCTACACAAAAATTGAGCCTATAGAGCTACATATATTTTTCTTTTGTAGTAGGATGAGGGTCCCAAAGAGTAGTCTTAGCCTTTTGCGACTCCTCCCATAAGACATGAATTTTCTTATCAATGTCTTCTTCTAGAGCAAGTAACTATTATTATTATGTTAGGTCTATTTTTGCAACAGCTTGCTCCCTCAGATTCTTTCTTTTTCATGCAACTAATAGAGAGTTTGATTAAGATTAGAAAGTAATCACTGCCAATCCTAAACTTGATGGAAAATTTTGTTGGAAATACTGAAAGGGGGGTGAGTTAATATTTATTAATAATTAGCACTTTTTATTCTTTTCACGACATTTTTTATTCATTAGTTATTATTAATGTTACTCTTCAATAATTATAAACAATAATCAACACTATACAACACCATACAAAAATGTAGAGAGATAGAACAATAAACACAAATATTTTTAGGTGGAAAATCCCCTCCAGGTCAAAAACCACTAAACAATTCTATAGTAATTGTCTTCTTCTCTCTTTAAAATAAATATTAATTACATCAATATTTTAGCTACAATTGACGGATGCGTCACCCCCCTAATTTGAAGGTAACAACATATAGGACACTACTAAACCCTAATTTCCTACTGTAACTAAAAGGATGCCCCAATTCCATGTAGATCATGAAAAAACCTCATGAACCCCCCAATACTCTGTTTACCAGCTATTTTTGAAAATGATTCTTTTCTACCGTGTTATTTTATGATCCACAACTGAATGGATACCAGAATTCCTAGTGTAAGCCACAACTTTCCCTAGCACCACACTACCACCCTAAAGTGTTCTCAGGCCCCAATGTAAAGGTGACTCCAATCACCTAGAATATTCATTAGATTATGTTTCACAATTTTCAGACTGGATCCCTTGTACTTTGAATTGATGTAGAATATATGTAATAAAGATGTAGTATAAATTTCCAATCATTGTTATCACTCGTCATTGTTCCCACAAACTGATCACAACACAATTGTACACATCATGTTTTTTTTGTTTAAGTGCAAATCACTGTCACTGCACACTGTATATCACTATCACTACAAATCACTAGACAATTGTTGGCTATCACTGCATCTCACTACTCATGAGTGAATAGTAATCAATGCACAACCACTGTCATCATCATATTAGGTTGCACTTGATGCTACAACTATCTGGTGCCATTATCAAACAATGACACAATATAAGGTGCTTGAGGTCATCCCAATGACCTGCAATCAGTACTCTCAAACTCTATCCCTAGAGAGCTATTAGCATATGTTCCTTCACTGTTGAGCACTTCTCACACATTTCTATCCATAATTTATTAAATAAGCTATAAGAAAAGGTGATGTATCCTCAAAAACCTCTTACCATCTAAGTTCATAATTATGTTACTCAAGTTATCCTAGGTTATCATAGTCATTGTCAACTCAAGGTTCTACTAGTGAAGTCAACAAATCAAAAAATTGTTATGTTAGTCAACCATCATTTTGTATGTAGAGTGTCAAGTCAAAGTCAAAGTGTCAACATATGTGTTATGTCTATGAGGTCTACTCTTACTAATTCAAAGTCAAGGCAAAATGTCACCATGAAAATCCAGAGCATTCGTAGTAAGTCAAAGAAAAATTAGTTGTCACTTGGTATAGATAGCTTCAATTGTAATTCATTTAATAAGTCAAAATCAAAGTGTCAATATACTTTTTATTCATAGGTATAAATATGTTGAAGTTGAATGTGAAGTCAAAGCTAAATTGTTAACTTCAATACTAAATCTCATTACATAATATTAAGTCATAGATGAGACATTGGAAAAAAATGAAAGTCACAGTTAAGTGAGGTCAAGGTTAAGCATCACCTGTGGACCATTAGATTTCAAATAGGTTGATATTGTTGCATAAGGGCATAATAAAGTAACAAATTCAACTCAAGGTATAACCATCATGTTACAAATAGTAAAGGTTACACTTCATAGAATTCTTAATAACTCAATCAGTGCAAGTAAATTTCACTTGTTGTCCATTATGTTTTGATGTCACTATTGAGGTCATAGTAAACAAGTCTAGTCCAAGCCAAATTTACAGTCCATTAAATTTCAATGTCACAGTAAAATTTGTAATTTTTTTAATTTTTGAAGATTATTCAACAAAATAAACAATTTTGTTATTGATTATCTTCTTACAGTATAGGAAATCAAAGTCTCATCAAAATGATAAACACTAAAAATAAATGAGACACTTCCCATGCTATACATGTATTATCTTTCCAATAGTTATATGACCCAAAAGTATCACCACAAAGAAAAGTTCAGTATAATTCCCTCAACATATGATCATGGTTGATTTCCATTCAATTTATTTGAGAAAATTCCATTATAAGAGACTGCAATCATGTCACTGCTATCATCGAAATAGTATGCATGGACCTTCATTGTTTATCTAAAAGAGTGACCTATAGTAACAAACCTTCAAAATAATGAGAGACAAAGAATAATTTTGTAACTGAAATAATGTTCTCGTCAATAGGTCGAAGCATATATAATGAGTATAGGTCTGAATATTTTAATCTTATGATGATGACGAAATTTTTAAGGAGTAATTAGATGATAAACAAACTAGTCTAAGACCCAAGAGAGTATCATGAGCTTTGATCTCCTTGAAAAATATTGAATCACAAGAAACAAAAGGACCTAACCCTATCCTCCTAAACATTTTTGTTTTCTGCCTCAGGATGGTCGAAGAGTTTCAGAGCTATTATTGGTGATATTTTGTTGCAATACTTCTTTGTGAGAGATATGAAGTCTCTTTTATAGTGTTTTGTTAGGCTAATTAGGGGTGTCTCATATGAACGTCGGAGGGGAGTTAATAATTATTTATTGTAGAATTATTTTTCATATTTTACTTTAAAATAATAAAAAAAGAGTCTTTACTCTTGTGGATGAGGAGATGGACATATGATACATTTGAAGGGTGCACAATACTTGTGATCCCTTACCATAGAATGAATTATCCATTAAACATTATAAGTAACTATTCAAAAAAATTAATAATCACACTTTAATGTTTAATAAATAATAATAAATATCCCTTCGTATTCCTATTTAAAATTTGAAATCAATGATTGTCTTAGTGCATATGGTATTACCTGGTTTTGAAGTCAATGATGGGTTTATTTCCTTTGGTTCTTAAAGTTTTAAACTTATAAAAAATAAGATTGTGGAGGGAATTATTGTCAATATTGAAAAATTTAGCTGAATAAGGTGTCATTTCACTAACCATGGGGTTTTATCCCACAAAATTGGGTCTTCAACTTCAAATGAAAATAGATTTCAAACTGTAAAGAACTGTGTGGGGTGCCACTTATCATTATAAAGATATTTTTTGAGGAAAGTATAAAGAACTAGATCTCCAACCCAAAATCGATCATTTTGACCCTTCAAAATCCCTCGATAAAGTTGGGGCACATCCCTAGTCTAAGGAACCGAAACCCTAGGACTTGGGTTTTCAACCACCCAATAATCAAGCTACTAACTTGATGTAATCCAAAAAAATACAAGTTAGCATTCATTAACCATTTGACATCAATGAATGATATTTTTAGTCAAAGTAAAACCAAGTCATCTCCATGGGTTGACATCAATGGCAACACCATCCAACAATACCTCCCTTTGTCATTGATGGAACAACACATAATTCTTTTGACAAGTACAACTTCCCGTGACATCATGCTTAAACTCCTTCTCAAGATTTCAATCTCCTTCTCAAGTTTTTCTCTCCCTTCTTAACATAAATAGCAAAGGGTGACTCCCCCTAAGAATGTGCTTGATTCTTGTGGACCTTTCATTTGCATGTTATTTCCTTGATCAGAAGCCTTCATCTGTCACTAGAAATCATTGTGGAAATGTAACCCTTTAACTATCTTTCTCCCTAGGAACCTATTATAATTTTGAGACAACTATTCTGAAGCTTCTATCTTGTCCATGTTGTGTATCTATCAATAGTACACTTGTTCCACATACTGTTTTATAAACTCCCCCTCTTCAAAATTCAGGGAGTTGAAGAGCGTAATTGTCAAAAATAGTGTATCACCTAATTAAGCATCTTGACTCGAGTAATTAACTGAATAAACTTCTAATTCCTTATGACTTGTTATGAATTATGAAAGCATAACTGATAAGACCTTACTTCCTTCCTAATTTCCTTTCTCATATTGTATTTTTTCATCTTGTCCCTTTTTTATTTTCCAAACATTCTTATTATTATCGTGCAGCTCTTCATTCATGGTTGATTCCATCTTGTACCTATACTGAAGAGCTATGCATCCATAGTTATGAAATTTGCAACATTCCTTATTAGGATTGTACCCGCATTCTCTAGCTTTGTGTCCATAATTATCACATTTGAAGAATTCAATGTCATCCATAAAAGATTTTATTTGTTATATGTCAAGATATTCTACAAACTTGATTTTATGTTTTTACAAATAATGATTATACCTTTCAAAAACTTTACAATCCATAGCCATATGCCCATAGTTAGCACATGTTGGAGTGGAGTCCCCTGGGGGTGAACTTTGAGTAACTTGTATGTATTTTGGGATATGCATGTTGCTCAGAAAATTCAAGGGTCTTTGGGGTGGGTCAAAGTCCCTCGTTTATGTAAACGGGTTGTAAGGGTAAACTGTGGGCCTAAAACCATTCTTTGAGAGCATAGTATCTACACTCTGGATGAATATAAATATATATAGATCGAGTCTAGTAAGAATAAAACAATAGATGATGTTTTGGAGATAAGTAAGTTTATCCTTCTGTGATACACTTTTGTAAGTCAGGGTTGGGTAGAAAGGCTCCTACTGAAGGTGTGCACAGAGACCTAGTCCTGGATGTGTGCGGACTCCACTAGATCTTTGTGCGGAAGGGTAATTGTAAGGGGAAAGTCTGAGTGTACAAACTATGTTGAATCTAATACAAAGACTATTTTTTGCAAAGAAAATGTGTTGTGTTTCTGATGTTTGTGTATAATTATTGCTTTGAGATTGCTTTACTTCTGTTATGATTGATTATATTTATGCCAGTAAATATGTTCCTTATGCATGAGTATATGTTGATGGTTAAGTACATGATTAAATTTTCTTAAGTTATTGTGCATTGTGAAGATATGACTATGTTATTAAATATCTACGATGAAGTTGATCTGCAATACATATGTTATATGCATTACCCGCATTTGCGAGAAGATAATATGATAAGTAGTGATTTACATATGCACACATTTGTTTCCAATCTACAATAAGTTTTGTTTCTAAAATAATTTAGGGCGACCACATCAAGTTCTTCCTTAGGGTGTGAAAACCTAGTTCGAGCACCTCCCCCTATACTGCTTCAGGTGAGACTTTGATCTACGCAAGTTGTCAGGCCTACAATCTACGCAAATTGACAGTACTCTCAAGCGTAGATCTGATAGTGAGGATGAGCCTGAAACTAGTAGCTCTAGTGAATTTGTGCACTTTGAAGAAGAGGAAGTCTCATGAGAAGAAATTTCACTAGATCATAACGATCAGGGAGTTTTTTCTTCTCTACGCAGTTATATATCAATGCCTGAAGGTTTTCCACCTCCTTTTTTATGTAGAGTAACTTAATGAAAGCTTGAAAAAATGGTTTGATTTCATCATGTACTCCTGCCTCCTTCATGGGTCTACCTGATGTCGACGCGCTTCCCTCTGCAAGCCCCTTTCGCACTTCAAAAAAATTCTTTTTTTATTTTTCCAAATCAAATCCATCCTTATTTTTAGGTGGGTTACAAATCCAAGGGTCATTATCTGGCTTTTCTCCCTTATCCTGATTAGTGGCTACACCACTCCTAATGACCACATTCACACTAGGATCTTCTTTGCAGGTTTCTGCTCTGACCATCTGAATATTCTGTGTCGGATTCTGCATATTTTTCTCCTCCATATTAGCAATTAAAACAGGACAATCTTCTATTACATGGTCAAAGTGTCTATAGTGCCTGCATGATTGTTATGCCAGATTTGGGCATTTGCGCGCATAATGACCTGCCTCCTTCCTCGAGCAACTGATCCACCTCCTTTTCCTCTTCCCCTTTTCTGAAATCCACCGCAGCCAGATGGGGATGCTGGTGAGGTAGGTTCGACATGCATTCTATATATTTTAACTTTGTCTAACATCATGTCAAAAGCTCGGGAGTGTTGTTCATCATGTCCCAATGATGAACATAATCTACAAAATAGTTTCTTTAGCTCATGCGTATCTTTTTTTACCCTTGGACAGAAATCTGTTTCATGTAGACACATACTCTGACATATCACGCACCATACTAGAGGTATCTCTCCCGACCCTGTCACGCTCTTCATTGGGCTTGGTCCTCTAGTGTTGAGATAATCATTGAAGGCAAGACATTGATCCTTATGATTCCCAACAACTTTACATCGTATGTGCAAGAATTTTGTGCACATCTCCTTTTCCTTATCTTTGCGTAGATTCTGAATTTCCAAATGCATTGCTTCTAACTGACTCTGAATATGCTAAGTTCCAAGCACAACAGGTGTTGGCGTAGCTTCTAATTTCATCTTAATATCCATAGCCTCAGCCTATGTGGTAATACTCTGTTGACCCAATGGTTAGCATAGGTGCAGGAGTAGCATAGCAATAAACCACTGCTTGTGTTTGGTGTGATCGATAGTGAATCCACCATCTCTAATAGTGCGCTTCAGTTTTTGATATCCCTGCCACACAAATTCGTTTATCTCCTTGTGAATTTGTTTCAATTTTGTAACAAACTACGCATATGACTTAGGATTTTTGGATTCTTCTTTTAGGGCATATTTAAATTTATCTAGAGTAGAATTAGGGTTTTCTTTTACATATAGGATATACCAGTCCAACGCATGGTCTAGGAAAGAAGTGGCTAACTGCGCCTTCTTAACATCATCATTATTAGCCTGTTGTTCTTTCCATGCGACATCAGTCACAAAACAAAATTGCTCGGTATCTTCATTTCCAATACGTCTGAAAGTAGGTAGCTTCATATATGCGGCCATATCTATGCCTGGGGGAGCTGGAGCTGGAGCTGGAGTGGACATCTTGTGAGATGAGTGTGGAAGTGAGTGGAGCCCTATAGGGATGACCCTCTCCCTTTGTGCACCAAATGATGATATGGCTGGAGTATTGGATCTGCAAGACGATTGACCTTGAGACTGACACTGCACCTAAGAAAAATGGTGTTGAGCATAAGGATACAGATGATTAGGTGGAATTCCAGTCTTCCAAGGGAGCAAAGCATGATTCTTATGCCATAGAAGGATCAATGAAGAAGTGTAAAGGCACCAAATCCACTGGAGAAGCAGAACTAACGTTGATCGAGGATGATCTCAACAAGATAATCAACATGGTCACGAAAGCAACTAAGGATATGTGGATGGACCTAGAAGTGTAGTAAAAGGTTGCACTTGATTGGGTGCAGATCGAAATCCAAGAGCTGAAAATTAAGTGAGATTGATTTAGGCGAGCGTTGCATATGTAAGCCAGTTACAAGCAAGGGTGTCTACTACTGGCGCCTATCACAACACTTTTTCCCTTGACAGGAGAATCCCACTTGGTTCAGATCACTGAACAACCCATTCAAGTTGAATCCTCGTTGTTGTGTGCGCAGCTCAAATCCTTCCAGGAAATAAATATTTATTTGATTGTGTTACCTGTAGGAAAACTACATATGGTCCATAACATGATCATGGACGAGCTGCAATTTCAATAAGCCCGCGCCTACTATGAAATCACGGAAGGAAAACAACACATGGTAGATCTCCATGAGAAGCAACAGAGCGCCAAAGTAGCATGTCGAGTAGTCGAGGCTTAACGCACTGCCCTCGAGGCAAAGATTAACCAAGTCTAAAGTGACGAGCTAGCGATCCCCACCACAGCTACTCAATAGAGAAATTAAAAGGGTTGGCCACTACATTGAAGGCCTCATGTGCGGAAGTTGAAACTGTCCGACCAGAATTTGAGCATCATATCACTGATCTTCAGCTGAAGTTGCAACCAAAAACTGTGCCAGAAGTCTGAGCTTAGAGGGATGCAGAGGTAAATCAGGCTATAGATAACATCACTGCCACAGTGACACAATGCAATAAACTATTGGACAAGGCCATGGGTGTCTACACTTTGGTTCAAAATGAACCAATGGTCCAGCAGCTATGCAATGAGATATGTGTCAAGGAGCATTAGTTTGCTAATATTCGAATGGCGGTGCCCACCCTCTTGATTGCACAACACCTTGACCACCTACAGCAGGGCTAGGTAATTCAGACTAAAATTGAGTACCTACACTAAAGAGAACAACTTATTGATGCAAGGATGTAGTTGTGGGCTGAGCAGGCTCTACAACTATCACAAACATTGGATGGCATGCTAAAGACCCTTCAACACACTTAGTGAAGCATTAGACTTGGTAGTGAAGGGCCCACTATAGAAAAATTAGTTACTGAAGTGCAGGGAGCTACTATGCAGAGCCTTGAAATAGTGTTTCCACTTAAAAATTTTGTCACTGCACTCTAAGCGAAGATGAAGGAGTTGACCCCTTAGTGACTTGGGATGAGTCACAAGTTTGTGTTGGGGGCTTGTTGGAGCGGGGTCCCCTAGGGGTTAATTTTGAGTAACTGTTGTATGTTTCTTTTTTATATGCATCCTGCACACAAAGGTGAAGGAACTTTGGGGTAGGTCAAAGTCCCTCATTTATGTAATTAGTTTGTAACGGTAAACTGTGGGCCTCAAACCATGGTTTGAGACCATAGTATCTGCGCATTGGATAAATGTAAATATAGATAGATCGACTCTAGTAAGAATGGATCAATAGATGATGTTTTGAATCTAAGTACATTTACCTTCTGTGATACACTTTTGTAAGTCTATGTGTGGTTGTGTGTGTGGCGACCTAGTCTTGGCTGTGTGTGTACTCTGCTCGGTGTGCACACAGAAGGGTAATTGTAAGGGGAAAGTATAAATGTACAGAACTGTGTTACATCTAATAAAAATATTGTTTTTGGCAAAGCAAGTATGTTATGTGTCTTATGTCTGTGTACTGTTATTGCTTTGATGTCACTTTACTTATGCTATGATTGATTATATCTACGCAAGTAAATTTGTTCCTTATTCATGTATGTTGATGGTTAAGTACATGAATAGATATGCTTATGTTATTGCGCATTGTGAATATCCGATTCTATTATTATATATCTGCGATACATCTGTTTTATGCATTATCTGCATTTTCAACAAGCTGATTTGATAAGTAGTGATTTATATATGAACGCATATGTTTCCAATCTCCAATAATTGTTGTTATCAATAGGGTTAGGTCCACCACATCAAGTTCTTCCTCAACGTGCAGAAACCTAGTTCCAACACCCCCCCATAATTCTCAGGTGAGACTTTGATCTGCACAAGTAGGTCATTGCCAAAAGGGCCAGTATATGGAGGGTTTGTTGGTTGCGCGATAAACTTTGAACCTGGGTCAGGACCCCTCAAGCCAACATCACGTCAAAATAAATAATAAATAAATGAACGTGCATACTTGGATAACTCATTGGGAGGCGATGGTCCTTGAAAATTGTACCTATCACCAACTTTACAATCCCTAGCCATATGTCCAAAGTTATCACATGAAAAACAATAACCATTAAATGAGCGAACATACCTAGATGTGTTATTTTTCTTTTGAGGTGGTGTAGTTTTTTTTCCTTTTTCATTAACATCTTTAGCAATATTATTTAGAGTTAAAACATTCTTCTTTGGTTTGGTATTCTTCTCAATCTTAATGTGCGAAGATGTGGAACATGTACCTTCATCAACTGGACCCTTAACTGATTTTTTTTCTTCTATCTTCATATGGGACACTTATTTATTTGTCTTGTCATGCAATTATTCCTTTTGAAATTACTTGAGCTTGTTGGTCTCATTAATACCTATGTCAAGTTTTCCTTGCTTTTGATCAAGGTATTATTGAAACTAGTTTTTCAAGATTTGTCTTATTATTTTTTCTTCTGCAACCTATAGCTTTAGAAGATTGGTATTTTGCACTTCTCTGTTAAGTACCTATATCTGATAATTTTTCTTCTCAATTTAAATACTAAGCCTTCTTATTTCTGCTGAAGAGGCTTTCAGTTCTTGTTTCTTTTGGCTAACTATAGATATGCACCTTTGACATGATTCCTTTAATTTATTTACCAAGTTATTCCTTTCAATTTGTGCTTCCCGCACCTATTGTTTAAGTTTGCTAATCTCTGCAAAGGCTGTATCAAGTTCATGTTGTTTATGATGGACTTATTTCTTGATATCTTGTGTATCCATATTCTTGACTTCTTCCAAATGCACTTGAAGACAACTTGTTATCACCAAAAAATGATCACCTAACCATTTCTAACTATGTGGATCAAAACATACAATTTGAGTTTAATTTTACCATAGTAAAATCACTTTCACTATAAGAAATAATTTAATAAACTATTTTTATTAAGTTATTTTTTATTAAACCCATGATAATAATTAGATAATTATTTAATTTTCTCTAGGAGTAATTATTAAATCATTGTTTGATAATTATTCATTGTCACATTTGACTAAATCACCTAGGAATAATTAAATAAATCATAATTTATTCATTTTTCCTTAACGCCATCCTTGGAATAATTGTTAAATCTTTATTTAATAATTATTTCACTTCACACATTTCTTATTATTCGCGAAATAATTTTATTATTTCTAAATAAAGATATTTCACCATTTTAAATATCTTTTCCCTCTCAAAAAATATAATAAAGTATTCTATGCGGTTATATCTAGATTTTTGTTCCATAATCTTTTATTATTCTCCATTTTTTAGGTCAACCCAATAATTTTCTATAAATAAGAGGGTTTTTAATTCATTTCCCATGATGATCATTATCGCCACATACCATTCTAGTCCCCATTTTTGAGTTCTACATTTTTATGTTTTCACACATTTGAAAGACAGGAAGATCTAAATAATGAAGTGATGAGGACATCAAAGGACCCATCCCATTGAGGTGGACTTATGGCCCTTTGTAAACCTCCTTCCCCATGTGTCATTAATATAATTGTTTTTCTTTCAAATATTTTCTAAGATTGGGTGTTTACATCAATTTATATCTACTATTCATGGTTTTAAATTTCCATACAACCATTAATTTGGTAGGTTTTTCTTACATATTTGTTGCAGATCTGAAGTATATGTAGCCACAATTTGTATTAGGGTCACTAGTCACTCGTGACTTAAGTGAGATCTTTTCAGTACACCTTCCAATAAATTTCATACTAACACTGCTAATGATCTTCTTCGATTCTTGATCTTTCTTATTGAGTTCTTTTGTTGTTTCTAATTCTCCTTTCAAAGAATTAGTCAGTAGTCATAGATTTATGTTTTCTTGAGATGCAAAATCTCGTTATTTAAATTCTACCAAATATTGTATTTACTTTTGATTCAGATGCCACATCCACATATCCATCAATCATATCCCGGTCTCGACAACGAAAATATTTGTTGGCTCAAAGGGGTCTCGACCAAGGTTGGTTGTTGTTGCACAACCAACAAAACCCTCTATCACTGACCCTTTCAGCAATGACCTGTACCATAGATCGTAATCTCACCCGAGGAAAAATTGGGGGATGTCAGAACCAGTTTTTTACATCCATAGGGACAATAGGATGAGAATCTACTACTATGCTTCTCTCTTATGCTTCTCTCATCCATGCAGATGCAGTTATCTACTTTTACAGTTGATGTCCTAATATGTACTGAATACCATCATGCATTGCACCTTTACCAAAATTATGTAGTATTTAACACCCTAAAAAGCATATAAATAGTATGAAAGACCTAGCTATGTATAAAACAACATACAGTACTTTGTGATGCATAAAAAAACTTGAAATATATAGAATAAATAGATTATGCAAATAACACAGAAATACTTCATAGCATTCCTTCTCTTTATTAATGATGAATCTTTTTAGTACAATCATTGTTCAACTTGTGCAAATAGTTGTGGGTGGTCTACGCACATAGATGTAGACCAAGGCCTCCGCGCACATAGATGTGGAGCCTTCCCTTTGGCCCAAAACACAGAAAATAGTGCAAATTATAGACTCAATACATGGATATATCTATTCCTATTTTTAACTAAATATGACATCGGTTTATATAGCCTTTACACCTTACAATAACATGGTACACATAACATGGGAGGACTCAAAACTTACAAAATAAACTTCGCGCGGTTTATTTATCCTCGTTGGGCTGTGCAATCTGATCCTTGAGTTGTGAGTGTTTTGACCAAAATTGGACCGAGTTGAGCCTCACCCAGCATATTCTACTTTTGTTAATCTTCCCTATTATGAATATATGAATTATACATATTATATAGAAATAATAAAAACAATAGATTCTAATTTTATAGTATGAAAATAATTCAATCCTAACACATACACCATGCTACTGTATATTATGTAAACATTTTTATCACTTTGATATTATCCACTTCTTGATCTGTGTACCCAAATTTGATAGGGCTATAATGTGTATTGCCTAAAATCTCTAATTATTCACATACACAATGAATGATTCACAACTTACTTGACCAAAATGTTACATGTTTTTCATTTGTGCTCGAAATGAGCTTGTAGAGAAAGTAATTCATGCAATGTAACTACTAGAATGGCCACCAATTACCCAGGGAGAAAATCCTTTTTTAACCACCTCCCCTAAAAATTAATCTAACATCTGTTGGAAACATGTATGCTAAAAAAATCATGATAAACACCTATCCAATGCTACTACATATAGTATAACTAGAATAGTGGTGTTAATAGTGTTGGATACCTCCAACATACAGGGGATCTCCCCAATATAAAGAACCAACTATAATTCACACTCTTTGGTGTAGGATTCCCATCTAGAATATGACCTGACTATCATTTTCTTAAATTTGTGCCTTGGCTTTGACTGTCAACACGAGATAGAAGTGCAATGGTGCTTTTGAGTGAGAAAGCTAGTATTCCTTGTATATGTCCAATTTTCAATGTATCAAGGTTCTCTTACTTCAGAGCGAAAAATAAAGTGAGCCTCTAAGAGATAAGTAATAGTGCTACCCTAATGGATACACACATTGATGAGAAATACACGTCTAACAGCAAGTGGAACTGTTAAAAAATATGTGACAATCACTATAACATAACAACACATTTCAAACAGGAAGAATGAAGTAACTAAAATGGTTGAACTTATCCAATACTTAATGAAAGAAAACATGAACCATAAACATTAAAATAATAGTCTTAGAAACATTCACAATCCATATGTGAAAATGTATTCGCTTCGAAGCCTTCAATATTAAGAAAAAGTCCCAAGATACATAAATACCACAAACACCACTAGCTCCAAGTGTGGAGAATTAGAGCGAATACTTGGTCCCCAAAAGTTCTAAATCTATCTATCTTATGCCTTGTGGGAGAAACCAAGATTAAAAGTCCTTTACATGAGAAATGAAGATCTATTTATAACTTGAGGAATGACCTTCCACATTCTCATGACTCTTGAATTTATAACTTCTAGTGACATTTGGAATTCTACAACCTTTGGAATTCCAAATGAATTTTGGAATTACATATGACTTGGTATTACATGTCTTTTAAAATTCCATGAATATTTAGTTCATACATGTCTCTTGGTATTCTAATTATTTGTATTTTACAATTATTACAATAATACATCATGAATTCCACATCATCATGCAATGAGACTTGAGATGTCACCATATTTGATGAATGGGGACTAATAGTGACTGATGACATGGAATTACTCCAATGGTGACATGATTGACACATATATCTTTTTTCATCAAGCAGGTTGGATCATTCATGACCTCACTCTCTCAATGGTTTAGGTCAAATGGAGTGTTTGGGTTCTTTGATCATCATTATTAAAGTGCATTTCTCATTCCTTTCATGATTCCTTTTTTTACTCACTTTATACGATATTCCTCATGTGTTATTTTCATGATGTTTCTGGCATACTGACATCTAAAATCATTCATGAAAATAAAAAAATCATCCTAAAAATATCCTATTCTGCTATTAGCCTCTCTCATAAAACAATAATAAATCCAAAAATAAAATAAATAAATTAAATATTAAAAATTAGGGATTTATGCCTAACTCTTTAGATTGGGTTTTTCCTCTAAGATAGGAGTTATTTTAGGTAGCTCCTGTATCGGTGTGTGTTTGGCTAAGAAATTGTCTCAACCAACGTGTCCAAGATAGCACGCACTATCCTGAGACACAATCTCCTCATCTATTTAGTTGTAATGCTACATTCTTTTAATAATGAGAAAATATGTGAGGAAGCCGTGAGGCTAAATCCTTTTCCTCCATGACTATGTTTAAGGTATAAATGTATGTTTTTATGTGTGTTAATAGTGTGTGATTTTCAACATATGGTATCAGAGCAAAGTCATATGGTAGCTGCGTGAATTAGTGCAGAGTTCTTCAGTTTGGATGAGTTCACCAATATTAAGGTATGAACTGCTAAAGGTCGTGCCTTGTGCCTTCTGAAAATTGATTTGAGTGGAGAACCAAGAGGTCAACTATGTGGCTCCACAAATTGAATTGGTATTTTTTTCTTCTACGTATTTTTTTTTGTTGATCTGGAAGCGTTCATTCGTGACGACTCTCAGAGCTGTAGGTTGGAGTTGACTTTGTGTTATGTTTCAGTTGTTGTGTGACTAAAATTTGTTGAGATAGGTGTTGGAGTCTTTTCTGGTGTCATTACACCTGGTATTTCCCATTTCCAAGTGGATATTTGAATTTTTGGAGTGGAATTGACACACAACCAAATAAAGTGTCAAGGAGTGCCCTCGTCGACTGTGAGTAAATCTGGTACATTTCCAAGCTTAGCCCTTTAGAATTTTGTAGTTGGAAACTAAACCAGAGATAAATAATTTGAGGTTGTCGAGTCCGCCACTATTATTTTCGTATGCCAGATCGTGATACTGATTTTTTGTTACATGTTTGACCATGCATGCAATGAAGGAGATGATGGTGTATACCGTAAATTCTCTATTGTGGCTACTGAGGAAATGGTGCGCATAAACAGACCCTAGAATTAATTTATTACACAAGAGCCTCCAATCATTGTGGGGTCATTGATCTGTGTGTGGAGAGGCAGCAGGAGCAATTGTAGCGTAGTATGCTATGAAGAGATGATCTCTGATTGGTGAGCCAAACTATGCATTTTTGCGTGCTGCATTAGTTAATTTATTTTCTGCATTAGAAGGTGACCTAGCCTGCCTATGTGAGGCTCACAGAAGTAGAAACCGAAAAATGATAAATGAGATTTTTAAGATCTAGCAGTTGAATCATTTTTTGTCGAATCATTTATTATTGAACTCTGCCAGAACCAGAGTTAGAGTGGCAACATTCGTTGTTGTCGACGACAAGAATGTAGGTGAGCATAGGTGAGCTCGGTGTGTCTTTTATTCATTCAATAGCATTTGGGACAGAACAATTTAGCATTTTAAGATGAAATTTGGCTGGAAAATGACGACTTTTCCAATGCAGATCGGATCAGGGTATTAACTACAAGAGTATATTTTGTGTCAAATGTTTTGTTTTATGCCTTCGAATGGCATACATCATGATTGGAGCAATTTCCTGACGTCTTTGAAAAATTCATTAAAACATGATGCGACTTCTGTTTGATTTCTCCATTAAGTCATATGGCAGCGTTGGGCCATTGGGGTACAGAGACTAATTTCTAAAGCGTAGTATTGAAGCTCGTGTAGCTTAAATCTTCATAGAGTTGCAGTCATGATACCACCATTTGATATGCTTCTGTTCCCTGCCTAAAACAAAAATTGCAAAGCTTTATTCCTTTAATTCAGTGCCATTGTTCTTGTGGCTTATGCAGAGATTAAAGAGCGTCAAGGTCATGTATTTCTTACCACTGGAATTGTCATCTTGTAGCAACTCCACTAGCGTCAATTTATGCCTTGTTTTGGTCAAGAACCGAGAGGCTGAACAACGTCGCAGTCTCACTGATATCCTCTCCTCAAAATATGATGGGCATCCACAAATGAATTTTCGTATCTGCTCGCACTAAATTGTTTAATAATAGCCTGATACTGTTTTTCAACCTACTTTCTCAGCTTGATCAATCAGCAACAAATTTCAACGGGTAGAAATAAAAAAAAATCGTGTGTGCAAAAACGCCAAGTGTTCAAAGAATTAACAAAGAGGAAGCCACTCTTTCCATCGCTCTAGCCATGCATTTCTTCCAAAAGTCTTCTCAGTTCACTGAGATCAATTTCACAGAATAAGGGTAAAGCGTGTGCAAGAGGGAATCTTTGTCAATGGATCTGTCATAGTCAATTGCCTAAAATTGTAAGCCTCTTATTCATTCTTTGGAACTGTTGAAGTTCACAAGCTACTTTTTTTTAATTAATCCACACTGAAAAATGGATTAAGCTTCTTCCAAAAAAACGTTAGTATGTCCAAACCAAAAACTAACCCAACCCATGCAACAAGTTTGCCTCAAAGGTTTTCCAAAGTTTCAAAAAAAAAAAAAAGGTCTTAGTTTTCGAAAGTAAAATGTGATACTCTACTATTTTTAGAAGAGTGGAGAGTATAGGATTTTTTTAAAAAGGAAAAAGACAAAAAGGGAAGAACGTGACATTAAAAAAAAAAAAACCTTTATCCAGCATTACATTATTTTACTTGAAAAGCATGATCATAGAGGATTTTTAAAAGAGTAAATTTTTATGATGTAATAAGGTGATTTTTTATATCAATTATTTTGGGACTTATAAAAGTATAATTTAAATTATTTTGGAGTAATAAGGGTGTGTGTTTTTTTTTTTAATTTTGGAGTGATAAGATGTATTAATTTTTTTTGTATTGTTTGGAGTGATAAGTTGAATGTTGAAGCAATTTTGTGGAGTGATACAAGACTGATTTATTTTGTAAGTTTGAAGTGAGAAGTTTTTCAAAGGAAAGCTCATTGTTGTAGGAGGTTGAGTTAGTTTTTCAAGACATTTTTCTTCCAAGAAATTCTGGAACTTTGATTCCATGAAGATATTATGAAGCTGCAAGATTATGTACTACAAATTTTAATAAAGAATATATTTTTTGTGGTGCTTGTGTCCTATATCCACCCGAAATTGAATAAGGGGATCTTAGGTACACGAAGAGTGTATTGATTATAGTGCATGCTTCATGTTTTCGCTTATGATTTGTGTCTATTTTTGACACATAAATGATCTCATTTAATACACACATAAATTTCAATGCCAGCAAGCACAACACCTGTAATGAAGTAGCTACAAGAAAGGATAATTAAACTCAACACATGCATTTGCGCCACTACAACACATAATCAAAGATTGTCAACATCAAAATTCTACCTCAACAAGAAAATTCACTGAATATTATCAAGTTAATGCATTTCAAAGCAAAGTCTACATCAACATTCTTGCACATAAATTTAAGAACTTTTAATCTGAGTTGGATTGTAAGGGTGCACTCTCGGTTGAAACTGACACCCAAGTTTGATTTGATTAGAAGTCAATCACGTCAATTCTCTTCAACTTAGTCAAATTAATAAAAATGAATTCTTTGTTTTATGTGAGTCACTAAAATCATTGTAAGCTTTTTTGGGTGCATTTTTTACAATGTTGGACACCCTTCATTTAAAACACAATCAATTGAGTACATCAAGTGGGCGATTTTTAACTCTAAAACAAAAAACAAGTTCACATCTTCTGCAAGTGAGTCTGAGTATTCATTCAAGTAAGCACGAAGTAATCAAGCAAGTCAACTGAGCGTTCAACAAAAGCGATCATCATCAAGCGAGCATAAATTCAAGAGTTCCAGCAAGCAAGTTCTACAACTCTAACAAGTTTTTAAATCAAGCGCAATAAGAAAAAAATAAAGCGAGCATGCCATTCAAGCAACATAGCCTGTCATTCAAGTCACAAACTCAAGTGAGACAGTTCGAAACACAACATATACAACAAGCGAGCCTGAATTCAAGAGAGTGAGTTCAGATGGTGTAACACATCCAGCTGATAGAAGTTCCTCACAAATTCATTCTATCAAGTGCTGAAGACATGGTGCAAATTACTAAAGACATTCTTGTTGATATTTCATGGCATCTATAATAGACAAATGAAACCATTGAGTTTCTTCAACTAGAGCCACAACTACAGATAAATGAGTTGCAAGAGAAGAGTGATGCTTCCAAGTATTTGAACCATACAAATACAAATGATTCTAAGCCATTCATCCAAACAGCTTCAAGTGTCGAAGTTGTTCAAGTTCAACATTCTTCCAAACCAATCCTCAAGCCATGGGAAGAACTCCAAAATAACAAAAATCGATGATGCTTAGGACATGTCAATGATGACACCAACTTGCATATCCCAGAATATTCAAAGCCCATTAAATACGCCAGTGCAAAATTTCTTGAACAAATCACCTCAGCACATTCAGAGAAAGTTGTAGACAAATAGAAATGCACGCAACCTGAAGTTGCAGTCAAATCAAAATGTTCTCATTGTCAAAGAACCGGTCATAAGGAAGATCAATGTTTTGATCTCCATCCTTATCGCCATTATGGAAAGCCAAATAATTCATCAGAGAAATGCTGCAACCAACAACAATCAACTAGATTGAAAATAAATTATGAATGGATTGATCCTTGGGAATGGTCATCCACAATCAAGATATTGTCTCAGTTCTACAACCGAATAAAATCACACGTAGTGCAACCGACAGTGAAAAGAAGATAGTATTCTCATGTAGTTGAACAGGGGAGTATAGCAGTGCAACACTCCTACACCTGAAGGGGGGGATTTCAAGAATAATTTCCGGAGAAGTGTCTCTCCTTTCAGCTAACAAAGGGGGGAAAATGTTAATGAAATTTATGGGGGTTGTCAGACTGAAAGTCTCGACAAAACCAGAAAAAGTAGCCAGTAGGCAGCTTCCGTATCTAGTGGGCATCTTCATCGGCCAGTGGGCATCAACAAATTCACCAGTGGGCAGTCAACATTAAAGAAGCAGTGAGTAGTTTTCAACACAACAAAAGAAACAGTGAGTTGTTTTTGACATCATCAGCCAGTGGGCATTCAAAAAAGTTTGTCAGTGGACAAAGGATGGTAATTTCACTCAAAGGATAGATCGATACTTATGCAACTTGGCACGTGATGGAGTTTCCAAGTGAAATTCAGAGATGAATCAGACATGCAGCTGACTCATGGTCTCTTCAAATTGTAGTTTTTCAGCATCCAGCTTTGGTGGTTTTCAGACAATATTTTTGAGGATCAACATGAGAACTTGGAAGATGGTTCCTCATTATTATTCTAGATTTATCATTGAAGGGGGGAATGTTAGTCGCTCTCATAAAACAATAATAAATCAAAAAGTAAAATAATAAATTAAATATTAAAAGTTAGGAATTTATGCCTCAATCTTTAGATTGGGTTGTTCCCCTAAGATAGGACTTAGTTTAGGTAGCTCCTATATTGGTTTGTGTTTGGTTGAGAAATTATCTCAACCAAGGTGTCCAAGATAGCACGCACTATCTTGAGACACAGTCTCCTCATCTATTTAGTTGTAATACTACATTCTTCTAATAATGAGAAAATATGTGAGGAAGCCGTGATGATGAAGCCTTTCCCACCATGACTGTGTTTAAGGTATAAATATATGTTTTTATATGCGTTAATAGTGTGTGATTTTCAACATCTACCATGGTATATGAAAATATTTTTGTTAGCTCCTTTTTGGTGTTCTCAATGGGACAAAAGGAGTTTCTGGGCACACTTTGAAAGGATGAAGGCTTGAAGAGGGAATACTTTATGGCTTTGGCATGTACTCATCCACTAAAAAGAATGGGACAATCAAGGAAAGGTGAATGTTGCAGGTCTAAAGGATGAAGGGGGAGGCTTAGGGCTTCCCAAGTTCACTATGTGCTGAAGGGAGATATGGGGGGCACAAGGAGACTCCTGAAGGCTGAAGGATAAAAACCTTCAGGGTGTTGTCATGCACTCAAGAAACATCAAGGAAAGGTGCATGCCACAACTATAAATGCTCAAGGGGAAGGCTTAGGGGTTCCCAAGTGCATTTTTCATGGAAGGGAGAGATGGATGGCGTAGAGAGCACTCTTGAAGGCTGAAGGTTGAGGTTTCGTGCATTCAGGGTGCACTGATGCACTCGAGTGATTAGGAGGGCACATGGCACAGTCAAGAAGGTTGAAGGGTTGAGCTTCGATTCTTCAGGATGCGTTAGTGTGCTCGAGGAGGGCGCAGTTCTTCGATTCAAAGGAGTGTGCTCAAGGAAGACTTAGTAAATTTTAGAGTAAGAAATTCAAAACAAGGAAGAGGGTTCGAGCTTGAGGAGTGCACTTTGTGATTTTAGAGGGCCTAGGGCACACTTATTAACAACAAAAGTGTCTCTCATCAAGGCTTGGACTGCGCTCATGAAAAAAAATTCATTGGGCTAAATTTAATAGTTATTTGAACCTACACTTCCTTATATTTTTAATTTTTAATTAATTTTAACTTGACCATTGATTTCACTTCCACACTCTGCACAATAAAAGAGGTAGGTGTATGATAAAAATACGTGGGATGGAAAAAGTATCCATTCATTGTTCAGCAAAAGGGAATCCTCGAACACTCAACAATGTTGGAAGAGATTGTAAAAGAAGCTAACTATCAGTTGTTATGAACAAACTTATCAAACAATGAGTTAGATTGGTTTCCATCTGTTATACAGAGTAATTTTTTTAATTCTAAGATATAGATTTTTCTTGGTGTGGAGAAAAATAGCATGAACCAATATACTAGTCATCATGTCTTTTTCTAAAGAGTTATTCTATAAGAGCCTTGAGATATAAGGGAAATTTAGTTTAAGAAAATGTTTTAGTATTGCATTAACATTTAGGCTTTGTATTTGTTTCTGATGGTGAGTGTCATATGTGCAGAGTGCAAAGGAAATTTTCCTTATGATTCCTATCCACCTCCCCATATTGATCTTAGATTATGAAGGGACAACAAATTTAATCATTGGGACGAATTTAAAGTTCAATGAGGTTCCTTTTCAATGAGATGACAGTACAAAGGTCATGTAACTTGAAAGGTTTAAAGAATAATTTGAAAAATTTATCCTCTCGACAAAGGCTTCAAATTATCTCCATTATGCCAATTCAGAAATGGATTTTCCCATAATTCCTTAATCACATCAACATATCGACACGTACCAAAATATTCGAGAAGTTGTAACATCAATAGCTACCAAAAAAGGTGATAGATTTCCAAAATAATTATGGAAACAGAAAATGCAGACCCTTCATAAAGAGGAAGGTAAAATGATAGTGGATGAAGATTTCCTTGTGCACATCCTTAATCAATTAATTAGTGTTAAGCATGTTAAGTTATTCTTGTGCAAAGGAATAAAGCTTCATTCAATATATTCCCTGCTCTTTGAAAAACACCCCCGCACACAATTTCTATACACACTCTTTTTCCCTCACTTCTTGCACACCATTTATCCTTCCTATAGATATTTTTTCACCCCCCCCCCCCAACCCATTTATGTCAGAAACCTTTCCTACATACCCTTTCTCTACATAGAAAACTAGTATTAGTTTCATATCAAACTAATATATAAAAGCTTCATCTACATATTTGTCTCCAATTCTGGTATCATTGGGAAGAGCACTTAATAATGAGATTAACCTTTTTCCTCGAGGCCTCAATTCAACATATTAAATTATCCCTACTCTTGAACAAACTCCCCCGATCACAATTTCTTTGCATACCCCTTCTCCCACACCTCCCACACATGCTTTCTCATTCCTCTTCATATATCTTCAGTTATCCATCACCCCCTCGCTTATGTAAGTAACATGGAAACCCTTGAATTCTAGCATCATTAAGTAAAGAAATAATAGTTTCAGGAATAACAATGTTAGAGTACTCACCGACGAAATATACACTCATAAAATTATCATTTATTCATTTTAAAATGATTTGTGAGGAACGAAAAAATATCAAAAATGAATCACCTTCTAGCAATGGAATTATTTCTGATTACAGATAAATCATGCAATCAAGAATTAGAAATAAGATTTCTAGAAATTATAAAATTATTTTTGACTTTATGAGAAAATCAAAATATTCAACATTTTCCTGAAATTTTGAATAAAATTGAAGAAGCATAAGAAAATAATTCAGAGACAATGCACTTTGATCATGAGGCGAGTGTTATAGTCACTAGCGAGGAAGTGAATAATAATTAGAATTCCCACTAACCTAATTGAATGAAACAAGGAATAAATTATCAATGCATGGGAAATTTGATAATGGGCAACATTTTTCTATCCTAGAAATCCAAAAACTACAACTAATTTTGAATGGTTCTTTAAACTACATTTAATAATTTCAAATATAATATATCTACTGTAGGTTCATGGGAAATCAACAATTTATATAGTCATTCCTATTTTACATCCTCACTTCTCGATCAAAAAAGACTATTGTAAAATCAATTATAAGATGACGAAAACGTGTTCTTTCCCTTCCTATTCTTGATATTATATAAGTTTTGTTGTTTCTTATTTTATTTTTCATAAATATATTAATTTAATTCATTTAAATATTTTTAAATATTTGTATTCTCTTTTCATTCTCTATCATTTTTATTAATTATAAAATTACGAGAATTTACTTTACGACTTTTAGTTTCACTTACATTTATTTAGGGAATTTTCATTAAGAGGCCTATAGTCCCCATACCCTTCTAAGAAACCAATTTTGGATATTGGGTATAATTATAAATTTAGCTATCACCCATGGATTTATATTCTAGATCTTGTTTTGGCCATGACTTCAAATTTTATTTCCAGATTCACTTACTCAAAAAATATAAAATTCTTCTCCTTCATTCTCTACTCTTATCATATATTTAGATTTTAATATCTCTTGAATCGAAATACATTGCTATATTTAAGATCCAAGGATCTCATTTTTAGAATTAGAAAGGGTTTATCTTAATAGTAAATGAAAATCCAGGTATCATTGTAGTTAGGTGTCATTCAATAGTGATTTCGATGCTCAATTAAAAGAAGTCATTAATCAAAATTCCATCACACAACAAACGAAAACAATTATTTGTTGTCTACTTGAGATCAATATCTTCTAATATCAAATAATTCTGATGTTTACTCATGCTTACACAAAACTCATCATTCCAACAATGTCATTTGAATAACAATGTTTGTGTGCAATCAAAACACCTTATTCTATCCAAAATAATTGACCAATCATGCACATCTAGTGGGTTAAATTCATGACCACAATCATGATGATGAGAGAATTCCTCAAGATTTTAATAATAAAAACGAATGGCCAGTGGATAAGGTGACTATTATTTTAGATGCTATAGAATGTAGAAATACAATCTAGTAGTACCAAACTAAATCATTCACATACAAGTATCACCAATTACGTAGTATTTACTTTCCTCTAAAAGTCATGGAATTACCAGGACCTCTTGATGTTATTAAAATCTATCCACTAAGCTTCAATGCATCTCTAGGAACAAAATTTTATGTAGAAATATTGAAGGTAGACATTAAATTCGACTTTCCTTTCTTGTTAGAATCAAGGTATGGTCCACTTCATTAGTGAATCAGACCTATTATGTTAATCTATATATAGTTTTCTAGACAACCCTATTCATGGGGTTGGGGATGAAATGATATTTCATATCCATTACTATTCATCTACACCCTCTTAAATTTAGTATGTACTTAAAAGGTGAATATCTAGATGAGTGTTCCAACATTTTTGTTCCCAATATTTGTTCAAGTTGAAATGTTGGGAATAAATCTTGATGTTGTTATATGACTTGTTTAACATTCTCCTTCTCTCCACCCTCCTCTAGATTTGATGTAGTAATGGGTAATTCTTATACAAATTAATCTTCCAAATAAATTTGGGCATATGGGAAGTGAATTATTTCTATGAGCATGATGCTTTGAGATGACCCTTCTTCTCAAAGAAGATAATACCTTGAAATATCAATAAATGGAAATGCTATGGCCCTTTCTCCTTCCACCATGAAATATAAGGGATGTCCTCTTTCTTGTATAGCTCTTGTTCTTCTCTTTCTTCCAACTAATTAGCTCTCTACATTTTTAAAGAGCTCATTCATGTCGAGTCTTCAAAATTTCCTCATTATTTCCCTTCCACAATCTACCATAAGAAGGATGGAGTTGTAGTTTGTTTTTGTATTTATAAATTATTTCTCTCTTCTGATGCATGAGACAAACATAAAAAAAATTAGTGCTCACAAGTGTGATCTTTATGATTATCATGGATGTCATGCTTGAATCCTAGTGAAATTATAACATGAGTCACTATGTCTTGATTTTTCTTTCCCAACCCTTTAATCATTGTAGCTCATTTGTCTTAAGAGCTTCAAACCAATGATTCTAGTATGATTTTCAAAAGCAAAAAAAAACTTTTGATAAAAAAATTGAAGATACTTTGACCATGCTTTGTCTATCATGGCTTTAGTTTCTATATATGGAATGAATGGTTTCCTTTATTCCTTGATATCTTATACAAGGTCATGTATTTTTACCAATGCTTCCCTTTTCTCGACCAAATCTATAGTAGTTCAGCATTCATGTGAGGGAACCTCTCATTATGCAAACTAATTAGTCAAATTCTAGACATTTCTCTTAATTTAATCTACCATGATAGGATTGAGCTTCTTGGCCTTCAACGAAATGAGTATTTATGACGCAGCCATAGTTGCGGTTACTCGAATTTTATGCATAGAAAAGAAATGCATGTCTTGTTATGCCCAGGAATTTCCATTTCCAAATTGATTCTTTCTATCAATTAATTGAACAGAACATCTTCTAGTACATAATACTTTGTTTAATTTACCATGCACACTTTCACATTCATGGCATAAATGTTTAGACCTTGGTTAGAAACCCCAACCATCAACATTATACATATATGACAACCCTAACCATTATCATTATACATATATGAATTATCCTTCCTTTTTATTTCTATTATATAATTCTTATATACTAGAAATCCTTCAAACATTACAAACGATATAACCTTTGTTGACTTACCTTTCCGTCAATTTTATTTACAAACGAAAGTGAAATCTGACTCTACACTTCCTTCTCTATCATCAATATCTTCAAGCTTTTGATCTGACAACTATCAACCGAACCCTCAACTACCATTTGTTTGGGTCCACAAAACATACCAATAGAGCCCCACACTTAACGTTCTTGGCGTTCAATGCTCCTTTCTATCAACGAATACATGTGCTCCCAAAATCGACAACAATTGCAAAACAAATATGACGATAGTTAAAGGTTTCAAACCTATGCAAAATAGGCAGTTTCACAATGCCACATGTCACTCCCAGAGACTTATCACATGTCTTCAACAGTTACCATTTATGGCGATAAAGCAGTGCGACTAAACCCACAGTTGTTTTGTAAAATTGTCTTTTCATTTCTCTGTGTCATCATTTATGATGTCTATCTTCGAACAACTTTCTCCTTTTGAATGATACGTGCTTCAATTCCAATCTTACTCCAACAAATACTCTTCGCAATTTCAGGATTAAAGTTTACTACAAAAACCTCATCTCTGCCATACACAGTTCTATGCTTAACATTTTATATCACTTGTCCCTCTCACAGGATTTGAATTATGTTCTTTCATTTCATGGTTTCAACAGAACCATATTCCATCCTCAATATGGAATTTACTCCAATTTTTCCAATTCCAAAGTACGATTTTCTGTAACCAATGATTCTAACTTTCCCAAGGGAATCACAATTTTTCTTATCAATGACTATTATCCTTTAAATAAAAAATTTATATCTTTGCTCTTACTGTGAATGCGTATTTCTTAAAAGAAACCATATACATAGAAATCAATTAACAATAATTCAACCTGAATTTCATCACTTTTTAGATTTAACCATTTATGCATACATTACCCAAGTACAGAGGATTGATTTCCAATGGTTGTTATTCCCCTTGATTCCATATGCATTTCAACATTTCGAATTTCTCCAACTCTAATGAACACACAGAGAATCAATTTACCCAAGCTCAACTAGATTCAATTTAAACTCAAATATATTTCAAAAATGAACATCCAGCATTTGGAAATTATGCCTATATTTACAAAAAATTTCCTTCCAAGCCTAATTTTCTAATTTGTGGCCTCTTTCTTCCTACTGTCGTAGGCTACAATCCAAATTCTACCACTCTGTATCCTATTTTTCTCTCCCTAATGCCTTGAGGCTTTATACAATTTATACAAATGTTTTTGAAACCAATTCTGGTTTTAGATCCTCTATTTTCTCTACTGAATCCCTAAGGATCCTCATAAATCCCCAGATTCATGAAACTAATTCTAATTTAGAAAATACAATTCATTCTCAAATCTCTCATATTCTCTTTCGAGAACATTTACAAAAATCGTCTCAATATTTGATTAATCCTAATAAAATCACTCAAATCATTCCAATTTCATAAAAATTCAAGACCCCCTATATCTATTAAATTAAAATAAAGTTGTTGAGCTGGATGCTCCTGCATCAGACTCCCAAAGTATAAATTTATCATTATTTCCTGATCATGTGCTTACAACCTTTAGCCTCCTGGATCCCATACTTTGTTTTACTGCTATTTATAAGCTGCATTATTCTTCAGCTGCAATTTTCCAGGCTTCCATATTTTATTCTACATCATCCCGATAGCTATGCTTTCACATTATGTTCTTGTATTTTCCTTGTTGTTGTTACTTTGATTTCTTGTTGTTGTCTTTTTCTGATACACCTTCATCATCAACCTTTTTATACTTTAATTTCTATGTCCAGTTTATCTTCTATTCGGAAATCACTCTGCCTTTTGTTGCTGCTTCCAATTTCTACTGCAAATATTATTGTAGATATTGCTCTAAATGCTAGTGCCTTGGACATTGTTGTAGATGTTGTTACCTCCCAAAATTCCTAAATATCTCTTAAGGTATCTCCCTTTGCAACATCCTTCTTCTGATCACTACCTACAAATTTATTTTTAAAAAATAAATTATCTTCTGATTCTTTAACTATAGAAACATAATTATTCATTGTTCCTTGTATACTAGTAAGCATAATCAATTTTGGAAAACTAGTATCTGCTCCTACCTCTTCCATAACTTCAAACATTTCCACTTCAGTGTCTACAATTCCTTTCTCTTGTTTAAATGTTTCCAGCAAACATTTCAACCATTCCTTTTGTACTTCTCTCATCTCAAACACATCATCAATATGTTGTAGTTCAGTTTCAGCATATCCTTCTTCTTCCTTGACAACCTTCAGTGATTTTCCTTCACCTCCTTGATTGATTCTGGCAATCAATTCAACTTCTTAAAACTCTGTATCTTCATCCTTTATCAGAAAATAATTATGATTCTTCACCACTGTGGAAATTCTAAAAGTCTGTCCCACTGTCTTCTCTTGGCCAATCAGACAAGCCAACTCCTCCTTGTCATCAACAATAACAAATTCCTTCATATGAGACATGTATGTCTAACCTTCCTTGGAATTTATGAGTTCCTTCTGCTGCAACAATTCATATTCATTCAAGACAACTCCAAGAGATGGATTGTATTCTGCAACACCTGTAAACACAGCCATATCAATTTCAAAATCACAATATCCAATGGTCTCATTTGATGATCCAATCGGCAAATCTTCCTCTTGCAGTTCTAAGTCTCTTTCAAGATTCAGAAAAATTTTACTTCTTTCCTTCCCAATTTCTAGGGTTATCTCCATTGAGCCAATCACCATGATAGAATGATGATCCTTCACTATGTTTTCGGCTAACATAATTTCCTTTTCATTAGATTCTCTGACATTTTCCATTTTTTTCCTTATTTACCTGCATAATTAACACATGAATTATTAGTATTAAAAATACAAGGTTTCAATGTCTCTTCCTCCTCTGGAAACATCTTAGTATGCTGCTTTGAGTTTTCTTCTAACTCCTTTGTCAGCACATCAGTATGTTGACTTAAATTCTCTATGAGATTGTCATCTAATCTCTCCTCCATATCATCTATTTCAAGAATGTCTCTCTACTCTTGCTGAATCATTCTTACATCCTTATCCATTATTTCCTGACTATCATTCATGAAAAATTCTCTGTCTTTCTCTTTCAGAAATTTATCCTGAGTATAGATCCTCTGCTTTTCCAACTCTCTTCTTTGAAGATCTAAATTTCTATATAACTCAACAATTTCAATTGGAGTAGAATTTGGAAACTTCGCTCAACTTTCCATACCTTCACTTGTTGTTGACCAATCATCAGATGGTCCTTCTTCCTCTGTTTCAATATTCTACTGAATATTTATATTAGACCCATATGCCTTCATTTCTTTCTAATATCTTTCTATCTCATCATTAATCTAAACAAATTTTAGATTCAACTCCTTCTCCTTAAAAAAATCTAATTCTTGTTCATCATCCTGTGATGTACCTGAAATCACACAAAAATCATTAGTTTTAGAACCAAAAGACTTTTTAGTCTCGTTTTCTTCCTCAAGCATCAATCTTCCACAATGCACTTTCTGGTTTCTGGAAGATCCTATTTGTTGTGACTCAACTCCTTTGAGTCTTTCCTTTTCCAACAAAGAAATATGTATATGTTCAAGTTTTATGAACTCGTTCACCAACTTATCATACCATTTCTTTTGCAATAAGTTCCATCTAACCCATTTCCTCATTTTCCATCCATGTCTTCGGCATTCATTCTCTGTCTCTTGCATCCATCGTTTTAGTACTTCCAGTTGTACCTTCATCACTACAATATCTCTGTGGAATTCTTTAGAGCCTCTTCTCTAATCCTCCATAATCATCTTCCTCATGAGCTCATCAATGCTCAATTGGTGATCTACAACAAAACCTTCAAACCAGATTAAAATTATCTTACTTTCAAGATCTCTGCAAGAACTTGTTATTCCATTGCTAGTACTTTGAATGTACTATTCTCATGTATTTCTGCAATTTCCTGTTACACATCAACTCAGTATTTATGATGCTTACCTGATTTAAAATCTAATCTTCTGTTATTTTCCCATCACACATGCATTTTATAAAAAATACTTTAATCTTCAAAAGAGATTTTCCATCTCTGATACCACTTCACACAACCATAGTTTTAGTTACTCAAAGTTTATGCATATGAAAAAAATGCACGTCTTGCTATGCCCAGGAAATTCCATTTCCCAATTGTTTCTTTATATCAATTACTTCAACAGAACATCTACTAGTAGGCAATACTTTGTTTAATTTACCATGCACACTTTCACATTCATGGAATAAATGTTTAGACCTTGGTTAAAATCCCCAACCATCAACATTATACATATATGACAACCCCAACCATTATCATTATACATATACATGACTTATCCTTACTTTTTATTTCTATTATATAATTATTATATAATAGAAATCTTTCAAACATTACAAACGATATAACCTTTGTTGACTTACCTTTCTATCAATTTTATTTACAAACTAAAGTCAAAGTTGACTCTGCACTTCCTTCTCTACAGTCAATCTCTTCAAGCTTTCGATCTGACATATATCAACTGAAACTGTAGCTACCATTTTTTTGGGTCCACAAAACATACCAATAGAGTCCCACACTTAATGTTCTTGAAGTTCAATGCTCCTTTCTATCAACGAATATATGCACTCCTAAAATTGATGACAATCACAAATCAAATAGCATGATAGTTAAAGGTTTCAAACATATGCGAAATAGGCAGTTTCACGATGCCACACGTTCCTCTCGAAGACTTATCGCATGTCTTCAACAATTACCATTTACGGCAATAAAGAAGTGCGACTAAACCCGAGGTTGTTTTGTAAAACCGTCTTGTCATTTCTCTGCATCATCGTTTATGATGTCTATCTTCGAACAAATTTCTCCTTTTGGGTGATATGTGATTCAATTCCAATCTTACTCCAGCAAATACTATTCACAATTTCAGGATTAAGGTTTACTACAGAAACCTCATGTCCACCATACACAGTTCTCCGCTCAACATTTTAGATCACTGGTAACTTTCACAGGATTTGAATTATGTTCTTTCAATTCATGGTTTCAACTGAATCATATTCTGTCCTCAATATGGAATTTACTCCAATTTTTCCAATTTCAAAGTACGATTTTCTGTAACCAATGCTTCTAACTTTCCCAAATAAATCATATTTTTTCTTATCAACGAATATTAGCCTTTAAATAAAAAATTTATATCTTTTCTTTTACTTTGAATGCGTAATTTTGGAAAGAAACCATATACACAGAAATCAATTAACAAGAATTCGACCTGAATTTCATCACTTTCGAGATTTAACCATTTACGCATACATTACCCAGGTATAGAGGATTGATTTTGAATGGTTGTCATTCCCCTTGATTCCATACACATTTCAGCATTTCCAATTTATCCAACTGCAATGAACACACAGAGAATCAATTTACCCAAGCTCAACTAGATTCAATTTAAACTCAAATAGATTTAAAAAATGAACATCCGACATTTGGAAATTATGCCTATATTTACACAAAATTTCCTTCCAGGCCTAGTTTTCTAATTTGTGGCCTCTTTCTTCCTACTATCGCAGGCTACAATCCAAATTCTACCTCTCTATATCCTATTTTTCTCTCCCTAATGCCTTGAGGCTTTATACAATTTATACAAATGTTTCTGAAACCATTTCTGGATTTAGATCCTCTATTTTCTCTACTTAATCCCTAAGGATCCTCATAAATCCCCAGATTCATGAAACTAATGCTAATTTAGAAAATACAATTAATTCTCAAATCTCCCATATTCTCTTTCAACAACATTTACAAAAATCCTCTCAATGTTTAATTAATCCTAACAAAATCACTCAAATCATTGCAATTTCATAAAAATACAAGACCCGCTATATGTATTAAATTAAAATAAAGTTGTTGAGGTGGATGCTCCTACATCAATTTATCAAAAGAAAAACGTTTGTGGAAGTGTCTAGGTATTTTTTTAGTGCTATTGTCCTATATTCAAACTTTTGTAACTTATTTATCAATTGCATGTTATATTATTGCATATACATATTGATGACCATTAAATCTAGTGAACATTCTATCGTATATACATTAAAAATATTAATTTTTCATTCTCTTCAAATACTATAACTTTTATCATTATCAAGAATTTACTTATTATGATAGAATAGAACATGTAAACACTATACTTTTGTCCCTCTGGTTTTTTCAACATAGTTCGTTTTCAAAATTACATTTAGTATATGTTCTCTAAGTTTACAAGTCTTTTGTCTTCAACATATTTAGCACATAAAAAAAATTGCTAATATACTAATAATTAATATTTTTGGGTTCAAACATATTCATTAATCAAAGAATATGTTGTTTATTTTTTTTATTCTCTAGGTTTAAGTGCCAACTAAGTTACACACTCCACCTCGTCATTAGTAACGCTTAATGATGGTTTAAAATACAATTTTCTATTACTTCATTGAAAAATGTAAGAGTCACATTGCTAAATTGAGTGTTAGAGTATGAAAATTGACACAGATTTAGATCATTGATGAAATTCTCTTCACTTCATGTAAGCACATTTCCCACATATAAATGATTTGTTAAGGATTGGTTAATGTCAAAAATCATGTAAGTCAATCTAGTCATTAATTAATTTTCTCATTACAATGTACAAATATGCAAACTCTTTCTCTTAGATTCTTTTTTTCATTTACCATCAAATAAGTCATGTTTGACAACACTTTAGTAGAAAGGATATAATTGTATCATTCCAACAATAATAACGAATAGATTTATTTTATTTAAGCTAATGTTATTCAATTGTGAATTGTATCTATATTAAAATGATGAACATGAAGAATGAAAAATCACAATAAAACAAATTTTTATCTATATTGAAAAACCAATAGAGCTTCAAAAATATTCTCAAATTAAGATATCACTTTGGAAATTCACACTGAAAACTACTTACATAGAGAATATATAAAATGTACTACTTGTTTGACTCAATATAACATATTGTTTGACATGGTAAAACTTGTTATTGCAAACCACTACTTGTGCATTCAATGCACTAAACTACCAAAACTATTCATTGAGTTAACTATAGACAAATTTTAATATGTATTCAACTATTACATTCAACATTTCCCCTTAATTTTGACTTCGTATTCATTAATTTTTTTACCGCAAATTTTTTCTATGTGTTGTATTTCAAATTCAAAACTTGATTTTTCCAATGAATTTATAAAGATATATGCTGAATGATTTTTGTAATTGAAAAAAACAATATTGAGATCAAAATAATTTATTACTTCTTGGATGAATTGAATATGAGTGTCAATGTATATATTTTTTTGGTGAAACTCAGGATTTCTAGAAAGTGGAATAACTTAATTATTATCACAAAAAATAGTAGTTAGCTTATTTTTCTTTTGAGGTTGAATATCATCTACCATTCTTCTTAGTGAACATGCTCCACATTTTACTCTTATTTCTGTGACATACTTTGCTTATGTTGATGAAATGGAGATGATGAGTTGCTTCATGGATTCCCATGTAATAAGTCTTGTAGCTAGGTGAAATGCATATCCTAAAATACTCACTCTGTCATAAATACCTTTTCAAAAAGTCTCTATTTGTGTAACCAAAAAGCTCGGTGTCTTTGGAATCAGTGTAGAAAAATTCATATTGTATTGCTCCTAAAATATAACTGAAAATAATTTTTCCTTCTAACCAATGGTTTTATTTTGGTGACTCCATAAACTTGGACATAAGGCTGATTAAATAAATTATGTTAGGCCTTCTTGTTGTGAGATAAATTAGGCCACCTACTATTTTCTCATACATAATGGAATTGATTGTTTAAATATCGTCATATTTTTTTATTGTGGTTCGTAGCTTTCATTGACTCTTCCTCAACCTTTTCAAAAGGCCTCGTGCATACTTTATTTTACAAATGAATATTCCCCTTATAGATCTTTCAAATTCTATTCCAATAAAGTATTCAATGTGACCAAGATTGGTCATCTCAAATTCCATTTCCATAGTTATTTGAAAATATTCAAGCCACAAATTTCCCTTATAAATCATATCATCAAAATAGATTCAAACAATCGAAAAGTTACCTCACATATTTTTTTTTGCAAACAATCGAGACATTATCTTACATATTTTATTTTTATAGAGTGTGGGTTCACTAATGTTTCATTTGAATCCATTTTTGAGTAGGTAATAATGAATTATTATGTACCATGCTCTTGGGGCTTGTTTTAAACCATACGAAGTATTTTTTAACCTGTAAACTCTTAGCTCTTAACTCTCGGCTTCATTTCATAGAGGCTAATATACATAGAATTCTTCCTTTAAGATGTCATTTAAAAATTTTTATTTCACATAAATTTGGTATATTCCCCAATGATATTTCTTTTTATTGCTAATATTGTGTTGTCATTGCAACAAAAACCCTCCAAAATTTTCCCTACACTCAAACTTTGGAGGCTCCTTGTCATATTATGATATTTCGTTTCAAGTTTTTCACTATCGATTCATCGTTAGTTGATGTTTTTCTAATTGATCAACTTTTCATTGGATAATCTAAGTTTCGAAGCCACTTTCTTACACATGCTCCGCCTTTTGGTGCATTTTCAAGCACACCCTCTTCTGGAAAAAATCAATAGTCAATGTTTACCATTGAGGATAAGCATTGCATAGTCATAATGAAAAATGGTTTCATCATCTCTACAATTAGTGCCTATTGAGTCCTTAGATACAGTAACTGTGAAATACGTAGTGATGGTGACCATGTAACACCTGATGATAGTGACTGTGAAACGCTTGTTAACAGTGACTATGGAGTCCATAAGTACAATACACTACAAAATCCATGTTGATGGTCTGTGTCCTGTGTCATCTAAGAGTGTTTTTCACCCTTAGGTGTAACTGTATCATCATTCAGGTGAATTCTTCCAACTATCACTTTTTCACAGCTTTTGCTTTCACAAGTGTCACTTTAACTTTCACAACCATCGTCTTAACTTGATTTCACATTAACAAGTGTCACTTTTTCCTGTTCTTCGCTTTTGAATGTCTCACTTTCACTTTATTTAGCCTTTGCAAGTGTCTTTTTAAATTTTTATTAATGTTGCAAGTGTTTATTTTGGTTGTTTTCACTACTGCATTTGTCTCACTTTAGCGCACCACTAGAGGCAGCTCTAGCACACCCTCCTGCATTATTTGGTCATGTGTATCATAATAATAGTTTTAGAAACACTCTCATAACTTAGTGCACTTTTTGGTTTCATTCAACACCCCTATCACAACTTGTATTCTATGTGTCGCAAAGCTACGTTTCAACTATCGCACTTAGAAGTAAGTGTTTCTTTGTTGTGATTTGAAGGTATGCATGTGGATTTTGGGTACTATTCATTGTTTGGATTGTTTTGGATGATTCACACGCATATTAATTTGTGTTGGAACTTATTTTTGTTATGTGTTCTCCATTTCTTCATTTATCCAACACTTAGCGATTTTAGGGCTTCCCTTGATTTTCAAACTTTGCATGCCTGAACCGTAGTCACTAGATCAACGCATTTTTCATTCTTACTCAAGAGAGTGATTCAATATATTTTCATACATTGCATACCCAGACTCCAACCACTAGATGAGTGTACTTTTCATTCTTACTTAAGAAAGGGCTTTCCTTGGCTATTATAGATTCACACTATGCCATCCAAAGGAAAACCTATTCCACAAGACATTGGAAATTAATATTGAACTAAATTCTCTTAGTCTCCTTCCTATTTTTCCTTTAAAACTACACCCAATATTGATCCCTTATCACCTACCTCATGCATTTCATAGTTGTAGTGGATAATGGGCCATCCAAGAGTCATTATCATTCCCAACCACGTTGTTTTCTGAGCCTCCTCCATATCGTCTATGAATTGCATAGTTACATTGTGAAACCCTACTTCCTTGGCTTCATAAATTTCCTAGTTGTGGAATCCCTTATCCTAGTGGGCCTCCTACTATGCATCGCATAGTTCTTGTGAGAAGTAGGTCTCCTCTATGTTACTCACTTACGCAATTGTGCAATACCTTGAGCCTATCTCTCAGTAAATGCACATTGTGTAGCTAAAGTGACTAGTCTATGTCCTTCTGATCATTAAAACCACTCAATACACATTCATTTTACCTAGATTCCTCTTTATTATGCATTGTGTAGTTCCAGTTGATAGTGAGGTCTTCCTTTAGTCCCTATCATGCAAAACTATGCAATATTTGTCCCTTCCTCTTGGAGAACTTCTGATTGTGAAGGCTCACTCACTATGTAGTAGACCTTTAATTCCCTCCCTTTACTATATATTTTGCAGTTATAATCAATAGTGAATAATCCCTAGACCCTTGCAACAGAGAACTGTGCAATACCTAGTCTCTCTCTCCATTGGGTAGCTTGAAGTCTCAAGCCTGTAGACATTGTTACAAGTACCTCACACACATTCTTGTCTCTTCCTCTTGCCTTTATGTAGTATGCATTTATAGTGAAAAATATCCCACTTCTTACCTCCTATAACTATGTAATGTATCCCAGGATCCTATCCCTCTTATCCCTTGCACAAATCCATCATAGTCAACATCTTTCATGAGTAAGAAGAGGTAGAATAGGAAATTTATGTATTGATATTAGCTTCTCATCAGTGCTCTTCATATGTAGCTGTTATCATTGTAACATGGAAAGGTCATCCTCAAGGGAGGTCATCAAGGAGAGGCTATAACGGATAACTTGCGAAGAAGTAGCAGAAGAAAGAACTATCATAATGGACAAGAAGGAATCTTTTACTAAGACAAACGGATGGAAACTCTCACTAAATTGGAAGTTTTCAATACTTATCCGAACCCTTTGTGGGATGAAGATAAAGAAAAAGGAAAGATCCACCATGAAGAAGATAAAAATATAGAATTTAGGAGAAAGCCTTGGTTTGGACACATCACAATGAAGTTTCGTGTCATTAACGATAAGCCATGGATTTTCCATGTGTCATCATAGATTTATATGTGTCAATGTATCTGTGTAGATCATTTTTAGATGTAGTTATTCTATTTTTGAAATGAGAAAATGAAAAATGTGTGGAAGATCAAGGGTCCCACATGGAATGTGTAAAGCCACTAGAAAGCTATAAAGTCATGTAGAAGCTCAAAGGTCATGTAGGAATTCAAAAATTCATAGTTGAAGCTCAAAACTCTTAAGCGAGGTGAAGAGTGACATGGGAGGTGGAGAGTCACCTCATTTGTTTTAAATACACCATCATAGTTCAAGATATGGGACTAGGGTGTATGGAATTTTCACCTTGGCTTCTCTAGCTTGGCATAGGAGAGAAGATATTTCTTTAGAGGAGAAAGTGGTGACTTAATGTTTCACTACTCGGCCTAGTGTGATAGCATTATAATTGTATATTTTGGGACTTTCACTTAATATGTGAAGCTCTCAACGCTAGTGCACTTTCATGTAGATGTCTTGAATGATCGTGAGACTATTCCTTCATTTTTTTTTATGTATGTTTATATTAACACATACTAATGAAAATGAACTATTAAATTGGATTTAGTATACGTATTTTTTAATGTGCTTTGTTATTTTGTTTTATGATCATTGTTATCTTCTAAACTACTTTGCAGAATAAGTAACGACTTTTTCGATGCTATTGTGTGTCTCTTTTAGGATAGTAATATTAATTTTCTTTTGGAGGCTCACTCTATATTTCCCTATCATGAAAGTACCTTATATACATTGGATTTGTATGCCTCATAGTGCGAACTCACTTTATGTTTCCAAATATTATTTGTATAATCTCTTATGTTGATGATGACATCCAAAGAAAACTACTAAGAAGAAAGGAAACTGAAATTATTTCCCTATTGGGGCTCCTACTCCAAAAAATGTGAGGTAGAAGGGACTTCATACTGGGGAGACCCTATTGGTTGAAGGATTTCTAGTACCGTCAATATTTTATGCTCGAAGGAGGTCTAAATGACACATTGAGCCTATTGAGTCTATTTTGAACCTCTTATATTGAATGGCTCATTCCCAAATCATAATCCCAAGATGTTTTTCAAATAGAGAAAATATTACACTCCCTGTGGAACTTCTTTACAACTTGTCTCAATGAAATTTTGATGTCAAGGGTGAAAAATCCATAACAGAACATACATCTCATTTTCTCTAGTTTTGTGAATCTTATGAAATCAATTGTGAAGATTTTTCTTGTAAATTATTCATCCTCACTCTTGAAGGTCAAGTAAATATATGGCGTTGTACCTTACCATATTCTTCTATTGATTCATTTGAATAACTCTTAAATAAGCTTCATTAATACCTTTACATTTATGATTACCATGATATTTACAAAATAATGAACCAAATTAGAATGACTTTCTGATGAATCAACAAAGAATTTTTCTAATATATTTCTTCAACTGTGTTATGAATTTCCTGAAGAATATATGGATTGGGATGTCTTCAAAGAAAAGTATCGGCACTTGGTTTAAACCTCCTTGAAACAATCTAAATCTAAAACCTTCTTTTATGGTGCTATCCAAACTTCTATTAATCATGGGACACCTCCAATCTCATGGGAGGAACATCCTATTCCTTTTGTCCCTTGTCATCCTCCATTTTCATTGAATTAAAATTTTTTCTATGATACTATTGTTGAAATTTTGAAATATGAAAATCAGAATGATGAACCATTCATCCCATCCAAATTTTTTCTTCTTGATTGATACCCTATGCACACACAACCTAAGGTGAAGACTAGTCTCTTGGCTTCCCTAGATCACATTAATGTACATAAACAGAATCTTGAATTTGATATCATTAAAAGTGATATTTTTTCAAGGGATACATGTCATCCTCTATCATCTACATTTCATGACACTTTGTGCCTTGATCCACGTAATTAATACGCACCCCAACTAGTACTTCATATAATCTTAATTCTCAATTTGATGGTCTAAATGTAGATCAAGTACAATATGGTCACATTCCACAGGTAGAGGAGAATAAAGGTGAAGATACTTTTCATCACTCTTCTCTTTTTCAAATTCCTTTGTATCAATATGATATTCCTTCATTCTATGTTGATTTAGAATCTAGTGATATTGGTGGTAAATCAAATGAAATCAAAGCTCTTAATCAAATAGAAGCCTTGAGAAACCACAATATTCGCAACAATGATTCCAATAATGTATGTGGTGATGATTTCCTACGTACATCAATCGATCTTTTGATTTATCATGAAGATTCTCTTCTAAGTACTTATTCTTACGGTCACACTCCCTTGTGTCCTATTGTTTGTAATGAAATAAATTATGATAAAGACATGCCATGCTATTCAAATCTATAATCCGATGGGTATAATATTTAATTGAAACAATGTAGTGAGGTAATCCATGATTAAGAAGAGATCAATCAAATCATTGAGCATCCATTCAATTACTTGCAATCTCCTATTTTGCATGAATTTTACTCTTCAAATCAGGTTTCTCATGAGATTTATCTAATTTATACATCTCTAGATTTGCAATTAGAATAATATTCTGACTTAAGTAATCCATCTATTGAATTTGAAAAAAATGATCAAATCAATTGTGTATATAGGTACCATTTTGATAGTAGTGATCTGGTTGAAATGACTAATAGTAGTTGTCCACATGTAATGCACAATTTTTGTCAACACTTAGAATGTAATTATCCAACATTTCAAAGTCCTGAGAGTTTTGAGGGAGACAAGAAACTTCATGATCTGAATTCATGCAGAAACGCAACATAATACACATATAAAAATGGGCACAGAGATGCAATAGAAATATAACTTCTTTTCATTAATATTAAATACTGAAATATGCTTACATACAGAACGAAAATAATCTAGCTCGTTCGATGGTAGTTTATCCCTGAGAATATATGTGGTGGATACATGACTCTAAATTGTGTTACAATTAGAATCGAAGGCCTATTTATTGTTTAGAAACAAGGGCGATCCCTATACATACAAAAACCTCACCCTAGGAGATGAAGAAGCAAAATTATGGGCCCCATTCGGGTAAATTCATACATCAACTTCTTGGGGGCATAACTTTGGTACATGATATTTGATTGACGTGAAAAATACCTCATTAGGAAGAGATATCAGAGGACTACAACTTTCAATTGGAAAAAATTGGTCAAAGACCAACGTTGGTCCCAGGTTTCCAAAAAAACTTGGTTTATGTCCTCAAAATGGATTTGAAAGTTTAGAATCCGAAAAATTCCAAAAATAGTAAACTATGCTACAATTAAGGAAACTGAAAAATTGAAAGAAACAATGGTCGGGGTCTAAGTGGATTAGATAGGTGGCCACCAATATCCACCTGGATCAGTCTGCCCCCCTTAGAAGGAAATGATCCCCATTGCATTTAGTTCCTCCATGAGATGAGGAAACTTCTGTTGAACTTGGTCCCTGGATAGCCACATTCCTTGGTGCAGTAGTTGGCTATATTTGACCACCCTATAAATTTGGATCTTCTGCTGCTGACTTTTCTTGATATACGTGTCCATGAACCGATAATTTATAGCATGTTCCATGCAGTCAGGAATTAGCTTTGTTAGTGTGGGCTATGTAGGAATGTTTGATGTGTCTATTAATGGTGGAAAGTATGGCCGAAGGCAGTCCACATTGAACAGTAGCTGCAGGCCAAGGAATGGGGGAATGTTAAGCTCAAAATAATTATCTCCCACAACCTTAATAATTGTGTAAGGCCCATAACGGAGTGTTTTGAGCTTCTGATGAGCTCCAATTAGGCATTATTTCTACAAATGAAACTAAAATTTGTCTCCCACCTCAAACTTGTATGGCACTCGATGTTGATCATGTCATTGCTTGTACTTTTCATTTGACTTCTCCATGATGTTTTGAACCTTTTGGAAGACATGCTGGATACATTTATTAAATATGGTTTCTTTATCAACATCAGAAAGTATATGCATGGATTATGTCTGTGTAGTTTCATGAGGCATGGAAACATCAATAAGACATAATGGTTGAAATCCTAGACCCACTTGAAAGGGATTGCGATTAGTTAAGCTATGTAGAGCTCTATTATGATTGTGCTACAAACAGGGGATGTTCTCATCCCAAGTTCATGGATGCTTGGATTTTTACATGTACTGTCTGTGCACTATCATCTTGTTGACAACCTTTTTTTGGACATCAGTCTGGGGATGGAATTCAATCGACTTAGTGAGCTTGGTTTCCAATAGTGTCTAGAGGCTTGACCAAAATGTACTCAGGAACCTACTACCTTGATCTAATATAATGGTTTTTGGGATCCAAAAATGTACCCACACTCACTTAAAAAAGAGTTTGGCAGCGTCATCTGCTGTGATACTCTTCTTTTAGGCCGCCAATATAGCCAACCTACAAAATTTCTCCACGACCATAAATACATAATCATTACCATGCTTGGTGGAAGGGAGGCGAGACATATAGTCCATTGAGATAGATTCCTATGGCTATCTTGGAATATGTAGAGGAGTGCATAGACCTTGCTTCTTGATGGTTTGCTTGGCGATGGTGCAAACAATGCATGATCTAATATATTTTCCAACATTCAGTCAAAGTTTTTGCCAATAAAAGTATTTTTGTAGTACAACCACGTATTTCTCCTCACCAAAGTGTCATGCAACCTGACTGTAGTGTGCCTCCTATTGGGTAAAATTAATTGCTTAATAAATAAAGAAACTAATAACCTAGACATTAGTTATAAACCAAGGAACGTATTTTTTGTTTCAAGGCAATAAAAAAAATATATCCAAGAAAATACCAACAACTATCACTAGTTCTATATTATTATGTTCTACACTATCAAGTTCATTTGAAAAGAAATAAAATGTAAGACTTGAAAAACAATACTAAATCTCAAAAATTGAAAGCAAATGACAATAAAATAATTATTCTAATTACACGGCTTTAATCAATACTAAATTAAATCACCCCTTGCTAAATTGTAAATTTAACCTATTCCACCCAACATAATTCAAATGTTAACCTAGAGCAGCAAATTAAATGAAATCTAGAAATTGCGAGAAATAACAAATCTGGAAAATGTAGCAGCCAAAAAATTAATTTTAAAGAAAGGAAATTTACTTTAAAGAAAAACAATTCAAATTAAAATAAACAAACACACAAATAAACTAATTTAGATGTTCAAGCCAACACCTCATCCAAGGTAGTGGGCCCAACTACCCTAGGCTCAGTTCCCCCTTGAGAAATTATTCAGATTAGTTTACAAGTAACAAATGTCGAACTCAATGAATAGTTTCCTTCATTAAAATATATGACAGAAATAATTACATCAAAATGAAGCTCTATCTCAAGTTCAACAATTATTCATCTCCAATTCATCAATTGTTCATTCTAATTCAGTATTTGTTCATTCCCCCTTCTTTGATCTTTGTTTTCATTTAAATATATAGAGAGCCAAGGGAAACTACAGCTAAATTCATTTCAAAGTGATTTACCATTACAATTATAGATTACCTACAAAAAATTGATGAAAAATATCATGTCCAAAATATATTTCCATCTTGATTCAACTGGAACAAGTCGAATCTCGTATTCCAATTGGAAGAATTTGGAAAAGAGCCACAAAAATAAATCTGAGAAAATTGTCTTCGAAGAACCTTTTTTTCTACCAATCCAGATGAAATTTTGGAAAACAACTCAATGGAAAACTGAACTGCACCATTCTGCACAAAACCCATGTCTCTGATTGTTAGGATTTTTCTTCATTTGTTCGAAATAACCAACACAAAACATTCACTTTTTATCCCTCTATATTTCTGAGTTGGAATATCTGATTATGAGCTGGAGATCGAATGTCCAATCTAGAGGATATGTTTGACACTAAAAGTGTGAGTGATGTTATAATAGATTAATAACCATATTTGACAAAATCATGCATAATAATTATCAATTTATTGAAAATAAAGGAGAATAAGTATTACTGTTCCATAAGAGCATACATAATTATAAAATGGAATTAAATGACAAATTATTGTAAATAATATGATAATGAATGGTAGAAATGGACGAAACAAATGTTAGAAAGTGGTAATAAAAATTGCAATTTAGTGGTGCAGGATACCCCCGAACTGAACATGTTGCATGTCCTCCTGCAACCCAATTCCTCTGTATTGACCATGTTCTAATACAATAATCAAAATTCTCACCCCCAACTCATGATATTGATGGAACAAATAGCTTCTTCCTCAAATACTTCTTTAAAATAGTTGATATTCAATTCTAGAGATGTTGGTGAAGGTGTAACAATTGGCATATTGAATTTCAACAATATGTAATTAAGTTGTAGCAAAATATGATACAAGTAACAATAAACTTCATTAACCATTTTTGCAAAACTACAAACAATATTTGCTAAAATGTTGCAAGAATATTTATATTATATTAATGCTTCTCCACTCCGAAAATCAGAGAAATCCAATAAAAAAATTTCATGATATCAACAAAATGGTTGTAGGTGACAGTGCATTACTTTTACAATTTTACAAACTGGTTTAGCTTGAAATTTTCTTGGATTGTGTATTTCAAAGATACCAAAAAATCCAGTTCATAGTTTTAAATATATGCACGAATCAATTTATGCACTGTATACAAATGAAATTTTATGTCTTAAATGAGGAAGAAAGGCAAAAACATCCATCATGCATATCAACTCCTCCCCCAAACTGGAGAATTATCATGCCCTCAAGCTATACTAGAAATAAAATTGAGGTGGTTTTTACAATCATTGTTGAAATCTATGCTTGGTGTACAACAATATGAAATAGGTGAGCTTTTGAGAAAGAATAAGGAGATGGATGAAAAATAATATTAATGGCATGGTCATAATAAATAAATGAATGAAAGTAACACTCCCCCAAACTGAAAGCTTTTGTGTCTCTGAACAATGGAAAGTGGTAAAGAAGTGGAACTAATGTTTGAAAAATATGAGTGAATGATTCTCAATGGCTATTCATGAAATTCTCCTAAACTTTTAATAAATCAAAAACTTATGCTATTTTACCTCAAGTTTTACGCCCATAAAAATGTGGAATGGCATGTATGGACTGACATTTGTGGAAGCTGATGTAGATTGAGTTGATGCTGAAGGTAGAAGCCATGGAAGCTGGAGAAAAGTAATCATAAAGTGTAGGAGACGTTTCCTTACCCCAAAATGATTAGCTTTTCTATCATCAATATTTATACAACCCACCTCATACATAGAAGAAATCAATAATTCATCACCTGAATTACCACATTATATATCAAACTGACATAATCATATCGTGAATTTCATGGGATAATAATGGATAAGAAGGGTAAATGAGGGTAGACATGATGAGCAAAATATGCATTCCCCATACCCATAAGCTTTTGTTGTTATGAGCAAAAAAATTGTGAGAATTAGTTATTTTAGCATTTGCTTCTCAAGGTTCGACCAATTAATTGGCATTCATAATTAGAATTAGGCCTCTTTATTCTTCCGGAATATAGGAGTAGTGTTGTCGAGCTAGGAATAAATGGCGATTGATTGGGAAAAGAAAATATCTTTGGTTAAAGATATGAAACTTGTATAATAAAGGAATGATAGATTATATGACACAAAATTTCAAATGTCAAATATCCTAAAAGTTTATCCTGACATGTAAAGTGAATATTGATAACGCAATAATAAATATAAACAATGACCATCATCATCTAAGAAGGGTTTAAATATTACCCCATGAGCCATGAGTTCTAGCAAACCTTATATATGCAACAATGGGCTTTTTTTGAAATTAGCTTTGAGAAAATAATGTAACCAAGTAGATCATAATATTCATTTAACTTCTATATCATAGGCATGGCCACTGCTGCCAACAAGTGTCCATAGCCTCGACAGGGGTGCCTTTTGAACCCATTGAGATGCCAATGTCACATCTATTAGAATTAAATACATAGTTACATGAGAATTTAAATTTACTTAGATGCCTATTGAAGATCATTGTTTAAGATTGGTAACTAGTTAATAGCAATTCCATTCACAGGAGCTAACAAAAATGAACAAGTCATCTTGTAATTAGACCTCTTGTCCTTCAGTTTTACAATGGAAGGCCATTACCTCGACTTGGTGACCAGTATTGGTAATGTCACTTTATTAGGACTGCTAATTATGTTATTTCGACTCGCGATGAGACCTCCTATCCTTAAGTTCACTATTTTATTTAAAAGCAAACTATGGTTATTTTTAATCAACAAAATATTACTTAATAAATGGGGTGGAAGATCAACTACTTAAGTGCTATGGATGGCGTAAAAAGTTTTGTAGTAACTATTTTCTACTTGGGTAGTCTTTCTTCTCAAAAACTAATAACCTTCAAATGACTACTAATAAATATATTTTTATTTGTTAATATTTGGGTTGAGAAACAATCCATTAGATAGTGACATAAATATTGAAGTACAATTTTGTGGTAATCATCATATATTTTACAAAATTAGGGACTTGAAAAATTAATGAAAGTTGAAAATTGACTTGCTGAAATCATCTTTGGATAATTATTCCTTAAAAATAAGATTATGTTTATAGACAAAAAAAGATAAATTGACTACCCAAACATTATTTCAATGAGGACCTAGAACATTAAAAGTATTTTCCATTCACCAAGCGTTAAATGAAAACATACATCCAAACATAAATCCATGACTTAGGTAACAACAATTGTAATAGAGGGAACACTAGATATGACTAAGGGAACAACAATCGTTCCTTTGAAGGGAAGATTAGTTATAAAATACTCAAATAAGAAAAGGAACAATGGTTGTTCTATCTGGGAAGGAAACAGTAACTATCCAAAAAAGGAAATGGATTTTTTTTAGCCCAAAAGTAACAACAACTGTAAAATACACAAACCATGAAAGGAGTCATGGTTGTGCATTTTAGGATTGAACGACAGTTGTGTGGATGTAAAACCATTAGCTGTTCATTTAACTAAACAACAATTATTCATTTAAGTGAACAACAACTGTTCATTCTATTGAAAGTAAATAAGATAAGAAAAAAACAATGGTATACGAAAGTAAATCAGAGAAAAAAAACTGTAACTATTCATTTTACTAAACAGGAGTTGTTCTTTTAACTGAACAACAATTCTTTATTTTACTGAACAACAAATTTTCACTCTATTTAACAGCAACTATTCATTTTTACTGAACACCAGCTATTTATTTAACGGAACAACAGTTGTTCATTTTACTGAACAACAACAGTTCACTCTATCAAAAAACAACTATTCATTTTTTTTAAAAAGGAACATCAATAGTGAGATACTCAAGCCAAAAAAAGGAACAACAACCATTCTAAATGGAAAGGAAACAAAAAATGCAGTTGAAAGAGAGAAAAACTGAGTTGTAAGGAACAAAAAATGTGCCCAAAGGAATGACAATCATGATTCAAGGATTAATTATCTAGTAATATCATTGTTTCATGTTACAACCTCGAAACTACCGATACCATTTTAAGCTTGTAAGCATGAAATATCAATTGTGACTGTGGAAATCCCTCTGAAAAACTAACTCAATGGGTGATCCTAACAAGGTGTCATGGATAAGGATAGGCCATCCAACATTCATAGTCACTTTATAAAATAATGATTAATTAAGAGTGAATCATTCCTAACAATACTTACCATAAGAGTTTTTTTAATATGAGATATGAGATAACCATATACTTGATAAGATTGGGAAATAAAATGATAGATGTGGAGCATCAACATGAAACTTAAGAACTTCCTTTTATTTTGATGAAGGAACAAAATATTTTACTTTGAACACCTGAAACATAAAAACATAATATGAATCAGAAAGGAAAAAACACTTAATTGAAAATCTTGATAAATAAATAAATAACTTAAGCTACAAAAATTGTGATTTCAGTTGCAGCAATGTTCTTTCCTATGGGAACATCAATCTGTTTCGAGGAACAACAATCTATCAATGGTGAATGAATAGAAAAAAAATGATCTTTTGGAAAAATTATTTGGCAGAAATGACTTGAATGTTGAATTCTTCATTTTTCCTATTATGAATCCATCAAGTAATGAAAATGTCTTCACATCGTTTTCTTGTGGGTAGGTATTAGAAGGAAATTTGTAGCGAGATCTTATAAGATTTTTTAGATCATGACACCTAAAAAAAAATTAACATCATATGGTATTAAATTTCTTAATATATTATTGGATTAAATTCCCTTATTTCATTAACATTATCTTCAAGAATCAATTTTTCATAAATGGACCTCCTTTATTCTCTCCGGACCAGCAAAAACGAGCATCTACCTACAATAAAACATAAAATCATCGAAGAAGAGAGGTGACCACATTCTCCTAATCCAAGCCATATTAAAAAATAGCAATTATTTACTCTGTAAAACAAATCGACATAAATATAAACAAAGAAGAGTTTATTTGTCATTTTGTGGGAGAGTAGTGGTCGACCATACTAACCAACAATGTTTTAATCATAAATTCTTTGTTTTTCGTCCAATTTGAGTAATTCCAAATCCAAGTGAAAGATACTTCAAATATATATCACAAATAGAAACATGTTTTAAAAATTCCATGATATGATATGTCAAATTTACTTATAATTACGTGCATAACAAAGTCATTTTCAATTCCCCAACTTAGACCAGCATTCGATATTTTAGACATAACGTTTCCATTTGATGATGGATTTAATTGATTCAAATTGGAGCTTAAATTATTTTCATATATATATATATCAAATAGAAACAGGTTTTTGAGGAAAGAAGAATTGATGGGTCAAATATGCTAGTGAATAGCCGGAAAAAACAGAGTTTTGAGAATGTTGATTTATGATAGCAACTTAGTATTTTGGTCATAGATTTCTCAAACGATATCGAAATAGAGTGATTAAAATTTCCTTGTAAACTAGAAACATAGGGTAATACATAGAACAAACAGGTTTTCAAGATCTAGTAATTTGGGCCTCCAAAAACTGACAGTTCCAACTCTATCCCTGAGCTTCTTACTAGACATCATGTCATTGTTTTGACTGTAACATTTTTTGTTTGATATCCAATTTGAATTATTAAAATTTGGTTTTAAAGTAGAAATTAGGATCTAATTAGGATAGAAATAGGTTTTTAAAATATGCCCATTTGGTCCCTCTGAAAATGACTGTCCCAACTGTTTTTCCAGAAATTTCATGAAGCCCGCAAGCCATAAAATATGATATACAAATATTTTTTTTCAAAGTTGTGATGGGTGTTTTTAGATATTTTTTTTTTCAATATAATATGTCTACATACACAAATAAATCCAAATATCTATCACCCATATCAATTTGCACAATGTATTGCAACAAACACACCTCTTTTTACATATAAAGAAATTTATTTATTTATGTACTTATTTATTTGGTTTTCTACACTAACCTAATTTAATTTGAAAAAGATGAAATATCTCTATGTATAATAGTACTTCCTATCGAACCATTTTTGAAACAAGGCCTCAAATATATACATACCAAAATGGAAAAATACACATTAATAAATACTAGGGTAGGAGAGACTAAGTTCCCTTGAAAAGATGGTGCCAAAATTTTTTTAAGTATGGAATGATGCTGCAAACAAATGATGGAGTGAAACTAATCTTTAATATAGCCTCGAATCTCTTGATTTCCCATGGTTTTCATATCATGAATTTCTTCCATGAATTCTGCAACTTTTGGATTTGAAGCCTTCCCAATCTTGATATAAGTTTTTCTCTAATGGTGAATGTAAGATAGAATGGGTAGGAAGGGTAGGTCAATTTTGTAGTTCAACACTATCAGAATGTTATATTGATTTATTATTGTGAGTATGTTGAATGGATTAAGCAGGAAACTGTGTAGTGCATGGAGGATTTTGACGATGTAGTTGATTGGGTTGTGTGGATGACTTTGATATAAAAGAAAGATGTTTTTGAAACATGGGTAAATAATATGGATGATGTGCTTGTGCTATAAGATGAGGGAGAGTATTCATGTAATCATAAGATGAACCATGCCAAACTTGTGGACAAGATTGGTGGGGTTATATTGAGATTGACATGGCTTCCCTAACACAGGAGTATTCCATAATGGATTATGCAAGTATGAAAATTGAAAGGAAGTGTTTTGAAGCATACATATAGGCCATGGTTTCCATGGTTGTGAAATATTTGAAGCTTCTCCATCTCTTAGATATATTATTTTCATCCCAAGTAAGAAAGTGAAATTATCCATGGGATGCTCCTTTTGAAAATGAGCAGAAAACAATTCTTCAAATGCTATTTGAATTATCTTAACCTGAAAAACATGAAATCGTGAATTTAAAGAGCTAATAAAATTAGTTTTAAAATGTTCAAATAAATCATTGATTTCAGCTCTTATATCTCTAGTTCTTGCAGCATATTTGGAAAGGAAAGAAGAAAATTCTCTAGAATTCTTACCAGCCTTGGATGTTCCTCTTGAATACCTTATGCATAAATAAAAAACATCATCATATGATAGTTGAAAAACATCACCTTTTCCTATTAGACTTAAGATTTATAAAACTTCATCTTTGATTCCTTTAAGAATGATTGTTTTTAAGATGTCTTTTCCCAAATTCTTATGCTTTTATTTTTGAAGGTTGTATTTAAATCACTCCACATAGTCCTCCAAGATTTCATATACCTCTTTTTTCATACTAAAAATATCTTCACTGGCCTTGCAATAGTCTTGGTACTTCTTCCAGAATACATTCTTCATGTCCTCCCATGTTTGAATGTTGTTCCCACCAAGGCTCATCAACGATGTGAGAGCTACTCCTTTTAGAGTAAGAGGAAACACTTTAAAACTTTTATCATTAGAAAAATATTCATATCCTCTACAAAGTGCTTCAAACTCAAAAAAAAAATGTATCTAGATCTTCATTTTCCAAACCATAAAATTTTGGTCGAGTGGACGAGGGAATGATGTGGGTTTCTGTCACTCCTCCTACATCTCTGATTGGAAAATCAAATGTAGCAGTGTGTGTCATTTACTCCAAAAATATAATATGTTATTCATATTTTGATTTGAGGCTCCTCCTTCAAATATTCCTATCAATTGGTTAATGAAATGGGTGGTGCTTACATCACCACTTAAGTTAAATGATAAAAAACAAATTGATTTCCTACCTTTAATATTCCTACTTTTAATCATGCATGATATATGACCTAAGCCTGACTACTAAGAGTAGACCCATCACTCATTCCCCATGATGTGTGTGTAGGTTCTTACCTTCCATCTTTAATATCCAGCCCTAACAAAACCAGGTATGCATCTACAACCGGATATTAGTGTGGTAGTTCTATTTGATTGCCTCTGCGGCAATGATGTCAAAAGGTTAGGGGTATTATGAGCTCTTTAATGGGCCTCATAAAAAAAATGTAAAACCAAAATAAAATTTATAAGAACCAATACGATTCAAGATGATGATGTCAACCATGGAGGCTGATTCACCATTTTTTAATTAAAAAGGTAAAAATATTAAAAAATAATAAAATAATAAAACTACTTTTTAAACTCATATTTTCAACTTATCTCCAAAATTTTTTACTCAAATCTCGAGTGGGAGTACTCGTTGGATGCAAAATTTAAATCCTCATCCAAGGAGTACCCATGTTGCATACTTTCGATGGACTCTCCTATGCAAGAAATGAGAAATACATGAACAAACATAATTGCAATCATGTTTTTCATGTATTTCTCATTTTTAGTTTAACAAGGTCCATCACAAGTATGCAACATGGGTACTCCTTGGATGCGGAATTAAAATTTTCATCCAACAAATGATCCCGCTTGAAATTTGAGTAAAAAATTTGGGAGATAAGTTGAAAATACAAGTTGAAAAAATATTTTTTTCTTTTTTCCTTCTAAAATTTGATGATGTCATCGAATCTTATTTTAATATTTCCACTATTATTTAATAATTTCCTTAGGAGGCCCATTTTATACCTCAAAATTCCCCTAATGATGTTCTTAGTAAATAAAACAACTAATAACCTAGACATTAATTATCAACCAAGGAACTTCTTTTTGTTTCAAGGCAATCGACAAAATATATGCAAGAAAATTCCAACAACTAACATTGGTTCTATATGATTATGTTCGACACTATGAGGTACATTCAAAAATAAATAAAATGTAAAACTTCAAAAACAATACTAAACCTAAAAAAAAGAGAGTAAATGATAGGAAAATAATTATGCTAATCACACGACTTGAATCAATACTAAATTAAACCACACCTTTCTGAATTGTAAATTTAACAGTTTGCACGCAACATAATTCAATGTTAATCTAGAGAAGAAAATTAAATGAACTCTAGAAATTGCGAGAAATAACAAATTTGGAAAATGTAGGAGCCAACAAATTACTTTTAAAGGAAGGAAATTTACTTTAAAAAAAAATAATTGAAATTGAAATAAACAAACACACAACTAAACTACTTTAGATCTTCAAGGTAGCACCTCGTCCAAGGTAGTGAGCCCAACTTCCCAAGACTCATTTACACATTGAGAAATAATTCAAATCATATTACAAGTAATAGATGTAGAACTAAATGAATAGTTTCCTTCATTAAAATATGTCAAATAAATAATTAAATTACAATGAAGCTCTTAGCTTTGTCTCAAGTTCAACAATTATTCATCTCCAATTCAGCAATTGTTCATTCCAATTCAACAATTGTTCATTCCCCCCTCTTTTATCTCTTTTTAAATTAAATACATAGAGAGGAAAGGGAAATTACAACTAAATTGATTACAAAATTATTTACCATTAGAATTATAGATTTTCTACAAAAAATTAATCAGAAATATCATATATGGAATATCTTTCCATCTTGATTCAGCTGGAACAAGTCACATCTGGTATTGCAGTTGGAAGAATTTGGAAAACAGCCACAACAACAAATCTCATAAAATCATCTTCGAAGAACCTTATGTTTTTCTCAATCCAAACAAATTTTTTGAAAAATACTTATTATGAACATGAATTGGTCCGTTCTTCACAAAACCCATGTCTCTTATTCTCAAGATTTATCTTCATTTGTTTGAAATCACCAATGTAAAACTGCCACTTTTTATCCCGACGAATTTCTGAGTTGGAATATTTGATTATGAGGTGGAGATCGAATGTCCAATCTAAAAGAGATCTTCGAGGCTAAAAGCATGAGTGATGCTATAATAGATTAATGAGCCATATTTGACAAAACTATGCATAATAATTATCAATTTATTAAAAATAAAGGATAATAAGTATTACTGATCCATAAGAGCATAAATAATTATAAAATGGAATTAGATGATAAATTATGATAAATAATGTGATAAATAATGGTAGAAATGGATGAAATAGATGTTAGAAATTGGTAATAAAAATGAAAATTCAGTTTCCCAACACCTCCCAAATCAGCCTGACACGCTCACTCAAAGGAACACAAAGGTGGCCCAGGTAGCATAACAATGCATCTTGGAGGTGGAAATTTGGAACTTTATTTCCATCTACTAGCATTATGTATGTGGAGGAGAACTCTGCATCATTTTTGTATAGTTGTGGCCATCCAGAGGTCTCGTAGCCATAAGAGTTGAGAATAGTAGTTAGTGCTTCTACTTGGGGTCGGTTGAGGCATTCAACAAAATGATTCATGCTGCTCTTTTTGTATTTAATGTTCAAGTGGAATTGTTGCAGATATCTAGATCACTTTTGATACCGATTATTTTTCAACTTCCCTTGTGTTTGTATAAAATTGACAGGCCAGTAATTGATATGGCTGAATGTCTCCTTCCCCAGAATGTGGGATAATTTTGAATTGTATTGGAAAGTGTCTCACTATGGTAGGCCACTAGATGCCTGTGTTAGGTGGGGACTGTACCAATATCATAGTCAGAGGGGTTTGTCTCAATTTCAAATGGTTGTTGCAATTCTGGAAGTGTGAGTACCATTGCAGAGCAGAGATGTTTCTTCAACTCACCGAACGCTTTCTGTTGAGATTGAGACCAGGGAATCTTTGCTTTCGCCCCACCCTTAGTAATATGACTCAAAGTCCAAGTGATATGGGACAATCCCAACACTATCCTTCCATAAAAATTTGTGAGTCCCAAAGAGTTGTGAATCATTATTAGAGTGGTCGGGGTTAGCCAATCTCGAATGACTTGGATCTTAGTCGGATCCACATGCACGCCATTCTCATTTATGATGTAGCCGATATATTGAACTTGGCTCATGAAAAAGGTGCATTTCTTCAAGTCGGCAAACATTTTGTGCTATCGAAGCATTTTAAGGACGTGAATAATGTGTTACAAGTGTTCTTCCGGACTGTTGTTGAAGATGAGGATGTCGTCCAGATAAAAAATCATGAACGAGTTGGTGATGGGCCGCAATATTTCATGCTTTAGGGGCATAAAAGTAGCATGGGAATTTCTCAACCTGAAGGGAATAAAAAGCCATTCAAAAATGTATTCCTTGGATTTTAAGGCAGTCTTCCATACATCTATGGCCTCTATTGGAACCCAGTGATGGCTAGACTTCTGATCGATCTTGCTGAAATACTTGGCCCCCTTGAGTTGATTGATAAGTTCATCAATTCGTGGGATTGGATACTTGTTCCTGATAGTGATTTTTTTTAGTGCATAATAATAAATGAAGAGCCTTCACTTCCCATCCTTCCTCTATATAAGTACAATCGAGCTCCCACAAGGCAAGGAACTTGGTCAGATGTGCCCTTTCTGCTGCAAATCCTATATTTTCCCCTTGATGTATTCATTTTCTAGAATGGAGTGGTGATATATCAGCCCGTTGGGTATAGGTGCTCCAGGATTCATATCGATCGAATGCTTAACCTAAGAATGTAAGGGTACCCCTACGGGTGAGGATAAGATGTCCCTGTATTCTTCCACGACCATATCCACCTGCTTCTACTGCACAGAGGAACCTTTCGCGGGGGCCATGGACGTGGCTATAATGTTCCCCTTACTTTGAGACGGAATCAGAAAGAAAACAAATTTCCTAGTCTCAGAGATGATCTTACTACATTTATTTGCAAATATCAAAAATATGTTTGTGGGCGAGGCTACCTCTGGTATTATGTATAACCTATTAGCTAAATAAATAATAACAATGCAAGTCTTAGAGTCATACATGACATGACGCTTCCACATGTATATTTTTCCCAATAACAAATTAGAAACTTCAATAGGTGTTATATCGCACAATACCTCATCTGTAAAGGGTTTGATGTTATATGAAAGGTGGCATTGATGGCTGACATGGAGATCTCGTCCATGGTGAAGCCACTTGATGGTGTATGATTGTAGTTGTGGTGTGGTCAGTAGGCCAAACCTCTTCATGACCTGTTTTGAAATGAGGTTATTTTGTCTCCCATTGTCGACCATGAATTGTAGCGGAAATCCCTTCACCTAATTCTTTGATTCAAAGAGGCACTCCTCCTCTTATGGATCTCTAGGTTCCGAATTTTGGATCTTGGAGGTGGCTACCATCACAGTGGCTTTTGCGTCAATGACTTGCTTACCATTGTTGATTCCCTTTTCTGGTTTCGTCTTAAAATAAGAAAATGCATTTGTCTTTGAGTCTCTCAATTCAGCGACCAATGTCTGCTTTCTGCAACATTCATGAGTATTGTCAATGGGGCTTTTATGTAACTCACACCACTTTCTGGTGTCCTCTTTACCTTCCTATCACACTTGTCTTGTAGCTTTGAGGAGTTGCCTTGAGGGGTCTCAGTCTGGCTCTATCCTTTGCTCTGTGGCTTGGGGGTACCTTTGTTCTACTTTAGGTTTGCAGATCCAAAGTCTCGCTTCTTTTGCTTAAATTTCTGCTCAATTTTGGGAGCATATCGGTATGCCGCACCAAGGGAGGAGATGTCCAGGAACTCTATTTCCTCTTGAATTTATTTGTGAAAAAAATTGTGGTACTTGACAACCATATGTCTATAATAATATTTGATAGCCATATTTGTGGATAGGTTATGGAAAATATTTTTCAAATCATGCACATATTGATCCCTTTCCTGCCGCAACGTAGTCCATTATATTTACTTGTCTTAATAAATTCCGACAAGATAGTACTGTTCCTTGGTGGCATCTCAAAAATAATTCCAAGTGGATGCGGCTGAGAATAGTTAATTTTTCCCCTCATCCTTATGTTCTCAGTAGGTATCCCACCAGTCCTTGAGGTGGGGGTTGACTTTCGAGAGTGGAAAAGTAATCTTTTCCCTATTGGAAAAATCATGAACAAAAAGATATCCTTCTAACATATTTAACCATTTACCTATGACATCTACATCTATCTAGCCTTCAAATGTGGGATTATCAAAGTTTAATTGTACCTTAAAGGGAGTGGCATCTCTAGAGTGGTTGTTTGACGAAGATGCCTCACTTGTGAGAATCTGTCAAAGGATTTGGGCAAAGATATCCATCATTGCATTCCTCTATTTCTCGAGGGCCTCCACGACCAATATTTTGAAAGGATCTCCATCTCCCTCTTATTTCTTTTTTTCTGCCATGGGAGGCCGTCAGGGTTTGCGAGGATGATATTGTAAGGGTTCAACTAGATTGATTCCTAACTCCTTATACCCTGACCTCATTGGGGACCCTGACCTAATTGGGGACATGGAAAGAAAAATATAGAAAGAGAAGATCGCTCAAATACCATTGATCCAAATTTATGCAGGAATGCAACATAATACAAATATAAACATGAACACATAGATGTAGCAAAAATATAACTTCATTTCATTAATATCAAGTACTGAAATATGCTTACATACAGAATGGAAATAAAATATCTTGGGCGATGGTAGCTTATCTCTGAGAAGAGATGTGGTGGTTACATGCTTTTGAATTGTGTTACAATGAGGCTCAAAGGCCTATTTATTATTGAGAAACAATGGAAAACCCTAAAAATTGAAAAACCTAACCCTAGGAGATGAAGTGCCAAAATTATGAACCTTGTTTGGGTAAATTGGTACATCAACTTCCGGGGGATGTAACTTTAGCATACGATCTTCGTTTAACGCGCAAAATACCTTGTTAGAAATATATATATGAAGAATACAACTTTATAATGGCGAAAATTAGTCGAAGAGTGATGCTGGCCCAGAGTTTCCCAAAAAAATGTCATTTAGGACCTCGAAACGGTTGTGGAAGTTTAGGACCCGAAAAACTACCAAAAATTGTAAATTATGCTACAATTAAGGAAAATGAAATACTGAAAGAAACAATGTTGTGGTTCCAAGTGGAATTGATAGGTGGCCACCAATATCCATCTAGATCACTTCAACTCCCATTGACAGTTAGGCTAGGTTCTCACAATCCTGATGAGATGCACGAACTATGTCAGGTCTGGATTTTCTAGCAATTTTTTTTCTCATATTGTTTCACTAGATGTAGACTAATTCTTGATAAATTTTGCATTTTTATAAAACAAGTATTCCAATTTTCAAGATTGGGATTATCATCGGATACAGGATTATGTTGATTTTTCTTCATGTAAACCTCTTGCATTGAACTCAGGATTGGAATGCACATCTTCCATGGATGCCCAAAGTTCTAAAACCTATCCTTTTAACTATCATGACAAAAATTATCATTGGCTGAAGGATTCACATTTGTCAAAAAAATTTGAGAATAATAATCTCTTGCTTTTTCTTCTGAATATTGTAATTCTAATAATTTTCCTTCTGAGGAAAGATATCCTCTTAATTGTTACTAAATTATTAAGTTATCAGGTGAATAAAATTCCTCTTCTTCACAAATTAATGTCCCATGTTCATAAAAAGGTTGAATCTGATTCAACACATGTTGATCCATTCTATCTTTATTGGTTTCCCATATTTTCTATACTAGCATTAATCCTTAATTCTTCTAATTAGATACAAGGTAGTGATATTTTGTTTTCAACCTGTGAGGAGAATGATTCTATTATAGAAATCATTAGTGAATTTTCTCAAATAGATCCATCTACATGTTCGAGTAATGGAGAATATGATGCCTTAATTGGTCCATCAAATCATAATAATAACCTCAACACCTCTTTTTCAACTAATCACACTCCCACTGGTGTATCTGATGATAATTTTTTTACATTTGTTGATTCCATCAAGGCCATGAATTCCTATGATTCATCATTTCATTTTGCATATACTTGTCAAGTAGTTAAAGAACTTTAGCTATTATTATTGGTTATGTCAGGGCTTCATTATCTTGGCAAGCCTTCTGAACATGATCAAATTAAAATTACCTTATAAGATTCTCTCCTTGATTCCATGCCATTAATTGAAAATTCATTTTTCCAATTTTTTTAGGGTTTTCAAGAGGATTTTTTTCGATTTCATGATCGAATGGAAGTGTCTTACTTAGAATTTCCTATTTCTAATAATAAGCTTTGATATCTCTCAATGTTCACTAAGAATGATAACACGGATGAAGGTACATTCACAAGAATATTTCAAGATTTGTATGATTTTTGTTCCAATATAAAAGGTAAGGTTGCATACTAGATAATTTAGTTGTTATGGAACAATTTTCCTCCTATAGGCCAGGCCTTCAATTCCTTGTGCAAAATATTCAATTTATTATCTTTACTTTTGCACATTGCTATATATTGTTTTTCATTCCTTGTATCTTTGTATTTACAAGTTGGGAGCAAATTTGGTGGGTACATTGTAAATTATATTATACTAAGGCTTGACCTTCTAGTTGGTTAGGTTAGGAGTAGGTCTAGAAACATTCTAGTTTCCTTTTGGACTCACTTTCCATTCTACTCCCTGATCAGCCTGCCCTTTTCTTTCTTGTTTTGTCCTGCATGTTTCTTTTCATTTGTTTTATTATTTTGATCTTTATTTTCTTATTCTGTCATGTATTTCCTTTCATATTTTTTTTAATAAAACCCTACATGAAAAATGTTTTTTTTTTCTCAAAGAAAATGTTGTAAAGCTTGAAAAGGGAAATTGTGATGACAAACAATGCTTGGTTGATATGTTATCCTCTTCTTTGATTGGTTCACTTATCTTCAAATTCAATGATGTATAGATTGAATATACAATTCATTCTTGAAAGAAATGATTTGGTCGAATAACGAAGCACATATATCTATTAGGATCTTCATTCTTGATTCAACCTTGTATTCAATGGTGTTTCGACCTGTCGACTTAATCAAGTAGAGAAGAGAAAGGGGAAAACATAAAAAAAATCATATCAATGTGAGTTATCGTTTAAATCACTCAAACACAGAACAACCTCTATAGCTTGTAAAATAAGTCACGATCACTCTTCCACTCTCATGAAAATAAAATTCCAATAAATTCCAAAGAATATCTTTTAAAAGTAAAGGGAAGGGGGAAGAAAAAAAATGTTTCCTACATAAAGAGATGAAGCAAGAAACTTCACTAGGGTGTTGAACATTTATGATATAAATGAAGCAATTCTGGTGATTCCTTGAGGTGCTTCCACCAAGGTATTGAACAAGATTACTCAAAACAGAGAAAAAAAAGGGAATGTACTTAAATTTTTATCATCAAAAGCTCGATATAATTATTATCATTTTCCCTGATTGAAATACTTGAGGTATGAATAGTCTTCTAAATGTGTTTTAAGCTAATAATCGAAAAGGGGAGACTATATCCTTAACCATGATGATTGGAAAAGTCAAGGTAATATACATGGAAAATCAATACTTACTCAAATAGTAACACTTCATTCTTAAAGGTAGAGTTAAATAGAGAAGATGAAGTTCTTTCAGTTTGTTACAAAGTGTTTTCGCTGCAACAAAGACCCTCCAAAATTTTTCCTGCACTCACATTTTGGAGCCTTTTTGTGATCTTATGATATGTCATTTCAATTTGTCCATTATCACTTCATGGTAGGTTGATGTTTTCTTAAGCGATCAAGTCTTATTCTGAGAATATAATTGTCAAAGACACTTCCTTACACACGCTTAATCGTTTGATGCATTTTGAAGTGTACCCTCTTATGGTAAACTTAGTAGCTAATGTTTACCCTTGAATATAAGAATTGCGCACTCCTTGAGAGTAGTGCTTGTGAAATATATGGAATTAGTGCATGCACAGTCCATAAATACAATGATTGCATAATTACTAGTGATACTGACTACACAAATCATGATGATAGTGACTGTGTAACCTTTGTTGATAGTGTCTACGTAGTCCATAAGGATAGTGCACTATGTAATTAATGTCAAAGATAATTGTGCAACATTATTTGACAGTATCTCTCACTATTAGCTGTAATTGTATCATCATTAAGGTGAATTTCATCAACTGTTACTTTTTCACACCTTGTGCTTTCACAAGTGTCACTTTCTCTTCTGAAACTATAGGTTTTTCTTTCTTTCACTTTAGGAAGTCTCAATTTGTATTTTTGTTCACTCTGAAATGTGTCACATTTACCTTTTTTAGCCTCTCCAAATCTCATTTTCACTTTTTGTGAATGTTTCAAGTGTCGATTTTGGTTTTTTTAACTCCTGCATGTGTCTCACTTTAGAGCACAACTAGAGACATCTCTAGTGCACTCTCTTGCATTGGTTGACCATATATATCATAAAAACATGTGCTAGACACTCTCCCACAACTTAGTGCACTTTTTGGTTGAATAAATGTCGCTTTGTTTTCATTTGAAGGTATGCATGTAGATTTTGGGTACTGTGAATCTATTGGCTTGTGTCTAATTGTATACATGTGTGTGACTTTGTGTTCGAACTTGTTTTTTTCATGTGTTGTCGGCTTCCTCCAATTATCCAACAAATAGACATTTTATCGCTTCCCTTTACATTCACAAATTTCATGCCTGAACCTTAGCCACTGGATGAGAACACTCTTCCATCCATAAGGTGCCCTCTTCCATAAGCCATTGCACAATCTTGAACTGTAATATCTCATTATCCTTCCTATTTATCACTGAAAATTTCACCCAAGACTGATCCATTCTCACCTACCTCATGCATTGTGCTATTACAGTGTATAGTAGGCCATTGTTGAGTCACTAGCATGCCCAAATTTTCATTTTTTAGCTTCCTCCTTAATCAATCCACATTGTGAAATTACAGTGTGCAACCATACTTGCCTAGCTTCCTAACTTGCCTAACTACACAATCCATTCATTTGGTGGGAATAATACTACGCATTGCGTAGTTCTCATGAGAATCAGGTATCCTCAGTCTCACTAACTTTCTCAACTGCATAATCCCCTAAACCAGTCTCTCAATCAATATGCATTTTTTAGTTAAAATGACTAGTCAAACTCCTATTCAGTGAAACCACTCATTGCATAATCACTTTCCCTAGATTTTTCTCTACTAAACCTTGTACAAATAAAGTGGATAGTGAGGTATTCCCTCAGTCCCTATGATGCCCAACTTGAAATATTTTCCTCTTGCTCTTTGAGCACCTCGCATTATGCTTCATCAGTTAGAAAGCTCAGTACCTTGTCTCATGTACTCCCTCACTATGCAAAAGACTTGTCATGCATTCCCTTTACTTCACATTGTGTAGTTACAATGAGGAGTGACTCTTCCCTGGAGCATTTCTACAAAGAATTGTGAAATACCTACTCTCTCTCTCTCTCTCTTTCGGGAAAGTTCAAGTCTCAAGCCTCTAATCATTATTACCAGTATGTCAAAGACATGCTTGTCTCTTCCTCTTTTCATTGCGCAGTCTGCATTTCTAATACACATTATCCCACTTCTTACCTCTTATAACTACGTAATTTATACAAGGAAGCCTCTCCCTCTCATCCCTTGGAGATATATTATAGTCAACATTTTCCATGAGAAAGAACATGTAGAACAAAATATTTCTAGATTTATGGAGGCTTTTCATGAGTGCATTTCATATGTAGGTGCTATCACTACAACGTGTAAATTAATCCTTAAAGGATTTTATCAAGGAGAGGCTACAAGGGAGAAGTTGTGAATAAGGAGCACAAGAAAGAACTATCATGGAGGAAAAGAAGGAATCTTGGACCAAGAAAAAAGGATGGAAAATCATACTGACATGGAAGGTTGTTATACTTATGTAGACCCTTTGGACAGTGAACATAAAGAACAAGTAAATTTCCATCATGAAAAAGATAGAAAGATTGTACTTAGGAGAAACCCTTGACCTTGACAATTCACAATGAAGTTCCATGTCATCAATTCCAAGACATGGGTTGTAAAAGTGTCATCACAAATTCATGTGTCAATGTATCTTTCCACATCATTTTTTGATGTAATTATCGTATTTTCAAAATGAGAAAATGTAAAATGTGTGGAATACGAAGGGTTCAACATGAAATTTGTAAACTCCAGATGCGGATGTGGTGGAGCATTAAAGAGCCCCGGGCACCTGCGCAGCTCCCAACGAAGCTTGCGTGTTATGCCCACATGGCCCCGCGTATTGAACCTGATGGCGTTATTAATATGCCTCGGGTCGACCAGTTTTGCAGTGATTGCACCTTGGATCTACGGTATATGGCGGTTGTTTGGTTGATGGCCCTCACTATGGACGGCGAGTAGAATGGAAGAGGCCATGGGAGAGCTCTGACTCCCCTGCGCAGTGTTTTCCCGCCTGGTTATGCCAATTCAAGCTACAAAACGTAGACTGGGCATAGATGTTGCATTCTGGCCTGCTTGGAGACGACACCGGGACTCCACTTCACCAACAACCCCTTCTGCAGCGTCTCCGCTTCGTCTGGTGCCTCTGTTGAGTTTCTCGCAGGTACATTGCTTCCTTTCAGTTTCAATTTGCATTCTCATGGTCGCTGCCCCTCCGCTAACTGGACTTCTAGCTCTTCTGTCAATTTTACTGGCTTGCACCACCCTGGTGGTCTTCCCATCGCTCTCAAAGCTCCAGACCCCTCCTTTGGCCGGCCACGCTTGCGCCACCTTCTGCTCACCATGCCTCGCCTCAGGCAGCGGATGCGCTGTAGGCGTGGGGTCAGTCGGAGTCAAGCCTCTGTCATTCCTCCCTCGCCCTCTTCTGAATTGAGCTACTCTTCTGAAAGTGATGAACCCACTCCTCCGCCAGCTTCGCGTAGAGGCAGAGGCAGAGGATGTGGGCGAGGAGCTAAGATTTCGCACAGTGTAGGCAGGGGACGTGGGCGCGCGCGTGTTTCTGGTGGCGTTTCTAGTCAGCCCACTCCTTCTGTTCCTTCTGAGCCACCCTGTCAGTCCACCCCTCCCGCTCCTCCTAGTTAGCCCTTCCCTCCTGGCGCTTCTGCCCCTCCCAGTCAGCTCAACCCTCCGGGCAGAGGGCATTTGTGGTCCACCATCAGGAAAACCACCCAGAACGCTGAGCTCCACTTCCACTTCACCTCCGTCGACTCCATTATCACTTCTTTCATCACTGTCTCCCTTCGTGAAGAAATCCCTCATCCTGCTCCTCCCTCCCCTCCCCGTGCCCACTGCTCCAACCCCCCTCTTCAAATTGGGCTTCTTTCTAAAGCTGAGAACTAGGACATGAAGATTGATAGTCAAGCGGACATGGCAGACAGCAGCGACGATGATGAATATGGATGCAGAGTTGTGGAGGAGCTGATGTCTTCAGAGCATGATGGTTGAATCTCCTTGCTCAATTACTGTTGGAGCTTTTGTGTTTTACTGTTTCAGTTGCCAGCCTGTTTGGCAGATAGATGTTTTTAGTTTTCATGTTACTATTTATGTGTCTTGTATAAACTCTTGGCCGGTTTCCCTATCATGGGCGGCTCAGACATTTATGCTTAAAGGGTCGGTTTCCCGCCATGGTCGATCCAGGACTCTCAAGAACAGTTTTTTGATCAACCCCAGCTATCTGGCTTTCACAGCAGCAGCTGTGGCAGTTTTGTATTAGTATTTTTACATTTAATAGAATTAGTCTCACTTAGAAAAAAAAAACATGAAATTTGTAAAGTCACTAGAAATTTCTAAAAGGAATTCAAAAGTCGTAGTTGAAGCTAAAGATTCATGAGGGAGGTCAAGGGTCAGATGGGAGTTGGACAGTCACCTCAATTGTTATAAATACACCCTCATAGTTCAAGAGATGAGACTGGGGAGTTTTGACATTTCAAGCAGAGCAAGTGGTGACTAGTGTGTCAACATTGTAATTGTATATTTTGGGACTTTCACTTAATAAATTAAGCTCTCATAGCCAATGCACTTTTTTTCATATGTCACGAATGGATGTGAGACTATTCTTTAATTATTTATGGTGTATGTTTATTTCAACACGTACTAATGAACATGAACACTTTTGTTGGCTTTACTATACATCTTATTGAATGTCCATTGTTATTTATATTATGCTCATTGTTATGTTGTGAACTAATTTGAAAGTTAACAAATAATTCTTTCCATGCTCTTGTGTGTCTCTTATAGGAGAGTAATGTTACTTTTATTCTATAGGCCCACTCTCTCTTTCCCTACATGGAAGTACCTTATCCATTGTAGTTTTATGCATCACAGTTTTAACTTACGTGCTTGTTTCAAAGATATTTTTTATAATCACTTATGTTGACAATGAAAACCAAGGAAAATTCCTAAGAAAAATGGAAACCATCCTTATTTCTCAGTTGGGGCTCCTACTCCAAAAGGTGTGAGGTCTAGTTCATACTTCATACCAGGGAGACCCCCTTGGTTGATGGATTTACAACATCCTCAACATATTCTTCTAACAATATCAAACCAGACTATTTGGGAAAAGGTTTCTTCATAATATACTACATGTTATTGCGTAAATCATTTTTCTACCAAGATGGATCTATGTTTTTTATTTTTCCCTTTTTCATTGAACTTGATGTTATATACCCATTTGAATCAAATTCTTTTTTTTCCTACTATAGATCTACTAGACTCCATGTGTCATTCTTCTCTATTGTTGCAAGTCACTCATTTATAGCTTCAACTCATTCATTTTTTTTACTCCTTTTTCAGAATTTGGTGGCTGGAAATTCAACAAGTAAAAATGTAATTTTTCATTATTTAGTTGTTCATAAATTTCTCTCAATATTGTTGTTTTCCAAAAAATGTGGGATAAAATTTTCTGCTTTAGGATAAACTGTATGTATTTTTTCCTCCTTGGATTTTCGCTTCAACTAAAACTTATAGAAGTGGCAGTGGTTGCTTTTCCTTGTCCACTTATGTTGCTTCACTTGGTTCTAGTGTAGAGAAACTTGTTTTTTATTTTTTTTATTGTCTTGATTATTCCATGCTTGATATCAAACAATTTAACATATCTAGAAATAGTAGCTTTCTTGGTTACATGATTGTATAGTTTATAAGCCTTGTAATCTTCATTATAACCAAAAAATATGCATTTTTCACTTTTTTCATCCAATTTTCTTCTCATTCCTTCTAGAGCATGTGCATAGCCTACACACAAAAAATTATCAAGTGTGATATATTTATCTTCATACCACTCCAATATTATAAGAGAAGTCTAACTTTTATGCTTTTGGTTAGATATCTATTCAAAATATAAATTGAGCATGCTATTACTTGTGTCAAATACTCATTTGGAAAGTTATTTTCCTTCAACATGTTTCTTTTCATATTCATGATGGTATGTTTTTTCCTTTCTTCTATTCCATTTTGTTGTGGAGTTTACTTTTCTGTATATTTTCCTTCAACGTTGTAGTATTCGAAAAATTCTCTGGAACCATACTAACATGCTCCATCTAATATTAATACTTATTTTTCTCTCCCTTTTGCTTATTTTTAATGGTTATGAATTGCTAGAATTTCTCAAATGTATCATATTCATGTTTGATGAATAATACCCATGTAATTTTACTAAAATTTTGAATAAATTTTAGAAATTAAAAATTTTTTCCTATTGATTGGATTTCTGTTGAACCACAAAAGGTATTTTTGTACTATCTCAAGTGGAATTTTGGTTGTATAGTTGGTAGCATACTGAAAAAAAATTCTTCGGTATTTAGAAGGATACAAATTTCACATGGACTATGGTGGACACCTATCATAAGTAGAGCTAGGAAAATATAATTTTTTTTCAAAATATCAAGACTATTAAAAGCTAAATGGCCATATCTAAAATTCCATAACAAATATTCATTAGAACTTATTACAAATTGAGCATATGATAATGACTACCTAATATTTCCCACGAGTAGAGGAATAATCATATTCTTTTTTTCATTTTAATCCCTTATATAACTCTTTGAATAGATGGTTTGTCAATAATTTTGTAGGTATGACCTTTAAAATTGACTTCAAAACCATTTTCGCTCATTTTTCCTTAAGATAATAGATTTTGTTTTATGCTTTGTACATAATAGACATCACGAATGTCATTCTTTTCATTTTTCTTCATTACAAATGCAACAATACCTTTTCCTAAGGCATTAACAATTTGGTCATCACCTATTTTAATATGAGATTTAACTATTTCATCAAAACTTGAGAAAACATTTTTGTTACCTTTCATATATTTACTAAAACCACTGTCAAGTAACTAGATATCTTCATTGACGTTATCTTGTGCTATTGAAAAAGAAATAAATATGGAATATGTTGTACCTTTATTAGTGCTTAAAACATTTATTGTATCTTTGTTTAAATATGATTTTTTATTCATGCACTCACTTTCAAAATGGTTATATTTCTTGTAGTGATAACACTATATATTTGATGTGTCTATCCTTCCTCTTCCTCTACTATTTTTGCCTCTCCGTGTCTAAATATGAGGTTGATGAGGTTGATATTGTTTTTGTTTAGGTTAAATTGATGCATTTTATTTTTCTCTATAATATACTCTTCCTCTTTTGTACCTGCTTCTACTATTGTTGCCTCTACTTCTATTACCTATGTCTCTTCTTATACTAATTTTGACTGAGGTTTGAAAGACATTTTCTAATTAGTCATTCTATCTTTAGTTCTTGACTCATGATTTAACATTGATCTTGTCAATTCTTCAACTGAAAACGGGGCCAAATATTTACTTTATTCCATTGTTATTGAAGGCATGTAAAATGAATGTGGGAAACTTCTAAGAATTATATCAACCACCTTTTGACCAAGGACATCCACTCAACAAGTTATAAACAAATTTACTACCTCCATGAAATGAGTCATACACTAATTTAGTACTTTAGTGTCTCTAATTTTCATAGTTTTAAACCTCTTCCTGACGATCTAAAGTTTTGAATTGTTGACCTCAATTATGCCTTGGTATGCTTTTTTCCAAAATTACCCAAGGTTGATGAGCATTGATTGTTGCTACAATACTAGGGAATAGGGAGTGTTCAACTCCAATTTGTAGATTTAGTAGTGCTATTGAATTATTTTCTTTACTCACAATTGAAATATTTATTTGGGGTTTTCTCATCATTGATAAGTTTGTGGCATCATATTATCTATATTTTGTCACTTCTAATTCTCAAAAATCCATTTTTTTTCAAAAAATTCTTCATCTTAATTTTCCACATTATATAATATGTAGCAATCAGAATGGGACCCTATTTTTTTAATTGCTGGATATATCCATTACTAATTTTTCTTACATATCCCCGTTACTATGGATTAGGAGCTTCTCCTCATATTAAACTCACTAAAACTGTATGGGAGGTGTTAAAACCTCGATGTGAGTGGATATGGGTTACAATGGTGGCTTTGAGAACTATAAGAAACATTGGAACAATTAAGGATTCTCCCTATAAGACTTTGAATGGGACTTATGGTGGCTGCCTCAGAAACGTATCTCGATGAGAAAATCTGAGGGTGGCTCCACAAAGAAGACTCGGCTTATGATGGAAGCACAACTCCCCTCTCTTGACAACGCATTGTCGGTAAATAAAAACAAAGGAAGATTTATGGGTTTTTCGTATAGGGTAATATTTTTAGCTTTTGTTTTTGCTTCCCTATACGTAATAGGCTCCCTATTGGACTACAACTCTCTTTTTGGTCTCTTGATGTAGCAGAAGTTATATAAATACCAACGCGATGGTTCTTCCCTATGAAACTCAATGAGGGTAGCTTATTGCTTTGGCAACCCCTCTCAGTATTTTCCTTTGCAAAACTTGGTATTTGCTCCTCTCTTGATAGTTCCTTATCAAATATTACAACGAAAGCGAAGACGCATGCAAAAATAATCAATGGAAATTATCGTGCCTTAAATATGGGCTCGTAAGATCTACGAATTGACTCTAGAAAAACAGAAAAACTCCAATACAAAATAAATAAATAAATTAAAGACGCTCTTCAGCCTGATGGATCACGCAAATGGTCAGATACCATGTCAGAATTTAAGAAGAAGTGCGAAAAAACATAGTAAAAACAAAATTTACTTAGATTGAGGAACTAATGGAGCTTTAGAGCTCTTCTCACGTTAAGATACCACTTTGCATATCACACCAAAAATTTATTACATTGAGAATAGATAAATTGCTTATTTGACTCAATATAACATATTATTTGATATGATCTAATTCATTATTACAAACTACTATTTATACATTGCACTACCATAACTATTAACTAAGTAAACTAGCTAATAGTTGAAAGAGGTAAACAACAATTATACTCAATAAGATAAACATTATAAAAGTATGACGGTGCAACATTAATAAAGAATAAGAGACATGTTTCTTAAATATTGTATTTACCTACATTAAAAACCAAGGATATAAATCCACTTTATGGCAGTAACTGAATGACAAATTGTTGTTCTGTTAACAAATGGAAAATTCACTCTAATGCTACCATTAGTGAATTTCTCTCTTGTAATTTTTATTTATGGTTGCTTGCAACCATTGTGGGGAGTCAACATAGTGCTCAAGTGTTGTATTATAAAGGGTTGTTTTGAAGGAGGATTCACAAAGTTAATGACATAAAATGTTGTTCCACATAACAAGTATCATGTAGAAGGAATTTTTTTTCTAATGGAAAATGACTTGTTATCAACTAAAAAAATGGATGGAGTGCAGTCTTAAAATTATATTTAAATTATATTGATCTAAAAATATATAAAAGGCCATTTTATTTTGAAAAATTGAATTGCCAATAAATAGATTGATTTTGAAAATGGTTTGATTACTAAATACACTAGCATAGTTATATAAATTAAATGGTTGATAAACATCTAAAGGTCTCAATCCATGATAAGCATCAATACACTTATATTATCCAAATTTTAAAAAATCATAAAAATTAACTAATTTTTTACTTTCTTCTTATTATTATTATAAAAAGAGTTAAATATAAGTTAAACATATATACATTTAAAAAATATTTACCAAAATTACTATTATTATTATTATTATTATAAAAAGAATTAATATAAGCTAAACATACATTTTAAAAATCATATAGTAATATATTTTACCATAGAGATACTCTCATTTTACTATAGAAATTTTTAAGTTGTAAATAGATCTAGTTATAATAACATTGCTAATATCATGGTTTATAGATACTACATGCACACTATGATATGCTGATATCAAATTTCTTTAATTAATTAATTTGATATAAAGAAATTAAAAATACATAAATAATTTGGAGATAAATCTTAACCCTTAATATATAAATACTACTATGAATATTTTAACATATTCCATTAAAATTAAATATCTATCATTCATAAAATAATTCAAATAATTAAATTAAAATTATAAAAAATCTATTTTAAAAGAAACAAACCAAAAATATATATAAATAAACTAAATAGAAATAATTGCAACGCAAACCTTTTTAATCCATAGCCTTCACTTATTCTCAATGTACAAAGGATAGTGTATAAGCCTACAATATCTAAACTCATAGTTTATTAGGGGGAAAGGATTAGCAATGTGTATCAACCCAACGTATATGGCACAATAGAAATTGAAGCGATTGTGGAAATTGCGTGGAAGATTTATTAATACATGCATCGAACTTCAGCACTGCTCGTATGCTCATGAATCGGTGCCTCAACGTTGACAGCCAAATGCACTAGCTAACATACAACAATTCGAAGTTGGTGTTGTGATTTGTAACCGATTATAATAGAGAGCCTATTTACGCAACAATCGATTAAATGGAATGGTGCGGGAAGCCAGGACTTGCAACTTATACTGAAAATACTTATTAACTAAAAATAATAATAAAAAGTGCATACTAATACATTAATTATTGCGAAATTAAATGTATAATGCAAAATAAATACTTAAATAAAAAAATTGGTTTTAAATTTTGGTTCCCGTTAACTAAAATTAATCCAAAAGTGTATTAATTATTCCGAAATTGAATGTATAATGCACAATAAATAATTAAATGAAAAAATTAGCTTTAAATGTTCGTTTTATTTTATTTTGACAATTGTAATTACAATTCAAACTGAAGGCTTATGGGCCATTTTAGCAGCTCCAACCGCCTAATCCTTTTCAAAGTGAAGGCTTATGGGCCATTTTAGCAACTCCAACCGCCTAATCCTTTTCTCACCTTTGTGTAGATGAGACACTTTCTTCCAATTACATCCAGATATAGGCAATCTTTCGGATAATGGAAAGGATAAGATTTTTTTTAATTCATTTAATTTATTCGTGTATTTCTTATTTCATTTCATTATTTTTTTATCTAATTATTAAAAATAAAAATAATAAATAAACTATATAATAAAAAAATAATTATCCTTTTTCATTACCAAATGGAAATATTTTCTGTGCCTTCACGTAATTGGAAAGAATATATATATAGTTAATGTGTTTATACATGCTTAATTTTACTATCATTTATTTTTTCTTATATATTACTTATTGATAGTAAGAGAGGTGTGTAAGGGGAATAAGAAATTTATGCAATGGTATCTAACTCTGCTGTATATGTATGTGTGTGTGTATGGGGTAAAAAGAAAGGTGTATAAGGATTTTTTTGGTGTTTTTTTTTCATTTTTATATTTGTGTTTATAAAATATAAAATAGATCTTTATTTTTTTATATAAAATTCATATAGATGTTGATATAAGAAAGAGTTGGGATGCCATTTATAATATAACTAGCTAATAAAAAAAATAGTCATGAGTAATATTGAAAAATAATAAATTGCATAAAAGTAAATAGGAAAGAAAATGATATTGAAGTATAAAAATCTAGTCTTTGTTTTGTTAATCAAGAAAAATAATCTAATTATATTCACATATCTCTGTAAGGGAGAAACCTCCTCTTGAGGAGAAGTTTAGTATAAGGGCGAAATATCTTATTGACTAGATCTTTAATACACTACGAGTTCCAATCGAAGCTAAGGTCATTATAACTTGAATCCAATTAGGTAAATCACTTTATAAAAATATTAGATGACCTAATGACACATAATTTAGGGGCCAATTCTAGGTTATTACATGGATTATGTGTTCATAAATTGGAATTGTAAGTTGTGGTCAGTAGATGTTAATGGATTAAGGTTAAAGGGATTAGTAAGAAAGGTGTGAGGGGGTTTGGTGTTAGCGAGTTATCTATAAAATAGTTAAATGGGATTACTAAACTACCATGGACATTCTACTGGAACAATTTGTCACAATACATATTATAATATTTATAAATATTAGTCGATGTAAACTAATTTTCCTAAATCTCAAATTAATTAATTAATATATTTTCTTATATTTAATGAAATAAATAGAATATAAAATAAAATAATAGGCAAAAGTATGCACTATTCACATAAATGAACATGAGACTTAACTTTGAAGACCAAATATGTTTGAAAACAAGCTCGAAGGTGAGACTTATTCTTTGATCTTTTCATTTAAATTGTTAAATGCACATGCAAAATATTAGGAAGTCATTATGGAGTTTACTTTTGAAATTGTTACCTGAATGATTGATTGAATGATTGTTTGTTAAAAACACCTCTTCCATTTTCACACTAACAATATATCATCCTTAGATGTTTTTCTAAGTTATGAAAAACTATAAAGTGTGAACCCATTTTCCTCCTAGAAGCCATGTGTTTAACATATCTTGAAAGCCATCAAGGGGTGTTGATTTTTACTTCCTCAATCCTCAATTGTGATAAGGATTTAAAACTTATAAAAACTTATCCAAAGTAAAAACATTACTAACCCAAAATATTTTAGTAACTTGGGGATAATGTGGTATCCACTCATAAAATGGTGGTCAACAAGGTGGGTAAACTTGTGGGAGTAATAACGTTTTTCATACGAGTTTTAATTGAGGTGATTTTGACACCACTAGAAAGGTATTTGTTTATATATCAATGACAGTAGTGTATTAAAATGTTCTATATAATATAAAATCACCATTTCATGACAAACGTAATAAAGATTAGTCACAAGGAATGGATTATGTGTCAAACGGTTGCATTTATGGGTTTAGTAAGTTAGATATATCTCAAAATTTAATGATGAGATGTTCGGAAATTTATGAATAAAGGTTTAGGTATAAGTAGATGGACTTTGCGAAAATTTATTAAGGTTAATTTGGTTCTACCTTGATTAACAAAGTTGTATGAGAGTTCAAAACCTTTTCTCTACTATGATGTAGAAGTTCTAAGATTTATTCTACATGCAAATCTATTAAACACACACATGGTAAATAAGAAAGTAAAAACACAAAGAGAAATATAAGCATGAGATGCTTCCTATGAACCATAAAGATGCGTATATATACTACAATAGGTGACCCTTGGTTTCTAATTCCAAATGGTCTCTTAGACTCCATTTGTCCATTCTCCTTCCACACCTACCCATTGAGGATTAGGTGTCCAACATTCCCCCCTTTAATATGAAGGGGTATGTGTGAGTCCAAAAAGAGAGTTGTAATACAAATCTGCAAAGGATGCATGGAAACACTTAGGTTGAACCAGCTCTCTGAAATGTTGGCATGAAGAGGTGGTTTAAGGATGACCACCAACACAGGAATGCTTAGTGCAGTTCCCGGAACTCTTTCAAATCTGGCAAGAAGCTAAGGGCTTCTATTATAAGAGGTGTCCTTCATATTTGAAGAGGGAGACCTTCAACCTAGAAGAAGGGAGGTATACAACCTGTGATGGTTTAAGGATGACCACCAACTCTGGAATGCTTGATGAATTTTCCGGAACTCTACCAAAACTGGCAAGAAGCTAAAGTCTTCTGTTAGAGGAAGTTCTCTGAATTCTTTGAAGAGGAAGAATATCAGCCTCACATAGATGGTTTAAGGCTGTCCATCATCCAAAGGCAAGCTCATGGGTATCTGTGTCTCTAGATATAACTCAAAATCTGGAATGACAAGTTATGTCTCAGGCTCGTTTGAACTGCTGTGTCTTTGGCTACAACTCTGAATTTGGAATGAGAATTTGTGGCTCAGGCTCGCTTGAACCAATATGTCTCTGGCTACAAATCTGAATCTGGAATGACAAGTTGTGGCTCAGGCTCGCTTGATGTGGCTTCGAAGCTTGTAGATGACCACAATTTTCCCCCTTGTCACGTAAAGGTGAGAAGATGGTGAAAACTCAATTGAAAGATTGTTCAATATTATAGAACAAGTTATGACATATGACTTAAACATCTTCTTAGCTATTTATGCCCATTGCCAAGAAGCGATCCATCCAATATGAATCTTTGTTCTTGCAGGAGGCTTGTTTATGAAGCATATGTTTGAAGAATGGGTGTGACGAACACAATGCTTGTATGGGTGAAGATCGAAATAGTGATATTTGATATGGCCAACTCGATCACAGTGTTGGAATTTTACAATATATTGTTGCTTCTTTGGAAGAGGAGCAGGATCTAGAACAACTGAAGGTGAACTGTCATAAAGAAATCTGACACCTTGAAATTGATGGGCTTGGAGTAGTTTGGAATATGAAAGGACAACTCCTTGTCATATTCAAGACCTGTTTTGTGCTTGTTATGGACAACCTCTTCCCAAGGTCTGATGATGGGCTTGGGAGGTGAAGGTTGGATGTTTTCTTCTGCGTGAAAATATGCTCTTATATTGGGCATTGAATGTGAATCAACCGCAACATTATTGGCTTGTTGCTTATGGGAGTCTCTTTCAATGTTCCGAACATAAACATGTTCAGAATGATGACTTCGTTGTTGTAATTCTTCTTGTTGTAGATGAGATTCAAGCTGTAAATAATCAATGTTTTCTTGTGCATTTTTGTAGAAAAAAAATAATATTAGACCAGCAGATAAGATTAGAGTGCTTAATAACTGTAATAATCCATGAGATTTCTCCATTATTCAAACAATTGAAGTCAACAAATGACCAAAAATGTACTTGTAGTAACAATGATGATTTTTAGAAAATAAATTTGCCAACTTTTGAACATAAATGTGAATGAGTCCAAAAGTGTTCACCAAGGCAATAATAGGGAAGCACAATAATTTTTTCTTTCTTATCACTAATTCAACATATTCAAATTCCTTCACACTACAAAAAATTCCTTCATGTTGTGAATCCCTTCAAATTGAAAGCGATCTTTGAGTACCTTCGAACTCGAATTAATGGTTCTTCTATTTGTTTATTATGGCAAGTCAATTGTCTCTTTCCAAAAGACTGCAATCAAACACATTTTCTTTGTATAGCACACAATATACCATAGCCTCAACGTATATACTGCGACCTATTCAATGTAATTTCCAAGTTTCGACCACCTTCAACGTAACAGGAATTTAGTCACAGTAATGAAATGATAGACACATACCACTTCAATAAAAAAATAACTCTCCATACAACACATTGTCAACATATGTAGGTCAGAACAACATTCATAACCAATGCCCGACCTTCTCAAGTACTGCTTCAACAATGATCACAACTCGGATTCAATGCAGCACACACTGAATTGATTTTCAAGAATCAATGTAGAGTGACAGAGGATAAAGGACAAATAATATGGCATGGAATATGAGTTATAATGGAATAAAAAGACTAATTTTATTTCTGCATGGAGACAAATACATATGAACTTGCAAGAAGTGAGCACTAAGGGCCGAGTGCTGAGCGCAGCAATGAGGGGCCGAGGGTCGAGCGCAGTAATGGGAGCAATGTGTATGGAGGGCCAACGGAGGCTACATAGGTGTGGTGAGCATGGAGATAGAAGCAACAGAGGCTGGAGGCAGTGTGGTGTAGTGGGGAGCTAAGAGGTAGTAACGCAGGGAGGTATTTTCACCGGAGCAGAAGCTGTTGGGGTAAGTTTTCAGTGTTACAACATTATACCAACAATAAAAATCCTAGATGAAATTGAATGTGGAGCGCAAGAGGCCTATTACCTATTCGTAATAGCAGCCATACAAAAGAAAAATGTTGTTCGCATGATGAATATGTCAAAGGGAAATTGTGCATATATCACTGCCTTGTTTTCATGTACTTATACAATAAAAGCACATTACTTGTTGAGAAATAATGGCGCAACGGAGAGGGATTGACTATGCAGAGACCTAGTGGAATGTGCCTAGTGGACTGTGCATAGGGGAAATAAGAACTATGCAATCTCCCTTGAAAACTTCCTTCAACTCTTAGAATGTAGGAACTCCGCGGTTCATTGCAATATACCAATCACTGTGCCATATTTAGTTCCAATGTACCACTGGAGCATTGTGGGAGTATACCGGTGAAGGAAAACCGACTTTTCTAAAGAAAACGACCAATTTTAGCTTCCTTGATTATAACCAAATCACATATCATGGTGGACAGAGGCTACGTATGATAGAGGTTGTGTATGAGGAGTGATGTTTATGAGGTTTCGTGTCGCCTCCACTCATGCTATAGTATAGTTCTCCAATTCTGGAGTGAGGTTCAGGGGTTGATTCTTGTCCCCTTGAGCATTTTACTGATTTTTCCTTTAGGAATTTCAAATGGAGTCAGGCCAGTGCCAACGTCCAAAGCTTCAATGGACGTTTGAATATAATTTAACATAGAACATCAAGAAGAGGGCATCTCTACTTCTATAACCTGCATGGAAGCGATTATCAAGAAAGAAGAAATAACAACATTGGAAAAAAAAATTCGTCATCATTTGTAATTTCTCCCCAACACGCTAGAAACCCTTTTTACAAGTACAACAACAATGGAAGTGGTAGAATTTGGTACTCAAGGGTTTCCAGAGATTAGTTGTCGTGGTAAGAGCGTATGGAGTGCACTACCTATTATGCAACAGAATAGGTGCTGGGGAGTAAAGAAACTAACTATTTTTGAAGAAGGACCAGTGCTATTCAAGGATCAATGTGAGGGAATGTGAAGGGAGGGTTATGGACTGAGAGGCTCATAGAACACAGCTTGAATTTAGCTGATTGGAGCAGGGCCAACAATCGCCTAGTCTGATAAAATGTTAAACACACACATGGTAAATAATAAAGTAAACACACAAAGAGAAAGATAAGCATGAGATGCTTTCTATTAACCATAAAGATGCGTATATATACTATAGTAGTTGACCCTTGGTTTCCAATTCCAAGTGCTCTCTCGGACTCCATTTGTCCATTCACCTTCCAAACCTACCCATTGAGGATTAGGTGTCCAACAAGATCCATGGGTGTCACCATTAGTATTAGTCATATTTAATCATCTTTCACTTTCTTTTTTTTGTTTTCTTTGAGATTTGGGAAGATGGAAAGATATTATATATATATCATAGTGGACACAATAACAGAAACAAAGTTCACGAATTCATGATGAGGCGCAAACCCCACTGTTACTATGTTCCTCCTAGCTTGGTTTTACATGTCTAAGTACACGAGGTACAGGGTAAATGCAATTCCATAGAGCTACAATTGTTTTACAACCTTCTTAGCTCGATGTTTTAACTGGTGCGATGGGTGTGGAATTGAAGAAAAAATGATATTTTGATTTTAAAAATTCTGGGAGTTTGCAGTTTAAACATACTGAGTCTAGTCAACTCAATAAGTGAGTGCAAGTTTGTTAGAAATTCACCACTCTAACAACTTCTTTGTAATAACATGAAAAATCCAAGATAATATTGAACAAGATTAACAATGCTTGACTTTTTCCAAGGTTGGTAGTGGTCACTCTCTATGGCTTGATGAAAACTGATAGTTTCATGATTATTGAGGCTTTTGTTGTGAGATATATTTTTTAAGTAGTTTTAAAATTATTTTTAATTCTAGTTGTAAAATGGATTGGTGGTTCCTAAAGAGGAAGCCCCAGTTTCAGGAGTATCAATTCTTGTAAGTTAGGAAGGTGAAGTTATTTGATCAACATTTGAACACATTCAGTATTCATACGTCCATCCTAGCAACTAATCGATAAATGAAAGATAAATATTTAACAAATTATGGTAGTTCCATAGAGTGGTTCATTACATAATAGCTCTTATTGTGGAAGCCTCGGTGAGCCAAGAGGTCAATATTGTTGATCTTGCAATGTTCGTCAATGATGGTCATAGGTAGTTATGTTTTAAATGGAGGTCAAATAAAACCTCGAAGATGTGTTGGTGAATAAAGAGAAGTGTTTGTGAGTTTCAAAAGTACATGTGATTGTTGAAGAAGATTTGTCATACAAAGATCATTTTTTTTGTTATAATATGTGTTCTCTATATTGTAATTTGTGGCATGTAAAAATTAAGGGAATACTTGAGAGATTTGGAATTGGTTTGAGATTTGTAAGAGATAGTTGGGAGATTTTCTCAACTCCTCTCTCTAAGATTAGAAGTAGTTGAATATTAATTCAACTATATATATGTAATGTAATTGAATGAAGTGTATAATAGATAATATAATGTTGTGTGTATCTTTGTATATCTGGTATGGTTTTTATTTCAATTCTTTTTCTGTGTTCATGGTCAAAAATATCCCTATTTACCACCATTTAAGACAATAAACAAACCCAACTCCAGGAGAAATCAACCACTTCTTTTTTTATATCTCTAACTAGGACGACAGAAATATTGATGAGGAGACATATTTTTCCCATGTTACCTATAGACTTTTTTTCTCCAAAAAGAAGAATAAGTACTAATGACCCAATTTATATGGTTTAATTGAGAATGGAGTTGGTTATAATATTATTTAATTTCCAAACAATTGGAAAGTATGAACAACACACATTTCTATTCAATATTATTGGTAATTGATCACAATGAATATTCCATCCCACCCCCCAAAAAAAAAAAAATCTCCCTTTCATGGTGTTGAAAATCGACCATGCAATCGTGTATTATGGGTAACATTTAAGGATCTACAGCCAAAAAATAGACTTTTTTAATGTTTTTTTGGTAACAATTTTTTCATGGTTAAAAGTATTTCAATTTCCCACCTTTTAACGCAGAAGCTAAGCCAACCCCTTGGAGAAGAATAGGTATTACTTGACTGAACTATTGGTTTTTTTTTAAAGTAAACCTTAAAAAAGTAGATCATAATTTATTATTAACTATTTTTTCATTAAATTAAATTAGATTTATATGACTTATACTAGTATGTACGAGAGAATAGTTTTTGATAAAAAATATTGTGTATTAATCAAAGAGAATATTTGTACCTTTATTTTCTATATATGTATATATATTAAATAAATAAAAATGAGAAATATATATCGAATAAAAGAAAAATGCATATAAAATAAGTTAGTTCTAAGTGACTTAATATTCTTGCCACTTTATTCCGTGTTAATCTCCATCACTCTACTCCTTTTTTAAGCTTCTTTGAATTATTAGATTAAATTGAACACATAGATTTTGACATCGTAAGATAAAACCTTGGGAGACAAGAGCTTCATCTAGGCATACCCAACAAACCATTAGTACAAACAATTTAATTTGGAAACAAACTACACTCATACATGAAAAATAAAAGATCCAACTTATATGAGCCCAATTAAATCATGGATATCACCAATACATTTGTCAAAATACTAGGAAGGATAGCAACAATTGAGCCATAGTAAAAAAGTAAAATGCAATTTATTCAACATGGAACCAAAAGTATAGGACTTGACCATTAAGCCACTTGAGGGCTTGAGGGAATAACCATCGTGACTACAAGTTCACATTAACTTCCACCTAAAAAATGAGAGTGTTGAAAAGGTGGCTTTTGCTTCAATCCAATATGATGAAAAGAGATATAAGTGATGAATTCCTCTTAGGAGAAGAAGCAACACGGGGAGATGCAATGCGTAAGAGAGATGACAAGAGATAGAAGTGAGGAATTCCATTTACGAGAAGAAGCAACAGAGGGAGATGCAATGTGTAAGAAAGAATTGATGATAACAAGAGTTTCATTAAGCTCCTATGACTTAATATCAGAGTAAAAAACCACATATTTATCAACCCTTTTAGACAAAATACAATATCATCCAAGATATAGTGCAAATTTCGAAGAATCCATTTGATATCCTCCTTCCCTGCAAACAATTTGTAATTACAATAAGGGGGCTAGATCTACGTTTTCTTGGAATATTATTCCATGTAACTCTAGATCCATGTTATCTCATCATTATACTATATAAACCCTCATAAAATAGCATTGTACATGCTTCAGTATTTTTTTGCATAACTCAAGTCATGGGATTTGGCTATTTTTAAGCTGATATGTAGCCGAGAGGTCTGTTTAACATATAAAGAGGGATTTATTTCTGATCCCCTTTTGTATGTGAGGGACTAACATCATATTCTAAGGGGACCAAGTGTTATTTCACATAGTAAAAATGCAAAACTTCAGAAAATAACGTTTTCAGGGTCTAATTCATGCATTTTCCCCACTTGGGAATGTGTAGGCATTCTTCCTTTTCTGTTGTTTCACTCATTTGAAGGCTATGTGTTTTTGAACACATCACATGAGTCTATTTTCTGGATCTCCACATTTGGAATATCTTAAGATATTCCCGATAGTGTAGAATTTCCCTATTTTGGGATATTACAATGGTATCAAAGCTTCAATCTTGGCTCTGCCTATGGAACTCAGCCATGCAGCTGTCCAGAGAATGAGATACGAACAAAAATAAGACTCCATTATGTGGAGTAAAAATGGAAGATAGGCTTACAAAGCTTCTTCCAAAATCTGTGTAGTGCATCAATGAAAATCTTAAAAAGATGAGAGGAGAGATGGAATCTCCTGAGGAGTTTGGATCTAGAGCCAGATCTAGATTGGTACATGATAGGTGTGAGAATGAAACTACACCATATTATGCATAGTGCAATCAAATGCCTAGGTTTTCTATGAGAGAAATGAATGAAGAGGAAATGTCGGAGAAGGGAACTCTTAGTAATTTTCCACAAGAGTATGAGTCTCAAACTAAGAATTTTAGAGATCATATTACTTTCAAGAATTATTGCAAGATCAAGGTGGAGAGGGGCCAACTGCATGACATGGATAGATTTTCTCTATCTACCTTTGATGGATCTCCAACTTGCTCAGCCAAAGTTTGTGTGGAGGAGTTGTGTACTTATTTGCAGCAGCACCCAGTTTCTGAAGAAGAATCCATCAGAATTGCAGCACTACACTTTGAAGGTAAGGCCTACGTTTGGTGGATGTTTGAGTCATTTTCATTGAAAAATTTAAATACTTCTTCTTTTGCAAATTTCACGAAGAGATTGGTAGAAATATTTGATACAAAACATGAGAGAATCAAACCAATGAAACTTTTGCATAAGTTGCGAGGACCTGCAAACTCAAAACCACTTCAGAAACCTTACTGGAGGCAAGGTCTTTGTTTCATAACCTTGGAAAAGAGGGCATGAAGGGTCCTTTTGCGAATAATGATCCTCTATTTGAGCAGTTACCTCCTATTCATATTGAAGATGAAGAGAAGGATGGGGGTTACAGTTCTATCACATCTAGAGCATATCTAGTGCCTCATGCAGAGGAAGGAGGAGCACATGCTCCAACAGGAGAATTTATTGTGTCATTGCAAGAAGTTCCCCAGGATCTCACATATGGGAGACAAAGTAAAATTAATGAGCAACGTGATTGTGAGATGATATTGATGGAAGGAGAAGGTAGGGAGGAAGGACATCATCACTTGATGAGGACCCTATCTATTTTAGATAGCTAGTGCAAGGAGGAGGGAGACTGTTTTATGCTGTGAGGGAAAGGGCGAGGTTTCCCAACCATATGAACAGTCCTCTCTTACCATGGATGTCTCACTACATGGATGCATTCCACCGAGAAGGCCACCAGACTTGGATTTCGTAAGAGAAATCTTGCCATTTGGTTCACAACTCTTGGAATTTGGAGAGGTGAAGAGTTTTGAAGGAGACTTGGGCATGGGGGATGTCAAAGCAGTAAGCAATAGCATGAAGAGAGTTTCACATGCTAGATCACCAGTGTTGTCTCTAGGGAGGATTGATCCATATTGGAGGTCTCAACTCTTGGTAGAGTACCTCAAGGATCTTGGTGCTTGCATGATTCTTGATGACCCTGAGGGAGATGACCAATATATGTTGGATGACACAGTCATCTATTCTTATGGTAGATTCTTCTTGACTAGAGCTTCTAAGCTCAAGGAGAAGCTGCTACATGCAACACATGAGGACTTATTTTCCATGCATTTTGATGCATATCTTTCCTTGGCATAGGATTTCATTTGGGAGGGAATTCAGCATGACATATTTCAGCATATGGAGAGATGCATAGCCTATATGGTGATAAAGAGCATGTCACATCCACCTTCGTACTCATTAGGAGTGAGGGAGCATTTTCAGTTGATCCATTTTAGCTCAAGACCTCAACTGCATGATGGAGAATGCATAATTTCACCTATGTTTTTTACTTCTTGTTTTTTCATGAGAAACATATTGTACCAAGGAGGATTCTTCCTTCTTGCATATTGTATATTGATGTACTTGAAGCCATTTTTAGCATTGAGATTGGCTATCTCATTGGTGGTTTGTGGGGGAAGCCAGATGATTTCTGGTGTGCACCATTGTCACCCTTTTTTACTTTCATGTTTATATCTTGTAAGATGATTGTGGCAGAAAATAAGTGGCTGGAAAAGCACTTGTTTTTGTTTGATTTGATGCAGGAAAAATATGTGCTACGCTAGTTCCTTGTGTGTGACCTTGATCCACTTTTCGATTGTAATATGACATCTTGTTTCTATTGGTTTTTGCTTCCATGTATTGTTGATTTCATGGGAAGCTTTGTTTGGATAGTGGGATGTGATTGGAAGATGCCCAATTAGGGGTATGATTATCCCTACCTTACATGATGCATGTTTCTTTGGGAGAAATGGGCAGCCCATGATTGCCAAATTACGTCTCTCTTCTTCCTGTGGGAGGAGCCATTTGGAGAACTTGAGTTTTTGGAGGAGGCACTTCATGGTTTATTTGTTTGATGGTGTAGCTTGGGCCACTCTTGGAGGTCATAAAATTTCAACCCAAGATCAGAAACAACCCCATACTTATCATAAATGGAGAGAGAAACCACTTGGTTGGGAGGATCAAATCTCTCCATGCAGCCCCAACACATTGTATGAACCCGGGGTTGAGGATTTTTTTGGGCTAAATAGATTGGCTCATTTCATTTGGATGATAGCATGGGTGTGGGATTCATTCATTGGGGATAATATTTCCCATTTTCATCATGACTTCTACCTTAATAAGGCCATTGGACAGCAAGGACGTTTCCACTTACATCTTCCACCTTTCTATGTTGTGAGCCAGATGGTTTTGCATGCTTGGGAGGAAACATTGGAGGACAGATTTGTAGCATATCATATTGAGTAGTGGTGGAAAATTTTTGATGAGGAGGCCACAAGAAGACGGGGGAGGATTTTTATCTCCTTATACAGTTGCTTGGGGACAAGAAACATTTTTAAGGGCAGGATTGTAATATTCCAAATTTTTAGCCTTCAAGCTAAATGGAATATTAGAGTTGTTTCATCACTAGGTAGGTGAATAAATCGGTAGGGAGGCCCATTAGCCTCTTTAGAAGGATCAATAACACTCGTAATGTGAAAGGAGGAAGAATAAGCAATTAATTTGAGCACCCTTGGTTGTGAAAAGAGATGGGATCATGTTGATTTATTCAACTTTGACCAAGTCAACAAATCTGTCTAGATACATTGAACCACCTTGATGGAGAGCGTAGTTTTGGTGGAGGAAAACTTGCATAAGCTTGATGGCATATGTGGATGGGACCCAATGAGGAGAAGTTCACTTGCTATATATGTGGAGGATGGAGGCCTTTGTTATTCATGCTTTTGTATTTCGATCTTTTGATCTAGTCTGTTTAGACTTGGCTTCCTCTTGTTGTTTAACAGGGTAGCACTAGGTGTTCCCGAGCGAGAATCCCACCTCTTCCCTTGGGAGGCATCTTGGGAGAGCTTGTCCTGTATTGCTCTACATCTTGGCTTAAGGCCAAGCACGATTCTTCAGCCCCAGAATTATTTCTATAGTAGGATATTGCTGAGTTAAAGGGTGTTGCAGTGGAGGCTTCTTACACCACTTTCGGGTATGTTTCTCAGTAGAGAGTGCCTTCCTTCTCTTAAGAAATTAGCTAGGGAGATTTCTGAGCATATTTCATATCTTGGCAGTAGGCCAAAGTGGTTCTCATCTCCTACATCGTAGTCCCTTGCAGGAATTGCGTCATTTTGCACAGAGTTGCTGTAGCAGGGTTAAGACCCTTGTTTCTGAGCTAGTTTCCTAGGGAAAGGGCCAAGCCTTCTCCCGAAAAGGTAGAGAAAGGTATCCTCATGCATAATTTGTGTTATTCAGCTATATTCCTATAATGTTGCAGTAATACTACATTTTCTGAGCTGAATAAATCATATCTACTCTTCATTGTACATGTGTCTCAAGAAACCCTTGCTGGGTTAATTCTATAATATAATAAGGAGGCTAGATCTATGTTTTCTTGGCATATTATTCCATGTAACTTTGGATCCATGTTATCTCATCATTATACTACAAAATCCCTCATAAAATAACACTGTACATGCTTCAGTCTTTTTTTGTATAACTCAAGTCATGGGATTTGGCTATTTTTAAGATGTTAGGTAGTGGGGAGGTTTGTTTAGCATATCAAAAGGGATTTATTTCTTATCCCCTTTTTTATGTGAGGGCCTAACATCATATTCTAAGGGAACCAAGCATTATTTCACCCAGTAAAAAAGCAGAACTTCATAAATAACATTTTCAGGTTCTAATCCCTGCATTTTCCCCACTTGGGAATGTGTAGGCATTACTCCTTTGTTGTTGTTTCACTCATTTTAATTGTATGCATTTTTGAACACATCACATCAGTCTAGTTGTTGGATCTGCACATTTGGAATATCTTAAGATATTCCCGATAGTGTAGAATTTCCCTATTTTGGGATATTACATTATTGTCATGGTATCAGAGCTAGTTTTTATAAGCCTCTCCAGAGAGCAGCGACAGAGCCAAGTTGGAGCAGTAGAGAGGACAGGCGAGCCTGCATAAGACTCTTTGACAGAGCAGCAGAAGTTTGAGGAAAGTTGAAGACGCCTCATGCAAGGAAGTAGAAGAAGAAAGAAAAATCCAGGCAAAGCTAGTGAAGGTGTTGGCAAAACGAATTGTAGAAATGTAGTTCAAGAAGTAGAAGGCTATTCGAGAGGAAATCCAAATTAATTTTTTTTTTAGTGCACTAACGGACTGTTTGAGAAGAGTCTTGGCATTATTAACGCACTTCAAAAGTTAAAGAGACGCGTTATCATTTCTGTGTTAACGCTCTGTTTTAGAAGAGTTCTAGCATTACTAACGCATGAACCAAGAGGAATCGGTCACGCTAGTTTCAGTTCCTTACACCAATTTTGCAGTGACGCAGGGCAAGATTGCAAACACCTGCGTTAAGCTACACACAGAAGCAGAGTTCAATCGATAGCGTTAAGGTGATTTTTGCATTTAAAAATTTATGAAAGTTGATGCGTGAAGGTTTGAAGGCATTCAACGAACTTGAGCGGCACGTGGACAAAATAAGGCCCGAAATTCATTAAGAAATCCAAATCTGGCGTGGCAATTGCGTTAATGTAATCCGTGTGATGCATTAATGTGATACATGAAGGTCAACGTATTCAAAGGTTTTTAAAAACAAAAGTTAAATGCATGAATGTATGAAATGAATGTATGAAAACGTATTCAAAGTATTCATGTGAAGGATTTTTAAAAAGCTCTATACGAAGGTTTCAAAATGTTAAGGGAAAGTTTTTTTAAAGTTTTTTTCCTATAAAAAAAAACTTAAAATGTGAAAAGGTTCCTTAAAAATAAAAAGGATTCTTTTTTAAAGAGCATGTGTGAATTTTTTTGGAAAAGGAAATTTGAAAGAGGGCTGCAGTTTTTAAAAGATATTTTTAAGTTTTTAAAGGAGATAAGATTTTGTTGAGAAAAGGAATCTTTTTGGAGTTTAAAAAAAAAAAACTTAAAAATTGTGAGAGCCTTGTGAAAGTGGATGTTTAAAGGATATTTGATGCATATGTAGACTTTTTTGTTTGTAGAAGACAAGCAATGAGGTCATGGGAAAAGACAAGAGGCTAAAGAAAAAACAAAAGATGTTCGAGATTTTTTTAGATCTAGAAATAAAGAGGCAAAAAGACGCCTATGCATTAAAATGCATAAAAGAATCTGTGGATGAAAGAATTCTTCCCTTGATTTCAGATGCCAAGACAACTAAGGAGGCATGGGATACCCTTTAGAGGTGTTTTGGTGCAAAGGGGAGAATTGAAGTTGAAGATGAAGGTGGATCTGTAGCAGCAAATCTACATCGAGATGAAGATTTTTTTGAATCCCACTGTGCTCAGCCACAGGTGGATGAAGTCTGCGAAGAAATTGTAGAAGCAACAGAGAGAGAGCATGAAGATGCTCGTAAACTCCATTGTACACAACCACAAATGGATGAAGATAATCCAGCAATAGAGTTTGCTGATGAATAATTTATGATACTAGCAACATGGCTTGCTCACGAAGATATTATGAATCCAACAATAGAGCTTGCGGAAGATGAAATGGTGAATACAATGAAAGAGCTTGTGGAATAAAATTTGATGATTCCAGTGACACAGCTGGCTGATGAAGACTTGATGATTCCAGCAACAGAGTTTGCTGATGATGACTTGCTGATTCTAGCAACACAGCTTGTTGATGATGTTTTGATGAATCCAGCAACAGAGCTTGTTGATGATATGGTGATTTCAACAACAGAGCTTCTTGATGAGTATATGATGAATCCAACAACAGATTTTGCTAATGATATGGTAAATCCAGCGATTAATATTGTTGATGTAAACTTTGATAATGAATTTTTGGCTAATGATGACTATTTGTAGATGATGCAACAAAAACATGATATTAACATGATGTTATTTGGTGAGATAACCCGACTTCAGTTAGTGGAAGACAACCTGATTGCAGCAGCACAGGCTAGTAAAGAAAAGACAGAGACAGAAATAGAGATAAAGACAGTCTATAAAGGGAAAGTAGAAATAGAGAAAGAGGCAGAGAAGGAATCCCAACAACAGAAAGCTCTCATTGCAGAGCAGAAGGAAGAAACAGAGAAAGAAGCAGACACAGAAGTAAAGCAGGAAGTCTACAAAGGGAAAGAAGAATTAGAGATAGAAGCAGATGTAGAAAAGGAAACACAACAGCAAAAAGCTCTCACTGTAGAGCAAAAAGACCAGAACGAATGTCGTTCTGCAAATATTTTTAATTATAACATTGATTTCAAGTGTTTAGGTACACAGATAGATTATGAAGAAGAGCTAAAGTTTATTGAAACATGGTTTGCAACACCATGTCTAGATGAGATCTACCTAGAGGATGTAGATATGAATGATGAAGATGACATACATGATGAACATGTCAATGAAATTTTCAGGTATTAAGTTTTGAGAAAATAAGATATTATTCTAATCTTATGTTGTAGCAGATTGAAGATGATAAGTGCACTACATAAGACAATATGTGGAAGCAACCCTCATTTCTTGAAGAAGTCTAGGACATGCTTAGATAGCCTGGAACAGTAAAAGACCTGCACCAGTAAATCAAGAAACTGAGGTTTGAAGAATACAACAAAGTGAAAACTCTGAAACAATTTAGAGGTTATAAAATCTGGAAAAAGAGAAGAAGAAAACTAAATCTAGTTGAAAGTCAATTTTTAAATTGTAAGCTTGGCTGAGACATAGACTGCAGGTATCTTAATTAAATTTTTATGTGGTTGAAATTAAAGGGGAGAGTTAAAGAATGTAATCCCAACAACCTGCTAGGTGTTGAAACTGTCATTCCAAGTGTTTTAGTTTAGTTTCAGTCCAGTTTAGTCGAGTTACTCTACAGTCATTTATTGCTGATGTTTCCAATGTAATCTTATTTAATATATTCGTAATATTGTGAAGAGCAATCCTTTGCTCCCCTTATTTTCAGTTTTTAAATTCTTGTCATACACCACCCCATCCCAAATATATTTACCATCCCAAATATATTTACAAAGTTGCCCCTCTGAATGCACCAATGCACTTATAATGGAGGAACAACGTCTTAACATGTGATTTGATTTTAAACAACATTTTCCCCTGCATGTGAGGCCCACCCATGAACAAGTGAGATGTCTCGCACATTGTTTGAAACCCACAATCCTCCCATGGTTCAAGCGCTCATTAATGAGCTGGCAGGATTGTCTGTCATGGTCTTTCACTACAGCAACCAATCTGCCCATCAGAAACCAATCCATCTCAGTTAGTAACATAATGACGTACCTCTCCCCTAATGCTACCTCCATGAGGCATTTATCATCAGAGGATGGGTTGGGTTATCCCTCTCCTTGAAACGGGGTAAACCCCACGTGATAACAAGGAGAGGAAAAATATAATGTGTTACAAGTACTCCAATAGCCACCATCACTACCTCCACTCGCACCCTGCATGCTAATCAAATGTTTAGCTGTCATAGAGACCTCAGTACTAACACCCGGATGGGAGAGTCAATCTCCTCTACTCTAACTTTTCCTTAGCATTTGAAACACATTAATAACACCCCCATCAGGGAGTCAATCTCCTATACTTTTAACTTTGAAATTTTTTACCCTAGAAAAGGACCTAACGGTGGCCAAAAATACATGATGAAATTCTAAAAACGATTGCATATACCCTTGCAAACAAGATAAAATATGGTGCCTAAAAATTGCAAAGCCCAACCATACGAACAGGTTCAAAAAAATGGCACTGGAGAAAACAAGAAGTAGAACAAAACTAAGATCTTAACCCCATGTCCATTGGAGATCTTAACCCCATCTCCATTGGATAAATGTTAGTAGTATTGCGATAAAGGCCACTACTATGAACCGTGTTATTATTCATTTGACGTCTCTACTCTAATAATTACGTCCCAAAATATTATAATGTGATGCAATTTATTAATAAAAAATTATACGCATGTTTTCATTAATTATTAAAATATTTGCAGTAGAAGTTATGCACTTCAGTTTGTGATATGGCTATTCAAAATTTCATTTGCACGCATAAAACTAAAAGTGGCATATATTCAGCACCTGGTGCTATAACACGAGCAATGGAACCAGAACCTTCTTGAATTGATTTTATTGTTGCTCCATGCCTTCCAACTAAACTGCCTGCTTCTGTTCTATCTACAAGGAGAGTAGAAACCATCCCATCCCACTGCGCTCAACTAAATTCTGCTGTGTCATCTGAATCTCCTTCTATAATTCACTAGAAATCATATCATGTGATAAGAGATAGTGATGAAGTTATTCAAGACGCAAAAGACTCCTAAAATTAGAAATTTAACAGAATGAATTCTACCTAATAGTATTGGGAATATTATATTAAAGCCTGAAGGATAAAAATTTTCAAGAGGGTTAGAGTCTTCTCCAGACATATTGTTGCGCCTTGTTTTTCTTGTAAGAATATTTTTCACTCAAAATGTAATTTCCACTTTCATCAGTTTACATAAAATTCCTTCGTGGTGCGTTCCTAAAAAAAACCCTTAAAGCATTGCATTGTCCTAAAATCCGTATCACCATTAGATGTTGTGGGAATCAATAATCTGACAGACGAAATGAAAAAAAACACAACTAAATATTTACATGCAACGAACCCAAATCGCAGTATGTTTAAAATTTGGAATCAACTCAGCGTAACAAAGAACAAAACAGAATCATGAACTATAGGCAAGTAAGATCTGCAGGACCCGTTCATAAAACTTTCTCCACGCTCAGCAAGCGGCCAGCGGGTTGATTCAAAAATCCTTTCAACAAAATCCCTAATTTCAAATTCATTTGAAAAGCTTTCAGCAAGAGATTTTCAACTTCGTAAAAAATCCTATCAGTAAGGCATCTCATACATCCCGTCTCCCGTTGGACATAAGCCTTTCACTGCCAAAACGAGATGCCAAGATTGTGCGGTTAGGTCTTACAACCTCGGCGCCATCCAGGTGTCTGCAATCTGGCCCAACTGTTACATACCGCACTCTGAGAACAAGTTTTTTGCCTCCCCTCAGCACGTTCTATCTCTCAGCCTAACAGTAAATCTCATGCACTATATCTTCCTAAATTAGATACCAAGATTGTGGGGCTACCTCCTCCATGCTCGGTGACATCCACGAAGCTGCAGTTTGGCCAAACCTTTATATACCACACTCATATGTTTGATACCTCATCACGTGATTTCCCTCCTCGTAACGGTAAAAATGATGAATCATGCACTATATCATGATTGGGCCCTCACCACATTGTTTCTCTCAGCTAACGGTAAAATTCATGTAATACATCTTCTTGCGGCGCACTAATGCAATAAGCGGTTGCTCTCATCTGTCACAGGAAGAACATTAAAAAATTATATATTCCTAACGTTGAACCCTACTAGACTTAAATTCATTCTTTAAGTGCCACTCTAACAATCGCTGGATAATAGAATTATACTTGCCACACTATTTTTTTCCCTGTTCTCTCATTCTTTCTTGAATAGCAGCACAATCAATAAAAGAATCATTTAAAATGCTATTATCGAAATTAATATGTCTTGGAATAGTTTAGTTTCAAAATAGTTGAATTAAGTTGACTAAAATTTCTTTAAAGATAACTTTTATTATTAATCTAAATTTGAAAATACAAACATGTAAAATCATCAGCCCTATATCTATGTAAATATTTTTCGATCTATAGGATCAAAGTTATAAGCTTCTACATTAATAGTTTCATCCCTGAGTGAATGAAATATTAACTTATGAATGTCACTTGCGGTTTGTGAGTTAATAAAATATTAATTTATGATTGAGTGACATGCGTTTTGCTGAATATGAAAGGTTTGAGAATTGAAGAAAAAAACATACTAGTTACTTGGTCATTATGCGTGGCATAGCAATATAGATACGAGGCACTATTTCCCTTTCCACAGACACATAGTGCAATATAAAAGGGACACTTTTTGTCAACAGGTAAAAGATGAAACTTATTTCCCATTGAATTAGTTGTGATTTCGTGGCTAACTCAAGAATATGAAAGGTTTGAGAATTGAAAGAAAAAAACCATATAAGTTACTCATTGATTATGCGTGGCATAGCAATATAAATACGAGGCACCATTTCTCATTCAATATATACATAGTGCAATATAAAAGGGACACTTATTGTCAACATTAAGTAAAAGATGAAATTATTTTCCATTCAAGTAGTTGTGATTTCATCCCTAACTCAAGAATATATATATAGTAACAGACTTCCGAAAGGAGCTAAGTAAAAGGTGATGGATTTTGGAATTTTCAAAAATATTTGTTATAGAAAGGATGAAGTCTTCAAAAGAAAATATTAGTTATTTTGAGATTATACTTAGAATAACTATAAACAAAGTAATTTAATTATACATCATAAAATAAATTTTTTGATACATTCAATCATATATATATATATATATATATTTTGAAATAGATTCAACTAATTCTAAATATGAATAGAGCTCGAGATATTCTCTCAACAAAATCTGAAACTAACTTTAATGTTGGCATGGAAGTTATATCTCCAAGTCTTTCTCTAATGCTTACATGTAAAAATTAACATCACAAAGATACAAGTCACATTTGTCTCATATCTTCCTCACACACACTTCTATCCACTTTGAAATCTCAGATACCATACTCTTTCCTCACCACAATCTTCGAGTTTCCCACTTGAATCATTTAAGGTACAACTATTTCCAACCATCTTTGACGTACTTGTAATGATTAACAATATTGACATACACTATTCTTCCAAGTTACATAGCTCCATGTAGTTGTCAGTAAAAAGTAGTGAAGTAACTAAAACATCATGTGGACAAACATCCATATGTCCGACGACATAACTCATTTGTACCCAGAAATTATCTAATATAGTTTGGGTATTGAATGTGTTCATAATTTAATCATACAATAGACCTTTCTTTGCATACACACTTACATAAACATAAACATAACCTGCAACTGATGCTTTTGAAGTATCAAATAACAATAACAATAAGACCCATCAACATATAACGGACTCACATAGTAAAAATAACGATATGTTCTCCTGGAACTAAAGAACGTTGAGAACCACTAATTTATTTATATTACTCTATTCAATAATGGAATATATACCATATTTTTTTAAATATACAAATAACTGAAACATACAAGATTGATACCTATTCCCCCACATTGCTACATCTATTACCAAATACCTCTTTCCACATGAATTTCACTAGCAACAATCTCCACCAACTAATTCACTCCCCAGTCATGCAGAACAAGGTTATCCACATGCATTCTTATAGCTCCTTTGGATCAGTGAGGATATTCACTAAGATCCATTGGAGGGAACTCATATTTAGCATTTTCTCCACTATGTTACGACCATTGTCCCTTTTATTTTAGTCTTCATTGCAAATGTGGGCTGGTGCACTCTGCAAAACTCCCAATTTGCGACTCTTAGCAAGTGCTTCGTGAAGCACTCTGTCCCTTTTCCTTCTCCGTGAAGATGTTGTGTCTCATTGGTGAAAATTCTAAAAAGTATAGGACAGAAAAGAAGCGACCAACTACTAATTTGTGTGAAACTGCTCTTTTAGTTCAAATTAGGAACCACTCATGAGCACAAAAACTGTCATGTGATGCTCAGATAGGATAATGTGATAACCTGATTTATGAGACACCCAAAACTGAGTCACTTTGAAAAAAAAAAAATCAAACATGCCCACATTGTAAAACAATCACTTTAGCGACCATCATGTCTCTGAACGTCATCAAGGATGCAGAACATGAAAGAAGAGGCCAATTGCTGATATTTGGGCACCAAATCATCTAGTTCAAATCAACCTTGAATTTCTAGATGTATGATTTCACAAATGAGTGAGAGTGTTTGAGTGGTATGTGTATAAATCTCATTCTAGCAATACATAGCATAGTCATTAGCGTGCATCGAGAAGGAAATACCTCAATTCAAACTTTTTTAGGAACTACAAAACATGATGTCTTGACAATTGTTGAATGCAAGAGAAAGCACCCTCTTTAATCACTTTATTGAATTAAATGTTAAAAATCCATGAAGAGAGTGTCAAACTAGAGTCCCTCTAAATGAAAGGAGAGAAAGACAAAAAATAATTAATAAACCACTAAAAAAAATATTATACTTTCCATTTGTGAGCTAGAATCAAAGGACCAAAACCCATGAGGTCTAGATACTATCAAAGAAATCTAATTTCACAACAATTTTTTTTTCACACATTTAATCACAAATAATATATATATATATATATATATGGAATCAGATTCAATTAATTTAAAATATGAATATGGGGTTCGGATGTCCATGTATCTCTCTTCCCCTTCTCTCCCTATCTGTATCATCTCCTTTTCCCTCCATTCTCGTATCTCCTCCCTCCCTCATTCCATCTTCATCTCTGCCTTTTCACTCACTCTATATCTCCATCTTTCTCTCTCTCCTTCTCACTCATCCCCTTTTCGCCCCTTCATATCGATTTATTCTTGTCTCTCTTTCACCCTTATTTCCCTATCTCTATCCTCTCCTTTTCTCTCCCTTCCCTCGTCTCCTCTATCCCTCATTCCATCTTTGTCTCTCCCTTATCACTACCTCTCTCTATCCACCTATATATCTCAATGTATTTTTTGTTCCCTCCCTATATTTCCCCTTTCCAACTCCATCTCTCTCTCCTCCCCCTCTCAAGTCCCCTCCCTTTTCCTTCCTCTCTCTCCCTTCCTCTCCCACCTCCTTCTGTCTCTCCCCCCATCACGCACACACTCTCTCCCCACACTCCAACTTTGTCACTATCTCCCCCTCTCTCTCTCCTTCTTGCTCTCCCCCTCTCTCCCCCCTCCATATCTATGTCTCCATGTCTCTCTCTTCCCCTTCTTTCCCTATCTGTATCATCTCCTATTCTCTCCATTCTCTCATCTCCTCTCTCCCTCATTCCATATTCATATCTCCCTTATCACTCCCTCTATCTCTCCACCTATATCTCTCAACGTTTTTGTTCTTCCCACCCTCTCTCCTCCTCTCTCTCTTCCTTCCTCTCTCTCCCACATCTATGTCTTTCTCCCCGACTCTATTCCACTCCTACCCCCATCTCTCTCTCTCTCTCTCTCTTATATATGATCTCATTTTATTTTATTTAGGAAAAAATATAAATTAAAAAAACATAATTGGTTGTAAAATATTAAACCTCTATTTTGGGTCAATCATATGAAAGAAAATAAAACAACAATTTTATTTTTTTTGTAATCTTAGGTGGTACCTTCTGTTTTCTATTAATAAAAGGCAGGCAAAAGATACCATACTAGACCTCAACTTTCCCGTAGGAAACCAGGTATTTTGGCCATCTGAGTTCAAAGTAGTTCAACCAGAACATAAAAAGTCTCAATAACAAGAGCCATATCTACCTATACTGAAGATTATACAAAAACCAGAGGATGTCCAGAACCATAATAAATAGTAAAGGAAAGCTACATAAGGACCGATAGAAACAGTTCCAACAAAACTAAGGGCAGTAAAGAAAATCAGTCTTCATTAGATTCAACTGGTCCGGGTGCCTGAGCGAGAGCTTTAACCTCATTCTCCAATCTAGCAAGACACATATATTGATGCAATTGTCTTAATTTAATCTCTTGAATATTGCTTTTAATATCTTCCAGGGTTGCCTCTAGCTTAGAGTCCAGCTTAGGCTCTGCAATGGACACAATTGCTTTAGCAAGAATAGACTTCATTATCAAATATGTTCGGACAGTCTGCTGGTAAAGAGATGTGTGACCACAGGTATGGCCAGGTTCTGGGGTGACTTGCTGCATATATTCAGAGGCCATATCATCCTGTGAGTCAAGATTATCCAAAATCTCAGATTCCCAACCATAAACCCGATCACGAACAGAGGATGGAATCTCATGCAGAAAATTATTAACCAGAAGCTCAAGATGTTGTTTAATTGTCTTACGACCCCGCATCCTAGGTGGTAAGTAGAGGCCTGTTTACCCTTCCCCCCAACTGGCTTACATCCTCGTCTTTCCATTTCAAGAGAAACTAAAAAATCTGTTAAAACTTCCACCCATAAAATTAGTGAAGTCAGCCGGAAGGAGACGATTGAAAAAGCAACAAAATGATTGACACCAGCATCTCCCAAGTCTAGCATCGAAATAATGCGCGGAGCTAATGGTGTCATATGAAAGGAATAACAGCAGAGCAGAGACAAACCATGCTGGAAGCTAGTCTGTAGCAGAAAATTACCAACATGAAAAGAGAGGATGCATCTGAGAATGAACAACCAGAGTATAAACCCCACAACAGATGTAGACCCAAGGCCAGTGTGGGGACTACCCAAACCAAAATGAAAACCTGTAAGGTAACATAGTCGACCGTGTTGCAAATAATCCGAATGGAAAACCAAGGCACGGTTGGCCTAACCAGTAGCAGAACCAATTTGATAACCCAACAAATAAATGCAATGCATGCAGCAGAAAAGGAAACCCTGACAATCAACCAGGCGCAGAAGTGTAGAAACCATATCAAATGCAAAATTTGCCTTTGACAGGAGAATGAGAAAGAAAATAAGTAGGAAAGTAGTGCATCCAACCCCCCCAATGCAAAAAATTATAACGCAGAAGGCAATAAGTGCCCAGCAGGAATGAAATAGGACCAGAAAACAGGAAAATATGAACAGCTAGGAAAAGAAAAAACTATTGGCAGCGACAAAAGACAAAATCCTATTGTGGAAAATCCAGCCAAAATCGACCAAACCTCCATTCCCATAAAGCTTGTAAAAACACCATATCAAAAATCCGCAGGCGAAAGGAGAGGATATTCATGAACAGAAGGGGTAGAAAATGAGATACATACCACACCGGAGAAAGTTCTGTCACCCTGAAACACTGGCAGTCAACACCGCTACTACATGCATGAGCACCCACAAGAGAGAAGAGCCAAAAAAAACAAATGAAAATGAGGCGGAAAATAGTAAGGCAAAACTTAACCCCGCACCCTCGACACAGTTCCCAAAAAACTACTGAAAATCGAGCTGGAGGTGCCAGGAAGAAAAAATCATTTAAGAGAAGGGTTGGTGGATGTCCCGTCAGTGAGCTGCTCATAGGCACTACATGTGCCCACCACGTGGTAGGCGTACCATTTCCTCAGACCCGACACCACGTTGATGTACCACAACCATGTTAACACGATCATCCAAAGCGCTTGGGTGAGATCGTGTTCTTTGTAATCTGCCCTCAATTCGAGGTACATCATCTCTAGAACACAGAGTACCTGAATTTGGAGAGGCATTACATAGGTCCTTTGTTAAAATTGCATGAAGATCTGGCATAGTCTGCAACAACTCCCAGTGCCATAGCTGATCCACAGAACCATCAACATGACGACATGCCCAATTCTCAAGATAGTTGGCCACCTGATTACCTTCTCGACGAACATGCAGAGGTATGATATACTCGACTTTTCTAATTTTCTGTTGAATATCATGTATGATTCAAGCTGTTTGTCAACTCTTAGAAATGGATTCCGAAGTCAAACCATGTAGGAGTTTTTTGAGTATGCCAGTGACCATGGAAGAATCTCCTTTGATTTCAAGCCTATTATAGTGCTCCCGCTGAGCAATAGCAAGGCCAACCTTGACAGCAATAAGTTCAGATTCATTATTTGTAGAATTCCCGAGTTCGGTTGCAAAAACCCTCAGAGTCATCCCTGAATAGTCACAGAATAGTCCACCATCACCTGCTTGTCCAGGGTTCCCCTTAGAAGCACCATCGTAATTCAATTTATGAAATCCAGGTTGAGGACGAATGAAATATTTCTAACCTGGTAGGGTAATGGCACGTGTTTCCAACTGGAGGGTGCTACCATTTCTTCGGCTAGATTTAGCTGTTGAAGGATGCGCCTCTCCTGAGCTGAAACCACCCAATCCTCATGATCCCATTTTTCAACCAGAATGTTCTCACGGATTCCTTGCTTAGTAAGGGTCCAAATTTCCTCAGAAGGAAGTTTGCAATCTCAAAAATTTCGACGATTCCGCTCTTTCCATTGGAACCAGAGGATAAATCCAATGACCAAAACCCATGCTTTGTTAACAACAGGGCTTTTGTAACCCCCTTTCCGCCAGGTAACAATGTTCTGGGGTATACTAGTAGCCTTTTTATCAGTTTGTTGAGACAATTGATGAACGTTAGTCCATAATCGTTCCATAGCAGGACAAGTGTTCAACAAGTGTTCCATCATTTCAAAAGATGAGTTGCAAAAAATTCATTAAGATGGGCCATGCATGCCTCTCCTATGAAATTGATCCCATGTCAGAATCCGGCCATGCCCGACCAACCATAAAAAATGCTCAATCTTAGGCCAATGCTTAGTGGCCCAGATCTTTTTCCATAACCAATTGAAAGGGATATCCAAATGCCGCGCTTGCAACTGAGAAGCTTCATGTATCGAAAACATACCCTGTGATCGATACCCCCAACGCAAAATATCAGAGCCCTCCTGTCAAAGGATCTTCTAGGTATGAAGTTCATTGTCAAAATTATGCCATTTTTGTGTATTTGGGGCCTATGGCCAGTGCTCCTTAGTTTTCCATTTCCTCCAGAAAGCATCAGGTTCAACATCCCAATAATGTTGAACTGTCACACAATTAGGGTTTCACGTGAACAAGAATATTTTCGCCAAATCCAGCTGGGTGACCAACTTCTCCCGCTGCTGCCAAGAGTACTCCCAAAAACCTGTGAGAGAGCCATCATGAACCTCCCAAAAACTATGCTGCCTGATTAGATGACGATTGGCAGAAGCAAGATTCCATATCCCCGAACCTCTTTGAATAGTAGGGCAACTGAGGCACTCTTTCACTGTAAGAGGCATATGGTACTTTCGAGTCCAAATGGTCTGCCATAACGCTACTCCACCATGTAGCCACTGCCACCATATCTGAGCACCCATAACCTGATTAAGAATGAAAGGATCCCGCAGTCCAAGCCCCCCGCTTGATTTAGGTAGAATAAATTTTTTCCATGATAACAAAGCCCATTTTCGCTTATCCTAAGCACCCTACCATAAAAATTTATTATACAGACTAACAAGATCAGCACAAGTCTTATGTGGACAAGCCATGACTGATAACTGGTAAATAGGAATAGCTTGAAGAACAATGCGCAAAATAATAACCCTGCTACGCAAGTTTAGGGCATGAAAAGACCAGTTAAGCATACGTTTTTTAATTCTGGTCAAAAGGGCTTTCCAACAACTAGTTTTGGTCACATTTTTCGACAGTGGCATACCAAGATATTTGGAAGGGAAGACTCGCAAAATAAAACCAAGAGTGCGGGTGAGAAAACGATGAGATTGAGGAGGTGTATTGAAAAAGAATACATTGGACTTTCCTTTATGCACCATCATCCGAGAACCTTGCATAAAGGTGTTTAAAATATCCAGAACCGCTTTGCATTCCCAAAGAGTAGCTTGGAAAAATAACATAATATCATCAACAAATTTTTGATGTGATAAAGTTAAATGAGGACCCCATAAATTAAGCCCTTTAACCTCTCTAGCTTGGACTTTCTGATGAATAAGTCGAACAAGGCCCTCTGCTACTAAGATAAAAATAAAAGGTGAGAGAGGATCACCCTGTCGAAGACCCCGAGAAGCATGTAAGGAGCGTGAAGGTGAGCCGTTTAATAAAATAGAGAAGTGGGCAGAGGAAATGGCGGACATCACCCACTAAACCCACTGAATATCAAAACCAAAAAATATAAGAACATGCTGAAGATAAGTCCAATTAAGACTATCATAAGCTTTGGCTAAATCGATCTTAATCAGCATACCTTTAGCTCTAAGTTGGCGAAGGGAATGGATAGCGTCTTGAGCAGTAATAATACCATTAAGAATTTGGCGCCCCTTGACAAAACCAGTTTGTTCAGGTGAAATTAGAGCTGGTAGAATAGGCTTCAAGTGATTCACCATAATTGTAGACAGGATTTTATATATTAAATTACATAAGGAAATAGGACGAAAGCCCGAAGGGGTATCACATTTCTCAGTTTTTGGAATCAAAGTAAGGAAGGTTGAATTTAATCTTGCGAAAACCTGATGGAGTCGACCCGATTCCTCAGCAAGATCAACAATTTCTGGACCCATAAAGTGCCAACATGCTTGATAAAATTCAATAGTGAAGCCGTCAGGTCCAGGCGCTTTATTACGGGGCATTTCCTTAACAAAATCCTCAACTTTAGCCAAAGTAATTTCCCGAAGCAGAGCTAAGTTCTGATCACGATTCACCACCTTAGGAATTACTATAGATACCCTAGCAATAGCATCCAATCTATGTTTATTAGGTTCTGAAAGGATTTTTGAGAAATGAGTAACAAGTGCATTTTCCATATCCTCATGCTCAATGAGCCGGTTCCCATCCACCGATTTGAGAGAGAAAATCCGATTATGTTGCCTACGTTGAATCATGGCTTTATGAAAAAAGCTCGTATTTATTTCTCCTTACCTGAGCCAATGAATTCGAGATTTATGTCTCCATAGCAGCTCCTCTTGCTTACGTCGTTCCTCCAACTGACCGATGACTTTCCCCTCTTCTTGGATAAGATATTATGTTCGTCCTGTTAAGATCATCTAATGTTGAATTTGGTGCATATGCCCTTCAAGTTTAAGCTTCTCTTTATGAATTTTTCCAAACTCCATTTGGTTCCATATCTTGATTTTTTGTTTTAAGTCCTTGAGTTTCAATTGAAAAGTGTGCATACGATTGCGACCAGTAAGCCAACTCTCCTCCCACCAGCCATGGACTTTCAGTAAAAAGGAGGCATCACGTAGCCAAAAACTTTCAAAGTGAAAAGGGCGCTTCTTCTATTGAAGTTTAACATCCACTTCCAAATGAATAGTCCAATCATCAGAGCTCAGATAGGGCACAATAGATGCTTCATAAAAAATTTCCAAACTCACAAAATCTTCTGACACCAAAAAGCGATCAAGGCATGAAGCAATTTGATGGTTTCCCCCGCGGTGATTATTCCAAGTATATTTTCCATTAGTAGTTGGAACATCTACAAGGGACGTATCCGTAATAAGGTCAGTGAAGTCCTGCATCTCTTGAACATATCAACCAATACCACCTTTTTTTTCATCAAAGCTAGCTATCATATTATAGTCACTTCCAACGATCGAGTACTTATCAGGATTGATAAGTTTGAGAGTCCTAAAATTTCTAAAGAAGTCAGAGTTCTCCCCTAGAACAGTAGGACCATAAACAGATGAGACATAAAACCATTCTTTTGTACTGAGTTTCCTAAACCTACCAGTAAGCATTCGAGGCAGTCAAAACTAGCCAGTAGCCTCTAAATCGGAAGGATTCCATAAAATGGCCATTCCCCCTGCAGACCCATTAGCATCAATAGCCATAACTTCATAACACAGTTTTAATCTTGAAGCAATACTCATTAATCTGTCCCCAGATAACTTAGTATCCTAAAGGAGAATAATATGGGGCTTATCCTTAGCAATTCTATCCTGAAGGTGACGTTGTTTTCCTTTACTATGAAGGCCATGAATACTCCAGGAGAGTATAATCATGAGGAAGATTTCTTAAGTTTCTGGAACATCGTGGATATTGGCACAATATGTCTAGAGTTAAATAACATCTCACCTACCAAATGAATAGATTCTTGTAGGGTTTTACAACCTCGTTTCTTACCAGATTTCGCCTTCTGAGGAGGTTCTTGGCTCAGCTTTATCCCCTCCTGAGATAACAGTAAAGTAGTTACATCTACAGATTGTTGTTGATTTTCCGCCTCCACCTCTTGACGTTCCTGTATCGTAAGATACCTTTCGAATGTCTCTTTGTACAAATATTTTTCATCATCTGGAATGAAACGATCATCCATGTTTTTCCAATCATTAAGAAAGCATTTCATAAGTAATTCTTCCTTCGTAAGGTCATCCGTCAAAACATCAATATCCATTTCAGCCTGTTCCAGATGCCCTTGTTGCTCTTGTTGCCCTTCATTGTCCAAATGCTCCAAAGGGGCTTTTCGTTTAGCCATCGCCTGAAGAACCTGTTGTGGAGGCAAAGTGTCTTCCACTGGCGGATCCATCTTGTTGTCCCCCTGATCCTGTTCCTGTAAAATGTCATACCGATTTGGTGACTGTCGAGGCAATTTTTCCTGAACAGGAGGACTGCCCTGACCACGCCCCGGTTGCCTTTTCTTTGTGGAAACTGTTTGAAATTCTTCCTCCATAACTTCTTTAGATTCAGGCTTTGGCTATTTAGGGTTGGCAGCCAACTCATTAAGAGGGCAGGTTTTATATAAGTGCCATATTCATGGCAACACCGACAAGGAAAAGGAATATGCTCATAATCCAGTGGTTGCTACCAAAGCTCTCCAGCATATTCCAGTTCGATAGATTCAGGAAAAGGTTCAGAAATGTTCATATAAACACAGATGCGAGCAAAAGACGTCTAACAACCTCTTCGGGTCATCTCAGCAATCTTAACAAAACGACCAAGCGAATTTCCTATGCCCTCTAAAATTTACGGATCCCAGAAATCCATAGGAAGAGCAAACAAGTGAACCCACATGGGGGCTGACAGAAACTGTTCCTTGTCAGGATTATAACATTCTTGCCAGTGACGCAAGAAAAGACCTGCATTCTGGTAAAAATATGGACACCCTTCAAAAACTCGTTCTTTATCAAGTAAGTTGGTGAAAATAACGGTAAAGAAACCCTTGGCACAAAATTTGATATCAAGGTGCCCTTTGGGTTGCCACTTGAGATGAATCCATTTAAAAAGATCCTTCTCAGTGGGCCATATTCCTATAAAATTACAAATCAATGCATGATCCTTCATATAACCCTTATACCGATCAAGTTTATTTGGAGGAATGATAAAACGGGGTTTCCTGGATGATTTAGGCAAACACTGACCTCGTTGCTAGGCCTGCCATTGGGCCCCAAGTACCGGACCAGCACTACCAGGTTGAGGCTGACCACTACTTTCCCTTGTCATGATATTTCTATAGGAGGGGGTCTCCCCCCCCCCCCCCCCCAAGAAGCCGCTGCCATAGGTGTACCTCAAGCGCTACAAAACACCCTCACTACTGCAACAAAATAAAATCCTACTATAAAACTCAAAACCAAAACCCCACCATTTTCTTGGAGCAATCTTTGTCGAAGTAAAACAACAAAAAACTTAAAAGAACCATGCTCATTTATCATGGTTCTTTATAATATTATATATATTATATAAATTTCACATTTATTTATATAGAAGTATTCTCATTTTCCATTTATTAAAACCTGGATTTAATCTCTATGGGAATAATTTTAGTAGTCGTGAGGATGGTGAGTTTAGATATACCTCAAAAGTAATTATAACATTTTTGCTTTTAGATTTAATTAAAAAATGTTATAAAAATAAATTAAAATAAAGTATTTGTAAAATATTTTGATTTTGAAATAATTATGTGGTATTGATAACCCAATGGTTATGGTATTGACCCATTGTATTGTAACATTATAATTAAATCCGTAGATCCATAACATAATTATAACATAATAATTAAAAGCATAGATCCATAACATAACTATCAAAAGCCTTGATGGCCCATGGTATTGATAAACCATGTTATTAGCCCATGGTATTATGATTTTTCTCTTCTCTCTTTCCCTCCCTCCCTCTGGCTATCTTTCTATTGTGGTTATTGGCATTGTAAAAACATTTATTTAGAAGTTAATAATATCGATGGTAAATATTCATTATTAAAATATTCTTTTATTGTAAATATTAATTTTTTATTGTAAATTTAAAGATGGTTATTGAATGATTATTTTAATTTATAGCAATTTTTTAATAACAACATTTTAACTTAAAAGTCACCAAAACCTAAATTCAATTTAACTTATTAAAATGAAAAAAAAAACTAACATTATAAAAAACATATAAAAAACTATTTGCTTGTGAATCTAATAGCATAAAACATTTCAATCGTCTAACATTTGATCCAATGACTCATACATGGACACGGTAGAAGCTAGGAGATTTGCTTTCAAATAAAAACCCCTTACTAAATAAAAATGATGTAGTAAAAATATTTGACTTTTTCATATCCATAAATAAAATATTTCCATTTACATAACATTTAAAAGAGCATTCGTGTCTTGTTTGGTAAATCATGTTGATTGGGCATCCACTTACAATATTGTAGACAATAATCTCTAGAACAAATTATGAGTCAGAGGAAGATAACCTTGGCGGCATCTGTGTGTCTGCGATTTGGCCCAACAATTGCATACTGACAGAAAATCGAGAGGAATGCGTACTAAAATTCATAAAGTTACATGCAGAACACAAGGTAGAGTAAAAACAAAGTATTGTGCATAGCAAATAAAACTTTCACCTCCAGAATGAACTGAGGAAGTAAAAAATCTTTGGATTAGGATCGTATGAAAGCAAAATACATTCTACAATAGACAAATGGAGGCTTAAGATCATTTCACCCACGGTGAACCAATACTTACAGAGGTTTAGATGCACTCTGTTCACACAGTAAAAACTAGTTTTACGCGCATATGTCTTGACGAGAAAAATGAACTATTAAACTTTTCAATATGTCATATGACTTGCACTCAAACAACACAATAAACTACATATTAAATACTTTACCATTTCACATATTTATTGTGCAGTGTCCTCCTTACAACGTATAATTCACGGTGCATTAATGACTATACCAAACGTTCACAGATAGTTACAATGATTTTGATTCAAAAATGCAAATTGTTAGTTGCAGAGATGGAAACCTTGTACACAAGGCAAAAGTTCATTTACACTCATGTTCTTATAGAGGCTGTAAGGAAAAAATATAAGACCTGATTTTCTTGTACTCCCTCGTTAAAACATTTAGTTTTCAGTTGAGATTATTTCCAACACTCTCTTAATCATAATTTTAAATGAACAAACATTTTCTTTTCCAATAGTTTAATGACGTATATTGCATACTTTGTTTGAGAAATCAAAATTCCATCTTCCATTTGCTTCATCTCTATGCCTAGAAAATACCTTATCAATTCTAAGCTTGTCATTTGAAATTCATTTTTTCATAACTTTGAAATCAACAATAAAGATATCATCATTCCAAGAAAAAATTAAATCATTTACATATAACACCACAATTAAAAGTTCACTATTACTTTCTTTGGTGTAGAGGGTAGGATCACCATCACTTTTGCTAAAGCCATTGTTCAACAAATATGAGTCAATTGTGGTAGACCATGCATGTGGTGGTTGTTTCAAGCCATAAAGGGTTTTCTTTAGTCTTTACACCTAGCTTCTTCATCTTGAACCTCATAACCATTTTATTTCTTGACATACACTTCCCCTTCCTATATTCCATTCAAGAATCTTGATTTCGCATCCATTCGATATACCTTCTACTTTTGTTGCACGACTATTGCCAAAATTCTCCTCACAATTTCCATTCTTGCAATTGGCAGACAAGATTCATCATTGATACAAATTGGATCACCATATTATTTGGAATCCATCTCGATTCATTTAGAGTGTAAAAAGTGGAGGAATAATCTCACGTGACAATTTTTACGGGCGAGACCCATTTTGTCAAAATAGGGTCCAAAACCTTCTCGGAGAATTTTGAGGCATAAAATGACATTTTTTAGGGGCAAAAAATTACCCATTTTAGTGTGGCACCATTTCATCTTCTTCTACACAAAACTATATTCCCAACATCATTAGAAGCATGTCAATTAGATTCTGTATGCAAAATTTATGTCACTCAGAAGTTGCCCTTCTTGTTTTCACATCTATAATTCTGGAGGATTGCACGTCATCCCACATTATACATGGAAAAGGGGATAGACACATGTTTGGGATGTAAAATACTCTATAAGACTCTATATTTTAACTGTATTTAAGAGTTTATGTAGTCAAAATTAACTGCTAGTAGGCTATCAGGTAGTTTTATAACCAAGCCACTAGGAGGAAGAGGCATTTCATTCTTTCGAGAGAATTTTGTACAATAGTTGAGCAAAGATAAACATGAGATATAAGAGGTAGATAAAAAAGAGAGGACATTGTGCATTATCTTAGCTCACCAACCACATACATTACTTCTTTGTACCTATAGCCATATTTTTCAAATAGAGAAAGAGAGTGAAGCGACGTCACCTTCCAACTAGGTTTTCTCTCAAAAGGGTTTCTGAGAGCATATTTTGCATCTTATGCGTGTGTGAGTTTATTTTGTCTTTATCTACTTTTATGCATAATTTCTATTCTCATGCATGCACTAATCAATGTTAAGTTTATATATCTAGAGGTTTAATATAATTCTAATAGTGTAGAATTTTCATATTTTTAATATAATATTATCACATCAATTGTGACTTATTGTCCAGTGGAACATCCATGGGAGGTTACAAATAATCTGGTGTTATAGAAGGTTTTTTAGTTATTTTTTGGAGATTGCATGGATCTATATAGGTGGGGAAAAAAATATAAAACCCTAATCATGGTCGACGAATCTGTAAATGAACCTCGTGATCCTTAAGAGGTGATGTTTACGTGGTTGGAACAAGTAATCACATACATCAACCACAATACCAGACTCCTCATGGTGGCCTTGAATAAGAAGTTGGGGATATTTGGAGAAGAGGGGGGTTAGGATGCAAAGGGAAAATCATAATGAGGATGAAAAGATGAGGGAGAAATAAATAATCTGCCAAAGAAAGGACTCGAAAAAGATCAACCACGTTTTATTGCTGTGAACCAATCACATTCCTTATTTAAAATGGAAGCAAAAGTTAATATTAAGTCTTACCATGATGATATTGATGCTCTGAAGATGAAACACTGGTTACAACAACTGGAATATTATTTCAATTTCCATCAAATCGAAGAAGGGAAAAAGATCTCATTCGAGTGACTAGAATTAGAGGGCTATGCACTGACTTGGTGGGAGAGCCACATAGAAACCATGAGGTTGGAGGGAGAAACTTCGAGTAACTAAGTGGGAGGATTTAAAAACCCTCACTAAGTCACATGTTTGTCCTATTGGATATGTACAAGACTAGTCTATCATGTGGCATTACTTCAGGAAAAAGCCAAGCCACAGCATGCACGACTAGACTAAAAAATTCAAAAATACGGCTATAATATTGGGTATCTATCCAAAGAACCCAAATGTACTCCTAATGTATTTGGGGGTCAACATCACCATCTGCATGAGCAAGTGATGCTTCTCTAGCCCAAATCGATGGAAAATGCTAGTGTACATGCGCAATACCTAGAAAACATAGGCCTAAAGAGAGCACAATCAAGTGGATCGAAGAAGAAGGAGAAACATGATGCTTCTAAGGAGAGGAATAAGAAGCAAAAAGCAGGAAATATAAAAATATGATAGCCACAACACAACAATGTAAATATCCTAGCGACTACTGGAACATTGATGGTCATACAGAGGAGAAGTATTAGAAGTTGCATCGAGGGCTAAACCCGAAGGACAAGAAGATATATAACAAGAGGAAGAATCTCATGGCCACAAATTTGGGCAACCAATTTGAAATCAACTTGTTTTTGGATGAGAATATCATTTGTAAATTCATGTATAAGGAGGTGATTATGAGTAGACTTCAGCAACATGAAGAGAAAGAAATGACCAAACACTTCCATATAAGGATACAACTCAAGAAGACAATGATTGATGCTCTGTTTGAATCGAGATCGCAGATGCATATCAATGCAACAAATATGGTCAAGAATTTGGGACTCAAATTTCATGGTCATCCAAATCCATATCCATTGGGATGGCTAAATAAGGATGCAAAGTTGATGCCAACAAAATAGTGTAAAATTAGATTTTCTTTCAGCTCTGATTTTATTGATGAAGTAGATCTACATGTGGTTACCCTTGATGTATATGGAGTCGTTTTTTGGACTCTGTACATGTACATGTGTGATTCAATATTAATATTGATAGCTAACTAGTAATGTATCATCAAACATGGGAAATCATTCATCATCAACACACACAAAGGAAAGTAAAAAATTTATTTGGTAAGTTCCATCCAAGCTAAGAAATTGACGATTCCAACAAGAAGTATGTTTTATCTTTTTTAAGAGAAGGTTAGTCTGTAGAGGAGTAAATAAAAGGGAAGGCATCCCTAGAGGGGTGTACCGAAAAATAGAAACAATAATTGAAGGAGTTGTTACAGGAATATAGGGATGTCTTCCGAAAGCCTAAAGGGTTGCCACCTAAGAGAAAAATGGAGCATGAGATCCAGCTATTGCTAGACTCCCCATTTCCAAATATTGGGTTGTATAGAAAATATGTTATAGAAGCAAGTGAGGTGAAGAAAAAATTGCAGTGGCTTCTACAACAGGGTGTCATTTGACCGATTACATCACCATGTGGGTCACCAATCATAATTATCTTGAAGAAGGATGGGACTTGGCGGATGTGTTTAGATTAAAGGGTGTTGAAAAAAATCATGCTCAATAATGGATAACCCCTACCTATGATAGATGATTTGTTGGATGAGTTGCAGCAAGAAAACTACTTCACCAAGCTATACTTGAAGTCTGGATATCACTAGGTTGAAGTCAAAGAAGAAGATACCTCGAAAACTGCCTTCAAAACCATACAAGGTTTGTATGAGTGGCTAGTCATGCCATTTTGCCTAAGTAATTTACAAGCTACATTTATGACATTAATGAATGTTGTACTATGTCCTTTTATATATTCATTTATTATTTTATATTTGGATGATATACTGGTATACAGTGCTACCTGGGAGGAGCATATGTCACGTTTGGCGCAGGTGTTGGAAACATTGAAGAGAGATGTTATAAAATATCAAGCACAAGTTTGCGCAACAATATTTGGTCTAGGTGGGCTATGTGACTGATGAAGGTGAGCTGAAGATAGATCCTTCCAAGATGGAGGTGATCATGAAATAGTATGTGCCTACTTATGTTTTTGAGGTCAGGGGTTTTATTGGGGAAGCATACTACCTAAGGAAATTAATAACCTCGCTTTCAGCGCTAACAACACCACTCCACACCATAACATCAAGTGAAAAGAGTTTCCAGTGGGGAAAATTTCAGCAAAGGGATTTCAAAGAGATAAAGAAGAAGATCAACCAAGTACCAATTCTGGAATTACCAAACTTGCAGTGACCTTTTGAAGTGTAGAAAGGTGCAAGTGGACCTTTGTTATGGGAGTTGTATTGATGCAAGGAGAAAGGCATGTATGCTACCATTCTAAAGTACTTCATGGGGAAGTTCTTAACTACCCTACCTACAACAAGGAGCTCTATTCCATGGTGAAATATGTGAATAATTGGAAGCATTATCTTATGGGAAAGGAGATAGTAATCCACACAGATCACTAGCCGCTACAGTACTCGTAAGCCCATAGTAAGCTACAATATACTAGGAATTACAAGTGGATGGGTTTTTTTTATAGTAGTTTCATTTTGTGATCAAATATAAGAAGGGAAACATAAACAAGTTGGCAGACATTCTTTCAAGGCCACCCACATGAAATATTATAGCTATGGGGACTCTTACGCACATGCAGCGATTCACCAATGATGCATACAGAGAGGCATATTTAGAGGATGATAACTTCAAGGAGGTGTATCACGAGTTGCTGAGTGAGATTCAGGTACACGATGTCAACACCATCATTGACTACCATCTCCAAGATAGGTTACTCTACATGTTCGATAAGCTATGTGTTCCTAAAGGTGATTGATTGCAACTAATTAAGGAGACTCACACCTTCAAGGTTTCTGGGCACTTTGGTGTAGGGGAGATTGTGGCTAACCTGTTGAGGAATTTGTATCAACCCATGATGAAACAACATGTATCTAGGTTCATAATAGGATGCATGCGGTGTTGTACCAACAAGCGTAGTAATAGGAAACATGATCTATATCATCACTTACCTATATGTACTTGTCCTTGGGAAATAATTTCCATAGAATTTGTGGGATATTTACAGACAACGAGGAAGGGACATTACTATCTTTTTGTAGTAGTTGATAGATTCATCAATATGTGTGTTTTGATGCCTTGTAAAAATACCATCAATGCGAAAGAGGCAACAAACTTGTTATTTAGATATGTCTGGGTGCAATCTGGGATACCAAGAAGCATCGTTTTAGATAGGGATACAAGATTTATTAGTGCATTATGGACTACATTAAGGGATAATATGGACAAAAAATTAAAGAGTTATATAAAATTCCATCCATAGACAAATGGGAAGACAAAAGTAGTTAACAAGATTTTGATCTAGATTTTTACGGGATACAACCATAAGCATCCGATGAATTGGGATGAAAATATGGTGTATATACAAAATTATTACAATAAAGTAGTCCACACTTCTATAGCAAGTACCGAATTGAAATTTCTTTTGGATATTTTCCACCTTCACCTTTGGATATTGCATATGGGAAGTAAGGAGGAGTGACATAATATTTTACAAGAGATGCTTTGAGGGCTGAAGAATTTATAGAGAAGATTAGGTAGATTGATTTATAGGTACAAGAAACACTACATAAGTCACAATAGAATTATAATTCTAGGCATGATAAACATAGAACGGATAAATCATTCAAGTTGAGAGACACAATATGGCTACAATTGAACAAGGAGATGATGCAGGGGCATCGTAAGAAAAAAAAGGATTTGAGGTACAGTCCCATTGAGATACTGGAAAAAGTGGAAGATAATGCATATTAACTCAGTTTACCACCATATATGCTCATTTACTCAATTGTGAATGTAGATAATTTGAAACGCTATGATCCTTCCATGCAAGATCTCGAAGAGGAAGAAGTCCTACCTGTTGTGGAAGATTTGGCACTAGATGTTGAGGCAAACTTGATGGTACATATATTTTTGCAGAAGAGGTTTATAAATACAATACATGGGTAGCATGAAATTTGATAGATTGTATTGAATGGAAAAATTCCAAGAAAATCTAATTGGTACACTAGAGAGAAGATGAAGGAAAAAATTCCTCACCTCATTCAGTAAAAGATTTTGGGGACCAAAAGTCTCCCAAATTAGGGAGGTGTGATCTGAATTGGATCATTATAATTTTTTTCATCCATATGAATGCATTGAGAGTGGAAAAAGAGGAGGAATCAACTCATGATACCATTTTTACCGGAAAAACCCATTTTGGAAAAATGGGGTCTGAAACCTTCCAAAAGAATTTTGAGGCATCAAACGATGTTTTTTGGGGTAAAAATTTGTCACTTTATCACCGCACCATTTTATATTTTTTTATACATAGTGATATTTCCAACAACGTAGGAAGCACGTTAATTAGAGTCCTTATGCAAAATTTATGCCACTCAGAAGTTGACCTTCCGGTTTTCACACCTATACTTTTGGGAGGATGTCATGTCAGTTCCCATTATCTATGGAAAATGGGCTATCCATGTGTTTTTGATGTAAAACTCTCTAGAAGAGTCTATATTGTAACTCTAGTTAGGAGTTGATGTAGTCAAAATTAACCACTAGTAAACTATCAGGCTATTTTATAACCAGGCCACTAGGAGGAAGCTTGACATTCCATTCTTTCAAGAGAATTTTGTTCCATAACTGAGAAAATATAGCTAGGAGATGTACGAGGTAGAGCACACAGAGATGATATATGCACTATAGTAGCTCACGATCCATATGCATTACTTCTTTGTACCTACATCCATATTTTCTAGACAGAGAAAGAGAGCGAAGTGGCCTCACCTTCCAGTTGGGTTTTCTCCCAAAAAGGTTTCCTAGAGCATATTTTGTGTTTAATTTGTGTCTGAGCTTATTTTACCATTCTCTACTTTTCTACATAATTTTCATTCACATGCATACATGAAGTACAATTAAATTTTTAGATCTATAGGTTTAATATAACTGTAATAGAGTAGAATTTTTCAGATTTCTAATATAGTATTATTATATCTATTGTGACAAACGTTCAAATGGAATATCCACGTCAGTTTACATATCAAACATAATATTTTCTTCTTTTTTGTTTTTATCACTTAATATCCAACTTTGCTTTATGACTTTCAATCTTTCCTTCTGCATTTCTTTTGGTCTTATAGACCCACTTTACACCTATGACTCCTTTTCCTTGTAGAATATTCACTAACTCCCATGTTTATCTTTTCTTATTACCTCAATTTCATCATCTATTGTTGAAGCCAAAATTTCTTTCTTAATTGCACCTTAAAAATTAATTGGATAATCTACATTACAAAATAGATAAAAAATAGAATTTAGAATTATTACTTTTACCTTCATTTTTCTCATAAATATCACTCATATTTATGAATTTGTGTCTTCTCAAGCTTGCCAAATTTGGATTTGATGTGTCACTTGAAGTTGAACTAGGAGAATGACGAATTGTTGATCTTCGTTGTGCACTTGGAGGGGTATTTGCTTGAAATCCTGAGACTCACCTCTTGCTTGTTGAAGGTGTCACTTGAGGGCTACTTTGTTGAGCTTGAATAGGTGTAGGAGGAGTCACCTTTAAATAATTACATGTCGCTGCTAATTACAAGTTTATCTTCTTGTGGTAAACTTGTTGCCACATTAATTATCTTTTCCAAAGTTCCATCTCATGCTTCCTCCTCTATGAATTGTACATTTCTATTGATTCTGACCTTCTTGGTTATTGGATTGTAGAGTTTATATCCCTTGGATTCATCATTATCACCCAAAAAAATGCATTTTTCCACCTTGATGTCGAAGTTAATTCTTAACTCATCTAGGACATGTTCATAAGCCACACATCCAAATGCTTTCATGTGAGAAATAGGCTTTTTTCTTCCACTCCAAGGTTCTTTAGGAAACATGTTCTTTACACTTTTAGTTGAACATCTATTTATAATATAAGTTGCACAAGCTACAACTTTAGCCCAATATTGATTTGAAAATTTATTTTCTTTTAACACACTCCTTGTCATTTCCATAATTGTTGTATTTTTCCTTTTAGCAACACAGTTTGTTGAGTTGTGAACCTTGTTGTAAATTGTTTGTAAATTCCATGCTCCCCCAAAAATGTAGGAAGTAATTTGATCTGCATTCACCACCCCTATTAGTTCTCAATTTTGTCATGTAGTTCCCACCTTGTTTTAAAAACGAGCCCTGAATTTTTGAAAGAACTCAAATACTTCAATTTTATGTCATAGAAATTACGCCCATTTCTCTCTTGTATAGTCATTTATGAATGTTGTGAAATAATAACTTCCACCAATTGATGGTGTATGCATTAGTACACACAAATATGAATGGAATATTTCGAAAGATTACTTTTCCCTTATTGAATTTCTTCCTAGAAATGATTCTCTATGTTGTTTTCCCAAAATGCATCCTTCACATAAGTTGTTTGCTTTTTCTATAAGTGGAAAACCCTTTACTATGCATTTATTTTGTAGCAAGTTTAGAACTCCAAAGTTGAGATGGCCAAATACTAGATGTGATAGTCAATTTTCATCTTTGATCTATGAGTGAAAGGTTGTTTGTGTGACAACTGCAATTTCTCTTTCATCTTCATGTGTTTCACTGAGAGTTGTGCTTTCCGAACCTCTGCCTTCAAATATTGTGTTATCCTTAGAGGAAACATTCTATTACGTGTCATTTGGAATTTGCAATCAGTTGTTTAATTGGAAATTTATCCAAGATTGTGTATTCTCCATTTTTGAAAAATAATTTTACCCCTTTTGCATAAGTTCTCCCATACTTATCATATTGTGCTTTAAACTAGGAACAAAATACACATAAGAAATATACTTATCCACCCCATTTTTTGTAAGAATATATACATTTCCTTTATCCATGACATACACTTTGTTATCAATCCGTAATGTAAGTTATGATCATGCAAATTTTAAAACATTTCTATTTTCCCTCTCATGTTATTACTGTAACCTAATTATAAAATCCATACATACATTTGCTTCCCCTGTGCTACATTGCAAGCTAAGAACACAATCTCTTGGTTCTAATTTTTCTTTGTAAAATTTTCATTTGGTTTACTAAGATCATATTGTTTCTTTCTACATTCACTGCATCATGGCCATATTTCTTATAATGAAGACATTGAACTTCATATTTGTAATACCTTTAACCTTGTGCTTGATTCTTTTTTTGGATTCTCACTTGGATATTGAGTGTTGCCACTTCCACTTTACCTTCACTAGATGATTCTTCTACCTCTATGTGGACTTCCTCCTCTGCCTCTGAGATTTGATCTTCCTCTACCTTTACCTTGTCCAGTCGAGACTTGTGTCTTGAAGGCATGTTCTAACGAAGTATTTGTTGACATGTTCAACCTACGTTCACCCAATATTAGTGATGTGTGAAGCTCATCCACTGAAAATTGTTACATACCATTTGTCTCTTCCATGGACACAATAATAGAATCAAATGTTGTTGGTAAAATTCTTAGAATCTTTTAAACCACTTTTCTTTCTTCAAGTCTCTCTCTAGGATATTTTATTTGACTTAGGAGTCCAATAACTTGGGTAAAAAATGAATCTATTTCCTGAGACTCCATACATATTGTTTCAAATGAATGTGTTTCCTCAAACTCCTTCATACATTGTTTCAATCCCTTCTCAACATATGCAATGTTGTCCTCACCTTTTCCATGCCTTGATATGCTATCTCGAGAATGTCTCATGTTTTCTTTGACATTGTTTTAGCTCCCATCCTTGGAAATTACTCTCATGCACTTTTTGATATATGTTAAAAAGGGGTTTGGATTCCTTCCCATTATCTCTTAACAAATCTATCTCTCCTTGTGTGTATGCATTGTTTCTTGTAACCCATTTTCCACCAACACTCATATATCTTGAGAACATAACAACATCTTCGTTGTGGTTTCCCAATAATCATAGTTTGTTCCATTAAATTAAGAATACTGTGTCAAACCTGTTCTTAAATCCGCCCTTGCTGATTAATAAAACCCCGACTCCTTGTGTGGTTTTAACAAACCTTTGGCTCTTTGTAATACTTGGTTATAGAAAAAATAGAGGACGTGAAGTAAAAATCATAAAGTTACGGGCAGAACCCAAGACAGAGTAAAAACAAAGTAGTGCACAAAAAATAAAATTTTACTTTCTTGAATGAACCACCGAAGGAGGATGTATTTGGAATATGATCTTATGAAAAATACATTTTATAATAGACAAACAAAGGCTTTAGCTTCTTTCACCCACAATAAACCAAGATTTACATAGGTTTATGAAGTCTCTGTTTTGCACGGTAAAAACTAGCTTTACGCGCACACTAATATTTTCTCCACACACATTAGTTAAGGCAAAACTAAAACCTATATGTCATGAGAAGAAAACAATGAACTATTAAACTATTGAATATGTCATACGACTTATATGAAACCAACAAATTAAAGTACATTTTAAATAGTTCAATGTCCTCCTTAGCGTGCATAGTTCATCATGCATTAATGACTATACCAACTGCGCACACATATTTACAGCATTTATTGACAGATGCAGACTGGTGGTTGTTGTTTCACTCCGTCTAACGGTTAACAGCATGCACTACATCTTCCTAAATTAGATGCCAAGATCGTGGGAGTACGAGGTACTCTAGTTCTCACGGTAAAAATCTTGCACTATATCATGATTGAGCCGTCACCATGCTGTTTCTTTCATGCCAACGGTAAAATCAGCACGACATCTTCTTGGCTAAGACTTTTGCTATACGTCGTTGCTCTCAAATGTCAAAGGGAGAACATTAAAAAACTCCACATACCTAACATTGAGAATAGTTAGTTTAATTGTATTTATTTGAATTCCTTTAAATATAAATTTTATTATCAATCACTGTTTAAAATTTAAATTTGAAAATAAACCATCTAAAATCATGATCAAAGTTATAAGTTTCTACATTAGTATTTTCGTCAGCGAGTGAATGAAATATTAATCTATTAATGTCACTTAAGTTTTATGAGGGAGTGAAATATTACTTTATCAATGTCACTTACGGCTTTTGGGTGATGATTTAACGGTAATATTGTTAACCACACAATTGCTTCGTCTTCCTTTACTTTGATTTTCATATACCTTCATTCTACAAGATATTGATGGTGGTTTCAAATTTCAATTAGTTAATACATACATTTTCTTTTATTAAATGTATTTCTTTATAATGTTTAGCTATGATTTGTAATTTTAATAAATTATTATACATATTTAAATTTATTTTCAATATATGCATATCGAGAGAGATCAAATCATATATTTTCATAATTTGATGCTTGGTTTTAATGATCTCCAAACATGTATAATCGATATTATTTAGAAAAAAAAATCACATTTAAAATATTTATATTTAAGTAAAATAAAACAATTATATTAATGTAATCATAAAATCTCAAAAGTATATATGTAGAACCCTTAATAACGTCTAGCATAAAATCTCAAAATTATATATGTAAAAACCTTAAATACAATTATATCAATATAAAGCTGAAATTCTAAAAGTTTCCCAAATATAAAGTTGAAATTCTAAAAGTTTCCCAAATAAAAAAATAAAAAATAACAAGTAGATACATAAATTGTATATGTAGGAACCTAAGAAAATCGTGAGATCCAAAGTGAACAATAATAAAAAGGCACACAAGTAAATATACATATTTTGTAACATAAAAGATATTGTAGCATCTAACTTATATCTCTAACAAAAATCGATATTGTAACATCCATCCCGGTTATTCTCATCTATATATATATGTATATATATAATTTATTTTAATTTTAATTTTATAATAATAAATTATTTGTAATTTAATTTTGATTTTAAATATAAATAAATTAAATGTGAAGTTTAACTATTGTAATGGGACAAGGGATTTGACTGCTAAGTTTATTAAGACATACATACTCTACCTCTTCTCATTTTGAACCTGTGACCTCTTAGGAGAAAGCACATGCTCTTAACCATTATACCCACTCAATTTACTCCATAATCTTCTTTCTATTTACTAACACTAACAAAGTAAGTTTGATTTAGGTGAAACCTATGGAAAAATACCATGGGCCAAATTATTATTAACACCATGCAAACAAACATTATTAGCCCTAATATTAATATTAAAATATTAATACTTTTATTATTATTAAATCTAATATTCATGATATTAATAGATTATAATATTAAAATTATTAAATTTAATAAATTTGGATTAATACAATATTAAATTTTTTATATTATAATCTATATTAATATATCATGACATATATATTAACTCTAGATATATATGGGAGGGTAGAACAAAGACATAGAGTGATAGAGGTTGAGAGATATGCACAGTCAAAAGGGAGAGATGGAGATAAACTAAAGGAGAGGGGAGAGGAGGAACTAAGAGAGACAGAGGGAGAGTGAGAGAGGTAGATAAGGGCAAGAGAGGGAAGGAAGACACAAATATGGATGGGGAGAGAGGGAGAGAGATAGTGACAGGGTTCGAGTGAAAAGAGAGATAAAGAGATAGAGATGAGGGAAGAGAGAGGGAGGTAGCAGAGAAAGGGAGAGAGAGGACTTGAAAGAGAGGAGGAGAGAGGGAGAGATGGAGAGATGGAGTTGGAGGGGGATCGAGGAGGGGTGAAGAAAGACATAGAGAATGAGAAGTGGAGAGAGAGAGGGAGTGACAAGGGAGAGATGGAGAGAGATTTTTTATATTTATGGGTGAGATAAAGAAAAAAAGAAGGTGAGATGGAGAGAAGGGGAGAGACAGAGAGAGAAGGAGAGATGGAGGGATATAGTAACATAGATAGAGAGATATAGAGAGAGTGATGGGGAAGAGAGAGGAGTGGAAGGCAAGGAGCAAGAGAGAGAGAGAGAGAGAGAGAGAGAGATGGGGAAGAGAGAGGGAGTAGTAGAGAAAGGGAGTGAGGAAGGATGAGAGAGAGGAGGAGAGTGATGGGGGAAGAGAGAGAGGATTGGAGAGTGGAGAGAGAGAGAGAGAAAGAGAGAGTGATCGAGGAAGAGAGAGGGAGGTAGGAGAGAACGGGAGAGAGAAGAAGGACGAGAGGGAGGGCATGAGGGAGAGGAGGACAAAGGGAGAGAGCGAGGAGGACAGAGGGATCGAAGAAGAAAAAATAGAGAGTGAGAAGTGGAGAGATAGATGGAGTGACAAGGGAGAGATTGAGAGAGAGTGTGTATGTTTGGGGGTGAGATAAAGAGAGAAAGAAGGAGAGATGGAGAGAGAATGAAAGAGGGAGGGATATAGTAACAAGGTCTGAGGTTGAAGAGAGAGAGAGAGTTGGGAGAGGAAGGAAGAGAAAGAATATGAGAGAGTTGAGAAAGGGAGGAAAAGAGAGATGAAGTTGAAGGGGGGAGAGAGGGGGGCAAGAATAAAGACATAGATGTGAAGAGAGAGAGAGCGATAAGGAAGATGGAGAGAGAGGGAGAGATGACAACAGGAGGAAAGAGAGATAGAAGCGGGGGAGAGGCAGAGAAGGGGAATATATAGATGTAGATGGAAGGTGAAGAGAGGGAAGAAGAGAGAGAGGGAGAGAGGTAGGGAGGGACAAATAGATTGATAGATATGGAGTGAGAGGGTGTGTGTATTTGGGGGAGTGAGATAGAGAGAGAAATAAGGAGAGATGTAGGGGGATATAGATATAGATAGAGGGGGAGGGGGGAGGGCGGGGGGGCGAGGAAGAATATTTCTTGCACTAAATGCATTGATTTTAGTGTAGATAGTTATTTCTAATCCTATTTGATTTCTTGGACTAGGTGCATTAATTTTAGTGTAGATATTGATTTCTCATGATATTTGATGTCTTGCACTATATGCAATAATCTCAATGTAGACGATTTCTAATCCTATTTGATTACTTGTACTAAATGCATTGATTTCAGGGTAGATGGTGATCTCTAATTCTATTTGATTTTTTGCACTAGATGCATTGTTTTCAATGTCGATTTTGATTTTTGATTATATTTCATTGCTTGCACTAGAAGGATTGATTTCAACGTAGATGATTTCTAATCCTATTTGGTTGCTTGCATTAAATTTATTTATTTAAGTGTAGATGGTGATTTCTAATCATATTTGATTGCTTTCACTAGATGTATTGATTTCAATGTAGATGATTTCCAATCCTATTTCATTGCTTACACTAAATGTGTTGATTTTAGTGTAGATGGTGATTTCCAATCATATTTGATTTATTGCACTAAATGCACTGATTTCAATATAGAAATTGGTTTCTAATCTCACTAGATCCACTAATTTGAGTGTAGATGTTGATTTCTAATCCTATTTGATTGCTTGCATTAGATACATTGATTTTAGTGTAGAATTTATTTTCTAATATTATTTGATTGCTTGCATTAGATGCATTGATTTCTGTGTAAATGTTGATTTATTATTTATGTAATTGGATGTATGACGGTATATTAATTTTAAAGTGATTGGATTAACAATTTTCATTGATTTCAATATAAGCACAAAAAATTATTGACAATGTACATTGCTTTTTGTGTTATAGTATTTCAACCTATTAATATTGGAGAGAAAGAGAGGCAAAGTATGACGTTTACTACAACAACTTCAGCTAAAGCTTTAAATTATTTATGATTTAAATTGTCCTTTTCATATAATAAATATGAAAAGATGACAAAAAACTTGAAATGATTTATGATTTAAACTGTCCTTTTCATATAATCAATATGAAAAGATGACGAAACTAACAAGGTTGACAATAAGAATACTAGAAAAATATTGTTTGAGATTGATCAGAATGAATACTATTTGTGACTGAATACATTCTTATTATTCACATTTTCTATCATTCAACACTATTATTATCACTTTGCATTCAAAATTCTTATTTCATCATTTTTTAATAATTAAATTTATTAGAAATATTTATCATGTCAAAAATTGAGGTTAAAATTAAAATGACTAGGTTAATCTCACACATATTTAGTATATTTAAAACGATTATATTAATATTAGATATATTTACATATTATTGATAAAAGTAATCATATCTTTATAGATTTTCATTTATCAGACATGACTGAAACCAACATAAATCTAGATAAATCTCAAGTCTGAATCTATCAGTGGCCTAGAGAGATCAAATAGGCAGAGGTGCAAACCTTTCCTCAAAGTTTGCAAAATGTTTCATCTCGAAATATCTAATCTCTCTCAACACTTGATAGATCCAAAATTAAAATAAATAATCAATAAAATTAAAATATAATGAAAACGGCAAAATGAAAAAATAACAAGCACTGTTAAAGAATATTTGAGACGCATCCCATGCATGTATAATATTTTTGTGAATATAAAAGGTCGTGAAAATTGAAGAAAAAGCCAATATAAGTGACTTGAGAATTATGCGTCGTAAAGGAGTGCCCTATAAAAAGACACATGTTGTTAATATTTTGTAAAAGATTTACGGCTAGATCAAGAATATTTATATTTATGGTAATAAACTTGGGAAAGGGGATATGGATTAGGTAATAAACATGGAAAGGAGATATGAAATGGGTTATGGTTTTGAAATTTTCAAAAATGTTTGTAATAGAAAGGATAAATGACGGAGATCAAAATATCAAAATTAACATATGGGTGATTTTATTAACAATTTGATATTGATATTTATAAATTGTTTTATTATAAATTGTTTTATTTAAAGTTGTTTTTAATTTAATGTTAATAAGTGTGTTAAGAGCTGTATTTTATAAGTACGTGGGGTGTGCATTTTTTTGGTATTCAATTTAAAGTTGATACTTAAAGTTTTTAAAATAAAAATAAAATATTATTTAAATAAAAATAATAATAAAAAAAATGAATATGTAAATTTAGTTAATACTATTATAAAAATTTAATAATTTCACTTATATTATGTCATTTAGATGTTTAATTGATATTGCACTGCAATATTATGATCTCGTAAATTTTTTTATGGTTTTTACAATTATATATAAAACATTTCTATATTTATGTAAAATAACTTAATTTCATATGAACTTAAAGAGATAAAATAATTATATGTAAAAGAAATATTATATTTTCATAAAGATGTAAAATTTGAAGAAAAAAAAAATGGGAAAATAATGTTAACATAATAAAATATTTCAATCTTTAAAGAAAAGAAGGAGTTGGAAGTAAAAATAATCAATTAATTTTTAAAAATTTGTAATTTGTTTAAATTTTCCAATGTAAATAATAAATTAAATATTTTAATAATTATGTTAAATAAAAATTTTCAATGTCAATTATCTATATATTATATATGGTTAAAAACTAAACTATTTATATTTTATATAAGGAAATTGAAAATAAAATTTTCTGATTAAAATATTTCAACTATTTTTATTATTATGATTCTTTTTCAGTCATTTTTTATCAAATGAGATAAAGATTTTTTGAATGTATAAGTTTAAGCTACTTAGTCTTCCTAATCTAAGTCTCCTGATTTATTTTTAATATGTTAAATCATAATGTGTGAGATTATTCTATTTTATATATAAAATTAATTAATTAATTAATAAAAAATAAAATAAAAAACTATTTAGATTTATCTACTTATGTTAAGATATTTTATGTACTTGATTTTTGAACAAATACTTTGTATTTTAAGATATTTTATTGACTTTCTTTTTGAATAAATGCTACATGTTAGCTAGTTTTTGTGACCACTTAAGTTAAATATATATAAATTAAAGTAAATAAATGAATTGATGCTTCAAATAATTTTTTCTTATAATGATTTGACTATAAACTAAACTAACTAAACCAAATCATTACATATTAAATACTACACTGGATCAAATGCATCAAAAATAAAACTAAAATATTTTAAAATAAATAAATTTATTTATTTTAATGAGCATGAAAAATAAAACTAATTATTTTAAAAAATAATTTAAATTATTTTTTTAATTTTAATGTGAATATTATAGAATGTAATACAACTTTTAGTCAAAAATAAAAATAATTGATTGTCACAGTTAGTTTAAATTGGTGATAGGGATACAATGAATTTTGGAGCTACTTTATATGAGTGAATGGAAATGATACATAGTAAATTTTAAATTATTGAGATGTATGACTTCTATTTATGAAAGGGAGGAGTGAAGGGAAACAATGAAAAATAGATTTTAAATAATTGAGATGCATGTCTTTTGTCCAAGCAAGCATGGAATGACTAATAAATTAGTGCGGTCATTCGAGGGAGGAGGAGTGAATGGAAATGATGCAAAATAGATTTTAAATAATTGGAATGCAAGCCTTATGACTTGGGTGGCCATATGTGTATCATGTAAACATTTCAAGTGGAGATGCTTGATTATAGGGTTGAGTCTCTCTAGTTTGTTGAATTAAAGTGGAGATATTTGATTATGAGGACTTAGCTTTGTTTGATTCTTTGGATATTATATAAATAATATAATGAATATTATTTTAATATATTTATTGAAAATTTGTCAAAATGTTAAAATTAATTTAAAAAGATAACAAACATTTCTTCTAATAACCTGAAATAAACTCAATTGAAACATTAGCTTCAATAGTATTTTCTTATCTATAAATTAAAAAGTATAGAAAATTAAAAATTGTTTTATGCTGGAATTACTTGATACAATTGTTGATGAAATTGTTACTTTTCATTTTCATTTTGTAAGATTATTGCTCTTTATTATTTAAAATTTCTTTTTGAATACCAAAATAAATTCATGATATCAAATATATATGAACTTCACACCTGAAATATATGAGTTAATGAATTAGCTGCAATAAATACATTGCATTAAAGAATTACTTAGATGGAAAGTATTGTTACTCCTACGAGCGGCAATAAAGGGTATTGGATTTAAACAATCATTCATGTCTGTACACTCGCATTATAATAAACAATAAGTTAACTGTTTACATTAAACAATAAACTACGTCCATTAGCATTAAGTTAGAAAGAATATGATTTTTAACATATAGCTTAAGTGTTTACATTAAACAATAAGCTAGGTCCGTTAGCATTAAGTTAGAAAGGATATGATTTTTAACATATCACTTATCATTCGAAAAATTTACAAAGTATAAACTTAAATATATATGAAAGAAGTTTAATATCTGTGCCTAGTGCAATTTAATATAATGTGATAAACTTTAATACAACGAAATGAAGAAAATGAAAATAACCAAAAATAAAAACGCCATTTAAATGAATAAAATCCTCATTTAATATTATCTTAAGCTCATCACTATGATATTAGAGGAGGAAACTACCTTTCCGTAAACCTCGACACAAAGTAAAATCAAGAATTTATTATAACACACCTCATGATCAAGTCTGAACGTGGACACAAAGTAAAATCAAGAATTTATTCTAACACACGTCATGATCAAGACTATATGCGACTGCAACCACAACAAGAGAGGCTGCATAGGAATTAATCCCTTCCTTTATGCCAACGAGCAAGTGTGCAGAACAGGGTATGAGATGAAGGAAGCGAAGTTGCTCCTCGCATCTGCAATGTCATATAGGCCTGGCCTATTGTACATTGAGTAGTTGTACATGAACTCCCTCAAGAGTCATCGGGGGGCGTTTGCGAGTGTATCTTAGCCCATCAGTGCCTTCGCACAAGCTGATAAGACGACAGTCATGCCATAAGGAATTTAGAAATTCCGTGATACAATTAGAATATGAAAACCATCGATATGGACTTTGGGATTTTAGAAATTATCGAAATCAAATCGCACTAGATACGGGCATTCAAGTGGGAAGACTTTTTTGGTATTTAAGAAGTTATCTAAACCAAATCACCCTACATTCAAGTGGGAAGACTTTTTTGATATTTTAGAAGTTATCGAAACCATGTATGCATAAAGGGACATGTGCAGTCTTCGTGTGGAGAAATATCCGAACAGTTGAGATGTACGACATAGCTATCGTAAAATGGGTTCTCATCGTATCCCTATGGTGAGTGACTGCTCAAAGTTTTGATCTGAGCTTGATATTTCGTGGAAATATATGTTGAAATGAATCTGTTTTGCAAACATATATAGTATTCGGGGTTATTGGGAATTTTCAATCGAGATGTGTGTAGGTACCACTAACGTATATTTTGTATGTTGAAATAGGAGTACTGTCTAAGTGTTTATGTGGGTTTGTGGCTTGAATCTGGTGAAAATAGTTGTGAGTTTTTATTTTCTGACCGCATATATGGATTCAACACTCTCAAAAACCCATAGGACAGTTGCATTGTGAAGAGTTCACCTATCAAACTTGTGATTTCAATGAATCCCTATAGGATTCTAGAGAGATTAGATCTGGAAAAAGAGTAGTTCTAATTATAGTTGTCAAGTTTGAATTTGATTTCAGATTTGAATAGGATACGATACCGAAATGATTTGATTCAATTTTTTTCAATTTGGAAAAAAAATCTCGATTATACCTCAAAACATTCATCCATATGTTTCAAAATTTACTATTTCAGGGAGATTGTAAGGGCATTTGTTGCTTTGGCTTATGCCCACTCCCTCTCTCTAGGTCGTAGATGGTAAGTTCTAAATGCATTGATTTTAGTGTAGATGGTGATTTCTAATCCTATTGCATTTCTTGCACTAGATGCACTGATTTCAATATAGATTTTGATTTCTAAATATATTTGATTTCTTTCACTAGATGCAATGATTTCATGGTAGATGAATTTTAATACTATTTGATTGCTTGCAATAAATGCATTGATTTGAGTTCAGATGGTGATTTCTAATCATATTTGATTGCTTGCGCTAGATGCATTGATTTAAATGTAGACGATTTCTAATCCTATTTGGTTGCTTGCACCAAATGTGTTGATTTTAGTGTAGATGGTGATTCCTAATCATATTTGATTGTTTGCAGTAAATGCATTGATTTCAATGTAGACGTTGGTTTCTAATATTATTTACTTACTTGCACTATATACATTGACTTGATTATAGATGTTTATTTATAATCCTATATTTTATTACTTGCATTAGATACATGGATTTCAATGTAGAGGTTGTTTTATAATATTATTTTATTGCTTGCATTATGTAGTGCCCTACTCCAGTTGACTCACAGTGATATGAATTTTAACATTATTTAGCAGTAAGGCGACACTTTATTCTTTGAGGACCTTAAGTTGAGGATCAGGACACACGACTTTATTATTAGTGGATTTGATGGTTATGTATGTTCTTTATTGATTTATGATGATGATAGCATCAATTGTTATGTATGTTCTCTAATATTGATATGATTGTAGCATTAATACATATGCATGTTTTCTATTGATGTTACAATGATGATGGCTTTGATGGATATGTATGTTTCCCATTGATGTTATGATTATGATAACCATGATGGATGTGTCCCATATGTTAGCTACATACATTAGTTTCAATTCACAATGAATAATGATGTGAATGACTAGGTCATGTTGATGTTGCTATTATGATAATAACTAACACTGAGAAAATTTATTACTGATGATTATTAAGTATGATAGGACATCACTAGAGGTACTTGCATATGATGAGTTGACGACATGTGGTTTGATAGAAATTAATATTTTGTCTTTGAAATTATAAGTCCACTTTGAAACTTCCTATATATATATATATATATATATATATATACACTCTGATGTTATGTTCATGGTTGCTGGAACATGTTAATTTCTTGGCCGAATGACTCACATATGGGTGACGGGGTGGTGCAATTGAATTGAACAACATGGGAGGGGTGGAATAGTGTCCCTGATCTCACCCACTAGCACTCTCCTAGTGACTTAGGTTGGAAGAGTTGAAACACCTTCTCATGGAAGATTAGGATGTTGTGGGGGCAGGTCCCAATTTTGGGTCGCTCACGAGGAATTTCTAGGGGGTGTGCATCAAGGTGGATTCCTTGGTCCCCAACACCATTAGTATCACTGTAGCAGGTGACATACGAGATGATAGCGGTTTCTGTCGTTGCACATATACTTTCACTTCGTAACCACTAGATGCTTGAAGGGAAAGTGGCGTGACACCCTTGGAACTTTAAGAGAAGTTTTTGAAGGGCACGACTGACTTGGCACACTAGGCATCACAAATAAATTGTTAGGCATGGAACCCTTGGAACTTCGAAGGGAAGTTCTTGAAGTGAATGACCAACTTGACACCCTCGACATCAGTAAATAGAAACTAATAACTTAAATAAGGAATAAAACATAGGGTAAGTGAAGAATATGAAGAAATAAAATATTTTACCTCGAGAACTCTACCCCTTTTCATGTTGAAAAATATTAAGTGGATAATGTACATAGGTAACTTAAGTAGCAAAAAGGGGGAAAGAGAGACATAGAGTTATGTATAAATATTAACCATAAAATAGTTAAAAACTTCATTAAGAGAAGAGGGTGGTGAATTAAAATAATATTAATAAATTAAAATTGGAGAAATTTAGAGAACCTCCATGTGGCAAGAGCCAACATAAGAATGTCCATCTAGCAGGAAAATTGAGTTGAACTTGGAGGTAGTTAGGAAACCAAATCCGAGACTTATCAGTTAAATTCAGTAATAAACAAACATTAAGGAGTAGAAAACGTGGGGATTTATAGACAACTAGGAGAAGACATAAGAAGTCTTGTTGGGGTGAAGGAAATACTATTTTAAATTAATATTTACATAAATTATTTTGGAGAGTCTTGGTGAGAGGGTGACACATGTGTAGGTGGATAATCAAATTTATGATTAACAAAAACAATTAATTATGCATAAAATGCCAAGTGTCAACTATGAAGCCTTCTATAAAAGAAGGGGAAAGGCATGGGAAATTTTTTTTTTCTTACCCTATTGTTGGATGGAGGAGATTATTTTGTTATGAGTGGCTATGAGCTATAGTTGAGTTTTGTGAGGTAGAGGACTTTAGAGAGGGGACTCTTGAGTGAAGGAGTTCTCACCTCGATTAGATACCAAATTTACTTCATTGTACAAACCATTGCAGCTCAGGGGTCCGCGAGGAAGGAGAGTACCCAAGGAGTAGGCTGGGAGGTCAACTGGTGGGTCACTACATTCATATTAATCACATAAACATTAACGTTTGGAGGTAGATGACAACAAGGGAGTGAAAATAGCGGCAAGTCGAGATTGAATCTCATCTCCTAGTGAACGATACCTATGTTATTTAAAATGGTTTCTTTATATGACTTCATTGTGCCTATAATTAACATGAAAAATATATGTTTGTTTAATGAAGTTAAATTCATGGATGTTGATATAAGTGATTAATATTTTCGAGTTCCAATGTTTTATGCTTGTCGATTTATTCCTAGTTTATTATATTATTCAAAAAAATAAATAAATAAAGCCTAGGGTTGGTCCCTACACTTGGTATGAGAGCTATGTTGAACCCTTGAGGCCTATGGGCCCATGCATGCATGACAAGTTTTGTTAATATCTATTACATTCTTCCCTAAAATTGTGTATGAAGAATTCCATCCAACTCTTATATTTTAGGATATCATGATGATCCTTCAAACGGATGGCCCTTAAACCCAGGTTGTATTTTAGGTCATTCCATTTTAGAGTTTGGTGTGGGATGTGGTTATTTTGCATCTCAAACTTGTAATTCTTGTTTAAGGTCATCTTATGTGTTTTACACAACTCTTGGTTAAACCCTCAATCATTGTTAAAAATAAAAATACAAAAAAAGGGGGGAGAAATGTACCATGGCTTGACAATATTAGCAAAAACACATCAAATAAACTTCAAAACCCAAAAATCCTGATTTTTGAAGAGAAGTTCAAACAATTGATGTTATATGTCGAAGATGATGACTCTTGGATGTCCAAATTCGATAAGAATGTATTATAAAATATACAAGCAGTGCATTTAAAACTTAATAATAAAAATCAATTAACTTTTACTCAATTATTCATAGTCTTGTCTTGCTATGTCCACGCATGCTTGGCTGAAAGTGTTGAGGAAACGAAAATGAATATGATTCACCCTCAAACCTTTGTAAACATTGAAACTAACCACCAAAGGCTTGGATGTTAACCTACCAACGATATATATATATATATATATATATATATATATATATATATATATATATATATATATATATATATATATATATAAAAGAAATCACATTACTATTTGGTAAATTAAAATTCTTGTAAATGTTACATATTGGAAAAAAAAATTTTAATTAAATTAAAACTAAAATTCCAAATGAGCAAGTACACTACTCATCAGTTGTAATAGTTGTGGAATAAATGAAAATGTAGCATCCGATACAATTGAAGAAGGAGAAGGGATTTTTATCAACTATATGCAATATACATTTTTTTGCCTCAGTTGGATTCTTCTTCTATATTGGCTTTGGCTTCTACTTCTAGATGTTCTCCCGTCAGTCCCCTGGTCGATATAGGAAGGAATGTAGACTCAATTTCCTTGTGCCCAGATGTTACTTTGGAGGGTTTAAAATCTACATATTTTGAAGACCGTAAGTTATCAAAGGGTTTGGTCGAAATGTGCTTACACAGTAAGGCCAATTCAAAATCAATCCTGAAGTAGCACTGGAGAAACATGTTTGCAAGTGAGAACCTTTTTTAGAAAATCACTAATGAACAAAGTATAGTATAATACACGAAGGGGAAAGTTGATTCCTTGATCTCCCTATCTAACGTTTGAGGGCATAAATAAATGTTATATCTATCTTGATTCTATGGCCTTCAAGGAGACGTTAGACCCCTTTAATCTGACTTGTAAGAGATTCGTGATTGATGGTATTCCTATCTTCCTAATATCAGTTCAATTAAACACAACGAATTTACTATTACTCCCTCCTTAAGTTAAAAATATAATATCTATCTACAACAATACACGTCGCTAACATGTTGGGGATGGAAGTTTTCATATTAAAAATTAAGGTGAGTTAACTTTTGTGAAGCTACACTTATCTAAATGTTGTTTTCTGGAAAAATTGTCAAAAGTGAACAAATTTTCTACTCACTTATATGGTGGTTATGTGAAAATTTATATAGACTTGGAGTCACTTGAGTTGTTTCAATAATTTTTCCATTAACTTCAAGACTTTTCAAGATAAATTTTGTTTCTCCCTCAATTTTTCTGTGATGTATCATGAAATCATAGAGGTTTCAAGTTCTCTCCATAAATTATTTCAATGTTAACGTTGAGTGCGCATATGACACAAGTGGAATGATTGTTGAAGAAGTACAACATTGCAAGTTTTCCTACTGCTCACGAAGCCTTCCCAATGTTTTAATATTCTATAGAAGGTTAAAGCTATAGCTAGAAATTTAGCTATTCAAATATTACATCTAGACAATTACAAGTACGAGAAGGCGACCAGGAAACTCGGTAGTTTCAATCTCGTATTTTCAAGAGTGTTTCTTAGGCCATAAATAAATATCAAAAAGTGTAGTTTTAAATGAAAACATAGGATGATTTATAATTGAGTTTGCATGTTATTTTAAGGAATAAAAATGATAAAAAAAATAAAAATACTTATCCCATATCAGATTTATTATTGAGTGTTAAGAATATGATTTTCTTGTATATCTAGTTTTTCAACATGTTATCAATTTTTTTCTTTATGTGATTTTCTTGTCTAGTTGTTTACCAATGCAACCGTTTTCAGAATTTACAAAGATTATAATTAATGTATGGGCCATGGTCATTTGCACACCATAATTTAATACCTATATATATTTATTACAGTTGTAAATGTAGTTAAAAAAAATGATCAAATTTTATTTAAAAACTTTAAAATAACAAAAAAAATTATTAAAGTTTATGATGTTAAAATTTAAAGCTGTACTAAATAATGTGGATCCTACATGATTTCAATAATTCTATTAAATGTTTAATTATGGTTATCAACAAATGATATGTTATAAAAATAATTTTACAGTAAGTTAAAGAGGTTAAGCGATTTGAGAATTTATAATTACTAAGATTAAATTTGTTAACTAAGACTAAATTAGTATTAAATTAAATTTTGATATATGATTAAGTCATATAGTTGGACTATTTTTAACCCCAATAATTTTACTACCTAAAATTGTTCAAAAACTTGCATAAATATTGGTGCACATTACCATGGTAAATCACACAAGATTCATGTGTTCACCTCCATCTAAATCTATGCAAATAATTGCATAAATAATGATAGGAATTAACTCTTGGTAGATCTGCCTATTTACCATAAGGGAATAACGTCCCATGTAACTCTTGCACTAATTCCATTCCAATCATCTAAATTACATGGTTTTACTAGTTTAACATTCTCAGAATCATTACATTTATTTAATTACTTAATTATTTTTCATATAAATAATGAAATTTATTAATATATTCATTCATTATTAATACTTGTTCTTAAATATTTTATATACTAAGGTATAACATTGTATCATACCATGCACTTTTAACTATACAAGCTCTTATATATATATATATATATATATATATATATATTCATGTGATTCCAAAACCATCCATTGTTTCGAATTGGTATCCCCATCGTACATCCATGTAATATCATAATTACCCTATTCTAGTCTTATGCTATATAACACAATATTTATCTTTTCTTATTATTAATATTAGAGTTGTACTTCCACTATTGAAATCATAAAACATAAGAAACTTATTCTCTCTATCTTTACTAAAGACAATCTCGATTTATGTTATGATAATGCTATGTTGTAGCCGCTACAACACCACCCAAAATTTTGGGTATATTTAAAATTTCAGGTCCCCCTGTGCTTGCTTAGTCGTTAAGGTCTTTCATCAAACCTGCAATCAGTGACATCCCAGCGGCCTATCCTCAACCCCTCATGAGTTGCTTCGCCATCATGATCAGATGTTGTTGTTGCAATCACGCCATGTGTGAAGGATAGCCATGCATACATTCGAATGGAAACTTGTCTATGTTTACATTAAGAGCACTTGCATCATGGATTGTCCAGGCACTCTATTTTAGCACTTCGCTGAGCTCATAGTCTAATATTTATTATTTGGGGGGCACCGTTCTCTAAAATGTAACTGTAAACTAATTAGTGTTATAATGTTACGTGTAGGTGATCCCACAGATGATATACCAAATAATATCACCATCGCGTTGGGAGGAAGAGATTGGAAACCAACTAACAAGAGCACAATGGTTAGGGAAGTTTTCAATCACGAGGAAGAAGACTCTCTTACAAGAATACAAACAAAGTGGCAAAGCTAATGTTTTCTTGGACATGCGGTCTGGGGAAAATGATGACAGATAAGGCTATCATTAGAATCCAGAGTGAGCGACAGTCACAGATGCTTAAGAGCGACAAATACACTCTATCAGATGGAGAAGATGACATTCTTACTCATCATGGTGTTACTCTATCAACTCTTGACGACCTTGAGGATGAGATTGTTTGAAGATGAAAATGATGACGACACAATTACCAGGAAGATACATTTTGGTGGGGGTGCTGATCAAGAAACAATCCCAATGCTGCTATTTTAGAAGGAGACAAAATAAGCATAAAATCAAAAGGGAAGTTTTCGAGATCCTGCATAATACCATCTAAATGTCGATGGGTGCACACGAAGGAACATATTTCACCACTCCAAAAAGTCTAGCCTGAAGTATAGCCCAGTGAACCAAGTGGACTTAAAAGATCTCCCTAGAGAATGACAATCTCATTCAAGGCGTTCTTGTGCTGGGCAGCAGAGCGAAAGAAGACATGTGGGTGTGGTAAGCCAACGACAGAGTTTCAAATATGTGAATGCAACTTTGAGAAGCAAAATCTATTAATCCTGAGCTACATAATGTGGAATTATTTATGCTGAAAGGAGTACATGTGGAGGAACGAAAGGGCCTTAAAACCCTAGTTTCCTTTGCTCTTACATGTCCATAAAGATTGTCTATGCGAGACCATAAGAGATGGAGAACTTCAAATTAAACCTAAAAGGTTATGTTTAAATGCATACACCTTTTGGTAGCCAGGCACATTGATGCATATGCAAATAAAGTATTTGGAACCACAAGATAGAAAGGGTCAATATTAAAAGAGCCATCAATATGGCTTGAACAAATGACTAGTCTACCATATGAAGCTGCATTATTTTAAAAGAATAATTTCTCGGGAAGGATATGCTTTCACTATAAAATAGGATGAATATGATTGGAGACTTCTCATCAAACTCGCATTTCAAATGCGTTCACACGACATCCCAGCTTAGTTGTTGAGTAGCAGATGTCAAATCTCGATTTTTCGAAGCAAGAAGTGTTCATATTATAAGATGGCGACCTTGGCATGAAAATTTTTAGCCATTTGCGCTAACGATATGAGGAAAAGAAAATGATAAACGTTATGTGATTAAATTAAGGCGCGAAAGGGATAAATACATATGGTTTCAAAACCATAGGACAGTTACAAATGGGAGCAAACATTTTGATGGTGCAGTTGTAATCCACATGGGGCAGGTATATATGGCAGTCAACCTTACGTTCGAAACATGGCGCAGAACTACATGGACACGTTACATGGGCGAAAATGTTCGATGGTAGGTTTTTGACTTACGATAAATGTTTGAGAGAAAATATATAGATGCTGCGGTCCAACTTTGTAATTAAGACACAGATTAGAACCATATAAAATGCATTACGTGGAATTAATATTTCTATGGCGAAGTTCAACCTGTGGAGAAGATACATAATGGTCAAAGTATGTTTAAAGCATGGAGCAAAATATTTTAACAAACCTACAATGCCAATGTTGTAATAACCATGGTGCGTTGATTGTCAAAACTGCATGGATGAGTTTTCAACGTGTCTGCATGGCAACCATCGTATAAGGATCACGCGGTTCTAATAATTGTGTAAGGATTTAAATAATGGAAAGGAATCGCAACTCAAACAACCCAGGCACGTTGGTTAAGGAAATTGTCAGTCACAATTAAGCCACGTCCTTCCGATGTGCATCTTCATCTCTAAAGAGAGGCGACTACATAAATTCATATGGCTATATATTGATGGAAACAAGTAGTCGCTTAAATTAGCAACATACATCGGCTACATTACGGTAATTGTGGCAGGATCTTGGACACAGACGTTGTCATCTCGAAGTTCCATTTTCATAACATCCAACAGAACCCTAATAAGATTAAGGGTTTATATATCAATGATCGTTCTATCATTTTGTGCAGAGATGATGCTACGACTGTTTTAAAGTGGCCCGAAGGCATGGTAGAGAACCTGGCAGCACAAGAAATGGTTTCGAATTCATGGTTAACGTAAGCCCCCAGATGTTTGGCTAACTACGGGCGTTACAACATTTTGGTACCATTACTAAATCTGTGAGAAATGTAGCCCAACGCATATTTGAGTACAACCGCACCAGTGGTAAAAAATTTACATTATAGCTCGTATTCATTCACATAAAGATATGGCAGGTTTTTAGCTGCATGTTTAATAATAGTCATTGCACGCGAACAACATGGAGGTTGCACTTGCGTTTTTTAAAAGTCTCGCACGAAGGGAAAGCTCTCCTTTGTTGTTTCCATTTTTACTTGCCATTACAACGCTAAGTGGAGATCATGCAGGACGCAAGAGATTTAGTAAGAAGAAATATTTTCAGTCATGCATCTGAACACAGGCACGATGTTATCGAGATAGAATTTTTTCATATGAAAGTGAACCTTGACAGCCAATAATTCAGTGTGATATATTAATAATAGAGGAATGTCTGTCATTCAAAACGAGTCACAACGATTTGAAAAAAGTCTCGCAAGCGGCATACCCATGATATTATCGCCGCGGGGTGATGAAGTAGTCTGGTTGCCCCACCTACTGTTCACAACAGCTCATGCCTGCCATGGCCTCAGCATGCCCAACGCAGCGACAGTACACTGTGTTTGTAGAGTATGTTTAACGGCTCATATCCCTCCCTTAGGAGATGATGCCATGGTTAGAATATATGGTGCGAACGCCGACGGTTATAACAGTTTAAGATCGCAAAAAATTCATCAGTGAGAGCCCATAGCACATGCAAATCCTCCACCGTGTGAGGGAAAACCAAGTCGCACAGTCGCAGTTCAGCCCAGGTTGCTGAGTCGCAAACCCGTGAGGTAACTGCAAAGTGCGACCTGGTTATTTTAGCGACCCCATGACCCTTTTGAGGTCTCAGAACAAGTGAAGATGAAGTCGCGCAACCCTTCCACGTCGCTGAGTCGCAATACACACTCCTGTATAGGAAATGTGACCATGCGACTGTGTGACCCCTCTGGGGTCGCAAGGTCATAGGATGATATGCCCATGGAAAGCTGCGACCCAAGGAGTTTCTCCGACCACGCAACCCCACGGTTGTAAAATAATTTCCTAATCAGAAAACCCATATTTTACGGTGATTTTGTTACATGGGCAGTGTAAATAACGTAGTCATTCAACACCTTGCTGCATTGACTCCAGGATTTGCAGGAGCAGATATTGCAAATATGTGCAACGAGGGTGCTCTTATTGCTGTGAGGAATGAAAAGACCGAGATCAATATGTCACACTTTGAGGCAGCTATTGATAGAGTTATCGGTGGAAGAAAGGAGGACTGTAGCATATCATGAATTGGGTTGTGCTATAGTTGGATGGTTTTTGGAGCATGCAGAGCCACTTTTGAAAGTAACTATTATTATTCTCATTTTCAAGACGAGCCATCTTATCCATAAGCGCTTTCTGCACTTTCATTTCAAATTGGATAATATTTTGTTCATCATATCCGAAGCCTATTACATCCTAGAGGTCATTTCTACCAAAACACCGTCTTTATCAAATACAGGGTCCCTTCTGGTCCCAAGAGTCACACGGTTAACCTTGCTTGTGCTCCAATCAATACTAAAGGGTTGTTCCACTGTTAGATGCTGAATGTGAAATAGATCTGCGTATTGAGCTGTAAACCACTTGAAATGGACCAAGTGTTTAACCATACCCCTATGCTTAACTAATTCTGTCTTATCCGTGACTAAGGCATAACTCTTGGGTACTAAGAAGAACCTTTCATCTACAAAGACTCTAGCTTTAGCTTACCCAATTCCATGGATATTTCTTCTTCTGGGAGAGGGCTTCCTGGAATAGTTGAGTCGATATTTGGGTATTAGCAGTCCCTTTTGGAAATGTATTGGTAAATATTTACCATTTTTCTCAATATTTACTAAATGAGAATCTACTGATGACAAGGGAGCAGCTACTTGACACGACTCGGAGAAGGTGACGAAGGACATTTCCCAAGCCAGCACCACATAAGGTACCATGGGGTAACTGTTGAAGAAGCTTGTTTAGGTTTCCACAGGGCACATAACTTAGCAGGCTGCAAATTCCCAGATGCCATTGTCTATAGCCTTCAGCTCCCCAAAGACTTGCTATTATATATTCAAAAATAAGGAAGGATCCTACCAAGAAATAGTTAGAGACAGAGAAACCTGTTAATCTAGATCAGGGTTTACATTCATTAGCTGAGCCTCCATGGGAGCAGGTGAAGACTCTCTGGAAGCTGGTGATCGCCCTGGGAGTCTACATGTTTAGAATTTGAGAACACTGGACCACCCAGGGGTCTAAGTGCATTATTTGCTAAATCTTTCCTTCAGCTAACTAACTGTACTGTGGCATCAATATGTTGAAGATATGTGACCCATGTTACGTTGTTTGCAGGTAGAGGTGGTCGAAACGCAAAGCCGAAGCTGGGGTCTTCCCTAGCGGGAAATATGGATCCTTTCAAAGCTCAAAAGAATCGCGATTGGTGCAAGGTCGCAAGTCCAAGGAGGTTGCAAGGTCGCAAATCCAAGGAGGTCGCAAGGTCGCAAATCCAAGGAGGTCGCAGGTCGCAGATGGTCCGAGGTCACGAGGTAGTGAATCCAAGGAGGTCACAAGGTCACAAATCCAAGGAAGTCATAGGTCATAGATTTGCTTGAGGTCGTAGGTTGTGAATTTCCCAAGGTCGCAAGTCGCAGAGGTCGCCAGGTCGCTAAGTCGCATCCCCTACTAAATGCTTGACGACGCGACCCAGCGACTCGGCGACTAAGTCGCAAGGCAACCCAACAGTCGGGAAAGTGAAAATTCAGGGAGTCCAAAGGGCAAGCTTTCCTCTATAAATGTTTCCTTCGGAAGCTTAGAAATGATCTTTGGTTTGGGACTCGAGCTGAGTACACTGTATTATCTAGATTATACATTTAAGCATGAATACAAGCATTTTGAAAAATCCCTTTGTTGATCTGGTGTCGTCTTATGTATGAGCGCTATTGAGTATTATATTTTTAGTTTCTGAACATATTTAGATTAAGGGAACTGTATCTTTAATTCAAATCACATTGCATGACAGTTTTCTGAGTATGTTAATGGTGGTTGAGTTTATTTCACTTTCTTAATTGTTATCAGTGGGTTTAAGGGATATATCATATGTTACTACTGAAATCTTGAAGTGCATGTGTCCTTGCCATGAGAAATTGTTTCCTTTGTACAAAAAGGCAACCAGACCTTAATGAAGTGTTGTTAACACATCTTCTGGCCTTTCAGTGCTTTATTACTCTCATTGTCATATACGGATGTGCATTTTATGTAATTAATCATATGTCTTGTACTAATATTTAGGTGGGGGTGTGTATCCACTATTTGATAAGAGTTTAAGTGGAGACCATAGTAAAGAGAAATTAAATAGAGCCACCACAACTCTGATTTAGATCCTAGTCCAGCAAATTTTTACAGTGAATAATCTTTTACTGAGGAGACACTCGCTGCTAGTTTTGACATCTTCTGTGCCACACTAATGCTAGGTAAGGAGGCTGTAGATGACAAGCTAAGCCCTTAGAGCCATGTTTATTGGTAAAGATTCAGATGGCTCATTCAAATCATTCTCCCGAGATGTTTATTTAGTTTTCTTAAGGAGCCTCATGTCTCATCCCATGAACTATATCACTGGTTCCAAGTAAAATTACATTAAAGAAAAATCTATATCCATAACTCAACACCTTTTAGATTTCTATGACTTTGGTGAGCGCTACGAAATTGAAAATGAAGGTTTGATATGTTTTCTTTTCTTCCTCACCCTCGAAGGTTGCGCTAAGAAATGGTGCCGCACATTGCCGGAAGCTTCCATCCATTCGTTTGAACAACTCGCCAGTGAATTACAACGAGCTTTTCACAGGTACAATTTTCAAAGTGTATTGGTAAAGCTAAATGACATCAAAATGGAACCTCAGGAACCTCTTGATGAATTTTCTATCATATTTGTTCATTATTGTTTTGAGTTCCCTGAAAAGGATGTCGATTGGGAGTTTTTAAGTGAACAGTTCAGCTATGTGATTCTTGTTTCGCTTGAAAAATTTCAGTTAGCAACCTAGCCTAAGCCTAGTGTTCCCTATGGCAACCCGCAAGTCAACAATTTTTCAGAATTTGGATCTTTCACGCACCATGTCAAATCAGAGTTTGAAAACCACAGTGGCTCATTATCTCTCCCGGTTCATGAAACCTACCTCGAACCCACTCGATGTCTCCCTAGACACTATCCTAAATCAGATTCGCATACTTCTTACGAATCGTCTCCTATCCCGGATGAATTCGATTCCCTTATAGGCCTGCTATGTCATTCTTTTCTCTGAATAAAATGGATGCACGTGTTGGAAAGCCTTGCATGGTTAACGCCCTTGCAACTCAATCTGTTCGTTCATTATTCCCCGATTTATTTCACAATCCCGCCACACCAGTAATTTCTTCGAGACATTCAAAATTTCCTTATATTGGTATTAGCGACAATCATAAGCACGCAGATGGTGTTCCAAAATCATAGTTCAAAATCGATGAATCTTTTAGATCTGATCTTTCTCACTCGGAATCTTTAGACAACCATAGGAGCGATTTCCTGTCTATGCAACCTCAAGGTGTCCTCTTAAATGATCCATCCCAGTCAATAACTCCCGGGGAGCCTAACATACCAGGTACTGAACTTGATCAAATATATAGTCACAGCGATCACTGCTTCTCTAAAAACCTATCCACTAGTATCGTTGAGGACTGTCACTTGTATCTCGTTGCCGACCAGATGGAGACACCTAAATTCAATGATTCGCTTTGGGAAGATTCAAGTACCCATCAGAAAGTCGAAGTGCTTCAACTTCTACCGACTGTTTCTGAAATGACGATCCCCAAATACCACGCTCCTCCCAGCATAACCGCGGTAAATCCACCCGACCCTGGAAAATCTAAAGAATATAATATACCAATCTATCAATCTGTCAGCGCACAAACATTTGACCAAATTGATACAAAGCCCACTGTCATTTTGCAATTCACCACAATCCATGACCACATCCATTCGCCTGTTGATCTCGCCAAACCGTCAAAGTTGGGAAGCCCCCTGCTCGAGGGTCCGGGGTTTGATCCTCATACCCTTGACCAAACCCAGGAGAAACCCCAAACTAGGGTTTCTGCACTCGGATGCACAACCATTTATAATTCGCCTGGCACATGCTTATTGTTTCCATTCCATAAAATTGACGGTCCTCAATACCATGATGAGATTGCCTGTCAACTCAACCAACCCTATTTGGTGGATGTGCCTACAAATAGGCAATGGCTTACCCAACGCCCATCAGGCCCAGGATTGTGCATGAATGATTATGTGTCATTTATAAATGTTAAGTTTCAAGAACATATTGTTGTGTATCAAGATGAGATTGGGATTCAGCTTGCACAATCCATTCTGGCATGTTCTTTGGTAAGTATCTATGATCGTCTTGCCGTTGCGCCTGCTCCTCAGGTAATTTTTGTTGTTACTGCATTTTTTTGGATACTAGCTCTGATCCTGATCATTGTTGTCATTGCAGGAGGTGAACTAATGCAGTGACTGCACTGGAAAACTAATTTTACATAACCCGGTCACCTCGTGGGTTAAACTACGGTCTAGGTGTAGGCTAGCTAGGACCTGTTAATAAAATTTGTTAGTTAAAATTTTTTTTTAATTAGATTTACTTGCCAAATTTTTACTTCATGATTTAAAAAAGTGTGTTTGCTATTTTTGTTTACGATTAATATCTTAGGCATCGTCATGTTACAAGTATTTTCCACTCATTTCTTTTTTCAGTTGCTGGATGTTGCATAGATAATCACTGCTTGTATTGTGCCTCTTTCCCACCTACAGCTGGTTGATCATTCTCGCACATGGCGTGCATTACATCTTGAGCCCCGTCTATTACATTGCGTCGTACACTGTCTTCCTCACATAATTTCCGCAGATTGTTGATATAGCTTTGAAAATATTCCACATATCACCTCTTACTGCATGAGCCCTCATTGAAACCCTACCACCTTGCGGACTTGTTCTGCCCCAGTTGCTGAAACAATAACTCCATTGTTTGCGTGAGGTTGCGGTGGCTATCTCAAGAGGCAATTTTCTCTTAGGACAAGTCATCGAAGACGCATTCTCAACAAGATGCCTATGATTCTAAACTTATTTAGGTGGGGAGATGCGGGTCGGTTGCTTTTGGGAGACCTAATGAGTTTGAATGGCCTATACCCGTAACTTAAGCCTTCTACCCGACATAGTCTTGCACACCTTAATGATCTATTTTGCACGCTTCGCCTATTGTGGTGAATGGGATGTGAAGGTTTGGCAGAAGGGAAAACCCAAATCAGAATATCTTTCAGTTTCTGTAAAACAAGAAACAACCTCTCTTGCTCGTAAAATAAGTCAGGATCCCTCATCCATCCATGAAAAATAAGTGCCACGAGCACATGAAAATAAGTGTTGCAAGCACATGAAACAAATAAGGGTAAAGGATAGAGAAAGGCTTCCTGCACAGAGAGGTGATGCAACGACTCCACCGGGGTACTGACTAGGCTCGCTGGCAGCAGAGCAATGTTTGTGATTTCTTGGAGTGACTCCGCCGGGGTACTGTCCAGGCCTGCTGGCAGCGGAGCAACACTAGAAAATTACTTTAAAAAATCCTGAGAATAATAAACCCACTTCCTTGCTCCTCACATCATCAAAAAACTATTGGCATCTGTGAGCTCTCTATTGATGTGTTCTGATTATCGAGACCTAGCTAAGGCACAAGGAATGGGCATACCTGTAAAGGCCAAAGTAATTCAAAGGGGCCCCGCAGAACTTGTTCAATATTCCCTTGCATCACTATCTTGGCTCAGACTATTATTGTGATATTGACAGAGATGCTGGATTCTAACAGTAGTTCGCCATTTGTTGTAGCCGCTACAACACCACCCAAAATTTTGTGTCTATTTAAAATTTCATGTCCCCCTCTTATCGCTTAGTCGTTAAGGTCTTTCACCGAACCTGCAGTCGGTGACATCCCAGCGACCTATCCCCAACCCCTCATGAGTTGTCTCGCCATCATGATCAGATGTTGTTGTTGCAATCACGCCATGTGCGAAGGATCGCCATGCATACATTTGAATGGAAACTTGTGTGTATTTACATTAAGAGCGCTTGCATCATGGATTGTCCAGGCACTCTATTTTAGGACTTCGTCGAGCTCATAGTCTAATATTTATTATTTGGGGGGCACCATTCTCTAAAATGTAACTGTAAACTAATTAGTGTTATAATGTTACGTACAGGCGATCCCACAGATGATATACCAAAGAATATCACCATTGCGTTGGGAGGAAGAGATTGGAACCCAACCAACAAGAGCACAATTGTTAGGGAAGTTTTCAATCACGAGGAAGAAGACTCTCTTAAAAGAATACAAACAAAGTGGCAAAGCTAATGTTTTCTTGGACATGCGGTTTGGGTAAAATGATGACAGATAAGGCTATCATTAGATTCCAGAGTGAGTGACAGTCACGGATGCTTAAGAGTGACAAATACACTCTATCAGATGGAGAAGATGACATTCTTACTCATCATGGTGTTACTCTATCAACTCTTGACGACCTTGAGGATGAGATTGTTTGAAGATGAAAATGATGACGACGCAATTACCAAGAAGCTACATTTTGGTGGGGGTGTTGATCAAGAAACAATCCCGATGCTGCTATTTTAGAAGGAGACAAAATAAGCATAAACTAAAAAGGGAATTTTTGGAGATCCTGCACAATACCATCTAAATGTCGATGGGTGCACACGAAGGAACATATTTCACCACTCCAACAAGTCTAGCCTGAAGTATAGGTCGGTGAACCAAGCGGACTCAGAAGATCTCCCTAGAGAATGAAAATCTCATTAAAGGCGTTCTCGTGCCGGGCAGTAGAGCGAAAGCACACATGTGGGTGTGGAAAGCCAACGACAGAGTTTCAAATATGTGAACGCACCTTTGAGAAGCAGCATCTATTAATCCTGAGCTACATAGTGTGGAATTATTTATGCTGCAAGGAGTACATGTGGAGGAATGAAAGGGCCTTAAAACCCTAGTCTCCTTTTCTCTTACATGTCCATAAAGATTGTCTATGCGATACCATAAGAGATGGAGAACTTCAAATTAAACCTAAAAGGTTATGTTTAAATGTGTACACCTTTTGGTAGCCAGGCACATTGATGTATATGAATATAAATTCTTTGGAACCACAAGATAGAAAGGGTCAATATTAAAAGAGCCATCAATATGGCTTGAACAAATGACTAGTCTACCATATGAAGCTGCATTATTTTAAAAGAATAATTTCTCGGGAAGGATATGCTTTCGCTATAAAATAGGAGGAATATGATTGGAGACTTCTCATTGACCTCACATTTCAAACACGTTCACAAGACATCCCAGCTTAGTTGCTGAGTAGCATATGTCAAATCTATATTTTTGAAAGCAAGAAGTGTTCATATTATAAGATGACGACCTTTGCATGAAAATTTTTAGCCATTTGCACTAACGATATGAGGAAAAGAAAATGATAAATGTTATGTTATTAAATTAATGTGTGAAAGGGATAAAGACATATGGTTTCAAAACCATAGGACAGTTACAAATGGGAGCAAAAATTTTGATGGTGCAGTTTTAATCCACGTGGGGCAGGTATATATGGTGGTCAACCTTACGTTTGAAACATGGCGCAGAACTGCATGGAAACGTTACATGGGTGAAAATGTTCGATGGTAGGTTTTCGAATTACGATAAATGTTTGAGAGCAAATATATATATGCTGCGGTCCAACTTTATAATTAAGACACGGATCAGAACCATATAAAATGCATTACTTGGACTTAACATTTCTATGGAGAAGTTCAACCTGTGGAGTAGATACATAATGGTCAAAGTATGTTTAAAGCATGGAGAAAAATATTTTAACAAACCTACAGTGCCAACATTGTAATAACCATGGTGCGTTGATAGTCAAAACTGCATGGATGAGTTTTCAACGTGTCTGCATGGCAACCATCGTATAAGGACCGCACGGTTCTAGTAAGTGCGTAAGGATTTAAATAATGGAAAGGAATCGCAACTCAAACAACTCAGGCATGCTGGTTAAGAAAATTGTCAGTCAAAATTAAGACACGTCCTTCCGATGTGCATCTTCATCTCTAAAGAGAGGTGACTACATAAATTCATATGGCTATATATTGATGGAAACAAGTAGTCACTTAAATTAGCAACATACATCGGCTACGTTACAACAATTGTGGCAGGATCTTGGACACGGATGTTGTCATCTCGAGGTTCCATTTTCATAACATCCAACAGAACCCTAATAATATTAAGGGCTTATATATCAAAGATCGTTCTATCATTTTGTGTAGAGATGATGCTAAGACTATTTTAAAGCGGCCCAAAGGCATGGTAGAGAAACTGGCAGCACAAGAAATGTTTTCGACTTCATGGTTAACATTGAGTTTCCTATCAACGCCCAGATGTTTGGCTAACTACACGAGTTACAACGTTTTGGTCCCATTACTAAATCTATGAGAAATGTAGCCCAACGCATATTTGTGTACAACCCCACCAGTGGTAAAAAATTCACATTATGGCTCGTATTCATTCACAGAAAGATATGGCAGGTTTTTAGCTGCATGTTTAATAATAGTCATTACACACGGAAAACATGGAGGTTGCACTTGCGTTTTTTAAAAGTCCCGCACGAAGGGCGAGCTCTCCTTTGATGTTTCCATTTTTACTTTCCATTACAACGCTAAGTGGAGATCATGCAGGACGCAAGGGATTTAGTAAGAAGCAATATTTTTGGTCATGCATCTAAACACGGGCACGATGTTATCGAGATAGAATTCATTCATATGAAAGAGAACCTTGATAGCCGAGCATTGACTGTGATATATTAATAATAGAGGAATGTCTATCATTCAAAATGAGTCATGACGATTTGAAAAAAGTATCACAGGCGGCATACCCATGATATTATCGCCGCGGGGTGATGAAGTAGTCCGGTTGCCCCACCTACTGTTCGCAACAGCTCACGCCTGCCATGGCCTCAGGATGCCCAACGCAGTGACAGTACACCGTGTTCGCAGAGTATGTTTAACGGCTCATATCCCTCCCTTAGGAGCTGATGCCATGGCTAGAATATATGGTGCGAATGTCGATGGTTATAACAGTTTAAGATTGCAAAACAATGATCAGTGAGAGCCCACAATGTGTGCAAATCCTCGACCGTGTGAGGGAAAACCAAGTCACACAGTCGCAGTTCAGCCTAGGTCGCTGAGTCATAGACCTGTGAGGCAACTTCAAAGTGCGACTTGGTAATTTTAGCGACCCTGCGACCCTTTTGAGGTCTCAGCACAAGTGAAGATGAAGTCGTGTGACCCCTCCAGGTCGCTAAGTCACAATACACACTCCTGTACAGGAAATGCGACCATGCGACTGTGCGACCCCTCCGAGGTCGCAAGGTCGCAGGATGATATGCCCATGCAAAGCTGCGACCCAAGGAGTTTTTCTGACCATGTGACCCCACGGTTGTAAAATCATTTCCTAATTAGAAAACCCAGATTTTAAGGTGATTTTTTGGCATGGGCAGCATAAATAACGTAGCCATTCAACGCCTTGCTGCATTTACTCCAGGATTTGCAGGAGTAGATATTGCAAATATGTGCAACGACGGTGCTCTTATTGTTGTGAGGAATGAAAAGACCGAGATCAATATGTCACACTTTGAGGCAGCTATTGATAGAGTTATCGGTGGAAGAAAGGAGGACTGTAGCATATCATGAATTGGGTCGTGCTGTAGCTGGATGGTTTTTGGAGCATGCAGAGTGACTTTTGAAAGTAACTATTGTTATTCTCATTTTTAAGATGAGCCATCTTTTCCATAAGCGCTTTCTGCACTTTCATTTCAAATTGGATAATATTTTGTTCTTCATATCCGAAGCCTATTACATCCTAGTGGTCGTTTCTACCAAAACACCATCTTTATCAAATACAGGGTCCCTTCTGGTCCTAAGAGTCACATGCTTAACTTGCTTGCCATGACGAGTGTGCTCCAATCAATACTAAAGGGTCGTTCCTCTTTTAGATGCTGAATGTGAAATAGATCTACGTATTGAGTTGTAAACCACTCGAAATGGACAAAGTGTTTAACCATACCCCTGTGCTTAACTAATTATGTCTTATCCATGACTAAGGCATAACTCTTGGGTACTAAGAAGAACCTTTCATCTACAAAGACTCCAGCTTTAGCTTACCCAATTCCATGGATATTTCTTCTTCCGGGAGAGGGCTTCTTGGAATAGCTAAGTCGATATCTGGGTAGTAGCAGTCCCTTCTAGAAATGTATTGGTAAAATATTTACCCTTTTGATCAATATTTACTAAATGAGAATCTGTTGATGACAAGGGAGCAGCTATTTGACATGACTCGAAGAAGGTGACGAAGGACATTGCCCAAGCTGGCACCACATAAGGTACCATGGGGTAACTGTTGAAGAAGCTCGTTAAGGTTTCCACAGGCCACATAACTCATCAGGCTGCAAATTCCCAGATGCCATTGTTTGTAGCCTTCATCTCCCCAAAGATTTGTTGTTATATATTTAGAAATAAGGAATGATTCTACCAAGAAATAGTTAGAGGCAGAGAAACCTGTTAATCCAGATCAAGGTTTACATTCATTAGTTGAGCCTCCATGGGAGTGGGTGAGGACTCTCTGGCAGCTGGTGATTTCCGTGGGAGTCTGCATGTTTACAATCTGAGAACACTGGACCACCCAGGGGTCTAAGTGCATTATTTGTTAAATCTTTCCTTCAGCTAACTAACTGTACTGTGCCATCAATATGTTGAAGATATGTGACCCATGTTACCTTCTTTGCAGGTAGAGGTGGTCGACACGCAAAGCCGAAGCTGGGGTCTTCCCTAATGGGCAATATGGATCCTTTCCAAGCTCAAAATAATCGCGAATGGTGCAAGGTCGCAAGTCCAAGGAGTTTGTGAGGTTGAAAATCCAAGGAGGTCACGAGGTCGCAAATCCAAGGAGGTCGCAGGTCGCGGATGGTCCGAGGTCGCGAGGTCGCGAATCCAAGGAGGTCACGAGGTCACAGATCCAAGGAAGTTGTAGGTCGTATATTTTCTTGAGGTCGCACATCGTGAATTGCCCAAGTTCGCAAGTCGCAGAGGTCGCCAGGTCGCTAAGTCGCATCCCCCACTAAGTGCCCGATGGCCCGACGGCGCGACCCGACGACTAAGTCGCAAAGCAGCCCAACAGTCGCGAAAGCGAAAAGTCAGGGAGTCCAAAGGGCAAGCTTTCCTCTATAAATGTTTCCTTCAGGAGCTTAGAAATGATCTTTGGTTTGGGACTCGAGCTAAGTACACTGTATTATCTGGATTATACATTTAACCATGAATACAAGCATTTTGAAAAATCCCTTTGTTGATCTGGTGTCGTCTTATGTATGAGCGCTATTGAGAATTATATTTTTAGTTTCTGAACATCTTTAGATTAAAGGAACTGTATCTTTAATTCAGATCACATTGCATGACAGTTTGCTGAGTATGTTAATGGTGGTTGATTTTATTTCACTTTCTTAACGAACACTGATGGCTTTGTTTATTAGCATTTGTGTTACCATTTAAAAAATTTTGCAAGTGAATGGTGTCCTTGCCATGAGGAATTGTTTCCTTTGTGGCCAAATTTTTTTACAAGCGTGACCCTAATGAAGTGTTGTTAACAACACTTCCTTCGGTCTTCATGCTTTATTATTTCCTCTTGCTACTCATAGTGTCGTGTGTACATTTAATGCATCAATAATATGTCTTGTATTAGTTGATTAGGTGTGTATCCACTGTTTTATAGAGTTTAAGCGAGACCCAAAGAAAAGGAGAAATCAGTGGTAGCCGGACCCACACCCCGGACGGGATCCCTAGTCCAAACGGTTCAAGGTCTAATTGGGACCTTTTAGCGAGGAGATCCCCTTCTATTGGCTGGACATATTTTCCCATCAACATGCTACCAATCACCTCTATCATTTACATGACATCATGTAGTCTAAGCCTACTATGAAGAGTTAAATTAATTGTATCCTTATGATTAAATCTTATAGGAAGGTTTGAAATTGATAGGTGAATTAAATCATCAAGAACTTATAAATGCATAAATTGTTACTTTGGAAGTATATAATAATAAAAATAAATTATAGAACCACTTAGGTTGGTTATAATATTTATTATTTGGTATTATATTATATGCAAAAATGTGTTAAAATGTGGAAATATTCAATGGTGAACCATGGTTAGAAGAATAAAAGGGAGTGGGGAGACTAGAGTGTGCAACGTGGCGTCACCACAACAACTAACTCCTGCCACCCCACTCAATCATGAGGAAAACATCACAACAAAAGAACAAATACAAATCGAAGAAGTGTTTCACTTATTCAAATCATTCTAACATATGTCTAAGGCATTAATAAATTGAATGGAAGGGGAGCATGGAGGACCAGTCATAGAAAATGAAGCACTCCGAAACACTACAGGAAATGATATACGTCGAGATTTGGAAAAGGTAAAATTTATAAAGCTTTGGGGGTCCATGGATTGTCAATCTATTGAGGCATGTTTAGAAAACATAGCTATGTGCTTTACCCTCAGTGATTACACCTCAAACATGAATACCAAGATGGGTATATTCTAGCTAAAGGGAAACACACTACATTGGTGAAATGCATTATTACCCCAATTGGGGATGGATAACTTAGAAGTAGCTTGGGAATTATTTGAAGAAAAGTTTAGAGAACGCTCCCTGTCAAAGGAGTTCCTTGAGAGGAAATTAAATTATTTCAATGCATTAAAGCATGGGAGTTGTTCAGTATCAGAGTATGAGGCTTGTTTGAAGGAATTATTGTGTTATTCCACTCACTTAAACACATAAAGGCTCAAGGTGAACAGATTTTTGTATGGAATAAATGATAAAATTTGGGCTAAGGTTAGGATCTTAATAGCTCGCTCCTTGCGCGAGGAATTTCAGCGGGCTATCATCACACAGGAGGAGAGCATGAACAATGGACCTAGGAAGTCAACAACATTAATAGGATCAGGAGTATCCAGTGGAAATAGTATGGGACGTAAAAAATTTCAAAGGGGTTATGTGCTCAATCATCAAAAGTGGTCAACAATAAATCAAAGAACACCATATAGGCATCCAGTTCAGCAGCCACATAGGGTAACTCCACAAAATCCTCAACAAAAATAGCAATGTGTTATGCGACAACACTAAGTCACACAACTTCACCATTGATCCTAGCAGTTTGGCTCTTTCCAACAGAGTTCCAGGCCAACTCCCAGTTCAGTCGGTAGTAGGAGCTAAGCTCCTAAGAGGGGGTGTTGGACTTGTGGATTTCCTGACTATGAGAGGTATTTCCCTCAAAATATAAGTAATACCAAATCAACTCAAAAAACAGCTACAGTGGGGGATTTGGGGAAGAATCAGCGCATCCATGCAATGATGAACAATCGCTAGGTCGAACACCATTTCACTATGTTGGAAAACTGAGGTAATATTTATGCTATGAGTTTTTTCATTTTAATAGATCCAAGAGCTAATGATTATTTTATTTTTCTTTAAATTCATTATCAAGGATTAAACATAAACCAATTGCACAACATGATTTTATACATGTAGAAATGACATGTGGTATGAAACAAAATGTAGGAAATATGGTAAAGGATCGTGAGGCAGACCTCGGTGTATGTAAGACCAAAGTATCCTTGTATTCTATGATCTTAGGATTTTATGACACAGTTATAGGAATGGAGTGGTTGGAACGACATGAGGCACTCCTAGAGTACAAAGACAAGGTAGTATAGTTCACAGATGATGATGGACAAATAAAATCATTGAAGGGAAAGAACCGAGGGGTGTCTGTGACGTTTATCTCCTCTATGCAACTAATGAAATATAAACGAAATGGGTTTCAAATTTTCACGGTGGTAGATATAAATTATAAGGGTGATTATGAAAGCGTTGATAAATATCTAATGATTGTCGAATTCAAGGATGTATTTCGCACATAAATACTTGGGCTACCCCCAAAAAGGGAAATTTATTTCACCATCGAACTTAAACTAGTTACTGAGCCTATTTCAAAGGCACCCTATCATATGTCATCTCCAGAACTAAAGGAATTTCAAATCAAATTAAAGGATTTGTTGGGCTTGGGGTTCATACGACCTATCAAATCTCTGTGGGGACCCTCTGTTATTTTCGTTAAGAAGAAGGATGGGTCTTGGTGATTGTGCGTTGACTACCACCAGTTGAACAAAGTGATGATAACAAATAAATACCCTTTACCAAGGATAGATTACTTGTTTGATCAAATGAGGGGGGTAGATTTGTTTCCAAAAATATATCTGAGGTCGAGATATCATCAGTTGAGAATCAAGGAAGAAGATATCCCAAAAATAACCTTTAAGACAAGATTTGGGCATTACGAATTTGTAGTTTTACCCTTCGGACTGAAAAATTCCTTGGGTGTTTTCATGAGTTTTATGAATGGAATATTTCGAGATTACTTAGACAATTTTGTGCAAGTCTTTATCGATGAGATTTTGATGTACTCAAATACCCTAGAAGAGCATGAAGAACACTTGAGGATAGTTCTACAATGTCTTAGAGAAAACAAATTATATGGAAAGTTGTCAAAGTGTTCCTTTTACCAAAAATAGATTCATTATCTTGGGCACATTATCTTTGTGGCTAGTATCGCAGTAGACCCGACAAAGATCGAGGCCATCATGGAATGTCTAGGACAAACAAATTTTCAAGAAATATGAAGTTTCATAGGCATGGAAGGGTATTATCAGAGATTTGTCGAAGGGTTTTCAAAGGTAGAAAACCCCATTACTGAACTCCACAGAAAGAAAAAGAAATTCATTTGGACTAAAAAATGTGAAGAGGAATTCCAAAGGTTAAAGGTGTTATTAATGACAATGCCAATTTTGAAAGTGCCAGATATGGAACAAGAATTTTTGGTTTGCACCGATGCCTCCAAGAAAAGGTTAGGTTGTGTATTAATCAAAGAAGGAAGAGTAATAGCATATGCATCAAGAAAATCTAGAACCCACCAAGAAAACTACGCAACCCATGATATATAAATGGCAACAATTGTTTATGCACTAAATATTTGGAGACACTACCTTCTAGGACGAAAGTTTGAACTTAGGACTGACCATTATGGGCTGCAACGCATGTTCACTCAGGACCACTTAAATGCAAGGCAGAGATGATGGTATGAGCTAATCAATTAATATTATTCTGATATCTTACATAAAATAAATGGTAAATAGGGTGGCTTATGCTTTAATTAGGAGGCCTAAGATATTTTCAGTAATTCCCTTAAGGAAAATTTGAGGGAGAAGTTTCTTTCCTTGTAATTTAAGGACACTTGGTACAAGGAGGTTAGAAAGATTTTGAGGGAGGACGAAATGATGATCCCAAAATATGAAGAATACTCCCTTTATAGTGATGGGTAGCTATGATTTGGGGGAAGGATATATGTGCCACCGAATGAAGATATAGGCCATTTGATATTAAGTGAAGCACATCACGCAATATACATGGCACACCCTAGTGTTAAGAAGATGAATGAAGACCTGAAACCACTCTTCTTTTGGAAAGGAATGAAGAAGGAAATTTTTAACTTTGTAGCAATATTCTTAGAGTGTCAATGAGTAAAAGTTGAACATAGACATCCAACAGGGTTATTTCAACACCATAAGATACCAGATCCCAAATGGGAAGTTATATCAATGGTCTTCATTGTGGTACTACCAATTATCTCAGGACGACATGATTCCATATTTGTATTGGTGGACATATAGACCAAGAGCGCCCATTTTATACTAGTTAAGACCACATATAAGGCACTAGAGATAGAGAGTTTTTTTATCAATGAGATTTTTAGATTACATGGAGTTCCTAGGGAGATCTTATCAGATAGGGGAGCAGTGTTTATAGGAAGGTTTTGTACTAGTTTACAAGAAGCCTTGGGAACCCAGTTAAAGTTGAGCACTACATACCACCTTGAGACAGATGGTTGAACAAAAAGGCCTAATAAAATACTCAAAGACATGCTATAGATGTATGTTATGGACCAACAAAAGATATGGGAGGGGTTTTTACCACTGGTGGATTTTGCTTACAATAACAATTATCAAAGGTCCATCAACATGGCACCATTTGAGTTTTTGTAAAGAAGATTGTGCAGAACACCTCTTAATTGGGATTGAATAGAGGACTAAGTATGAATAGGACTAGAAGTTGTGCAATATATGGAAGAAAAAATGACTATGATTAAGGGGAGGCTAAAAGAAGCACAAGATCAAAAAAAGAGTTATGCTGACACTCATCAAATAGACTAAATTTATGAAGTGGGAGGTAGGTTGTTCCTGAGAGTATTGCCCCAGAAAAGCTCTATAATATTTGGAAAGGGAGAAAAATTGTCTCCAAGATTTGTGGGACCTTTTGAAATCTTAGAAAGAAAAGGGTTGGTACAATATAGGCTTCCCTTACCTCGATCCCTCGCGCGTATGCATGATGTGTTTCATGTTTCTATTTTGTGTCATTATATTTCAAATCCTTCACATGTTATTGATTAAGTTCACTTGCAAGTTTTAGAGGAGGGCATTGTGGTGGTCAAAACTGTTTGCATACTGGGCCAACGAAATTTTCAACATAGACGACAATTATTGGACCAGGTTAAGGTCAAGTGAGACAATTATAGTCCTATTTCATCCAATTGGGAGGAACTGAAGAGATGCATCACTATTTTCCTTATCTATTCCAAGGACTTCGAGACGAAGTCTATTATTAAGAGGGGGTGTGTGTAGTACCCTACCATCATTGACTGACATTGATATGAATTTTAACATTATTTAGCCCTAAGGCCATACCTTTTTCTTAGAGGACCTAATGTTGAGGATTTAGAATCATGAATCTATTATTAGTGGATTTGATGGTTATGTATGTTATTTATTGATACTATGATGATGATATCATTAATGGTTATGTATGTTCTCTACTGATATGATTGTAGCATTAATGGATATGCATGTTTTCTATGGATGTAATGATGATGATGGCTTTGATCGATATGTATGTTTCCCATTGATGTTATGATTATGATCCATGATGGATGTGTCCCCTATTTTAGCTACTTACATTAGTTCCGATTCACAATGAACAACAATGTGAATGACTAAGTCATGTTGATGTTGCTATTATGATAATGACTAACACTAAGAAACTTTGTTGTTAATGACTATTTAGTATGGCATGAAACCACAAGAGGCACTCGCATATGATGAGTTGAAGACATCTAGTTTGATATAAATTAATATTTTGTCTTTGAAATTCTAAGTTCAGTTTGGAAGTTGTTATATATATATATATATATATATATATATATATATACTCTGATGATATGTGGGTGGTTGTAGGAATAGGTTATTTTCTTGTCCGAATGACTCACACTTGGGTGATGGGGTTGTACAATTGGATGGAATGACATGGGAAGGGTGGGATAATTTCCTTGATCTCACCTTATAGCACTCTCAATGTGACTTAGGCTCGAAGGGTCGAAACACCTTCATCTTGAAGATCATGATGTTATGGGGGTATGTCCCAAATTTGGGTCGCTCATGAAGGATTTTCTTGGGGGCGTGCATCAAGGAAAATTCCTTGATTAAAAACACCATTAGTCTCACTATATCAGGATAAATATGATATGATAGCGGTCTTTTTCATTTAACCTATAATTTCCCTTAGTAACCACTTGATGCTTGAAGGGCAAGTGGCGTGGCACTTTTGGAAATTCAAGACAAGTTCTTGAAGTGCATGACTGACTTGGCACCTTTCGCATCACAAATAAATTGTTAGGCATGTCACTCTTGTAAATTTGAAGGAAAGTTATTGAAGGGCATGACCAACTTGACACCCTCGACATCAGTAAAAAGAAACTAATAAATTAAATCAAGAATAAAAATTAGGGTGAGGGAAGAATAGGAAGAAATAAAATATTTTACCTCGAGAACTCTATCCATTTTCATGTTGAAAAATATTTAGTGGATAATATACATAAGTAAATTAATTAGGAAAAAGGTGGAAAGAGGGACATAGAGTTAAGTATAAATATTAATCATAAAGTAGTTAAAAAATTGATTAAGAGAACAGGGTGGTGAATTAAAATAAGACTAATAAATTAAAATTGGAGAAATTTAGAGAACCTCCATGTGGCAAGAGCCAACATAAGAATATCCATATAAGAGGAAAATTGAGTTAAATCAGGAGGTAGTTAGGGGACAAAATCTGAGACTTATCAATTAAATTTAGTAATGAACAAAAATTAAGGAGTATAAAAAAGGGGGATCAAGAGAAAACTAGGAGGAGAAATAGGAAGTGGTGTTAGGGTGCGAAAAATACTATTTTAAATTAATATTTAAGTAAATGATTTTGGAGAGCGTTGGTGAGAGGGTGACACATGGGTCGGAGAATAATCAAATTTTAGATTAATAAAAATAATTAATTATACATGAAATGACAATTGGCACTGATGAATCCTTCTATAAAATAAAGGGAAATCGATGGGAAAATGACTTTTCTTACCCTATTGTTGGATGGAGGAAATTATGTAAATGTGAGTGGTTATGAGATATAGTTGAGTTTGGTGAGGTAGAGGACTTTAGGGAGGGAACTCTTGAGCCAAGGAGTGGTCACCTCTATTAGCTAGCATATTTCCTTCATTGCACAAACCCACTACAGCACGAGGTCCCTGGGGAAGGAGAGTACCCAATGAGTAGGCTGGGAGCTCAGCAGGTGGGTCACTACATTCAAATTAAGCACATCAACATTCCCATTTGTAGGCAGAAAATAAGAAGGGTGTCAAAGTAGCGACAAGTCAAGGTTGAATTTCGTCTCTTGGTGAATGGTACCTATGTTATTTATAATGTTTCTTTATATTAATTCAGTATTCCTATAATTAACATGCAAGATATATGTATGTTTAATGAATTTAAATTCATGAATGTTGATATAAGTGATTAATATTTCCAAGTTTCCAATGTTGTATGTTTATGAATTTATTCTTAGTTTATTGTATTATTCAAAAAAAAAAAAAAAGTAGGGTTGGTCCCTACACATTAGATGCATTGATTTCAATGTATGTTTTGATTTTTGATTTGATGTAATTGGATGTATGATGGTACATTAATTTTAAGGTGGTTATGTTAACAATGTGCATTAATTTAAGTGCAATCACAAAAATTCATTGATAATGTACATTGATTATCTGTTATAGTAATTCCACCAATTAATATTGGAGATTGATTTCAGTGTAAGCACATAAAATTATTGACAATGTTCATTGATTTTTGTGTTATAATAATTCAACCAGTTAATATTGGAGGGCAAGAGAGACAACTATGATGTTTACTACAACAACTTGAGCTAAATATTTCAATGATTTATGATTTCAAGTGTCATTTTCATATAATCATTATGCAAATATGACAAAACTAACAAGGGTGACAATAAGAATAGTAGAAAAAATTAGTTTGAGATTGATCACAATGAAGAATATTTGTAATTGACTACATTCTTATTATTCACATTTTCTATCATGATTATTGCATTATTGTCATTTTTCATTCAAAATTTTTGTTTCATCATTTTTCATAATTAAAGTTATTAAAAATAGTTATCATCTCAAAAAACATAGGTAACTAAACAAATTTATAATTAAAATGACTAGGTTAATCTCATACGTATTAAGCATATTTAAAATGATTATATTAATATCAGATATATTTACATATTATTGATAGAATTAAAATGACCAGGATGATCTCATACATATTTAGCATATTTAAAATGATTATATTAATATTAGACATATGTACATAGTATTGAGAAAATTAATCATATATTCGATAGATTTTCCTTGACCACACACTACTGAAACCAACTTGAAGTACTCAAGATCCAACCTAAAGTAGCCTAGATCTATCTTAACTCTGAATCTATCAAATGGGAAGAAAGATCAAATACCTCGAGGTGCAAATTAAAATATCCTGAAAATAAAAAAAATAAAGAAATAACAAAACACTATTAAATAATATTCGAAAGGCATCCATGCATGTTGGTTGACAATTGAAGAAAAACCCAAAATTAGTGACTTGGGAATTATGGGTGGAAAAACAGTGCCCTATAGAAAGGCACATGTTAATATTTCGTAAGATATTTATGGCTAGATCAAGAATATTTATGGTAATAAACTTGGGAAAGGAGATATGAAATAGGTTATTGGTTTTGAACTTTTCAAAAATCTTTGTAATAGAAAGGATAAATGACGGAGGCCAACATTAACATCATGGTTGATTTTATTAACTATTTGATATCGATAATTATAAAGTGTTTTATTTAAAGTTGTCTTTTAAATTTAATTTTAATAATTATGTTAAGAGATGTATTTTATAGTTCTTATACTTTATTTAAATATATCTTAATTACAATAAATAGTTTGGATTTAATGATATATATTAATTATATTGATGGATCGTGATAAATTGAAAATCTGTTATTCTGTTTTATATATATATATATATATATATATATATATATATATATAATTAATTTATTAATAATAAATTAATAAATTATTTAAATTTTTAAATGTATTTTAATATATATATATATATATATATATATATAAATACTACATATTAGATTTTTTTAAATTAAAATATGTAAATGAAAAGTAATTGTGTCCTTTTGATGCTTCAAATTATTTATTTCTAGCATGATTGGACTTACTTATTACATAGTAAAGACTATACAAATTTTTTTTTTTTCTCTCCACTTAATTTAAATATATCTAAATTAAAATAAATAAATGAAAAGTAGTTGTTTTCTCTTTACTTTTGATGCTTCAAATTATTTGTTTCTAAATGATTTCACTGACTCATTACACAATAAAGACTATATTTTATTAAATAAATAAAAAATAAAACTAAATGTTTTAAAAATAAATTTTATTTTTATTTTTTAAAATATATAAAAAATAAAACTAAAATACTTAAAAAAATAATTTTTTTTTATATGAACATAATGCAATATATTTTTTAGTAAAAAAAAAATTAATTACACTTAGTTTAGAGTTTTGGTTGAGATGACAAGATTCCTTATAAGTTTAAAAAAAAATGAGTATGAATGGTGGAGCTACCTTACCAGAAGAGTGAACGGAAATCATGCAAACAAGATTTTAATTAATTGAGTGGCATGAATTCTATCCATGAGAGGGAGGAGTGAAAGGAAACCATGCAAAATATATTTTAAATAATTGAAATGTGTGCGTTTTTTCCAAACAAAAACCAGCTTGCGAATGCTAGGGAGAAGTGAATTGAAATGAAACAAAATATATTTTAAATAATTGTAATGCATGCCTTTTGACTTAAGGTGGCCAGATGAGTGTCATGGAAATATTTCAAGTGGAGATGCTTGATGATGAGGATTGAGTCTCTCTAGTTTGTTGAATTAAAGTGGAGATGCTTCAATATGAGGGTTTAGCTTTCTTGGATTTCTTGGATATTATATAAGTAATATAAAAAAATTTATGTTAACATGTTTATTGAAAAATTATCACTTGTGAGAGTTGAAGTTAGATAAGAAGGATTAAAAACATTCGTGAAATAAATCTATTTGAAACATTAGCTTTAGTATTATTTTCTTACATATAAATTAAAAAACATAAAATATTAACTGTTTTTGAAGCTTTTGGTTTTTATTGCAACTTGGTAGAATTGTTTATGAAATTGTTATTTTTCATTTCGTGATAGTAACTTTATTATTTTAAATTTATTTTTAAATATATGAATAGATTCAAAATACTAAAAAAACATTTAATTATGCCGTAAGGCATTCCTATTTGAAAATAACTCTCCTAGCTGCCATTGTGTCCATTGGATCAAATGTTAGACGATTGAAATGTTTTAGGCCATTAGATCCACAAGTAAATAGTTATATATATATATATTTTTTATAATGTAATTTTTTGTTCTTTTTAATAAGTTAGATTAAATTTAGGTTTTGGTGACTTTTAAGTTAAAATTTTGTTATTAAAATTTTGTTATATTTTTATATGTAAATGTAAAAAGTTTTATATATGTTTTAATAAGTTAAATTGAATTTAAGTAATAAAATAACATAATAATAAACTATAAAAGCAACCCCTAGTATTGACCCATGGTATTTATGTGGAATATAATTTATTTAAAGGGAGAAATTATACATTGTTTTTCTTGTTCTATATTATTTTTGTTACAACTATTTTATTATTAAAAAAATACATGGTTTTTTTTGTTATATATTATTTATGTTACAATTGTTTTATTATTGATGAGTAGTATTTCTTAATATATAAAAAAATAAATTAATAATGAAATTTTTTAAAGTATGTGATATTTTTTTTAAATTTCCAAATTATTTCACAGGAATGAATATCAAATTTCTTATGTTAAAAAAAACTATATACATATCTTTAATTACCTAATTGTGTCTGAAAAAAACTTACATGTTTTTTACTTTATAATCATAAACTAATTTCACATTATATGATGTCAAACTTACTCAACTTTTTATTCTGAAATTTTAAACAAAGATTTTCACTACATAATTTTAGTTTTTATAATTTTTTTTATTTTTCAATTCAAACAAAACTTACAAAAAAAAACCCACTCAGTCCTTACTGTAGATTTTAGTTTTACAAAATTGAAACTGTGATTAACAATAGAGTAAGTTGAGACAACCCTAAAGGGTTTTTTGTACATGTTTTATCATAACATTTCCCTCAATCCAATATTTTTTGTAGAGTCTTCTGAAGAGAGAGTGTATTCTAGTTTATAACCTAATCCACAATGAAAGATTATGGCTAGGGATGTCACAAGTTGTCATTCACACACTGATTTATTGAAGTTCTTAGCTGAAATGGATCCTATTAGATGCATGGTGGCTAGAGGCACTAAAATATTCAAAATAGATATTGTAAGGGTATTTTTGAAGGGTATCTGTTAGCTTTGGCTTATTCATGCTCTCTTTCTCTAGGTTGTAGATGGTGATTTCTAAATGCATTGATTTGAGTGTAGATGGTGATTTATTATCCTATTTGATTGCTTGATGCATTGATTTCAATGTAGATGTTCATTTCTAATTATATTTGATTTCTCAGACAAGATGCACTGATTTCAAGGTAGATGATTTCGAATTGTGTTTGATTTCTTGCACTAAATGCATTGATTTCAATGTAGATTTTGATTATTTGATTGCTTGCACTAGATGCATTGATTTCAATCTACATTATTTCTAATCCTATTTCAAAAACACTATTATTGTCACTTTGCATTCAAAAATTTTATTTTATCATTTTTCATAATTAAATTTATTAACAAAATTTATCATCTCAACAAAGTGAGGTAAATGACCCGGTAAATCTCACACATATTTAGGATATTTAAAATTACTATATTAATATTAGATATATTTACATATTATTGATAAAATTAATCATATCTTGGATAGATTTTCCTTGGCCACACATGACCGAAACCAGCCTAAACTAGCCTAGATCCATTTCAACTCTAGATCTATCAGGCATTGAGAGGGATCAAATATCTAGAGGTGAAAACCTTTCCTCAAGATTTGCACTCAAAAAATAAGTTGCACTTTGATCCCTCGCGAAACTTGATAGATTTGAAATTAAGATGAATCTAGGTTGGTAATATTGTAAATAAAGTTTTAATAATCAATAAAATTAAAATATCATGAAAATAAAAAAATAAAAAGATAACAAGGAAGTCTTAAAAAATATTTGAGAAACATCCCATTCATGTTTAATATTTTTGTGAATATGAAAGGTCATGACAATTGAATAAAAAACCAATATTAGTGACTTGGGAATTTTGAGTGGAAAAATAGATTTTCCAAGACACATGTTGTTAATATTTAGTAAAAGATTTATGGCTAGATTAACAATAATTACAGTAATAAATTTAGGAAACGAGATATGAAATAGGTTAGTAGGAGGGGTGTGGGATTGTTTTTTCCTCAATCAGGAGTTGACACTTAAAACTTTAAAAATAATTTAATAAAATATTATCTAAATAAAAAAAAACGTGTACTATAATAAAAAAAATATGAATATATATGTTTAATTATTTGTAATTAATAACATTATAAAAATTTAACAATTGCATTGACATTGGCCCTGTTGTCTAGGTCCATTGTTGATATTGAAACCAATATGAAAATGTAACCAAATTATTTCTCTCATTTTTGTATCTATACATAAAACATTTCCATATTAATGTGAATAAATTAATTTTATATGAACTTTAAAAAGATAAAATAATTATATGTAAAAAATCTAATATTTTTACAAAGATGTAAAATTTAAAGAAAAAAAATAAATTAACATAATCAAACATTTCAATTCTCAAAGATATAAAATATTTTAAAAATTTGCAAAATCAATTATGTATATATTATTTGTACTTTTAAAAAGAAAATAATTTATATATTATATAAAAAAAATGAAAATAAAAAATGTAATTAAAATATTTCAAGTATATTTATTATTTTATTTTCATGTTTTAGATTGCTTAATCTTTATAATCTAAATGCCCACATTTATTTTTAAACTATTAAATGTATTTATAAATTATATATATATATATATATATATAATTCCTTTACAAACTTATTGAGAAAAGAGGTACACTTCATACTCTTGTAATTTGCTATTAAAGACCAGATTTAACATTTTAATTTAACATATAGGTTTATGAATACATCTTAATTACATTAAATGGTTTGGGTTTAATGATATATATTAATTATATTAAAACAACATTTAACATATTAAAAATGTTTAAGAATACATTTTAATTACATTAAATGGTTTGGGTTTCAAGATATATAATAAAATATATTGATAGTACGTAAGAATTTCAAAATTTATTATTTTGATTTATATATAAAATTAGTTTCTTTATTAATAAATAAATAAAAACCTATTTAGATCTATGTAAGTATATTAAAATATTTTATGTTCTTTCTTTTTGAACCAATGCTATATATTAGTTAGTTTTTGTTGCTATTTAATTTAAATATACCTAAATTAAAGTATATAAATGAAAAATAGTTAAAAATGCATTGTGAATAAAATTCTTTTAATTCATTATTTGAGTTAATCCATTAAAAAAAAAAAAATATTTAATAAATATTTTAAAAAAAAATCGCTATTATGATTGTTGGTTCTTATCATAATTTGATTTAACACTACGGTAACTAAACAAAATGATTACATAATAAAGACCTCACCCGATACAAACTTGAAGAAAAAACATGTACATTTCATATTCTTGCAATTTGCTATTAAATACAACATTTAATATATTAAAAATGTTTAAGAATACATCTTAATAACAGTAAATGGTTTGGGTTTAACGAGATATATTAACTATATTAAAGACATCATTTAACATATTAAAAATGTTTAGGAATATATCTTAATTACATTAAATGGTTTGGGTTTCATGATATATATTAATTATATTGATAATTGGTTAGATTTTCAAAATTTATTATTTTATCTTTTATATGAAAATAGTTTATTTATTAATAAAAAATAAAAATAAAAAATTTAGATTTATTTAAGTATTTTAAAATATTTTATGATTTTTTATTTTGAACAAATGCTATATATTAGCTAGTCTTTATTTCTACTTAATTTAAATATATATAAATTAAAGTAAATAAATGAGAAATAGTTAAAAATACATTGTGAATCAAATTATTTTAATTCTTTCTTTAGGTTAATCCATTAAAAAAAATTAATATCTAATAAATATTTACTACACAAAAAAAAAAATTGTTATTATGATTGTTTGTTCTTATAATGATTTGACAGAACACTACAATAACTAAACAAAATCGTTACATAATAAAGACTACACCCAATCAAATGCATGAAAAATAAAATTAAAATATTTTAAAAATAAATAAATTTATTTTCTTAATATGCATTAAAAATAAAACTAAAATATTTTAAAAGATAAATTGTCTTCTTTTTTAATGTAATATTATAGAATGCAATCTAATTTTTAGTAAAAAGAAAAAACCGTTGATGGTTACACTTAGTTTAGATTGGTGGCAAAGATGACAAGATTCCTTATAGATTAAAAAAAAAAGAGTACGTTGAGTGAATGGAAATGATGCAAAGTAGATTTTAAATATTTGATATGCATGACTTCTATCCATGAGAGGGAGGAGTGAAGGGAAACTATCCAAAAACATATTTTAAATAATTGAGATACATGGGTTTTGTCCATACAAGCACTAGATGACTAATAAGTTACATGAAGATTGAATGGAAATGATGAAAGTAGAATTTAAATAATTGATATGCATGAATTCTATCGATGAGGAAGGAGTGAAGGGAAACGAGGCAAAATATGTTTTAAATAATTGAGATGCATGCCTTTTGTCCAAGCCAGCACAAGATGACTAGTCAATTAGATTGCCCGTGTTAGGGAGGAGTAAATGGAAATGATGCAAATTATATTTTAAATAATTGCAATGGATGCTTTACGACTTAGGGTGGCAATAGGTGTGTCATGGAGAATTTTCAAGTGAAAATGCTTGATTATGAGGGTTGAGTCTCTCTAGTTTGTTGAGTTAACATGGATATGCTTGATTATCAAGGTTTATTTTTTTTTATTCTTTGGATATTATATAAAAAATAGTACTTTAACATGTTTATTGAAAATTTTTCACTTGTAAGTGTTGAAGTTAGGTAAAAATGAACAAATATTATTCCCAACAATTTGAAATAAATTTATTTGAAACATTAGTTTAAATATTATTTTCTTACATATAAATTAAAATGTATAAAAAATTAATAGTTCTTTGAAACTTTGGTTTTTTTAGAATTACTTAACACATTCTTTTATGAAATTATTATTTTCATTTAGTGAAATTATCACCCCTTATTATTTGATACTAAAATAAATAAATAAATTCATAATACTAAAATATATATATATATAGATATATATATTAAAAAAAATTATTTAAAATATATATTTGAAAATAAAACAAAATAAACACTAAAATAGAAACACATACTAGTTATGAGGGCTTTGAAGGTCACGACATCTAATTTTAGGAACAAATTGTCAAGATATCAAATGTATATGAGATTCACTCTTGAAATCTATGAGTTAATGAATTAGCTGCAATAAATACAATGCATTAAAGAGTTAATTAAGTAGAGAGTATTGTTACTCCTACGAGCAGCAAAGGGTATTGAATTTAAACAATCATTCATGTAGGTACACCTGTTTATTACAATAGTTGAAGTGGTTACATTAAACAATACACTAGGTCCGTTGTATGCGGTATGATAGTAGATGAGACTCTTCAGCCATTTCATCAAATCAAATTAAATATACAAAATAAAAACTATGGAGAAATGCACGTCGCTTATCAAAATCAGTAACAGAAAAAAGAAAATTTTCAATGCATTCAACCCAGAACAGGCCCACCCACCTATCAAGCAACATAGCACATTGATCAACATAAAATATTTAAATGTGTAACACAGATTCCGAAACAATAAGCAATAACATGTTAAATAGGATAACCAATCAAATTAAAGAAAAATAAAATAAATTATTTTTAACAAATAATAAATTGTAAAATTGCAAAATCAAATTATAATAATATTTCATTAGATTTTTTTGTTAAAAACAAATTAATATGGTTGGACTAAAAACCAATATAATATCCAAATTGAAAATTAAAATATATATTTTGAAAGAATATGATTTTTAACCCATCATTCCTAAACAAATATTAGTAGAAACATTAATATATATGAAAGAAGTTTAATATCTCTGCCTAGTGCAATTTAATATAATATGATAAACTTTTATACAACGAAATGAATAAAATGAAAAATAACCCAAAAAAAGGAAAATAAGATTTAAATGAATAAAATACTCATGTTATATTATCTGCAAGCTAATCACTATAATATAAGAGTAGGAAACTAACTATGTCCGTAAACCTCATGATCAAGTCTAAACATGGACACAGAGTAAAATCAAGAATTTATTCCAACACACCTCATGATCAAGTCTATATACGAGTGCAAGCACAACAAGGTAGGCTGCATAGCAATTAATCGTTTCCTTTCCGCCAAGCAGTGCATGTGCAGAAGAGGGTATGAGATGAATGGAGCGAAGATACTGCTCGCATCTGCGATGTCACACAGACCTGGCCTATTGTACCTTGAGTAGTTGAGTATGAAATACCTGAAGAGTGAATGGGGCATCTTCCAGTGTATCTTAGCCCCATCACTGCCTGCCTGCGTTGAAAGATCCAATGATGGGAAGGAGCTTATCCTCTACTCTTTCTTCCTTCCCACAAGCTGACAAGCCGCCGGTAATTCGATGAAGCATTTAGAAATTCGTGATACAATTAGAATACGTAAACCATTCATATGGACGTTCGTATTTTAGAAGTTATCGAAAGAAGTTGTCTACTGAGCCTGTGAAATAGCTCCGACCGTAAAATATTGCTGGAATTCGTTTCACTCAAAAATCTTTAGGGCACTCAAAATATTAAAGGGCACCCAAAATATTAAAGTTTCACAACTGTAAACAAGATTCTAAGCAAATCTTTACCAGATTTTCTAAAAATCATTACCGGATTCTAAGTGAAAACGCGGCCTTTTTAAACTAGGCGTTAAGGAAACGAAATCGCCCTAGATACGCATATTGCATTTACAGCTGTGGATACCATCCATGTCTGCAAAAAGGGACATGTGTAGTCTTCGTGCGGGGAAATATCATAACCGTTTACATGTACGGAATAACTATCTTAAAATGAGTTCTCATCGTATCTCTATGGTGAGTGCCTTGTCAAAGTTTTGATCTGACCGTTGATGTTTAGTGGAAATATATCTTCTCAGAGTTATAGGATAGGATTTTAAATCGAAATATATACAGGTACCACTTTTGTAGGTTGAAATGAATCTGTATTTTCTTTTTCCTGAAAATCTGCACTGGCATTAACCATGCGTGATCCCTGTCGTAAGTGCTTGGTTACTGTTTTGATCTGAAGGTAAATGTTCGTGAAAACAAATATACTCGAGGGGTTATTCGGATTTTTCAATCGGGATGTGTGTAGTTGCCACTAACGTGTATTTTGTATGTTGAAATGGGAGTAGTGTTTAAGGCAGGATTTGATGGGAATTTCGGGTGGGAATTTGGTGAAAATATTTGTCAGTTATTGTTTTTTTAATTATATGAATAGATAAAAAATTTATGGGGCATTTTTATGGTGAAGAGTTCATTTATTAAATTTGTGATTTTAATGAATCAGATTATAGACAAATTACATTTTGGAAGGGAGTAGTTTTCATCATATTTACTATGTTCCAATTCAAATTCAGATACTAAATTCTAACCATAGTTATCAAGTTGGAATTAGAATTGAGATAAAATACTAAAATAATTTTATTCAAAAAATTTTAATTCCGAAAAAATTTGAGTATATCTCAAAATCATCCATATGTTTCAAAATTTACCATATCTTACAATTTAAACAACACAAATCAAGATTTAACCATAATTTTTTTTAAATTCTCAATAAAAGTCCTCTAGTAATTCCAAAAAATGACACTTAAGACTGCACATTTCCTTTGTTCTTAGCCATTAGATTTACTTACAACATTAGTAGTAGGATCATCTAGGAAGAATATTATCTCTATTAAGGAGAAGATGGATTGAGTGTTATACCTCCTTATCTATATCCAAGGACAATGACATATAGAGTAAGTAAAAATCACATCGGGATAACCAACTCACGAATGTATGCATGGAGGATGGAGTTCACCTCGGATGATCTTATGGGAGGCTTTCGCTGCATCCGAATTTATTACGTCACTTCTAACGCAATGACATCTATGATCTCATCTAAGCTATTAGATTGTCCCTAATGGTGCAATTTTTTAATTTTTTATAGTTAACATTAGGCTTTTCGATGAAATTTTTGGGCGACGCTAGTTGCTCAGCAGCGTCTTTAGCTCCGGATTTCGGGGTTGGACGTTATTCTGCCATGAACAATGGACCAGGTCGATTGGACTGTAGAGTGTATGTAGAGGAAAGGATGATTTTTCTTATAACTAGGAGTTAACTTGGGTTGTTGTGAGCTATGGTAGTGTAAATTTCATTTTAAGAGTGTTGGTGGGGTATTTATTATGGTTAATGGTTTATCGGTAAGCGTATTTAGTTGTTGATCGGATTGTAGAGTGTACTCAGAGGAAATGATGATTCTTCCTATAACCGAGAGTTAACCTGGGTTGTTGCGAGCTATGGTAGTGTAAATTTTGTTTTGAGAGTGTTGGTGTGGCATTTGTTATGGTTAATGGTTTATCGGTAAGCGTATCTAGTTGTTTTCAGTTTTCATAGGCGCCACTTTATTTTTTCTCTTGTTGTTGTGCTGCTCATTGAAGCCAGATTTTCTATTTCTGTGCCTGTGTTTCTTTGCGGCATCTCTCCTCATTGTCAGGTTTTTGTTGTTACCAAGTGAGCTTTTTATTTTACTTCCCGAGATGTGAGCAATAAACTTTTTGTCTTGAATGATGAAGGTATTTGGCTATGTGGTAAGACGTTGGATTTCCGACTGTTGGAATATTTGAAATTCCAGAACAATAAATGAAGAAGAAAACTCCCCTCCAACACAGAGAAAATATTAAAAATTTCTTCACTGTTGACAGAGTTCAAAACTGGAAAATTCAATTTCATTCACTGTTAAAATCTATTACAATAAAAAAAATTTCTTCCTCTAAGAGGGATTACAAAATGCTGGACTGTTACAAGACACAGTGCCAAGCAAAACTGTTCTCTGTCTCACACAGAAAATACTCTATTCACTCTTTTAATAAAAATAAACACATTGCTGTGCAATACAAATTTTTACACTCTGTTGTGTGTAAAAACTTAAAAACTTACAATCTATCTTTCATTTCACCTTTTTATACACTGCTTTGTAAAAATTAATTTTCAACTCACTCTCTTTTTTTAATACAATAGCCGACGGGCTCTTTTTAAAACTTTCCAGAACATAAATACTAAAAATGAAACACTACTTATATATATTATAAATGTAAAAAACATTTATAATATATATATATTACAATGCATATATATTAACCTTAGTAAAAAAAACTTTTCCGTGAAATTTAACTAAACATGTTTAAAAAAAAAACTTTTACCCAAGGTTTAAAAACTTTATGAAATTTTCACGGACTTCAATGATAAATCAAACTCTATTGCAAAGGCTCTTCATGTTCCAAAATGGGATGCTGACATAGGCCCAAAGTGTTATGCGAAAACTCCATAGAATCTGCCTTATAAAATGTCGGGTCCGATAATTTGCTTGCTGACGTAGGCTTCAAAACAACGCGATTCAATATTAATGCTCCACGTGGCCCTTTCAATCAATCAAAAATATGGCGGTGAATTTCTGAGCTTTGAATGTGGTGGTTGCAGAATTTAGGAGTCGATGAAGAGATCATTTAATTTTCTGGTTGCGTGGTTTGGAACCATAATTTATTCAATGCTCAAGCGGCTGTTGTAGAGCCATTAAACAACAACTTGCAGGTTTAATTAAATGCAGACTTTAATTTCTAGATGGCATGCTCCAGACAAATTCCCGTAGTGTTTTTCCTTCTCTACGTTGCTGCAGTTGAAGTTAAAATTCAACACTCCCCCTTAAATTCAACTGCTGGGTTTTCTAGCATACCCAGGCATTTCCTCAAATGTTCAAAGCTTTTCTACACAACTGGCTTTGTGAGGATATCTGCAAATTGATCCTTTGTTCTGCAATGTTGCAAAAATATCTCACCATTGTTAACCAATTCACGTATGAAGTGAAACTTGGTGTCAATGTGCTTTGTCCTTTTATGAAAAATAGAATTTTTAGACAATGCAATAGCTGAGCTATTGTCACAAAAAATCACTGTCCCTTTTTTCTGCTCTTGGCACAAACTTCTTTACATCCTCCTCATCCATATTGCTTGGCATGCTGCTACTGTAGCTGCCACATATTCCGCTTCTGCTGTAGACAATGCTACAATGGGTTGTTTCTTAGAAGCCCATGAAATGGCTCCTGAACCCATGTGAAAAAAATAACCAGAAGTACTCTTTCGATCATCAACACTTCCAGCCCAATCACTGTCAGTGTATCCCACTAAATCTGAACATTCTGAAGCAGTATATAAAATACCAAACCTTTTAGTACCTTTAACATACCTAAGAATTCTTTTTGTTGCTTGCCAATGTGCATCCTTTGGTTTTTCCATGAATCTAGAAATCAAACTAACAACATGCATTATGTCCGGTCTAGTTGCAGTCAAATACATGAGGCTACCAACTATGCTCTTGTATAAACTAGGATCAAAATCCTTGCTGCTGTCCTCTCTACTGAGTTTTATTCCCATCACTGTGGGAGTGATTGTTGCTTTGCTCTCCTGCATATTAAATTTTTCAAGCACCTCATTAACATACTTTTCCTGTGAGATAAAAATCTCATTTTCATCTTGTTCTACTTCTATTCCCAAGTAGTATTTCAACAAACCCATGTCAGTCATTTCAAATTCTTCTTTCATTACTATTTTAAATTTTTCAATAAGGTTATCATCATTACCTGTGAAAATAACATCATCAACATATAAAACTACAATCAACATTTTACCATCCTTTTCTTTGATGTAGAGGGTGGGTTCTCCCTCACACTTTTCAAAACCATTTTCCGATAGATAGGAATCTATCCTACTGTACCACACTCTTGGTGCTTGCTTCAGCCCATAAAGAGTTTTCTTCAACTTGCATACTTTGTGCTCTTGGCCTTTCTTTTCATAACCGAGAGGTTGTTCAATGTAAACCTCTTCCATTAACACTCCGTTTAGGAATGTTGACTTCACGTCCATTTGATAAAATTTCCACTTGTTTTGTGCTGCTATGGACAGCACTGCTCTCACTGTTTCCATTCTAGCAACCAGTGCGAAAGTTTCCTCATAATCTATCCCATGCTTCTATTTATACCCTTTGACAACAAGTCTGCCTTTGTGTCTCTCTATTTTGCCATAAGCATTACTTTTGGTCTTGTAGACCCATTTAACTCCAATGACATCTTTACGTTTTGGGAGTTCAACCAAATCCCAAGTCTTGTTTCTTTCTATGGCATTAATCTCTTCATCCATAGCTTCTATCCATTTCTCATCCTTGATAGCTTCTTCGAAATGAACAGGATTATCAACATGACAATATAAAGCAAACAAAGAATTGATACCTTCATTTGCTATATCTTGTTCATAAATTTCTTTCAAACTTTTGAATTTCTCACCTCTTTCATTAGGTGTACAAATGCTTGAAGAAGCACTTGAATTTCCTCCTTGTGGTGTGCTTTGCTGCTCTTGTGTTGGTGCTACTGTTTGGGGGTGTATTTCAGCCAATTCATCATCATTTTCATCATGAGATAAATAGTGTTTAACATTCACTGTTTTCTCTATGCTTCCATCCCAAGCTTCCTCTTCAATAAACTGAACATCTCTGCTTACAATAAACTTCTTGGTTAATGGGTTATATGACCTATAGCCCTTGGATTCCTCACTGTATCCAATGAAAATGCATTTCTCCCCCTTGTTGTCCAACTTCTTTCTTAGCTGATCTGGAATGTGTGCATAAGCCACACATCCAAAAACCTTCATATGTGTGACACATTGCTTTGTGCCGCTCCATGCCTCTTCCGGCACTTTGTTCATCACTGCTTTTGTAGGGCATCTATTCAAAATGCACGCTGCACATTGTACAGCTTCAGCCCAATAATCATAAATTAGCCAAGTGCTTTGCCTTTAACATACTTCTTGCCATGTCCATTATGGTTCTATTCTTCCTTTCGACTACTCCATTTTGCTGCGGAGTATATCTAGTTGTAAACTATTTATGAATACCATTTTCTCTACAAAAACGTAGAAAATATTTAGAGATATACTCACCTCCTCTGTCAGTCCTTAGGAGTTTGATATGCAGCCCACCTGGTTCTCAACAAGTGCTTTGAAATTGTGAAATTTCTCAAACACTGAACACTTTTGTTGTTCAAAAAGTAAACCCAAGTTTTTATTGTAAAATCATCTATGAATGTTAACACATAGTGGCTGCTTGCAAGCGATGGAGTTTGCATCGGTCCACACACATTTGAGTGGACAATCTCTAAGGGTGCTTTTGCCCTTATGCTTTTCCCGGAATGAAAACTTTCTCTGTGTTGTTTCCCCAAGATACAACCTTCACAAAGGCTGTCCGGCTTCTCTATCAATGGTAAAACACTTACCATTCCTTTTCTGTTCAACAAATTAAGACCTCCAAAGTTGAGATGTCCAAATCTGAAGTGCCATAACCAATTGCCATCTTTTGGTTCGCTTTGGAAAGTATCTTGTGCCACTGCTGCTTTCTCTTCACCATTCCTCAAATCTGCTCTCATTCTAAGAGGGAACATCCTATTCCTTGTCATCTTTACTTCAGCAATACATTGTTTGCTGGGTGGTTTGTCCATGATGGTACAAACATCATCCTCAAAGAAAACATTGTATCCCTTATGTACAAGTTGTCCAATACTTAAGAGGTTACACTTCATTCCTGGAAAATAATAAACATCTGCTATGGATTTCTCTGCACCTTTCCTTGTTAAAACATTTACAATCCCTTTTCCTATAACATAAACTTTTCTATCAGTTCCAAGTGTGACTTGTGACTTCACACTCTCATCTAGCATAGAAAACATTGCTATGTTTCCTGTCATATGGTTACTGGAACCGGAGTCTAGAAACCATAAATCTTCATTCTTTTCTTCAGCCATATTACAAGCTAAGAACAATTATTTTGGTTGATATTTTCTCTAGTGAAATTTGCACTAGTTCTATTTCCCATATCATTCTGCTTCTTTCTACATTCATTCGCATAATGACCATATTTTTTACAATAGTGACATTTGACATTGGTTTTATCATACCTTTGTTCTTGAGCATTCTGCTGACCACACTGTTGGCTGCTGGCTTGGCCGTGGCTGTGATTTTGACTCTTGCACCTTCCATGTGAATTTGAAGGGTTGTTCCTTCCACCTCTGTTTTGACTTATACCTATTCCTCTTTTGTTTCCTCTGCCTTGCCCTCTTCCTCTTCCGAAAGACACCTGGGTCTTAAAGGCATGTTCAAGAGATGATTTTTCACTTCTACCCAATCTCTGTTCATGGGTCATCAGTGATGCATGTAATTCATCCACTGAAAACTTTGTGAGATCCTTAGTCTCCTCTATGGTGGTTACAATCACATCAAATCTTGAGGGTAGACTCCTCAAGAGTTTTTCCACAATCCTCTTGTCTTCAACAGTCTCTCCATGAGATCTTATTTGTGCGACCATTCCAATCACATGAGTGAAGAATGAGTCAATAGTATCTGAATCTTTCATACAGAGAGTCTCAAAGTCTCTCCTCAACAACTGAAGTTTTGATTTCTTCACTTTTTCCATGCCTTGATAGGCTCTCTTGAGAGTTTCCCATGCTTCTTTGGATCTCTTGGTTGCTGTTATCCTCGAAAACACACTCTCATGCACTGATTGATACAAAAAGAAAAGATCTTTGGAGTCTTTCTTCTTATTTCTCTTCAGCATCTCTCTTTCTACCTGAGTTAACATATTAAACTCATGTTCATCTGCTGGCTCTTCAAAGTCTTCCTCAACAAATTCCCATAAGTCTTGGTAGACAAATAGTGCTCTCATAGTTATTGACCAGTAGTCATAATTTTTTCCATTAAACATTGGGAGATGGATATTTCCCATACCCATACCACTATTGGCTCCATCCATTCTGCACTCTTAACTATGATTCAAAAAACACTTCAATGTTCTGCAATAGTAACATAAAAACTGTATAGAGAAATACCTTTGGATTCTTTTTGGCTGAGTCTTCACACTGTTGGAGAAGTTGCTGCAACAAAGAACTCATTTTCTTCAACTTCTTTGATCTTCAAAGAGCCTGGACTAGCTCTGATACCATGTTGGAATATTTGAAATTCCAGAACAATAAATGGAGAATAAAACTCCCCTCTACAACACAGAGAAAATATTAAAAATTTCTTCATTGGAGACAGAGTTTAACACTGGAAAATTCTATTTCATTCACTGTTAAAATCTATTACAATAAAAAAAACTTCTTCCTCTAAGAGGGATTACAAAATGCTGAACTGTTACAAGACACAGTGCCAAGCAAAACTCTTCTCTATCTCACACAGAAAATATCTGTTCACTCTTTTAATAAAAATAAACGCACTTCTGTGCAATACAAACTTTTACACTCTACTGTGTGTAAAAACTTAAAAACTTAAAATCTATCTTTCACTTTCACCTTTTTATACACTGCTGTGTAAAAATTAATTTTCAACTCACTCTCTTTTTTTAATACAATAGCCTGCGGGCTCTTTTTAAAACTTTTCAGAACATAAATATTAAAAATGAAACACTACTTATATATATTATAAATGTAAAAAAAAATTATAATATATATATATTACAATGCATATATATTAACCTTAGTAAAAAAAACTTTTCCGTGACATTTAACGAAACATGTTTAAAAAAAAATCTTTTACCCAAGGTTTAAAAATTTTATGAAATTTTCACGGACTTCAACGATAAATCAAACTCTATTACAAAGGCTCTTCACATTCCAAAATGGGATGCTGACGTAGGCCCAAAGTGTTATGCGAAAACTCCATAGAATCCGCCTTATAAAATTTCGGGTCCGATAATTTGCTTGCTGACGTAGGCTTCAAAACAACGCGATTCAATATTAATGCTCCACGTGGCCCTCTCAATCAAACAAAAATATGGTGGTGATTTTTTGAGCTTTGAATGTGGTGGTTGCAGAATTTAGGAGGCGATGAGGACAACATTTAAGTTTCTGGCTGCGTGGTTTGGAACCACAATTTATTCAATGCTCAAGCGGCTGCTGCAGAGCCATTAAGCAACAACTTGCAGGTTTAATTAAATGCAAACTTTAATTTCTAGATGGCGTGCTCCAGGAAAATTCCTGTAGTGTTTGTCCTTCTCTGCATTGCTGCAGTTGAAGTTAAAATTCAACACTCCCCCTTAAATTCAACTGCTGGGTTTTCTACCATACCCAGGCATTTCCTGAAATGTTCAAAGCTTTTCTGTGCAAGTGACTTTGTGAGGATATCTGCAAACTGATCCTCTGTTCTGCAATGTTGCAAAGCTATCTCACCATTGTTAACCAATTCACGTATGAAGTGAAACTTTGTGTCAATGTGCTTTGTCCTTTTATGAAAAACTGAATTTTTAGACAATGCAATCGCTGAGCTATTGTCACAAAAAATCACTATCCCTTTTTTCTGCTCTTGGCACAAACTTCTTAACATCCTCCTCATCCATATTGCTTGACATGTTGCTGCTATAGCTGCCACATATTCCGCTTCTGCTATAGACAATGCTAGAATGGGTTGTTTCTTAGAAGCCCATGAAATGGCTCTTGAACCCATGTGAAAAACATAACCGGAAGTACTCTTCCGATCATCAACACTTCCAGCCCAATCACTGTCAGTGTATCTCTCCTCATTGTCAGGTTTTTGCTGTTACCAAGTGAGCTTTTTCTTTTTACTTCGCGAGATGTGAGAAATAAACTTTTTGTCTTGAATATTGAAGGTATTTGGCTATGTGGTAAGATGTTGGATTTCCGACCTCCTCGACAACCATTTGACATGGAAATGTATGAACATTATTTTATGGTTTAACCATCGTGGTCCATAATTTGGAGTTCAAATGGTTCACTATTTCTCAATTTGAAGGTTTGAATTTAGAATTTAGATCATAACAATGGTTTGGGTAAGCAGATTGTTGGATTCGACCAAGGTAAATCTAGGGATTTTTTGAGTTCTATCTGTGAGTAAATTTTTATTTTAATGCGTGATTTTGTTTGTCAACAAAAGTATTAAATACATTAAGGGGTTGAGTTTTGATCGTTTGGATGAAATTTTGTAGGAATAAACCAGTAGTGACTAACCAAAACTAGGTCGAAGGTTGACCCATCTTTGAATTTGGCAAGTTGTGCGGCAAGGTGCTGACCCCGATTTCATATTGACTGCTTTTAAACTTTGTGCTGACCCTGATTCCATGTTTTTCAATGGCGGTTATGGCAGAGTCTTCATGGAATTTACTCTGAAAGTTGCAAAGTCGGGAGTATAAGAATCTTTTCATTTTCAAAAGGTTTGTGAGGAAGGTAGCAGATCCGACTTGATATCATGTTTTTTTTTATAGTCGGGGGGTCAAAATTCTATTGACATGAACATCTAGCTTTGGAAGAAAATAACTTTGGGCTCAATCGGGCACAACTCATAGACATAATGACATTTTAGCTATTAAGCTTCTAAAATTTTCGATGTCAGAAGTTAACACACATTTTTATCATACTCGTGAACAAGGTCTCGACTCCAAGTCAATATCATGGTATTTTAAATAGTTGAGATTCAAATTTCTATTGGCATAAATATCTAGGTGGCAAAGAAAATAGCGTTGATCTGAGTTGAGCCTCATGTGTAGTGATAATGTTTTATGTTTCTAAAATATGCGATGTGAAATTTGACCGATCTTTCGATTTCCACAGGTCCGTTTAGCAATAAATATGTGAAAAAATAAATAAATAAGATTTTTCAAATTGTTAAATTTGCAGTTCAGAGTTTCATCCTGCGTATGCAAGCTTTCTCATGGATTTTACGTTCAATCCATTTTCATACGACATATTTATTTATTAATTTGTTTTTCGAAACACTAAATTTATTTGAATAAAAATTATAGTTTAACTAACGAGAAATTAAAGTCTCAAATAATTCCCAACTAAAAAACAAAAAAATAAAAGAATTAACATCAAAATTCAACTCTCAATGGTATTGGAGAACTTTTGAGAGCAATGTTGTTAGTATTATAAGTTTCTAACGGTGGTATTTCTAATGTAAATTGTTCCTAAATTTTATGCATAGAAGAACATGCTTGAGCCACCATTGTAAGAGTAAGTTTAAAAAAAATCAAATTTAAAATAAAGGAATCCCTCTCCATTTTAGTTTTTTGGGTTTTTTTTGGAGTCGAAGAAACTTGTAGTTGAGGTCGGCCATGACTTCGTGGTCAGGAGTCGGCATGTCCGTGGAGAAGAATCATAAGAAAAATGCCTACCAACTATTTAAAAATTTTAGTGCTAATCTTTAAAAATTTGCACGTAGTTTTTGGATATTTTATCTTTAACTTTTAGATTAAAATAATAATAATCTTTTTGTAAAATTTCTTTAAATAAATTTTCAAAAAAATAATTTATTGAAGTATTTTAAATTATATTTATTAACTAATGAAAACACCAAATAATAAATAATAAACACATATGTTTCTTTTATGGACTTTCGTAGAAGCAAGTTTAGGTCGTGCTAACTATGAAATCGGAGGTGGTCGTTGGAAACAGGCATACCTATATGCACATATGTATTTTTGGCCCCTACTGAAAGAAAGTTGGAGGTTGGAATTTTTCACTGAATGGTCTCTCTAGTTACTCCTCCCTACTCACACCCCCCCCGCAATTCTTCTTCTGCTTCAATAATTCACGAGAGTTGGTGCGAGGATATCGGTTTGATTTACATATTATTTTAATAAAAATTATTGACTTATACATTAATTGTTATATTAAGTGATATTAAAATATTATCTTGGTAATTTAGTATTTTTATTTAATATAAATTTAAAATATGATTGTTTGTGTTTTGTTTTTCTATTTCATATAAATTACTTAAATGAGATCTATGGTGAGGCTTATCATGAATTTATATGTTATAAATTAAATTTTAAATATACAATGAAATTAGTTATTATTATATATTAATTTTCGGATATTTGGTGAAAAATAAATGTTAATGTAAATTTAAAATGTTCACAAATATAAATAAGTAAGGAAATATTTTTTATAATATTTTATATTGTTTATTGCTAATTAATTTTTATCATTAATATTTGAAAATCAAAATTAAAAAAACCATATTCACATGTTATGTTTTTCTTTAAAGAAGAGATAACGGGTTCACTTCCTTTAAATTTTTTATCTTTATAAAAATAATTTATTCAATTTATTTTTCATTCATTAAAAAAATAAATATTTTAAATTAATTTTAGTAAATAATATGTTATATGAAAAAAAAAATATATATATATATATATATATATATATATATATATAAAGAGGCAAACTATACATATATGTTTCTTTTGTGAGCCATGCTAGAAGCAAATCGAAGGTCGTGACTATGAGGTTGGAAGTTGACATTGTCTTTTGAACGATGCTATGGTATTCAAAGGCAATTCGGCTCCTTGTAAACATGCCCAATTATACTCACACATTTCAGTTTGAATTTGGGCCCAAATATAAAGTCGAAAGTTGTCCTTATCGTTTGAATGATCTCACTGGATAGTCTCGACTATTGATAGTCCCCGACCAAATCGCCTCCAGCGACAATACTACATCCGAGTTGTTGTGAGTTGACAAATTGAGTGGAGGTTACAATATGCACTATATTTAAATATTATTTTAATCAAAATTATTCACATATATATTAGATGAGATTCACGTGCCTTGTTTTTTATGAGGAAATGAACAACAATGGTCAAATTAACTCGCTTCATGGTTTTTATTGTTTGCGTTGAGATTTTCCATTTATTACTTACAAATTATAACTTATTCTATGTTCTATTTCTATTCTAATACATATTTGATACATATTTGGCTTGTAATGTACTTATTTATTGAATATAAATTAGAAATACAACTTTTGGGTTTTGTTTTCTAGAATCCAGGTTTACTGCTATTAAATTATTATTTTTTTATAAATGACTCAAATGAGGTGTATGATTAGTCTATATGCCATGAATTAAAAGTTAAATATCTAGTAAAAATAGTTGTTATTATACATTCACTACTTGACATTTAGTGCAAAAAAGTGGTTAATTTTTTTTTGTAAGCTTGGAAGGACTACATCTTCATATGTCCAACATATCACCACAATGGGGGCAGGGAACTGAACCAGTCAATTCACATCAAGAAGTTCCTTAACAGAGCACCTGATCATTGTCTATCCAAGACCCAGTGCACCCAAAAAAATTGGTTAATTTAAATTTAAATTTTTTATAAATATAAATAGGTAAGCAAGTAGTTTTTTATTTTTGAGTTTTTTTTTTTCCTTCCCTAAATAAATTTTGTTTTAAATTTGAATTTTTTATACTTAAATTAGTTTAAAATGTATATAAAAAAATTAAACTCTTTTATGCTTTTTAGCTATTTTATCAAATTATATTTACAGTATATTTAACTTTTGGTTTATAGTATATTCTATGTGAAAATCTTTTTTACGTTGACAAGCATATTATTTTTCTTCTTTTTTTCTTTTTGGTTTTTCTGGGTCCTAATTGTTAAGTTTTATTGGTTTTACTTAAAATTATGGATGGTTGCAAAATAAATTAAAGTATTAATAAGTGTTTTAATTACTTTTATTAAACATTATAAAGGTAAAAAAGATTTAGTTTAAAGTTATGTGAATGTAAATCTAATTTTAATTTCAATTTAATTTTATTCATACATTTTAAAGATTAACTATTTGGAATATTAACTACTTAATTAAATTTAAATGTTGATAAATTTCATTACTATATATATATATATATGAACATTTTTCATATTAAAAAAAACATATATTAAAATTTGAATAATGTTGTATTGTCAATTTTTTTTAATATAAATAAATACAATATTAAATTATTATATTTTCTTATTTTAAATTCCATTGATGTTAAAATTGCTTATTCAACTAGTATCCTTGGACATAATTGTAATGTTGTCTCATTTATATTGAATTTGAGTATATATATATATATATATATATATATATATATATATATATATATATATATATAAACATGGAAATTACAATAATATTATAGTTAATGAATACATTTTATTGAATTATATCTATATATGGTATTATTATTTAATGATGTATAGTTAAATTTTTTTTATCATTTTTATTAGTGGTTTTTGTAAATCATGATGCATTACTTGATATTTAATGAACAAATGTTATCTAAAAAAAAATGTAATTGATTTGAGTAATTAAGATATAGAGTCATAGATAAAAATCACTAATATAAATTATTCTATCTAGATATTTTATGTAAATAGATCATGCACTAGTTTACTCCATACTATTTATAATGGGCCTTTGAAATATATAGTTTTAGGAGTCAATAATGTGATTGCTATATTAGATGAGAAATATTTATGTCATTTCTGTATTATGTCAGAAATATTTGATTATGCATTTGTTTTTTATTTTATAGACATGGGATTGTAATGATTAAGATGTTGTAGACATCTGTGAAAGTTTCAATTTTCTCTAAATTTTAAAGTGCTAAATATTTTTATTTAGACAAGGCACTATCTAAACTTGACAAAATTTTCAGAAATTTTAAATGAACTTTATTCTTGTCCATTAATTTGGGGTTAAATTTCACTTTATTTATGTCTAGGTGGCCAGCAAAAACTTAAGAAAAAAAAGAATTATCGAATAATATTAATTTTTTATGTAGCAATTATGTGCATTTTTTTTCAAAACAAGTGAAAAGAAATAATAGACAAATGAGAACTAGAAGGAATTAAAGAACCTTACAACCTTTGTTATTTGCAATTGTGGTCGTTAATCACATTTAATGTCTAAACACTTAAAGACAATTATAAGGTTGTTCAAATACTTATAGATACTTAGATTTGAATTTTCTGGTTAATTAATGTTTGGTATGATTCAAAGTACAATGTCTAATCTGTTTACAATTGGACATCTTTGACTCATGAAATTAGTTTTTAGAACACTTTTTCCTGGTACTATTTATTGTAGTTGATACTAAAAATCCTTTAATGAGGGGTATTATTTATATTGTTAAATCATTATTTGACTTGATGATATATTGGATTGAGGTGATGTCTACTAGTTTTGGTGGAATGTGTTAAAAAAGAGTTCTATGCAATTGTGAATGATATTGTCATGGAATGTGTAGTTGTGCAATTGTAAAAATCATTGCAACAACTTATAGAAGACAAGAAGATTGATAACCAGAAATTTGATTATGGAAATAAAATATAGAAGAAGAAAAAAAATGAGCATTTTGAATGCAATTTCTGTGGTAGGTGCATTAATTGCAATTTTAATTGGTGCAAATGTTTGTTCTATTGCATGCAATATCTTTCTTCAAATCTAGAGAACATAATGAATGCGAAATGGAAACATGATTTTTTTTGTGTGATTTTAATTATAAATTCGTTGATTCACTATATCATGTGAGAAATAATTTTCACAAATTATAATGCTAAAATCAACAGATATTACATGTACCTCTAAATCTCATATTCATTTATCCTATGTATGTCTAATTGGAATCTTTATTTAAAGATAAGTGGCTATAGAAGCTTAAATTATTGAATTTATAGACAAATTTCATGCAATATCTTTTGCTCAAATTGACACATTTACTAAAGTACATATGCAATATAATGTTGTTATAGAACTATGATTAATATTAAACAATGGTTTTTATTTGCAATTTTTGTAGTTATGTGTGGCTAGAATGTTACCTATTATTTATGGGATAGTAGATAATGCTTTCAATGGCTAGCAAAGAATATGATACAAAGTCACACTTTCTACATTGATTTGCAATTTAAGGTACTTGTAGTACTATGGCTACAATTGGGCAACGATTTTTTATTTGTGCTTTCTTTAGTTATATATCACTAGACTGTTGTTTGTTACTTATGATATAGTAGGTAATGCTTTCAATGGCTAGCGAAATATATGATAACAAATCACATTACCTATTTTTGGTCATTGTTATTTGCACAACACACACACACACAGATATATATATATATATATATATATATATATATATATATATATATATATATATATATATATATATATATATATATATATTCTCCAGTAGTATTGAATGCAATGTTAGTTTCTCTTTGTAAAAAAGTGTTGCGTACCTTGCATAAATTCATGGCTAAGATGTTATAAATACTATTGTATCTTGCATAAATTGTTGGTGATTCTCATGTAGTCCTATTCTAAGTACGTAAATCTCTTAATGATCAGTGGGTGATCATGAATACATTTGAACTATGTATAAGCAATGCATGAAGATGCAGTATATAGAACTAGTGTTATTAATTTTGTTGTGTCATAATTCATAGGTAGAGAAATTAGAAAGAATAATTCTAAAATCATATATATAGAAAAAAAAATAAAAATTTTATGAAAAAAAAGGCATAGGTATTTGTGCAAAAAGAAACAATTTTTGGTGTGTTTTACTGATAAAAACACTTTCAATTTTTCTTTGGTGCTTCTTGCTACACATAAATATCAATTATTAGTTTTCTAATTGTCTCTTTTTCCATTAACTCCATGCATTGATTTTTTCCAGCAAGTATGTCTATGTTTGGTTCCTCCATATGCACATACTAGCTATGAGAATTTCTCCAACTGCTATCTCAAAAGACTATGATGTTAATGTGTTAACCATAGGCATGTTCAATCAATTAGAATTGTATCCATATGCACCAAGTCTTAAAAAAACAAATACTACATTATGATAGGACCATAAATACTTTACGTTTTATTTGATTGCATAATGTCTTAATAATGCAACAATCGGTTAGTAACTTAGACATGGTGCAATGGATAGGTTTATAGTAATAAGCATTTGAATATGTTTATTATTTCAATAAACTTTGCAATATGATTATTGTTTTAAGTAGGTTTATTCTTGTTATATTAAATTGAAGTTGTTTATTATAGAAATATATATTGTAATTTTTTTTTAATTAATATTAGGGTTCTATTTTATTTATACATTTTGAAAATAATTTACAGTAATTGTCAAAAAAAATTACGCAATTTTTCAAATTAAATATTGAGTTTTGTAATTTGTTAAAATAACAGTAATGCCTTTGTTGCTATTTTTTTTAAATTGTGTAAAAGAATTTATTTTTAAATTACTTTTCAATTTAAAAGTATGCAATCTTGAAGGTTCCTTATTTCCATTTCGTCTACTCCTTTGTCACAGTACTAGGTACTCATTTTCAAAGTATGGTCAAAGAAAAAATAGGGAAAAAGGGTAGTCACAAAGACAATGTAGGCTAGATAGTTTATGAAGTTTAAATTTTTTCTAGTATAAGCTGTGGTGATTGAACATTCAATTCAAGCCATGCTCTTAATGCTATAAATCTTGTCACATTTGGAAAATTTGTCACTTTCTCTCAATATACTTTATGGCAATGAAAAATAGTTTTGCGTTGAAATGATAAAAACTGCAAGAAATTGATCACAAGTTATTCAAATTAAATTTACATAGATTAGAGTGTTTATTCTATTATCATGGTGATTATTTATTTGAATCATTGTTCTTCTTCTTCACTTTCGCTATAGTTCAACTGAAATACTACATGGAATTGTAAGCCACTTTCAACATTTATTAACTCATGCACATGATGTTGATTTACATTCATTGCATACATAATTAAATCTTAATTAGCTTCAGGATCTTTGTAATGTTAATGATATTGAAATTTACTTGGAATGATTGTATACACCTTCTTCTATTTTTCCTCCATCTACAATTAGCTTATGGGGGGATGCATTTTGTATCAAATTGTTCTCCAAGTGGTCATCAGTTCCATTCAATGTATGGCTATTTACAAATGGTGAAGCATATCTACGGTTCAGTTGAAATATTAATGGATATCAATATAATATTTTTCTACATAACCAAAATACTACATGTGGAATTTTTGAACCACTCTTCTTACATAGCACAATAGATAGTGTAGCCTCAATATATAGAACAATAACCCATGCATTTGTCCATACCAATTCTCACTTGGATATTTTGACATAATATCAATTGAGAAAATATTATTTGAATAAGGAATCTTGATCTATCGACAAAATTTCAATGAATGTCATGAATCTTTGTTTGAGTCTATTTGCATGCTTACAGCATGGTTTGATATGTATAATATGATAAAAAATTCACTAAATTTTTACAATTGTTTCATTTTCAATGACAATAGAGCTATCAATTCCTTACAAGAACACTTGAATGATAGAAACATTGAACACGAGCAATGTACCAATGACTGGAAAGCTTATATTATAAACTTATTAATTTCATATGCATATGGGCATATAAAATGAAAATGTCTCAAAATACAAATGATATGTGAGCTCCTTGACGTTAACATATATATCTGGAAAATAGAACTAAAAGATATTTCCTTGAAATTCTATTCATCAAAAAATTACTCCAAAGTCTTGTACCTTATGCATATACCAATATCTACATCACATACACTTTTCCATGCCCATTTGGAAATTCATAATGTTGAAGATATTAGTGACAATGAAAAGACACCACAAATTCTCCAAAGAATCTCATAAAGATAAAATTGCAACTAGATCTCAAGTGTACCTTGTAGATATATTATTAGCAAAGAATCTAAGTTTACTAGATTTTCTACTAGATTATAGCATTTTCTAATAAAAAATAAAATATACAAAAAAAAAGAAAAAGAAATTTTGTTCAAGTATTAAAGGATTTCACATCATCAAATGAGGGAAATAATCCTTTTTCAATGGAGACAAAAAATAGCAAAGAAGTCTCTACTTTTTCGAATGGATATAGAAAGCATTACACTCACTTACATCAATTGCAATTTGCAATACAAGAAAAAGGTGCTATAATAGAAGACACAAAAAAGAAACATGTAAAGTATAATAAGGAAATCAAGGAATATTTTTCAATCAATCCAAGACATGCGTACATATGCATGTGTCATTTGTGACAAATTTTCCTTTGGAAGGACATGCAACCTATTAGCAAAGACATATTATTTACTATTTCCTATCCGATGTCTGCTTCAAACTTCAAAGCCATTAAAATAAATGAACAAATATGAAAATATTGTAATAATGCAATACTTAATGAAAACGTTCCTACATTTTCATCACCTCTTCATATTCTAAAAAATGAAAAAAGTTTCTCCATTACACAATTGACATATTTGAAAGAGAGATTAGTGGAAATAAGGATATATTTTGCACAAATAAGAAAACTTGGTTACAAAAGATCACAAATTCGATGAATAGGAACAATCATAAATTTTCCCTCAATTCTATATATAATTCGAACAACATTACCTAGATATAATGATGAGAATATGATAGTGGGAATTACGCTAAAAATAAAATTGGAATACAAGAATGTATATTTTTCATGAGATATTCAACCCAAAAAAGTGATGTGTGCATTACATGGCTTGTGCAACACATCTCTATACAATAGTGAACAAATAGTAATCAACTATGAATGTAATTGTTTTTTTATCAAAGTAGGAAAGATCATAAGAACAATTGTCCAAAAATGAACGTTACAGACTCACCAAATTTAGATAATGATCTAGATCCAGAAACTCAAACACTTGTACATGGTTATTTAGAGGCCCACCTTATCCATGATCTTGATACAAAGATAAAAAAAGTTCCACCTTTTTAAGGGTTTTGTCCCCAAGGCATTTTTCAAGGAAAATTCTCTAAAAAACTAAACTTCCTAACATTATTCTTTGGATCAAGTCACCCTAGTGATGTTATCAACAACTTTTTGTATCAAAACATTGCACAATAGGAATTGTTGCACATGTATTTTGACTTTTCAACACATCCTAAAAACATATATTTTAAAGAAATTCTTATTTTTATAACCTAGTTTCCCACTCAACTTGGATTTATATTCAGAAACGAGAGTTGAAATAACGAAGAAAATTGTTAAAAATGTTAAAAATAAAAGCAATCTTGAGATATTATTAAATTCATTAGTTTCATATCAATTTTTAAGAAGCATTCACACATCTCATGATTATTTTAAACATTTAAGAAAAGATATATTTTTAATTATAAGGAAACTTCGCCCGCTGAATTTATTTTTCACATTCACTAGTGCTAAGGATCTTTGGGAGCTATTTGTAAATGCACTAAAAATTCAAAGTACTAACTCCAAAAAAAATAAGACAAAGAAATTTTATGATAAATGCATTGACACATTGATGAAACATCAACGAATCATATGTAGTAGATATTATAGGAATATAATCTTGTCACTACATTCCTTAATAACAGGAAAAAATGATCTGGTCAATTGCAAGATTATTTTTTTATTACAAAATACCAAATTAGAGGAACAGAGCATGACCATGGATTACTTTGGATTCAAAATGCGCCAATAGATCAATAATGCCTTCATTTCTATGTCATATGTCTCATTGATAAATTTTTGACTTGTGATTCAACAATTTTGTCGAATGAAATGATTCAATTTCAAACTCATCACCACAAAAAAACTTGCAAAAAACATACAAGTTCTACTTGTAGATTTCATTTCTATATCCCATCAATTGATGAAATTTGTATATTGCATCCTTTATGCAATGAAAAAGATGATATCTAAGCAATGCAAAATAAAGTTTCATTTATTCTATAGGACAAATCCTATTAAAAAAACATTACATTTTCCACGTTTTTATCTGATCTTGGAATTACAAAATAAGAATACATCACACTCTTATGATTTTGTATTACTCGACAAATTTTACTACTCAAAATAAATCCTTGCGATGTGTGGATAATTTAATTTGAAAACAAAATACCTTCTTTGTGGCAAGAAAACATAGATAGTCAATTTAGTTTAGATGCCTATGTTACAACATCATATTGCAATGCTTATATGACAAAAATGGATCACTCCATGACAACTGCATTCAAATAAGTTCGAAAAAAATTCATATCTTGTGGAGACAACAAAATTGAAACTATTCGTAAGCCTGGGAATACATTTCTAAATACGTAACAAATTTCAATTCAACAAGAAATCCACATTATGTGTCATTTCCTTTGTATTCAACTTCTACAAAAATAATTTTGATTAAAAATGGTCCAACTGAAAAAAAAACCATGTGTTCTAACAAGACCTATTTTGTTAGAACAAGAAGCCGACAACTTTGAATATATTGTTGCATGACAACTGTTTATAGATATGTTGCACGTATTATTTCCATTTGGTAAGTTTTCTTGGCAGAGTATGTTTCCTCTTATTCAATCATGAAAAAAAAAACAAATGTTTATGTGTCATAAGATTCATTTGATACAATGAACACATCGACCCATAAAATTGTTATAGAGAACAAATGACGCTTTACATCCCATATAGATATTTTGAATACACATTAACAAAAATTGAAGAAACATGGGTTCAAACATACTTTTCGTATACAAAAATTATCGATGTCACAAAAAAAAAAAAAATTCTTGTTTGGTCACACCATGGGGCGATATTAAAACTTCTTCTACTAAAATTTCATCCCAAAGTGATGAGATATTTATGCTTCACTTTACATTAGAAACTAAAAATAGGACTTGTTCTAATGAAAAATATGACATTCAACAAGACTTGCAAGAGAAAATGAAATTAAAAAAAACTCAAACTAAATATACAAAAAATAATGAATTCATGAAGAATCCCTGTGTTTTTGACACTCTGGCACATTTTGAAATTATGAGACGATTAAATCAAGAGAAACAATCAATAATAAAACAAATATCTCTATGGAAAAATAATAATCCATGTAAAAAGTTCTATTTGTTCTCACTGGAGGTGCAGGTACAGGAAAGAAATTCACTACACAATAAATTTACCATGCACTAGTACATCTTTATAAAAAATATTTACAAATTGATGCTGTGAAAAAAAAAAGGTATAATAGTTGTATTTACTAGTAAAACTGCATATATTGCACATGGTTTCATAGTCCATTCAACTTTTCATTTTCCACTTTCACCATTTCACATGGTGCCATTGGCTTCTAACACACTTGATATATTGAGAAAATAATAAAAAAAACTTTAATTTACGTTGATAGATGAGTCTTCATTAATTGGACCTTGATTTTTATATAACATTGACAAGCGACTTTGCGAAATTATTCATACTCTAGCTTCCCCATTTGGTAAACTTGACATAATATTATGTGGTGACCTATGTGAGGCACATCTTGTATGTTATAAAAACCGAATCTTAAAGGAACTAGTTCTCCTTACAACTTTTGGAAAATAAATGTGAAAACTTAGGAACTAAAACAATTAATGTGGCAAGACAATAAATAATTTCTATCCATCTTAAATATAATTAGGACATGTTCAGACACTGATGATGATCTTGCAGTCTTGAACATACATTTTTATAGATTGGCAGCAAATGACCCAACTTTTCCATCCCTCCTTTATTTAAACAAGGTTTACATGAAGATAATGAAAGACTGTTGAGTCTCATCAAAAAAGAAGAAATTTATTAGATGCATATTATAGAACAATTGAATCAACAAATATAAATCACAATAAATACATAGAAATGTAGTTGCCATCTATTATCACTATAAACATTTTCCCAAACTTGGATAGTTTGCTTTGTTCCTAGTCATGGTTTTAGATAGGTGTTAAGTCATTTTAAGTTTTTAGGGGTTAAGTGATAGGGTTAGAGTTTCATTTTCATTTACAAAATAAAGTCCAACAACCTTATTTCATACCTTGAGTGTCTCATACCATGTTTAGAAAGTAAATTTTTTAACCATTTGATTTTTTTTTGGAATTAGCCATGAAACCACGTTTTCATAGTGCAGAAAGTGTAAAAAACCTATTTTTCACTACGAAAACGCTGCTATTTTCATAGCTCACTATGAGGCAAAAACCCTATTTTTCTGTTTTTAGTAGGCAAGTTCCAAAGGGGTTCCTCAGCAACTGAAAACTCATTTTTGAAAATTTAAAGAGGTTTTCCTTCCTAACATACTGAACTACAAAACCTCTTTCAATTTTTTCAAATCAATTATGAGGTGGGAGAAATTGATGACTCAACTTGCGCTACGAAACTATTGAAATTCATTGAGAGAAAAACTCTGTTTTCTGGTTTTAGCAGTCTTTTTAAAGATCCATTTATGGCCACATGAAAACATATTTTGGAATTATGAAGCAGGTTTTGCTTCATAAAATCTCGAGCTACAATAGCCTATCTCACGCTTTTCACAAGTGGTACCAGTTGTGAGATACAAGGCTTTCCTTGAAGCCATATTTTCAGAAATTAGAATTTTCCAGTTTTACACATGTTGTTCAAAGACAGCTTCTGGGTAGTAGGAGAGGTATTGAAAAAAGAAAAGAGAGGGTTTTGTTCAAGAAAGCATGGTTTCCAAAAACCTCCTTCAGTTCATCAAAATAATTTTTTATGGGGAGATAAAAGCTCTGTCTCAACACCTATTTTTCAGGTAAAAACAGTGAGGTAAATTGACCAATTCATAAATGGAAAATGAGGATTAAATTTTGTGAAGGTTATGATTTTGGTTCATATAGCTAAGAGGCTAGATTTGTGAGAATGATGAATGTTCAATTAAGCGCTACAAACAGGAAGCCAAAGAGGTAGATTGAAGACCTAGAAATTAAATTGACCAAGTCTGAAAGTAAGCTACAACAGAGATAAAACAGAGCAACAAGTAACAAATCTTTAAAACAATTTTGTTATTAAGAAGGGAATTACTTTTTGAAGACATTTCAAAACCAACTTTTTTTGTTTTCTAAAATAAATGGACATCATTGAAGAGGTGAAAATATCTTTAAAACTCAAAATTTTGAAAAAACTGTGTAAAAAGGGCATATACGGTAGTTTCGTAGCATGCTATGAAACTGCTGTAGGTGAGTTTTTGGGCATTTTCATATATATTTTGGGAGTAAAAATAGTTTTTTTTGAAATTTTTTTCTTGCTGCTAGATGGAAAAGAGTCAGAAATGAAATCTCAGGTTTTAAAGCAGAAGAAAGAGGCTATTAAATAGATGTTTTTTAATGATACAGATTCTGCGCTACGAAAACAGCTGCTATTTTCGTAGCGCAACCACATCACATCTTTTTATACTTTGCTAAAGTTTTACCTCTATACAAGTGGAAGTGTAAGGTTACAAGGAGATGATAGCACATGTTACCTATCTCAAATAGTCAATATTGCCAGCAAAAATGTTCGAAGATCCTCAATGAAGATAAAGGCTTAATTGTAGAAAACATATTCCCTGGTTTTTAGGGCAGTTAGGTTATGGAAACGCAGGGTTCATAACAGGGCTGGAGGCATCACCAAATTCGACCTAATGAGGTTGTAGCTATCAAAGGACGCATTAAAGGTTTAGATAAGGTTGTTTTAGAAATGATGAGTTTCACTCCTATTTGTATTAGGACTCCTAAAGAGACAGTTAGCTATCAGTTGTAATTAAGAGTCTGTTTTAGGAGTAGAATAGGTGTCAATAATAGAAATTCAAATTATATTGATGATGGATAATAGAATCCAATATTGTAAAAGCTACATATGAAGAAATATGTTGAATTAGCAAGGGGTTGAAGACTTTTTGGCCCAGCTGCTGCTTTATTCTATGAACTATAATCAGTAATGCAGAGAGGTTTTGCTGAATGGATCTGAGTTCTCACGGAGTTAATTTTTTCTTGATTTATAGGTTACTTTGAATCATTTGCAGTAGATATTATTGATATTACTCATAATTCATAATATTATGTCCTGATTTCCTTTAGTGATGGGATGGCTGTGTTTTTTATGTATCTTGTGAGTAAACTACCTTTGAAACACTAGCAGTAAATTTCATTGCTATTACTCAGAATTCACAAACATGTGCTCTAACTTCCTTTAGTAATGGAATTGTTGTGTTTAGCAGTATATTTCATTGCTATTACTCAAAATTCACAACCATGTGCTCTGATTTCCTTTATAAATGAGATGACTATGATCTTTCTGCATTTTGCGAGTAAACTATCTTTGAACCACTAACAGTAAGTTTTATTGCTATTATTCAGAATTCATAACCCTAAGCTTTGACTTCCTTTAGTAATGGAATTACTGTGTTGACCTATTTTCTTGATAGAATTATCTTTGTTTGAAAACCCCATTTTCCTTAGCTTCCATGTCTAGAAACCTTGCCACTGACTCCATCGATCACACTCCATAGCTCTATGGTATCATTAACCCTTGAGAGAGCCCTCTCAAGCTGAGGAGGCTAAGCCTTAGTCAAAAGATTGGTTTGAAATAGTTACACTGAAGTGGTCTAATCATCAGCCTATCAGGTCCTATTTTGGTGATAACTTTTTGGTGTGTCTTCCAGGAGTCTAAATATATACATCTCCCTAAAATTATGAAGCTGATCTCTTGAAGGTAGCAAGAGCTCAGAAATCTGTTCAAGGCTGCAAAACTACCTTAGCAACTCTATTGTTGAAGAATTCAAAATTCAAAGATTCTTGGTGATTCCACTAGACTTATGAAGAACTCAGATTTTTCCACTCTTGTTTCAAGGTATGCATGTATACATTTTTCAGGAATTCATGGTTTCCCAAATCATTTTCCCCGGGATACATATTTTTTAAGGAATGGTCCAAAATTCAATGTAGAAGTTTTGAGTTTAACTTTGAAGCATATATCATATTTCTATTATTTTACCGAGCTTCTTAGAGTCAAACATGACGATGTTTGCATTATGTTGTTTTATGATTCATTTCAAGGGAAATGTAAACAATGGATTGAAATTTGTCCTATCAGATCTATTAATCAATTTGCAAACTTTTGGCTTATGTTTTTGGAGGAATGGATAGACAGAACAGAGTTGGTGGCAAACTCTCCTTCAATTCAAGGTTTCAAACAATGGAATGATGACCATATTAATGAAGAAATAGATGAAAATTTCTCTTTGTCCTTGTCTTCTTATCTAAAATCATTTGAGTGCAAGATAGAAGATAAGATTAAATTTTTGGATGAAGTTGCTAAGAACATTCAGAAAGACATTGCAGGCTTACAAATTCAAATTCAATCATATATTATTTATAATAATGATCATTATTTTCAAAATATTTCTATGATAGAACACAAAGAGAGAGTGTTTCTACCTTTATCCTTTGAGATTGAGGAAGAATGGACCATTTTTGAAAATCAGTTTGAAAAGCAGTTTGAGAGCACACAACGGATGTCTTATCTAGTTGATCAAAGCATGTATGTGTCGTCCAAAGTCTTAGAATGTCATGAGAAGTTTCAAACAGATTATGTCTTCTATGGTTCTATAACTGATTACATGGAAAAGATTTATTGTTCAGATTTACAGTTATATTTTCATCTTGAAGATCAGATATATCTCATGCTGCCTCGGTTATTTCAGTATCATGTTTATTTCTGCTTCAAGCACAGTCAAGATATTCAAGTGTCAGATCATATCAATGATTGGCTTCATTGGAAGTTTCATGTTCCTTGAGCTACAAATGGAGATTGCAGCTGATAGGGTAGGTAGGTAGGAATGTACAAATAAGCTCAAAGTAGTTTGACTGAGCATATTTTCAGTAGGTACAGATTTCTTTCTTATGCAGTGATCATCAAGCTTGAGCCCGAGGTGAAGGCCATTAAAGCTTGAGGAGAAGCTTAGTAAAATTTCAGAGTTTTATTCTAAAGGATGGATAGCAGCACTGGAGCTACTGGTTCTTAGTGTACCACAGGGGCACACTATCCCAACTGGAGCCATTGTTATCACTATAATAATTTTTCCAAACTTGGACAACTTGCTTTGTTCCTAGTCATGGTTTTAGATATGTGTTAATTCATTTTAAGTTTTTATGGGTTAAGTGATAGGGTTAGAGTCTCATTTTTATTTACAAAATAAATTCCAACAACCTTATTTCATACCTTGAGTGTCTGATACCATGTTTAGAAAGTCAAGTTTTTAATGATTTGAAATATTTTTGGAATTAGCCACGAAACCAAGTTTTCGTAGCATAGACAGTGTAAAAAACCTATTTTGTGCTACGAAAACGCTGCTATTTTCGTAACGCACTATGAGGTGAAAGCCATGTTTTTCTGTTTTTAGTAGTCCGCTTCCAAAGGGGTTCCTGAGCAACTGAAAACTCATTTTTGAAAACTGAAAGAGGTTTTTATTCCTAACATACTGAACTACAAAAAATTCTTTCAGTTTCTTCAAATTAATTATGAGGTGGGATAAATTGATGATTCAACTTGCGCTACGAAACTACTGAAAGTCATTGAGAGAAAAACTTTGTTTTCTGGTTTTAGCAGTCTTTTTCAAGATCCATTTATGGCCACATGAAAACATATTTTGGAATTCTGAAGGAGGTTTCGCTTCATAAAATCTCCATATAGAATAACCTATCTCACTTTTTTCACAAGTGTTACTAGTTGGGAGATACAAGGCTTTCATTGAAGCCATATTTTTCAGAAATCAGAATTTCCCAATTTTACACATGTTGTTCAAAGACAGTTTCTGGGCAGTAGGAGAGGTATTGCAAAAACCCAAGAGAGGTTTTTATTCAATACAACATGGTTTCCAAAAGGCTCCTTCATTTTCTCAAAATAAATTTTGGATGAGGAGATAAAAGCTCTGTCTCAACACCTATTTTTCAGGTAAAAATAGTGAGGTAAATTGACCAATTCATAAATGGAAAATGAAGATTAAATTTTGTGAAGGTTATGATTTTGGTTCATGTAGCTAAGAGGCTAGATTTGTGAGAATGATGAATGTTCAATTAAGGGCTACTAACATGAAGCTAAAGAGGTAGATTGAAGACCTGGAAATTAAATTGACAAAGTCTGAAAGTAAGCTACAACAGAGATAAAACAGAGCAACAAGTAACAAATCTTTAAAACAATTTTGTTATTGAGAAGGAAATTAATTTTTTAAGACATTTCCAAACCAACTTGTTTTGTTTTTTAAATTCTATGGATATCATTGAAGAAGTGAAAATATCTTTAAAAATTAGAATTTTGAAAAAAATGTGTAAAAGGGCATACACAACAGTTTCGTAGCGCGCTACGAAACTGTTGTAGGTGAGTTTTTGGGCATTTTCATATATATTTTGGGAGTAAAAATAGTTGGTTTTCAAATTTTTTTGCTGGTGGTGGATGGGCAAGATTCATAAATGAAAGCTCAGGTTTTAAAGCAGAAGAAAGAGGCTATTAAATAGATGTGTTTCAATGATACAGATTTTGCGCTACGAAAACAACTACTATTTTCATAGTGCAGCCACATCACATCTTTTTATACTTTGTCAAAGATTTTGTAACAACCCTGATTTAAAAATGAAATTAATTATATCACATAAACAAATAATCAACTCAAAAACTATTTAACTAATCATCATGAAATTTTCAGAAACATAAGCAAGTCACTTACCTGTAATGGCGCTTTTCCTTACTTGAGGCTCCAAGGTTGAATGCTAGCTGAATCCTACTGACTGCAAAAGACTTTTGGGGAAAACTCTCCACCCAACCGTAGGCTCATATGTATGTAATATTTCCACATCTGGCCACCCCCGAGCCCTCAATAAATGTACTACTGCTAGGGTATCCCTTGCCTCACCATACCTTTCTATCCAGAGAATGGATGAAAGAATGAATGCCTTGAACCTTCCTCAATCTCTATTAAATAGACCAAACCATGGAATGGGAACCACATGCACATAGTCACTATGTAAACATGCAACTTAAGTTTTACTTAATTTAGTGTTCTCTTACTTTTTGTTAGCTTTACTTAATTTAGTGTTCTCTTAGTTTAACTTCCTTTTTATTAGTTTCTTAGTTTAACTCTTTGTTTTGTTTTTGTTAATTAATTATTTCTTTAACTTTCTTTCTATTAGTTTCTTAGTTTAACTCTTTGTTAATTTATTTACTTTGGTTAATTAATTATTTGTTTAACTTTAGTTATTGTTTATTGTTTTAGGACTCCAGTTTATTATTTACCATTTTATTTAGAACTCCATTTATTGTTTAATGTTTTATTGATTATTTATTTATTATTCTCTTGAATATTTATTTATTTACTTATTTATTATATTATATTATATTATTTATTATTTTATAATTATTATGGGACATTACATACTCCCCCTCTTCAAGGAACTTCGTCCCGAAGTTGAGTATTTAATTATATTATATTATTTATTATTTATTACTTCATGTGTGACCAACACCTTCTGCTAAACTAGTATAACCAGCAGGCATCGAAAGTTCATCACAGCGCCTAGGAATCTCAAGGAATCTAGGTCCTTTTCCCACTTTCGGAATAAGGTATAAGCCTTCCCAGTCTATCCCTAGTCAAGGCTGGCCCCAAGGCTCGCGCCCGACTTAGACCTCATCTGCCCCAAGGCAGGCATCCGGTCCCAGTACTCAATGACTCTAGGCATCTCGCAAGGCTAGCCCACTCCCTCCACAGCTACTTAAGGCGCACAGCCCCAGGCATCGAAGTTTTATACGCACTTCTAGAATCCGGCGTTCCCATCCAATAACAGGCTCTGATACCATATGTAACAACCTCGATTTAAAAATGCAATTAATTATATCACATAAACAAATAATCAACTCAAAAACTATCTAACTAATCATCATGAAATTTTCAGAAACATAAGCAAGTCACTTACCTGTAATGGCGCTTTTCCTTACTTGAGGCTCCAAGGTTGAATTCTCGTTGAATCCTACTGACCGCAACAGAGTTTTGGGGACAACTCTCCACCCAACCGTAGGCTCAGCTGTATGTAATCCTTCCATAGCTGGCCACCCATGAGCCCTCAATCAATGTACTACTTCCAGGGTATCCCTTGCCTCACCATACCTTTCTCTCCAGAGAATGGATGAAAGAATGAACCTTCCTCAATTTCTTACATATATACTTCTGTACAGGTGGAACGGTAAGGTTACAAGGAGATGATAGCAAATGTTACTTATTTGAAATAGTCAATATTTCCAACAAAAGTGTTCGAAGATCGTCACTGAAGATAAAGGCTTAATTGCAGAAAAAATATTCCCTGGTTCTTAGGGCAGTTAGGTCATGGAACAGCAGGGTTCATAATAAGGTTGGAGGCATCACCAAATTCGAACTCATGAGGTGGTAGCTGTAAAAGGAAGCATTAAAGGTTTAGATAAGGTTATTTTAGACAAGACAAGGAGTTTCACTCCTACTTGTATTAAGACTCCTAAAGAGATAGTTAGTTGTCAGTTATAATTAAGAGTCTGTTTTTGGAGTAGAATAGGTGTCAATAATAGAAATTCGAATTATCTTGATGATGGATCATAGAATCCAATATTTTAAAAGCTATATATGAAGCAAGAGGTCGAATTAGCAAGGGGTTGAAGACTTTTTGGCCCAACTGCTGCTTTATGCTATAAACTATTATCAGTAATGCAGAGAGGATTTCCTGAACAGATCTGAGTTCTCATGGGGTTAATGTTTTCTTGATTTATATGTTACTTTGAATAATTTGCAGTATATCTTATTTCTATTACTCATAATTCATAATATTATGCTCTCACTTCCTTTAGTAATGTGATGGCTGTGTTTTTTCTGTATCTTGTGAGTACCTTTAAAACACTAGCAGTAAATTTCATTACTATTACTTAAAATTCACAACCATGTGCTCTGAATTCCTTTAGAAATGAGATGACTATGTTTTTTCTGCATTTTGTGAGTAAACTATCTTTGAACCACTAACAGTAAGTTTCATTGTTATTAATCAGAATTCATAACCCTATGCTCTAACTTCCTTTAGTAATGGAATTACTGTGTTGATCTATTTTCTTGACTGAATTATCTTTGTTTGGAAACCCCATTTGCCTCAGCTTCCATTTCTAGAAACCTTGCCACTGAATCTACTGACTTGTTGACTCCATATCCCAATGGTAGTAAGCCTTCATCTTTCAACCTATAAACATACAAAATCACAAACCACAGAGTTAGCCATCTATCTATAACTTATATCATTAACCCTTGAGAGAGCCCTCTCAGGCTGAGGAGCCTAAGCCTTAGCCAAAACATTGGTTTGAAATAGTTACACTGAAGTGGTCTGATCAACAGCCTATCAGGTCCTATTTTGGTGACAAAACCATATTCTATTGTGCTCAAAGAAAATATGCTTATTGAACTAATTGGTGGAAATGATGATATTCAGGATGGCTTGGTAAATGGCGTTGAACGAGTTTTTAGAGCATCAATGAAATTTTAAAATGGTTAAATTTGGATCGAATTTTCTGATCCATCTATTGGAAGTATTCAATAGAAAAAAATGGCACATATGTACAAAGATGGAATAATTTATTCGTGGACGCCTATTACTAGAGTTTGTAGGAATAATGAATCAAACAAAAAAAATAGTTCCACAAGAGAACTATTTCTTGTTCAACTAACATGTGCACGAACTATACATTGATCACAAGGGTTAACCATAGAATTTTTTTTTTTGACCCAAAATGAATTAGGAAAATTGGACTTTTCTATACTACACTTTCTCGTGTCAAAGATGTTCAATCCTTGTATTTATTAAACAAATTGGAAAATAGTAAAATTTCCCTCAATGACAAATTTTTTATTGAGCTAAATATGCATAGAAACAATGCCCCTTATGAGCTTGAATATAACATATATCAAAGTAAAACATCTGAAGATTTGAAAATGTGTTCGTTAAACACTCGTAGTTTTTGCTTGCATTTTGAAGATATCATTGTTGACTATGATCTAATGAGTGCTCACATTATTTGTTTCAAATAAACAAAAGAAAAATCACCTCCATCGAATCCATTATTGTGAAGCAAATATCACTACATAGATTTATACCATTTACATCGAATTATCAAAAAAAAAAAATGTGGTTGAGAATCATTTCACTTATACCAAAATCCAAAGTGAATAAAAAATTGCAACATTCGATGTTGAATTAAAAACCATTATATTTTAAAATTTATATATTGCAAAAAATTCAAGCATTGAAGAAATAATTAATTTCATTATATTAATATTAGAGCACACATCCAACAACAACCCAATTGTGCTTGTTGGTGATTTCTACCTGGACATGTCGTAAACTAGCCATCAACAACAAAAAAATGCTTTCGTTATGAAAAATAATGGCTTCAATTTTCATACCAAAAAACCAACAACTGATTATAGCTCAATGCTAGATTACTTTTGGACAAGCCTTTTATTTAGTATGGTTTATTTCCCTGTCTTTGAGGCTTATTGTACAAATCATCATAAAATTAGTCTTACCAGATCTTTGTTGTCTCCTTCAATCATTTTTCCAATGTTCATATTCTACAATTTCATTGTTGACTTGTCACAATATTTGTCACATTTCCAAATGTGCACCTTTGACATATGCTTTGATTAGCAAAGATTGAAAAACAAAGAATTTTTGCACAACAAGCAAAAATAAAACAACAAAAACATGCAAATATCAATTTTCGTTAAGTATTTGAACCATCAAGATAAATTTGTTCAGTTTGTCTTGTATAATTGTAATGTTTTATGTCATGTTTAACATGAAATTTACACATTTTCTTTCTCAATTTGTGGCATTTTTTTCTATATACTCAATAATATTATTTGTTTTAGATTCTAGTTCACATTTCTATATTTCTTGTGCAACTCTTTTTGAAAATAAAAATAAAAAATGGTGCCCATAGTGATTCTTCATAACACATTTCCATAAATTAACTTTATGTGTATTTTTCAATAAAATCTATAAAAAAAATTCTTTATTGTAACTTATGCACATTTACTACATAACCACCAACAATGGCTAATAGTGTTATAAAAACATAATACATGTATATATAATGTATCAACATAGAGTATATAATATTTTAAATATTGTTTAGACACTTGTATCAGACTTCATAACTTGCATTTTCGTTTTCTGGCAATGATTGGTCCAGTCATTTGGAAGAATATCATGGAAACACCTATCTCTAGCAAACAATTATTCGAAGAAGAAATCGTGGAAGATTATAATCCAAAAATTCTATCTTTTTGTTACACTAAATGTTTGTATAATAAAAGGACATGTTTGCATTAAATCAATTCCAATGTTTGTTAAAGAATATTGTTTTTAATATGCAAATAAACCAACCAAAAACAATGCAACCAACATCCTTCTCAATCATTGAAATATTCTCAGGAGGACATGCAAATTATTTTGAAGGTGATATATTGGTTATTTATGGGCCAACACAAAATAAAAGTCCTAACTCTCCTACAAAGGCATGACTGCTTCATGATGATTTGTTTGATAGCCATGGTCAACTGATTATCATAGTGAACATGTGTAACAATCTTATAGAGTGTTTCCAAAACATGTTTACTATTGGAAACAATTTTTGAATGATAGATTTTGTGATAAGAAACAAGGGTATTTATGAATGATGAGAAATAAAATGTTGCATAGTATTACAGGAGTAAACCATTGTTGAATCAATTGTGCAGGTTGGAAAAAAGCGCAGACTAGCTCCATATATAACAATACACAATCTTCTTGTCCCAAATGGTGCATATGAAATTGGTTCAATAGGAGAAATAGTAATAGGTTGTCAAAAAAATAACAAGCAACTTGAACTCAATATAAAATATGGTGAAGTTGTAGATAAAAATGCAATTGTAAGTCTATTTTTATAATAATTATAATTTCATTTTTAGCAAAAGCTAATAGTTTCTTTGAAAATGAATTGTTATATGTTTATTTTGTAATACTATCAAGGTAGAAATTATCTCATTATTTCTTACACAAACTGCTTAACCAAAAACATGTTACCTGATTCACTGCAGCTGGTATTGAATGATCGTCATTGAGAAAAAAATTTCAAAATAAAGTATGAATTCGCATCAAAGACGATTCAGCTCTATTTTTTTAAAAACATTGGCAGAAGTCATGTGAAAGGCAGTCAACACTTACACTCTAGATCAAAAAAATTTATTGACCCATTGAATGATGGGTTTGTAGGAGCACATTTATTACCTTTTTTCATGTCAAGAACATAAGTATGTCTGCTAATATATTCTTTGTTCAAGTAGAAATAGTTTTAATTTGATGTAAAAAATATTTCATTTTGATGATACATATTTGAACCTATTAATTAAATTTTTCTGGAAAAAAATAAACACATATCGAAGGGGTGCTGAAATCTAAAAAAATTTCTCTCCTCCTTTTCAACGAATTTGTAGTAAATGCAAACAACTCGTTCATCGAAACTTAACTAAATGCATAATATGTAAATATGACACAGCAGTTAACTACGAGAAAAGTTTTGAATGCAAATTGGAAACATGCAGTTGCAAAATTGATTGTATGTTGTATATGCCACAACGAAAAGAAAATTTCTCAATTATTACTAACACAAGCTTTCAGGAATACATGCAAAGCATATCATCTACAGTTTTCAATTTAAGAAAAAATTGTATTCGAGGAAATTGTATTTTAACAGTTAACAACACTATTGCTCAAATAAATGGGTTGTGATCAACAAACAAAAATATTCTTTCATACATCCAGTTCATACATTTTGATAGTTAAATAATCTTCATCTTTCCATTTTTACTTTTTGTAATCCACCAACTCATAATTCACAAATACTTACGGCAACACTAATATATAATTTTTCTTTTATTTTAGGTTCCAAAATTACAAAGCACAAAAAAAATGTAGTCGAGTATTTTCTGGATATTTGCTACAATACCTCAATCACGATTTTTTTTTTTATAGCTATTTCTTTTTTCCCTTTGTCCTATAGGTTTTGAATCAAAAACATTTTCCTGTTGCAATTGAAAAGAGAGATCAAGATGCACATTATCCAATATAATATTTCATTTATATCAAAATTTCTATGAGACTATGGTCTCATCTTTTGTTAATAAGAACATTAGATCTTAGTTCCATAATAACATAATGTAACTCCATAATAGTTAATTTTCCATTTTATATAGAGTATATATATATATATATATATATATATATATATATATATATATATATATATATATATATATATATATATATATATATATATATATATATATATATGTCTAGATCTTTTCCACTGTCAAATATTAATTATCTTATTTGCTATAAGTTCTAGAACATGTTTCATACTTTGAAAAAATAATTTGGTAAATTTCAATGCCTTCACTTTCATATGTCATCACCTCTGTATTAAAAGAAGGAATTACACAACAATTGAGATAGTTGTGTTCTGTTTTTCTTTTCCGATATATCAAATCGTCCTTATTTCCTATTTTCTTAATTGTTTTTCATGTAGTGTTCATTTGATAATTATATTTTCTTTTCATGTTTTATGAGCTATATAGTGTTGTGTTGCAGTTATATACAATTCAAAATTCATCATGAAATTAATTAAGAGAATTTGTATCTCGTTTCTAATGCAGAAGTGTCCTCAACCACGTACTTTTATTTACTATGGAAAAGAAATTACATAAAAAGTTGCAGATTTTACAAATGTAAACTTCTACTAACTTGCAAATAGGAGACTAACCTATTTATAAGAAATATGTCCTAACTTAATTTAGATATTGATCACTTGAAAAAATAACACGTTTCCATTTACAATAAATGACTTTCTAACCACTCTAGTAACTTTATTCCTATTTTAGAGTCTTAGAAATGACTCTATTCTAGAGTCCTATTTTTAATAACAAAATTCTATTTCTAAGTAATATCTATAATATTTATTAAATATTCTAATTTAATAAATATTTTATCCTAAGTTTACATTAACATATTTGGATCATCTAACATTCCCACCTATGATCCAAAGATACATTACAACATATACCAAGTTCATCTTTGAACTTAGTAAATTTTATTTTGCCGAGATGTTTGGTCAAGATATCGGAGGTCTGATCTTCTGAAGGACAATAAATCAGCTTGATCAAATCCTTTGCAATGAGTGATCTGATATGATGATACTTGGTGTCCACATGCTTTGTATTTGAATGAAAAACTCGATTCTTGGCAAGGTTTTTTGCTGACTGATTGTTGATGAATAACAAAGTAGCTTCTGCTAGAGGAATTCTTGAAACATGTAAAACTCGACGCAACCAAACAATCTCACATGCTGCTTCCCATGCTGAAATGTACTCTGCTTCTACTGAAGAAGTGGCCACTGTAGCTTGCTTCTTGCAACTCCATGAAACTGTATTTGACCCCATGTTCATTAAATAACCTGAGGTTGATGCCATATCATCAATACTGCCAGCAAAGTCGGCATCTAAAATCCACCAAGTACAAAAATTTTAATCTTTTCTTAAAGAATACCAAAATCTTTTGTTCCTTGGATATAACAAAGAAATCTTTTAGCTACATTTCAGTGGCTGTCTCATGGTTCCTGCATAAAGCGGGAAAGAATATTGATGGCATAAGAAATATCTGGTCGAGTAGTTATCAGATAAATCAAGCTACCAATCAATTGTCGATAAGAAGTTCTATTCAACATTTCCCCCCCTTCAAATTTTGAAAGTTTCAAGTTTTGTGCCATAGGGGTAAGGATAGGCTTGCAATCTTGCATTCCAAATCACTAAAGAATTTATGCTGCATACTTACTCTGAGAAATGAAGATCTGACGTGGACGTTAGAATACTTCGACTCCAAGATAGTAGTGAAGTAGTCCCAAATATGTCATCTTAAAACCTGCATGTAACTCCTTTTTCACCTATGTAATGTGATCATCATTGTTGCCTGTGATAATCAAATTATCTACATACACAACCAAAATCACCATATTTTTACCTTGTTGCCATACATACAAGGTATCATCAGATTCACTGCGGTGAAAACCAACTTTTCAAAGGTATTCATCCATTTTGGCATCCCAAGCTCGGGGAGCTTTTTTTAACCTAGATAAAGCCTTTATCAGTTTGTAGACTTTATGTTCCTATCCCTCAATTTCAAAACCTGGTGGTTGTGTCATGTACACTTCTGCCTGTAAATCTCCATTGAGAAAAGCACTTTTTACATCCATTTGATGAGCTTTCCATCCTTATTGAGCTGCTAAGGCAAGTGTGAGTCGGATGGTGTTCCATTTAGCTAGAGGAGCAAACTTTTCATCATAATCTATCCCTTCCTGCTGCACAAAACCTTTAACAACAAGTCTTGCTTTATACTTTTCAATATCACCATTTTGCTTGTACTTAATTCGATAAACCCATTTGAATCCAATAGGTTTAACATGGTGAGGACAATCAACAAGTTGCCAAGTGTTGTTGTCTTGAATTTCCTAATATTAATCAACCATAGCCTGTTGCCATGATTTATGTTTTACTGCCTCTTGATAAGAAGAAGGTTCAGTAAAATCACTTGCTATCAAAGAAAAATTGCCTTCATTTTGTTTTGATCCCCTTGTTCCCGTTTTATTCTGTTCATTAGGCCTTACATTTTTCAAAAGTTGAACTTACCATTTCGGCAATTGATGTTCACTAATTTGAGCTTGTGAAAAATTACCGTCATTAAAAAGAGGGTTGATATAAACTGATGTTTTTTTATCAACCACACGTTTTGGGGGTGGAGAGTCATTGTCAGAAGAACTGTTGCTGCTAGGAGAGTTGGATGAACTGCTAGAAGACCCAGATGGCGCTGATGAATAAGAAAGACTCGATTAATCATATTTAGATGAAGGAAACTCAAGTTCATACCAATTTTGTGAATTTGGTTGACCTTGTAAATTTCCATTTTTTTTTATCTCTTTTTGTTTCTAACTTTTGAAGAAGACTTTCAACTTCTTTAGCACTCTTACTTTCATTTTAATCAAAAATCACATCTTTTCTTACAATAAATTTCCCATTCAACAAAATTTGGTACCCTTTCTTTTCATCACAATACCTGATCATTGTGCACTTCAAGTTTCATGCATCAAGCTTAGATCATTTTTCCTTCGGAACTAAGAAATAATAGACTGATCCAAAAAATCTGAGATTCTTAACCTGAGGTTTGAAGCCAAACCATGCTTCATAAGGTGTTATTCCGTCTAAAGAAGCTATGGGAGATCTGTTTCTCAAGTCAACAACGGTATGAATTGCTTCCGCCCAATATGAAGGACTTAACTTTTTGAAAGTTAACATAGATCGCACCATTCCTAACAAGGTACGATTCATTGTTTCTACTTCTCCATTTTGCTACGGAGTGTAGACATTGGTAAGATGTCATTTTATGCCATTATCCATGCAATACTTTTTGAATTCATTTGAAGTAAATTCTTTGCCGTTGTCAGTTCTAAGAGTGCCAATCTTCCCCTTTACTTCATTTTCAATAAGCTTACGAAAAGTTTTGAACTTTTCAAATGCTTCTGATTTTTTCTTCAAGAAATATACCCAAGTCATTCTGCTAAAATCATCAACAAAGAGTAAGAAATATTTGCAACTTCCAAGCGAATTTGAGAAGGGTCCAAAAATATCACTGTGAACCAACTACAAATGCCTATTTGCTCGCCATGAACTGGTGGGAAAATTCTCTCGATGTTTTTTTCCAAAAATGCAAGATTCACACTTTTCATTTTCCCTTTTGAAGCTAGGAAGTCCTTTAACCATTCCGTATTTTTGTAACTAATAAAGACTGTCAAAGTTCAGGTGACCATATCTTACATGCCACAATCTGATCAGAGAAATATCTGTACTTGCTTCTCCTGCATTGTCAGAATTTTTTGGAATAACTGTCCCTTTCATCCTTAACAGTTTTCCATCTTCATAACCTGTCATTACTGTTTGCACGTTTTGTTTGACTGAGTTGATTTTAACTAAGCCATCTTCCATTATTACCATATGTCCTGCTTGTCGAATTGTGACTAAAGATAACAAATTTTTCTCGAATGTTGGGACATACCATACATTTGAAATCATTCTTTCTCCAATGCCTCGTAAGAAAATTTTAACTACGCCTTTTCCTGAAGGAGTATGTTTTGTTTTATCAGCAAGATAGATTGAATTTAGATGACATTCTTTGAAACTCCAAAATAATTCACGTTGAAATGTCATGTGTTGAGTTGCGCCTGTTTCAAGAATCCATGCATCTTCATAATCACTTCTCAGAATGCTTGAAACCTATAAAGCTATTTCTTCTGTGTTGGTGAAGACATATTCAGAACTATCAGGATCATCTTCATCATTTGCAAACTCTGCTAAGTTTGGATGAAACTTAGAAATTTTCTCAATAGAAGTTCTACAATCTGCCTCATAATGACCAACTCTGTTAGATCGCTTGCAAACAATTTAACTCAAATCAGTGCCTCTTTCCTGAGATTGTCCTCTACCTTGATACTATCCTCAGCCTCTGTTTTGGCCTCTGTTTGGAGTTTGTCCTATGCCGTGATGATATCCTCTATTTTGATTGTTTTCTCTACCTTGAAAATTGTTTCTTCCTGAATTGGAGCCTCTGTTGGAATTGTTTCCTCTATTTTGACTGCGACCATGACCTTGGGCTACCTGATTTTGATTGAAATTTCCTCTTCCTCTGTTTCTTCAACTATTAGCTGAGGAGTTACTTTAACTGGCTTTAGTGAAGAAGACATATTCGCCAATCTACTTCTTCTTCCCGAAATTTTTATCATGTTGGTCTAACATGTCACTCACTTCATCAAACTTGATCTTCTATAAGTTTCCAGTGACTTGAAAAGTTTCCAAAATTTTTTTATATGATGATGGAAATCTATCAATTAAAATTGTAGTTAAGAAAATTTCATCAACAGCTTGAAAACCAGCATTTATGATTTCATGCTTGATGTTTTTAAGCCGTGAAATATACTCAAGGACATCTCGACATTCAGTTAATTTTTGTTGAAGAAATTTTAATTGAAGATCAACTTTCTTTGATTCAGGTTGTGTATCAAAGAGATCTTTGAATGTATGTAAAGCAGTCCATGCATCTGAGGAATTTTCAATGTGTATGTAAATTTCATTACTAACTGAAGCTTTTATGACAGCTAATGCCTTGGAATTTTTTATTTCCCATTTTTCAAGTGAAGCTAGATCTGTTGGTTTATTTGGCTTAATGTTGCCATCACAAATGTCATGCCACAATTCATTAAAAATAAGAGTGCTTTCAATTAGACGTTTCCATGTCTTATAAGATTTCACTCCTTCTAGCTTATCAGATTCAGAGAACAGATTAATTAACTTTGACATTGTAGTGTTGAAGCAGTGCACCAAAATAATCAAGCACGAAAATTGAGCATCTCGTCACATGAAACACACCACGCAAAAACGACACACACCACACAAAAAACGATCTATCGGGGCTTGGATTTGACCCTCGTATAGTCGTTGAAAAAGGAGAAAAATGACTAATATTTGCACTTCACTCTAGTCAATTTCTCATTGAGTGTTTACAATGAAATATTTGAAAAATTTGACAATGCCTTTTAAAAATAAAAATCTACCCTCCCTGGAAGTAAAAAAAATAAAAAATTACTTTGAGTTACAATATCACTTGGTTCTCCAAAAAAAATAATCTACTTACTCCTCCAGAAATTATAACAACATTTTACACCTCAATATTATCAAAAAAATACAATAAAAGTATTCTAAAGAAAAATCTCTTCTTCTATACCACTCCACAAATGAATTCAGCCATTTTTCTGAACCTCCAACATTAGTTGTGAATTTCAAAATAGTTTGAACTTTTTCTCGTTCTCGTTCATCACATTTCCACATGGATAAGCAGGCTACCACAGAGAACATAAGCCAACGCTCCTTGCTATTTTTTTTTCTTCAAGATGGTGGACTCATAAAGAGCTAAAGTAATTTCCAATACATAGCTCTTATTTGATCAAGAGATTACACTAATCTGAATTTTCAATAAAGTACCACTCCTTCAAGATCCAACTGTAGTTTGAAGTCATCATTCAGCTTCATCTCCTCCTTCGAACAGGCAATCCAAACCGTGACTGCTTGCACCTGCCCTCATGAGAAGGATAAGGGGAATGCTTGCAATGTGAATTTCTGGAAATGTTTCTCTGGCAGCAGAGGTAATTGATCGAAAATCAAGAATAATATGGAAATTGAGGTTGGTTTTAATGCTTCTTGTTCCCTTTCAATCTTTAAATAGAAATATGATATGCTTATCATATCGAAGAATAAAATTACAGGCATCTGCCTCCCCTTTCCATAGTCTGTTTCATTTCCAAAGCACTTATTTTCAAATTCTTGCAGTGTAAAACCTCGCCAAAATAGTACTCCAGTCTTTCTAAACACATTCGATTCCATCAAAACTCATGGGGCTTCAATCCATAATATGCAATCCATGAAATATAAGAACTTGTCATTAATCATCTTTCCTACAGTTATGTCAAACAGTAATTTGCCTTGCAGAATCATAAAGGAAACTCAACGCTTGATTAGTGAACCAGCAATTGGTATAAGTGCTTCTCCATATGAGGAAAATTTATGGTATTTTAATGTGATGATTCTTGGTCCATCTCAGAAAATTTACGGTATTTCTGGCTGAAGAGTATCAAACGGAAGCATCAAAAGTTCATTTTTTTTTTTTTTTACAAAGATTTACCACCCAAAATATTGATAAGCTTGGTCACATATGCCTTGATATTCTCAACAACACGTGGAGTCTAGCATTGCAAATTCGAACAATTTTAGTGCATCAAATCCAGATGACCCTCTTTCTGAAAACATTGCAAAACATAATTAACTTGTTTGGTAGAATTTTCAAAATCATACATAGCTGAAATCTCCACCTTCACATCATCTGCATTATTGATGGCTTTGATACCACATTAATGCAGAAGTGTCCTCATACATGTACTTTTATTAATTATGGAAAATAAATTACATAAAAATTTGCAGAGTTTACAAACGTAAACTTCTACTAACTTGCAAATAGGAGACTAAACTATTTATAAGAAATATTTCCTAACATAATTTAGATATGGATCACTTGAAAAAAATAATAAGTGTCCATTTACAGTAAATGACTTTCTAACCACTCTACTAACTTTATTCCTATTTTAGAGTCTTAGAAACGACTCTATTCTAGAGTCCTATTTTTAATAACAAAATTCTATTTCTAAGTATCTCTAATATTTATTAGATATTTGAATTTAATAAATATTTTATCCTAAGTTTACATTAACATATTTGGATCATCTAACAGTTTCAATTCTCTAGTTTTTTTTTGTCTCTTTTTAGAATGCATTTCAACTCAGTTTTTTTTTTTTGGAAAATTTAACTATAATCTAGCATGATTTTGGTTCCATCGATACTATCTAGTTGCACTATGGTACTGAAATATTTTTTACTTATTTTTCCCAGCACATAGATGGAAACCAATGTGCATAGTTACTAGAGCAACTAGTTCTTTCAAACACTTCTGCCTACCCAGTGCGTCATTTTGTGAGTAGGACCATAATATCTCAGTTGCAGAAAAAAATTGTATATTACAACAAAATTATTATACAGTATTATATATATACGCATGTTTTTCATTCCATTGTTACAATATTAACTCGAATTCGTGTTTTATGTAAATTGTTAAATTGTGTTGTCCTTAGAAAAAAAAACAAAGAAGAAAAAGTTGCAAGTATCTCAATTCCTTAATTTATGTATATGTTCAATTAAATGTTCTATGTAAAACAAAAAAACTCTACAAGATCATCCGGACATTCGTGTTCTCTCTTTTTTTTTCACATATTATATATATATGCATGTTTTTCATTCCATTGTTACAATATTAACTTGAACTCTTATTTTATGTAAATTGTTAAATTGTGTTGTCCTTAGAAAAAAAAACAAAGAAAACAAAGTTGCAAGTATCTCAATTTATTACATTATGTATATGTTCAATTAAATGTTCTATGTAAAAAAAAAACTCTACAAGATCATTCGGATATTCGTGTTCTCTTTTTTTTTTTCGCATATTGATAATCTTCCAGAAATTTTATTTTTCTATTTGCACATGTGTTTTTTTCCAGGTTGATTGGAATTCTTGTACACATATTTTTATTTCCTAAGATATATAGTGTTGTATTGGAGTTATATTTAATTGTGAATTTACGATCTAATGAATTAACAAAACGTACATCAGATTTTTGTTTTCTAATTTTCTTCGTTTCTTCTTATAATGCATATCAACTTGCAATAAGTTGCAAATTTAGCGATAGTATAGGGAAATTGTGGTTCTTATAATCCTAAGAGCTATAACTATGGTGTCAAATATTTCTTTGGCTCTTTGTCACTAGTAATAAATGGTAACGAGCATGTGTCATTTCTGTAGCCACTTTTTTTTCCATTTCAAGCTAATAGTTTATTATTTACCATGGCACAAGTTAATAGTTTTCAATGTTTGGCCTATGATAATAATTATTTGATTAATGGTGAACGATATATGTGATATTTTAAATTAGTGATCCTTTTTTTGTAGTAACAATTATATTGTTTATTTTGAACTGTGAGATCTTACGATAATTTTTTCATTGACCTATATAATAAATCTTACTTGGACATTATCAAAAAATTTAGTCTCTCACGACCATAGTGTTTTTTGTAACAATATTGTATTAGGTATTCTGTATATTTATTATTTAACATATGAAATTTAATACTCTAGATATATTGTAAAGAGAAGATTGATAGATTTATAAAATAATCTTTGAATCATTGTTAACTTGATTTCTTATTATTGATCTCTCATGTCACTCTAGACTCTATGATTTGAGTGTAGCAACATGGAAAACAATATTATTGTTAAAAATATCACTAAACTTGTATGTTTGGATTCACCTACTTCTAAAATATAGAAAGATCTTGAATTGTTTAATCAAGTGCTTTTATCCCTTTATTCATTAAGAATAGTATAACTATGTTCAATGTTAATTCAATTTCATTTAGCCATAATTTCATGATAGACACTTTTATTTCCATGAGTACACCAATCAAAAATATATATCAGACCGTCATTTTAAAATAGACTTACGTAGTGTAACAGAAAATGTGTCTATAATTTCTCTTCAACCACCTATTTTTATTGTTCCAATATTATGAATGAATCAATGAAATGATATCAATAAAAATCCAAAACATGTTCCACACATTTCAAATAGTGGAGTGAATAAGTGAACGGAAAAAGCATAAATTTATGGATAAAGAGGTATGCTTTTTTTAGGCACTTCCTACGTATTATTTAATAATATTGGTAATTTTTATGAAATACTCTTTAATTACACTTATTTTCCATTTGATATATTCATTTTACCAGTATTATGCATCCACATAATCATGATACAATTAATAATACACCCATTTTTTAAGCTGTAACTAGTTTGCATGCATTGCAGATTTTAATATTTTCATGTTAATATGATAATTAATCTCATTATGCATAATTTTCCCTATAATTTTGTGATTTTCAATCTTAGTATTTCTTCTATCATTTTCTTTTGCGAATTTCCATCCTACTGCCTTTCTTGTGGGTTCCATAGTATATTGTTCTACTACTTGTAAAATGTTACAACTTTCCACAATGGCTCATTTAATCTAGAAACTATAAAAATAGGAATGATGTGAAGCTCATTTCTTGTAAACCAACAAGTCATAAAGAACATGTTTTTCTCTTTTCCTTTTTTGAACTTTTCTTCTTTGCATTTATACTAAGGTATTTGTTTCACAACCTAAATAATGATATATTGATTTTTGTACTAGGTGCCTACAAGGTCTCCCTATGTACTTCGGCTCAATATTTATATCTAGTGAAATATAACTATTGTTGTTGTAATATAAAAATAAAAAAAGGAAACACGATTTAATTAACAAAGGAAAAAAATTCTTTGTCAAATACTAAGAATTTTATACATGGTTATGTCTGATGTGTTAAAGCTTATATTGTCTCAGCTTTGAAACATTGTAGGAAATTTCATGATTTTTAAACTTTAGAGCCACCATGTGTTCTAGATACTCTTCTATTGGCCTCACTCTTAGCATAAAAAAATTTGCAGCTTTTCCTTTATTTTCATATCTGTCTTTGTATTTTCTCATCCAATTTCACTAGAGTTATAGAGATGGTATTCTTTGAGTGAGCATGAATTAGAAACACATTGATTAACATAAAGTAAATGTAAGAATCCTTGGAAATAGAAACCATATCTCTACAACCTTAATCAAAGTACTTATTCATAGATTTATTTTAACAAACAACACAACATAAATCTTCCAATCATTGAGCAACATTCTATTTTGCTACTCCTTTTCCATAGTTTTCATTGAAATAGATACAAATGTTGTCAGTTCTATTTCCTTTCATGTACATGGTAAATGTTCATATATTTCCTCTTAATAACTTTATAATTATGCATTGTGCAGGATAATCCAAAATTTGTGCCACCCGAGAGGAAAGAAGTGAAAGACATAATATCTAAGATATCTATGGAAATATTACGTATACTCTCCTTTGTTCGGGGATTCAAAATTGAAAAATTTCGTTACAGATTTTTCCCTGCTATTTTAATATTATTCCTATTCATTTCTTTCACTACAATATAGCTATACATGACAACAGTTTCTTCAATTTCTTTTATCCCAAAATTATCTTTGATTACTTTGGGAAAAAAATCGAAACAACCTTGTATTTTACTTGGAGAAATAGTTCTATGTATAGCACATATAAAATATGCTTCCAGCTTCCTGAAAATATTTCTTGGTGATTATCAAACATGGTCTACATTAGTAAATTTAATTATGACACATGTAAATAATTATTTAGAAATTACTGAACGTAGCCTTCATTACTAGTTTCAAGTAACTAGAATCCAAAAATTTATTTAGACATCGACAAATCGAGTATTTATTGCTAATATTAAGTAAGTAGAAAATAATAATTGAATTTAGAATTGCATATGTCAGTAATTTTTCATTGTCACATGTACTTAATATATCAACATATATTAATTGAACATAAGAGAAATATAAAGCATTTGTGTTACTTCTAATGTTGTTTTTGATTCAAAATCAGAAACCAATACTTAGTCATTCCATGAACCATATTATGCAATTTTTTGATATGAAACATAAAATTTAAAAATTCATGGAATAATTTGCACACTTAGTCATTCCATGAACCATATTATGCAATTTTAAGATATGAAACATAAAATTTAAAAATTCATGGAATAATTTGCATTCCTATTATTAGGTTTACAAGAATCCTTTTTTCTTTTGTGCATCACAAAATAAAAATAAAAAAAGCATCAACCATTTTTTTTCCTCTTTGAAGACTTAAGTCACATGTCGGATCTAGAAACATTTTGTAAAAAAAAATAACTTCTTGACTACCCGACCACCCGACTAGCACGTCAGGATGACTAGGATCTTTTATGAATAATTTCCACAACCTCCTCAGCTCAACATTTCCCGAATTTCAAACTACCCAACCTAATGGAACCAGTCAATTATGGTATAGTCGAGGTCGAGATAGAATAAATGAATCAAAAAAAAAAATTTCTCGACTGTACTAACTAACGACTTTACGTTCAACACAATAAAAAAAAAACCTTGATTTGTGTGCAATGTGCATTGTTATATAGATATTGAAACTTTCACATTTCACGTTCAATTGATTCTTTGTTAAAACAATAAAAAATTTCCTTGTGATTTCTCGATTCATGAAAAAAAATAGTCAATATAATTACAAGAAATTAATGAACACGTTTAGTTGTGATCTTTTCTTATTTTAAACAAAATTTTAAAAGTTTCGAGTGCTTTTATTTCATGTTGTTTTCTTAAACCTAGTTCGAAGAAACATTGAATTAAGAAAATATAGTACCATCTACAAAAAAAATTGTGTAACTAAAATATCACTTGACGAATTCCTGCATTCAATTTCAAAATTTAAATAAGTAAAACATAGACACACACACACACACACACACACACACATATATATATTATGTTACTGTGCACAGGTGATCAAATGCAGAAAAATTGTGTGACTGTGAAACCAGTCAACTACTCAACTACTTGACCTAATGACAAAACTTTAGTATGGTAAAATTGGAATCGAGATAGAAAAAATTAATCATATAATAAGAAATGCCTGACTGCCCGACCTCCCAACCATATGATCAACTGAATAAAATCTTTCTTTTGATGATTTGCGTCCAGTTCACGTTTTAATAAATATTTAAAAAAATTCACGTTTGATGTTGAATTGGTTATTTATTAAATAAATAATAAATTTTCTAATACTTTCTCAATTCCCCAATAAAAGAAACAACTGGCCTGTTTAGAGGAAATTAATGCATACGTTTATTTGCGATTTTCACATTTTTCTAAACAATATTTATGATTTTAGGCTATTCTGCATGCATTTTGTTTTCTTAAGTGTTGTTGGAAGAAAATTTTAATTAAGGGAACATAGCACTAGTTTTAAAAAACTTTTTAAGGGTAACATCATTTTTTTAGAGATTCCTGAGTTCAATTTAAAATTTAAAATTAGAAAAACTATATGTTGCACTCACATTTATAGGTCATAAAATTCCAAAAAAAGGAAACTCTATAGTGGAAAAATTTATATTTTAGAGTCTTTTTCCTGCATGCTCTTCTCTTAACACTTGTTTGAAGAAGAACTTAATTGAGGCAACACAGTATTGGTTTCAAAAAAATTTGTGTAATCATAATTTTATTGTTTTTACAAATTGTTAAATTCAATTCGAAATTTTGAAAAATAAAAACTTATATATTATTTTTTAGTGTTTACATCTCATAAAATGCCAAAAACTGCAAAATATCCAATGGAAAATTTAAGATTTCAGGGTGTTATCTTTGCATGCTCTTTTCTTAAGTCATGTTGGAAGAAGCACTGAATTAAGGAAACATGGTACCAGTTTCAAAAAATAATGTGCAAGCATAATTTTATTTCTTTTACAAATTATTGAATTCAATTTCAAATTTTAAAGAAGAAAAAAATATATATCCTCTGTTACTATTAAAATGTTATAAAATTGGAAAAACTGGAAAATCTGCAGCGCAAAGCAACAGATAATAGAAAATATGAAGGGGATGGATGCTGCAACAAAAAAACAAGTAAACTTCAACGCATTACTCATCTCAGATTCAATCTAAAAAACAAAAAAAATAGGTACAATGATCCAGGAGGAGGTATTTGAATTCTTTGAGCAAAGAGAATGGTTAAAAAACACAAGAGCTACTGAAGCAAAGAACAATTGGTTTGAATTAATCAGAGTAATAGAGCTACATAAAGTAGAGACAAGGGCCATAGTTTTTCCCTTTTATGACATGATTTCCTGGATTCTCTCTCGTGTTGATGTTAGAACCCGAACAATGTTTGACCATCAAGAAATTTTCATAGCCTCCTAGAAATATAAAGTTTTATTGGCCATATATAAGCTCAGTCCCCTGTAAATCCAACTTAATGTTGAATTCCTTTATAGATTTTGAAGTATTGTCCTAAATAAATGTCAAGAGAATTATGATATAGTAATTTAAGACTGTTTGAGAGAAGAAGAGAAAGGTTTCAAGCTAAAAGAAAAAAAGGGGTATCCCATAGCTATTTTTTTTGTATGTTTGGCAGTACCTTTCTATTCATTATTTAATAAAATCAAGTTACATCATGTCATATATTGGGTGACCTCAACCTTCTTGAACGAATCCAGGTATGTTGGCCACCTCATTGAGTTATAAGCCATCCAAAACTTAAACTATTTGATTCTATCTTTCCAAACCTTATATACTATCATGTTAGTTACCCCTTTAAACTTAGAACTAGTAAAGTAAATGTGATCCAACCACATCATGAAAAATAATACAAAAATTTATCAGTTGATCCCGGTATTTAATCATCACATGATTATACTTGGGTGAGGTATTTAATCGACTCTAGCATGTCAAATTGGTGCAGATTATGAAGTTGTCTTTTGATTCAACCTAGGTGCACATTCTGTTGGAGAAGTTGCTGCTGAATATATTCGATATCTCGGTGAAACTTCGTGAGGCTCGGCTCTACCTACAAGTGAACCCCAACTTCCTGCACTTCCAGAGTTTCCTTTTCCATCAAACATTTCATGGAAAAATATAAGTGTAATGATTTTTTGAACATTGGCATCTGACCTCTGGTGTTTCCTGGATCAGAAACCATAGGTTCCCACTCTTCACTCAGGAGGTCAACTTCCACTTCGTGTTTAGTTCCCGCTCCCTTGAAGAAATCATTGTTTTTAGTTGTGCCTGGGTTCCAATCCCATATGATTGCATTAAATTCTGCATATTCTCCTCGTCCATTTTCCTTCCTCTTTGGCACTCAGGGTTACTGGATGAAGCCCTATGTGTATTTCCCTTTTAACGCGAATGGTTGATGCCATGTTGGTGGCTAACCATTCCTTGAGTTGTCTTAACCATTTTTCTCTTCCTGGACCACCCAAAAACTATAATTCCACTCAAACCCACATAGGAGTTATCACCCAAAATGCAAAATCCAGAGAGGTAGAAAGTGTAGGAAGACCTCAAATAACAAACAAAACATGATTGTTAATTCCTCTCGACCACATACAAACCATTCCAAACTCTTTCCTCTGGTTAAGCTCGCATTCACCCCCATGTCATTGCATTGTTTTATCAAATTACAGATATTTTTGGTTTGTTTGGGCACTACCTTTAGCTCAGAAACTAAGCCATCATTCCTCAAAACCCAGATGAAGGTCATTTTATACCCCAAGCAAGCTTTACTCTTCTCTAGTTGTCAGCATGACATAAACCAGTGATATAGAAATTGACAGTCTCTATGAATAAACCCGATTGTAGTAACAGGTCCTAAGTGCATGCCCATTTGGGTCAACAAGTTACCATATAATAGAGAAATTGACACAACGTAGGCCAACACAAACATACTAATTGATGACCCAAAATTCCTATGGTGGAACTTCATTAAACCATTTGACTCATTCATCCTACTCTAAGGTAGAACCTCCATTTCAATTACCCAGGCAACTTGAGATACATATAAGAGGCCTCTCTTAGTATTTTCATTGTGGTGGTCTTCATTTCTACTTTTCCATTTCACCAGCACCCCGGTACTGAGGGAAGCATTTTCCACAATCCACAACATAAAAAAATGAAACTTATATAATTTTTGCATGCATTTTGTATCACTTACCACTTATCTTCTCGCATAAACTACCCTCCGAATGTTTTCTAACAGGATTTTACAACCCAGCATGGAATTATTAACTCCAAGCATCTGGTGGCATTGGGTGGGCCACACACTAGCCCTACTCCATGTAGTATCACTCTTTTCCTCTATCCCCATGTGGATCTTGTACCTCTTCGCACCCTGATCGGGGTCTTGGTTCAGATTCATATCCTTGCCTAGAATATCCTGTAGGGGATATAGTCCTTCTTCCTATTCTGCCTAGTCCCCATAAGCTTCGAGATGATTTCCAGGGTTACTGCATCCCCAATTTGCCAGAATATTTTCTGCATTATTTCCTGAGTGATGGACATGGGAGGGAATAATGTATTTTACTTCAACAATAAGGTCCTTAATTTCCTGGATGAGTCAAGCTGTTTTGTAGCTTCTGTTGATGTTTTCCTAGTTGGATCCTTGAGGGAAATATTTAATGATCTCTATTACCATATCAGAGTCTCTTGCCACCACTAATTTATTGATTTGTCCCCTTCGCGCGATTAGAAGACCATGTTTAACTTCATTGAATTCTACCTCATTATTACCTATTATTTCCAAGCCCATTGCATATAGCCACACTACCTGACCCTGATGGTATTTGAACAAGCCATCAAAACCAACAGCTCCAGGGTTTCAATTATAGGATCCATCAAAGTTTAGCTTCAAGAAATCCTTTGGGGGCATATGAATCTCAATGGTGATGTACTGGGGGGGATTTTTAGTTTCCATGAGTGTGGCACTAACATATGTGGAGATAGATTAAGCATGGCCAATATTCGCACATCCTACTGAGGGACTTTCTAGTCTTCCTGATGCCATCTTCTGCTAGAATGGTTTCACGGATATTTTGGAGAATTATTTTCTGGATAACTGTCACGGGTTTTTGTCGATATTTTAATATCCTCCTATTTCATTCCTTCCACACTTCCCATAGGAGGAATCTAAGTGATATGGAACAACTCTATTGAGGACTAAACTTTTGAATTCTCCTTTCCTCCAAATTTAAATATTTACCTTGATTTTGGACCTATCTTTATCTATCCTCCCAAAGAGGAGGTCCAGATGCTTCCAAAGTTCATCGATGAATTGGAAAGAATTATGTAGGTGCTCCATTGTTTCTGACTAAGAGGCACACAAACTAGACTAGGAGGGACCCTAAATACCCCACTTTTAAGGTTGATCTTATGTAAGTATACACCCATTACTAATAATCCAAAGTAAGAACATGAATTTTGGCCAATATTTCCCCAATGATATTTTACTCCAGATAGGATGGAAATGGTTCATGTGGTCTTCTGATTTCAACTAATAGTCTTCTTGGATTGTGAATAATCCTTTCATTTTGTAGCCCCATCTCAGAATATCCATTCCTTCAGATGTCATGATCCTTCTGGAGTTGAGTTATTTTTCAAATGCTTCCCATTTTTGTGTGACAAGTGTATTGGGCTGATGCCCCAATTTTCTCCATTCTCTTCACGTGCATTGTTCCCCTCTGTCCTATAGCTTGTTGGCTTTCATGTTCGGTTTTTCTATTGGTAAACAGGAATATCTCAGCTAAGTCCTCGGGACTAAATAACTTCTCCTTTTACTTCCATGAGTATTTCTAGAACAATGCTTTACCTCCATCTCTTATCTCATAAATGCTATGAATCCTTATCAGATCCCTATTTACCAATCCTATGTTCTGAATTGAGCAACCTCTTGGAGTTCCTTCAACATGAAGCCTCCCTTCTGTGCATGATGGTATATTACATTTTCTTTCCCAAATAAGCTTCCATAGATAGTTTCCTCCCTAGACCCATTGCCACCAAGATTTTCCTCCAATGACTTGATTCAAAGTATAGGGGCCATGGATGTCGAGGCCCCTTGCTACTTTAGGTTTGATCAATCCATTCCAAGAGAGGAAAGCCCATTTTTTTTCTTTTTGTGCTCCTTGATAGAGGAATTTCTTAAAAATATTTTCCATTTCTGAACAGGTATTATTGGGTACAGCTAGACTTGAGAGTCGGTATATCGGGATCGATTGCAACACCACTTTTTGCCATGAGTTCTAGAGTTGGGATTGAATTTGATCAAGGAGAGCTTTCCAACATGAAACTATGAGACAATTAACACATAGGGGGATACCCAAATTCATAGGAAGGCTATAAAAAAGCCCAATATTCTGGAAAAAAATTATTGGGATTAGATCGGGATATTGAAGAAGAAGATATTCGACTTTTGATTATTGATTTGATTTCCTAAGGATTGTATGAATTCTTGAAGAATGGACACTAGGGAGCTGTCTTCTTTGAGGGTGGCTTGGAAAAAGAGAATAATGTCATCCAAAAATTGCTGAGAAGTTAGCATGAGGGAGTTTGAACACAAGAGGAGCCCTTTGAGGTGCCCTTCTTGAACCTTCACTTTACTGTATATTCCTAGGCCTTCCATTGCCAGGATGAAAAGGAAATAAGAAATTTGATCTCCTTGTTTGAGCCCTCGTGAGGCATTGAATTTTGCAAAAGGGGAGCCATTAAGAAAGATGGAGAACATTAGAGAGGAGATAATAAGGGAAATCCATTGGATCCATCTAGGATAAAGGCTGAAAGCTTGAAGAATACTCGAGAGGTAGGGCTAGCTAAGATGCTCATAAGCCTTATATAGGTCAAGTTTTATCATCATGCCCTTAGCTCTGAGACTTTTAAGGGAGTAAATGGCTTCCTGGGCTATTATAATTCCATCCAAAATTTGTCGATCTTTAACAAAATCGATCTGCTTTGGTGAGATTAAGGTCAGGAGGATAGGTTTAAGGTGATTCACCATGATAGTGAAAAGGATTTTATAAATGAAATTACACAAAGAAATTGGAATGAACCCTTGATGCTCTTTAGAATGCTTAGATTTTGGAATTAAAGATAAAAAGGTTTAGTTTAAAGTAGGATGTACCTTCCTTGAGCTTCTTGATTCCTCCATGACTTATAGAATATCTTTGCCCAAGATTTGCTAGGCTTCCTGGAAAAAATATGATGTGAAGGCATCTGGCCCAGGTGCTTTATTTCTCACCAGAACTTCGACCGTCTCCTCTACCTATTCTATAGTGGAAAATTGCATGAGTTCCATGTTCTGGTCTCTACTAACTAGTTTGGGAATATAAATCTTTATCTCGTCAATAGATTATGTTCTGTCACGGAGCGCTAGCTCGTATAGTATGTTTTTAAAATGTCCCAATAGAAGATTCTCCATTCTTCATGTTGTACTACTTGATTTTCTTCTAAGTGTATCAGTGAGAATATTTTTTTGTTCTATCTATGTTGTATAATGGATTTATCAAAAGAATGAGTATTCACTTCACCTTCATGGTGCCATTGGACACTTCACTTATTTTTCCACAATATCTCTTCCTACTTTCATCTTTCTTTGATCTTGGTTAATAGCTTGACCTCTCCACCAGTAGGGTGCCTGTGCATCTCGGCATTATAATTTGATATTTTACTTGTTTCATGTGGGCTTAAAGTTGTTCTTGATCTTGCTAGATATGTCCAAATTCCAGTTTTTTCCACTTCTTTATCTTATGCTTTAGCTCTTTCATATGGAGCTGGAAGGTGTCATGGTGTTTCTTCCCTGCACCGAACTCGATGTCCACTAGTCCTTTACCTTTTCAAGGAAAGATGGGTCTTGGAGACCTAAGGATTAAAACCTGAATGGTCGCTTATGGTGTGCTTGTTTCATGTCAACTTCTAGTCAGATAGGCTAGTGGTCTGATCCAAGGCATGGGGAGATCGAAGCTTCATAATAAATGTATCTGCTAATTAGTTCTTCAGATGCTAAGAACTGATCTAACCTCGAAGCCACTTGATGTACTCTTCCTCTCCTATTTTTAAATGTATAAGTTTCATTGATGGTCGAAATATCTACTAGATGAAGATATACCTGCATATTCCAGAAGAGCTCCATTTCTGGTTCTTGTCTCCTGATTCGGGGTTTTTATCCTCTAGCGATGTGATCATATTGAATTCACCTCCCATCAACCAATTTTTTTCATTATGCATTTGTCCTAGCTTTCCTATACTCTGAAGGAAAGCTTCTTTCGCTCCTGCAATATGAGTGTCATAGATCAATTATATAAGGACCCATTCTGTAGTCCCAATATGTCTAAATCTCCTTGAGAGGATACAGGTTAGGCCAATCCAATAGTCTGCAAGGATCTCTGGAGAGTTCCACATAATGGTTATATCTCCCGCACTCCCTCTTGCATCTATGGCTACTGCTTCATACTTAGGCCATATGTATCTATGAATTTCATCTAGTTTATCACCTGTGACTTTTGTTTCTCGTAGAAGCACTACTTGAGCCTTCTCATTTTTCAAATGTTCCTATAATCATCTCTACTTTCCTCTGCTATTGAGGCATCTCATATTACTGGAGATGACTATCATTAGGAAAATTCATGTAGTTGGTGGAATACTGCCAAGATCGGTACTACCCTTCCAAGTTAACTAGCATCCCTCCCACCATTTGAATTGATTCCTGAAGAATTTACCTTCCCCTTTTCTTTTCTCCTTTACTTTGGGTGTTTGGGTATTGAGAGCTTCCTAGTTACAACAGTAGTGGATCCCCTAGATCTGGATTCCTTTGACCTTGTTTTTCCACATATTTTTGGAATGTTTCTCGGTGCAAATTCTTCTACTCCTTCGAGATGAATCTCTCCTCTAGGTTTCACCATTCATTCAGAAGCCTTTTAATTACTACCTCTTATGTACATACATCCTCCTTGGATGTATCAATCTCCATTTTTGAGAGGTCTACTAATTGTGCCTACTCCTCTTTATCTGAAGGTTTTGCTTCAGCTTTCCTCTTAGGTTTCGAAGTTCTTTTTGGTGGATCTTGGCTTTGGTACCCTTCGTTTGGTAGTTTTATATCCTTAGAGATCTCCCCTAGCTCCTATAATATTTTGAATTGATTCTCGTTTCTCCTTTTAATTTTTTGGTTAGAATTTTGTTGTTGCTGCATCTTTATATTCTTATTCTTGTTTATGACCTCCTTAAAACCCTCATTGTTGTCTTGCGATGGGGGTTTTCTACGTGACTGCCTATTTTTTGTCAGATATTTTTGATTCAATGTACATGCTTTATAGATATGGTCGTATTCCTAGCATCAATGCCAACAAAATGGGATATGTTCATAGTCCAATAATTGTTTCCAGACTTTTCCGTGGTACTCTAGTTCCATTGATTCTCATAAAGGCTTAGTAATATTCATGTATACACAGATGCAGGAATAGGAGGTATACCTTCCCTTGCAGGTGGATTCAACAATTTTCACAAATATGCTGATTGAGTTTCCAATCCATTCCAGGATTCGAGGGTCCCCAAAATCCACTAGTACGGTAAACAAATGCACTGATACTGGAGCCTCTAGAAATTTATCTTGATCTGGGTTATATCATTCCTCTTAGTGTCTCATAAAGAGCCCTGCACTATAGTATAAGTATGGATTGTCTTCAAAAATCATTTCCTTGTCTATCAGGTTCGAGAATATTACTGTAAAGAATCCTCTTGCTCCAAAATTTAGGTCGATATGACCCTTGGGCTACCATTTGTGGTGACTCCATTTGATTAGGTCTTTTTCTATAGGCCAGATGCCAATAAACTTGCAAATAAGGGCATGATATTTCGTATAACTGTGATAATTTTCTAGTTTGTTAGAGGGTATCACAAATCACAGTTTCTTCAAAGCTCATGGTAGACATTTCCCGTGAATGTTTTCCTACCATTAGGATCCTATTATAGGGCATACATTAGTTTTGGTTCTCCCCTGTAGTCCTGGGGGTGTGCTTTCTTTGAAAGTGTGTTCACCTGGGATCACAATGCGATAGGAGGGGATCAACCCCCCCGCTCCCCCGTCAAGGCTGCCATTTTTCGTGTCAAATCCTCAGATGGTCATTGTAGTAGGGTATCCATTCTAGGGTTGTTAGAAACTGAGAGTACTCAGAAACCGTAGAAGAGCCCAACATTTCGTTGTTTTTTTATCCCATAGCTATTTTTAAAAATCATGTTATATTTATTATTAAAATGCTAAGCATATTATATGGGGAATAATATCCTAAGCATTACAAAATTAAATGTATCCCATTAACCCATAACATTTTGAACAAGGGGAACCTCCTAAACTAGGTTGACATCTTCTCACATAATATCAAAGATTCATTAAAACTGTTAGTGTCATCTCACTTTGAGCTCAAATATACTTTTCTGTATGTCTGCCTATTTGGTAGATGTTGTTATTTCCTCGGTCTCATTTCCCCTCATGATATGGAATTACCCATATGACCAACAACAAAGATTCAAAATTATGCTCCTATTCTCTAGGAGTCTAATTTTAAATACCATTTTTATGATATTTTCCACTATGTTTTGATTCCTTTGCATGAAATCCTATTTAGAATAGTACCTCCCAGAATAAGGGGTAATCTAAAGCAAGGCTTAGAATAAATAGGTCACTCGTTTTTTGAAGAATTATTCTCCTATGTTAGAGTCTTTGGAAGTGAAGTTGGTTCCCATATTTTGCCCCGATATATCCTGGAAATACTTTCTTTGAGAGAAGTGGCTAATCATGTTTTTTTGAATGGGAGAGCCAAAAATTTGAGTAAGCTATAAAAGAAAATTTGGCCTAATTTTCCAATAAATTTTGGTGACGTTAATATCCGAGACAAAGGGATCAGATTCAAAGAAGTTGAAGAGCTTGATGAAATTTGGTTACTTACTTTGCCACATTATGACTATGATCCTCAACGTCTAATTGGAATTCATTATATAAAAATTAGTTATATTAGAAATGTTATTCTTCACAAAACACCTTTCGATAAGATTTTTATAAACACTGATGATTTTCAGCAAGTTGTCCAAACATGAAAAATTTTGCATAACGATACAAGACTACATTTTCAACAATTTAGGGAGAATTTTTTTGAAAATTTCATAAAGGAAGAGGCTCTGCACATCAACATTTCATTCGAAGAGTTAAAGTCTACTGAATTTTTGCAATTTAATTTCAACAAACTCACTTCAGTATCTTCTATTTTTTCTCCGAAAGGAAAGGTAATATAAATTGAAAAAATAGAAGGTTTTGTTGGCACATGATCTGTATTTATGCAAGAACTAAATAAAATAAAAAAGTAATCATAAACATAGAGATGCAGTAAAAAAATATATTTCATTTGATTAATATCAAATAATTGTAATAAGCTTACATACCAAATGGAAATAAACTAGCTCGAGCTATGGTAGCTTATATTTGAGAAGATATGTGGCGGCTACATGCCTCTGAACTATGTTCTCATGAGGCTCAAAGGCCTATTTATTATTAAGAAACAATTGAAAACCATAAACATCCAAAAACATAACCCTAAGAGATGAAGCACCAAAACTATGGGCCCTGTTTGTGTAAATTGGTACATCAACTTCCCGGGGTCGTCACTTTTGCAAATGATATTGGTTTGACATGCACAATACCTTGTTAGAAATATATATCTAAGGAATACAAATTTTGAGTGTCCGACATAATTTAAATACCCCTGTTTGCACTTGTTTTCCCAAAAACCCTTGTCTAGGGCCTCAAAATGGCTTTGGAAGTTCAGGACCTGAAACTTTGCTACAATTAAGGAAACTAAAAAACTTAAAGAAAAAATGGTGGGGGTCCAAGTGGAATAGATGGGTGGCCATAAATATCTACCTGGATCACTCCTCCCCCCTTAGGAGGTAATGGTCCCCTTTTCGATGCATTCCTCCACGAGATGAGGACATTTTGACTGAAATTGATCCCTGGTGAGCCACTTTCCAGGGTGCAGGAGTTGGCCAACTTTTACAACCTGATATAGTTGGATCTTCTACGTGCGATTGTTCTCGATCTGCATTTCCATGACTTGATTAGTTGTGGTCTATTCCATGTAGTTGGGGTTTAGCTCCGTTGGTGTTAGTAGTTCTTCAATGTGTGATGTGTTTAGTAATCGTGGAAAGTAGGGCCGAAGGCTGTCCACATTGAACACTGGGTGAAAACCAAGGAATGATGGAATATTGAGCTCAAAGGAATTTTCCCCTACAAAATTGGTGATGGTATATGACCCATATTGAAACGGGTGAAGCTTGTTGTGGGGACTAGCGATGCGATCCTTCTGCAAATGTAGCCAAAATTTGTCACCCACCGAGAACTTGTTTGGCACCTGATGATGATGATGTCGATTCTTGTACTTAGCATTGGATCCATCCAATATGTCATGGAACTATTGGAAGATGTGTCGAATGCACTCAATGATTTTTTTTTCCTTGTCCGCTTTGGACTGGACATGAGCCGAATCTACCTGAGTGGATGAGAATAGTATGACTACATCAATTGGACATAGTGGATGGAATCCCAAGCCCACCTAAAAGGGGTTGTGGTGAGTTTATATGTGGAGAGCTCAGTTATTGTTGTGTTGGATATAAGGGAGGCTTTCATCCCATGTGGATGGATTCTTAGAGATGTACATGCGTAGAATGTGTACGATCATCCTGTTGGAGACCTATATTTCACCATTAGTTTTGGGGTTGAAAGTTATGGACTTGGTGACTTGGTGTCCAACATTGACCAAATACTTGACCAACATGTACTATGGAAACTATTGTCCCGATCTGAGTTAATGGACTGTGGGATCCCAAAGTGTACCCACACTCTCTCAAAGAAGAGTTTAGTAGTGTCTTTTGGTGTGATATTCTATTTGTAGGTTGCCATAATGGCCATCTCAGAAAATCTTGATGACCATAAAAATGTGATCGTTGCCATGCTTGGTAGAAGGAAGGCCCTCCATGTAATCCATGGTGGTGGATTCCCACGATCGAATAGGGGTAGGGAGCATAGTATAAAGGCCTTGATTTGTGATGGTCAGTTTAGAAATGGTGTAACTAATACATGATCTGATGTACTTCCTGACATCATGTCGAAGGTTCATCCAATAGAAATACTTCTGTAGTACTACCACTATTTACTCAACCCCAAAAGGTCCATCGACACGACTATAATGTGCTTCCAAAATCATCTTGGCATGCTCACTTGAAGGAAAACAGAGGTGTCCTAGGCGGCATAACTGTGCATCCTGGAGGTGAAAATATGGAATTTTCTTACCCTACATGAGCGTCTAGTATGTGTTTCCAAATTCTGGATCACTTTTGTAGATATGCGCCCAACCCAAAGTCGTGTGCCCTCAAGAGTCGAACACAATGGTTAGTGCCATGATCGATGATCGGTTGAGGCATTCTGAAACATTATTGGTGTTTCCCTTCTTAGAATTGATGTTAAATTATAACTGTTGTATGTACGTGGACTATTCTGATGGCGATAGTTCTGCAACTTCCCTAGTGTCTGTATGAACTACAGGGGCTAGTGATATGTGTGGATGACCATTTTCTTCCCCAAAATGAAATGCTTCTATTGTCGGAGAGCCTGCACAATGGAATAAAACTCTTTTCATATGTGGGATATTTTCAAAATTTTTTTAAAAGTGTCTCACTGTGATATGCCACTAGATGGCCTTGATGAGTAAGTACTTCCGTAATAACATATTTAGAGGATTATCTCTTGATCTGAAATGGTTGCTACAAGTCTAGTAATGTGAGCACTGGTGCAAAGTAGAGGGGGTGCTTCAACTTTGCAAATGCCTTCTGTTGTGATTAAAACCAAAATATTTTTTCTTTTATTCCTCGTTCGGTGACTTGACTCAAAGGCTAAGAGATATGAGAGAACCCGAACAGGGACTTGCATTTGAAATTCGCAAGACTCAGAAAGCTGTGGAGCTCTGTTAGAGTGGTTGGGGCTGGCCAATCCCAAATCAATTTCATCTTGGGTTGGTCCACATGCACCCCAGGCTCATCAGTAATGTATCCCAAAGATTTAAACTAGGTCATGCCAAAAGTTCATTTGACCAAATTTGAAAACAAATTGTCTTGTCGCGGTGTTTGGAGGACTTGTCGAATGTGGTGGAGGTGCTCTTCCCAACTTTGGATGAAGATCAAGATTTCATCCAAATACACTCCAACGAATGAGTTAGTGAATGGTCACAATATGTGTTCCATAAACCTCATGAAGGTTGTGTTAGAATTCGACAACCCGAAAGGCATGCAAAACCTTTCAAAAATTCCCTCCTTAGATTTTAAGGAAATATTCCACACATCGAAGGGTTCGATTGGTACTTTGTGATACCCAGACTTCAAGTAAATCTTGCTGAAATATTTCCCCCCCTTGATTTTGTCCATAAGGTCATCAATCCATTGGGTCCGATACTTATTCTGGATAACGATATTATTCAATGCTTGATAGTTAATATAGACTCTCTAGGTCCCATCCTTCTTCTACACCAACATGATCAGACTCCCAGACGACGATGAACTCGGTCAGATGTGACCTCTTTGCAACATATCCTGGATTTTCCTCTTGATTTCATTGTTCTCCATAACAGGGTTTTGATAGATTGGTCCATTGGGTAACAAAACACCTAGGGTCAAATCCATGGAGTGTCTGAACTGATAGTGCAGAGGCAAGCCTGGAGGTGTGGTGAAGATGTCCTCTTTCTACTGCATGACCTTGTCCATCTATTGCTGTTGTGTGGTAGAGCCCTTTCTCAACGTCATGGCCACAATATTATTCTTGCCCTAAGGGAGGATCATAAGGAAAATGAATTTCCCATTTTGGGAAATGAGCTTACTGCATTGCTTTGTAGTGATCAAAGAGATGGTGGTAGATAGTGCTACCTATGCTATCCTGTATAGCTTATTACCCATTGTAATAATAGTAGCGTGATGATGAGACTCATATAAAACATGTCTCTTCCACAAGTATTTTTGGCCTAATAATACATCATAAACTTCAAGAGGAGCAACATCACATAATACCTCATGCATGAAGGGCTTTATTTTCTAGGGATAGGGACACTACTGGCTGAGATCCTATCCTTGGTGAAGCCACCTGATGGTGTATGGTTGTGGGTGTTTTATGATCATTAGGCATAGCCATTTCATGACCTTTGAGATCCTCTTGGATCATGAATTATGCTACTTTAATTCAATTATTTGTTGTAGAAAGAGAAAAGCTACAAAATAATTTTTAGAAACAATGGGAAGAAGAAAATGAAAAAGATGAATAGAAGATTCAGGAATTGATAAAATTACATGAAGGTCAAACTTGTATCTCGAATGAAAAAAAAAAAAAATTATGCCTTTATTGTAACATATTTTCAACTGGAAACTTAATATCTTAAATATCAAGTAAATGGGAATCAACATGCAATACAAAGTCTCAACATTTTCAAATATCAAGCTTTACAAATTTCGCTAATTTTAAGGAAGAATCAATCAATGTTTTGTAAAAAAATTGATAAAATCTAAAGATTTTATCAATAAATTACATATTTAAATGAAAGGATTGATTCATTGGTAGAAGAAGAAAAATAAATTAAAAACTAGTTTATGTCTATTCTTGACTAGGAGAATGAATTTGAATCTAGTGGAATTCCAAAATTTTCTAAGAGAAATAAAAGGTTGAAGTTTGCTTCCTTAAGTTCCAAGGAGAAAGAGGAAAATGAAATCATAGCATGCATACAAAAGACATATGAGAAATTTTTATCAATTTGGGAAAAAGGAACAGACATTATAGAAGAATTTCACCTATTAGGTGGGAAGTCACTAAAGGAAGAAATTCCAAGAGAATTAGAACAACCCATACAATATCTTGCTTCCAAGGACTAGGTATAAATAAAAAACATTAAAGTTTGGAGACTACAAAGTTTCCAAAAAAATTGCAACTACGTCATGAAAAGATCAAGCTTATTTCAAAATTTGAGGTAAAATATCAGAAGAAGAAGAAAAATGTACAAGGAGTAATCTCCAGCTGTTAGATCAACATCAAATAGTTTTCTTCCATTTATTTCTCTCCATTGTATCAGATATATCCACAATGGCAAAATTATATCCAAGTAAATGCACCTCACTTTCTACTTAGTATCAATTGTGAAGAATCTGAAGATGAGGAGAAGATGGCTGCTTTCGAGGCAAATATCAATTGAACATACAAATTTTTAGAATTCATTATTTAATTTCAAAAAATATTTTGATTTTCATGTTTCAAGACCTATTTTATTTGATTAGATTTTAGTATTGGTATATATTTATTCATTGCTGCAAATGGTCCAAAATCACTCAAGACTACATACTTGGATGCTTTTAATCAATTTTGAAGAGCCAAATTTTTTCAATGTCATTTTTAGTGCTCATGTGTGATGAATTGTGGCATTTATGTCAGTACATGATTTTAATTACTTAATAAATTCCTTTGATTTTACTCTATGACTTATGTTGTTTGATTCTGCATTATTTGATAATGTTGTTTAATATTCCATTTTTTCAAGTTACATCTTTTTATAATTAGAAAATAAAAAATTGTATATTTACTTATTTCTAGTTGATCATTGTAATACAATAATAAAATGTAGGCACACTTTCTCTCCTCTATGGGATATAAATTTTTAATTATTTAATTTAAATTATGAATTTATATATATTCGAAAAAATACTAAAAATATTGTCTGAATAGTATAAATACTATTAAATATTTTAGAATTTTCTATTTAAATCTTCAGCCAAAATTTATCTGTTCAATCTTGTGAATTCAATTCTAATTAGGAATTTAAATTTTATGATATCATGTGTGGCGTTATTATCATTTAAATCTTTTAATTACTGGTGTTTATATTGATTAAATCATTAGTTTATTGTGCATCTAATGTCGATATTGGTACATGAATAATGTACAAGGCTTTGGAGCAAGTGCTTGATGAATAGAATCTCAAGAAAATATATTTTGTTTATATATTACAGATATATATATTAACATCAGGTAGTTCACAAATCCATTGTATTACAAAACATTTTTCCTCTATTTTTCCATATTCTTATAGCAGCAATAAGTTTATAATAAAATCTTGTGAATCATTCATACAATGCTCTTGTTCAATGTTTGTAGCACTTATTTGTTCTTTTAAGCAGTTGGTATTTGTATTATCAATGCAAATGAAACAATCATAAAAAACTTGTACAATTTTTTTCTCATATTAGACATAACAAAACATGGTGGAAGCATATAAATAGACTCAAACAAAGATTCATGACAATCATTGATATTTTTCCATAGATCTATAAACGTTGTTCAAGTAAGATTTTCTCAGTTGACAATGTGTCAAAGTGTCCAAGTCATAATTTATATGGACAAATGCATGAGCCAATTTCTTTATCTATTGAAGTTATGATATCTATTGTGTTATGTAACAGGAGTGGCCCAGAATTTTCACATACATAATTTTGATTATGTTGCAAAATATTATATTCATGGCCATCAATGGTTGGACTGAACTGTAGATCTTAGTTTAATTTAAGTTTTACCTAGGAAGTGGGACCTTTTTCATAGGTGGTATACAACTATACCAAACAAAAAATTTATATAATTGGAACTTTCATTGACCACATATTGACTAGTTGTAAGAGGAATTTTTCCAGCTCTCAACAATTACTTATGTAAACTGGATACAACCATATCAATTCTTGTAGTCATAGTTGTGCCTTGATCCTTTTTTACAATGGTAATTCTTATAATATAAAAACTCATCTACTTATTGTTAAAATCTTTACCATTGTATATGGCACAATAAAGTTACTATTCTTTTGAGCATTTTTGTACATGTTTCCTCAAGTAGATAAATTCCACTAGTTTTCGTTGAAGTATTATTACTTATAATGTATGGCTGTCACTATGTACATGAAAAAATTTATGCCTATAATATGAACCACAACGTGACAAAAAATTCCATGTTTAGCCTCGATTCCGCACTGAGTGTGGCCAAATTTACAATAGAAGAGTTATTATACACAAAGCTAGCACAAGGAGTTGACCAAATACTTGAACATTTCGTCATAAACTTCTCTATCAAATACTATGTTATTGATATATTTGTGTCAAATATTTAGCTCTGAATGAAACTTCAACTAGAGATATCAGAGTTATCATGTTTTTTTCTAAAAAAATAGGTCTTTTTATAATATATGTTTCTTTTCTAGCTCGAGCAATGTTACTGAAAATTGTTTTTGTAGAAGCTGAATATAAAGACAATTACAAAACAATGTGCATTTCTTGTCCACTTGACATTTGTTGTATGTTTAGCAATGTGTTTCCAATTTTTCTAATAGATTCAATCTTGTTGTCTTGACAATACGATTTTTCTTGAATTTGTTTAAACACAATTGTCATGGAGAAATCCATTTTGTCATATAAGAACTGCAATATGTTGCTGCTGCATAGGCATCTAAAATAGTTTGAGAATATATGTTTTCTTGCAATACTATGTTCTTGTATTCATCTGTCTCAAGTGTTTAGCTCTGAATATAATTGAAACTAGAGAACTCTTCTTATTTTACCTTATTGATACCAAAGGAAAAAAAATGTAGGAATGTATTGCTAGGTATAAATTTAGACACAAACAAATAGGAAATGTGGTCTTTAAGAAGAAGTCACTGCAATTATAGAAAAAAATTATAGTGTTAGATAACATATAGACTTATGATATCAATAACTAACATAATAGTCAAGAAAATAATTGTGAGTGTGCACACAGGAAAGTCTTTTCATACCTTGTTAGACAGAAGAAAATCTAGCCTTCTATATTTCATTGTTTTGTAATTTTTTTGGTATGAAACAAATAATCTAAATATTCACTTAATAATTTACATTCTTGTTATCAGGTTTAAAAAATTTGTTTTTCTATTTTGTGCATCACAAAATGAATAAAAAGAATCCTTAAACAATTTTTTTTTATTTTCTTGAGACTTAATTCGTAGGTCAGATCCATCAATATTTTTTTTTAAATACAACCTCCTGACTACCCGAACTTCCAACCACTCAACTAGCAAATCATGCGACTACAATATTTTCTTTAAATAATAGATCCAACTTCTCATCCTCATCATTGTTGTACTATGAAACTACCTAGCCTAATGAATTCACCCGGCTGTGGTCTAGTCCAGGTCATGATAGAATAAATGAATCATAAAAAAAAACTCCCGATTGTACAATCGACTCAATAAAAAATAAATAGAAATAAATCCACACAGTCATGAGAGTAATCTTGTACTTTTTGTGCTTTGAGAATCAGTTAATGAAAGCCTAGTATTTTTTATTTGTTTGTTATGTAATTTTTAAATATGAAACATATAATTTAAAAAATCATAGAATAATTTACATTCATACTATAAGGTTTACAAGAAACCATTTTTCTTGTGTGCATCAAAAAACAAATAAAAACAAAAGCCTTAAACATTTGTTTTTCTTTTTTGAAAATTAAGTCGAATGTAACATCCAATTTTTTTTTGTAAAAAATAAATACAACCTTCTGACTGCCCGACCTTTTGACCACCTGACTAGCGACACAAAGTGTCTACAATTTTTTTAATAAATAATCGGCCCTACCTCCCAACCTTAGCATTTCTTGGCTGTCAAAATACCCAACCTCAAGACCTCAATATTCGCCAATTTTCAAACTATATGATGTAATGAAACAACCTGACTATGGTATAGTCATGATCGCGATTAAATAAATGAATCATAAAATTAAAAAAACTACCTGAATGTATGATCGACCCAATTAAAAATAAGAATAAAAATCCCTCACAGTCTGGATAGTAATTTTGTCCTTTTCACACTATGAGAATCAGTTACTAAAAATCTAGTCTTCTTTATTTATTTGTTCTGTAATTTTTTGATATAAAACATATAATTTAAATATTCACGAAATAATTGAATTCCCGTTATCAGTTTTAGAAGACGGGTTTCTTTCTTTTTTGAATCACAGAATGTATTAAAAAAAAATCCTTTAACAATTTTTTTCTTTTTTGAAGAATTAAGTCGAAGACCAGATCCAAAAATATTTTGTAAACAAATTGTAACCTCCCGATGACCCGACCTTCCTACCATGTGACTACCAACTTGGGGTGACTATGAATTAATATGGCTCTACCTCCTGACCTTGGACTGAGTTCATTTCGGCACCACATTTCTTATGCTATTATGAAAATATTACTCCATCCTCCCAACTCTTTGTTACCCACATCATTGCTTGAACTCTGCAAATAATCCATGTCTCATTTCCAATCATACAATAGGAGAATCTTGCTACCCCAATCAGAAGTTTTCCAGCCCACAATCCTAACTACAACAAGATAATCCTTATTCAATTCTATCTATAAATTCAAAAATTTTCCCCTTTGATCCACACTAAACATCATTTATTATTATTCAAGAATGGTTGTGGCATGGCCCTTTGGCTCTACACCACACGAAGCCTTTACCCGACATTTATTTACTCTCCCCAAAGACCATGTCTACTACTACATGGCCTACCTCGAGGTAATCCTCTCAATTGCAGCCTGCTCTCAGGGATTCATTCCAATTGTAGATCTATATGAGCACCTCGTCACTCTGTCCAAGTCATGATAACACATTTCACAACGTTACCCCTTCTGAGCTTGGGTGATATCTACATTGAGGAATTACTATCTCATGCTACTTCTCTGCCTTCGGGTAGGGAATTCCTCGCATGTTGGCATAGGCGCTCCTGCAACTCTTATATGATAGAAACCTAGGCCCACCTTACATTAGGCTTCCACCTCACCTTCCACACACCAACTATTCTAGGATTCTCATGAACTCTCTCAGCAACTCCTTGAGGCTACTCATGGGCATGTGGGGCATTTGGCTATGAATAGGGGCTTGTGACCCTCATTGCCAAGCTCCTTGTGATGGGAATGGATGTTCATGCACAACAAAGGCTAAAGCCCATGGAAGTACCCCAACAATACTTAATCAGCCCAAGAACATTCACTTGATCTCTCACATATTTTTCGCCTCTTAGCAAAATATTTTGTAAATAGATATCTTGATGTAGACATTAACCGACTCTGTCAGAGATAGTGTCTCTGTTATAAATTTTGACATTAATACAGAGGGTCACAGAACCCAATTCTCCTAACTGATCTTTCTTTACAATTGGAATAGATCATTCAGGTCTTTAACTTCATTTATTGAATTATTTTTCATATCATTAAGAATTTAGGAAAAATTGTTATGGGACCCTTCTTAGTTTGAACTTCTGACACACTGCAATTACTATTGTTTACTATATTTATTCCCTTTTTCATACAAGAATAGAACACATGTTACCATGCATAGTCATAACCACAATCAATATACAAATTAGGAAAATATTGGTTCACAGTTGCATCAAAAATATATTCCAAACAACATATATTGTAGTTTTTATTTATCCATATCGATTACAATGACAATGCAGCATAACCCATTTATTGAAAATAGTAATCATACAATATTTATATTTTTTGTCTGCAATAAAACTGAATCTGGCCTTCTATCAACATATTCTCTTCCAAATTCATCTTCTTTTGAAGAAAGCTTCCTATACCTCCATTACTATCACATCCTTGCTCTCGCAATCACTCCATAATTTTTGTTCCCTTTTTCTCATTGTATTATATCAAACAAGCATGGGCCTAAATATTTTCCTCTAGAGATTTAATTTCAAGAACCATCCTCTTTATTGCATGGACCACTCAGCCTTTAATTCCTATGGTGAAGTAGAGGTATATTATTTTCATAGTAAATTGTATCATCCCTATTAGGAATTCTCCATTCCTAGCTATAAAATCCATGTCCTTGGACTCAATCACATTTTTTATTGTTATTCCTAATATTACAACATATGCACATTCTTTTTACAGTGCAACTCATACAAAAACCTGGGGTGGGACTGTCACATAGTTAATAAAACTGCTGAAATCAATAAAAACCCTTTTCTACTAGATATTCTTGTTCATTGATTTGATGCAAAGTAAAGAAAATGTCAAATTGCCCCTATTTACTTATTTGTTATAAGAAATAAATTTATATCAAAATGATAATTGTAAATATAGGTACAAAAGCAAGAAGAGTAGTCTAATGTTTTTTCCCTTTTCAATAATAAAAATAAAGACACAAATGTCATTTTGCAAAAATTTAGGTAAAAGTATTTTTTGCAAATAATTTCTCCATTCCATGTAAATAAATACCAATAAAAATAGGTTGAACTCTAAAAAAAATGATATTATCAAAAGCTAATATTTTTCTTCAATTAATGATAATCTATAAAATTACACTTAGAAATAAGATTCAATATTTTGCAGTTAGAAATTAAAATTAAATAGTTAGGAATTAGTTTCAAAATACATGGTCTTATTTTGTCTTTGTTTTTAGGAATTTATTAGGCCTAAATTTTCCTTATATATGAGCTTGACCTATAAGCTCATCTTCTTCTTCTTACATAACAATTTAATCAAATAAACTAAAAACGACATGCACAGAAATCATCTATACAATATAGTAGCATGCAAGTAGTGTGATCTTCTTCTTCTCACATAACAATTTAATTAAATAAACTAAAAATACATGCACACAAATCATCTATACAATAAAGTAGTGGCATGCAACCATGTGATTGTTGTTATATTGTATTTGTTCGTTGAGGTAAAATGCAATAGACTAAGTCTATACAAGGTAATGACCCAATTCTATACCTTCGCATAAACATCCAAGGATAATGGAATATTGATAAGTCCAAATCTCATGGGATAACTAATATGAGAATCTAGGTGCGAGGGATCGAATTAGTGTGTGATGACTATAGGAGATACTTTCTCTATTACATATTCTTGTGGGATGTGAGAATGCAAAAAGCATGGAATCTGATGACTTTAGGAGATATTTTCTCTATTACATATTCTTGTGGGATGTGAGAATGCAAAAAGCTCAATATTGTAGAGTAATAAGTGAAGTTATATGGGTTCTAAATTGGGATAGTAAAGTTATTGGTTTTGGAAATTGGTTAAATAGTTTTATTTGAGCTTAAAGTGGTAAATAATAATAATAATTACGAAGAGTCTGAAAGAGTTTAAAAATATGTCTATTTTGACGAAGTCATAAAAATTGTTTTAAAAAAAAATAATTTTCTTTTTATTATTGATATGAAAGTAAATATTTCAATAACTAGCATAACTATATTTAATTTTTTTTTAATATTTTATTTCTAAATTCATATTGATTCTAAATTGAAAATATTTAAAGAAAATAAAGAAATATTAGTAATTAAATTAAATTTATATTTATTCAATATACCAAATTATCTATATATTTTAAAAACGTTAAATTAGAATAATATTTCTGAAAATATTTTTCTTTTAAATAAAAATATCCTTTTATAAAGTGTCGCACTAGCCGAATGATATTTAAAAATGAAATATTATGTAATGGAAGATTTTATCATGTCATCAAAATACTTTGTAACGTGTTAAGGTTTATGAAATGGTAAAAAGAGTACGATAAAATCTGTAAATTTTTAATCTGTGCATATTTTGATATTAAAAAAGAAACCCCGCGCACATTATCACATCCAAGCCGAAAATACCATAGAAAGCATAGGGCGTCAACATACATTTATGAGTGTAATAACCGTTGTTTAAACAGGTCACTTTATAAGATGTATAAATTATAATAGGAGAAGGAACAACTAACAACGTGTGGCCATTAACCACTGTATCATACACAAGGACATGACCATGTTCTTATTTTAATATCCAGCAAAAATGTTATGAGATTTGTTACAATAAAATATAGGTTAAATTATATCTAAAACAAAACTCTCATAGCCCTAGGCCCATATTGATCTCATATTAATTCGTTTCATTTAACGCTTTGTTTAGATCTTTACCCAAGGATATTTGACTTTCGAATTCTGGCGATAGTCCATGTAGTCGAAATGCTATACCCAACAACTACAGAGGTGTCCTCTAGAACCTCTTAATGCAATGCATATGAAAATGCTAGGCACACCTACATTCATTTTTCTTTCTTTTTGAAATGATTTAACATAGCAATTTCTGCTATTGCTTGTGGCTAACCTGTGTGTAACAATGCCAGTCGCCACTACACAAGTAGATATCATGGAATCCTTGCCCATGTCTTCCAAAACACGTGCAATTTTGCCCGCAATTTGCACTGAAGTTAATTCATAGAAAATCTTAACCGGAGAAAACATAAAGTTTACTCATACAAAATCTTAACCCGAGAAAACATACAAGGAAAATGAAAGAGGTACTTACTTACTGAGAGAGTCCAATGAAACAAGAAGCATTTCCCCTGTCAGTATTCCGAAAATATTTTTGGCAGCACTGGAATGGTTCATAAAATTTCCTTGGTGATAAGGTTTCATAATTTAAAATAAATAAATAAATTTAATTCAATCTATGCTTCAGTTTGTACAAAAAAAGATGTCATTGTCGTAGATATCGAGTTTCAATTACCCACTGAACACACATGTGCATATGGAAAGTTAATTCTGTTTTCTAAAACGTGTAGGCTATTGAAATGTACGGAAATGCCAGTAACGTTTGATAATCCAGGATGGCAAACATTTAGAGCAGCACAAAAGTAACAAGCTTTATAACGCAATCCACGGTAACACGAACTATCGTCCATCCCCAAACATTCAGTAAATGGACGATCCACCTGGCACACGATCCATTAATTAAATAAAACTGTTTATTAAATCAATGTAACACATAACATGAAAGAAGTGAGTAAAATCTCCGCCGTAGAAGCATTTATTAGAAGATGAATATTCGGTTCACATCAAATCCTCTGCACACATTTTTGTTGTAAATTAACCAACCACTGCGTTTTTCTGTTGGAAAATTAACTAACCATTGCGTTTAATTCTCATATCAACTATATCTCAGTAAATGTTTTGTAGGTTAGAGATTGAGTAATGAAGTGTTGGAAGAAATGTATGGTTAAATATTTAATTCTCAAATGTTATTTACTTCACGCAACTTCTGTAAAGTTCATAAAGTCATGTTTGCCCATGTTGTGTATTAAATTTTGTCTAGCATGTATTAATGTCTTAGATATTTATGTTTTGAATAAACAAGAAAAAATATGTTGAATGAAGTCTAGAAACACAAGAAGGAGAAAATTGTGGAACAAATTAAGTCTAGAAACACAAGAATGAGAAAATTGTGGAGCAAATTTGGTGGGAGCACAACAGTTAGAGGCTTTACTTACTGGTGAAGGAGCTTCAACATCCATATGTGAATCTATTTCATGTTTTGAGCTTATAATATAAAGTTTCATTACTCAGGATATGGTTGTTTTTTTTAACTAGTGAAGGAACCTAAACATCCATATGTGAATGTATCTCATGTTTTGAGGTTATAATATAAAGTTTGATTAGTCATGATATGGTTCTGGAAATTTCACGTATCCTTCTTACTACAACCACTCTGTTTACTATGCTTCATAGAGTAAAATTGTTTAATTATATTTTCTCCACTATAGCTACGATTTTAATCTCCACCACTCTTTATTGAAATGAAGACTCATATGGTTTAGTTTTTGCAACTGTATTGTATTAAGACATTTCCACAACTTTGTGTGAAATCTATGTGTGTTGAGAAAGCATCTTCATGTGTGTTTAAATTAGTAACATGGTATCAGAGTAGGTATTGTATTAAGAAATTTCCCCAACTTTGTGTGAACTCTGTGTGTGTTGAGAAAGCATCTTCATGTGTGTTTAAATTACTAACATGGTGCCAGAGTAGGTTTAAACCTTCATTATCGCAAGTGTTGTTACTAAGAGTTAAAAGGTTCTATGAATTTTTTTGTGGAGGGTATTAACCAATAAGAATTTTTTTTTACACAGTGAGAAAATCTTTTTTTACACAGTCAAAATGGCAGCAACTAGCACAAGCTTGACTAATCCACAAATACCTCAGTTTAATGGAAAAAATTAGGATTATTGGGCTATTACAATGAAGGCTTTGTTTTGTTATCAAGACATTTGGGAATTGGTAGAGAATGGTTTCCAAGAACTAGCAAATGAAATTGCATACAATGCATTGACACAAGTAGAAAATGATGTGTTGAGAGATAATAGGAAGAATGACTCCAAATCCCTCTTCTATATTTTTGAAGCAGTCAATGAAAGTATCTTCCCAAGGGTTGCAGTTGCAACGAAGTCAAAACAAGCATGGGATACCCCCCAAACAACCTACCAAGGCATGGGAAAGGTGAAGACTAAAAAATTAGAAAAGTTGATAAGAGAATTTGCGACAATTTATATGAAAGAGTATGAGAATGTAGACTCATTCTTTACACATGTAATTGGTTTGGTTACTCAAATCAAGTCTCATGGTGAGACACTTGAGGAATGAAGAATATTTGAGAATGTTTTGAGAAGTCTGCCAACAACATTTGATGCCATTATCATGGAAATAGAAGAGACAAATTATCTCTCACAATTTTCAGTAGATGAGCTTCATGCATAATTCATTTCTCATGAACACAGATTGAACAGAGGAACAAACTCCTCATTAGAGAATTGTTTCAAGACACAACTTTCCTTTGGTTAAGGTAGAGGTCGAGGAAGATCAAATTACAGAGGAGGAAAAAGTAGCCCACACAGAGGTGGAAGAAGCATTCCTTCAAACTCAAGTGGAAGGGGAAACAATCAAAACCCAAGTCAAGGCCCAAGCCAAAATCATGCACAAGGTTAGAGGTATGATAAATCTCAAGTTCAATGTAATTATTGTAATAAGTATGTTCATTATGCAAATGAATGTAGAAACAAGCAATATGACATAAGTAACAAACCAATTGCAAATTTCATAAAGGAAAATTAGAACCATGATAACATGTTTTTAGCTTGTAATGTAGCACAAGGAAAACAAGGGGATGTGTGGTTCTTAGATTGAGTGTATAGCAACCACATGACTGGAAAAATATAAAGGTTTTCCAATCCAAATGAAAGTGTAAAATCTGAAGTGACATTAGGGACAGATAGAAAAGTCTTTGTCATGGGAAAATGAAGAGTTGACATTCCAACAACAAAGGCAGGGAAGAAGTGTATTTCAGGTGTTTATTTTGTTCTTGGTTTGAAGCATAAGTTCATAAGCATTTGAAAACTCATGGAAAAGGGCTACAATGTATTTTTAAATAATGATGTGTACACAATATTCGATAAGCCTCCAAGCAGACAGTTCATTGCAAAAATTCAGATGACAAAAAATGGAATGTTTCCTCTCAAACTAAAATTAGAATTGAAGGAAGAAGGTGCTCAAAAACAACTATCAATGAATTCACAAAATGATGAAAGAAATGTATCAGTTGTCACACAAGAAAAATTTCAATGAGAAATTAAAGATGAAAATTGGTTATGGAATTTGAGATTTGGTCATCTCAACTTGGGAGGCTTGAATTTGTTACATAGGAAATGCATGGTGAAGGGATTTCCACTCATAGAAAAACTGGATAGCCTATGTGAAGAATATATCTAGGGCAAACAACATAGAGAATCATTTCCAACAGGAAAGTCTACAAGGGAAAAATCACCTTTAGAAATTGTCCACTCACATTTATGTGCATCAATGAAAACATCATCAATTGGTGGTAGCCATTATATTTTGACCTTCACATATGACTATTCAAGGAAGACATGGGTCTACTTCTTAACATAGAAAAGTGAAGTGTTTGACCGCTTCCGCCACTACAAATTTCTTATTGAGAAGCAAAGTGGAAACTACATCAAAGTGTTGAGGATTGATAGAGGTGGCGAATACATCAGAAATGACTTCCTACATTTTTGCAAGGAGCATGGAATTCACAAGAAATTTACAACAGGGTATACACTTCAGCAAAATGGTGTCATGAAAAGGAAGAATCAGACCATTATGGAAACGACAAGGTGAGTGTTCAAGGCAAAGCATGTGCCAAATGGTTATTGTGCTAAAGTTGTCGCTTATGCAACATATATCATTAATAGGTGTCCAACCAAGAGTATCAAGAACATAGTTCCTGAAGAGGCATGGAGTGGAAGAAAGCACAATGTCACTCACATGAGAGTGCTTGGGTGTATGGCGTGATGGGAACCTCCAGCCCACACGCCAAGTCAATTTAATAAATCAACAACTATTTAACATAGTAAACAACGAATGTGATTACGTGGCTTTGCAATGTGTGTTTATTTGGTTTACACGTCGGATTCGTGCCTTTGGTCTTCACAACAGGCCTCGAGCCTTTCAATTCTCCACGGGATTTGCTGTAGTGTCTGGTGATATGCAATTAATTGCACAGTAATGGCATCGATCGGATCGATCGGCCCACTTGCCAATGCATGTGATCACACGTCATTTGCCCTTTTGCTCGGGGTCATTCCTTCAATCGGTCATTTGTTTCCCTGCTCCACGCGGTGTGAGAGGGTTTCGACCCTGTGTTTCTGTTTCGAGGGTTTACTCTCCTCTGTGGGTTTCTTGCCACGGTAACTGTGGCGACGACGGCGAACCAGAACTGTTGCAATGGCGTTTGGTTATTCAACCTCCTTGATAGTTCGGCTCCTTCTCACTGTGACTGGTTTGTTTCTCTGTTTCTCACTCAACACCTATAGGTTTTTCGATATGCCAATTTATCTGGTTATTTCTCTTTGCGGCTTTCTTTCTCACCTAACTTCTTTTTAACAGCTGTGCACAGGTTTTTGGGCTTACAGTTCTGAGCTTCCTCCGGTTAACTCTGCTCCAGTCGGCAACTGTGTCGGTAAGCCATCTCTCTCTGTTTCAAAACCCTGATTTTTTTGTTTCCATACTGACCATGAGGCTCCTTGCGAGCAGGTTCAAATGGTTCCTTCGTCAGTTACTCGGCTCCACGAAAATGCTCTCTCTCTGCGCAAGGTAAGTACTTAGGGTTTCTCCTCTTCCTGTTAATCTCACTCGAAACAACAAATTAGTCGCACAGGTTTTCAATTGATTGTTTGTTTTTCTTGTATAGGTGTCTCAAACCCTACTGGTTTCCCAATATTCCGTCCTGGATTTCGTTCGGCTTCTGGTTTCCAAAGGTAGGTCCTCACCGAACTCAAACCCTTCTTAATGTAGAAACTTGTTTAAATGTTTCGTAGATGATCTCGTGCCAGTTTTTCCTTTCATGTTTTCTTATGGTGTTATCATGCTACTGTGGCTATATCTTTTTACAAATACTGTCACTCTGACAGGACTCGACTTCCAAGTTTGCTCTAGTTCTAAAACCCCACCTGTAACCTTCGGGTGCTCTTTGGAGTTTCTTGCCTGTGGCTGTAGGGTTTCTGGCCGAAACCTTAAGTTATAAATCTTGATTTTCTTACTGTTGTTTCAGGATGTAATTTAATACATTCCAGTATTGGACTTTCGTTCTATTGTTAATCTTGACAGAGGGTTTATACTATTCTCAGTTTGATTATAAATAAAATGGCACAGCTTTATGAAAATACCTGTAGATTTTAATGTTCCACGTAATCGGTTGGCTGTTTGGATCTCACCGTCGGTGTGTATCTTGTCGTGTTGTATTCCTTTGTATTTCTCTCAGTTCTTGAGTGCATTGATCAATTCCTTCGTAGTTGTAACACACCTGCACTTTGATAACAATATTTCTCTAAAGGAAAAATACACAACTATCTCTACTCCTAAATTTGCATGCTGGCAATTTGACAGTGAACTTTGTTATCTGTATCACACTTCAGTATTCTAAATACAATATAGATGGTATGTTTTCTGATAAGTGTCAAAGGTTTGTTTTCATTTCTCTATTCAATGTGTAAATTTGCAGAACCCCTGTACAGTCACCTTTCGGTTCTTTTAGTAGCCTCCATGGAGGCCAATTCGTTGCCAACTGATAACTGTCTCAAGTTGGTTACACAGTTACATGTTCCACATTATTACTATTTTCACTTTTTCACTCATCGAATTTTTACTTAGCCTAATAATCTACTATAGTTGCTTAAATAAAATAAAAATAAAAAGTCAGTTACACTAGACAACTTCTACTGACAACTAGTCCTCTATCCTAAGAAGAAATAAATTAAAACAGGAACAGGTTCAAAGACCTGTAGAATAACTCATCAATGAAAAACATAAAACACCTGCTTGTCTGTTTGCCATCCTTAGTCGGATGCTCCTGCATCAGGCTCCCGGGGTAGCAAAAAGTCATGACTCCGCTCCATGAGGTCATCCACTGAATAGCCAATTTTCTGAATCTGTGCCGTGTCAAGCCAGGTACTGTCCTCAATAGGACGGTTTTTCCACCTGACCAGGTACTGTAGATATTCCTTCCTGCGTTTTCGTTTGGCTACTTGCGTGTCAAGGATACCCTCGATCTCAAGGGGCTGCGCTGCAGGCATCTGCTTTAGCCAAACATCCTCTTCATCTGGGGTATTCCGTTCTGGCCTTGTTGCCTCTTCTTCTCCGGGATTGGTAGTGTAAGGAAACAAGTCTGCCACGTTAAAAATGGGTGAAATTCCTATTCCAGGTGGCAGCTGTATTTCATAGGCATTGGCTGAAAACTTGCGGAGAATTCTGCAGGGGCCAATTTTCTTAAACTTTAACTTGTTATACTGCCCTCTTGGAAAATGTTCCTTGCGCAAGTGGGCAAGGACTTCATCCCCAATATTGAACTGAACTTCACGCCTTTTCAAATATGCCTGCTGTTTATACCTTTGACTGATGTCTACCAACTTCAATTTTACCTGCTCATGCAGATCATTCATTGCTTGAACGAAATCTTCGCCATCGGTGCTTCTTTTCTCTAGCTTTCCCAAATCCCGCAGTTCATGCACTCCGCGAGGATGCATGCCGTACAGAACCTGAAAAGGACTGTGTCCCATACTGCGATTGGGAGAATCATTATATGAAAATTCCGCTTGGGCAAGTACACGATCCCACATCCGCGAATTTTCTCCGACTAAGCTTCTTAGCAGGTTTCCCAAACTCCTATTTACCACCTCTGTTTGCCCATCAGTCTGTGGGTGATAAGTGGAGCTGAAATTTAGTTGGGTGTCCAGATTTTTCCACAGGGTACGCCAGAAGTGTCCTGTGAATCGTACATCCCGGTCTGAAATAATAGACCTTGGCAAGCCATGCAGTCGAACAATTTCTGTGAAGAACAAGTGGGCTACGTGAGTAGCATCACTGGTTTTTCGACAGGGTATAAAATGCGCCATCTTCGAGAATCTATCAACCACTACCATCACTGAATCGAATCCCCGCTGTGTCCTAGGTAAACCCAGGACAAAGTCCAAACTGACTGAGTCCCATGGTCTACTTGGTATGGGTAATGGCGTATAGAGTCCTGCATTCTGGCTATGGCCTTTTTCCAACTGACACATTTTGCACCTGCTCACATGCCTCTGCACATCTCGCCGCAACTTTGGCCAATAGTAGAAATGCTCTATCTGAGATAACATCTTGTCTATACCGAAATGTCCGGCTAGACCTCCACTATGTTTCTCTCGAATAATTTTTTCCCGCATTGAACAATCGGGAATACACAACTGTCCTCCCTTGAACAGCAATCCCTCTTGCAGATTGTAGTCCAACCATGGACTGTGATTCCGCAGTAAAGGGTTCTGACATGCTTCATGTGCCTCCTTGAAGTCTGTATCTGTTTGATATAGATCCCTCAAGTGTTCAAAACCCAGTACCTGCACTGTACTCTCCTGCAAAAGTAGAGCTCTTCTGCTTAATGCATCTGCTACCTTGTTGGACTGTTCGTTGATATGCTTCAATACGAAAGTAAAGCTCTGTAGATATTCCACCCACTCTGCATGCTTGTGATTCAACTTGTGCTGCTGCATAACATACTGTAAAGAAGAATTGTCAGAAAATAACACAAACTCATTACCTAGCAAATAGTGCCTCCAGTGCTTCAAGGCTTGAACGACCGCATAAAATTCTTTGTCATAAGACGAATACTTCTGCCTGCTTTCGTTCAATTTCTCACTGAAATAAGCAACCGGTCTATCCTCTTGGCTAAGTACTGCCCCAATGGCTGTACCGCTGGCGTCGCAACGAACTTGAAAAAGTTTGTTGAAATCTGGCAATCTCAAGATCAGCCTCTCAGTGATCTTTTTCTTCAGAGTCTGAAAACTGTTTTCTGCTGCTTCAGTCCAGCAAAAGGGCTGATTTGCCTTCTTAATTGTGTCCAACATAGGTGCACAAATCCCACTGAAATTCTTGATAAACTTCCTGTAAAAACTCGCTAAACCATGAAAACTTCGAACTTCGAATAAGTTCTTTGGAGATGGCCAGCTTACGATTGCTGCAATCTTTTCTGAATCCATCTTTAGCTCATTCTCTGCAACCACAAAACCCAAATAAACTAGTTCTTTCTGGAAAAAGGTACACTTTTTCAGATTTATCAGCAGCCTGTTCTGCTGCAAACTTCTCAATACACTTCGAACATGTCGAAAGTGTTCCTCCCTTGTTCTGCTGAAAATTAGTATATCATCTAAATACACAATCACAATTTTTCTAATGAATTCCTTTAGTACTTCATTCATTAAGCGCATGAAAGTACTGGGAGCGTTGCTTAATCCGAATGGCATCACCAGCCATTCATACAGTCCTTCATTTGTCTTGAAAGTTGTCTTCCACTCATCCCCTTCCCTGATTCGGATCTGGTGGTAGCCACTTTTCAAGTCAATATTCGAAAAATATGCTGCCCCACTCAAACAGTCCATCATGTCATCCATTCTTGGTAATGGAAACCTGTACCGAATCGTAATTTTGTTGATGGCTCTCGAATCTGTACGCATTCGCCATTTGCCACCTTTTTTAGGAGCTAATACTGTCGGAACTGCACAAGGACTCATACTCTCTCTGATTAGTCCTTTATCAAGCAATTCCTGCACCTGTTTCCGAATCTCTTCATGATCTTTCGGACTCATACGATAAGCTGCCTTGTTTGGCAAGCTAGCTCCTGGTATAAAATCAATGCAGTGGCTGATGCCTCTCTTGGGAGGTAATTTGTCTGGAAGATCATCCACTACAATATCCCCAAATTCCTGTAACATCTCTTGTATCTCCTCAGGTAAATTTGAAATCTTAGTGTGCAGTACCACTGTTCTTGGTCTCATCACAACAGAAAAATTCACATCACTGTCTTCAATCTATTTCAAGAATTCCTTTCCACCCATCAGCAGCACTTTTACTCCACTAGCCTCTGTTGTACCTTCCTCCTTGATGGGAACAAGTGTGTGCTTGACTCCATCTTTAACAAACTTGTAACAGTTCGTTCTCCCGTCATGAACCACTTTTTTGTCAAACTGCCAGGGCCTTCCTAACAGTATATGACAGACATCCATTGGCATAACATCGCAGACAATCTTATCTTTATATCTGCCTATCTGGAACTCCACCTCGCACTGTTCATCAACTAACAGTTGATGTCCTTTCTGTAGCCACGACACTTTGTAGGGAGTGGGATGTTTCAGCTTTTTCAATCCCAATTTCTCCACCATTTCTGTGGCCACCAAATTGTCAGTGCTCCCGCTGTCAATGATCAGTTTGCAGCACTTTCCTTGTGATTTGCAAACTGTCCGAAACAAAGCCTTCCTTTGATCTGGATCCATAATCTCCTTTGCTGGTTTTAACAACACCTTGTTCAACACCAAGGCTTCCCCTATCTCTGGTGCATTTTCCACTTCCTGAGGAGGTGCTTCCTCTTCCTCAGGCTGAGCAACATAAGCTCCTCTTCCACCTGCTGGTTCGCCTTCAGTACATTCATACGATTTGTGCCCCCACTTGTGGCACCTGTAGCACTGGACAGTTCCTCTGCCCCGACCATTTCCTCTCCCACGCTGGGCTGGTCGTCCTCCTCTAGTGCTGTTGTCCTTTTCTGCTGTTCCTGCAGATTTGGAACTGTTGCCTTCCTCATTGGAACCTGTTCCTCTGCCTTTACCAAAGGGCTTTCCCTTTCCTCTGCCAGATCCGCCTCCTCTTCTGGCATTTTTCTTCCTGTTTATTTTCTCCTCCGCCTTTAGTGCAAACTGATATGCTTCTTCCAAGGTTCTGGGTGAAAGGATACCAATTTCATCTAATATCTCCCCCCTCAGCCCATTTACAAACCTTGCTGTCTTTTCTGGGGTGTCTTCCACATAACCTGCCCTCAAATTCAGTTTATAAAATTCTTCAGTATATTCCTTAATCGTCATCCCCCTTTGTCTCAGGTTTTGTACCTGTCTATACAGCATAATTTGATAATCTTTAGGCAAAAACTTCTCCTTCAGTTTCGCCTCCATTCTGGTCCACTTCCTTATAGGCTGTTTATGTAGCCTTTTCCTTTCCGCCTGTATGCTGTCCCACCACAAGGACGCATGTCCTTTCAGCTTGGTGGCAGCAAACTTCACCTGTTTTTCCTCGCTGGTTTCCTCAAATTCGAAGTATTTGTTTACTTCACTCAACCAGTCCAGCAACACATCTGCCGACAAACTGCCGTCATAAGTGGAAAGCTCATGCTTCGGCTTATGACTGGACAACAGAACTGATTTCAAAAATCTAAGTTCAGGTGTCACTCCTTCAAACTCATCTTCCGGTTCTGCAATATCCTCGTCACTGTCATCTGCTGGGTCTCTCCTTCCCCTAGCTTCTACTGCTGCGAATCTTTGATTCAGAATCCGAATTTCATCTCGCAGACCCTCCTCTGCCACTCTTCGGATTGCTCTACCTCTCCCTCTTCCTCTTCTGCCAACTTCCATCTTCTTATGAATTCAAAGCTTTGCTCCGATACCACTTGATGGGAACCTCCAGCCCACACGCCAAGTCAATTTAATAAATCAACAACTATTTAACATAGTAAACAACGAATGTGATTACGTGGATTTACAATGTGTGTTTATTTGGTTTACACGTCGGATTCGCGCCTTTGGTCTTCACAACAGGCCTCGAGCCTTTCAATTCTCCACGGGATTTGCTGTAGCGTCCGGTGATATGCAATTAATTGCACAGTAATGGCATCGATCGGATCGATCGGCCCACTTGCCAACGCATGTGATCACACGTCCTTTGCCCTTTTGCTCGGGGTCATTCCTTCAGTCGGTCATTTGTTTCCCTGCTCCACGCGGTGTGAGAGGGTTTCGACCTTGCATTTCTGTTTCGAGGGTTTACTCTTCTTTGTGGGTTTCTTACCACGGTAACTGTGGCTACGACGGCGAACCAGAACTGTTGCAATGGCGTTTGGTTATTCAACCTCCTTGATAGTTCGGCTCCTTCTCACTGTGACTGGTTTGTTTCTCTATTTCTCACTCAACACCTACAGGTTTTTCGATATGCCAATTTCTCTGGTTATTTCTCTTTGTGGCTTGCTTTCTCGCCTAACTTCTTTTTAACAGCTGTGCACAGGTTTTTGGGCTTACATTTCTGAGCTTCCTCCGGTTAACTCTGCTCAAGTCGGCAACTGTGTCGGTAAGCCATCTCTCTCTGTTTCAAAACCCTGATTTTTTTGTTTCCATACTGACCATGAGGCTCCTTGCGAGCAGGTTCAAATGGTTCCTTCGTCAGTTACTCGGCTCCACGAAAATGCTCTCTCTCTGCGCAAGGTAAGTACTCAGGGTTTCTCCTCTTCCTGTTAATCTCACTCGAAACAACAAATTAGTCGCACAACTTTTCAATTGATTGTTTATTTTTCTTGTACAGGTGTCTCGAACCCTACTGGTTTCCCAATCTTCCGTCCTAGATTTCGTTCGGCTTCTGGTTTCCAAAGGTAGGTCCTCACCGAACTCAAACCCTTCTTAATGTAGAAACTTGTTTAAATGTTTCGTAGATGATCTCGTGCCAGTTTTTCCTTTCAGGTTTTCTTATGGCGTTATCATGCTACTGTGGCTATATCTTTTTACAAATACTGTCACTCTAACAGGATTCGACTTCCAAGTTTGCTTGGGTTCTAAAACCCCACCTGTAACCTTCGGGTGCTCTTTGGAGTTTCTTGCCTGTGGCTGTAGGGTTTCTGGCCGAAACCCTAAGTTATAAATCTTGATTTTCTTACTGTTGTTTCAGGATGTAATTTAATACATTCCAGTATTGGACTTTCGTTCTACTGTTAACCTTGACATAGGGTTTATACTATTCTCAGTTTGATTATAAATAAAATGGCACAGCTTTATGAAAATACCTGTAGATTTTAATGTTCCACGTAATGGGTTGGCTGTTTGGATCTCGCCGTCGGTGTGTATCTTGTCGTGTTGTATTCCTTTGTATTTCTCTCAGTTCTTGAGTGCGTTGATCAACGCCTTCGTAGTTGTAACACACCTGCACTTTGATAACAATATTTCTCTAAAGGAAAAATACACAACTATGTCTACTCCTGAATTTGCATGCTGGCAATTTGACAGTGAACTTTGTTATCTGTATCACACTTCAGTATTTTAAATACAATACAGATGGTATGTTTTCTGATAAGTTTCAAAGCTCTGTTTTCATTTCTCTATTCAATGTGTAAATTTGCAGAACCCCTGTACAGTCACCTTTCGGTTCTTTTAGTAGCGTCCATGGAGGCCAATTCGTTGCCAACTGATAACTGTCTCAAGTTGGTTACACAGTTACATGTTCCACATTATTACTATTTTCACTTTTTCACTCATCGAATTTTTACTTAGCCTAATAATCTACTATAGTTGCTTAAATAAAATAAAAATAAAAAGTCAGTTACACTAGACAACTTCTACTGACAACTAGTCCTCTATCCTAAGAAGAAATAAATTAAAACAGGAACAGGTTCAAAGACCTGTAGAATAACTCATCACTGAAAAACATAAAACACCTGCTTGTCTGTTTGCCACCCTTAGTCGGATGCTCCTGCATCATGGCGTATGCACATGTCCTGAATGAGTTTAGGAAGAAGTTGGAGAGCAAGGAGGAGAGAAGTATATTTGTTGGATGTAGTGATGAATCCAAGGCATACAAGCTCTACAATCCGTCAACCAAGAATTTCATAATCAGAAGACATGTTCAGTTCATACAAGAGGAAACATGGGATGCAATTTTAGAGAGAAAAATCAATGTGAAGATATGTATACAACATGACGAAAAAAAAGAATTGACCGCAGAATGTAATTCCTCAGTGGTGACTCCTCCTTGACATACACAAGATCAAAAAAATAGTCACCAAGTGACACCATCAAAAAATAATAGTACAATGTTTCACAACTAAGAATTTTCTTCTCGAAGCACACCAAAAAGATCTTCATCACAATATACTTTAAGCGCAACACCAAGACCATCTTCTGCAAGCATAAGAAGACCAAAATTCAGAAATTTAAATGAAATATATGAGCAAGATGACGCTGATAGTAATTTTGGTCTAAATTATTTATTTGCATTATTTTCTCATGTAGATTGCCCAATGCTCTTTGAAGATGCAGTCAAAGAAGAGAAATGGGTTGCGAAAATGGATGAAGAAATAGGAGCAATAGAAAAGAATGACACATGGGAGTTAGTGGACCTTCTGCAAGGAAAAGAAGTCATTGGAGTGAAGTGGGTCTATAAGACCAAGAGAAATATTGAAGGAAAGATTGAAAGTCATAAAGAAAGGTTAGTTTTCAAAGGATACAATCAGTGGCATGGAAGAGACTATGCAGAGGCTTTTGCTCCAGTCGCGAGGATGGAGATAGTGCGTACAATGTTGTCATTTGTAGCACAACATAAATGGAAAGTGTATCAAATGGACATAAAATCCTCATTCTTGAATGGACTTCTGAAATAGGAGGTATATGTTGCACAACCACCTAGTTATGAGGTAGAAGGCCAAAAATACAAGGTGTGTAGGTTGTGGAAATATCTCTATGGGCTGAAGCAAGCACCGCGTGTATGGTATAACGGGATAGATGCTTACTTGATGGAAAATGGGTTAGAAAAATGTGACAGTGAACCTACTGTCTACATCATCAAAAATGACAATAAGCTTCTTATTGTCGTTTTATATGTCGATGATTTTATTTTTATAGGGAGTGATAATTTCCTCATCGCCGATGTCGAAAAAGTCATGAAAAGTGAGTTTGAAATGACTAACTGGGGGTTGTTAAGATATTTTTTGGGCATAGAAGTGAAGAAAATAAATAATTGTATTTTTTTCTCTCAAGAAAAGTATGTTGCAGACATTTTAGAGAGGTTTAATATGCAGAAAAATAAGCCAACAACAACTCCAACAGTTATGGGGTTAAGTTGAGCAAGGAATATTGCAACAACAATGTTTATTCGACATTATACAAAAGTATGGTGGGAAGCCTATTGGATTTGACTGCAACTATGCCTGATATAATTTATGTAGTGAGTTTGGTGTTCAGGTTCATGGAGACACCCAAGGAGACACATTGGAAAGAAGCCAAAAGGATCTTAAAGTATGTCAATGGGAAAAAGGAGTATGGCATTTTGTACACCACAACAGATGAGTTTAGGCTGGTTGGTTACATTGACAGTGATTGAGAAGGAAGTGTTGATGATAGAAAGTGGGTTCGGGAGCCATTTCATGGGCTTCCAAGAAGCAGCCGATAGTGTCATTGTCAACAACAGAAGCTAAATACATCACCGCAACAGCAACAATGTGTCAAGCAGTTTCGATGAGTATGATGTTGCAGGATTTATGTCATCAACAAGATGGAAGAACCACTATTTTCTCTAACAACAATTCATGATGCATTATCAAAGAATTGTGTCTTTCACAAGAGGACAAAGCACATTGATGTTGAGTATCATTTTATAAGGAAATTAGTTAACAATAATGAGATTGTGTTGTAGCAGTGCAGGTTAAAAGAAAAATTTACAGACATCTTCCTAAAGCCATTGGGAAGTGAAATTTTGTTTTATCTCCAAGATTGTTTGGGAATGGTCAATGGTGTTAGTTACGATTAAGGGGGATTTTGGAAAATTAATCTCAACCACCGCGTTTGATTCTCTCATGTCAACTAGACCTTAGTAAATGTTTTTCAGGTTACAGATTGAGTTTGTAGGGAAGGACATCACACATATGAAGTTCTGAACAGGAGAAAAATTTCCCATTCCTCAACATATTAAATAATTAAATTTAAATGATAATTTAACGAAGGGTTGTAAGAAATGTATGGTTAAAATAAAAATTTGCAGACATCTTCATAAAGCCATTGGCAAGTGAATTTTTTTTTTATCTCCAAGATTGTTTGGGAATGGTCAATGGTGTTAGTTACGATTAAGGGGGATTTTGGAAAATTAATCTCAACCACCGCGTTTGATTCTCTCACGTGAACTAGACCTTAGTAAATTTTTTGCAGGTTACACATTGAGTTTGTAGGGAAGGACATCACACATATGAAGTTCTGAATAGGAGAAAAATTTCCCATCCCTCAACATATTAAATAATTAAATTTAAATGATAATTTAACGAAGGGTTGTAAGAAATGTATGGTTACATATTTAATCCGCAAGTGTTATGTCTGTAAAGTTTAGAAATTTATATTCGCCCATCCTGTGTATTAATTTTTTTTGTGTCATGTATTAATTTCTTAGGTATTTATGTTTTGAATAAACAAGAAAGAATAGGTTGAATGAAGTGTGGAGGATGTATGTCTGGAAAGACAAAAAGGAGAAAATTGTGGATCAAATTTTGGTGGGCATGTGAAAACACCACTTACAAGTTTTCTCAGTAAGAACTCTTGTTTTCTTAAGAAACATCCATATGTGAAGGTATTTCATGTTTTCAGGTTATAATATAAAGTTTGGCTAGTCGCTATATAGGTCCGGAAATTTCACTTATTATACTTACAACAACCACTTTGTTTTACTCTGTTTCACTATGAGTAAAATTGTTTTATTATATTTTCTCCACTATAGTTGTGATTTTAATCTCTGTCACTCTGTATTGAAATAAAGACTCATATGATTTAGTTTTCGCAAGTGTATTGTCTTGATTAAGACATTTTAGAAACTTTTTGTGAACTCTATGTGTTGAGGAAGCATCTTCTTTTTTGGGAAAATTACTAACAATTTCAAAAAGAAAAAAATGCAAGCTCACATTCACCTTTCTGTGAAATCGATATGCATCTGTGTAACTAGTTTAATTCATGATAAATGTATTATTATTATAATGCGTTTAGGAGTTACACTCATGAGTAAATTTAGAATATAAAGATATTTTATGTATAGATTAAGGAATAATATTGCAAAATTAGATAATGTCAGGTTTTGAAAAGGCACCAGCCTTAGGGTGAAACATGGACATAGGGTGCCATTTCTTCGAAAACATGTTAGAAATTTGTCCATGTTTATGTGCACACATTATTGTAGAAAAGGCATAACTTGACATTAGAAGTACTAAGTAGCATGAAATTTATATAAAAAATTATTGATGAATTGAAGATAATGGAAACCTTGACATGGAGATTTAGGTTTAGTGAACAATGCATTTTATTATAAATCCATTTTCTTAAATTTTTATGGTTTAAGTTGAAACCAAACCATAGCTATAAAAAGCACATGCATTGATTCCAATGATCACTAAATAATGTCAAATGAGTATATCACCCTAGGTACTTTTTATATATATATATATATATATATATATATATATACATTTTTTTTAAAAAATTTTTAATTAATTTTATTTATAAATAAGCTTATAATATGATACTTATATTGAATATTTTGTTAAGAGCCAATTTTAAAGATTATTATACTATAATTAAGATTTTTATGTTGTCCCATGTAATAGTATCTACTTGTCATTTTAATCGTATTGAATGAAGTAAAACAAAGAACTATTTTGAAATATTTTTAAAATAATCTATATTATTTATCCAAAAAATGTGCTTTAAATATTTGTGACATATTATCAAATATACAATATTTTTATATATCATATATATTTTAACCAAATTTTACCTTTAACTAAGAAAATTGTCAAAAAGTACAAAACCAAGAGTAATAAATTTATTATTTGATATAGATTAGTCTTGTTAAATTTTATATTTTGTTTTACATATGTTGAATATGAAGGAGGTGTTTTCATACAAAATTACATTTAAAAATAATAAAATGATACGTATACTAACAAATTAAAAATTACTCGTTTTTTTTTTTTAAATCGGTACAAAATATTTTATTAATCATAAATTATTTACGGAAAGTAAATGGATATGACTGGAATCAACTGAAAGTTTAAAAAATATTAACATAAGTCAAGTCTAACTTACTTGAGCGCATTTATGCACACAAAACTTTTCTATCATCTCATTTACCATTATAAAGAAAGTTGTTACCGAAGCAATTCCAGAGTTATATGCAAAGCTAGGAGCGAACGAATCAGTACAAAAGGGAAGTATAAACCCATTTTCATTCTCGGTGAGGGTTTTGATAAGCCATTGAACCAAAAGTGCACAAAAATCCTAAGAAAAAAAAAACCAATAGCTGCTAGACAGTTGATGCCTCTAGTCAGAGATAACTACCGGGGAAAGAGGAGCCCCATTTGCTGAAGCAATAGTGGTAAGATGCGGTGCAGAGTTGACTTGTGGAACAAGTGGTGCAATATTTACCAATGGAACATTTGTTACCCCTGGAGTGTTAGAGGTGGTCCACGAATCAAAATATGAATATGATACAATGTAATTCGCCACCCTTTGTAGGCGTATTATAATATCATCTAAGAAGCAGTGAATGCGTTTGATAAGGTATTTTGAACCCTATTTACTTGAAAATATCCTATATTTGTCCACTTGTTTGTCCCACGTGACAAAAAAAAATAGGGAATCCAACTACTGGTAGCCTACGACATGATGTAGAAAATGCAATTTCTTGCTAAGAAATTTTGCGAGGGATCAGAATTCATTCAAATTCTGAATTACCCACATCAAAATCTTAAAAGTAATATTTTTCTCTAAATTCCTAAGATTCAAGTTGTCAAATCTCCTTTGTGACTTCTAGGGGAATTGTGTCAAACAAAATTGCCACGTTTTTCCACCCAAAGAAGCGCCTAGAATGAGAACTAGACCTACTGCTGAAGCCTCCCCTAAAACATTCCATTATCTGTCGAGGTGTTACAATTGGTTGGAGAAGTGCGCCAAAAGGACAATGCAGAGTAGCCCCAATATTACACTGAGAGATTTTAAGAAGATGTGAAACCTAATTGATGGAGATTATATGTGAGGTATTTTGACAAAGGGCTATGTCAACAGAAAAACATTCAATGCACCGAGATGGATAAAACTGACAACACTCGAAGACTCCTTTAACCAAAAATTCAAAGTGAGTTGAAAATGACACGACTGGGAGAAGTAAACACACTCGCAATTCTCATGACCCTTCATGGTTTACGAGTGTTCTAAATAGGAAATGGATGTAAAGAGAAAAATTGATGCAAGACACTGATGTTTGTGAGCAGGGTAAGATAGAAATAACAATTGTGTCGAGGCTAGTTACTTTGCATCCTATGGTATACCATGGAAAATGAAAATCCTGTGTAACCATGAAAAAAAGCTGAAGCCCTCCAAAGCGACACCCACAGAAGTAGAATAAACCGCTTTGTAATTTTAGAGAAACAAAGAAAGAGACATTATTAAATCGAATGGAAAAATCACTTGGTTACCACAACCTGCATGCCTACTCTGAGTAGTTGAAAGAGATACGCGGGAAATCAAGGTGCTGAAGTGTCGATGAGGGAAGCACAACCAACATTTCAAAAACCTGCCCTGAGGCTGCACTGCACAAGAATATAATAAAAAAAATTAACTTTAGAACTTTTTCAAATAGAGGGAATCTATCCTCAAGACCTTCCCTCCACTGAATATGGAAGAATGGATGTTAGTGCACCGTGTAGGCCATGCCAGGCATGATAAAGTAAAAAAAAAATGGAGACTTTACAACTTTGTAGATGTCACTGTAACCATTGCAACCCCTTTCATAACCCATGCCATTTATAATCACATGAATAAGAGAAGTCATGTGTCATTGAAGGACCATTACGCTATCAGGGAAGAACCAAGGTAGCAAAAGTGTATAATGCGACACGCGCATTAAAAAATACATTCTCTCTATATTGTGAGGATTCATTAATGAATTTTCGGGATACTTCCTCCTCTCACATGGTTGCTTCTGTCAGAGAAATTAAGAAAAACCTACCGAGGACTAAGAAAACGATAGCATGCATGGAACAGAAACCAGAAATAATACTTGTTTTCTTCCACCACCTTCGCACATTCAGTACGGAGTTCCACAAAACCATATAATGGAATTCCTATCATGCCTATATTACAGGTTGCAATGTAAGAGGGACACTTGGCCTTAGTCTTCCACATGCTCTGGCTCATTCGTTGATGTGGTGGGTAACACCCCCATCAAGGATTCTCCACTAATTTTTTCCTTTTCTATCAATGTCTTGATTTCTTAATTCGCCACATCCCAACTCGAAATTGGCCATGTCGTGTCCATTTCCAAACATTGCATATTACAACCCAAATTTTCTAGGTAGTTTTCCACTCCATTTCCCTTACATTTCGTGTGCTCGACTAGGACGTAGTCAAAATATTACACTCTTGGCGATATTAGTGACTACATTTTCTAATCTCTCAGTATGAATGGTTTTGTAGATTTTCGTACCATTTAAGAGTTGAAAAACACACTGCATCACCAATAGCAAGTCTTTGTGCAGTTGTCTAAACTTAAGCCCTAAACGAGTTATAAGGTGTACTATTGTCTCCACCACGAGGAACTCTGAGAGGTTATTTGATGGCATACCACATTAAACCACAAACACTCTTATAGGGATTGATTTATGGTCACACAATATACCCAAAAACATGTTGGCCCCAGGTTCCCTTTTGACGCTCCGTCGAAACTTAACTTCGTGAATCTTGATGGGGATGGTTGATAGTAGTTATTTACCATTATAGTTGATTATATGAGATTCATTGGTTTACAAGTGGTCATGATACCTTCCAATTATATCCTTCTTAATATCCCTAATTCTCCAGCATCTGCATCCCAATCCCCCATTGACCATGTGATTGATAATATGGTTTCCTGTAGGTTCGCCAAAATAATGTTTTTGAGTATGTCCAATGTTTTTTTAAGTTCTCTAAAAATTAGATTATTATTTTCCTTCCATAGATTCCACAAAATTAAACCAAATATTAGATTCCAAGATATTTTAACTATACTTTTTTTGAATTGAATGGTAGTCCATCACCTAAATTTAGAAAGGATGTCCTAAAAATTCAGAATTGTGGGACCAAAAAATTGTACTATGAGTTCCCAAATCTTAGTAGAAAAATTACAAGAGATAAAAATATGTTCGTTTATTTCTTGTACTTCCCTGCAAAGGAAACAAATAGAGGATCCTTCAAATCCTCTTCGTATGATCTTGTCCCTACTGTAAAGTTTCCTCCATGCAATTAGCAATGGAAATTGTGAAATATTTGACCACTAGAAACCCGACTAGATCTACTTCCAAATATATGGATTCTCAACTGTTTCTTTTCCTATTGCAATGTGCTACACCTCCTTATATATAAACAACCATGTTTATCTATTCCCCAACATAATACGTTATCCCCAGTGGACAAACAAATCCTTTGTTAACATAGCTCTTGAGTGAGATTTTCCAATAGGAGTCGGTGCAGGGTTATAGTGCAATCATTTTTCTGTCTCTGTTGCTGGAAATTCTGGTATGCTCTACTGCTATGTCAGTAACATACACAAAATAGAGAAGAAAAAATATTCTACACAGAATGCAGAAATAAAATCACACACAGACAGAGCAAGAACACAGATGAGAGGAATTATTTTTCATTCATCGCGATGAACATATGAAAATTACATTCATTTTAATACAAAATGGAGGAGCATGTAAACTTAATATTATTCAATGTTATAAAAAACGTATAACAACCAAAACATCCTTCCCCTCTGATCTTCTATTTCTACACGAAACTACGTACAAAACACAAAAAGGCAGACTTTAAATTCTGTGGGTTTTGGCTTCAAAACCACATCACATCCGTGCCTTTCATCGCAAATCACATTTTGGCGATTTTAACATTTAACTGACGCATACCGAAATACTTAAGTTTTTGCGATTGTGATGTGTGATGGAATTATTGCATCGCAACTTAAAATATATATGTTGCGAGCACTATCCTCCTGAGCTTGCGATATGTGATATGTGATCGCATCGCATCTTAAACATAATAACTTGCGAAGTGATAAACTCTTGAGCTTACGACGTGCAATTGCGATCACATCACAACTTAAATGAAATAACTTGTGGGCACTTCAGGGTAAGGTGTAAGATATGTGAAGTGTGAAATGCGGGCGGAAAAAAGGTAAAACATAAAACATGTGAACTGCGAAATTCCAGCACTCTAAAAGGTAAATGGTAAATTGTGCGAAATGCGATTTTTAAGATTTGTGATGTTCGATGACGAAGTCGCATCGCAACATCGAAAAATTTGGTTCGGGGCTTAAACGGTAAATTTTAAATGATGTGAAGTGTGGTATGTGATGCGCTAAATGGTGGGACATGAAAAAAGGTGAAAGGCAAGGAATAAGGTGGAAACAAAGGCTTGTGGGCAGATTTGGTAATGTGGCAAGGTATGATGGGTTCCACCATCAGTGGAAACTTAACTTTCGCTGAAGTCTTAAGAGGTGAACCTTAAAACATGCGGGCTTTGAACTGTGGGAGAAAGGTAAGTGAATGTGGTGGGTAAGGAAATAATGTAGAGTAAAGACTCAAGTACTCAGTTTCTTGATTTTGCGTGAAAACGCTTGTGGATTTGGATCATGTGCCTTGTCCTTCCCTACAAAAAATTTCAATTGAAGTGTGGGCTACTGCCAATTTATTCATGGCAGTGGTTGGGAGTATTTCAAACACTTGTCCTTAATCACAACTGCTGCCATCAACCATTCAAAAAAATTTATGGGATAAACAAAACTTTTTTGTCCCAATGTCTTTATGAGGATATCTACAAACTGTTCCTTTGACCTTCAATGTTGCAACAAAATTTCACCATTGTTAACTAATTCCCTTATGAAATGGTATTTGGCATCAATATTCTTTGTTCTCTTGTGGAAAAGAGAATTATTTGATAATGAAATTGTTGAGCTCTTATCATAGAAAATTGTGGTTCCTTTGTCTTTTTCATGACATAAATACCACAACATCCTTCTCATCCAGACTTCTTGACATGTTGTTATTGTTGCTACTACATATTCAGATTATGTTGTTGATAATGAAACTATTTGTTGATTCTTGGAAGACCATGAAATGGCTCCCGATCCCAAATGAAAAACATACCCTAGTGTGCTCTTTCTTTCATGAACACTTCTAGCCCAATCACTGTAAGTGTAACCGGTTAGCTTAAAATCATCAGTTGCAGAGTATAGAACACCATACTACTTTTTTCCATCTACATACCTCAATATTCTCTTGGTTTCTTGCCAATATCTCTCCTTGGGTGTCTCCGTAAATCTGGATATCAAACTTACTGCATACATTATATCAGTATTAGTTGCAGTCAAATACATTAGACTACCAACCATGCTTTTGTACAATGTTGAATTGACATTCTTGGTGCAATCTTCCTTTCTCAAATTCAACCCCATGACATTTGGAGATGATGATGGCTTGTTGTTCTGCATATTGAAACTTTTTAAAATATCTGCAACATACTTTGCTTAGGAGATAAAAATTCCCTTTTTTATTGGTTTACTTATATGCCAAAAGAATATCTTAACAAAACCAATTTAGTCATTTCAAACTCACTTTTCATGACTCCTTTGAAATCAACAATGAGAGAAACATAATTTCTTGTAAAAATAAAAGCATCTACATACAAAACAACAATCAGAATCTTACCGTCATTTTCTTTGATGTTGAGTGTGGGTTCACCATCACACTTGTCAAACCCTTTTTCCATCAAGTAAGCATCAATCCTGTTGACCATGCACGTGGTGCTTGCTTCAGCCCATAAAGAGCTTTCCGCATCTTACACACCTTTTTTTCTTCGCCTTTTATATCATATCTAGGAGGTTGTGAAACATATACCTCCTCTTTCAACACTCCATTCAAGAATGCTAACTTCAAATCCATTTGATAAACTTTCCATTTTCGTTGTGCTGCTATAGACAACATTATCCACACTGTCTCCATCATTGCAACTGGTGCAAAGGATTCCTCATAGTCTCTTCCTTGCTGCTGCTTGTAGGCTTTGAGAACTAGCCTTGCTTTTTTCCTTTCTGTCTTCCCTTCAATGTTTCTCTTAGTCGTATAGACACATTTAACTCTAATAACTTCTTTTCCTTGTGGGAGGTCCACTAACTCCCATGTGTCATTTCTTTTTATTGCTCCTATTTCTTCATTCATTGCTTCAACCCATTTCTCTTCTTTTATTACATCTTGAAAATGGATTGGGTCATCAACATGAAAAAATAATGCAAATAAATAATTCAGACCAACACTATTATAAAATTCTTCTTGCTCATAAAGTTCACTTAAATTTATGAGTCTTGGTCTTCTTGTATTTGCTGAAGATGTGCTTGGAGTTGCACTTGAACTTGAGGGAGTTGTTGATCCCTGTGGTGTGCTTGGAGAAGAACTTCCTTAGTTTCTCAATGTTGTTCTATTACTTGCTTGTGGTGTGCTCTGTTCATCTTGTGTAGGTGGAGGAGGAAGCACTGTTGAGGATTTTCTTGTTGCACTCCATTCCTCTTTCTCTTCATGAGACATACAAGTCTTCACATTTACTGTCTTCTCTAAACTTCAATCCCATGCTTCTTCTTCTATGAACTAAACATCTCCGTTGATTATTTCTTTCTTGGTTGATGGATTATAGAGCTTGTAAGCCTTGGATTCATCACTTTACCCAAGAAATATACATTTCTCCCCCTTCCTGTCAAACTTCTTCCTTAACTGATCTAGGACATGTGCATATGCCACACATCCAAACACTCTCATGTGAGTGAAAAATTTCTTTGTTCCACTCCATGCTTCTTTTGGAACTCTGTTCATAACACTTTTGGTTGGACATCTATTTATGATATATGTTGCACAAGAGATAGCTTTTTCCCAATCCTCATTTGGCAAATGATTTGCCTTCAAAATACTTCTTGCCATGTCCATGATGGTCCCATTATTTCTTTCAGCAACACCGTTTTGTTGAGGTGTATACCTTACAGTAAATTTATTGTGAATTCCATGCTCTCTGTAGAAACGTAAGAAGTATTTAGAGATATATTCTCCACCTCTATTAGTTCTCAACACTTTTATGTAGTGTCCACTTTGATTTTCAACAAGAGATTTGTAGTGGTATAAATGTTCAAACATTTCACTTTTCTCTTTTATAAAATAGACCCATGCCTTCCTTGTGTAATCATCTATAAATGTCAAAATATAGTGATTTCCACCTAATGATGGTGTTTGCATTGGTCCACATACATCTGTGTGGACAATCTTTGAAGGCGCCTTTGTCGTTATACTCTTTCTTACTGGAATTGATTCTCTGTGTTGTTTGTCCAAGATGCAACCTTCACATAGGTTGTTTGGTTTCTCTATGAGTGGTAATCCCTTTACCATGCCTTTTGTATGCAACAAGTTCAAACCTCCGAAGTTGAGATGACAGAATCTCAAATGCCATAACTAGTTCTCATGTTTCACTTCTTGAAAGATTTCTTGTGTGACAACTGCTACAACAACACCTTCCTTCAAGTCTGATCTCATCTTGAGAGGAAACATTCCATTTCTTGTCATATGCACTTTTTCAATGAGCTGTCTACTTGGAGGTCTATCCATGATTGTGCAGACATCATCTTTAAAAAACACATTGTATCCCTTTTGCACGAGCTTTCCAGTGCTTAGAAGGTTACATTTCAGGCCAGGGACATAATAGACATATGGCACGCATTTATTCTCTCCTTTCTTTGTCAGAACATTTAATCTCCCTTTTCCCATTACAAAGACTTTGCAATGAGTCCCCAATGTCACTTCAGATTTTATAATTCCATCTAGATTGGAAACCATTGATATGTTTCCAGTCATATGGTTACCACACCCTAAATCTAAGAACCATATATGTTCTTTTTTCTCTTCTGCTACATTACAAGCTAAAAAAATATCTTCATGGTTCTAATTTTATTTTGTAAAATTTACACTTGGTTTCCTACCCATGTCATTTTAATTCTTTCTACATTCATTTTCATAATGACCATACTTTTTGCAATAATTGCATTGGACATGAGTTTATCATACCTTTGTCCTTGTGCTTGGTTCTGGCTTGAGCCTTGGCTTGCATTTTGATTGATGCCCCTTCTACTTGTGCTTGCAAGGCTTCTTCTTCCACCTCTATGTGGGCTTCTTCCTCTTCCTTGGTGGTTTGATCTTCCTTGACCTCTAGCTTGACCAAAAGACATTTTTGTTTTAAATGCATGCTCTAATAAGGATTTTGTTTCTCTATTCATTCTGTGCTCATGAGACATGAGTGATGCATGAAGCTCATCCACTGAAAACTATGAGAGATCATTTTTCTCTTCTGCGGTCACAACTATGACATAAAACGTTGATGGTAGACTTCTTAAGACTTTCTAAACTATTCTCCTTTCTTCAAGTGTTTCTCCATGAAACCTGATTTGGGTAACCAACCCAATCACATGTGCAAAGAATGAGTCTATATTATTAGACTCTTTCATACAAAGTGTTTAAAAATATCTTCTCAACATTTGAAGTTTTGTTGTCTTCACCTTTTCCATGACTTGATAGGCTGTTTGGAGGGTATCGCATGCCTCCTTCGACTTCATTGTTGGTGAAACACTTGGGAAAATACTCTCATGCACTACTTGGAAAATATAGAAGAGGTATTTGGAGTCCTTATTCTTATTGTATCTCAAAAAATATCTTTTTTCCTATGTCAAAGCATTTAATGCTATTGCATCTGCTCGTTATTGGAAACCATTTTCCACCAACTCCCAAATATCTTGTGAAGCAAACAGGGCCTTCATTGTAATGTCCCAATAATCATAATTCTTCCCATTGAACTATGTTAGTTGAGGATTAGTCATACTTGTGCCTGTTGCTGCCATCTTAACTATGTAAACAAAACCTTCTCATTGCTAGAGAATCCGCTTCTCAAAAACAACCTTTCAGCTTCTTTAATGAAGAGATCGTCTTTCACTGAGAGCCTAAAGCCGCTCCGATACCATGTTGGAAATTATGGTATGCTTTGATGATATGTGAAGAACATACACGAAACAGAGAAGCACAAACATTTTACACGGAATGTGGAAATAAAATAACACACAGACAGAGTAAGAACACACAAGAGAGGAATTATTTTTCATTCATCTCAATGCATATGAAAATTACATTCTTTTTAATACAAAATGGTGGAGCCTATAAAATTAATGCTATTCAATGCTAGAACAGATGTATAACAACCAAAACGTCATTCTTCTCTGATCTTTTGTTTCTACATGAAACTGTGTACAAAACACAAAAAGCCAGACTTGAAATTTTATGGGTTTCGACTTCAAAACCACATCGCATCCACGCCCTTCATCGAAAATCACATTTAAGTGATTTTAACATTTAACTGGCGCATATGGGAAAACTTATGTTTTTTCGATTACGATGTGTGATGGCACTATTACATTGCAACTTAAAACATATATGTTGTGGGCGCTATCCTCCTGAGGTTGTGATATGCGATATGTGATCGCATCGCATCTTAAAAATAATAACTTGTGAAGTGCTAAACTTTTGAGCTTGCGATGTGTGACTACGATCGCATCACAACTTAAATGAAATAACTTGTAGGGACTTAGAGGTAAGTTGTAAGATATGCGAAGTGCGAAATGGGGGCAGCAAAAAGGTAAAACATAAAGCATGCAGAGTGTGAAATGCGGATGTGCTAAAAAGTAAACGGTAAACTGTGCGAAATGTGATTTTTAAGATTTTTGATATGCAATGGCGATGTCACATCACAACATCGCAAATTTTGGTGCGGGGCTTAAACGATAAATTTTAAATCATGCGAGGTGTGTTATGGGATGCGCTAAACGGCGGGTCGTGCGAAAAGGTGAAAGGTAAGGAATAAGGTGGAAATAAAGGTTTGTAGGTGGATTTGGTAATGCGGCAAGGTATGTTGGGTCCCACCAAATCGCATCGGTGGAAACTTAATTTTCAGTGAAGGCTTAAGAGGTAAACCTTAAAACTTGCGAGCTGTGAACTGCGGTAAAAAGTCAGGTGAATGCGAAAGGTAAGGAAACAACACAGAGTAAAGGCTTGGGGACTCTGTTTCTTTATTTTGCATGAAAATTCTTATGGATTTGGATCATGTTCCTTGTCCTTCCTTGCAACAAAATTCAATTGAAGTGTGGGTTGCTACGAGTTTATTCATGGCGGTGGTTAGGAGTATTTCCAAAATCTGTGTCCTATAGAATGATGTGTCACTGGGTCTCTTCCAATAATACTTTACTTTCATCATAATGTGGCTTTCCAAATATGTTTGAATCCCTATAAATTTAGTATTTTCATTGAGTCTTGGCATATGTTTCCAAGCCTCCTCCCAAAAATTGGAATTATTACCTGATTTCACATCCCAAAAGCAAAATTTGTTAACCATTCATTTCTCTACTCTCTTTAGTCTAGTTCCATAGGCTTAACCCCGCCCGAGACTCATTTGTTCACAATATTTCCTATGGTGTCAACAACTAGTTATATTTACAGTTCCAAATTTATATCCATAATTTTTCTCCTCCTTTGATCCACTCCCACCATATGTTTCTCCACTAACAGTGCTCATTTCGTCTGAATCTCGTAGCCCTAATACCCCTTGAGACTTGGGTAAAATAAGTTTATCCCAACCTACAAGAATCCATATTTTTACCTTATTCGCTCCCTTCCACTAGAATTCTCTCCAAATTGTTCTGAAGTTACTTCGTATTAAAAAATTATAAAATACTAAAAATAAAAATAAAAAATATTAAAAAACTAAAAATTTCATGTCGTCCATAGATAAAATAATCGGTTTTATTTGTTGAATTCCAAATTTAATTTTACATAATAATTTATATAGAGGGACAAATTAATTGAAAGTACCATAAAATTAATTTACTGTTTAGTATGAGGGAGAAATTGATATGGAATTCAAAATGACATGTGAACATAATATTTTTCTATTTTAACTATAATGAAAATTTTATATTGATGTGCAAGTGTGCTAATGGATATTACATCATGTAGTATATAGCTATATCTTAAAAAAATACTCATCAACCCTCTTATCGAGGAAAATTACATATTGTTTTGAGAGGAACTCGAAACTGAAAAACAAAAAATGAGACTTTATAGGTATATACCTTACAAAAATGACCACGAAAAAAACAAAAATTACATGTCATACTATACCAAACAAGTAAAAATTAAAAGTTCCTTATAGATAAAATATTTCATTAGTGTGTTCAAAACTATCATAGATACATCTTAACTTTACATCTATCAAGATTGTAGAGTAATGAAATTTCTTAGATGTGCAAATCTTTTGTCAAATTTTGCAGAATTAGATTTTGAGAAATTTGTTCCCTTTAAACACTTGATAGAACCAATATTAAATTTATTTTGCATTTTAATTACACATATTTGTGTAGAAATTGTATTCTACTATACTACCAAGTAAAAATTTGCTATATATTTAAATAAATAATTAAAAAATATAAACACAAGGTTATAAACTATAAACCACTTTAAAGTTAAATATGTAAAACATAAATCCACAATTCACGCAAATAAAAAGTAGATATTAAAGAAAGAAATATAAAAATCCATATATATAGAAAATGTAAAATATATTATTATCAAATATTAAAAAAAAACACAATAAAAAATACAATGGATAAATTATAAAGATAAATAGTAAATATAGGCAATCTCAATATTCTTTTTTTAAACAAAAATACAAAATCAAAAAAATATAAAGTAGAAATATATAAATACACATATAAAATACACATTACATAGAAAATTAAAACGGTAATATATTCACTAATTATATCAATTTTAATATTAAACATATAAAATATAATATTATATATATAACAAGATCAAATACATTTGTGCAAATAAAAAAAAATGCACATTCAAATATGTACAAAATATGAATAAGTACAGAGTAGTTAGTCCTTGCCATTTATTTAAAGTAAAAGTAATAAACGAGATGAGTTTGTTCCAGGCTAAAGACCAATTTTCCGTAAATAATATTTATTTTTTAATAAATTTATATTAATTTAAAACAAATATATATATTTTGTAAATAAGTTTGATTAAATAAAGATTAGGCTTTCTAAAAATATTAGATTATTATATATTTTGCTCTGCTTAGCTATATTCTATGCTATACTCTCTTATCTATGCTTGGTAAGCTATCCCTATATTGTTGCTATCTATATCTTTCTCTGCTGCTCTGTACGCTATGCTATGCTATGATATATGCTGTTCTGCTAATTCACTGCTACGCTATTTGTGGCTATGCCATTAAATATATTTTAGTATATTGACATAGAAAATTACTAAAAAATTATAAGATAAAAGTTTTGTTTTAAATTTCGAATATATTTAATTAGAAAAAACATTTTACGGAATAAAAATAATTATATAGAACTGTTATTCTAACTTCCATAAAATATTAAATTATAAACCACTTAATAATTGACAATGTTCCAAAATTATATAGTCATTTCACTGATCCCATAAATTTACTCACATGGATGATTTTATTAAAAAATAAAAAATTATTACATGGGATGAGTTTGTTTCACGTATATGATTCAAAATGTAGTATATAATATTGGAAATGTAATATATAATATTGGCAGAGTATGCTTGTTTTAGCGTGTAGTATAAATTTTTTTTTTTAAACATGCAAGTGCACATTGATTTAACATTTTATGACTTGAAAAAAACGGAAACAATGAAAATAATTGTATACATTAGCAACTTATTTACAACCACCCGCTGGAGAGTGTTAAAAAGGAATGTATCCAATTCCATGAATATGAAAATAGGAACAAAGAAATTATCCTCATGTTGCATCTGTGAGATTATTTTACAAGTTTGTATTAAGAGTCTCACGACTCTTAAAGTGACCCAAATCTAGATGTAAATTTTGTCCGCTTCGTGTACACTTACGTCAAAGTATTTGGTTTTATTGTAGTGCATTGCATCACATTAGATCGACGTTGTTGATGCCCAGGGTTAACATATCCAAAATTATTTATCTAGAAAGTATGTCCTTAGGATTCTCGAACCTATGTTTTTCAGAATCTAGAATTATTTATTACCTTAGTATTTTATTGTTAGAAGTAATACTTTCATGTCATGTGTAGTTGTTATTGTGAGTTCCTAGGTGCCAGTCTAGAAGATTTTGATTCATATGTAATAAGTTGTAGTCATGATCTACATGTGTCGAACTTGGTGTGTTATTTCCTATATATATGTAACTGATGTGATCAATAAAATACAATTATAAAGTGATTTGTTTTATGCATAATTTCTCTCTTCTCATCTCTCAATTTTTAACATGGTATAAGATCGTCTTTTGGCTTGATTCCTTTAGGGGAAGGTTGTAACCATCCCACCCCACATTTACTTCTTTTAACATACTTACCAGGATAGACATGAGCTGAGAGTTACCATGCATGACACAAATCCCATGGTAAAGTTACGAAAATGGGGTCTAACATCTCAACACATGCTATCGATTTTTATAAACACTTTCTTACATAGTACCTGTAAGTCATGGATGCATATTTTGGTCACTTTTTACATTAGTTTCATCAGATGTTCATCAAGAAGGCTTGCTTCCTCATCATACATGCTACAACAAACACACATTAGCTCATGCATCCATACTAATTGACCAAGAACATGTCAAACCATGAATTATATCTAAATCAAGAGCACATTGTATAATAATAAATACACCATGCATGTAACATATACTTAACCGAAAATAAAGCCATGGAAACCGAGTCATGTAAACAATAGTAAATCAGAGATTATGCTCATAACTAGCATAATAACAACATAAATTTCATGATGCATCAACCATAGGATCCACATAGAAGCCAATACATTTACACATCAAATGCCAAGGAAATGAACTTCTCATTAATGAATGTATAAAATAGCTAGGGATGGGACTACCACATTCCACTGGACCATAGATTGGCTGAGCCAAATATCTCTTCAGAAAATCACCCTCATGCCATATTCCAAGAATTAATGTGGAACACATAACCAACCAAAAAGAACTAAACAAGCATGCATTCTACCACAGTTCTCCACCTACACTTTGAGGAATTTTACTCCCTCCTAGTCTCTCAGCTTTTATCGTAATCCATAATTTGATCCAAGGATCACTAGGCCATACACCAAGACCATTCTCTAGGCTTTATTGTACATCCCATCCTAGGACTACTAGTACAAATAGAGAGCACCCACTTCATGGATTTACCATATATCTCGCCATTCACTGGCAAGGATTCCTAGGCCCATCGAGGCACACAATCCTAGTTTTAGCACAACCCACATTCTATTTAAGGGGTCACTAGGCCAACATCTTTACCATCATCCGCATTCTGCTTCAGGTATCACTAGGCCATGTGTTTCTCATTTCATAGTTCCACCTCACTCAGCTTTGAATCCATTCGAAAATCCAGCTCAATCAAACTTGAGAACCTATATCGTTAATACTATCTTGAAATGGCAAGGCTAGGCTGAAAACACTGTCGCACTTGGCAAAACCCATGGCATGACAGAAAAGAACCACATGAAATACCATGCATGCCAAATCTAGTAAGGAAATCACACATGAAAATCAATACCTATAAAGAATCATATTGTAGTTGCTTGATTCCTCTCTCCCTTCCTTGCTCCTTCCTTCATCTTGCCCTATTTGCCTCTCTTGATCCAATGCCAAAGTTCTCCAAGAAAACTCTAAGTGTCCAAGAGTGAGAGAAATAATAATCAGAGAGCTCCAAAACTTAACTGACAAAAGGTTTGAGCAAAATCTTTCCCACTTATCCTCATAGGCCTTTTTATTAATGAGGCCTATATTTTCTTCAATTTCCATATTTTCCTTCGTTTTTCTCCTCACATGCAACCTATGACCTTTCACCTACCTCTTCTATTTTCCTTTATTTTCATAAATAAGATGCCAATTAATGCCTCATACCGTTCCAAAGCCTTTTTTGTCTCCTTTTCCAATTTCCTTTAGCCATAATAAACCGAAATGAACACCCATTAAGATGTTTTTCCCACCATGCATCTTGGAATATGTGTCCCATGACTTTGGTCTTATATTTTTTACATGGATTATTATCGAGAGATGTTACAAAGGCCAAGAATATGTGAGAGAGATTGGAGATTTATTGATCCTCTACAAATAGATAGGATATAATATTTTTTATTGTGTGCGTGATTTTTTTGTGTTTGTTTTGCTCAAACCATTTTTTTATCAGAACCCCCATTTTTTTGCAGTCAAAGAGAGTCTTGGTTGGACTATCAGAAGTGAAGCCACCTGCACACTATCAAAGGAGTGGTCATCATTGTGGTTTAGCCTCCATAATAAGACAAAATTTCATGGGTGTTAGATCATCCCCTAATTTCTTGCAGCTACCTATGCCTGGATTTGGATCTGAAATCCATTGATCCCTTTTGCTGATAAAAAGGTAAATTTTGAAGACATAGGTGAGAAGTGAATGAAAACGTTTTTTTAGTTGGAAGAGGACTTGTAAGGGAACTACATAAGTGAATCATTCGAGAGGTAAAGGTAAAAATACATACATAAGGATGTATTTCTTCTCTTCACCTTCACCAAGTTCATCTTGAATAACTTCAAATGAGAAAGGCATGGACGAATTGAAGAACTGGACTGCTTAGGCGTATGTTGAGGAATTTCTTGAGACGATCCATATTAAATTCTTTTCTAGGTTTGTTACAAAGGCTGGTACAAGTTTGAGTGGAAGTTAAAGAAATTTAATTTCTAGGTTCATGGAGTGATACATTCAAGAAACAAATATTATTAGTCGTGCACAAAAACCATTTGATTTACAAGATTGTATTCACACACAACACCACTCCAGGACACGGTTTCCTCTTCCACATTCATGCAATGCCATGTTTAGCATCCAATCCAATCATAGTTTCACAACGGATGAGGAGAACCTAGATCTCATAGTAGGAACCAATCAAAGTCTGGAAGCGAAGTCATTCATGCCCCACGATTTGAAGTCAAGCTTCTTCAAACTATGTTCCTCCCACATATAAGTAGCCAAAGCAGAGGAGAGCCTTCCAAGTGAGGTACATGAGATGAGATCCATTTGTTATATTAAGATTTCAGGATCATTGAATTGAAAAGAGATTCCAAATATTTAAGAGGCATGAGTATACATGAGATTCCAGTTATGGCTCATTGGTTTGGAGTTGCGGGTTAAATCATTATAAAATTTTGTATATCTGTGTGAACCTGCCATTTTCCAGTGTTCATTGACTTTATGGCCGATTGATGTGGATCCTGCAAGCTTATAGGTGCCAACATTGATTGGGTTTCACAGGAGTACAAAGAGAAATTAAAGGTTTTCAAAATTTATCATGATGCCAATTGTCAACTTCTAGAGAAATAAAAGGTTTATGGCCTTCCCACCTTAATTATTTTCAAATATGGAGCAAACATGCATCAAAATCATTGTTGGTTGCAACAGTTTGAAACTATTTCTGTCAGCCGAATTGACAGCACCTCTTTGGTTGTTTGATGTGGATAGGCATAAAATTAATACAACATCTCATGAAGATCCTATGCTTGCATCACAGATACTACTCCTGTCAACATTATATTTTTGGTTCATTTTTGGGTCTCTTTTTCTGTTTGATATATGTCAAGTTATCATGATTATATTTTAATAAAATGAAAGAGTAATTAATGAAAGAAAAAACATCATCCAAGTTAATGGTTCTCAAAGTTCTTCGGCGCCCAGAGAACACATCATTGATTTGATTATGTTGAGTATATTATATGATAATTTCTCTTGACATTCTTTGGTGCTTTCAAAACATTTTTTACAGGTTTTCTTCGTATCTATGAAAGTGTATGTGCCAAAAAGGTTAGTTGGATGATGGACTGTTCGATAAAATGAGTACATATGCAACTTAATTATGTAACTGGAAGTATGTACTTCAATGCATACTACTAGGATGAAAGCATGTCCATAGAGATATTCAATAACTAAGCTATTCTTCTGGGTAGTCAATGAGCATCAATTACACAAAGTTTATCAAAGATGTTCAAAGGAATTTTCTTTTTAAATGAAGGTCAAGTGACAACCTGAATATGTAGTGGTGAAGAAAGAGCAATGTTTGCAAGATTCCAGAGTGGATGTTGGTGCTAATGAAGACGAGTCAGACATATATAATATTGTTGTAATATGTATTTTTAATTTTGTAAATTTAATCGTTAAGGGTGAGTGTTGGAAGTAAGGCTTCAATGACATGCGTGATTGTCATTGGGAGCCCCTAGGCGTCAATCTATAGGCTGTTAATTCCTATCCAATGAGTTGGAGTCATTTATTAGAATAAAACTATAAATTTACAATAGGATCTTTGTACTTATGGATCATTAATCTATGAAATGAGAATTTCATGGTGAAGCATATTACAAAAAAATAAATTCAAATATTATAAAAAAATATTAAATTTTAATGTGTAAAATAAAACTATAGAAAATTTAGAAAAAAATTTCACTCAACTCTAAACTAATATAAATTTGACCACAAACTTAATGTAATATCACATGCTGCTAAGGATAAGAAAAACTACACATTATAAATTATAAGCATAAATATACATAATTTTACTACCAACATTGAAAAAATACATATGATAAATAGAAATATAAAATATAACATATATAAACAAAATATAAAATAAAATTATATATAAAAATTTTGAAAAAAGAAATGCATATACATATACAAAGTACAATCAATTTAATTTAAAACACACAAATTATAAAATATAAATGTAAATCAATATCAAAATAAGCATACGAAGTTAAAAAAAATATTTATACAGAGCATAAATAATAAATATTTTTAATGTTAAAGACTTACCAAAACACATATTTAAAAAAATTAATAATGTCAAACATAGAATATATAAATGGAATATAATGCATGATATACCAATATACATAAAAGTTACCCATACAATTGATAACATAACACAACAATTTTAAAATCATATATATATATATTAATTACAAATACAAAAATATAAAGAATAAATAAACAATATTAATGTTAATTATTTAAACACAAAGATACAATTACTAAGATGAAATGCACAATCCCTACCCATACTAAAGATAAACAAATAAAATATTCATAAATAAACATAAAAATCAATACAAAATTTTGAAAGGAATAGTAAAGCAGAATTTCATACAGTAAATATAGATGATAAAATACATCTATACATACAAATTATTTATTAACCATACAAATATAAAACATATTTTCACGCACCTACAAATATAAAGCATAATATACCTCTATACATAAAAATTATTTATTAAAAATATAAATATAAATGCTCTATTTTAATGTTAATTATTTAAACACAAAGATATGATTACTAAGATGAAATTGACAATCACTACGCACACTAAAGATAAACAAATAAAATATTCATAAATAAACATAAAAATCAATACAAAATTTTGAAAGTAATAGTAAATCAGATTTTCATACACTAAACATAGAGCATAAAATACATCTATACATACAAATTATATATTAACAATATAAATATAAAGAATAATTTGACAGACCTACAAATATAAAGCAAAATATACCTCTATACATAAAAATTATTTATTAAAAATATAAATATGAATAATTATATGAGTTAAAATTAATGTATTATAAAAAAAAATATGAAAAAATAAAAAATATATATATATGTGTATATATAATTTAGAAAATAATTTGTATTTGAAAAATAATAATAATATAGATGAGTTTGTATTTGTAATTGGTATGTAATGATTGTTATTTTATTATTACACAATAACTTAATATTATAAATTTTATAATTAAAAATATATATTATATATAATTGCTTTATATATATATATATATATATATATATATATATATATATATATATATATATATATATATATATTATTTTTTATATAAAAATATAATGATATGTTTAAAAATATTTACAGTTATTATATATATAATTTTCAATTTTAAATTAAAATTTTTGGTTCCAATACATTATTAAAAAAGGTAGAAATTTAATCACAAAATCACCAAACTCCATATTATAAAATGATAGCAAAAAAATTATGTTGTGATGGTATTACATACTATTTTTAATATTATATGATACTAGTGATATTAGAGTTTAATATTACATGATACTAATGATGTTAAAGTTGAGATATGATATATGATTAAAATGATTAAATAATAATAATAATAATAATAATAATAATAATAATAATTTAATTTAAGTTATTTTTAAGGATTTAATAATTTTTTTTATATTGTATGGAAGGTGTTTATTCTAGCTTGAACTTTCATATGTATATGATGTAGGCTAATATTCAATAAAAAAATGTAATTTATTATTAAAGTTTGTAATTTTTTTCACGAATATCATTCATTTAATGAGAATATGTTTTTCAATAAATGTCCAAAAGATAGCCCATTGGCCAAATTTAGCCCCTAAATTTTTCCTATTACAATTTAAGTAAAAGTAAAAAATTAAAGAAATCTTAAGAATAATTATATAAATTTAGTCTCTATTAACTATATACATTTATTCTTCATATTTGTTTGGGAAAAGAAAATAGGGTGACTAATTCGTGGTAGGTTAACCTTATTACGCCCTCTAGAGCTCACAAAAGTTGGTGCAATATGAATTTGTTGGGTATGCTTCAAGGTTTGTGTTTTACTATGTGTATTTAGACCTGAAAACTTCTAGTCTCTTAGGGAGTTTTCTAGTCCGAGAGTGCAAGCACATGGGGTTGTTGAGTCTAGTACTTTTTGGTCTATGTTCGGTGACGGTTAGGTGTTTGGCTAGTCCTAGTTTCTAATTGGGTTCAATTATGCTCATCTCTTCTCACTTCCATGCTCATGGGAATTTCAAATTTTTTTTAAGTGTTATCTAGTATTGTACACCATCCAACTAAGAGGGTGCATGCAATTCAAAAGGAAGCATGTTGGCAGTAGTCCACCAGGTCAACGAGGGGCTACGATATTTTCTCAGAAATTTATTGCGACATATTTCAATGTAGTTCCTCCATGAAAAAGGAGAAAAATTAGGAATATGGAAACTGGGGAGGGAGTATAGAGATAATATTTCTCTGATTTCAAGATCATGGATGAGGTTTCTTTTTGGGTGTCGAACCATGGTCATATCAGGGGATGGGAGAAACAATACCAAGATTTTTTCACCCTTATTGTAAATGCCCCACCCTAAACTCGATTAAGCGTTCACTTGTTAATCGAATACTGCTTGTAGTGTTAGAGAAATGGGATAATTTTTATATTATATATACCTCATTCAAGTTCTCAAAACTCAAAATAGACATCACCATCACCTCATTTTGGTTAGATGTTTTTGGTGATATAATTTTTTTTCCAAATTAAACTCATGAATCTTAAGTTATACTCTTTTAAGGTTATGATTAATTAAAATTTATATTTCCACCTTTATACCATGTTGCACCCATGTGGAGCAACACCCTACCATCATGACAAAACTTCGAGCAACCAAGGCAATTTGTCTAGTTGGAAAATTCCCTACAACCCTTCTACACATCATCGTGCAAGAATAGTTTTGTTTGTGTTTAATTATATATGTAAATTATGTATATTTAATTTAGTTCCATTGAAAAAAACAATCGTGTAACTCATGGCTCTTACATGAGAAATCCTTTAAAGGATATATATATATATATATATATATATATATATATATATATATATATATATATATATATATATATATATATATATATATATATATATATATATATATATATATATATATATATATATATTGCAAGCTCTGCATGTCAATGATGGTGCCAACAACTAGTGTTTATAACCCATTGTATCCACCATGGGTCATCACTAATTTGACCTCTCCACCATATAATACACATATATTCCTTGGACATAAATATAAAATTTTTACGTATATCAGACCGCATGTTGTCCATGTTTACCACATGATATAGGTATATGTATTACATACACATAATTCCTATACAACACAACCTGCCTTGCTATAGTGCATCTATAGTCATCAAGGACCCACATACATCCCATCACTCATTCAACAATTGTAGTTGAGAAACCATATTGATGATGATAGGCAAAAATTCTACCCCCACATATCCTCCATGATGTCGCGTGGGGGGGTGGAGCTTTCTCTATTGCGGTTCGGGTTCGACAATCCACATGCTGATCTAATGGTTCTCCACTGGGCTTGTCATCATATGGCATGCGAGGGACCTCCACCACAATATACATCATTGGTCACCTCCCATTCATTTTATGGTATTGATGTTGGTGGTACCTTCCCCTCTCCTGGTGTTGTCACATGGGGGAGGCCCCCGCAGAAATTATAACAACCAATCCTTGGCCAATCTTCATTGTTCACCTCGAGAGACTTGTATTTTTCCCTTGATTTATGAGTGAGTTCATATGGGTATTATGGCTTAGGGGGTTGGTTACACCCCTCAATCGAATAGTCAAATATATATAACCCAAAAAAAGAATATTAATGTACTCTACCATAAAAAAATTCGAGATATATATCTATTGATTCGCGTTATATGGTGTATATGTAGGAACATGTGTCTATAAATCATATCATAAGAAATTGTTCTTATAAACCTGGTTCATAGAGACTCAATCAGGAGGTTAGCCTACCTTCCTCCAAAACACATTGACTTGGTGATGGGAAGATAGATGTAACACCCCCTCCCACATTTACCCAATTTAACTAGTCCGCTAGGGTAAGCATGTGACGAGAGGCTACTATGATCTAATTCAACTTCATGGGTCACCTTAAGGAAGTAGAACTGACAAAAAACAACCAAACTGATCATCCACACAACTACCAGAATCTCTAGGAGGTACTCGATCTTTCTATGGGGCCAAACATTGAGGAAACTAAAAAATTCAAGCTCCTAGAGCTCCAATCACTCCTTTTCGAATCCCTCCAAGAAAATATGGGTCTGAGTCGCTCCCATGAGCCTGCCTGAGTGCGATTGTGGCCTTTTTATGCCAGTTCTATGACAGTGACAACAAGATTTATGGTTGAACCTTGGTTATATATTGTTCTTTCCCTTGATGTTTGTTTATTTATCTCTTGATATCTATGCTATTGAATATTATGTTCTATCCAATATTGACTATGCTAGATAAGCTCCTAGTACTGAAGGCTATGGCGCAGTCACTTCCCAAAAATTCATGAAATTTATAGAAATGAAATGAAAAATAGAGACACTGATGCCAATGCCAATTATAGAACAGAGTCTTAACTACACCCCTACTAGCCATGACAGGAATTTCATCAAACATATCACAAATATGCATTCTACAGGTTCAAATAATATCTTTGAGCATGGGGGTCTCATACTTATCTAAGAATCACTAATAAGCATGGGTGGCTTATCAAATTAGACGCATTATCATATATTAGGTCATATGTTCATTTTTCATTCATTTACAAACAAAAACATGATGAGAGCCATGCCTCATCACTAACATAGAACATGCTCATAACCATCATATAAACAATATAAATAATAAGCATACAATAGCCATAAAATCCACATATAAACCCATACATTTCCATATAAAATACCAAGGAGAAGAAACTCTTATTGATGAATTCAAAAGCCAACCCAGTATGGGACTACCATGTTTCACCCTACCATAGATTTTCTTAGCCAAATCTCTCCTTAGCCAATCACCTCCATTCCATATTCCAAGCATGAATGTGGGACTTAAAACCAAAATAACCAATGAAGGCTTCCCGAGGCTAAACCACCTAACCCTCATCAATAGAAACATGCATCACCACAATCCTCACCAGATCAATAGGTCATAAAAAGCATGGATGCCACAGAATATCTCCTCCTAAAATATGAGCATTTTTTCTTTCTCAACCTCTCAAATTTACCGTGTATCACTCCATTATGGTCAATGGATTCCTAGTCCTATGAGGTCTCCAGCCACTTGGATTTAGAGTGTATCCCAACTCAAAATTCATAGGCCCAATCAAGGGTACCATCACTGAGTTTTATCGTGTATCTTTCCATTCACGAGTCAAGGGATACCTAAGCTCAATCAAGGTGTTCACATCTAATATGTATAGTGTATCCCATCCTTGGATTCGTAGGCCTTCTGAATAATTCCGAGACCACCCCACTCAACTTCGAGTCCACCCGACAATCCAGCTCAACCAAAAAATGGAACCGTCATCACACCATGGCTATCCAAAAATGGAAAGGAAAGGTTTAAGAACATTTTCACACTTGTAAAAACCCCTGAAAATGATAGCAAGAGAACCGAGAACACACATGCATAACCATGCATGCCAAATCTAGTAAGGAAATCCTACACAAAAATCGATAACTACAAGTAATCATGTTGTAGCTTCTTGATCCTCCTCTTCCTTTCTTGGTATTTTTTCCTCTTTGCCTTCTTTTCCTTTCTTTATCCAAAGTTTAAATTCTCCAAAAAAATTGTAACTATCCAAGAGTATGTCAGAGAGAACTCCAAAACTCAACTGGACAAGAGCCATGAACTTATCCTCATAAGCCTTTTTATTAATGTGGCCTCTATTTTATTCATTTTCCATTATTTTTTATTCATTTTCCTCCTCACATGCAACCTGTGGCCTTTCACCTTCCTTTTCTCCTAATTTCCATTATTTCCATAAATAAAATTCAGGTTAATGCCACTTTTCCTTTCCCAAGCCTTTTTAATTTCCTTTTCCAAATTCCTTAGCCATAATAAACAAACTGAACACCCGCACTAGGATATTTTTTCCCAACATTTAGCTTGGAATAAGTGTCCCATAATCGTGGTTATCATTTTACCTTTATTAATGTTTATTACATGGAATTTCCAGCAGGGCTATTACATATGGAATATCCACCAAGGTTGTTACATCTAACCCCCCACTCCCGACTACCATAACATATTTTATTATGTTATGGTAATATACCATAAAAAATTGTTGCGATTAAAATGGTTCCATGAGTCCCAACTCGAAGGTTGGACTACTTATCTCCACAACACATCCATTTGGTGGAGTCTGACCCCAAACCCAATTCCAAAGTATTAAAATCATGTTTATATGATAAAAGGGGATAATGTAACCATTATGGTCTTCCTTTTGTATTCCCAATCTACCATTAATTTTATATTAAAAACAATGAAACAATATTGGTTGAAAAACTATGGAAAACTTAGTTAGAATGCTCCATTACAATGTGTTGTGTAGAGTAACTAGTTATAATTTTTAAATTAAAATCCAAGTTTATTATGTTATTATAGGGGATCCAAAATAATGGGTCTCTAAATTTGACATAAATTAAGGCCCATATAACCTTTCTTAGGCACATAAAAGATATATTAAATCTCTCCTTCTACACTTAATAATGTTTTTTTATGCCTTAATATGTTCTTAGGAAGGTTTAGAAATAATTTCATATTTGGGCAGATTATGAATATTTGGAGAAGGAAAAAATTTAGGGACTTGCTCCCTACTACTGGAGAGTCAATAATGGAGAATAAATGAGCAAAATATCATGAAATAATTTAGAGATTATGGAGATATTTTGGAACTTCGATGATTGAGAAAATCTAGGAGTGTGTTCCGTGTCATTTACCACAAAATCCTAGTGTTGGGAACTAGATAGATTATTTGAGGGATTTTGGAGGGGAAAGCTTCCTCCTTTATAGGATAATTATTCCTCATCATTTTGTATAAGTAAAAATTTGAATTGGCCTCTTGGGGCATGTATTTTTTATTCTTATTGTGGAGAAAACTTGTTTTCTCTAAGCTCAAATTTATTTTCTTGTGGGGATGTACTTCGACTCATTCAATAATGAAGATTGGCACCATTTTTAGCTTCTAAGGGTTGGTTTCTTCCATAGAACTCTGAGTCCTCCTTGGGCTTGGGAATCCCAACCTCCTTACAGCCCTATGTCACAATTTATTTATGCTCTTTTCACTTCTATTTCACATACATCTCTTATTTCTGTTTTGCATATTTCTGTATTTAGTATTGTTTCTTTTCCTGTTGTAGGATTGAGCTAAATTATTTAAGTGAGTTCTTTTTCAGGGTTTTTACAGGTTCAAAAACGTTATTCATCCTTATAACAATTTTCAAAGGTCATATTAGTCATTAAGCTACTTGGGCTTGGTTACTAGTTCACGAATATTAAATTTCTAGAAATGCCTTGTAGTGAAATAGTAGTAAATTTATGCTATTTTTTAGAAGGGGTTAATGATATCCATTTAAATTGATTACACTTGTATTAGGTCATAATAATGTTAAATTTAATAAAAGAAATTATCCCATTTCATTTTCACATGATTAGGTTAGGCATTTGATATATTAACTAGCTCAGTAGTTCTTGAATTTCCATATTTTAGAGCAGTAATTTTAAGTTATTTTTTAGAACATGTGAACAAGGGGTATTTTGGAGTGATTCCACATGGAATGGAGACCTAAGACATCATAATTAATAAACAAATTTGTCTCACACCATTTTTATTTTATTTTCTTTGTCATTCAGTGAGTTATTTCCAAAACACACTTTCTTGTAGAAAAAACAGATTTTCTAGTAGCACTCTTGTACCATGTGTAAACTCGACCATATGTTCTCGCAAATGTTGGTTTTGGTCTCTTAGTATTGAATCATGACCCCTAAGATATAAATACATGATTTAGGAATAATAAACACCACTCAGGACATTCATTTCTGTAAATTAGATTAGGTATTTTTATTTGAATTCATGCTCTTAGGATGTCAATTACAAATTGTTGTTCTTTCCTAGGATTAATTCCTTTTCAAAGAAAAATTTCCATTTCTAAAATCAGTTTAGGCTTTGATTTCATAAAATTCACTCCATTACATAGATCAACCAAATAAGGACACATTGTATGTTGCACACATACTGACGATATCTCTTAAATTTGTACGAACCCCGGGTTGATAATTAAAGTTGGTAGCCTCGGTAGTTGCAGCATTCTTGTTGCAATACTGAGGCTACTCACTTTTTGGTTCCATTTCCGGGGAGGTGTCAAAGTATGCATTGTTTTATTCCCTAGTTGATTCATTTCTTTTCCTTTTGCAAAAATAAAAATTATTTGCATTAGGCATATTTCATTTCAAAATAGAAAATTTCATTGCATTAGCTTTCTTATTCAAAAAATATTTAAAAAATGATTTCTCCAACACCAACCCCCCAATTTGATCACGTGTTGCAGTAAGAACCACATGGCCATGAACGTTTTCAGGTATAATAAGAAGAGATGGAATAAAATATAGAATAAATGGGTGGAGATGATGACAGTGAAGAAGATACTCTTAGATTTCCCATTCAATATACTGATGTCAGTGTGAATATGAAGAGAATCCCTCCATGTTTCCTTCCCAACTTCCATGGTCTGAGGTCATAGGATTTGGAAAACTTTCTCTTTGAATTTGAAATACTTTTTAGATCCTATGGATACTTATCACACACTCAAAAATTGATATTTTTTCATTCAACATTGAAGGATAGAGCTCTTAAATGGTTAATGAGTTTAGGTACCAATCCAGTAATATCATGGAACGATATGCAAAATATATTTCTAGAAAAATATAAATATCATAATCTTAAACAAAAAATATTTATAATGAATGAAAAACAAGATGAGAGCCTTGAAGATCAAATAGAGAGGTTCACATATAATGTTAAGAGGGAAAAATTAAATCATTTAGGATTTGACACACTAAAAACCATCTTACTTAGAACAATTAGTGATGAGTGGATTGATTGCCTTCATCTCATGAGTAAAGGAGATGTATACCAATTATCATTCGAAGAAATTTATGAAACATGCAAATGCATAACAAGAGGAAGGGCAAGAGTAAGTAAATCAACATCAACATTGGTAAGTAAAGATGAGCTTGAAAATTTTCTTGATGACTTCAAAATAGAAATTCTTAGCAATCTAATTGAACAAGTAGAAATGTTAAGAATGAAAAATGAGAAAGAAAAAGATGTTGATATTTTTGTTATCCATGCAGAATCATATGTTACTAAATAGTGTCCATCATTACCAAGTTTTAAGGAAGTTTACCAAGAAGACAATGGATCAAGTCAATCACCACATAAGCTATGTTTTGTACCTCCAAGAAGACCATGGTAGCCTAGTCAACTTGATATGATGCAAGGACCTAAATCACAATTTCAATCCTATTCACATCCATCTAGAAATAATTGGGTCACACTCCCTCCTTGGCAACATTGGCCATCTCAACCCCAAAACCAATCTTGGAAACAAGGTTGGAAAGGACCTTATGCGAAAAATCCACAATATCCTCAATATTTCCCTTCATATCCCCCATACCCAACTCCATGCTATCCCTACCATCCACATCCACCACAACCAGAACCTCAACCACATCCATCTCATAGATCCACTTCCACTCAACTACCTGTACCACCATTTCCAAACGCACACAATGAAGTATATCAGCCCACTTACAATGCTGAGGTACAATACTACAAAACATATCCTCTTGATCTAAATGGTATTCATATTAGTTGAAGAAAGGTATTGTAAAAAATATATTTTCTTGATGTTACTGAAGGACAACATCGAGGAGAAGAAGATTAAAGTGAGGAAATCAAAGAATCAGGGGTTGCACTTGATGAAGAGCCGACATTAGAATCAGATATTCAGAATGTTCCCACATGTTTACCATAATATCCTCCAATTGTTCAAGAGGATAATAAATAGAAAGAGGAATATTTTAATTTCATGGTAGAAGAAGACATGAATAATTATCCCAATGAGCAAGAAAACCAAGGGAATCAAAACTATATTAAAATACAGTTCCATACAATCATTAAGTTGCAGCAACACACTCTTCTTCAACGATACTTGATACAATCTCAGTCAAAGAAATTCCTCTCTCATATTCAAGTACATGTCAGAGAATGTATTTCAAGTATACACATGATTTTATCTATCATATTCATGTGCACATGGCTCCATTGGAAGTATTCCTATACTTGAAAGAGATTTTTTTTTTCAAGTAGAGTAGGATAGGAAAAAATTTTAAAAATGGAAAAAGAGAAAAAGGAAAAAGAATAAAATCTCAGGTGAAAACCTCTTATGAGGTGCCTGAGATTGGATCAATGATTGAAAATCACCATGAGGTGGTCAATGGGTTGGAAAAAAGATAAAATAAGAGAAAAATAATAGATCTTAAGTGAAAAACTCCTTTGAGGAGATCAGGCAGACATACTAGTTGAAAACCTCATTGAGGTCGCTAGTAGACCAAAACAAAATAAAAAAAAGAAAGTGAAAAAAAGAAATGAAAACAAATATATTTTCTCCATGTATCCCTCTCTAATGAATGCGGGTGCTCTTCAACATTTTCAAGCAACAAAAAAAGAACAAATTGGCACCAAAAGAAAAAGTTGTTCAAAACCCTACTCAAAGGAAGTCAAACTTGGACTTCTTCCTCCTTTGCTCAGATGCTCCAAAAGGGCCTAGGTCATGCCAGTCCATCACCCTCATCCATTTCCAACATCCACCCATCATATACAATATTTTCTCATTCATTTTCCTTTGTTTCCTAAAATGCTACAGGAAACCCTATTTTTCCTACAGGGAAGTCCTAGTATTTAGTAGAACATTGATTTTATTATATATCAAAAAGCGTGCATCAATTTTCCAAGTTGTTTCAGGGGGAGATGCATATGCCTGATGGTAAGATTCTCATGAAATTTCAACAATTTTATATGCACAGTCTATGAGAAATTAACCTCCATCACCTATAACCATTTTTAATTTTATTGGCATTCCTGCATCCCATGGCCAAGATGTTTTATGGTAAAGTACATAAGGATTATAGTAACATTATCACAAAATTTCAAGTTAATATGATCTACCGTTTAAGAGCTATTCCTAAATCAAGTCCTCTATAAGGGGGTTGTCCTGAGCAGCCTGTACAATGACAAAAAAACTCAACATCAATTTTTTTTTCACTAATAGAGCAGAAGATCCAGCCACCTTGAGCATCATGAAGCCATTTCTAAAATTGAGAAGAGCACACCCTCCTTAGGAAGTATTCCATCTACTCCACCAGCAGAAGATTGAACATTGAGAGAAGACTCTGCACACAAAAAACTTTGTCAGTCAAAAAATAATCATTATATTAAGACTTGTACAGAAACATAATTATCAAATATAGCACTCACATCATGAACATCTCAGCAACAACATTTTATCCAGGGTTGTCAAGCAGCAACAACAACAACAAAAAAACCCTTGAATACCTTCATATTAAAGGTTATCAACAATAAGACCTCTAGCATATTATCACATGCAGCTTCAGGATCATGAGTAGTAGCTTTAGAACCACCAAAGTGGGATTCAACAGTCATATCAACAACATGAATATCACCTGCAAAAACACATCAAGGGTAAGGCTCATGTATGCAATCATATAAACCTTTCTTTGAATCTATTATAGCTTAAGAAAACACTAAATGTGTGAGAAGGAAAGCTTTTTATAGCCAAAATCAGTAGTAGAGCATCCTCGGCCTTATCTATCAATTAGCTTAACTTTTCCACCAAGACACACACACATGTGGGAGAGGAACAAGACAAAAATAAAGAGGAATTGAGAAAGTGCGTAGTAAGATGTTATTTGTGATGGAAGATAAGGAGTTCCAAGGATTAACTAAGGGCGAACCCAGTTAACAGAAAAAGAGCTTTGAGTTTATTATGCATGCAATGAAAAAAATTGAAAAAATGGAGAAAAAATTTGAAAAAAAAAAAAAAGAAAAAAATTGAAAAAATAAAAAATAAAAAATTAAAGGTAGACCCACCACCTCTCGCCATGCGAAATAGAGATGCTACAGGTGAAAGAGGGCTGGTACATGCACACAATTTGCTACAGGAAAAATAGATTTGCTATAGGAGGGGAAAATTTGCTACATGAAGTTAACCATGAAATTTTTTGTTGATGAGAGGTGGTTTTCCTCCTCTCCTCTCTCTCTTTCCTTTTCTTACACAGTCCATGGACAACTACAACATGAACCCATTCACTCATTTCACCTTTCAAGTAGGAAAAAAATTCCATTTTTTCTCTTGACTGTAATTTCTAAAGGAAAGTCCTAACAACCACAGGATTCCTGTAGCACTACATGAAACCTTATAAATGCTACATGAAACTTATTTAAAAGGAAATTAGCTCTCTCAAAGGTTTCTAAACTTCAAAAGGAGCATGATATTTTATTTATTTTCCTATACCTACCACTCCTAACCCTCACTTCACTCCATGCCCAAGGATTCACTCCCTAAACCCTATCTTGCACCACTAGTAGGTAGATCACCTATACCTTGGCATGGGACCTCTTTCCGTTCTCCATCTATCCAATCATTCCATCACTTCATACCTAACCTCTATAAACCATTTCCATTCATATATAAGCAATATAGATCCTCAAGAAGCAGAGAGAAGATTGTTATAGGAAGTTGAAAGGTTTCATGTAGCAATTATGTGTATGGCACAACACGATCAAAATCTGAGGGCAAGTTGATGAATATGGCTTCAAAGGACCACCAATAGACTCCAAAAGGATGAAAACACTAGAAAAGGAACCTAAGGACCTCCATGGAACACCTACAAGAAGAAAAATAAAATAAAAAGGCTAAGCAGCTCACTAAGAAACAAGATGCTAACTTAGAAGATAAGTAAAATAAACGAAAACAAACAAACCAAGAGAAAGATAGCCATGGTTATCACCAAACTTATCTCGTTGCACCAGATATTGTCTGAAAGTATTCAACAATAGGTACAAACAAGGCCCTAACTTTGCACACCATTACAGCTGAAGCATGACTTGAGAGAATGAAGCAAAATGAACCTACATTAGAAGTTTAAGGGGGAACTGAGATAGGGGAAGATATTAAAATAAAAGAGCATAAATAATATAAACATGAAGATAAACACATGGACCAATAAAAAAACTGAAATAGGCCAGCATACCTGAAGAACCACAACGCAAGGAGGATGAATAGGTTTCTCATAGGATGAGCAACAATTTCAGTAAGGGGTTATGATGGGCCTCTAAATTAGACATAAATTAAGGCCCATATAAAATTTCTTAGGCACATGACATATATATTAAATCTCTCCTTCTACACTTAATAATGTTTTTTTATTCTTTAATATTTTGTTAGGAAGATTTATAGACAATTACATATGTGTGTCTGATATTATTTATTTTTGAAGTATATTGTGAGAATATTGGACAGATTATGAAGACTTGGAAAAGGATATAATATAGGTACTTGCTCCCTACTACTCGAGGATCAATATTGGAGAATAAATTACCAAAATATCATGAAATAATTGAGAAATTTTGTAGATATTTTGGAACTCCTATGATTGAGAAAATATAGGAATATGTTCCCTATCATTTACTGCAAACTCTTAGTGCTGGGAACCAAATCCACTATTTGAGCGATTTTGGAGGGGAAATCTTCCTCCTTTCAAGGAGAATGCTTCCTCATTATTTGGTATAAGTACCAATTTGAATTGGCCTCAAGGGGCATGTATTTTTTAGTCTTATTTTGGAGAAAACCTATTTTCTCGAAGCTCCACTTTATTTTCTTGTAGGGATGTACTTGGACCGATTCAATAAAAAAGATTGATGCCATCTTTAGCTTCTAAGGCTTGGTTTCTTCCATAGGACTCTAATTCCTCCTTGGTATTGGCCATCCCAAGAGACACATAGCTCTCTTGCACAATTTCTGTATGTGCTTTTCACTTCTTATTCACATACATTTCTTATTTCTGTTTTACATATTTCTGTATTTAGTATTGTTTCTTTTCTTGTAGTAGGATTCAGTTAAATGATTTAAGTGATTTATTTTGTAATTTTTTTACATGTTAAAAAATATTATTCATCCTTATAATAACTTCGGAAGGTCATCTTAATCATTAAGCTACTTGGATTTGGTTACTAGTTCATGAATATAAGATTTCTGGAAATGCCTTCTAGCGAAGTAATAGTAAATTTATGCTATTTTTTAGAAGTGGTTAATGAGATAAATTTGACTTGATTCCAATTGGATTAGGTCATAATACTTTTTAATATCATAACAAAATTTACCCCATTTCATTTTCGCTTGATTAGGTTAGGAATTTTATAGATTAACTGGCTCAATAGTTCTTGAATTTCTAGATTTTATAGTAATTTTCTGTTATTTTTAGCACGTGTGAACAAGGGTATCTTGAAGTGATTCCACTTTGAATTGAGACCTAAGATGTCATAATTAATAAAAAAAATTGTCCCATCCCATTTTCATTTGATTTAAATAGTCATCTGGTGAGTTATTTCCAAAATAGACTTTCTGGTAGCAAAAACAAAGTTTCTTGTAGCACTCTTGTAGCATGTGTAAACTCGACCAGATTTTCTCCCAAGGATTTTTTTTGTCTCTTAGGATTGAATCATCACCGATATGATCTAAATACATGATTGAGGAATAATAAACACCACTTAGGAGATTCATTTTTACAAATTATATTAGGATTTTTTATTTGAATTCATGCTCTTAGGATTTCAATTACAAATTGTTGTTATTTCCTAGGATTAATTCCTTTTCAAAGCAACACTTCCATTTCTAAAATTAGTTTAGGCTATGATATCATAACATTCACTCGATTCCATAATATCAACCAAAGAAGGACACATTGTGTGTTGCAAACATAGTGTCGATACCTCGTAGGTTTGTACGAACTCTGGGTTGATAATTAAATATGGTAGGCTCAGTACTTGCATCATTCTTGTTGCAATAATGAGGCTCATTAGAAGCCATAGTCCTCAAGAGGTTCTTATGTTACCTTTTTTTTTTTAAATTCCTACGAGCTTGTAGGTTGTTTAATTCCTCACACAAGATCCAATACGCAATACACGCACACATGTATATACCAGGACTATAACAATATTGTTGAATATGGAATTTAACCTTTAGTAGTGACTAGATACTACCCTTACTACAATAGAATTAGGCTTGTAAAATCATACACTTAGGCTTAGTATCTATCTATCTATTTATATATATATATATATATATATGCATTATAACTACTGAGATCATATACATATATGCCTATAACTACTGAGATCATATATATAGCATTGTAAAACAAGTGATTGGGTACTACATATATATGTGCTGCTATAGACATAGCACCGGTTCCTAAACTATATGTACCTAAAGTGAGGTTATGCATACGCACATGTATTCTTGTCTCACCTTCCTAAGCATAAATTATGTCAGGGTTGACAACCTATAATCTATTCTCCATGCATTAGCGAGAATATATGTACGTATATATGTGTGTTGTACAACTAGACATTGATTGAAATATCATTATTATATACAAGTATATAAGATAGATACAATTTCACTTCAATCCCATGGTGCTAAAATCAATTTACCAAGATTATAAGCCATTCTCAGCTACATGACCAACAATAAGGTTTATTTTTCCCTAGGATTGGGGAAGATAGAATGAAAGCCATAGAATATAGATGTACATTACTAGAAACTTAGACTGCAATCCATGTAAAATAGATATACAATTCATGAATAAAGCAAATAAAGCTTCAACATTACTATTCAAGAACATGATGGTGCTAATTTTTTTTTTCCCATAAAAATGGATTCACATATTTTTTGTGTGAAGGTTCGACTGTTTCATTTCTTCAAAAGGTCATTACATATGGAGTGGCTTTGCATTACTAGTATTCTCAAAAGGAAACCTGACCAATAAAAAGAAATCAATGTATTAATATTACATAAGGCTTTGCTTGACCATAGCTTCAGACAATACTAAAAAACTAGAAAGCCTATATGCCAAACCCTTCCCACGTAGGCTTATCCTGAATGGGAAAAAATTACAAAATTGGGAGATGCTTGAGCTATTCAATAGAGCCATACATAGACACTAAAAATAGAAATAAGCTTTCAACTTCTACATCGAATTCACTGAGCCAATTGGGAATGCTAAAGGCCACAGTGTACCAAGAGTTGGTCACCCTGGGTTGTAGCAGTCATGCCGTGCAGACCGCATTGCAAGCCATTAACCAAGAGTTGGTCACCCTGGGTTGTAGCAGTCATGCTGTGCAGACCCCATTGCATGTCATTCCTCCCATGTTGGTGCGTGACCACTCTGAGTTTCGTAGGAACTCATGAATTGACTAATCCACCAAAAAAATTTGACCCCATACCATATCATGTTTCAAATCATTCTTATTTTGAGAATTATGTGGTCATTGGCGTAGGGTTTCCCTTCAATTCCAACCATAACTCGCCAAAAGGAACTGTGATTGGATCCCCTACTATCCAAGGCCCATGACCATCCTATCATATTGATTTTCAATCCAACATCAATTAAGAGCCCAATACTGGCTTCAAATTGAATCTCAGATAGTTGTTGGCATAAATTTAATAGAACCCTTTAGGAATGAAGAGTGAAAGGAGCACAACCCACCAAGATATAAATTTACACTATGGATACTATCATTCGAGCGATGAAAGTGAAGTTGAGTCACAAAGCATTGGTCTGGAGAAATAATTTTGTTGTAGCTTCCTCGCTCATAGACCCTAAAAATCGCTTTCCATGTATAGACAAAGAGTCTACAACCTTCAGCGTACTCGCAGAGTCCAGGAGAGTATTTGTCTTAATTAAATGATCAGTTACAAGAGGACTGGTTGTGCGGCACCCCAAAATCTCCTTGGAAAGACAGTTGTTGGAAGATGGTTCATAGAAAAATGAAATGAGATCTTAAGACGATGTAGCTGTAAGACCGAGTGTGCACTTCTGGTCAGCCCATATAACGAATTCATAGTTGCAGATATTATAAGCGGCATGGCCAACATTAATCTGCATAGTTAGCTCTTCAACAAAGGTGGTCATGTTTCCTTTCTTTTTCCAAGAATTATCATGCATGATATATTAATAATACCATATAATACCATAGATGTAAACACATATTCACTATCATACAAAATACATGAGAAAACATATCTTGGAAACATTTAGGAAACTGAGTTTCGTACAAGTCTCTCGACACAACCATAGATAGTTGCAACCAAGCTCTCACTTGAATCTGTCACCCCTAAGCAAATTCTAGAGACCACAACGTATTTTGCTCTAATTTATTTTTTTAATAGTTTCACTTCCCTCTTTCAACAGTTTGAATAACCTATGTTCCTTGTTTTTTTTTGTTACAATAGCTCAGACCTTATCCTTTTCTCGGCTACCTATTACTTTATTTCTCCGTGTTTTTCCTCTGTGTCCTTCCTCTACATTTTCCTTTTGCAGCTTTAATTCTCTCTCTTTCTCTTATTTGTTGTTTGTTCAGCCCTCTTCCGTTATCTCTACCAAATATCTCCCTCTTTTGTTGACTTTCACTATCGTTTCTCTTTAACAATCCCCTCTACCTCCAAAATCCTGCCAATCAATAAGAAGGGTCCACATTTCCAATGATTTCCATATTTTTATGTTGGTTGGCTTGCTGCAATGTGTGGCCATCATGGTATACCCATTGGAAACTTAGTTTTTTTCTTTCCTCTTTTACGTCTTTTTTCCTTATAAAATATTTCAACGTAAACATGGGCCTTTTTACTCCTCTTCCTGCTCCATAAATTCTAAAAATACAAAGCCATTAAATTTTGCCACCCAGCTTTCAAGAGTTGGGATGACCAATTTGGGCATTTGTTCTTGTAGCAGGAAAATATCAAACACCCAAGAAAGTAACCTGTCTCAGTCTCTAAAATATATATCCCTTAACTCACCCCATATTTTTTGTAATTAATATACATGACATATTTGCATGCATTTCAGAAATGGAAATGTGACTAGTGATGTTACAATTGAAAAATGAAGACTGTGCTTGGCCTGGTTTTGAAGAATAATAATGTAGAACACTACAATGTATTTGCATCACTGGATTCAAGAAGATGTTATTCAACTAGCGCTTTAGTATGGATAGGCTTGATTCAAGATTGGCTCACATGGGAGGACACTTACAATGCCACTCACACAATGATGCTCCTTCTGGATTGATTCCCCTGGATCTTGCACCTATCTCTTCCATTGATTAATCATAATTATCCATGCTAGCTATGGATGATATTTTTATATGTTTTATAATATTGTATCAACAATCTCGATGTTAGGTTTGTATGACTAAGTAGTGGTGCATTATGTTTTGTACCTTTTTGTAAACAAAGGTTAGTTGAAAATTTTAATCATCCAATTATATTGGGAGTTAAAAATGACCTGCTTGATGATCTAAAAATATCCATCTATATAATACCAATGTTTTTCTATTAATACAAAATTTTAAATTTTTGAAAAAAAAAACTATAAACATTTATTCATCACTCACCAATATTTGATATAAAACTAAAAAACAATGATATAAAACTAAAAAACAATAACTATAATATTGTAGAGAGTGGTCAATTTAAATAAGAATAAACCTTATCCCATAATACCCTTTTCATGTTACTTTTTCTACAATACCCCTTTCATGGTACTCTTCCAAAAATACAATACTTAATGGTCACTAGAAAGTATAAACAACATGAGCCAAAACACTTACCTATAACCAATGTGATCAATGTCTATGTTACTTGGTCACACTATATCACGACCCTATACCTATGGTAATCTTGCAATCACATATAGCGGGTGCGACACCACTACACTTTTTCTTTTTACCAATACTTGAGTGTATGGACTACACCTATCTTCAACACTTTATTAATTTTATCATCAAGTGTTATTTTATAAAGCAACGAAAGTAACATCAACATGAATTCATCACAAGTACGCCCATCCATACTCGCAAGGGGAAACTCAATTCAAAATTAGAGTCTGCCTAATATCAATGTATATGTAATTCAATTTTACATAAAATTAAGTTAATTCACCTATGAAACTTCAAAATGCAACCTACATACTTTCTAGACCAAAATTACAACTTCACCGTTCAATTAGTACCACAAGGTCACTCTGCTCGAATTCCCGTTCAGGTCGTTACCCTTTCTGCACGACTTTCCCACGGTCGAGTTTTTTTGAACGCCTCTGCTTCTTGTCATGCACAAAATTACACCTCCTACACATCTTTCCCACCTCCAAACTTCTTTGCATGGCTGTCGCACAGTCAGGTTATACCCGCTGCACCCATGCACACACCTTCCAAAGTTACATGAGTCTGCCCATGCCTTGGACAATCAGTTTATACCATTTGTTTCCTCCTCGTGGAAGATATGTGATCAACACATAGTCGGGTAATTCTCAACTTGACCTACATGATGCGGTCATGGCCCACCTGCACGATGCGCATTACGGTAACCTAACCTACATGATATCGCAAAAACTCCAAAACTCGTTTATAAAACTTGAAAAACTTTAGCCTGTGCTTCCCATAACCAATCTGTTGCCTCGCCCTTATTAGTTCGCCCTTGCTCGATATTTTGTATTTCTTATCCAAGTTTTATTAACTGATTCATGTTTCAAAGTTTCCACCTCTACACCAATATATATGCATTTGATTGTACCCATTCGCCAAGGGACATCACTCCACCATGGGTAGACCAATATAAATATGTGGTCTACTTGCATAATACTCCAACACGTCGGCCCACCATATAACATATCGCATATGTGTGTGTGAACCCTTTGGGTCATGTTCGTTCACCCGACGACCCGACTTGCCCGTCTCGTTGCACTGGTTTTTTCCATCAGTTTCCTGCACCAAGTGTGGGGAGCACCCAACCGTTAACCACCTAAATAACCTCACCCAGAGGTGCGCAAGCCCAAACACCCAACACGGATCACCCAGAGTACTCACCTATCATTGCATGACTCATTTTTCATTATGTCTGACTCACCCAAGGGCGCTTGACAACACGACGCACCCATCACACATATGCCCAAGTTGGTTAGTATAGGTGCTCATCCCACATGGGCATGCCTGCTATAACTCGATCATATATCGTCGAATGTCATCTCGTGTCACTGCACATTCCCAAGTTGGTCAATATAAGGGTTTGTAGCACATAGGCACACCTGTTAGAACTTGCTTGCACATAATCTCAAGTCATGGGCCTGACATCCTCCACCACTCTAAAAGTGTTGTCAAACTTGACAACATCATCATATCATCACAAAGTGTCGTTGGCTCCAACATCCATATGTACATGCCACAAAATATTCCATAACTCTCCAAAAGGTTTAATATATCATGTTGACATCTAGATAGCTCCACCTATGACCTTCTTCATGCTCTAAATCTGTCACATTTGTGCGAGAAAAACATGTGTGAGATCCCCCTGTGATTGTGATTAGTTGGGTATCTAATGTAGTTTTTAACCCTGTACATAAATTATCTACAAATGAATCTTAAACATCAAATAAACAATAGCAAAAGCATAAAACATAAAATAGATAAACAGAAAGATTTTCCCCTGGATCCCAAATCGGGACGACCAGCTTGATTTTTCATTATATTCCTTTTAGTGTTACAACACATATATATACATGCCGAAGCATACCTAAACCCGAATCCATTAACCCTTGATTAGGACATAACCGTAGTTCCCTTGGCCGGATCTACAAAATACCAGGGGCCGAAAACCATCATGCCCAAAAACCATGTGCAAACCCATGCACAAAACCATGGGTGGGTCCAACCACCATAAAATATGGTCCAAACACCATCATTCCCAAAAACCATGTGCAAACACATGCACAAAACCATGGGTGGGTCCAGCCACTCGGCACAACATATAGGGGGGGGGGGGGGTTGTCGCCCCCCTGTGACCCCCCCACGCGTGACTAGTCTTGGAAAGAATATAACACATACCCAACATTCTCCTACTTGTTATTTTCTTTCCATAGGGGGGCACAGGAGAGCTTAGTTATTAGCCCAATTCTGCAACACCCATTGTTTCTCTACACCAAGGGAACTTCTGAGTGATCACAGACTTCGTCAATGCATCTGCAACATTCTTCAAGGTGTCCACCTTTTCCAGCAACACCCTTTTAGCCTCAACCAAATCTCTCACAAAGTGATATTGAACATCAATGTGCTTTTTCTTTGAATGATAAGCAGGGTTCTTAGCCAAGAAAATTGCACTTTGGCTATCATAGTCTATCCTTATAGCTTGTTGCACCAACCCCATACTTGAACACAATATCTGCAACAAAACTGCTTCCTTGCTTGCATGAGTGGCTGCTATGTATTCTGCCTCTGTAGTTGAAAGAGAAACTACAGGCTGTCTTTTACTCATCCAACTGACTGCACCTCCAAATAGGCTAAACACATACCCACTTGTAGATCTTCTTTGGTCCAGATCTCCAGCCTAGTCTACATCAACAAAACCACGAATGTCCAAAACTCTTTCCAATCCTGGTCTTCCCTGGTAGCACAAGCCATAATCACATAGTGCCATGCAAATATCTAAAAACTCACTTCACTATTGTTCAATGATCGTTCCCTGGGTTTGACGTAAACCTGCTCAATACTCCCACTACATGTGCAATGTCTAGTCTAGTACAAACCATTGCATACATTAGGCTACCCATTGCACTTGCATATGGAACACGAGACATATCCTCCTCTTCTTCTTATGTCTTGGGACACTGTTCAGTAGATAGTTTTACATCTACAGGAATTGAAAAATTCACCGGTTTACTATCCTGTATATTGAACCTCTGCAATACAATATCGACATACTTCCTCTAGTTTAACCAGAGCTTCCTTTTTTCCTGATATCTCTTAATTTCCATGCCCAAAATATAGTTTGCAGCACCAAGATCCTTCATGTCAAATTTGGAGAATAGTTGGGTCTTCAAATCTTAGATAATTTCCTTGTCATTTCCAATCAACAACATATCATCCACATACAAGACCAAATAAATAACAAGGTCACCAATTAATTTAAAATAAACACATCGATCCTCCTTGCTTCTGGTGAAACCAAGTCCTCGTGTATAGGTATAAAATTTCTGATACCACATCCTTGGTGACTGTTTTAACCCAGACGAAGACTTCTTTAACCTGCATACCAATTATTTCTTTCCCTTCACCATAAAGCATTTAGGTTGTTTCATGTAAATCTCGTCTTCTAGATCTCGGTGAAGAAATGCTATCTTCACATCCATCTATTCTACCTCAAAATCAAATGCAGCAGCAACAGATAAAAGTAATCTAATAGAAGTAACTTTGGCAACAGGAGAAAAAATATCACCAAAATCAATTCTCGGCAGCTGGGAATAAACTTTTGCTACCAACCAATCTTTGTATTTCTCCACCTTGCCTTCTCACTAGTACAAAATGGCTAATTTGTTACTAAAAAAATGACTAAAATTCGCATAAAAACGACTATTTTTCGATCGGTGACCAATAGTAGCTAATTTACAGTATCTTATAATGCGACCAACTTTTGGTCATTTTTAGCTTAGTCATTAATTGGTTATCTCAATTTTGTCATCTAGTTGTATATTTGGTCATTGATTTGGTCATTGATTTAGTCATTGATTTGGTCACTAATTTAGTCATTCATTTGGTCTTTCATTTCATCACTGATTTAGTCATTCATTTAGTCATTCATTTGGTCTTTCATTTTGTCATTGATTTAGTCATTCATTTAGTCATTTATTTGGTCACTGATTTAGTCATTCATTTAGTCATTGATTTGATCTTTGATTTGGTCATTAAATGTCACAATTAATGACCAAACACACAACAAAATATATTACTATATGATCACCCAAGAAATACAATTAATGACCAAAGAACTATGACCAACATGTTGGTCGTGTTATAAGATACTGTAAATTAGCTACTAATAGTCATATATATGCAAATTTTAGTCATTGTTTGAAACCAATTAATGACCAAAGAAATGTGACTAAATTTTAGTCATGTTATAAGATACTGTAAATTAGCTACTAATAGTCGTATATATGCAAAATTTAGTCATCATTTGTAGTCACAAATTTATTATTTGCAATAGCCATTTATTCATTATATAAACGACTAATTTAGTAGTTTATATGCATTTCATTAATAATCATTCTAAAAACACAAAGTCGCATATTTTAATTACAATACTAAACAACATCAAGTGAAACTATAAATAATTTCAACCACACAAATTATATTATATGAAATGTTAAAATATTACAATATGAGTTTCCAACTTTATATTAGTTGGACTACAATTTACACATGAAATGATGTTTCATCACTTCAAAACATTATCGTTGTGTTGTCAAGGCATTACAGGTGAATTCACCAACTCTGAAGACTTGATCATCACTCTTTATATGTGTGTCTGATGCGAGATATTGGTTCTAAGGGTATCACCAAACCAGTTCTCCTCTCTTTTTGCATTTTTCGCTCCAATGTTTTTGCTCTTCTCTTTTTTCAATTCATGCTTCTTACCATCAATACTGATTTCATTTTCTGAAAACAAAAGAAAATATAATGCACTGTAAGAAATGAAAAACAATGAACACTAGAATATAATATAAATTAGACTATAAATAGTTTATACAACATATACCTTAACATCAACAATGTCAAAGAAATTTTCCTTTAACATCAATTTCTGCAAAATAAATGTCACATTATTATTTCCCATTTCTCAACATGCTACATACGATAAATTGAAAATCACATAAAACCAAGAGAAAACCCTTTTCTAATCAAAATAAACAAACAAACAATGCCTCTAATAAAACTTCATTATAATATTAGCAAATGAAAAAAGAGCTAGTGGACCGTTTGTGTTGTTTGACTTTGCCTATTTTTGTTATAAAGTGCTCAGGAACCAACAAATGTGAGCACGAGCTAAAAACTAACCAACCATTCACTAGTCAACATGAGAGATCCAAATAAACCACAAAATTGATCAGGCATTAAAATTGTGAGCAGACTACCTTGAAATTTTCTTCTTGAGAAATACCTCAAAATCCCCTTGTTTCTAATAAGCTTCCTGGCCATGTACCTCCATCCTTGATTTCCCTTGTTATATCTTGAATAAATAATATCCCTTCAACAACCAATTTTGCGAGAATCCTACCAAGTAACTCAAAAGCCTTGTGCGCATCAATAGTAGCATCCTCCAATGAAAATAGTACAATCTCCAACCTAGAAACATCAAAGTTATATATAGTTATAATGTTGAAGAGTGTAACTAGGTAGGTCTTCCTTGTAATGACTATGTAACTAGCATTTGCACCGAGAGGTGCAAAGTAACGCCGGGGAGTGGGGAAAACAATAATTAAGTGAAATATATGGAAATTTTAGTTCATATATATCTTTCAAAGAATGTAATAGGAAGTTAAAATTTAAAAGAAAGTTACACTAACATAAAGGAACACTAATATATTGTCCCAGAATAATGGCATAGTAATGATGGTATCAAAGATCCTTCAATAGTCGCTGCAAAGAGATTGCTCTAGCTCTTCAAATGATTCAAATAACTGTCAAAACTAAATATTCAAACCTACTCTAAATCCATCATCAAAAGGTTTTCAATGTGCTAGAAAGGGGTATTTAAAGGTTTTTTTTTTTAAACTTTAAATTGCTGCTACAAGACTGTTTTAAAGCTGGTCCAAAATTGCCTTCTAACAACCTTAAAAGATGTCATACAAACACCTTCAATAAACTGCTATACAAAAACACTCTATGAAGTAATCCATATAGAGAACACACCAATAGCCCAGAAGAGGGGAAATGAAAAGTTTATCTGCAGTTACATTTTACTCTAAAAAATATTCATATCAAAATCTATTAACGTCAAACCAAAATTTTGTAATTTTCAAGATCCTAAGTTCAGCACCAACTACCCAACAGCCTAGCAAACTTGACAAGAAGACCCTGACTGTTCTTGTATGCTATAAGACAAGATGGTCAACAATGTCATGAGTTATAGCAAGCACCTACAATTGTTTCAGCATGTCTTATCTTTTTAACTGATCCATCATCTTGAATTTGTCTAGCATTCTCTCAATCATCAAAATCAGCATTGTCAAGCTTCAAAAATATAACATTCACTCCAATCTAGAAACAAAAATACGCATTCACAACTCAACTTACCCAGTATTCTGCTGGCCTCATTCTTAAGTTGTAAGTTGATGCCATACTCATGCAGTAAGCTCTCGCGTCATGGACCACCATTCCTGCCCACTGAAAGAGGATGGCCACTCAAAGTTAAGCCACAAGTGTATGCCTTCAAAGAAGCATCACAAAATAATTCTAGAAACAATTAAATATCATATTGGAAAATAAATTCCTTCTCATCATGCAAGTATATTAGGTGTGATAATTATTGTCCTGTAACTAACCACCATTTCTGGAGTTGGAAGTTCCCTGTCCTTTCCTCAATGTGTTGTGTATCAAGAAGAATATCAGTTAGAAACATCTCAAAATCTTAAAATCATTTTATGATTCATATCACAACTTTCAGACTGTGTGCCTGTCATGAGAAAGAATGGTCTATTTAGTATCTGGGAATCTCAATACCAGTAATATTTCCTGTCAACAAGGAGACTACAAAAGTAGGAAAAATTATCCCTTCTATATTCATTTGGAAATGATCATCGCTCTGCCATGCTACCATCAATTACAATGAAGTTCTTGTTACCATTTGTCTTGACTCCAACAACTCAACTCACAAGAACACCAGAGTTTGCAACAAGAGATCTCCCAGGCTCAACAATGAGTGTAAGATTTCCAGATAATACCAGCTCTCTTACCTGAAGAAACAACCAATGGTGCAAATATACATCTTTAAAGTGTCTATATATATTCTCAAAATAGCCGTAACAAGGCCAACACAGTAAAGCTGGTCCAAAACTGCCTTCTAACAACTTTAAAAGATGTCATACAAACACCTTCAATAAACTGCTATACAAAAACACTCTATGAAGTAATCCATATAGAGAACACACCAATAGCCCAGAAGAGGGAAATGAAAAGTTTATCTGCAGTTACATTTTACTCTAAAAAATATTCATATCAAAATCTGTTAACGTCAAACCAAAATTTTGTAATTTTCAAGATCCTAAGTTCAACACCAACTACCCAACAGCCTAGCAAACTTGACAAGAAGACCCTGACTATTCTTGTACGCTATAAGACAAGATGGTCAACAATGTCATGAGTTATAGCAAACACCTACAATTGTTTCAGCATGTCTTATCTTTTTAACTGATCCATCATCTTGAATTTGTCTAGCATTCTCTCAATCATCAAAATCAGCATTGTCAAGCTTCAAAAATATAGCATTCACTCCAATCTAGAAACAAAAATATGCATTCACAACTCAACTTACCCAGTATTTTGCTGGCCTCATTCTTAAGTTGTAAGTTGATGCCATACTCATGCAGTAAGCTCCCGCGTCATGGACCACCATTCCTGCCCACTGAAAGAGGATGGCCACTCAAAGTTAAGACACAAGTGTATGCCTTCAAAGAAGCATCACAAAATAATTCTAGAAATAATTAAATATCATATTGGAAAATCAATTCCTTCTCATCATGCAAGTATATTAGGTGTGATAATTATTGTCCTGTAACTAACCACCATTTCTGGAGTTGGAAGTTCCATGTCCTTTCCTAAAAAGTCTACAGACTCGCAGATAGGCCCAACAAAATCAAAAGTTTGAATTTTTTCCTTTGGGGTAGGTGGAGAAATTAGCTCAATGTGTTGTGTATCAAGAAGAATATCAATTAGAAACATCTCAAAATCTCAAAATCATTTTATGATTCATATCACAACTTTCAGACTGTGTGCCTGTCATGAGAAAGAATGGTCTATTTAGTATCTGGGAATCTCAATACCAGTAATGTTTCCTGTCAACAAGGAGACTACAAAAGTAGGACAAATTATCCCTTCTATATTCATTTGGAAATGATCATCCCTTCAATCATGCATCATCAAAAAAAGTTGGGTTTGCCCCAAGTCAAATTTATGTACTAACTTGGTAAGCTCCATAAAGGCTAGGCCTAATAAGCTCTGCCATGCTGCCATCAATTACAATGAAATTATTGTTACCATTTGTCTTGACTCCAACAACTCGACTCACAAGAACACCAGAGTTTACAACAAGAGATATCCCAGGCTCAACAATGAGTGTAATATTTCCAGATAATACCAGCTCTCTTACCTAAAGAAACAGCCAATGGTGCAAATTACAGAGGATAACAGAGATCACAATTATCCACAGAGAATGGTGGAACAGAAATCTGAGGAACAGGAAGACAAAGGAAATTGTTTGACAGCCCAGAGAGATAATATCTTTAAACTGACCAAGATTGGTCCAGCTTCTGCTGAGGAGACAAGCTGTAAAGTAACCACAGTTCCTAAAGAGCCTATGGAACATGAAGCTGTGCAGATAAACTGTAAAGTAATCAGAGTTCCTGAAGAGCTTATCGAATGTGAGGTTGCAGGGACAAACTGTGATGTAACCAAAGTCCCTCAAGAGCCTAGGGAGCATGAAGCTGTGCAGAATCAATCTCTAAATACCCATCTCAATGCCCTTGAGTTTAAATATGAGCCTAGAGACAGTTGTCAGGACTCGGGATCTGTACACCTAGGATCAGGTGAGTGTTCAGTCACTGAAGTTCTTACTGAATCCAAAGGAAAATTTTCAGTAAGAACTATGCTAAGTGATAGACCACTAAGAAGGTGGAAGCTAGTGATAGACCACTTCTCAACAGAAGACGTGTCACAGATACCAGGGGGTAACTCCTCTAAATCACAGCAGTGGTCCAAGATAAAATCTCGCATTATGGGAAGCTTTAGGCTTGACTGGGAGCTGTTGAACCTGGACATATTTCCAAGCCCTTCACATAATGTCAGAGATATCTTCTCCAAGTTTTGTAATACTTTACTGTGCTCTTGAAGTGGAGGCACATCCAACTTCTCCAACTGAATAGTCTTAAGCTGAGTAAGTGAAGATAGGGCTGGTAGACCGTTCACTATGGCTTTCTTGTACCCATAATTAAACACTATGAGGACTTTCAGTTTCTTCATGTAACTCAAAAATGATGAAACAAAGTATTTGGTTGCAGAAAAGAGTAATACCAAAGCCTCTGCCTCACCAAAATTCATCTCACACCACTGATCATCTTCCATTGCACCTACATAGGTGAACCATAGAAGCAAAGCTAGATTAGAACATTATAGGTTATTGCATATATTTTCTAAGAACTTTTGAATCAATGATCAACACCTAGATATCATTAAAGGTCTATGGTCTATCGAAACAGGAAAAATTATTAAAGTTCTTACTGTCCTCCTTTTTAGGCATAAGCAACCTCTTCCTACCAACTATGCTACCTCGGGATGCCAAATATAGGGCCAAGTCTCGCATTACATCATGTTGAGAAAAGTACAGCTCAGAGGCACTGCCATAATTGATTGCTTGGCTCCTACTACATCCAATTACCAAGACAACACAATGTATAAGACAGAGGAAGCTATGATCAAATGATATTGAGCACACAACAGTTAGAAATGAAGGCGCTTACCTGAGATTGTTTCTTAAATTCAACAGATTTCTTCTTGCAAGCTCTAACAAGATGACAAAAGCATCGTGCCACTCCATCTTTCGCACATAAATCCAAATATCCAATAATGCATCCACCGATATCTTTCTATCCTCTGGAAATGACCCCAAGTCTAAGAAGCACTCCCGTGCTTCCTCATCCAGGGCATCAATACTGGTCTCCAAGCATCTAAGCCCTTATTTGTGATAATATGATATTGATTCCCCTTTTAAGAGTTTGTTCTTGGCACCCTCCGAGGCTGGATGAGGCTGACCATACAAAGAGCTTCCGATCACCTTCAGAGCAAGTGGCAGACCTTTACATTCCGCTTGCACCTGTGATTCATACATTAGCAACACTAGTGAAAATTCTGTAGGTGGAAACCAATCAAATACCAAAAACAAAAAGTTGTTGAAAGCATGAATAGTTGCCTGATAAGTATAAAGTTCACTCACAGGTTTTTTTTTTATTGTTTATGAAGATGAATATACATATGGCTAGAATCTATTTTAATGGATTACCGATACCATTGTTAAGAGCATAGTAAGTACTAATATGGAATTATGTAAAACTATAATGATATCCTAATATGATATGCCACTGTAGTAATTGCTTGTAATTAGGGACATTTAGGAGAACACTGTGTCACAATCATTAAATTGAACGAAACTTAGTACTTGGTAAAATAATTTATTGCATATAAATTGCATTACCTGCTTGACTAGCTGGTTGTTTGCATTACTTGGAATAGATTTCTGTCCAAAACCCCAAAAGTAGAAAAGGGGCAGAGCATCGGCATCATCTAGCAATGGCAATTCATAAATCCTGGTAGAGGTTGTTGTGCGGATGATAGAACGATCTCGGGTTGTCACAAGGGTATTATAACCTTCACCTGTAAATGACAATTTTTCCAAAATTGCCATAGACCAGACATCATCCAACACCACAAGAGTTCGCTTGGCTCGCCTGAGCAGCTGCTGCTGCAGCTGTCTATTTGCATCTTCGATATTCTAAAAATCAGGTTTCTTTCTCTGAACAATCTTCTCCCACATGGTCTCTAAAATTTTCCTCAGGTTTGGGGATTGAGAAACCGTAATGAAAATCACATTGTTTTGAAAAACACCTGCCATACATAAAAATCAATTTGTTAGGATTGAAATTCCATAAATTGAACAGAAATATAAATTAAGTGCAAAAGGGAAATCTTGAAGATCCCTTAAGATTCAAGAGACCAACACTCCTATCTGTGATTAATGAAGGGAAATCCTGAAGATCCCTTAAGATTCAAGAGACCAACACTCATATCTGTGATTTTGACTATGGTAGAAACTTTGGCAACCATAATTATGTGCATCTCCAATCAGCATTGCCTATTAAACAAAAAAGTGGAAGGTCTGATATTTTTTCCTTAGACAGTCATCCTACATATGACATGGACTCTGATGAGGAATAAAAGAAGGCTTATCATATCATCAAGCCGTTTTGTGAACCATATGAGAGAAAGGTAGAAAGGTCCATTCCATTTGTTGAAGGAATCCTTATTGAAGATGAATAGTCTTGTCATATTGAAAGAACAAACCAATATCTAGGAAAACAAGAGGACTTATGCAAACCCATAATTGATTAACTACATAGTGAACAAAATCATTTCTAGGTTTGCCTCTTATTGTTCATGGGTATGATAAATTATCTTCAAAGGAGTTTCTTCTCCTAACTATAAATTATATTCGGGTAAATTTAATTTCTCATATAAAACAGCTCCCTGTCTGCAACAATGGTGTTCATGGCCAGCATACAATTGTTCCTATGTTTGATCCATAAACGTTGGAACTTACAAACTTGAGGATAACAATGGATATGTGGCTTGAAGAAGTCAAGTATTAGCTCCCCTCATATTTCCTTGAATAATTTCTGCCACAACATGATGCTATATTTATCAATACCCTACATGTCCAAGAGTATTCCCATCTTGAATATGGGATCCTAAAGCTTGCTAAAAAGATCCCAGCAAAATGCCCCGATCTAAGCCTAATTTATCTGAATGTTTCATTCATGAAGATGGGGTCACAGCAAAATTACTAAGAGAAAGACCTGCAACAAATTTATGGATGATTTGATTATCTATGCTACAACAAACTGTTGAGAAAAAAAAAGACACTTCAGATCGCTGGTTTTGGGCATATCTCTGAAATGCCTACAAAATTGTGATTTTCAGATCTGTGTAAGCCACAAGAAGAGCCACACTAGGCCTGTGTAGGCTACAGGAAGGGATGCAATATAAGCTTGTGTTAGGCTGCAGTTAAAGGCATGTTCATGCATGTTTGAGACATTGTTTAAAGGACTGTTTTGAGCCTTATTTACAAACAAAAAAATTCAGATCTGTAGGAGAGCTTCAGAACTGAGTCCTGTGGAAAATAATCTAATATGTTATGACAGTCTTGTTATGGCATATTTGAGCACATTTCAGGTCTAAGTTTTTTGGAGCAGGTTGCAACATTTTTGGGAGCAGTCCTTAAGCACACACAGTTACATATTTTTGGGAGCCTTTGTGAAGCAGTCTTTGAGATTGGAGAATAATTATTGACCCTTATTGAAGGAGGCTTATTGAAGATTTTCCAAGTTTATATAGGTTTCTTACTAAGGCAGACATCCTTGTGGTATTGTTGAAGATCTATTAAAGACTGGAAGAAGCAAATTTTGGAGGCATTCTTGGAGACCGGATGTATTGCTAAAGCCCTCATGGAGTAACAGTCCCATACTCAGGATGGAGAACATTTCCAAGATCTTGCTTCTCTCCAATTACAGAATTAACATTATCGCTTGTTGATTTTGATTGTTTATTCTTCACATTTCTAAGTTTTGAATGGCTAGACCACTGTCACCTCCAAAAAGTCCCTTTAGGGGTTGTAGAAACTAAAGATAAGGGAAAGGATTGTGTCAAAACTCTTTTAGCATCCAAGTACAATGAATTCATAATAGTAGCAAAGATGGTGATCTAACCATCAATTGAAGAAACATTGACATTGTTGTCATAGAAACTATACTCCCCTGGTGAACCCAACCACACCCTGACTTCAGTTTGGGTGGAGAATGTCGAGCAATTAAGCCTAGTCATAATCAAAACCTAGAAGAAAGAGGTAATCGATGTGACTATCTTAGCAAGATACTAGAGCTTATGGCGTATGAAGGTAACCACCGCCCTGATGAGCAAAGACAAGAACCTTTGATCAAGGTATTTAAGAAGACAAAAATTTAGGCCTATAATTCTTGAAGAGGAAAATGCATCCTATGTCATTGTGTTCACTAAATTTGAAATTTAAAACTTGAATTTAGACATACCTTAAAGCTACAAGCAAACTTTGTCAACCGTTTATACAAACTCATCATGTCTTAAAGGGATCAACAATGGTCGCTACTTAATGCAAGAAAATGAATGATTATATAAGTCTAACATTACAGTTAAATTCAAAGACAAAAATGAACCAAGTGACTCAGATTCTATCTACACAAAAATATTGTAAGAAACAGAGCAATGAAAGAAGTGCATTACTTCAAGTTTCAACAGACCTTGGATATTCCTCACTTGGAACTTTAGGACTATATTATCGAGGAGTGGATCTTTGGAGGCCATGTCTTGCTTGGTCAATTGAAGAACCTAACAGACTCTTGAAAGAAAATGATTTTTACTTTTGAAGACCAACCACACCATTACTCAGCTCTTGTAATCACCCAATTCTTCTTATAAAGATACAAGGCAATTCCATCTTTCCTAGCATATGCTAAATTTGTTGAATGATCAAGAAATGTTTGACTTATGAAATCTGACATTCCAATAATAATGGATCAGTTTACCTGGATTTTAGGAAATGGTAAAATATTAATATTTGGAAGTATAACATCATGGGTCACCAGCTGCTTAACTCTCAGGGATCTCACTCCTTTAAAGATATGATTGGACAACAAGGAGAAAATTCCCTCCATTTCTTCATGGGACAGAGCTTTAGGATTATTGAGAGGGTCGGATTTTGGGGCTCCACCTTCAGACTTGTTCCATTTGGTGGCCTCAATGGAACAAAAATTTCATGGTTGTGCCCTTAAGAACCTATAGGAATCAGACTGTAGCGGGTGGGGTTTAGCTGAGTATCCAGTTAAGCAGAGTTATGCCCAACAACTTTCTTGTTGTTCACTTCCCCACAAAGCCTAAATCTGGAGCAAAATATGGCATTCAGATGCCTTGCCAAAGATTAATATTTTCTATTGGACGCTATCTTATGACAACATATTAACCTCAGAAAATATGAGAAGGAGAGGGATCCAGGGTCCCTCCTAGTGTGCTCTTTGCCTTTAGTTTGGAATCTTCTCATTGCCTGTTTTTAGATTTCCATTTCACTATGGCGGATTGGTTAGTGGTGGTAAATGGCCTTGAGAGTCGGTTCAAGTAGTAAAATTCACTGAAGCAACTAATTTGGACATGTCATAGTCATTACATAAGGTCCTTTCATTGCAAGGCTCTTTTGAAAGGGTCTAGTTTGCATTGTCTAAATTAGTATGTTGGAAATATGGCTGGCAAAAAATCGTGCCATTTTCCAAATAGATGATGAGTGAAATGGAGATGGTGGCAATTAAAGCTAAAGCACTGCTATATAAACATCTTAATTCAAAAGGGATTAAATTCATTCCAGATTAAGATCTAGACAAGTAAGAACTTCAATTGCTAGATCAATTTAATTTTAAATATTCTTGTTCTTCTTCCCGACCCGAGGACCTAGGTAAGTATGTCCACAATCATGTTGGCAGCTTCATATAACTCCACAATTATTTCATGAGTGGAGTCAGACTCAAAAATCCTTCATTTTTTGTTTTGATGGTGCCTTGAAATGAAACCCTGAACTGGAAGGAGTCAATGGGGTTCTCATTAGTCTAAGAGGGAAGATAGCATATCCCTATGGTGTTGCATATATCGACATTGGAATATAGGAAACTCGGTCCTCCTCAAGACAGGAGAATTCCCTGTTTTATGTAATATTTCTCACAATTAATATACAGATGAATTGTATCGAAGCTAATCATCTCAATATACTTGATGGCCTTCTTATGTGTAAGGGAAATATGATCCTAGTTGAACCTTCAATTCATTTACTAGTAATACACAATATTATTACAGCAAATTCTACAACATACCTTATCTAGAATATGGTAGACAAAATACACAAGAATGATGCATACAACCCTTGATTACAGCATTGGTGTTTATAACGAGGCATTTCAGCTCTAAAAGCTCCTTTCCACCCTCAACTAAACTCTTTTCACATGAATATGTCGTTACTGGCAGCCTGAGAGAAGGGAATTTTGACCAAACCAGGTTACACAGTGTTCCAGGTAATTGCCCTGCAATCAATACCATTGAAATGTCATTGGAGAGCACATATATAGAGCAATAAAATGATATCCATGGACCATACAAATAAGGCATTAATTAACATACTTTAAGCACATGCTAAGAGTCCTTCACAACATCTAAGCAAGCATTGCTGCTTTCTACAGTAAATATCTACTGGATAAACAGAACATTGAATAAGAGTCCAAAAGAAATGAAAAGTAATATGCATAACTAAAACAAAAAGGCCATAACCCTAAAATAGCAAACCTTTGGAAGGTGTTACACAACATTCTACAAAAATCATTGAATGTCCTTCCTTAGGACTTGATACACATTGAGAAACAGTAGACAACAAATGACAGCCATGTACCATAACAGGTAGTTTTAACGTATAAAATCGGGCAGAAACATAATCTGGTGAAAGGCATAGGCCTAAAGTAATATGGATGACAAAGGAAATTAACATCTTTAAAGCACGTGCTCAGATTCCTATGCAATTTCTAGGCAAGCCTCGCTGCACTCTACATAAATTATCTCCCAAATGACATGAACATGGAATAAGAGTCCCACAAGATTATGAAAAGTGATATGCATGACCAAACAAGAGTATACCATTAAAAAGCAACCCTTCAAGCAATCCACAACACTCTACAAACATTGTTAAATGTCCTACCTTGGTAATTTATATGGATTCATTAACAACCCAAATCACTGGCTTGAAATGGATAAAATGACCAAACAAAGCAACAAGTCCTAAAAGGATAGGTCTTTAGAATCTTGTTGTATGAAAACAATGTGGCACTTCCACACTAAAACACACATTTAGGAAAAACCCAAGGAAACAACAAAAAATAGTGGGGGGTGATGAAATGAAAAAAATATTAATGGACTTGCAATTTCTCTACAAAATTTTCCAAATTTCGAATTTATGGAAGTTTTCTGCCTTTAGTGTTGAAGAAAAACAATAAAGAATATTTCACTAATTGCAGATGAGTAAATTATAACAGTATCCAACTTGCATAATTAGCTAGACCGTCTACATAATTAGCAAGACATTTTTATGAGGTAAACCATCTGGAATGCTTTAGCAACAAGTGGTCATCATCTCTGCTATAGAATGGTCAAAAGCACTTTGGTTCTGTCCCTGCTTATATATACAGTTTGTTCCTTGTATACTTCTCCTAACAAATTCTTGCCTCAAAAATTTGAACATAACATGTCTTATACCTCAAGATTCTTGATATGAAGAGTGCCACTTACTGCCAAGTGCTGTGCCTAAAGATGCCTTTGAGAGATCTCAAGTCTTCCCTTTCCTTTGTCTGAAAAGATCATACCATAGGAAATGAATAAACCTTGACTCACAGTCAATTCCCTTTCAGTTACTTGCATAGATCTTTAGTCCACTCAAGTTTGCTTCTTTATAGACTTCTGTCAGCCCTTTGAATAGACCCTTGATCAGACCTCAGAAAGGTTTAGATATACTTCAGATTTCCTTCTTCATGGATCTTTTTGTCACTGATTTGGAGATGTCTCCTTTCTGCCCTTTCATTCTATCACTGATATATCTTTGATTGCAATCTTTAATAATGTCACTAATGTCTTCAGTGTTTGAAATTTTTTATATAGCACAAGGCTCAGATTGTACTCCCCTTAAGATGATTCAAACAAGCTTCTTAAGTTAACACACTGTTATTCAATGACTGAAGTGGTTTAGAAAATATCTTTTGAAAACTGACTCAAAAACCCTTAGACAAGCCCTGACCAGGGTGCTTCTTGCCCTTCAACAAAATTTTTCAGATGCCAACAAAATAAGCATCAGGAAAACAATGAAAAAGCCTCAAACGCCCTTGGATTAGGGTTCAAAATTGTAGTAAAAATTTCCTCAGAAAAATTGCTTGAAAACTTCTGACAAACCTGTGAAGAACCCTCCCCAAGGCAACGTTAAAATTAACTTCAAGTTCACAGAAGTGTTACCTTGTTTGCGTGGATATATTTTTGCTTCATTGGTCGAAATTTGATCTTAGACCTACCTCAGGAAGAGGGCCAAACTTACCTCATTGACAGAGAAAAATAGCCTCAGCTAAAAATCTGTTGAGCAGGCCGAATAGATGCTACAAGTAGCCATAGAGATCCGTGTCAAGGGAGGCTAAAAATAATCATAGAACTGTGCCTCAGATGGTGCCCTCAGGCAGGCCAAAATGGGCATCAGGAAACTAGATCTGAGCCTTAGAAAAGACCAACGAGAAGTGCCTCAGACAAGTCAGGCATAGCATTAAGAAAAGTGAAAAGTCTTCCTCAGAACGAATCAGATTTGGCCTTCTAAATGCCAATGAACAGTCACAAAAATGCCTTCTAAAAATGCCTCTGTATTTTCAGTGAACAGTCACAATTTGGCCTTCTAAAATGCCTCTATATTTTTAGACCTGTGTGAAGACTCCAAAAATCTAAATTGTGATCATCTATTCATCTCGAATCTGTGGCATACTCCTGTAAGTTAGTGTGAAAGTGGACATTTTGAGGTAGAATCAAGGGCATCTTTGTCACTTATTCTATATGGGATACAAGACCAAGAACACCATTGAAGCTTGTTGAATTGTGTTACAGTGAATCCCCTTGTGTAGGTTTGGTTGGTAAAATGGAAGCACTATGTTAAAGGTTGAAAGCACAATATTGAATTTGTTTTGAAAATCTAGAATTGAGAAGAAGCAGCCTCTGAAGAGTTTATGTACAACCTTCTTAATGCAGGTTTGAAGCCTTTTTAAAGGAGATCTGAGATCAAGTCTAAGATTAGGATCAGAAAACATAGGAAACTTGACTTGATGCCTAATGATGGCCTAATAAACTTTTAGGAAGTAATTAGAAAAATCCATTGTTGATCTTCAGTCTCTTGTAGTCCCAACCTACAGTAGCCTTCCATAGATAAGTTTTCTAAGGTTTACATGAACTGTCAAACGAAACTGCGAAATGGAACTCAATGAGATACATTGTTTTCAATTGAAACTAAGTAAGTCAAGATCCTTTTATGGTAAACATCACAGTTTCCTATTGCTTCTTTAACAGAATCTTGATTTGATGCCTAATGATGGCCTAATAAACTTTTAGGAAGTAATTAAAAAAATCCATTGTTGATCTTCAGTCTCTTGTAGTCCCAACCTACAGTAGCCTTCCATAGATAAGTTTTCTAAGGTTTACATGAACTGTCAAACGAAACTACGAAATGGAACTCAATGTGATACATTGTTTTCAATTGAAACTAACTAAGTCAAGCTCCTTTTATGGTAAACATCACAGTTTCTCGTTGCTTCTTTAACAAAAGCTTGACTTGATGCCTAATGATGGCCTAATAAACTTTTAGGAAGTAATTAAAAAAATCCATTGTTGATCTTCAGTCCCTTGAGATATGATGAGGAATTTTATTAGTCATATTTATTATCACATGATGATTTTGATGTGTACTAATATTATAATTGGGCCATGGTTTTAAATGTATTTCCTTTTATCTGTAATATATCTGGTAGTCATTAAAGAACATATTAAAAATATTTGACAATATGTAATCATAAAAGGATTTTTTTATTAAATCACTATGAAAGATATCACAAATCCACGTCCTCATCTATAAGTGCAAATAATTAGTCAATATATCATTATCATTTTATCTCATTAAATTGGTGACAACATTATATACTTCGGATACTTCATTTCTAGCAGACTCACCAATAAATAATTATCTTTAACATGCTGAAATTTAGATAAAAAAACATATAATATGATCTTTGTGTAACTCTTCTATATTAAAAAAAAAAATCTTCTCCACTCTTTTTATACCTATCCCTGTACTCACTTTGGGATTATCCACGAGAAATATCTCCAAGTACTTTGAGTTTGAGGAGGAAATAATCTAGCGGTTCTTATCAACTTAATTCTTTACCAATTCAAATCGGAATAACCAAAGATTAAATGAACCTTATCCAAAATCCTCTGACTCTATGGATGACCTATGTATCCAACCAATCACTCCGCAGAAACCAGAAAGCTATTGTGGGGTCTCACCGGTGTACCAATAGTGAAACAACTCGATAAAAATTCACAACCAGAGAAACAAGAAAAATAATAGATTGATAGGCATTAAAGTGATTATCTTAGCCATCGATTGGCTGAGCCAATTAAAATTTACATGATGCTTTGTTGAAATAATCCCTCGAACTCTGTTGGCTCGTTAATAATCATGTATTTCTGGAGGGAGTCTCTTGTAGTCCCAACCTACAGTAGCCTTCCATAGATAAGTTTTCTAAGGTTTACATGAACTGTCAAACGAAACTACGAAATGGAACTCAGTGTGATACATTTTTTTCAATCGAAACTAAGTCAAGCTCCTTTTATGGTAAACATCACAGTTTCCCATTGCTATTGCTATGGAAAATCACCTGTGGTAAGCATATTTGTGGAAGTATCACAGCTCGGATATGAAGCTTGAAGGGTCAAGCTTGTAGACTGAACTTTGAACCAGTGAATTGAGGGTATCTGGCTATATGTGCTAAGGTTCAGTACTAGACTTACACCTTGAACCTGTGACTGTATTAGACTTGGACATGAGCAAGAAATAAACTCAGACGTGTTGTGAAGAGACATTTGGACTGATCTCATGTAGACTTCAGACCTGTTGCTGCTGCACCCAAATTGCAGACCTCTTTATTTTCAGACCTGTGTGAAGACTCCAAAAATCTAAATTGTGATCATCTATTCATCTCGAATCTGTGGCATACTCCTGTAAGTTAGTGTGAAAGTGGACATTCTGAGGCAGAATAAAGGGCATCTTTGTCACTTATTCTATATGGGATACAAGACCAAGAACACCATTGAAGCTTGTTGAATTGTATTACAGTGAATCCCCTTGTGTAGGTTTAGTTGGTAAAATGGAAGCACTATATTAAAGGTTGAAAGCACAATATTGAATTTTTTTTGAAAATCCAGAATTGAGAAGAAGCAACCTCTGAAGAGTTTATGTACAACCTTCTTAATGCAGGGTTGAAGCCTTTTTAAAGGAGATCTGAGATCAGGTCTAAGATTAGGATTAGAAAACATAGGAAACTTGACTTGATGCCTAATGATGGCCTAATAAACTTTTAGGAAGTAATTAAAAAAATCCATGGTTGATCTTCAGTCTCTTGTAGTCCCAACCTACAGTAGCCTTCCATAGATAAGTTTTCTACGGTTTACATGAACTGTCAAACGAAACTACGATACATCGATGAACTTTCAAATGAAACTACGATACATGGATAATGAGATATCAAATGAATGGATTAATAAATCAGGGTTGTATTCGTTTAAGTGGAATAAATGTAAGTAAAATTCCCCCAAATCCTCTTATCTGATGTTGATGTAGCTTTATCTCCACGTCACTGAAGGATAATTCAATGAGGTATCAAAAATTATTTTCAGTCATGACCATAACACAAGTGCCATAGAAAGGTCCTAAGCCATGTGTTGATCATGAGCCATGCGAAATTAACGATCTCTGATATGTGAGGATACACCCCTGTGCTAATCCATGCAAATTTGGTGAAGATGACATATATCATAAGCGGAATTTGAGATCGAACTGAACCATACGAGCCTCAGGAACTGTACATGTTTTTATTTAAAATTTTCACCCCAGATCATAAACAGTACATTTCTTAGATCGAAATCAACATATACAGTGAGCGAATAAGGGCAACAAAAACTATTTTGGAGGCTTATAAATAAGTGAAAAATATCAGTTTTGAAGGCAGAAGTGGACCACCGTTGACCCCTTGAAAACAATGATCCTTACCAAAAAAAAATCGTATGAATCGACAATATCTTAAAACAAACAGAGCAGATGTAAAGCCAGGAAATAGAAAAATATTAAATCCGACTAACCTGTGACTCTGGGTATGCAAACTTCAATTGTTTATTTGCTGCGGCCCGCCTCTTCAAAAGCCTCCAAGTTCTGTCTAATGTGTTTTTATCCATGATAAAACCTTTGATTATATATAAATTCGCATCCCTAAAATAACCCTCTCGCCAACAGCAAAGTCCTCCCGCCAAGAGCAAAACTTTGGCACCAAATAACCAGCACGGCCAGTTTTCATCAAGTTTTTATCTAAATTTGAGAACTAACTACATTGCGCTGGCTAAGAGCAACCAGTTTTCTTCTATTCTTAGGTTGTCATACTGGTGAAATCAACCATGACCTCTCCGCACTTCGACTTTTGACGGACTTCCAATGTGGCATGCCATCAAAACCTTGTCTTTCCCCGACTTCAACTTTGACAAACTTCAGCATGCCCTCAAAACCTAGTCTTCCTGAACCAGTTAAACCAGTTGAACAGTGAGTTTCAAAGTCAGGATTCTTACCAAAATTTCTGATAAAATCAACGCATGCCCATGCAAATGTTCGACTTCGACTTAACTTCTGATGCTCGTCTCCCTGAACCAAGCGCATGCCAATGTTCGACATCAGCGAGTCTGAAATAAACCACTTGTCTGTCTCCTTGAACCAGTCGAAGAGCAAGTCTGAAATAAACCATTCGACTTGCTTTCAGTTTTGTTCTTTGGAGAATCAATTATCAAAAGTGAACTTCTACATAATAGAAATTTTTCTTTTTCTTTTTATTATTTGTCTTAACTTGTCTCAAATAAAAAAATACACTCTTTCTATAAAAATGATGATATATGCCAAACATACCACCAAACTTTTTATTATTATTATAAAGTAATTATTTTTTTTACTTTCCATTATTAATATTTGTTTTGTTAAATATAAAAATTAAATATATTTATTAAACCAATAATCATAAATCATTCATAATATAATATTTTTCATAAATATTATTATTAAAATTATATAAATAAAATAATAAACCATAGATAATAATATGAATTATAACTTCTTTAACTTTCCTATAAAATCTCTTTCTCAATTGTCTATAAAAAATATATGTATTAATATCCATATCCCTTGCAATATTCATGTAAATAGTGAAGTATTTTATTGTTAGAGCAAAGACAGAATTAAATCAATTTCAATAATTTGGGGAAGAGTATTATAATCCTATGATTCTTTTATGGACATTCCTTGCAATGATCGCAAGAGGTTTGCATTGCATATCATTAAGTGTGAAAGTCAAAGAGGTTTATTTTTCGTTGAGAAAATAGTGAAAATGATTGTATAACATTTTTCTTAGATTTTAATTTGTTATCTCAATGACTTAAAAGAAAAAAGAAAAAAAGAAAAAAAGAAAAAAAAAATATATATATATATATATATATATATATATATATGTATTTATAACTAATATGTATTTATCGATTAAAAAGATGGAGCGATTATGGTCAATATTTTTTTAATGAAATAAAGGCATTAGTTCGACTTAATTCCACTTTTGTTGTGGACACTCCTTGATTAAAGTCGTGTTGGTGAGCGCGTTCGGTGTTACGAGAGCGTTGTGTAGTGATTGGGCGAGCTGGGCAGGACAGGGTGCGGGCGGCCAATCGACAGTCATTGGGGCGGATCAAGAACTCATGGTGGCAAGGGGAATCATGGGTATAATATTGATCGCTTTGAGGTAAATGAGGGGTAGGGTATCCAACATTAATGTTTCTTGGAGAACTGTCATCCAGTACTTATCAAAAACCTAATGGAAAGAGTATTGGACACAACTGAGAGAATTTTAACACTACTGCAGATGGATTCAGAGAATCTTGTATAAGTGAAATGTAACACTTCAATATCAAAAATGCAATTTTCCATTTATGGCGTGACACAATTAAAAATTATTGACATAAATGACTAATTCATATACTTGTTGTACTAGTCATATTTTTATTCTTGGACTATAATATTAGTGATTTACATTAATCATTATTAATTTAGTCATATATTTTAATCCTAGGCTAAATTAGTCATTTAAGTTAGTCGCTTTTACTTTAGTCACTTATTATCTAGTCATATATTTTATCCTTAGACTAAATTAGTCATTTAAGTTAGTCGTTTTTAATTTAGTCACTTATTATCTAGTCGTATATTTTATTCCTAGACTAAATTAGTCATTTAATTTAGTCATTTTTAGTTCGGTTACTTAAAATTTCTCAAATTTAGTAGTAATTCACTTGAAATAGTAGCGGTGACTAACGTTTTTAGTCACCTGGTCATTAATTTCATCATTTTTTACTAGTGTCTACATTCATCTTCTTCATAAACACCCATTTTCTTGTCATGGGCTTCCTTCTAGCCGACAACACCACCAGATCCCATGCCTCATTTTTATGCAAGGATGCCATTTCATCAACCATGGCCTCCTTCCAGAGTTTTCCATCCTCTAAATCTACTACCTCCCTGACCGTTCTGGGATCATCATCAGCTATAATTAAGGAAAAACTTGAATAGAAAGCAGATGGACTATACCTTTCTAGTTGAATTCCTTCCCAAACTGATCTTCTCACAACTAGAGTTTGTGGTTCTTCCTCTTCTGGGTCTTCTTCTATTGTAGAGTTTGTTTCATCCTTCTTTAGCTCAAACTCTAACTTCTCAGGTTCCTTTGGTAGGACTTCAGGTTTAACGACATCTTTCACCTCTCAAAACACCACATCTTGGTTGTACACATCCTTCCTTGTTTCTAGGTTCCAAATCTTGTAACCCTTTAAACCATCCTTATATCCAATAAAGATGCACCTTTCAGATTTATTATCCAACTTGGTCCTTTTCTCCTTCAGAACATGTAAATATGCATCACATCCAAATACCCTCAAATGTGAAAGAGAGGGTTTCTTACTATTCCATACCTCATGTGGAGTCTTATCTTCCAACACTGATGAAGGTGATCTGTTAACCAGGTAACATGTAGTCTCCACCGACTCTGCCCAGAACTCTTGTCCTAACCCAGTACCACTCAGCATGCTTCTTGCCTTTTCCATCAGCGTTCTGTTCATTCTTTCTGCAAATCCGTTTTGCTGAGGTGTGTATGGAGTAGTCTTCTATTGTGCTATACCACACTTCTTACAAAACTCTTCAAATTACTTCTTGCAGAACTCCCCACCATTATCTGTCCTCAGCACCTTTATCTTCTTCTCTATCTGGTTTTCCACCAGAGCCTTAAATTCTTTAAATTTGTCAAATATTTTAGATTTATTCCTAAAGAAATATAACCATATATTCCTTGAGAAGTCATCTATGAATGAAACATATTACACAGACTTACCCAGTGATGGAACTGACACAGGTCCAAACAAATCACTGTGCACAAGCTATAATATCTTGTTTGCCCTCTTAGCACTAGAAGGAAAACTCTCCTGATTCTACTTCCCATATACAAAATGTTCACAGAAATCGAAATCCAAAGATAAATTAGACATACCTTCTACCATACCATTTCCATGCCGTATCTAAAGGCCCTTCTCTCCAATATGTCCAAGCCTTTGATGCCACATCATGGTGTTTTCTCGAGAGACCGCTTGGATTTCCCCTCCACTTTCAGGAACCACAAAAATTTTACACACATCAATAATAGTGTAGCCTTGTATCTTGTACAGAGTTCCAATATGAACTCCTCGCACTAATACCAGTGTTCCCCGAACCATCTTACAAGTATCTTTCTCGAACACTGTTTTTACACTTGCATCATCCATCTTTCTTACATAAATCATATTTCTGGCCAATGCAGGAATATGTAGAACACCAGGAAGTTTTCTAATCCTTCCACCTTGCAGCTTCAGCTTGAGCTTCCCACATCCGACGATTTTGGCCTTCCTATCATCCCCTAAGAGGACATCACCACCATCATACTTCTCATACTCGTAGAACCACTCCCTATGGGGAGTGAAGTGAAAGGATGCACCTGATTCAATTAAACATGACTCATGATCTACATGTGTATTTGAAGAAGAGGCCAAATACACATCACCACCTTCATCTGAGGTGGTTTTTTCCTCTGCAGAGGGAGCATCATCAAATCCCTTTCCTTTCTCAGTAGCTTTAGATTTGCAGTCCTTTTTGTAGTGCCCTTCCTTTCCACATTTCCAGCACACCTTTACAAACTTTCCAGAAGATTTAGATCTCCCTCTAGATTTAGATCTTCCACTCAAAACATTATTCTTGTTTATGTTCTGGGACCTTCCTCATACATATAAAGCATCTCCATTATGACCCTCCATATTTCTCCATCTCATTTCCTCTTACAGTAAGGCTGAGACAATGTCATCAAAATTCAAGGTAGTTGTATTTCTACCTATTGCAATAACCAGACTATCCCACGAGTCTGGTAGAGAACACAACAAACTGATGTAGTTATCTTCATCTGAGATATTAATATCAATAGATGACAACTGACTTACCACATTATTTAAGGCGTTCATATGCTCTATCACTGAATCTCCATCCTTCATCCTTAGGTTATACAACTTTTTCCATAGGAACAATTTATTCACCGAAGACTTAGATTGCTGCAATGTCCCTAGATTGTCCCACAAGATCTTCATCGTAGCTTCCCTGGATACATTCAAAAGTACTGAATCTGAGACACAAAACCGTATTGTGCTCTTTTCCTTCTGATCTAGCTTCTTCCAATATTCATCTGACATTGCCATTGGTTTAGTACCCGGATCTACCACGATCCATTGATCTTTATCCACCAGCAGATCCTCCATCTTGAGCTTACACAACTCAAACCTTTTACCATTAAATTTCTTGATCTCTATTTTTCCACTGCTCGCCATCTTATTTCACCACAAGAATCGATCCTGCAAATATCGCATTGAACAGGGTCTACCACAGGCCTAAGCAAAAAAATCCTCAGCAGCAGAGGTGTCCCCTTGAAGCTGAAACAACTCTGATTCCAAATGTATGTTTTAACCCTGTACATAAATTATCTATAAAAAAATCTTAAAACATAAAATAAATAATAGCAAGAGCATAAAACATAAAACAGATAAACACAAAGATTTTCCCTTGGATCCCAAATCGGGATGACCAACTTGATTTTTCATTATATTCCTTTTAGTGTTACAACACATATATATACATGCCGAAGCATACATAAACCCTAGTCCATTAACTCTGGATTAGAACTTAACAATAGTTTCCTTGACCGGATCTACAAAATACCAGGGGCCAAAAACCATCATGCTCCAAAACCATGTGCAAACCCATGCAAAAAACCATGGGCGAGTCCGCGCACCAGAAAATAAGGTCCATCTTTTTTTTTTCAGGGGCACTGTCCCAGACCCCAATAGGGGGGGCTTCCGCCACCCCTGTGACCCCCCTACTGCGCCCGACGCAACATACAAGGGGGGTTGTCGCCCCCTCTGTGACCCCGCCCACGCGTGACTAGTCGTGGAAATAATATAACACATACCCAACATCTAATCCAAGCATAACATCGCCTCCACAAGAATGCATGATCCCTACATCATCTTGACTGTCATAACATCCCACTCCCAATTATTTCCATCTCACCCCACAACGTGCTCATAATGTCAACAAGAATCACTTCCATGAGAAGAAGACAATGAGCCTCGTTGCCATGTTAGTCTAACAAGAGGGGGAGGATGTGAAGGCCAAAGCCCCTTCACTATCCTTTGCTAATATCTCAATCCACCAATCTAGATATTTCTCCTCCAATCTCTCGATGTATGCTTCACAAATTTCTCCCTAAAATTTTGGCCCTACATCACTTCTTCCTTCCACTACCTTTAGGCTTCCTTCAAAATCTAGGATACTCACATACAACACTATCATAATCTACACATGCTTTGCGATTTTTTTCTCTACAACAGATAACATCTCATGAAGTCCTTCACCCCGCTTAATGTCATCAACATTGATCGTTGTCAATTTACACCTAGATGCAATAGCTACCATGATAGGAACATCTATAACGTCATCCTCTCATATGTCATTAATGTACAAATTATTTATATGTAATACCATCATAGTTTCACACTTCTTCATAAGTTCCATCCCAAGAAAAAAATCATAATCATCAATCCATCCAACCATGAAATCGAAATTCCCATGCCATTCTCCTATGTGTACCTCTGCATTCTCTATCATACCAACAACATAATATGGAGGAGAATGTACTGCTTTCATTCGGGCTTGGAATAGTTTGAACCTCAATCCAATCTTTCTCGCAACTCCTTCCCTAATGAGGTTGTGAGTTCTCCCACTTTCCACCATCGTGAGTAGTATTCCATTTCAAATCTTAATATCTACATACTCCATTTTTTTCTTTTCAAGATCACGCCTAGGGAAAAATTTTGTAGTTGTTGAAGCTCCCAATACCTGAATCATCCTAATCATTGGTTACTCTTTCTTCTTTCTTTCATATTGTGCCACCATTTCCACTTCTGGTCTTGAAGGACACTTCCTCATCATGTTGTGCCCTTCGTGCAACCAACACTTCAGAAGTTTCTCCATCTTCAACTTTCCATTCAATCTTCAAGGTTCCTCCATTGTAGTCTTTTCATGCAGTTTATCGGGCTTCTTCTCAGTCGCTTCATAATAATTGTCTACCACCCATCAACTACGGAAAATGCTTCCTCCAATTTTTTTATCTTTTTTTTGCTTCAACTCATTGCATGTCCAATATTTCAACCCAATAACAAAGTTCAAAATCTTGTCTTTCTCTGCCACGTCAAATAGTTCCAAGATCACACCTTGGAAATATCTTTGATACTGTTGAAGATTCCCCATTTTCTTAATATACTTAATCGTGGTTCTCGCATCCCAAGTTCAATGTTTTGGGCTAAAATGAGACAAAAAATCTTGCTTCATCTCTTCCCATGTGGTGATGCTATTAACCTCACCATGGGAAATCTGGTCGGCCTTCCTTCTGCACCACATATTAGGATCATTCGTTAGAAATTGAGAAACTAACTTCGCTTTGGCTTCTTCACTAAAAATTTCCAAACGTTCCAAGTATTGCTCCATATCCCATAAGAAGTTACAAAGTGTATTTTCACTCCACATCCCATCATAAGAATCATGTTATTTCACCTTTACATGGGTATTTTCTTCAACAGGTCCTTTCCCAATGACGCTCTTAAACATTGTAATCTCATTCAAAACCTCATTCATACTTTTCTGCAGCTTATAAATCTCGTCCATACCAAGATATTTCGTCGATTCAAAGTATTTTACATCTTTCGTTGTTTGTCCATATTTCCACTCGGTGTACTCATATCGTACCTTTAGTGCTTCACAGGTGGTTCCCAGCTCCATGAAAATGTCTCTAAGTTCTTCATTATCAACTTTCAATGCATTCATCATTTAATAAAAATCAACCATATGATACAACAACTTATCCATACAAAATATTTCAGCATCAGTAGAAGAGTCACCCATTGCCACCCGAGGTTCTTCCACAATGTCCTCCATGAGTTTTTCTTGTGATCGTGTTAAGACCGTACACTCTTGTTCAACTTTGACCATGCACAATATGTCCATGTTAAACTTTCCAAAGCTTCAGCCTCAACTGCAACCCTACTTGTTGTACCTATCAACTTCAATATTCAAACTTCAACAAAGCACAACTTGCCCTAAATCGAGCTCTGATACCAACTGTCACGAAGTCATAGTGTTGTCAGTTCTTCACATTTCCTCAAAAATCAACGCATCTTGACTCACCCTGAATCAAGCTCTAATATCAATTTTCATGACCTTATACTTGTCGTACACTTACAACCACATCTAGTGGGTACAACACCACTACAGTTTTTCTTTTTACCAATACTTGAGTGTATGGGATACGTCTATCTTCAACACTTAGCTAATTTTATCGTCAACTTTTCTTTTATAAAGTAGCGTAAATGACATCAACATCAATTCATCACAAGCACCCCAAATATATAATCTGGAGGGGAAACTCCCTTCAAAATTAGAGCCTTCCCAATATCAATATATGTGTAATTCAATTTTACTTAAAATTACAATAGTTCATCTATGCAGCTTTAAAAACGCAGCCTACATACTTTCCATACAAAAATTACAACTTCACCTCATCCAAACTTAAGCCAGAACACAATAAAATATAGAAATACACACAAACACATAGATGAATCAGAAATAAAACCTCATTTCATTAATATCAAATAACTGAAATGTGCTTATAGACAGAATGGAAATAAACTAGCTAGGGAGCTGGTAGCTTATCTCTGAGAAGAAATGTGGCGGCTACAAGCCTCTGAACTATATTACAATGAGGCTCAAGGGATTTCTTTATTACTGAACAACATAGGAAAACCCTAAAAAACCAAAACCCTAGCCCCAAGAGATGAAATGCCAAGAGTTTGTGCGCCCCGTTTGAGTTAGTTGGGCAGCCAACTTCCCGGGGTTGTAACTTGGCCATATTATCTCCGTTTGGTGCGTACGATATATCATTGGAAATATCTCTCTAAGAACTAGATGAATTTTTGCACACCCCTGCCTACTAATATGGTCGTGCTACATACCTAAAAAAACAATGTTTAGGGGGTCAAAACTGCTTTGGAACTTTAGGACCCTAAAAAGTGATAAAAATAGTAAATGATGCTATAAAAAAGGAAACTAATGAAAATTATTGGAGGTATAGGTGGAATAGGTGGGTAGACACCAATATCCACATGGATCATTCATCCCCCCTTATAAATCAATGGTACCCATTACATGCAAAGTCTCCATGAGGTGAGGAAATTTATGTTGAACGTAGTCCCTCGTGAACCACTTGCCCTGGTAAAGGAGTTGACCTGCTTTGATAACTCGATATAGTTGGATCCTTTATTGGCAGGTGTTCTTGATCTATTTGTCCATGATCTGATCAGTTGTGGCTTGTTTCATGTAGTTTTGGTTTAACTTTGTTGGTGTGAGTTGTTTTGTTATGTCAGATGTGTCTAGTAAAAGTGAAAAGTAGGACCCAAGGCGGTCCACATTGAACAATGGGTGAAAAGAAAGGAATGGTGGAATAATGAGCTCAAATGAATTGTCCCCTACAACCTTGGTGATGGTGTATGGCCCATAGTGGAGTTGGTGAAGCTTGTGGTGAGATCTAGTGAGATGCTCCTTCTGCAAATGTAGCCACACTTTGTCACCCAGCTAGAAGTTGTGTGGCACCCGATGTCGATCGTATCGCTACTTGTACTTAGCATTGGCTCTGTCCATTATGTCAATAACCTATTGGTGGATGTGCTGAATGCGCTAAATGAATTTTTTTGCCTTGTCTACTTTAGACTGGACATGAGCCAAATCTACCTCAGTAGCCACAAATAACATGGCTACGTTAATGGTACAGAGTGGTTGGATTCCCAATCCCACGTGAAAGGGGATGTGGAAAATTGAGATATTTAGAGCTCGGTTATAGCTGTGTTGTACATAGGGGAGGCTCTCATCCCATGTGCATGGATTCTTTGAATTTTACATCTGCAGACTATATACAATCATCCTGTTCACAACCTTTGTCTATCCGTCGGTATGGGGATGGAAAGTTGTGGACCTTGTGAGATTGGTGTCTAGCATCATCCATAGGCTAGACTAAAATGTATTTAGGAACCTGTTTTCCCAATCTGAGATGATAGATTATGGGATCCCAAAGTGTACCTACACTTTTTCAAAGAAGAGTTTAGCAGTCGCCTCTACTATGATATCCTTGTTGCAAGCTTCCATAATGGCCATCTTTAAGAATCTTTCAACAACCAAAAAAACATAGTCATTTTGATGTTTAGTAGAAGGAAAGGCCAACATGTAGTCCATGGAGATGGGTTCCCAAGGTTAGCTAGGGATAGGTAGCGAAGTATAAATGCATTTATTTTTTATGGTTATTTTGGAAATGGCGTAGGTAGTGCAAGATCTGATGTACTTCCCGACATCCTCTTGATTGTTTGGTCAATAGATATATTTTCCAATACTGTCATTATTTTCTCGACCCTAAAATTTCCAACTACTCAACTGTAATGTGCTTCCCAAACCATCTTGGTAGGTTCGCTTCAAGGAACACAAAGTTGTCCTAGGTGATATATCATTGCATCCTGGAGGTCAAATTTTGGAACTTTATTACCCTCCAAGAGTGTCTTGTATGTGTGCCAGAATTATGGATCTCTTATGTAGAGAAGAAGCCAATCAGAATTCTCATGCTCACATGAGTTGAGAATTGTTGTTAGTAGCACGATTGGTGGCGAGTTGAGACAATATGCAAAATTATTCGTGATTCCCTTCTTCCCCTTGATGTTCAAGTGAAACTATTGCAGGTATGTGTACCACTTCTGATCGCAATCATTCTGCAACTTCTTTATGTATGTATGAACTGCATGGGTTGGTGGTCTATGTGGATGACTGTTTTCTTCCTTGAAATAGAATTATTACATTGTTAAAATATAATTCTTCATTGAGTCCAAAACACTTGAAAAAGTTACCTTAGCCTCTTTTTTCTCCTGATTTGGTCGAAAATTTGATGATTTATGACTTGTCCTAGTTTTCCCACAATTCGCTCCAAAAATTGCAAAAAATCTGGGTCGATCCTACAAATCCACCCGAAATTTGGCAAATTGTGCTACAATTTCATCGACCGACAACGCAAATTATAGCACAATTAATTTTGTTAATAACGCCCATAAACCGGATCATTGCTAATAAAACCACATTAAACATTAATTAAACCTATATTAAATTTTTAATGGCACCTAAGGTCCTAGCGTATCTTACGCTCTGCCCTCGGTATGAGGTTTATGTCATATGGTGGTGTATTTCGGGGGCTGGACAACTGTGCTAGCCCCCTCTTCTCAATGGTGTGATGAAGAAACTTTAAATAGAAGCAGCTTACTTATATCATTAAGAGTCATCTGTAGGCGAGATGTTATGTGTGCATGGAGGTCTCATGCTCGACCCCCACCCATTCCCTCTGGTCCATTAACCAAAATTTTACCATACAATGAGGGGGACACATGGTGGTGCCAGGCTGAGCCACATGTCTCCTTCTCATTGGCATCCCAACAACCAGTCAAAAAATGCCAAATCACACCAATACACATGAAACAACTCATGCCACTTGGTAGGCTATGATTTGATGGTGAAATGTGTTGACTGGTCAACCTCCTCTCTCACCCTACCACATAGGCATGCCCAGTGGGTAGTATGGACTGTTGACTGGGTCTATCTGCACATTTATTTTGCCAGATTTTCATGTTTAGGTAAACATAAATAACACCTTACCGAGGCCATACAGAGTCCATTTTGTGTGAAATGAGTTGCATCAGATTTAGAACGATGAAAACTACATTGTCATTTAGGTCTCGTGTCATTATGAGAACTTTTATTTTTCAGCATAATTTTGAACACCTGATCATTCCTCTCCACTGGAAGCTTTTGGACCCCAAAATATCATATTCAGTTGTTGAACAGGTGAGGCTATAGTTCCCTCACCTTCCAAATTTCAATCCATTTTTCTTTTGAAGGATTTTTTCCTTTGATCCTCACTCGAAGATAGTCGACTTTTCCTCTTTTCTATGTTCTTGTTCTTTTCTCAAGTATGGTGTCTTGCTCAAGTTCATTAAATAATTTTGGAGAAAAATACTCAGTAGATGAAAGTTGAATATTCTCTCATTGATCTTCAATCAACGAAGGCTCATACAATCTTAAATTCTCAACATTAACAACATAGTAAATTTGCATGTATGATGGAAAATCAAGCTTGAAGGCATTCTTACCAATATTTTATAGAATTTTGAAACAACCATAACAGATTTGTTTAAGATTTTTACCTTCTGCTTGAATCCTTTCCTTGCTAATGTGAATCCAAACTTCGTCACCAACTTGAAACTTATGATGCAGATGATATTTGTTGTGTCTCACTTTGTTCTTGCCTTAACATTTTTCTATTTGATCTTGGACTGTTTGATGGATCAACTGAATTTTCTCTATGAATTTAATTTCCTTATCTATGTCGTTATACCCATATATAGCAACATAATTTCGAAAAATGAAATACAATGGTGATTTTGGCAAGTATCCAAGACATGCCTCAAATGTCGATGTTTGAGTAGAGGAGTGTTTTGCATGATTTTAAGCATGATGAATGTATTTCAACTGTTCATCCCAAAACTTAGGATGTTTGCTGCAATATCCTCGAAGAAGATGAATGATCGTTTGATTGACCACTTCGGTTTGACCATCTGTTTGTGGATGGAAGGTTTTGCTCTTCTTCAACATAGTGTCCATCAAGTCCCACAAGATTGACCAAAAATTTCCAACAAGTCAAGAATCTCGATCACTTACAATAGATGTAGGAACCCCAAAATGAGCCCAAACAATTTGAAAGAAGATATGAGTTGTTTTTCAGTTGTGACTTGCTTTTTACATGGCATCAATATACACATATTGTTGAACCTATCCACAACTACATACAAATAATCATGACCTCTTTTTTGACAAATGAAGACCTCCTACAAAAGCCATAGAAATACTCTCCCATAGACGTGAAGGAACTGAAAGTAGTGTGTACAATCCTAAATTCCTATTACTAGGTTTACTGACTACACAAAATGATCAAACTTCAATGAAATGTGACACACTTTCAAGCATAAGAGGTGAATAACAATACCTCTAAAGATTCTCCATTGGTTTGCTCACACCAACATGTCTAGCTATAAGAGGAGTGTGCTTCCCTTGTGACATTCACTCTCTCTCCCTGCGGAATACAAAGCTTGCTCAAATGATACAATAATTTATTATGTACATGGTAATCCAATTCCTCAATTTGGAGACCTTGACTCAAGTTTGCATAAACATTTTGAAATTCATTATCAAATGCATATTTCTCAACATAACTCTCATGTAAAACAGAAGTATTCTTGAGTAAAGTAGCTTCACTAATAATAGGACTAGAAATTATATCAACAACCTTGCTGTATATACCTTTCTTACACCTGATGACCAAGTGGATTGCTATAACAAACCCATACATCAAAACTGCCTTGAATGCTAAAAATTAGTTTGCGATTATAAGTATTGCAATGGTTGCTAGTCAGTGTGAATGATGGTTTTCTTTCCCATCAAATAGTGTTTCCACTTCTTAACACTTTGAACCAATGCATATCGATCCTTGTTATAAGTAGGATATTTTATCATTGCACCATTGGAAATTTATGAATGGAATGAAATGGGCTTACCATGTTGTAAGAGGAATGCACCCATGACATAGTCACTTGCATCTGTTTGAATCTTAGACAATTGTCTCAAGTCTAGTAGTTCTAGTATGGGGGCTGAACTAATCTTCTCTTTCAAAGCATCGAATTTTTTTTGTTGCTTGTCTCCCCAATGGAAGAAATTCTTAACACTAGTCAATACATGTAATGGAGCTGCAATAGAATAAAAAATAGAAATGAACTTCCTCAAATATTTTGTTGTTCCTATAAAAATTCTTACCTCAGTGATTGTATTGGGCGTTGGCCTATTGACAATGAACTCAACTTTAGAGGGGCATATCTTCAGCTCACCTCCTCCAACAATATGTTCCAAATACAATAAGAATTTTTACCAAATTCATGTTTTGACATCTTCAAAAATAGTTATTCTTTGCTTAAGATATCAAACACCTTTATTACATGCATGGAATGTTCATCTCGTGATTTGTTGAATATTACAATATCATCTAAGTAGACAATGAAAAAATCATCAAGAAATGGTATTAATACATCATTCATAACTCTCATGAAAATATCTGGAGCATTCCAAAGATGAAAACGCATAACAAGCCACTCAAACAATCCTTGTTTAGTTTTAAATGCGGTCTTCTATATGTCTTATTAAGCTATTCTAACTTGATGGTAACTAATTATTTAGTCTAACTTAGTTAAATAATTTGCATACCTCAACTGATCAAGACAATCATCTATTGTTGGGAGCAGATAACGATTCTTTACCGTGATTTTGTTTAGTGCACAAAAATACACACACATGTTCCATGTTCCATCCTTCTTGGGAACCAACACAATTCATGAACCCGATGGCGAGGTAGATGGATGAATGATCCCTTTATTCAATAACTCTTGGATTTTATTCTTGCTTTCTACACTTTCCATTATATACATGCGATACATGCCAATATTAGGGAGTGAACAATCCTGATGCAACTCTATCTCATGTTGGATTCCCCTCTTGGGAGGTAACCCCTTTGGTTCCTGAAACTTCTCGCCATGCTGAATTAACGCATCAAACAAATAAGATTTCAATTTATCATCACAACCTTCAAAATATTTGTATTCCATATCATTCTTTTATTTTATCATAATAAGCACAAAGTTTTTTCTTGAATTTACCAGTCTTTTCATTTTCCCTACATTAACTAAAGAGAGATTTAGTTTTTTGCGATGAGCTCTCAAAATATGTACCACTCCATCTTTGAAGAGGTGGTAATTTTTCTCATGGTGATAGAAGACTTCTTCCCTGTCATAAAGATAAGGACTACCGAAAACAATTCCTGATATGTGAAGCGGTACAACATCTAACTCAACTTCATCAATAAAGTTTGTGGTGATTGAAAACCTAAAAATACATATTCTTGTAACCTGTAAATTTGTATCCTTGGTTATCCAACCCAAAGGATATGACTTGTGATGAGGTATGGTTTCAAGATTAAGTTTCTTGACTACCTCTTTAGATATTAAGTTCGCTTCAGACCCACTATCAAATAGTGTGTTGATTTTTGTATGTTTTGAGACAACTCTTATATGAAACAACTCTATTCCTGTTTCTTCACTTGGAGTGTTACTATAGCAATTAGATGAATTAGCACTTGCTATGGATTATTTTTACTTTCTAACCATGGATGTAATTTTATTCTCATCACCTTAATCAGATCCAAGATCCTGTTGTGTGGTAGCGGCTGTCTTTTGTTTCCCCTTGTTGTTGAATTTCTTAGGCCTAAATTCTGGATGAAGCTTCCAGCAATGGAATTCATCGTGAACCTCTTTGGAACAATATTTACATGTGATTTTCTCCCCTTCTATTTTAATGGATGCATTTTTATTTTGTTTTCCTTTGAAACCCTTTCCTTTTTCACCACCCTTAAATGGTTTCATTTTACCTTCTTCTGGTACATTTTTCCCTCTTGCCTCAAGTTGTGTAGCTTGCACACTGGCCTCATCTATAATAGTGGGATTAAAAATGATTATGGTATGTTTTAGGTAACTATATAAACCCCCTATATACTTCAAAAATGTACCTTTAGAATGAAAATCAACACCTAACATAAGAGCTCTTTTTCTAAATTCTTGTGTGTAGTCTTGCACACTTTGACCCTTAAGTTGTCTAAAGTTTTGCCAATTCATACTGGATTTTTGCATGTAATATAGAGGGTAGACTTTTTTTTTAATTGTAGCAATGAAGTCAGACCAAGAAATTGACATCTTACCATGTTTTTTAATCTCATCCTGTGTCCTTTATTCCCACCATACAAGTGTTGCACCCTCCATTCTCAAGGAAGTCACTTGAATCTTTATGTCATCCTGTTAAAGGTTATAAATTATGCAATGAACCTTGAACTGACGAATCCAATTAACCATATTCTCTGCATTCACTTAACCATTATACATCGATAACTCAAATTTAACATCAATTTTAAGTAAGGGTGATTTACCAGTTACTTCTGAAGTATGTGTATGAATAGGTGGAAGGGTTGTGGTAGTGGAAGATGATGAAGAGGAAAGTGAAAATGGTGGTGATGATTATAATGGAGTGGATGGTGGATTATTACCATCTCCATGACCTCCTCCTTTTGGAGAACCCTCTGCTCTAAGAGGCCTAGAAATTTTTCCCTGCATCCTTAAATTCCTCTCCTAATAGAGGACCCTTACCATATTTGTCATATCAAAAAATGCCTTCTTGAATTCTCTCTCCTCTTCTGTCATGGTAGGTTCTCCTTCATGAGACATGCTCACTGAAGACTCAAATTCAATTTGAGGATGTACTAGTATTGAAGACTTTGGCAACCTTTCCCTTCTTCCTCTTTACCCAGCTTCAGGGCTTTCGACCAGCGTCCCTTCTCCTATTTTCAATTTTAACCTTGTAAGCATGACACAAACTTGCTAACAATTAGATCACTTATTGGACAAACAAACCTAGTTTCTCTGATACCAAAATGATCTTGTTAAGGTATGTTAGTAATGTTTTTCTAATTCCTATTTCAGATTTTAAAACAAATTTTTTTCATGTACTTAAGGATTCAAGTTCTCTTGCAAGTTAACCGAGTCTCATGAGTGACTTTTATGTTAATTTTATGAAAAATTTAACATAATATAAATACTAAAAAATAAATAAATAAAATTTACAGTACATCACCATACAACACATTAACAAAGGGATATGATGAAGGAGTTCACCCCTCCTAGGATATATCTCCTTGGTCCAGCTTCCATGCCTTAGGCCTCTATATTATGCTAAAATTTGCAAATTGGTGTGTTTATAATGCTTTTTTTCTCCTAAAACCTATTTCATTGAGTCCAGAATACTCCAAAATGGTACCTTAGCCTCTTTATGCTCCTGATTTGGTTGAAAATTGGACGATTTATGACCTCTCCTACTTTTCCCACAATTTGCTTTGCAAATTGCACAAAATCCGAGCTCGTCCTACAAATCCACCTGGAATCTGGTAAACTGTCCTACAATTTTGTTGACTTGCAGTGCAAATTGTGGTATGGTTAATTTCTTTAATAACACCCATAAACTGGATTAGTGCTAATAAAACCACATTAAATGTTAATTAAACCCTGATTAAAGTGTTAATTACGCTTAATTTGCTAGTGCCTCCTGCACTCTGCCCTCGGTCCGAGGTATAGGTCATATGGTGGTGTATTTTAGAGGTTGGACCATGAGGCTAGCCCCCGTTCATCCCAATGGTGCACGAAGAAACTTTAAATGGAAGTGGCTTCGTTATATGTTTAAGGTCCTTGTGTAGGCAAGATGGCATGTGTGCATGTTGGGTCAGCGTACGTCTCATGTTCAACCCATACCCAACACCTCTGGTACATTAAGCAAAATTTTACCATACCATGAAGGCGATACGTGGCAGCCCTAGGATGTGCCACGTGCCTCCTCCTCATTGTCCTCCCAATAACTAGTAAAATAATGCCAAATGACACCAATACACATCAACCACCTTATGCCACTTGGCAGCCCATAATTTGACAGTGAAATGCATTAATTGGTCAACCTTCCCTCTCACCCTGCCACATAGGCATGTTTAGTCAAAAGTAGGGAATGTTGACTGGGTCTATCTGCAAAAAAAATTTCCCAAATTTTCTTGTTTAGGAAAATGGACAGAACACATTTCTGAGGTCATACATAGTCCATTTCGTTCGCAATGAGTTGCATTGGATCCAAAACGACGAACACTACGCGATCGTTATGGTTTTGTGTCATTGTGAGAATTTTTATTTCTAAGCATAATTCTGAGCACCTTATCACCTGGTGACTTGAGTCAAGGGCCACGAGATATGAGATAGTCCTAACATGAACTTGCGGTAGAAATTATAAAGACATAGGAAGCTACGAAGCTCTCTTAGACTAGTTGGGGCTAACCAATCCTGAATGCCTTAGATATTGGCTGGATCCACATGCACCCCCTGCTCATCAATAATGTATCCAAGATACTGAACCCGAGTAATGCGAAAAGTGCACTTCTACAAATTGGCACATAACTTGTGTTGCCGCAGTGTTTGGAGGACCTGTCGGATGTGGTGGAGGTGCTTTTCCCAACTCTGGCTGAAGATCAATATGTCATCCAAGTACACCACCACAAATGAATTGGTGGATGGAAAAAATATGTCATCCATTAGCCTCATGAAGGTTTCAGGAGCATTCTTCAACCCGAAAGGCATGAAAATTAATTAGAAAAGGCCCTCCTTGTATTTGAATACAGTCTTCCACAAATCAAAGGGTTTGATTGGTACTAGGTGATACATAGACTTCAAGTAAATCTTGATGAAATATTTTTCCCCCTTGAGTTCGTCTAGAAGGTCATCAATATATGGGATCATGTATCTATTCGAGATAGTGATCTTGTTCAACACTCTATAGTTAATGTAGAGTATTCAAGTGCCTTCCTTCTTCCGCAACACCATGATTGGGCTCCCACAGGGTGATGAAATCAGTCGGATGTGACCTTTCTATAGCAGATCCTGAATCTACCTCTTGATTTCGCCATTATCCAAAACAGAGCACCGATAGATTGGTCCATTGGACAACGACACACCTGGGGTCTGCTCAATGGAGTGCTTGACTTGATAGTGTAGAGGCACCACTGAAGGTGAGGTGAAGATGTACCCATACTCCTCCACGACCTTATCAATGTTTTTTTATCGTGCGAAGGGCCCCTGTTTGGAGGTCATGACAATAATCTTCTTCTTGCCCTTAGGGTAGATCATCAGGAAAAAAAATTCCCCGGTTATGGAAATGAGCTTACTGCATTATTTTGCAATAACCAAAGAGATCGCAGTAGGCAGTGCTACCTTCGGTATCATCTATAAATTATTTTCCATAGTAACAATAATAGCGTGATTCCTAGAGTCATACATAGCATATCACTTCCAAAGGTATGGTTGACCTAATAATACATCAAAAACTAAAGAGAAGCAATGTCACATAATACCTCAGCTGTGAAGGGCTTAATATTGTAGGGAAGGAAACACTTCTTGTTGACATAGAGATATCATCCTTGGTGAAGTCACCCAATGGTGTATGAATGTGATTGTGTTATGGTCGGAAATCCAAGCTGCTTCATAACCTTTGCTGAAAGGAGGTTATTTTGGCTCCCACTGTCGATAATGAGCTGCAGTGGGTAACCCTTTACCCACATATTTGAATGGAAGAGGTTCTCCCCCTCCTATGGATCTTTTGGTTACTCCTTCTAGATATTCGTTGTGGCCACTGTGGCGTTGGGTTCCAGATCGATAATCAACTTCCCTTTGCGATTCCCCTTCTCGGGTTCTGATTTAGAGTCATAGCATGCATCCAATTCAGAAGCCTTTAGCTTAGCTAGGAGTGGCTTTTTCACTTGAAACCCACTTGTGTTGTGAGTGGAGCTTTTATAGAACTCACACCACTTTCCAGTGTCTTTCTTTGGATTAATGTTGTTGTTATTTGCTTGTGGCTTTGGCAAGTTTTCATGGCTTGCCCTGCCTCATATTTGTCCTTTTTTAGGGGGTTTGCAGGCACTTTCCCTTGCTTCTAGTTTTCATAACCAAATTCTCACTTCCTCTATTTGAATTTATTCTCAATGCTGCACCAAGTGAAGATATGCCGTGGAACACCATTTCCTCCTGAATTTATCTGTGCAGACAACTGTGATACTTTAGCACCAAATGTTTCTCTGAATCTTTGATGCCTAACTTTGTGCGCAGGGTATGGAACATATTCGTCAGCCCATGCACATATTGATCCCTTTCTTGTCGTAGTGTAGTCCATTGTATTTAATTGTACTCATTTCTAACCATGGGATAGTATTGTTCGTTGATGGCGTCTCAGAAGGAATCCCAAGTGCGTGCCGCTGATCACAGAGAGGGTTCCCTCTCATCCTTTTCCTCACAATAGGTTTCCCACCACTCCTTAACATGGGGGGAGGCTTTGAGGAGTGCAAAGGTAATATTTTCCTAGTTGGAAAAGTCATGAACCAAGAAATATACTTCTAATAGATTCAAACATCTATCTATGATCTGTACATCTATTTTTCCCTCAAATATGGGATGTCAAAGTTTACTTGTACGTTAAAAGGAGTGGATACTCTAGAGTGGTTGCTGGATGCAGATGCGCCATTGATAGGAAGCCGTTGAAGGATCTAGGAAAATTAAACCATCATCATGTTCCTTTGTTTCTCGAGGTCCTCCTCGAGCAATATTTTGATAAGATATCCAACTCCCATATCTTTCTCTTCTTCCCCCATGGGCTACCATCGGGGTTTATGAGGCTGATCTTACAAAGGTTCCACCTGATTGAGCCTTAAATCCTTACAATATGACCTCGTTGGGGACATGCAAAGAAGGATCGAGAAAGAGAAGACCGCTCTGATATCACTGATCAGGACCTATGTAGGAGCGCAATAAAATATGTAAATAAAAAAAAACGTAGAGATGCAGCAGAAATAAAAATCCATTTCATTAATATGAAATAATTGAAATATTCTTACAGAGAGAATGGAAATAAAATAGCTCTAGAGGCCACTGGTGGCATATCTCTGAGAAGAGATGTGGAGGCTCCAGGCCTTTGAACTATGTTACAATGAGGCTCAAGGACCTTTTATTATTTAAAAACATTGGAAAAACCTTAACAACTAAAACCCTAACCCCAGGAGATGAAACACCAAGAGTTTGTGGGCCCCGTTTGGGTTAGTTGGCTAACCAAATTTTCGAGGTCATAACTTGGTCATATTATCTTTTTTTTATGCATATGACATATCATCAGAAATATCTCTTTGAGTACTACAGGATTCCCGTAGGCCCTTGCCTACTCTTATGAGTTTGCTCCAGACCTCAAAAAAATTTCGTTTAGGGTTTTAAAAGTCCTCAAGAAGTTTAGGTCTCAAAAAACTACAAAAAATAGTAAATGTTGTTATAAAAAAGGAAAATGATGAAAATGACTAGAGGTGTAGGTGGAATAGGTCGGTGGCCACCAATATCCACCTGGATCATCATTGTTCACTTTGTACCACAACGTCACTTTGCCCAAATTTTCGTTCGGGTCGTGACCCGTTTTCTATGACCTACCCACGGCCAAGTTTTTTGAATGTATCTACTTGCTATCGTGCACAGACCGACACCTTCTGCACATATTTCCGACCTTCAAACTTCTCTACACAACTATTTTGTAGTTGGGTTATACCTACTACACCCATGCACACACCTTTCCAAGTTACAGAAGTTCAATCACGTCATACATAGTCGGTTGATACCTGATGTTTCTTTCCCGTGACCGCTATGTGTTGAATGCACAGTCGGGTAAGTCTTGAATCGATCTTCATGCTACGATTTACCTACACGCTACGCGTTACAGTGACCTGACCTACATGATATCGCAGAAACCCCAAAACTCATTTACATGACTCGACAAATTTCGGCCTATGCTTCCCGCAAACTTCGTGCTCCCTCGCCCTTCTTCATTCACGCTTGTTCGATCTGTTGCATTTCTTATCCGGGTTTAGTTTAATGCTTTATGTTTCAAATTCCCCACCTCTACGCCAATATCTATGTGATTGTTTGGACCCATTAGCCAAGTGACACAACTCCACCATGGGTTGGCCCATATAAATGTGTTGTCAGCCTGCATAATACTCCAACACCTCAACCCACCATATAATATATCGGATATGTGTGTGTGAACTGCTCGGGTCATTTCGGTCATGTTCGTTCACCTGACCACTTGACTCTCCCATTGTGTTCAGCCGTTGTTGCTCACTTTTGGCCCAGACCAAGTGTGGGGAGTGCACAAACGCCAACCGTCGAAGTGACCTCACCTAGGCGCGAGCCCGCCTGAACCCCCAACTCAAGTTATTCGGCACGCTCGCCCATCATCACATGACTTGTCTGTCACTATGCCGGACTTGCCCAAGAGTGCTTACCAGCAGGATGCGCACGTCGCACATATGACCAAGTTGGTTAGTACGAGTGCCCGTCGAACATGGGTGTGCCCGCTACAACTTAGTCGCACATCTTCGAATGTCACTCCATGTCATTGCACATGCCCGAGTTGGTCAATACAGGCGCTCGTCGCACATGGATATGCCTGCTATAACTCGATCACATCTTGACTCAACTCATGGGCTTGGCACTCTATATACCATTATTAATGGAAAGGATGTTTTATCAAAAACTATGGTATTGAATTTTAAAGCACACATCATAATACCCATGAAAATCCTTCTTTATCCTTTAATTTTCCTTGATTGGTCAAATAATCTCAGGATTAAACCTTATGATAAAGCAAGAAAAGATCTTCATAGTAGGTATATGATTGTTTTATATCTATCCCCAAAACATGAAAGACACATCATATACATAACCATGAGCATGAAAATGAAGTTGATACATGAATAATTCCTTAAAAAATGCCTTTAAATTTATCGTACATTTGAAATATTTCATATTAAATTTATTAGTATTAAATTTCTATTAAATTAAAAAAAAGGAGAATCATTTAGTTTTACTTTTTAATATTAAAATAGTTTAAAAAATTATTATTGAATTACCATAATTTCAATGAATTAAAAAGATTAAATTTTTTTATAATGCAACAATTCATTTTGGTTTTATTTAATGTAAGTGAATGCAAATATTATAACGAAAATGATTTTGATATTCAACTCTTTTAATACCACAAAGACTTATAAACCAGTCGGTCCATCATTTTATTAAAAGAGATTATATAGTGTTTTCTAAGAATTAATAGAAAACTGGGAAGTTATTTATTAATTAAGGGACTTATATGTTTGAAATATGGCATTTCGTGAAATTATTATATTTATATAAAGATATATTAGTAATGGGCATTTCTAGAAAGGCCTATGAAAGCGATTCTTTTGACATCATTAGCTCGTAGTGGTTCCATTTGCATGAAAAATATGGTAAGCTCGAGTTTCTAAATTTTTGTGGGTCACATTTCTTAATCGATACAGGATTATTTTTTTCTTATAAAAAGGTATTTATGTTATATAAACACTCTCCAAATACATATTAATAATAAACATTTTGACACATAGTAATAATAAAAGGTATTTATGTTATATAAATACTTTCCAGATACATATTAATAATAAAGATTTTGTAGAAAATAAATTTAATTTGATTTATTTTAATTTTGTTTCTATTACATTTATTAAAATATTATATAAAAATTTCAAAACAATCAAAAAGTCGTGCAAACAGGTTGGCACGGAGTTCGAGTTGGTTTAATAAATTCCATGCTGAATCAAAAGAGGTAAGAAATGGTTGTGTAGACAAGTTGGTCGTACAGATGCCATGATGGATCAAAGGGGTGAGCAAGCTTTAAATGACTCTCTTTAACTTAGTAGTAAGTCGATTTCCAAGTTCTAGGTGCATGAAAGGACAATACCATTAGATATAATGGTAGAAACACCCATAAGCTTACTGAATTCATCATACCTCCTCATGGCGTGTAGGATATGTCGCAATTTTATTTGATGTGTTACGATGCCATTTGAGTTTTCTGGACTTCAATAGAAAATATGACTAACTTCCATAACTAGAGAGTGTAGAATTACATTAAAATACTTATAAAATAGTGATTATATTTTTTTTGAAGAATTTGCATTGAATAAATTGAATGCCCATAAATAAGAAACCGAGGAACATAGGCCATCTGAACTGATGCCCATTAGACGCATATGTGTGTATCAACTATTTTCCTTATGGGTACATACTCAGAATAGATTATCTAAAAAAGGTTGATTGTAGGTACCTACAAAAATATATCAAATATCCAAAAAGCTAAACACTTACTATAAAAAGGTCATGTGCTTTGAAATACTAGTTTATTATTGCTCAAATGAGCTCAGTTGTTTCTATTGGCCATTTATCCTCGTCTTTGTTTAGAGTCAATCACATTTACACAACTATAGCTTTCACACTTTTCATTTCGTGGGAAAAATGTGGAGGGCAATTGATTTAGAGTAGTTTAGAAGCGTCCCTTTATCTTCGATATCTTAATTGTACAATAATCTATTAAAAGAAGCAAGGATGGTGGAAGTAAATCCAATAAAGGGAACAAAGGAGGGAAAGACATTCCATTAGGATGAACCAATAACGTGAATATCCATAACAACGACAATCATGATGGAGTAGAATCAATACCTCATAGCAGAGTGAAAAGTTGCATATTTCTCTCGGCAAGGCTTGCATCCATATTAAGGCTCGTACAATAATATTGATCTGCAAGCGTTGTAAGGTATATCGATCTCATTCTTTACTCGTTAGTCTAGAATGAATCCTTATCTATAAGGTTATATAAGTTTATAGTGAGAATGGGATGATAATAAGAGAAAACCACATTATATGTAAATTAGTATAAGCAAAGAATTATATAAATGAGAATGTGAAAATAATTATACCAAAGGAGAATGTGATTAAATATGTGTATTAAGCTAAGTAGTATTATGGACAGGTAATAAATTATAATCATTTTTATGAGGAAAAAAAATTATTTATTTTTAATTTAAATTATTGTTATGCTATGTGGTGTAACCTCTTATGAATATTGAACAAGAACATCTTATGAATCTATAAGGTGAAATAGAGATATTCGTGGTACCCTTTCTTATTTTTCTTCATCACAATAATTATAAATAAATTTTATTATCTACTCTATACAACGACAACCATATAAGTGGGAAAATTTCAGGTTCACGATAAGAATGTGTTTCCTAGACAGTAATGAGAAGGTCAAGTATCTTAGAGATAAAGGGAAGGTACACCGGAAAGTAATAAGAGGAGATGGAAAATTTCAAGTTCATGATAAAAATATGTTCCCTACACAGTAATGCGAAGGTTGAGTATCTTAGAGATAACGTGAAGATACACCTGAAAGACCTGATACGGAATTATTATCCATTCTATACTTGATTTTGCTGCAGCACTTTACATTTTCAGTGGCATTCCATTGAGGATGGGATACATCATTCTCATTTTTTTAGAATGTGTAATTTCTAAATTTTGAAATAATACGTGGTTTATTATTATTCAATTATTGTTTTATATACTTAAAATATTAAAAATATTTAAAAGAATAAAAAAAATATTTATGTTTCTTTAAAATGTTTGAATTTATATAAAAATTTTAGTAAAAATTATATGCAAAAAAAAAATTCTTGCTAAAATTTTTATATACATTTTATGGATTACAAAAACTGAATTCTTAATGTTTAGATTTATTTAATTTATATTATTATTTAAATCTAAAAAATTATTGTAAAAATTTCATGTAATTATCCTAACCTAAACTAAACAAATTTATTTTTCTAAAAAAACACAACAGAGTAATGTTTGGAGAATAAACTAATTTCCAAAAAAAAAAAAAATACTTGAGAAAGAAAACCTAATTCATTATTCATGGATACTTATTGAATATAACTAAAATAAACAACATCATGCCATGAATCTAAGTATAGCGGACTTTATTATTCATTTTCTATTTTATTTGTGGATTACTCTTTCATTTCTTTAATTATTAGGAACTTTAGCTTTGACTTCATAATGACATTGTTTTGACATTGTTTTGATGTATTTTTTAAATTGTGATAATTATTATTTTTTCTGATATATTATTTGTTGCTTTCCAATGATATATATATTAATCGAACAAATTATAAAGGGAAAAATTATGAAATGATTGCCATATTAAGGATTCTTCAATGAAAGTTATGGCCTACTCGAACCCCTATATAATTAGAGAAGTAACAAATTACAAAAGGAAAAACTATGAAACCATTGCCATATTAAGGATTCTTCAAAAAAAAAAAAAGTTGTGGCCTACTCGAATTCCTATATAATTAGAGACGTGACAAATTACAAAGGGAAAAACTATGAAATCGTTGCAATATTAAGGATTCTTCAAAAAAATGTTGCGTCCTATAGTTATGCAACAACCGATAACAACAATCCTTTTCATTGTACAAATCTGGCTAGCCTAACTAGCCTAACTGGAACAAGGAGCAGGCATTATTACAATGTTCTCACCTTTTCAACATGTACGTTTCGCATCAACATAAAGCCTCAGTGACGACCTTCCCGCTGGGATATATAAAAGACCTTATTCAACAATATTATAACCGAGTATTAAACAATGTCATATTTTCAGAGTTAGAATGAATAATTGTTTTTCTCTATACCTAAATTGGTTTGTATAATTCCTTCTTAAGTAGACATCATCCAAGGGTTTTGATTCTAAATTTTTATTTATTCTTTAATGTAACTTAAAATGATTTTTGATTATAAATTTTTATTTATTCTTTAATGTAACTTAAAATGATTGGATTTTTTTAAAAATTATATAGCTTAAACTTTAATTTTTTACAACCTTATTGCCTTTTTCAACAGAAAAAAATGTTTATAATTCCAATTCAAATTAGTCCGAAGTCTGCTGAAATTTTTATTTTATATATATCTTTTAATATAATTTAGATTAATTTTATGTTATGATGATGAATATTGATGAGGAAAAAAAAATATTCAATATTTATGTTTAAAAATATTTTTGATATTGTTAGATGTATAATTTTTTTATTAGCAAAGTAATTATATTTTACAAATGCTTTATCAATGTTGGTTAGATTTTAATTTAGTGTAAATGGTTTAGTGGCATCATAAGTGAAAGTAAAATAATCTTTTATCTATGTGTAGCACTTTGAGTTATTGAAAATGTTTTATAAATAGTGATTAAAGATTTCAACTTAGGATGAATTATTTTATTTTATCAATTCTTGTTAAATTTCAATTTAGTGTGAATAATTAGTAGGATCATTTGATATACAAATCTAGGTAACATCAAGTATCATAATTTATTAATACTTTTCTTTATGATACAATTTTGTTAGTGACACCTTTAAGTAACTTTGTACGAAGAAAATACTTCAAGGAAAAAAAACAATAACATGGGTGGTAGACAATTTTGTGCTTGGTTTTTGTAGAAGTAAAATTTAGAATTGATTGTTTTCTAAATATTATGAAGATTAACACCATCTTTCTAGTATGAACCTTACAAAAGCAGTTAGATATGCTGGTCAAGTGAGTGACACACGCGCGCGCGCACACACACTATATATATATATATATATATATATATATATATATATATATATATATATTATTTCCTAACAATTTTAAAATAATAATGGTGTTTTAATTTATAAAACTTTGGCTCAAATTGAAAATTGAAATAATATCTAAAGTTGAACAATATAGTTATTAAAATAATTTTAATGCCATGTACAGATAGATTTGGGTTGAAGTGCTATTAAATTAATTTTAATAACTATTTTTTTCATAACTATTATGACAAAGCTATAGTTCTTTGAGAAGGAATTTATAGTAATCTATATCTAAAGTAGAATAGTATAGTTATTAAACAATCTTCATTAGAACGTAAAAAAAATAACATGAGCAAGATCTAAATGAACAGAAAAATATGCTACCTTATTTGAACTATGTGTTGGCTATTTCAATCCTTCTAATATAGACATTACATCTTTCCATTTTTTAACACTTATAAGTTCATAAGTTTCATGGCTAATATGTAGTCTTTCTAAGAAATTTAAGATGCACCCACAAAGTTATTGTTAGTGAAAATAAATAAATTTGTGGTGACGAAAGAGTTTTCAAAATTATTTAATACATTGTTTTTTTTTGTTTTTTTTAATATTTTTATTAGCTATTTTAAAATAATATATCTTTGAATATTTGTATTTGTAATTGAATTTTTTATTTTGAAAAAATCTTTTAAAACTTAGATCAATTTAATAGTCACCATAAAATTTGAAAATGAAAAATGATTTTACATATTCAAAAATATTGTTAGCTTTAAATTAAGCTAGGTTAACAAATAGTTTTTAATAATAACTTGCAAATATAAGAGAAAAGAAGAAAGTAATATAAATCCTATGTTGTTTTTTTATTCACCAAACATAATAGATCAAGTTAGAGTGGGTATTATTAAAAATATATCTTTATGATTTTAAAAGGCATGTATTTGTAATATTCAATATGTTTAATCTTCAATATTCTTATATAAAGTAGAATTTTGGCTTATATAAACATTTTTCAAAATATTAAAATTATATTACAATATAAACAACTAATTATATAAGAAATTATTTTTTTAATGAATAATGAATTTAGATAAAATTATATATGTATATAGAGAGAGAGAGTTGTATATAGTATAGGTGAATTTTATATATCTAATTCGATTTAAATAATATATGGTATTTATTAAGTTAAAATGATTGATTTAATCACATTTCAATAGTGTTATTAGAATTTGGCTAACTTCATGATTATAAATGTTATTTTGAATTTCTTTAAATGAGAGACATTAATTTAAAGGGATAAGTTTATTGAGGTGATTAATTGACTGAATCCATTCCTTTCTCATCAATAAAATTTTTAAGAGCCTTCCATTTTATTAGATAATTAAGAATTCCTAAACATACATAAATATCCTAAAACTATTAGTGAAATTTCTACTCTTTTTTTTAAATATATAAATAAATTTTATAATATTAAATTGTTTTAATTTTAAAACTAAATTATATATTTCATTGTTAAATTATTAATTTAAAACATATCTTATAAATATATATAATAATTATTCTCAATATAAGTTAGTTAGGTTTACCTACGGTGATTGGGAGGAATGATGGTTATCCTCCCTACCCAAATCAAACCACAAAAGTGATTTAACATGTTTTTGTTATAATGAATTATAATTTTTGTTATAATAAATTAGAGTTTTATTGTTGAATATAAGTAGACTGAAACATGTATATTTCTCACATAGAATACAAATATATTAAAAACAATCTAAAATTACAATAATTATGAGTCATCATTATTTCATAAAACATTATTAATAATTATAATATCTTCCCTATAAAATAATTACATCATAAAAAATTATAATACTTTCATATAAAATAATAAATACATAGTAAGAATAATAATAATGTTTACAGTGACTGACTAATTAATTAATTAATTTATATAGATATCTTCTATATATTTATATAGATCATGTAATAATGTACAACAGACAATGTACTTCATTTTAGTCATTGGAAATAAAGAAAATTTGGTTCCAATTTGTACAAGTGAAATTTGGTCATTGTGTGGAGTTGCCTGAGAGTATTTTCTAGAAATGTCATAATGAGGTTTTTCAACGTTTGTAAAGCAATAGTAAAGCAATAGAATCTTGTTAGAATGTTATATATATATGAATTGCGATAGAAATATGTCACTCGAAAATTCCGAATAAATATTTATGATGCTTCAAAATTTCAATAAAATTTATATAACACCTCCAACCTTGCTTAATGCCCACCAGACGTGAAGGATTTACGTTGAGAATAGAGCTGGCCAATGTTGACAGAATTGTGCCCATAAATAGATTGACATGTAAATAACGACGCCGGCTAAGTGTCAAACCCAATGTGTCTCGACCAAGCGTTGACTATAGGCCTCAAGAAACGAAGAGCATAAATGAAGTGCCAAAGCGGACTAATGAGGAGCTTTCGTAATAGTCATAGATTGTACAATGTGACAAGTGAAGTGCTGGACAACTAAGGACATGGAACGCTGGTAAGGTTGCAATAAGTTTTTGTGGATGCCGAGTCTAGAAGATTAGGACACCCATGATCGTTATGTAAGGACCACAATAATTTGATAGTGCATCAAGTTAGTGGTAGAATTCCAAGGATTATATGTGGACAAGAGTGCATAAAATAATAACTTTAGTTTCATTGGCTAAACAATGATTTGCTAGGGGAATAACTCATACGAAAGTGAGACCTTCTAAAAACATAACAAGGATTAGATGTGGACAAAGGACCAATGATGTTTGGAAGTAACTTAAGATTCCCTAAGATGGTTAGGTGTGGACCACAATGATATGCCAGGGAACAAAGTTCTGCATTAGTGGAAGCTCTAGAATTGCAAGGATTAGATGTGGACAAGGAGAATAACTCACAAAATCTATAAAATATTAATTTAGGTTGCAAAACAATGATTTGCGAAGGGAACATGTCCAATAGAAGCGAGACTCTGCAAATGGGAAGTGTCAGATGTGGACAAGGTGATATTGACAAATCCTCTATAGAAATAACTTAGGTTACATGATATATAGCGGCCAGTTAGTTACGATACATGGAAGGACCGTTGGTTGCAACGAAATGCGTGTGACAATGAAGAGTGTAAGCATAGGTAAGCGCTAATGTAATTATGGAGAGCATAAATATAAATACCAAAAATGTGCATATAAATATTAATTAGTGATTATGTATTTTGGTAATTAATATAAGCTTGGAATGTTGATGATTATATTTCAGTATATGTAATATTCAATATATTGTTTTCTTATTTATAATTTATTGTTAATATAAATAGTGTTGAAAAATATAGAAAATTTATGTATTAAATAAAATTAAATATTTAAAAATAATTTAATATATTAATTTTGCTTTGTATTAAATTTAGGTTTAATAAATATCGAGGGTAGCATATTTTTTAATATAAGTTTTTTTCATCGTTTAATTAGATGTCAGATATTAATTTTTTTATATTAAATTAATGTAAAAAATTACATTAATAAATTTAATGTCTCTTGATATTTAATAAATTATTGTTTAGGATGGATCTAAGTTGGTTTCATTATTTTAGTTGTTATCACATGCATACATTTTTTTTTTTTTTTTTTTTTTTTTTGTTGTTTTGGTTATAAATGGATTTATGGTGTTTATATATATATATATATATATATATATATATATATATATATATATATAATTTTATCTAGTTAATTTATTTTTTAATGTAAAACTAAATTAAAAGATATCCCACACACCAAGTATAAATAGTTTAAAAAATAATAGCAAAATGAGAGCACAAATTTGGGATATTGCGACTTAAGTTGTATAGGGAATCGAATGTGTGAGTTTGATTATGAAAAGAATATCATCTTGGGAGATAACTATTTGTGAACTGATGGTGTGTGTGTGTGTGTAATTCCAACCCAAAAAAACTATATTGTGCAATTTAAAGATAAAATTTATGGAGAAAATCCTTAATATTTAACATTGTGCACCATGAGAGAGGATGGTTACTCTTCCAATCCATAAAGTTTGGCTTGCTAAGATGTGCAACGATTCAATGCAATATTATCATGAGCACAAACCTACAATGACTTGACAATCTTTGATCATCCAACTAGTAAGACTATCAAATCTAAATTTGATGATTGAGGCATCACAAAGGTAAACTAATGAGTTTCTTTTGAGTTGGAATTCTATATCACCTTCTGAACTCTCTATTATATCAGTGTCATATGGATAACTGACAATTACCATAGCATCCCCATAGTGTAAATTAGTTAATAGTTTCATGTGAGGCTTCAGGCTTAATAAGGAAAGGACATTTCCATGGGATATGGTAGTGAGAAGAGTTATTATATGATTTGACCATGGTGAATGTTGAAAGAGGCCAACATGGAGAAACTATATGGCTATTGACATATCAGTTCATCCTCTATCTAGAAATGTTCTTGAGGAATCCAAAATGATTAAAATGGAACCAATTCAACAATAATAAGCAATATAATAAAATAAAGACATAATTTTGTGGAATTTTCACACCCAATCATGGATTGTAATTACAAATCCTAATATACTAAGAAAGACATGTCCATATAAAATGACACTCATATGAATAACAAGTTTGTTTTGATATTAAATTGAAATGAGTTTGATTACAAGTGGTGGGTAAATACCCTTTTTAATATAGCTCTCATACCTCTCCACTCACATAGAAGTGGGTTATTAATACATATATATAACACCTATCCACTAACTTAGTGATATATTAATGGCACGAGGAATTGCAAAAAAAATAGTGATGAAAATTAATGGGATTACAAACAATATAACCTTTTTATAAAATATATTGTTTGTGGTTACAAAAATATGCTACTCTGTTTAAATAATATTTTCCTTGAAATTTGTCTCTAGTTTTATTGTAAATCATGTATTCAATGGTTTCATAAAATTATCTCTAATTATAAAAAATTAACCTTTAAAAGCATGTTGTATCATTATTAGAGGATGGAATAAAATTTCTATTAAATGTAATAAACACATTCATTGTATCCATAAGCCTTATTTTCATTGGTGGTTTCAAGGACAAAACCTATATTTCCTTCCTAAAATTCTCGTCACACAATGATAAAGAAGATAAACTATAATTGGTAGCCACAATCATTATCTTGTATCGACACCAATAACAAAGTGTCATACAAAATATTCCACTAGATTTCTGCAATCTCCCTCACTCCTTTCTTGGGTCTAGTGTTGGTAAAGCCATGGTAGAAATGATGTAATAATGATTGAACATTGCATACTAGCTTTCCCATATGTGCGGATATCATTAGAATTATTTTAGATCTCCTACTAATGTGGAGTTTATAAAAATAATTATTTCTCTAAAATGTTTCATCTTAAGAGTCTCTACATGGGATTTTTTTTTTCTCATTATTTTTACTAACAATGTCATCTTTTAAGTCTCCTTCATAAGGAGATTCACTAGTATTCATGTTAGGAGATCTATTACTGACAAAAAGTGATCCTTGGAAGAGAATTTGAGAGATCATGCTTTCCTTTCATAGATCTATTCAAAATGGAAATTCCTCATAAAAAAATGTATAATCAACAAAAAGAAGATGAATTCCATCATCTTCATACCACTTGGAGATGTCTCAATAGCATTCAATCATATTGTAAATCTAACCATGACAAAATTTCATTATAGAAAACGATATACAAACTATATCATATACAGCAAAGCAAATTTCCACAATATCATTAGAATTGGCCATCCTAATGTTTCAAAGAAAAATAAAAGCTTATGTTAATTATAGCTTTTCCATTTCTACAAATCATTTGAAGAAAAAAAAAATACAAAAAATTGCAAAACTTGTAACTCACAAATAATATTTAGAAATATATCATATAATATGTAAAATTGAAATAATCAAGTTCTCTATCATATGGGTATAGTTCGATTTCAATTTAGTTATTTTATTAAAATTTTTATTCCTTATAATACTTAAAAAAATGTTGCAGCCATAATAGAAAATATCTAACTATCATAGTTTTTCAATAGACAAATATTGATCATATTACCTAAGGTATCAACATCTTTTCCTTTTCAATTTAAATATTTTTATCAATATAATATGGATATTATTCTCAAATGTATTAGATTGGTCCCTTAGTGTAATTGTCTCTTTAAATTCTTTTTTTATAATAAAAATAAGAAAAATTTCCTTCATACTGACTTGAAGTGTCTCCATAATTGAAAATGAACAATTTCAAAAATTATAAGAAATATATGAAAATAAAAAGAATAAAAATATAAAGTGATGGGACTAATACACCTAATGGTTGATTATATATTCAAATCGTAAAAGATATATGGATACATATCCATCTCAAACAATATTAATATGAGTTGTATTTTGTAATAGAATGGATTATTTTTTTATTACAATGAGGTGATGAAAGGCCATTTTAATAAATTTTTCATAATAATACATGTCCCCTAACATTGAGTCATTAATGCATATAATTAATTCATTTCTACTAAATTAGTGATAAATCATTAAAATGAATAATCACAACTAACTTAATGATAGTGCATTAATGAACCTACAAATAAGTAACTCATTTTCCAAAATATATTTGTATATGTAAAAAAATTTCCCAATTACATGAAAGGTAGAGTTCAAAATATTTAATAATTACAATTTCTTTTTGAATAATAACATGATTTACCTATCATATGAATAAATTTCTTTTGCACTTACTTGAGTGTGAGATACTTCTCTTGTGTAAGAATATGACAATTATGAATAGTTTAAGAGCGTTATGGAAAGTATGTTGCAATGCATTTTCAATGATTTGATAGGAAGTGGCCAATGCATTTAACTTAGTGTATATCTCACTATAATTGGAAACTCATGATACATGATGGTTTGTTGTATAATTGTTGATATGTAATGCTATAAAAACTAACCATTGAATATTAAATGTGTCCAAAGGTTTAGTGGTAGATCAAGATGAACAGTGTTTATTACTACAATGCTTAATAATGGTGTATCAATTCTGATCTCGATTGTTTTATCTTACAATGTTGGTTCTTCAAGTTTTTCTTTTAGATATGGAGCCAATCCTTGTCCCCAAATAAAATGATGTGTAGGATGTAGTTTTTCAATAAGAGTGCTTATACCTCCCCTATAGTTTTTGGTAGAATAATGTTAACATGATCATGCTAAAAGATTTTATGCTTTTCCTTGATGAAGTGTGCTTATTTTCCAACATATTTTGTTTTGATGTATAGTTTTATGAGGCTAGATAAATGTTTATCTAAAGAATTATAGGTTGATATCCAATGTAAACTTCAAATGATTTATGTTGAGTTTTGTTAAGTTGGCTTATAGTTGTGTCATATAAAATATATTTGTTCTTAAATATGAAAATATGCAACTATCAATGATTATAGATTTGAAGGAAATGAATAAATGTTTGATTCACAATCTTTGTATCATCACGTTGAAGATGGAAGACTAAAATTATGTCAAACACGCGCTAAAGGGATTTCAAAAAGTTGGATATGAATCGAAGATTCGTGTCATTTATAGTGTATGTAAGGGCCTTGAATTGATTTCGATGACAGATTTTTTTTTTTTTAATATACTCTATGCTGTATAAATTTTCTTATGAAGCACAACGATTACCATTCTTAATAACCAATAGATGATTATAAGCATTTCATAATGGTTATGGTGTGTGATTCCAAATCTTGTAAAATTTCAAAAAATGAAGAATAATATGTAAAAATATGTACAACACATGTTTCATTTTCATTAATTTTCAAATAATACAAAAATAACTTTTCATTATTTTCTAATCTTTATATAAAATTTTGGAAAAACAAGTATTATATAAAACCATTCTTTTTAATTATTGTAAAGTAAAGTAAATACCAATATATTATTTTCAATCTTTATATTAAAGTGTGAAGTAAAATTTTATACACACCAAAATAAAAAAACATTGAACTTACCTACAGTATAAATTTGTTACAATTATTTTCTTCGAAAAAAATCAAATATCTAAAATAATATCGCACATTGACCATTAAATAAAAATCCTCATATAATGTTCATAGGAAGGATGACAAAATTGATGCAATGGCTTTACTTCACATGATAGTGTCATTAAATCTTTTGTTTAATATGTGACAAGTTCAAAATAGTTGATAAAATCGGTTTAATATTTAAAACCGAGCTCAATTCTTTTAATGTAAATTCTTTCTCAAAAAATTAAGTATACTTTTAAAAAGTCGAAACAATAGTCACAAAAATCTGAGGTCTATCAGCAATTACCAATAAACTCACAAAAATCTGAGGTCAATCACCAATTAACTTCATTTGATCGTTGGAGCTGGCTTAATAAGTTTGCTGAAACATTTCGTTTTTGTGGTATGCTCGTGCTTGATCACCATCCCACTTGGCACCCCACTCGTCCAATAACAATAAGAATAGGTTGAGTAAGAGACACCTCATTTTCATCATTCGCCATGTCACTCTCGTTGAACCCGGGAGTAGCTGTACCGTTTTGCACTAATGGGTGTTGTCCAACGTACTCGAATTGGTTGTATGGCACCTTAATGAAGTGGTCCAACCGTCCTCTTTGAGCTATATGGATGTGGGGATACATTGGCTAAGCAAATGTTGCCACCTCGTATAATGAAGATGCACAAGAAAAAAGAAAAGCCGATGGCAGCAAGACAATAATTTCAATCGCGAATTCTTCCTTCACCGTTGAAGGAGAAGCACAGAATCACCGGTCGAATCGCACCGCTATCAGTCTGGTTACCCCAGGAACAACAATATATTGCGTCCCCCCCTTGCCACGCATCAGAGTCATGTCAGGAAAAATATGTCGTAATCTACGTATCGCTTGTTACGGTATTTGTAGTTATTATAGATGTTTACTTGCATCGAACATTATAGGGTAGGTATGGCATATAGAGCAGCGCAATTATTATGTTATGAATTAAATGAAGTGAAGTGTTATATACCAAGAGGTTTGAAACTCTTGATCTATTTGATTTTGGAAAAAGGCATACGTAGGGATCTAGGGGTATAGTAGGATTATGGGTTATAGTAGTAGCAATTAAAATAAACCTCTTGCTCATCCCAATTGCTCATTTCTCTAGTAACAAGTAAAAATCATAGTACAAGCAAATCTTAGCCCATTACCTTTTCGTTCTTTAGTTGTAATTATTTATGGAAATACAATTTGTTGAGTGAAATCAGATCTTGGTTTTATTTTTGATATCTTCACTTGGTTTTCGGTTTGCATATTTTTCAATGCCTTGAGTCTCATTACATTTGGAGAAACTAGTTCTCTTACGCTAGCCGAGAGAAATATATTTCTATATTTGACATTAAAAATTATTACTTTGAATGTAGAAATCTATTATTTCTTGTTAACAATTACCAACAAAACATCTTAATGCTTGGAAACCTCATACCTTTGTAGGATTGTTCTTTGGATGTTTTATTTTTATTTTTTATTCACATTTTTTAACTTCTATTTTAATTTTTATGGTTTAGATGTAGTTTCAATAGTGAACAAAATTGAGGGTATCTTTCTTGTATATATTTTCTAAGTTGAAATAGTTTTATAATCTCAAAATAACACGTAAAGAAACATTTAATTAGCTAAGAGTTTGCCTTCCCAAAATGTAAGAAAATAGAGCAATACCCCAAAACCTAGAGACGTGACTTAAGAGATGAGGTTTGCTCCCTCACATACCTTTCGTAGGTCATTAGAGAAAAGTACCTAAAATTTTTAATCCATGACCATGAGAAAATTTTCTCATTTCATGAATATCATAATTCACAAGGAAAAAATATGGTCATTTAACATTTTTCTCTTTCACTTTCTCATCAACCTACATAAATTGCATGATGGATTCTTCTACTTGAAATTTCTTCCCTAAAGCTAAGATCCTCCTTTAGTTCATTTTAGTGTTGAGATGTGGGGTATGCATTCAGGTTCTATATGGGGCATGAATGAAGATGATATGTTGAATGAGGATTTGTTAAAAGTCACATTCCAAAGTGAGTTGATGACATAGTAAGGGTATTGTGTCTTTTGGATCTCATTGTTCCACAAAACTTTGGGCGGTGTGAATTTCTTTATTTCTATTCATATAAAATAAATTTATTCAATAAAATTGAATGACTTGCTAAATTAGGTTCATCGATCATATTATGTATGGCATGATCACTTAGGTGGAATGTTGAGCTAGCAGTAAGGTGGTCTAATGAGATTTTATTGAGGTATGATGCAATATATCACAGTCTAATATGTTTTTCGTATTGGTATGAGATATCACACAAGCTCTAATCTCTTTATAGAAAGTATTCAAGACGAAGTAAGGAAAGAAATGCCACTATCACCTTACCAAACCTATTGTACAATATAATCTTTCTCTCCTTCATCTTGGGGAGGCTTCCATATAAAACGATTATTAGAAATTTTGAAATAGGGCTCAAGGTGAAGGGAAGAGAATTTTTTGCCAATTTTTATTTTATTAAGTTAAAAAATTATATGGAAGGAATCGACATTGGTGAATTTCCATTGGGAAATGGAATCAACTGAAGGTTCAATACAATATTCTATGGAAGGTTTTCCATTTTACGAAGACATGAATAGTAGGGATGCAAAATATGACCTATAGTAACCTTTTTCTTGCCATCCCAAGTTTTAAAATTTGACAAGGAATACCACCAACATATATATAACCCAATGGCTATGTAGATACTTCTATAAAAAATTAATTGAATGTTCATGCTACCTAATATAATGAATCATGCATCAATATAGCTCATCCCAATGAAAAGTACAATAAAAGAGGAATCGTCTTACCACCATTCATAACCATGAAAAAAGAATGTTTCATGTATGTGAAGTAACATAAAATATTAAGGACTTCCTTACCCATTAAATAATTTTACTCCCCCCCAAATACATTGAAATGATATTCAACTACACTCCAAGGGATTTCTCCCGAATTTCGACATGATAAATAATGAAAATGAAAATCCCTTATATAGGTTTGCACTCGATCGTCATCTACAATAAAATATGAATATTTTTCCTAGATGAATTAATCCCTCCAAGGAATAAAAATAAAATATCCGTTGAAAAAACTATTTACTTAAGGTAGCTATGAGTTGACAAGGTCGACATTTTCCTCCAAGAATATATAGTAAAATATCTAAGGAAAATAATACAATAAATATCTCAAGTAACTAACTCATTGATATAAGTAAAATGATAGTAAAATAAATTGATTTAGTTAGCAATAACCTCCAAAAACAACATGGGTAACATATCCAAATGAAGAGTACCATAATTTAACTAGGAAGCATTATGTAATGAGTTCTCCAAATTTCCAACATGGCACCTCAAGAGATGTACATGTAGCTACTCAATTTGCATAGAAAAGTTTGTAATGAATCCTCAAATAAATAGATGTTCTCATAACCGATAGATGACCAATTAAACATCCTCCATAAGTGGACTTTCCTCATCAATGGAGATGTGACCATAGTAACCTCCTGAAGTGTATGTCTTAATAAAAATGCATGATCCAACAAGTAAGGATCTGTCCAAAAGTGAGACAACCTCTCCATATATAAATGAACTCAAACTCCAAAGTAGCACATGTAGTAGAATTAATAAGACATGATAACTAACCCATCAATCACCTTTGATACAAGTTTCTCCAAAAAATATGTGTGAGATCCATAGAATGAGTGGAGTAAGTAGGTGGCATGTCCCTCTTAGGATACTATGAAAATATGGTAATTAGGTGGAGCACCATAAAATAATGTGTTAGTCATTAGATATCCCAATATGAGGGGTCAAACCACCAATAAACTCATCAATATTAGTGAAGATGCCAACAAACAACCTAGAAAAGGGAACAACCCCTTTTTAGCAGTAAACAATGATAGAAATAGTGGGATGTCACACACATGTGCCAATTTAATATGTTATCTAACCTAAAATATGGACATAAATATGCTAATTAGAATTCTTAAATAAATGCCACAACCATTAAGGATATATTACAACTCTTGATCCATTGCTACAATGCCCAAGGTGATGCCATAACTCCCAATGCATTGTCACAAAACCCAAAGTATAAGACTTCCCAAAAGCTATAATTTATATGAAAATTGGAGGGTGTTAAAAAAATATGATAGTGAACACCATATCCAAGTTACAAACTTCCAAAAAAGTAAGGCCATACCAAGTCAAGCTGAAGAGGTATTCATGAGATCTAGTTAGTAAGAAAGTGAGCACTCTAGACAAAAACCCAATCCATGTATTATAAATTACTTGAAATAAGTACAAGTGCTTATATTATTAATGTCTAATTAGGCCAAAATCAGTCAATTATCCATTGTGAGGGCTAATATTACATCAAGGTATGTGTATTAGATGAGTGCTCCATTAGGAGTGAAAGTCCCTCCAAGGAAGCTATGATGCTTCAGGGACAAGAAGTGTATATCCATTAAAAGTATAATATCAACTTCCAAGCATGTCAAATTAGAAAATTTCTCTAGAAATAAATTCACATGTGTCTTATGGAGGAGCTTGAACCCTCAAACCAATGCACATTACCATGAAAATACATGAAATATATGAAGCATTATAAATTAAAATCATGTTTGTTGTATCAACTATCACAATAGGGTCATTAGAGACATTTATAGCACTATAAAAATCTTACCATAAAGTATAGCATCATCATCCACGAGTGCCAAAAATATGAGGCATATCGATGATAAGAACATCACATACCAAAACGATACAATAAAAATAAGCATATCAAAATTATAAATTGAAGCATGTGCCACTATGAGGAGAGAGTCAAGTCATTACAAAAAATCAAGGAAAAATGAATCTCCTCTACCAACAAGACATTCAATAAATCGAAAGTATTATTTCTAACATTGAATAAATAGACAGTATTATTTCTAAAATCTAGTTGAATAGTCTATGATATAATTTTGAAGCAACTTCCACCAAATTTCCAACCTTTGGAAGGCTAGAATTACCATGTTGTAGTACAAATATTTGAGCCTTGTGATGACAATCACATGTGAAAATACACAAACAAAATGTGTTATAACAAAAACAAAATTTGTTTATAACTAATTTTATAACATTGATGTAGATGATAATCTTAGGAAATGGTTTCATGTGAAGGATTAGATAGAACAAGGCTAACATTGTCAGACAACATGGTAGTTTGAAGAGTAGTTTCACATGATGGAGGTTGAAAAGGGCTGAATATGGACATAATGTGTGGATGTGCATAAAATAATTTTATGTCCCTATAATAATGGTGCCAATAATTTATATATAGAAATTGAAGACCCAATTCCCACAAAATTCCCTAGTAAAGAACTAAACTGGACATATTTAATCAAAATATGAGAAAAATTCCATCATGCTTTCGCAAGTGTGAAATACTTTGGTTATATAATAAGCTATGCTAGTTTCAAAATTCCAAATAATTTAGTACCCTTAGTGAAAACATGCAGTGATATTCTTTCAATGACTTGATAAGAAAGGGCCAATGCATCGAACTTTGGGTATATTTCAATTTTAGTATCAAATTGCACAATACCGCAATTAATAATTAGAGGTCTATAAGGCTACAAAATTCGAACATTGAATATCGCATATATCCCAAGGTATGGTGTAAAATCAATATCAAATACATTTCATGCAGAAATTTTTAATAATATTGTATCGATTGTATCAATTTCCTAATCTTTCTTCAAATCCATTGCAATTTTCATCGTGGAGATGGAGCCAAGTCTTGTGCGTGATTGAATTATTTTATGAATGTTCTGTTTTATATAATGAAAATTATACTTCTCCTGGACTGATTTATAATATCATCAACCTAATCATGCTAAATACACATATACATTCATGGAACTGTGTTTCTTTAACGATTTATTTTTTCATTAACATAGAGGTCCCTACAATTGGATTTGGATATACAAGGAATTACCTAGGTCATCCCAAGTTGACACCCAATAGAAAATTAAAAATGGGACATTTTGTGTTTAGTCCTCTTCTAGTTGTGTTGTTTAAAATATTATTTTTTCACTAAACACATGGATTCCAAAGATTATATGTTTGAAGAAATGCACATGAGTTTTCCTCACAACAATTATTTGTCATTAAGGATTAAATTTTATAAAGATGTCAAGACTTAGATTCAGAATGCTCGAATAAGAAATCTAGAAGTTGGAGGTGAATTGAATATATTTTTTATTGGAAATGGATGTAGATACCTTGAAATCGACCAATATGAGAGTGAAAGAGTTGTTTCCTTATTCCATATTCCAAATCAACGTTTTTACGAAGTGCAAGGATTGTAATATTTTGTAGTCAATAGAGAACTATACATGACTAGCACAACATAGTTATTATAGTACCCTATTTTTGATCCCCAAATGAATAATGTATGTTTATACATGGTGAAAGATTAGAAAACCTAGCAATTTACTAGTTTGTGAATATTATTAATAAAAATAGATGACTAGTTGTTACACCGATTTTTGGTCATCTAACTTGTTACTATTAGATGGACTAAAGTACACCATGTAAGACCAATTTTACCATAGTAAAATTTCTTTCACTATGAAAAATAACTTAATAAACCATAATTTATTAAGTTGTCTCTGGTCTAAACATGAAACCCCATGAGGAATAATTGAATAGATCCTTATTGGTTTGATTTTCCTTAAGGGATAATTAATTAAACGATAGTTTAATTAATATTACTAGTCATATTTAACCAAAAAAAAAGAAAATTAATTAGATATCCCTTGTCACTGCTTATCTTATTATTTTATAGGAATAATTATTTAAAACATTATTTAAATAATATTCCTTGTTAAATTTGACTAAATCATTTATAAATAATTGAATAAATCACTATTTATTTAATTATTACTCAACCACATTCTTAAAATAATAAATAAATCATTTATTTATTTATTATTTACAAATAAAAGAATTTGACCCAATTCAAATTATTTTTCCCTCCAACAAAAATAATGAAATATTCCATAAAAGTTGGATTTAGATTTGATTAATAATATTTTTATTATGCACCAATATCTAGACTAACTCAATATTTTGTTATAAATACAAGGGCTTTTCCATTCATTCACTACCTTTTGTTGCATAAAGATCACTTTGGATCTATACTTTTGGGTTGAATTTGATCCTCCATCACTTTCATATTTTTCTACTTCTTGCTTTTGAGCTCCCTTTGAGTTCCTTTTTTTTTTTGGGTTTTCTACACCATCAAGAGAGATAGATCTTAGATCTTAAGCGCTGAGGACATATAAGAAACCATTCCACTAAGGGCTACTGGTAACATCTTTCCATGTTCCCTTCTCGGGTGTCGTAGTACAAAAAATTATTTAAAAATTCTTGCCTTGTTCGTTGGATGCATGGAGAAACTCTTGATTATTTGTTGTTTAATGAATTTTACTGCATAGATCTGGATTTCTGCAGCATTTATTTTGATCACTAACTGCTAATGTGAGGAAAGTGATAGCCATATTTGATGTTAGGGTTGTTTGTTATGCACTTCTATAGTGACCCTTTTTCGTATGCTTGCAATTAGAATTCACGCTAACAACTCGTGACTCCACCGGGATTTATAATTACGACCACTGTCATTTTTCAGATCCCTACATGACCAGTTACTTCAACCCCTATGGTTTTTCTTTATCTTCTTATTTTTCATTTATTGATGTTTTTTTTAACCTATAAAAGCCTAAAATAGTAAAAAATCTTACTTTCGTGTGTTTCTAGGCCTATTTCGCAGGTAACAATTATCAACCACAATAGAGATGTCAGTTTTTTTCTGAAATATGCTCTCAAAATAGCTGGAAGTGCAGGTCATACTTTTTGGGCCAAAAACTGTGACCTCATCTCTCATGAAGCAGGAAACAGCCTAAAAATTGTGACCTCAGCAGAAAACAGGTAAAAAACTGTAACTTGTACTTATTGTGGGAATTTTTCTCTGATTTTTTTGGGTTTGTCTGGGCCACTGTTCAGGGTTTTTTGGCCATCTCTTAACCTTTCTTGGACCTGTACTTTCTAAGTTTTACTTTTTGAAGTAGTAACCAAGCCCCTTAGGGCTTCAGTACGCTTCCACATATTTAGGAGGATTTTAGCTGAAGTAGGTATTCATAGATTTTAGTGTTTTCAGCCATTTTTCATATTTGAACCTGTACTTTCAGATCCATTTCAAATCAGTTATTTTTCCATCTAAAACACCTATTTTCATTTTTTTTGGTCCTCCTTTAGGGTCCCCTCCATTTCCCTTCAGGTTTTAGCCTTTTGCCACCTTTTCTGCGTCATTTGTCCCTCTAGTTTCCTGTGTTTTCTGCACCTCTTTCCTGCAGATCTGACCTTTAGATCCCTGTCCCTCCCTATTTAGATCCATTGGCCATTTTGTCTGTGTTGACTAGATTTTTCCCACCCATAGACTAGCTATTGGGAAACCCTCCTCCTTGGGTTTAAATTGATGCATCTTTAGCTGTTTATTTTACTGTTGCATTCATTTTCCTTTACTATCATTTTCAAATATATTTATAGTTATACAAAATACTTTTCTTTTTCTTTACACATGTCTAGGCTTAATTAAAATTACCACACTTATCACATACACACACACCCTATGTGAAGAGAACCTTGTTTACACCGCCATGCCAAGATTAAAACATTGTAATCAATTGATTCCGCATCTCCCTACCCTTGTTTTAACATTGTAATCAATTGATCCTGTGCCTCCCTTCCCTTTTTTACCTCTCATCCTTTTTATGTTTCGTTTCTCCTTACCATCATTGTGCCCTAAAGGCATTTATCCCATAGACTCCAAGGCCTTCAGCCTCAGTTTCCATTAGGAAGACTTACCCCACCACATAGGGTTCTTATTCATCCTCCACTGACTCCCCATTCTGACTCTACTTTTGGTTCATCGGGTTCCCCTTCTGGTTCTATCCCCTGTTCTCCTCTGCCTTTCACCTTCACCATGTCTGGTTCAGGACCTACCACTGGTGGCAACCCAGACCCTAATGTTGGGAATGCTACTAATGGTGCCGCAATAGGAACTATCCCAGCTGCTCCATTGCTTCCTTATATGGAGGGCCTAAACCTTCCCAATTTTAGCCAGTTGATCAATGACCTCATACAACATGACCCTAGTTGGCCTGTTATGCCAACCAAGCTCCCTTTAGAAGTCCCCAAGTTTGAGGGAATTGTTGGAGAGGATCCTACCAACCATGTTTTCTGTTTCCACATGTGGTGTTCGTCTAAATCCATCAACGATGATTCCGTCCATATTCGATTATTCTAGCATACGCTTATTGGAGAAGCTTCCAACTAGTATGTTAACCAGGACACCTCCTCTCATACTAATTTTGCAACCCTTGCCAAGGATTTTCTGTCTTACTTCCAGCTTCCCCTTCGATATGACACCAGTACCGAACTCTTGACCTCTTTCCATAAAAATTCTGCTACTTGCCTATATTACCATGTTCAAGAATGGCAGAGAAGAAAGAGCTTATCTCGAGCCCCTACCTTTGAAGACCATTTCTACATGGACTGGTTTCTCAGATCCCTTTTGCCTGCTATTTTAAAAAATGTCGTATCTCACTTCCCTGAGACCGAGGAAGCTGCCCTCCAGATTGAATTGAAATATGACTTGATCCATGCATATTCTGGTTCTTTTTATACCGTCTTACCTGATCTCCCTAGACCTGGTGATGCCAACTCACTAGGGGCATCCCATGCTGTTGACAGTATCATTGGATCCCTTTCACATCCGTACACTCATCCTCCTATGGTTTATGGTTTCCCTCAAGTAGGATCTAGCTCCTCCAGCACTTTTCCCCCTCCCAGAAGCATGTATCCAGGATATGACATGCCTTAACCTTTCTTCCAACCTGTTTACCCCAATGTTGCCCAACCTCCTTATTATCCATATCTATAGCCTAGTTCTCCACCTCCTCGAACACTAGCACCTCAGCCTCCCTTTCCTTCTCAAACTCTGTAACAGTAACCCACCCCCCCCCCAGGGACAGGTGTATGCACAGCAGAGTGCGACCAATCCTCCTACTTCCAAAAATAAGAGGAAAGGCAACCAAAAAAAATCTACCCCAAGTAATATATGAAACAACCCCCAAGGGAATGCACATAACAGTGCAACCCAACAACAGGGCACCCATACAAAGCAGGTAAGGCCTATTCGCACGAATAAACCTTCTTCTTGTTGACGTGTCTATGGCCACTATACCCATGATTATCCTCTTTTACCTCAAATGCATCAGATGTGGGAAGCTCAAGCAGCATCCTGAGGATAGCAAGCCTCCCATTTGGTTCCTCCCCATGTTGCCCCTATCCAACCGGCTGTGTTTACCAATCCTTTCACCAACAAGGATATGTGGCTGCCCAACCCCCTTTAAGTCAGGTGGCCACCTAGCATCCTCCATCTGGTACCTCTGATTACCAGATCCTTATCATGAACTCTGACCAACCCAATACCATTGACCTCAACCTTCAGAATCGGTCCCATCAGTACATCCTGGCCCCACTAAGTCTACTACCGTGCCCCCATCTTCTGGTGCCATAGAGCCTCTTTCAACACCCAATGTTCCTTCACTGATCCCTCAGCCTAAGGTAGAGGTTCATACCAAGTTCCCTAAGGGACCATTATGTCGAACCACTACTTCTGGTAAAACTTCCCACTGCTACAGTATAGTAGTTAAGTTGGTATAATCCCCAGCCACCATTTCAATGTTTGAAGTACTCTAGTCATGCCCTTCACAATGAAAATCTCTACAAACTTCTATGGGAACTTTGGATCCTTCGGATGATTGTTTGATTATCTTCGACATTGAAAATTCAGAGAATTCCCCCTTTCCTACTTCTGTCGCTTTCCAAATATTTTTCAAGATCCAGAATGCCAACGTCTCTCGTTGTATCATTGACGAGGGGGCATCCACTTATATGATGTCCTCTATGATTTGGAAGCAACTTGGATCTCTTGAGTTATCCCTTTCCACTATCAACCTCCATGCGTGGGATGGCCAATCTTCCTAGCCCCTTCGCATGTTCCTCAATTGTCCTATTACTCTTGTGGGAAAGACTTTTTGTGTTGACGTTGAAGTCATTGATACCCCATTATAATAAAAAATTCTATTGGGTCATATATACACTTACGCGATGTCTTCTATCTCATATGTGGTTCACCGTGAAATGTGCTTTCCTCACGATGGAAAGATCGTCACCATCGATCAGTTGACATATTACGAACTGAAGTCTGGGACCTCTCCTGAGTCCATTATATCCTTGGTGGCCAGTAAACAAGCAGTCGAACCTCCGACCAGTGTCTCAATCAGAGTTTATAAATATTCCTCTTTGCTTGGTTGATTCCCTAGTCTCCCCCCTCCTATCTCTGACCCTAGCTTGTTGAATGTTTGAATGATGCAATTGTCTTGGTACGACCTCAAATAGACTGGTTCGACTACCCAATAACCTCGCTCTATGCAACCTACTCCTTGTACTTTGACTCAGCCTTCAGGACCCTCTCCTCTAGGCCCCTCTTCTACAGCTGATGTCCATGATCCTATCTACCCCCCTGCAACAGTTCCCCCTAGCCGTAACCATCTCAGAGCTATCCCGCTTGGAAATTCCCCCTCCAGTCAGATACCATTTCTTGCTCCCCCTCGTGGATTATTTTCAGTACTTGTTATGACTACCTTATCGCTTCCTAACAAAACCCTGGGGATACTAGTCTGGTACATTGATCCCCAAGCCAATATCCCACCTGGTCAACCCAAACCTTACACTGCTTTTACTTCGTTCCAACTAGTCACCACAACCCCTCCCTTTGCTTTTGTGCCTCAACCACCTCAATAGGAACCCATTATTTTTGCAAAAGCCTAGGGTGAGGGAGGGAAAGCCCGCAAGAAGGCACCTAAGTAAAAGGCTTCCCAGAAACCATTGTTCCTCCTCAACCTCAAAAGCATACCCCCCCTGTCTTCTTTGTCTGATGTTGTCAGTCATGCAACTCATACCTATCCTGAATTGCCTCGTCTCAAGCCAATAGTAAATGAATAATTTCTCGAGTCTAATATCCCAGAGGTCCATGTCACTTTACCTGATTCAACCCTGAAACTCAATTCTTTGGCATAAATCATCCTTTTTATTTGTATGATCTCCATGGCCACTATAATAACCTACATCCCCACCTTGAAGGCTACTACACCTCTTTAGAAGTGGTCTGCCAATTCGAGGCCAAGCACAACGAGTCCACCTCTCCCTTTTTTGTGAGTTTTTCTTCGACAAAACTAGAGGACACATCCACTCCCATTGAAATTCCCCCTCCCCATGTCGAGATAATGGATTCTTTGGCCACTATCCTCTACTTGTCATCATCTATGAGATCCACGGTCGAAAACCCCTCTAGGGTTTTCCCTTCTATTTTGCTTGAGCTCCCTTCAGTAATCACCCTCTGTGATGATGAGCATGTGAACCTCTCTTCTCATGATGATGAGTCACGTAGCTTTGTCACACTACGTGGTCTTTTTTCCACCAATTATCGCATCTTCTATTGTGATGATGACATTATGGACGAATTTACTACCCCTGACTTTATCTATCCCCCACTTACATCAAACCCATGCATTCAATCCACATGCACCTTGTGGTCATTATACTGACACGCAATGTTTTGGTAAGGAGGCATCCATATTTGAGATTCCAAGAGCAACAATTATCCAAAACCCTCCCAGCATCTGGTCGTGTCGACTCTAGTACCTTTATTCTTCCCCATTTAAGAGAACCTCTAGAGTCCCATATCACTTTAGATCACTCTACGGATGATCCCCCTCATCATTGCTTCATATTACATCAACAACCCAGTCCCCTAGACATTTTTGTTGACCAACATATGTGTTTTCTAGGTGAGCACCAGTTCATTATATCCAAATCCACTCTTTGGGATAATGACACCATGTATGGAACCCAGAAATTTAGTCCTTTATATATGCAATAACAAAAGAGATTGGTAATCGTCCATTCCCTTTATCAAACTAAATCTTCCCATTCTTCCCTCGAAAGATAACCATAATGTCAAAAAAATGGCAAGCCACATCACAAAAATGTTTTTAGATTCCACATTTCTAAATACATTTGGCATGAACATAAAATTCTTGGGGGCACCTATGCCGCTCAACCATAAAAATCCTAGCTATCAGGAAAAAACAACACTGAAACCCCCTTTCTCTAATAGGTCATTTCCTAGGATAGGTCGCAATTTTCTGGCTAGTACCTGCTACTCAGGTCTTATAACAGACCCTAAAAAGTGTGTCTTGGCTTGTTCCTCGGCTCTGGGTGCCTAATCTGAAACTTTAATCCACTGAATTGAAAGAGTATGGTTAGGCCTATGACCTGCAACTAATGGATCTTGGTTCCAATGGTCGGCTTGTCTGCTATGAATACTGTAAGATTTAGGGCCTTTTCTCCTCTGTAAATTCACCATAGCTACACTTGCAAATGAATCAAATTAGAGGGAAAATTCCTTATTAAAAGAGAAACCCAAATTTTTCTTTTGGTAGTTGCGACCAAACCGTAGCTCAGATTGACAAACCATCAACACCGTTGGAAATGTCTCACCAAGGTCTCAAATGGGTATCATTTCGTTTTTGGTGATTTGATACTTCTCCTCGACACATTTTTTCCAAGAAGGGTCAGTTCACCACTTCTCAAAATAAAATTTCTTCACTTCCAACACTTGTACTTGGGCCACCATCTTGGCTTCATATTTGTACATGCTCCTGTCAATTTTTATTGTGAGTAACCATCATGTACTCATGTTTATATGGTCCCCATCAAGCCTATTCTGTGTGGCAGCATCGTTGAGTCACCCTTGTTTAGAGTATCCGAGTTGAGTCATCATCGCATCCATGGAGTCTGTCCCGAGTCCCTTTGTATCCCACCATAGTGCTTCATCCTTCATTTCTCTATCCCTCTCGTGTCACACATTTTTTCCTCTAGTCATATTGTTACCTATCCCCTCCAGAGTCAAGTTAGTAGCTGCCAGGTCATCCATGCCCTTTATGCTCTAGCAAGGGAAGTCGTCAGCCCGCTACTCAGTACCCCCCATTCCACCATCATCCCCGGTGCCATTTTATCAGTTGCTCTACTATTATCCCTCATGCCTTAGTTGAGGCTCCCTTAATGCCTCACCTATGGTGGGCCTCCTTCTGCCATCATTAGCTTATTCATTCTAAAATATAGGTCTAGAGGGCGGTGTACCTTGGTTCCAGGTTCCACTCTTGTTCGGTGCCTCGGATTAGGAAAAGGGTCCCTTTATTACCCTTTAACTTGATTTTTTCTCAGCTCTCGCTCCTTATGGCATGATCGAGATCTGTATACTTGATAGTTCAATGATGAAAAAAATTGTACTGGTCATTCTCGGGTGTGGCCATTTAGATAGCCCCCCACATGCCCGGATGAACTTTCTACTATAGCCATGGATGCAGCCCCATATATTTTATGGTTTCGGCCTTAACTGCTTGGAGCACCTTTTAGTTTGCATGTATCACTGACATTTTCAAAGCCCTTTCTTGTTTTATAGGGACTCTTTGGTTGTACTTATATCTCATGCACTCAGATATTATTGTATAACTCCTAGATGTTGTCCCAAGCATGGTATCTATGTGGGACCGATTATCATGTTGTTTTCTAGCCCATGTTTATGACAACATGTACTATATAGTTCAGTCCATTGTTTTCTGGATGCATCATTATTCTTTGCTCTTTGTTATCTCGGCGGGCATAGGTATGCCTCCCCCGCCTCATGTAGAAGAGGTAATCACACATAAAAGAGACTTTTCACACCTATAAGTATTGCCTCCTTAGGGTCTTGTCCTCTCATGCTTTAGTATACCTCATATTTCTCTCTTTGACTCCCCTTTGGTGTCTACTGGTTGAGTTCTTACAACGTACTTTGGTCATACAATTAGCTCCTAATGCTCACACATTGGGGGGGAATATGTTACACCAATTTTTGGTCTTATAACATGTTACTATTATATGGAATAAAGTACACCATGTAAGACCAATTTTACCATAGTAAAATTGCTTTCACTGTGAAAAATAACTTAATAATCCATAATTTATTAAGTTGTCTATGGTCTAAATACGAAACCACATGAGGAATAATTGAATAAATCCTTATTTTTTTATTTTCCTTAAGGTATAATTATTTAAACCACAATTTGATTAATATTCTTGGTCATATTTAACCCAAAATATGAAAATTAATTAGATAAATCACTATTTATCTTATGATTTTCTAGGAATAATTATTTAAAACATCATTTAAATGATGTTCCTTGTTGAATTAGATTAAATCATTTATAAATAATTGTTTATTTAATTATTACTGAAAAACATTCTTAAAATAATAAATAAATCATTTATTTTTTACAAATAAAGGGATTTGACCAAATTCAAATTCTTTTTCCCTCCAACAAAAATAATAAAATATTCTATAAAAGTTGGATCTAGATTTGGTTAATAATATTTTTATTATGCACCAATATCTAGACTAACTCAATATAATGTTATAAATAGAAGGGTTTTCCCATTCATTCACTACCTTTTGTTGTGTGAATATCACTCTGGATCTATACCTTTGGTTTGACTTTGATCCTCTATCATTGTTATATTTTTCTACTTTTTGCTTGTGAGCTCCCTTTGAGTTCCATTTTTTGTCTAGGTTTTCTGCACCATCAAGACATAGAGATCTTAGATCTAAAGCACTGAGGACATACAAGAACCCATCCCATTGAGGGGGACTGGTAAAATATTTCTATGTTCCCTTCCCAGGTGTCATAATACAAAAAAATCTTTAAAATATCTTGTCTTTTTCATTGGATGCATGGAGAAACTCTTGCTTATTTGTTGTTTAATGTCTTTAACTGCATAGATGTAGATTTTTGTAGCATTTATTCTCATCGCTAACTACAGATCTAAGGAAATTGACAACCATCTTTGATGTTAGTGTCGCTTGTTATGCACAGATAAAGTGAGCTTTCTTCGTACGCTTTCGATTAGAATTCACACTAACACTAGCTACAAATAAAATAGGAAATGATTTATAAGGGACTATTATTCCATGAGAGAGGGATTTCCTAGAGAGGATAAACAAGCATTACCATATTTTAAATAAACCCATATTTGAATTAGTTGATAAATTATTTACATGACATAGTTAGGACAATTCCGCATTCATTCTTTCCCATTAATGATTTCTCTTACCTATTAAAGAGAATAATTTCGCAAGAAGAGACACTACTAGTTGGTTGTATGTTAGTATTGGTTATTATTGAGCATGAGAGTGTGCTTGAGTGCATGGATGCATTATAATTGCGAAGTTTCTTTGGAGTTTCCAAAAATGATATTTCTTAACCAATAACACTTGATCCCTAGATGGAGTGAATTCATTTCCCTAAGTTGTGTAGGATGGATGGGAAAGAGAGACAAAATTTAAGATGGTTGTGTGAATAGTTGAATGAATTATAATAGCATGGTACTACTATGCTACTTTATAAGATATAATAATATGAGATTATTGACTATATGTGAGGGATTCCAGTTGGCCTAGGTACCAACACTTGTGGACTCATGGCCTTAACTTAAGGATGACTTGTTGAGTCTATGGCTCACTAGATTGTCTAGGAAATTGGTTTAATAATTTGAGAAAGAGAAGTGTTTTATGTGTATTTTATTCTTGTTATGTTTATCATGTTTCCTATTGCTCTCGATTTCTATTTATCTCTATTAATGTGACACATTGATCGATGAATAATGTACTTAATATTAATGCATATGATCCTTGATTTTTTGTACGAGACTTTAGTTTTTATAGATAAAGTCTTATCTAATTCATTTTAACTATATCAGAGGTCAAAATTTAGTTCAATAACATGATTTCTTGATATATTTTATGATTTTTGTACGTAAAATTTGGTAACAGATACAAAATTTTACCATAACATGGCTTAACCTAGAGATAGGTTTTATGTATGTTGTTATTCAATGAATTTTATTCCTTTTTAAAATTATTTTTGTGTTAATGTATACATCCAGGCTATTATATGGGGCAATATAGGAAATTTACTCGGGAAGCTTAGGTTAATACCCATTAGAAGAGTCAAATGGAGTATGTTTTGCTAACTCCTCTTATAGTTGTGCTGCTAAAATATTATTGTTTCCCCCAGTTGTGTGGGTGGAAAATAGTATACATTGATTAAATGCAGATGGGTTCAGTTTATAACCATTGTTATTCATTAAGGCTGAAATGTTATAAACATGACAAAAATTACGTCCAAAATACATGAACAAGATATCTAGAAGTTGGATATAAATTGAAGATGATTGGTATTGACAAGGGATGTTGACACCATGAAATTAACACAAATGAAAGTGAAGTAAATGTTTCATTATGACCTATGATAAGTCAACTTTCTTATAAAGAATAGGGATTTCCATCTTAAACATTAATAGGTTTGCTAAGAAATCGATGCACATAGAGTTTAATAAATGAAAAGGAATGGGTAAAGGTATATAGCAACCCTACTTCCCATTGGACAATTTTGGAATGGAAAAAGAAACAAAAATATTTATTTATTTCTAAATATTTGTATGAAGGTGTGGTTAGTGTAATATATATTGAAAACTATAGAATCCTTATGGAGAACAAAAGAAATTTCTAACTTTGAGAAAATTTCCTCCTAGATAATTTAATTACACTCATTTTTTGTTGGCACTTACAATTAACCAAGGATATGTACAAAGTTCTTATGGGGATAAAGGACCCAACATGATATTCATTGAAGGAGAGTTGAATAAATCAACAAAAGAACATGATTTGGTTCATAATGATGCCCCCAAACTCATTATTTATGTCTATGAAGTCAAAAATAGTTCATAATACATGCATTAATATTGACTCATTGATTTCAATGAAACAATAAATTTGTATGTTTACGCTTCATTTCCATATAGAATTGTTGTAGGTATGTTATATGACTAAACTGATACAATCCCTATAATTTTATCCATGCCCTTACATGACAGTATTAGCATTACCTGATCATGCTATCTTAAATCTATATTATTTTAATCCATAGGACCTCTCCTTTACCTTTCAAAAAGTAATATTTCTCAACGGTTTTAATTTACTAATAAAAACATCAATAGTTGTAATCCACATGGTTTTTTTCTTAAGGAGAAGGATTTCATGGATAGATTCATATTAATTGAGCCTTTCTTGATACACCCTCTAGGTCCCTCTATGTTTAGGTATTTAATTTTTGAACTAAGGTTCCTTTTATAATGATGATCCTTACATAATTATATTTTAAATTGTGAGGGATCCATTAGTACCATTGGATTTGGTCTCTATTTGACTAAGAAACCATGAGTTCCATGTATCATTTTTTCCAAATTATATTATGAACTTTGCACCTTAGAAATGATAAGAAGTAATTGAATACAATCCACTATGTGGGAGGAACCCCATTTTATAATGAATACAAGAGAAGACAAGATATGATGATCTCAAGACAAGGTTTCCTTGGTATATATGTGGAAGAAAAAGGGTATAATTATAGTGAAACGTCACAGTGAAATGGTTTAGCCTACAAAATAATATAACAATCTAGCTGTAATAAACCAAATTTATAAGGATTAATAAATGGTTTTAGAGTAACATGGGTATTTCCTAGGGATTAACATCCCCCTCCCCTTCAAACAAGTGTTTTCATCAACACTTGATTATTTGTGCTTGTTTCTATATGAATAACTCATCTTTGCATGTCACTTATTGCATTGGGATGTTTTTCCACTTAATGAGGTACTCAATAATGCCTTATTTTCTTAGTGGATTAATCCTTGTTTTGATGATTTTTTCTAATTATAGTATGATTTATCGTTATTCATTAATCACTAGTAAAATAAATTAGATTGGGATCTCATCAATGATTACCTTCTTTAACTAAGGAAAATGGAATACTTGATGTACACATCAATATGAAGGAAAATTCAATTTGTATGTTATAATTCAAGTCCATTGAAACACATTATATGGCCCATAATATCCCAGTGTTAATTTATCTAGACACATATACCATGATTATTGGTGAAGGGAAATCACTTTGGATAGGTTGAATAATGCAATTATATAAAATTTTTGAGTTAAATGTTCAATATCACTCTTATATTCATATCAATTCCTATAAGACCTAATTTGAATGTTCAAAAATGAATATCACGGTCATGATCATTCGTAGATAGAATACCTTTATGCATATCTTCAAATATCTTGCAATGATTTTTGATAAGTTATTGAAGATACACAAGTGTTATGCAAAATACATGACTACAGACATAAATGTCTTCCCTAGACAGAGTGGCTTGGTCAATAACAATAAAAGGATAAATAATATAATGTTTTTCTTAATGCAATTGGACACGAGATTAGGCCTACCTAGAATCTTTCGCAAGCTTCACTATTTTCTTGCCTTGCATGCTCCAATCCTAGATATGATCACTATAATTATAACATGTAGATATAAACACAAAAAGCCAAATATACATGATATCTATGTATCATTACACAATCAACTCATTCAGATTATCATAACATTGAAACATATGAAAATAAACATCATATATAGGAAAAAAATGTACTCCTTGTATTAATAGAAATGGAGAGAGTTATAACCAAATATAGGATTTTATCATGTAGAGAACTGCTGAAGTTGACTTGTCCTTCATTTCCACAAATTACACCTCTTATGTCACCTTAATGCATGGAATCATGATTCTCCTTTGATTCGGGGTAGCAGCATGATGGTAGTCAATCTACAAATTCTAACCCATAACTTGTGGATGGTAGTAAATATATATGAGAGGATGGTATCTTAGGAATTATTATTCATTTACAAATATAGGATTGATATCCACTCTCAATGGTAGGATGAGCTCAAGGGATAAGGGGTTAAATATGCAACGTAGAATGAGATGGGATTTGAAGGTATTATTAAAGGTGATTGGTTATAACAACTCCTGGAATATTTTAGAAGAAGAAGCTTCGATATTATTTTTATTGTTCCCAAGTTTCTAGAATCAACACACCCTAAGGAGGGACAACCTCTTGATTATTATTATAGGTGCAGAGTGAAGAAACATTCACTGAGCATGGTATCCTAAGGGAACATGGTGTGCTAGGCCTTAAAATCAAGGAAATGAAGCAGTTAAGCCTAGAAACTCTGGGATTAGGGAAAGTCATGCTTAGGGATTTCTGAAAGGGTCATGCAAAAGTGTTCATTGATGTTGTTTGATCCAGTTACCACGTCTATTGAATAGATACCAAAAAATTTCCTATAACAAATTTCCCCCTAAAGCGCAAAGTCAAAGGTAGTGGTTGATGAGAGAAGTTATTTACTTCATGACAAGTCTAGATCAATAAAAACCTATCCACATCAACATATGTTACAATAAATTTACAAATTTATATATTTTTTGAGGGAGACCGTGTACCCATACTACACACATAAGCTAAAATTACCTCTAAAATGATTAAAAGGCACATCCATTTATGACAAAAGGTGGAACCATGATTATATGGTTGTTTGTATGATTATAGACTTAATAATTTGTAATCTTGTATTACTCCTGAAATACAACCTATCTGGATGAAAATAGATCTGGGGTCTTCTATATTGTTCACATGATTGTCGAATGTATGAATCTAACCATTTGAATCAATGAGATGAGGTCGAACATGGTAGACACCATGTGATTATTAGAAAATGATTTAAGCCATTAATAGACATGAGAGAAACCATCGATGATGTTAATGGATCTCAAGGTACTACAATACAATCCTTATGGTGTGAATGAATGACTTTAAGTCGAAAAAGGCACAAAATATATCAGTCAAAGGATAATGATGTAAACCTGTCACCAAGAGTGAGGAAACACCCCATTAATGTATAAAGGCACCAAGGTACCAGAAATATGTTTCTAAGTCAACTTCCTGCATAATATGTTGATGTCGATAGGAAGTGAATCATTATTGGAGGGCCTTGATGCATCCCCCATCAACGACATGAGACGAGTATCATGATTTGAGATAGAATGATGATGATACAAAACTTTTTCAGAAATGACAGACATGGAATGAAGATTTAAGAGTATTTTAGAAGATATTTGTTGAATACTTCTCTTGAATACATTGACAATGGTGAATGGCATTTCTAGCATTGACCCAAAACCAAAAATGTTGGCTTTATAATTTCTTGATGAACCAAAAGGCAAGCAAATTTCCCAACCTAACAACCATGAAGATGAAGTGGAAGAGTCTCATGTTCAAGAGAGACTCACTTCCATTAATAAGTGTAGTACCTTATTTTCCAAATTTATAGAATGATTACTAGACATTTGTTGGAGTAGGGTCCCTTGAGGCACAAGTTCCAAAATATATAGTTTTTGTACTGTTTTATGTGTGTGCTGTGGAGATGTAGTCAAAGGGATTTTTGCCCCAATTTTGGATATAATTAAGCTTAAATGAAAAATTTAGACCTCAAGCCATGGTTTGAGACCTTAGTATATGTGTGATAGGTGTACTATAGATAGATAGAGTCTATCTAAGTCAAATAAGTCATAGATAATTTGATTAATGTTATGAGATATTGATAGAATTTTGTGTCTGTAAGGGTTTTCAGGTTGGCCGGAAGGCTCTTGCTGGCTATGTGCATGGAGACCTAGTCCTGGTTGTGTGTACACATCATTGGTTGTGTGCGCGGAAGGGTTTGTAAGGGATTTAAAGGGTTTTTGCAAGAAGGAAATTTGATGTACCGACAAATTTGAAGGACTAATAGAAAGAATAGTTTTGGTGACATCTCTATGTTATGCTTTATGTTTGTCGTTATGCTTTGATGAGATCACATCATCTATTTAGTTATTGTTCAATGCACAGAGATAATTTATATGTTTATGCATGAGTATTGACATATGTTAAGTATTACATTGATTAGATCAAGATCTGACTTTGATTTATTATCTGCGCTGAGTAAGACTAGTATTTCTATGTTATTCTCCTAATTATTGTTATAAACTAATTGCACATCTATAGAAAATAACTTAGGGTATTTTTTAGGACCACTTCATTAAACTATCTCTCATGGTGCAGAAACTTGGTTCCAGCAACCCCGCATACTACTTCGGGTGAGACTTTGGTCTGTGCAAGAAGATCATTTCCAAAAGGGCTAGTAGTTGGAGAGTTTGTTGGTTTATCCATAAACTCTGAACCTAGGTTGGGACCCCTCAAGAAAAAAAATGGTTCCATTGCTGGGATTGGGATAATCATTTTGAGGGAGATTTTATGTTGTGGCATTTGTTGTGTAACAAATTACTAGACTAGATGGATATAAAGGTCCTTGAATTTTCACTGGAAGAGATTAAAAGTGCTAAATTGCCTGATGAACAATGGGTACAGATGTATATTTATATGGAAGTGCGTGAAATTTTCTTTTTTTCCATTACGAATGAACTGCACGAGTGGTTGTCATGCTTATATGAGTTCCATCACTGCATAAAATACGATGTAGTCACTGAGTGGACTCCTGAATTGATCCAACAAGTATAGAAGTTTGATAATAAGATAACTCGCGTGGTAGATCATTGGATCGATCACCTCCTGCATGGATTTGTGACTGAATTTTTTTTTGACCAATTTGTGTCATATTATGAAGAAAAAAGAACGTTCTTCAAAGGCCCTAGAGGTAAGTTTCTGTGCTCATTGAAATTATTACTGAAAATTCTATTGTGTGAACAGGGTTTTCTGTGTTAACATATTTCTTGAATGCATCAGAGAGGTTTAGTGAGTGGAATAATTTACTCAGAAGACTCTGAGAAACTCCTTTATGGCCCTCTGAAGCCTAGATCTGATAGTGAACCTGAACCAGAAACTGACTTTGAAGAAGAGAGCTCATCATATCAGAATCCCTTGAATAGGTTTCTCACTCCATCCACTCCACTTCTAAGCTCAAATCATAGGTCACTTGCCCCACCATGCAGTCCATATCCACCTCCCCCTCTTCTCCCTCCTGAAGTAGATATGGTTACATCCATGAGGTTACCTAATTTCAAAGGCATTGGAAATGAGGACACTAATCACTTCTAGTTTGTAACCGAGGCCGTATGGAAGGCTCAACATGTGAACAATATTGATATTAGAAACCTGCAACTCGCTACTGCATTTCAGGATTGCACTCTAAACTATTACATTAGATATGCTCAAAAAAACCATAATGCTACTATGGAAGAAATTGAAGTAACCTTAAAAGAGAATTTTATTAAACCTAATTCATACGCGCAGCTGGTGACAGAGATGAAGGATATCCATCAAGAACCTAATGAATATATATGGGAGGTTGATCAAAGATTGAAGCACACCATTAGAGATGTTGGATTTTTTATTGATGATACTAAACATAAATAATGGTTCATTGCTATGATTCTCCCGCATCCGCGCCAACCATTAGGTTAGCAAAAGATTGCTACACAAGCTGAGGCTATAGAAATTGAAATGAAACTAGAAGCTACACCAACACCTATTGCACTAGGAACTCAATAGATTCAGACTCAACTGGAAGAAATCCATCTGGAAATCTAAAATACGCGCAAGGACACAGGAAAGGACGTCTGCACAAAGGTATGGTGAATCAAATGAAAATCTTTTGGCCATCGTAAAGACCAGTGTCCTGTTTTCAACAACTATATGAATGTTGGAGTTCCTAGTCCATTGAAGAACCATGTATGGTGTACTATATGTCATATTTTTGGACTACATGACACATATTCCCACCCAAGTATTGGAAAATATCAGTCTGATTTGAAGCATCCATTTTTCAATTTTTGTTCACCATTAGGGCATGGTGAGAAACATTTTTGTACCTATGATATGATGTTGGATAAATCTGAGACCTATAGATCTACATCACCAGCATTCCCTTTTGGGAACGAATAATTCAAGGGCAGAGCAAGAGGCTGAGGAGTTGGATCAGTTGGTAGAGGAATATTAAAAGTGATTTCTATAACTGTGGTGATGCTGGTCATTATGCACATGAATTTTTGAATCTAGCACGAGAGTCCTGCAAGTATTGTATACAATTTGATAATGTTAATATAAAATTTCCCTATGTTGATTGCTAAAATGAAGGAAAAGAAGACCCCTATGAAAAATCTTCAGATGATTCACACAGAGACTCATGAAGAATATCCTTGTGTAAATGTAGTTATCAGAAGTGGTGTAGCTACTAATGATGATAGAGGGAAGCAACCTACCATTGATGCCTGGATCTGAAAAGAACCTAAAAACAAGGAAGGCCTCAATCTTAAATGTGCAAAAGAAAATTTTATTGAAGCAAGGAAATAATTCATAGAATGGGATACTTCAAAAAGTGGTAGAAAACTGAATGGAGATTGAGGAGAAGAAGATATTAAGCCATTTTCACAAGCATGCATAAATTTCTTGAGAAACAAAATGGTTATTGAAAATTTGCAGGCCTTTGTAGATAATTACGCAAAAAAAGAACGGCCCATGGTAGAACAATGAGAATTCAAGAAAATCTATAAGAACATGAAAATAATGGTATGATGATGTGCTTGACTGCGTAGATATATTCTTATGAAATGGACCAAGTCATTCTATATTTGGGATCATGTGATAATGTTCTACCTAAAAAAACCTAGAAACGCATGGGAGAACTGAAGCTGGAAGCGTCAACTATCCAACTGCGCATGGCTAACCAGTATAAGATCATTCCGTTGGGGAGATTGTCAAAATTTGTGGTCAATATAGAGGGATTTAATGTGTTGGCAGACTTTGAGGTCATACAAATTGTAGATGATACTAATCCCTATCCTACACTACTATGTTTTGATTGGGCCATTGACATGGATGGTTTTATCAATCTAAAGAGAAGGGGGATGGAATTTGAGAGAAATGGACTCATGGTCATCATTCCTCTGGACCCTATAGAAGGTGAAAGGTATACCAAACCAGTGCATGCTGAGGATGAGATTAATCAAATCTATAAACTAACCTTATGCCAGGAAGGTTGGATTAATCCAACCATAGATGGGAATGTTACGTGGGAGAAGGATAGTTATTTCTTCTCAGGCTCTCATGAAGAATTAGAGAATTTCAAAATCGCCTTCCTGAGGTGTCTGCACTGCGATATAATAATGTGACCCATGCTCTGCAGTGCATAACATCCGAGGCACGTGATTCCCCACATTATGATGGCTCAACTATTGTAAACATGTTCTTAGGAGAACTGCAACTATATGTGTCGGTAGTACAGAGATTCCATGTCTTGAAACTTGGCCTACATGCTACTCTAGTAAGATGTTGGGAAACACATAAGGAGAATATGAGATATTGGGAGGGATGTGTGCATATGATGTTGCTATGATTTGATAGCCCAATAATTAAAGAGGAGGATTTATATTCTGACAAAGAAGATCTACACAAACATCTCACCAAGTGGAATCAGGTATGGGGTTTAGAACCAAGACCTCACAGGGTTCATATTTTTATTCATACAATAGGAAAGGTACCAGCCGAAAGGTACCTAGAAATAGAGTTATGCATAGGAACTAGCGATTGGTCTATGTTGGTAGACAGTTTTATTTCACCTTTAGTATTGAAACTGTGTTTGATATATTTGGTGAAGCTTTGATCCCCAAAATCATTATTGCATGGGTAAGGGAGACTTTTCATTGGATACAATTGGCACTAGTGGAAATTAGGGTGCTACGTGCACTCACAAGACCCTCTACCCCCTCGAATATCGAACAAATGTGCTCCATGCTGATCTTTGTGGGATATTATAGGAAACACATTCCCTAGTACAAATTTATAACTTCTCCCATGACCAGATTACTCAGACGAGGTGTGACATTCCATTGGGATGATGAATGTCAGAGAAGTTTGCAGTTATTAAGGTATATGAAATATACTACTCGATATTCTCTACATTACCTTGTCAACAAGCGTGTGTTGGGGGGGATGGTTTTTGTATGGTTATCCTTAGCTATGGACTATATGTGTAGTAAGATGCGGCACATGCATGGTATCTATTCTAGGAGATTGACTCGTGCACAGAACTATCAAAAACTAGTCATTGGAATAGTAAAGTTGGATAAGACAAAATTATTACCCTTTTTAGGAGTGTCCAAGATGCATTTAATGAAGGGATTTTTCTAGATTTGGGACAGTTTTGTCAGTAACGTAGCCTCATTAATGCCCAAGGAGTCATTATAGATGTGCCACAAGTATGAATATGACCCATGGGGTCACAATAGTTCCCTTTGCATTCTAAGTGATTTTTATGCTCTCAACTCTTTATTCGTCATTGCCTTTTTTGCATCTACGTCAGGATTGGATCCCATTTTTGAGGAGTCATTGTGTTGAGCCAGTCTAAGGTACGTGATTTAGAACAACATGAGAGCCACCAGACGAGGCAAAGACCCTACTGCGCCAAAAGTACCCATTGTAGAGACCCCTGCACCATATAAAAGGAATAAGGGTCAAGCACCTACAATGCGCAAGTGCCCTAGAAAAAATACCCCTACACCACACCATTCTGTAGGTGAGAAGATGAAGAAACTGATGGCTGAAGATCCTAAAAGTATTACAGAAGAAGCTAATGATGTTATTGAAGTAGCACCATTCTTGCAGCTACCTAGCTATATTTCATTGCGCAAACCCACTGTTATAGCACCGAAGGACTTGGATAAGGTGTGCGCAGGTATCAAAGTGCCTTTAATCCCACAGAATATCCCAATGGAGGGGGATATGTTTGCTAAAATCCTACAGCTGTGATTTAATGACGGGGACATCTTATATGTTGAAAAGTTTCCTAATCTTGTGCTAGAGATCTTTCTTGATCTAGTTCCCTATGTGGAAGGTCTAGTGTGCCTCGAACCAAAATAAGAAATTATCAGTCTACATAAGGTAGACATGTTAAACCTCTTACAAATCCCTCATTTTGGATGCAAACCCATTAATGATATCTGCTTCACGCAGTTGTTTGCGTTGGTGCATGATGATGTGCTCTGGCTGGGACAACGCATTCAAATTGATGCAGAACTAATTCACTGAATCACAGGTATGCCGAACAAGGGCACCAACCCTATGGCATATTTCAGAGGGAAAGCGCACGAGAAGGCGTTGGCCGATCAAATCAAGAAAAAATATGATGTCATGCGCATATCTCGGGGATTCGTCGTGGAGGATATTAACAATAGTGTCGTCTATTTTGACACACTCATCTTGTCTTGAAATATGACGTGAAAATTTAGGCTAAAGGAAGTGTCTGCGCACGTGATTGTGCTAGCTGAAAGGTGTGAATAAGGAGTTATACACAACTGGTGCGGGTACCTCTACAAATAGTTTCTTGAAAACATGCGTGAGGTCTAGGAGGAGAGCAAGCACTTCCAATATGCTTGGCTCTTTCTACTGAAAAAACTGATTAGGTGTAAAAATATTTAAGACACCCAATTCCCTAAAATTGAATAGCCAATGTGCGAACTTGCGTGCTACGCAACCCTCTAGAACTCATTTGACCCAGTGCGCGCGAAGGAGAACAAGATATTTTGGGTTTTTTATGATGCAAGCTTATATCAAGTAGTACAATTGAAGCCTTGGACATCTCCCACAATATATGATCAATACAATATGGTAGCCGACTTTAAGGCTATGTTCCACAATATCCACATCTGTGCGAAGGGCGTTATGGAGGGTGTATCATAAGAGTTTCCCTACTTGGTCACTAAAGACGATTTGAACAGAGCAACAAAAGAGTGGTTGCCAGCTTGGTTGACTCCACCAACACATTCGCACACTCTGTCGGGAAAATCAACAGAGAACGCTACTAAAAATCTTTCCAAAATAGCACCACCAACAGTCACATACAAACCTGGTGAGAAGGATCCCACCCCGAAAACAATACGAGAAACTGCTGATACCACCACCATGCGAGAGAAATATGGATATCTGCCTAAGGAGATTGATGCGGAAAAAACATCAAAAGGCATAAAGCATAGTGCACACGCGACGAGTGGGTCGCGCAAAAATCAGAAGGGTTTTATGCAAACATGACAAGAGGTCCTCACAATTAAAGAGGATGATCTCAATGAGATTGCAAATACAGTCACCTTGGCACAAGAAGATTCATGGATGGAAATGGAGGTCCAATACAAATTAGCCTTGGATATTGTATAGGTTGGACTAGAGGAATTAAAAGTGCAAGCGAGCTATATTCACACGAGCGTGCTCCAGGTGAGTCGGACCAACACACAGATTACCATGACGCAACCATTACATGTTGCCTTGACACCTTCAGGGGATGCACTCTATGTTCACATCCCTCTATCGGCCATACATATAGATGCTAATCAGCATGTTTAGTTTACACAAATAGTGATGTGCACATTAACCTTCCTGTGCTGCTTGCAAGAAAAATTCACTTGCTACATTTAGTAATTATCGATGAGCTACAATTCACAGAAGAAACTGCATAGAAAAAGACTAGAAATGAACAGCATTAGGCTGCCCAAGAACATCAACAACAAAAATAGGTAGAATAAGCATGCAGAGAAGTATAGTCCCATCATGTAGTGCTAGAGGCAAAGATTAATCAGGTGTGCCAAGACATTATAGATGGCTTGGCCACAACAACACCTATGGAAAAACTATAAGGATTGGATGTTGCAGTCAAAGCAGCATGTGCAGCAGTTCAGAAATTTCAGACAACATATGAGTGGTAGATCACGGACCTCTAAACTAAATTAAAGCTAGAGGCACCTCCCAAGATTTTCACGAAGATGGAAACAGAAGTAAAACAATCACATGACAGGATTATTTCCATAGTCACCCAGCATGACCAGTCCCTGAATGAGGCCATGGACATTTGGGCATCTGTTTAGAACGATCTAATCGTGTATCAGCTACGTGACACACTCAGTCAAAAGGAGCAACATTTTGAAAAAATATTCATAGTTGCACCTACATTGGTGATCACACAAATACTTTGTCGTCTACAAGAAGGTTGCAGACTCTAGGCATAAATTTTACACTTGCACCGCAAGGAGCAGGTGTGCAAAGAAAGTATGCAACCATGGGTAGAGGAAGTGCCACAACTCTCACAAATTTTGGACAACACCCTGAATATTATTTAGCAGACTCAGCGCAGCATGGAGATGGTTTTTGAAGGACCTACAATGGATAAAATGGTTCAACAAGTGGAGTGTGTCACGGTGTAGAGCCTTGAGTTAGTACTCCCTCTCTATACTTTTGTCAAGACACTCAAAGAAAAAACCACAGAGACACTAACAGTGCCTCAGTGACTCAAGACGAGTCACATGTTTATGTTTGGGACCTTTTTTTGTGGGATCCCCTGAGGCAAAGTTCCAAAAGACATATTTTTTATATGTTTGTTTGTGTGGTTGCACAGATGTAGTCAAAGGAATTTTTATCCCAATTTTGCATATAATTAAGCCTAAATGTAAACTGTGGGCCAAAAACCATGGTTTTAGACCATAGTATCTATGCTCTAAGCATACTATAAATAGATAAAGTTTTTCTAAGTCAGATAAGTCATAAATAAGATTATGAATGTTATTATATATTGATAGAATTTTGTGTCTGTAAAGTTCTTCATGTTGGGTGAAAGGCTCCTGCTAGATGTGTGCATGAAGACCTAGTCCTAGATGTGTGAAGACTCTGATGGTTGTGTGTGCAGAAGAGTTTTTAAGGGATTGTAAGGATTTTTGCAAGAAGGAAAGCTGATGTATTAACAGATATGAAGGACTAATAGAAAGAACCATTTTGGAAAACTCTCTGTGTTATGCTTTATGTTTGTTGTTATGCTTTCATAAGATCACACTGTCTATTTACTTATTGATGAATGCATAGAGATAATTGATATTTTTATGCATGAGTATTGACATCTTTTAAGTATTACATTGATTAGATTGAGATCTGACTTTCATTTATCATATGCGCTAATTAAGGCCAATATTTCTGTATTATTTTGTTAATGATTGCACAAGACCTATAATTCTATTATAAGCAGACTGCGCACAACTATAGAAAATCACTTAGGGTTTTTACGAGGACCACTTCATTAAATTCTCTCTCAGGGTGCAGAAACTTAGTTCCAGCATGCCCCCATATTGCTTCGGGTGAGACTTTGGTCTATGCAAGCATATCATTTTCGAAAGGGGAAATAGTTAGAGGGTTTGTTGGTTTATCCATAAACTCCGAACCTGGGTCAGGACTCCTCAAGCCAACACCAACACCTCTTTATCTTTTAAAATCTTTATAATTATAACATATGATCGATTTGTAAGTTCATCCTTCAAATAATCCCTTAAATTATGTTTAACGAACCCTAAGAAGCAGTGGCTTGGTCTCGTCATGTCTGACGATTCCATCAATTTTTTATGTTTTAATGAGTCCAACAAAGGTAAAACTAGACATAATTTTCATGTTTAGAGAGTTTGAAAAAGAGGTGAAAAAGAAAAATCTAGATGCTACTTTTCGTAGATAGTCCCTTCAAGTCAGCCTCTTATTCATGTTCGACTAATGTATTCATTTTTTGTAAATATTCTATCTTAGTCTGGAAAAGGGTTGAAATTATACTTAGTAGACATCTTTTCATTCACTTTATAAATTTTGAAAAGACAAGTGCCCGAAATTTTTTTCATATTTTGGGAGTATGAAAATATCTCAAAGAGCACTCCATTGATTTCTATTTTCATGAGTTTACAAAGCCAAACAATGTGATCAAACTATGCTCTCTGGTTAAAATTATTCATAACATGAAAAAAATCATCAAAGAGATGTTGATCTACTTAGAACATGATAAAAGGGTTAAAAATACTTGTTTCATGATAAAAATAAGTCATAACTAGGACAAAACATTAAATATAAATAAAATAATGATAACAATGACCATAAATAATAAAAATGACATTTCATTTTTACCATTTCACATGTACCCTTTGAAATTTGAGTTATAAGTATTTTTTCCCTCAATCTTATACACCTAATTGTGGTCAATTTGGTGGATCATTTCAGGCATTTTGACTTCTAGGTAGGAGCTAAAACCTTTCCCTTTCATTTCATGGTTTCATTTTGTGATTTCATGCACGTTTTCATAGTTTTTTAGGGTTCGAGGTATATAATACTTCACCCCAGGATCAACACACTCCCAGAAGGTCTAAAGGACCATTGATGTGGGATCATCTACATGAGGGACATTTTTGCAATGCATTATCTCCCTTTGGGATGATGCGTTGGGCATAATTCCCAACTTTTTTTCACTATTTTTCCTCAAAAATTTTTAAGGTTTTTGCATGAAATGACTCCTAATGAATCTCCTTGTAATGTTCTGGGACTTCATTAGAGAAAAATAGATTTTATATGGAGAAAAATAGAACATGAGGAAGAATATATGAATGGAACAAATGACCTTGCTACAATTCAAGCAATAAGAGGTTGTGGATTACTAAAATTATTTTGTCTTCCCAGGATGAGGAAATAGATCTAGAAACTAGAATATCTTGTACATGCATGGGATTTTAAAGATCATGAATTTAGAATAGGGAAACATATGCTCAAGATACAGGTCGAGGACACATAATTCTTGACCGGTTTATCTAGAATATGTGCCCCTGTCTCCTTCACTGGGGCAAGAAGGGTTGGAGAAATAGTCAAATATTATGTCATCACTCATTGCAGACCTCAAGCACAGCTGACAAGGGATGGTAAGATAAACATAAAACATGTGGTCTGATTTCCCTTAATAGTGATCTTATTCATCATTTCCATATTGGCTAGTAGTTCCACACTTCACATGGACAATAGGTCATACATGGAGTACACTCTGGAATGTATAGAACTAATGTTTCTCAACTAGAGTGAAGGGGTATTGGTCAATATAAATGAACATTTGAATAAATAAAAATATGTATGATTGATGAATTTTGGCCATGGTTCAATCATGTTCTTTGTCGCTTTATAACGGATTCCATTAGTATAGCCTCAACATATCACCCTCGGGCCCATTGACCTGAGAGTCCGAAAGATGAAGAGGTGAGTGGATCTCATGTCCCTACATGGAGGTTCATCAGTGATAAGCTTGGTACCGACCTTCCTTAGCTGGCTACATAGGTATCTCATTATGAAACATGATTATTCATATGGAGGGGTGGATTTTCATGGAGACCTTGAGCTAACACCTTCTGATGGTGAGTGATGGGGTGCTATAGGTAAGACATATTCATAATATTTTATTTCAATCTTTATAAATTATTCATTTTTTGCTTTTGATGTATCTGAGACTAAACTATCGGTATTTACATGTAGAGGTTGGGTCTATTAAACCTATGTGTTCCTCCTATCTCCAACATGTGGGAGACCTACAACATGTACTAGTGCCAACATAGATTGCAGTAGCAGGATGGGATGTACTAGAGGATCTCAATGTGAGTAAGACCTTAGAAGAAGTGGAGAATCATATGGAAGGTTTGACACATGGTATAGTTGAAATTGTGGTCAACTAACTTCCAATGAAAATGTAGTGACACGCTATGGGAGATATTGATTGCATTCGTCGACTACTACGAAAGATATCCCATGTTATGGCCTGTTACCATAAGCACTATGATTAGTCTACTAGGAGGCTTATACCCATATTTGCATGTACGTTTTGAATATAATAGGTCGTGTGGACATATGTGTTACACCATTTTTTGGTCATCTAACATATTATCATTAGATTGACCCAAGTACACCATGTAAGACCAATTTTACCCTAAGTAAAATTGCTTTCACTATGTGAAATAACTTAGTAAAACACCTTTATTAAGTTGTTTATGGTCTAAACAGGAAACCCCAAAAGGAAATAATAAATAAATCTATATTTTTTTATATTTCCTCAAGGAATAATTGGTTAAACATCAAGTTAATTATTATTCCTAGTCATATTTAACCCAAAACAAGGAAATCAATTAAATAAATCCTTATTTATTTGATTATTTCCTAGGAATAAGTTATTTAATCCTTATTTAAATAATATTCCTAGTTAAATATTGACTGAATCATTTATAAATAATTAAATAAATCATTATTTATTTAATTATATTTCCAATATTTCCTTAAAATAATAAATAAATCACTTATTTATTTATTACTTACAAATAAATTATTTTACCCAGGTCAAAATCCTTTTCCCTCCAACAAATATAATAAAATATTCCCAAAAGGTGGTTCTAGAAGTTGGTTAATAATATTTTATTCATGCACCAAGTTCTAGACCGCCGTAATATTTTGTTATAAATAGAAGGGTTTTCCCATTCATTTTTCACCTTTCATTGGATTAGATCACACTGGATCTATATTCTTGGTCTGACTTTGAGCCATTATCATTGTCACATTTTCCATCATTTTCTTTTTGAGCTCCCTTTGAGTTCTATGTTTGTCTCAGTTTTCTACACCAACAAGAGAGAGAAGTTTTAGATCTGAAATGCTGTGGAATTTCAGGAACCCATCCCATTGAGGAGAATTGGAAACAGTTGTCTTGTTTTCCTCTCAGGTGCTCCTTTAATACAAAAATTATTTCAAATATATCATTATTGTCTTATCTATTGGATGCATGGAGCAACATTTTATTTTCCCTACTTAATGTCTTTTATGCATAGATCTGGATTTGTGCAACTTTATTTGGATCAACTAACTGCATATTTAAAGACATTGGCAGCCATAATTGATGTTAAGGCTATTTGTTATGCGTAGCTAAAGTGGTATTTTTTCCACGAAAGATTCATACTAACAATTGGCGACTCCACACGGGTTTTCTTTTGTGACCGCTGTCGTTTTATCTATTCCTACATATCCATCTATTTCAAATTCTAGGCTTCTCTTCAGTTTTTTGTTTTTCCTATTTTTATAGTTCTTTTCACCTCTCAAACCCTCAAACACTCATATTTTTAACTTCTGTGTGTTTTTGGCCCTATTGCGCAGGTGACAGACATCAGCTGTAGCTGAGACGACAACTTTTTCTGAAATCTGTCACCGAGAGACCCGGATTTGCAGGTCGCACTTATCGGCCCAAAACCTGCAACCTGGACTAGAGGATGCACTTTTGTGCCCAAAAACTGTAACCTGGACTGAAAACAGGTCAGAACCTGCGACCTGCACTTTTTTCGGCACTTTTCCAGCGATTTTTCTGGGTTTGTCTAAAGCTTCTGTCAGGGTTTTCCAGCCTCTGTCTCTGCCCGTTTAGACTTGTTTCTGATTTTTTCTACTCAACTAAGTGGGACTCTCGCCCCTTAGGGCTTTAGTACCCTCCACCTTTTGTGGAATATTTTTAGCTGTTTCAGACGTCTAAATTTTCAGAGTTTCAGCCTTTTCCTTTTTAGATCTGATACCTCATTTTCAGATCCCTCTAGATCCGCTCTTCTCCCTTTCAAATTACCTCATATATTTTTGTTTGGGTTTACCTCTAGGGTCACCTTCTTTTCCCTTCTACCTTTAGCTGATTTCCCCCTCTTGTTGTAGCAACCTTGCCTCTGCCTCTTTGCTATTTTCTGCACCTCTTTTCAGCAGATTTCTCCTTTAGATCCATGTCCCTCCTGACCTTAGATCTATTGGCCTCTTTTTAGTGTGTTATGATTAGATTTTTTCCCCCCTTATTAGACTAGTTTTGAGAGACCTGCCTTCTCGGGTTAGATCGATGCATTGTTAGCTGTTAATTTTATGTTATTTTAGTCTTATTTACTGTTCTCTGTAGATTTATTTTCAATTACGCAGCACACTTTTTCTTTTACTCTCAAAATGTCTGGGTTTAAAAATTAAAATTAACACATGCCACACACTGACCCTAAGTCAAGAAGAGCCTGGTTAACATCGCTTGGCAAAGACTTTAAAATAAATTGACACTGCACCTCTCTGCCCTTGTTTCGACATTGAACTCACTTGATTTTGCACCTCCAGGCCCTTGTCAGTTTTTCTTCTTCCCGTCATCATTGTGCCTCCAAGGCTTTTGTCCCGGACACTTCTTGGCCTTCACCCTTAGTTTCCGGTTGGTCGACTTACTCCTTCCTGTCATCGCCGAGTTAGTCCTCCCCCGAGTCTGCACTCCGACTCTTCTTCTGATTCTTCGGGTTCTCCCCCTTCTTTTGGTTCTCCTCTTGTTACCTTCACCATGTCTAGTTCAGGACCTAACACTAGCAACCCCGGTCCTACTACTATGTCTGTTTCTCACGGAACCACCAAGGGAACTACCTCGACTGCCCCCTTTCTCCCTTATATGGTTGGGCTCAGTCTCCCCGATTTCAACCAGTTGATCAACGATCCTATCCGCCACGATGTTAGTTGGCCTACTATGCCAACCAAGCTCCCCTCCGACATTCCCGAGTTCGAAGGCCTTGCTAGTGAAGATCCCTCCAACCATATCCATTCTTTCCACACGTGGTGTTCATCCAATTCCATTACCGATGATTCCATCCATATTAGATTGTTCCAAGGCACGCTTACTAGCGAGGATTCTAAATGGTATGTTGATCAGGCCACCTCTTCCCATACCACCTTTGCGACCACTGCTCAAGCCTTTTTATCTTATTTCCAGCTCCCTCTCTGATACGACACTGGTACAGAACTTTTGACTTCTTTTCGTAAATCTTCTTCGACTCGCCTTTCTGCTCATGTCTAGGAATGGTGGTGAAGAAGGAGCTTATGTCGAGCTCCCACATTTGAAGATCGAGTTTATATGGACTGGTTCCTTCGCTCTCTCTTACCTCCCATTGGAAAATATGTTGCATCCCACTTCCCTCAAACCAAAGAAGCCGCCCTCCAAATAGCCTTGAAATATGACCTTATCTATGCTAAATCTGGTTATGTTTATACCGTCCTTCCTGACCTCCCCAAACCCGGTGGCACTAACACCCTGGGGGCATCTCACTCTACCGACGGTATCATTGGAGCTCTTTCACATACCTACGCTCAACCCCCTATGGGCTATGGTTTCCCTCTGGGAGGGGCCAACACCTCCAGCACTTTCCCCCCTCTAGGTACTATGTATCCAAGATATGGCATGCCTCCTCCTTTTTCCCTCTCTCCTGCTTACCTCAATGTTGCCCATCCTAACCCTTATCCTTACCCATAGCCTAGTCTCCCAGCTCCTCCAGCATTTGGACCTCCACCTCCCTTGCCTTCTCAACCCTCGCACCAACAACTACTACCCCCTCCAGGGCAAGTATTTTCACAGTAGGGCACGAAAAATCCTCATTCTTGTCAAAGAAAGAGGAAAGGAAATCAAAATAAATCTGCCCCCGGTAATCATGGATCCATTCCTCCAAGTATCGCTTCTAACACTGCTAACCAGCCACAGAGCTCTCAGCCCAAGCTGGACAGGCCTCTTCGCACCAATAAGCCTTGTTCGTGTTGCGGTGTTTATCGTAATTACACTCATGATTGTCCCCTATTACCACAGATGTGACATATGTGGGATTCTCAGGCCACCATGCAAGGAAAACATTCCTACCCTATTATTCCTCCCAATGCGGTTACTTCTCAACCAGCCGTGTTTATCGATCCTTTTCCTCAACAAGGATTTGTGGCTACCCAACCACCTCATGCCCCAGTAACCACTCCACCTTCCCCTTCTGGTTCCTCTGATTACCAAATTCTCATGATGACTTCTGACCAACCTCTCACTGTCAACCTTAACCTTCAAACTCTTTCTTGTCAGTACCCCATGCATCTTGCTCCGTCTGTCCCCGAGTCACCTTCTTCAGGTCCAACAGAGCCTCTTTCAACACCAAATGGTCCTTTGTAGATCCCTCAACCCAAAGTTGAGGTCCCTATAAAAGTTCCTAAGGGCCCATTATGCCGAAATGCTGCTTCTGGTCGATTTTCTCATTCGTATAGTGTAGTAGATGATTTGGCGCAGTCTCCTACCGCCATTTCAACACTGGAACTCCCCCAGTCATGTCATTCTCAAAAGAAGGCTCTACTATCCGCCATGGGAATTGTATATCCTGATGATGACCAATTGATTGTTTTCGATGCCCATCAGTTAGATCGTCCTCCCCTTCCTGCTTTCGTCGCTTTCCAAATCCCAGTCAAAATCCGGAACCCTAACGTAGCCCGATGTATTATTGACGAGGGGGCATCTACCTATGTGATGTCAGCTTCAGTTTGGAAACAACTCGGATCTCCTGAGCTGGACCCTTCCACCATCACCCTTCATGCATGGGATGGCCATGCCTCCCAGCCCATTGGCCTCCTCCATAATTGCCCTATCACCCTTGCAGGCAAGAAGGTTTGTGTTGATGTTGAATTCATCGACGCCCCTCTTAATTATAACATTATTTTGGGGTGTAGCTACACCTATTCCATGTTTGTTGTCCCATCCACGGTTCATCGCAAGATTTTTTTTCCTCAAAATGGAAATATAGTCACTATTCACCAGTTGACATATCATGAGCCAAAATCTCAGACCTCCCCTGAGTCGATCATCTCTTCGGTCATCAATAAGCACACCATTGATTATTTGACCAGTGTCTCCCCTGGTGTCTACAAAGAATCCTAATTACTTGGAACCTTCCCTAGCCTTCCTCCTCCTCCTGTCTTTGATCCTAGCTTTGTGAATTTGCATGATGCAATCATCTCATGCTGGCCTGAAGCAACCTGCTTTGGCTAGTTAGCAAACTCAACCTTACCCACCTCAAACAGCTTCTAGCCCTTTGTCCCCACTAGCTAGACTTCTTCCTTCTAAATCTCCTTCTACAAGTAGTCCCCACGTGCCTATCTACCCTCCTTGGTTGGTTCCACCCGATATCAACCTTGGCGTCATTCCTCCTGGCCATTACCCTGTTGGTCAGATACCTTTTCTAACTCTCCTTCCTCGAGTTTTTTCGGTCCCCATCTTGGCCACCCTATCCCTCCCCAACTTGACCTTGGGTATACCCATCTAGTACCTTCACCCTCCAACCCCTACTCTGCCTGGTCACCCCAAACCTTACCTTGCTTTGACACCGGTTCAACTGCTCCCCTTAACTTCTTCTATTGCTACAGTTCCCCCAGCACCTCACCATAACCCTTCTCCTATTATGATATCTCTATAAAATAAAGGTAAAACCCGCAAGGGGGCATCCAACAATAAGGATACACCATCACACCCTGCCCCTCCTCAGCCGCCAAAGCATGCTATCCAATGTGCCTTGTGTGATATTGTTGGTCATGCCACCCATACATGTCCTGAGTTACCGCATCTTAAGACCATGGTCAATGAAACGTTTCTATAATCTGATATCCCCGAGGTCTATGTCACTATACCTGACTCAATCTCGAAACTTAAAAACTTGTTCACCAATCATCCTTGTTATTTGTGCGATTTCCATGGCCATTATACCCACCTCTGCCCCTGCCTTGATGAGTATTATTCCTCTTTAGCCGCATACCATCAATTCAAAGCCACACATGACCATATACCTTCTCCACTAGCAACCGATGACCTGTCTACATCAATTACCATTCCCCCTCCTGATATTGAAATGACCGAATCTCCAGCCACCATTTCTTACCTCTCATCCTCATTACGATCCTCGGAGGCCGGCCCCTTAGTGCCTCCCCCCGATGTTTCACCTAACCACTCACCTACCTACTCTTCTATCACCCCCCATGATGTCATGCATATGAGCCTTTCCCCCCACAATCCGGAGTCTCATATTTCTACTTCATTAGGTGATCCTCTTCCCTCCACTCTTCCCATCTTCCAGTTTGATGAAGACATTATGGAAGCCATGACCGAAACTAATTTTCCATGGGATGATATGCACTATCGTGCATACTTCCTTCCACATCAATCTCATCACCAATATGTTGTTGAATCTAAAGACTTCATTCCTGATAAATTCGATTGGTTTAAAAACCCCATCCCTGCACCTGACGCTTTCGAAGAAGGTAATATTGCCAATATCTCTCCTACCATCAAAATTGACATTTCTATCAAACCAGGAATCGAAGAACATATCACCTTGGGTGCCCAATGCACACCGGAAGAAATTGAAGCCTACACCAAACTCTTCAAATAATTCCGTGATATTTTCACCTGGTCCTACTCAGAAATGCCCTGACTCGATCCAACCATTGTCCAACACCATATCGACACATGGCCTGATGCCAATCCATTTCGTCAAAAGTTGAGACCCATTCATCCTTCTAGGTGTGAGGCCATCAAAGCCAAAATCGATAAGCTCAAGTAGGTTGGTTTCATTTATCCTATCAAATACACCACTTGGGTGTCCAACCCAGTTCCCGTCCTCAGAAAACAAGGCACCATCTATGTCTGCACTGAATTTCGCGATCTGAGCAAAGCTTGTCCCAAAGACAACTTCCCCACACCATTTACTGACCAAATCATTGATTAGTGTGTGGGGCATGAGGTTCTATCCTTTATGGATGGATTCTCCGGCTACAAAAAAATCCTTATCCGTCGTGCTAATCAACTTCAAACCACGTTCATTAGTCCTTGGGGCACTTTTGCATACCGCGTCATGCCATTTGGCCTTAAAAATCTAGCGCCACTTTTCAATGAGCCATGTCTTATTGTTTCCATGACTTAACTCATATTATCCTTGCCTATTTAGATGACCTTACTGTGCATTATAAACATCGGGTGCAACACCTCCATGATCTATGTACCATTTTCCTCCAATGTTGCAAGTATAATATCTGCCTTAACCCATTGAAATGTGTCTTTTGCATTCCCGCCGGCCATCTCCTAGGCTTCATAGTGTCTAAAGACGATATAACTCTTGACCCTTTGAAATTTCAAGCCATTCTTGAACTTTCTATTCCTTGTACGTTACGCCAGCTGCAAAGTCTCCAAGGTAAAGCTAATTTTCTTCGCTGATTTGTTCCTGACTATGCCACTACCGCACATGGGTTCTTTAGACTTATTCGATCTAATAACCCATTCATCTGGGATACCTATTCTCAATATTCTTTTTATGCCCTCAAACATGCTCTCACATCCGCTCCCTTGATTCGCCTTCCTGACTTTGATCGGGAATTCATCCTGTACATCTCCACTTCTGCCTGTTCGGTCGCTAGTGTCCTTATCCAGGAAGATGATAACGACATCAAACATGTGATCTATTATGTCAGTAAGTACCTTGCCATTCCGCCTGTATCCTACTCTCATGAAGAAAAATTAGCGCTAGCTGTCGTTTTCTCGGTCCAAAAACTGCGTCATTACATCCTCATGCGTTCCACAAAGGTTGTGAATAATTCCAACCCCATGGCTTTCCTATTGAGTCGACGCATCCTCAGTGGGAAGTACGCTCATTGGGTCATTATCCTTCAAGAATTCGACCTTGAATTTGTCACCCCAAAAAGTAAGAAAGGTTTAGTCTTCGCTGAACTTATTTCTGAATTACCTACCAGCATGCAGGATCCTCCAATTAGTGATGCTCTTCTCGATGAACACTTATTCGCCATCACCACTGATGACCCTTGGTACGGTGACATTCTTACCTACTTGTGAACCCAAAATTTCGCCCTTCATCTTGATCATGATGCTCGACGACGTATCCGACACCAAGTCCCTCGCTACCTTCTGCTCAGTGACGACCTTTATCGTCATGGAGTAGATATTGTCCTTCGTCATTGTCTCACACACGCTGAAGCCAAGCAAGTTATCAATGCCTGTCATAATGGTGCTTGTGGTGGCCACCTCTCTGGCCTTGCTACCACCCAAAAAATCATGCGTGCTGGGTATTTTTTTCCTTCTCTCTTTAGTGATTGCATTGAAGCTGTCAAAAACTCTTCCAATTGCCAACATTTCACCCCTAAGGCACAAGCCCCTCCTACTCCCCTCCATCCCATCGTCACACCTGGTCCTTTCTGCAAATGGGCTATTGACTCTATGGAGCATCTACCCCCATATATCATCATGGTGGTTGACTATTTCACAAAATGGGCCGAAGCTATGCCAACATTCAACTATATGGCAGCCACCACAGCCCTCTTTTTCTTTAATCACGTCATTTCTTGATTCGAGGTTCCAAAGCAATTGGTCTCTGACCATGTTCGAGATTTTGAAGATGATATATGGCGCGAGCTATCCTCACTATTGAGTTTTGAGCACCAATATTCATCATCCTATTACCCCCAAGGTAATGGCCAAGTTGAAGCGGTCAAAAAAATTCTTAAGACCATGCTTCAACGAACGGTGAATAAGCACAAAACTAATTGGCATCTTATGCTCTTCCCTACTTTGTGGGCTTATAGAATTTCTGTTAAAACAGCCATCGGTTTCACTCCTTTTACCCTTGTTTTTGGCGAGGAGGTCGTCTTACCGATCGAGTGTGAAATTCCTTCCCTTCACTTGGCTGTCGAACTTCTCCTTTATACCCAATCTCTAGAACAACAACTCATCATGCTTGAGCGTGCCTCTGAAGACCGTCATGTTGCATTGCAAACTCTTGAAGCGGCCAAAAAGCGCACCAAAGATTAGTATGACCAAAAAGTCCACCCTCGCACCTTTCATGAAGGTGACCTTGTTCTAGTATATGACCAGGCCCATGATGCCCTCAGTCATGGGAATTTTGACTCATTATGGCTTGGTCCTTACATCATCAGTAAAGATCTTGGTACTGGGGCATACCTTTTAGAGGATTTTGAAGGCCACCCCCTTCCTAATCCTCGCAACGCACTCTATCTTAAGAAATATTACCCTTAGCATTTCCCTCTCGAAATGCATGTTTTATTTTCTATTAGATAGCTAGCATCTGTTTGTTTTTTGTGATTCGCTACTTCACCAGGACACATGTTGTCCATGAAGGATCACTTCACCTATCATCAAAATCGGATTTCCTTACTGACAACAATTTTCCTTGGCGCACCACTTTGACTCCATACGTGTTCTTGTTCGTGTCGATTTCCATCATGAGATACCATCTTTTACTCATGCTTTTATGGTCCCCTTTGGATATCCCCCCATTTCATCATCATCATTGGTGTCCATCTATTAGTCTCTCTACTATTTTCTCTCGTGCCTTAGTCTCTCTACTATTTTCTCACCTATGGCGGACCTCCTTCTGTTGACATCAACTCATTTACTCCAGAAGACAGGTCTAGAGGGCGGTGTACCTTGGTTCTAGCTCCTACACTTGTTCGGTGCCTCAAATCAGGGAAAGGGATTTCTCAATACCCTATGACTTGATTGTTTCTCACCTCCAACTCCTTTCAGCATGATCGAGATTGGTATAATTGATGGTCTAGTGATGCAGCCATAGCTATTGATGATTCTTCGGTGTGTGTGAGATGTCTCAACCCTCATGAGGGGGTGGCCCTGCAGGTATCCCCCCACATGCTCGGATGACCTCTTCATTTCAGCCTTTGATGCAGCTCCTTATATTTGATGATGTCGGCCTTAGCCGCTTGTAGCGCCTTTTCGATTTGCATGTATCAGTCAGATTTTGCGAGCCCTTCCCCGTTTATAGGGGGCATTTGGGTTGTATTTGTATCTCATGTACTCATATATTATTATATAAGTCCTGGCTGTTATTCTAGGCACAAAATGTATGTGGGATTCATCATTCTATTTTTCTGGCTCATGTTTATGCCAACATGTACTTTATAGTCTGGTTCCTTGTTTACTGGACACACTATTATTTTGTACTTTGTCTTAGCAGGCATAGGTATGCCTCCCCCACCACCTTTAGCATAGGTACCATCTCCTAAACTAGAGACTTGTTGCACTTGTAAGTCTCGTCTCCTCAGGGTCTAGTCCTTTAGCACATTAGACTACCTTACATTTCTCTCTCTAACTTCCCTCTTGATGTCTAGTGATTGAGTTCTTACAATGTACTTCGGTCATACGATTTTCTCCTAACACTCGTACGCTGGGGGGCAATTTGTTACACCATTTTTTGGTCATCTAACCTATTATCATTAGATGGACAAAAGTACACCATGTAAGACCAATTTTACCCTAAGTAAAATTGCTTTCACTATGTGAAATAACTTAGTAAAACACCTTTATTAAGTTGTTTATTGTCTAAACATGAAACCCCAAAAGGAAATAATAAATAAATCTATATTTTTTTATATTTCCTTAAAGAATAATTAGTTAAACATCAATTTAATTATTATTCCTGGTAATATTCAACCCAAAACAAGGAAATCAATTAAATAAATCCTTATTTATTCGATTATTTCCTAGGAATAAGTTATTTAATCCTTATTTAAATAATATTCCTAGTTAAATATTGAATGAATAATTTATAAATAATTAAATAAATCATTATTTATTTAATTATATTTCCACCATTTCCTTAAAATAATAAATAAATCATTTATTTATTTATTATTTACAAATAAAGGATTTTACCCAAGTCAAAATCCTTTTCCCTCCAACAAATATAATAAAATATTCCCAAAAGGTGGTTCTAGAAGTTGGTTAATAATATTTTATTCATGCACCAAGTTCTAGACCACCCTAATATTTTGTTATAAATAGAAGGTTTTTCCCATTCATTTGTCACCTTTCATTGCATTATATCACTCTTCCATGCCATAAACCTATTGTAATGGAGTAAAGCTGGCGGAATTCCTAACAGAGTTTGAGTATGCACACAAGGAATCTTAAAGAATCAAATTCTAGTATGATTTGTGGACCCCTATAATATGTTAGAGCATTATCTTTATAAATTTATTAATAGTCTCAAATTTCCATTTTATTGAGGGTAGTAGGGAGTGGAATTTTCATGGGAGAGTCCCAAATGGGTAGTCAGGTCATACATTATGTGGTTACGAAAATGTTTTTCATGGTCTCTAACAATGGCTTGTGGAATACAAAACAGTGCAATGCCACGGTTAAAGAAAAAATAAGCAATTTTTTTGTCAATATTTCTAAATGTAGGTGTTGTCTCGGCCCATTTGGTAAAGTAATCAGCCACTCTAATGATATAAAAATCCCCCCAGATGAATGAGGGTTAAATGCGATGAAATAAATAACCCATTGCAAAAAAGGTCCTACGATGATAATAGGATGAAAAGGAGAAGACGGAGCATAGTTCTCACAATAATAACTATGGAAGGTTTGACACTTCTTAATAGTAAGAACAAAATCGCAGAATATGGTAGGAAAAAATTAAATTGCACATAGGATCTTTTGTGCAATGGCATAACTAGATAAATGGCCTCAATATTCCCCTCAGTGGCATTTATTTAATACTTTCTCAGCCTTGTACTGAGTGAGGACCCTTCAAAAAAAATTATTGATACCACGAAAATAGAGGGTGTTTCCAATGATGATGTAATTCTAGGCTTCATATTTAGTATGTTGTTTATCAGAGTGAGAGGTAGAGGAGGAGAAAATAACTGCCTAGAGATATATAAAATTTTCTTCATACCATGGGTTTGATGACGAGATTAGAAATAACGACTCATCTAGAATTTAATTTTTAGATGATGATTAAGAATGAGTGGTGGGAAGGTCACATATTAACTCAGAAAAAAATAGAGATTTCTTTGATTTGGATTTGATGAATTGCAAATCAAACTCTTGTAAAATGATGATCCATTTGGATTATTCGCGCCCCCCCCCCCCTCCCCCCCAATAAATTGACGTGACATAATATATTTTATAGGGCTGTAATATGAAATGACCATAGTTTTACAGAGAATGATATAATGGTGAAATAATTGGAAATTTTTAACAACTTCCAAAGATAATTTTTATACATGGGTGTACTTGACTTTGGTATCATTAAGATTCTGACTCAACTAATAGATAGGATGCACAGTCCCTACATCATCTTCCTGGACCAATACCATTATGCTAGTAAGAAGCGTAGAAATGAGATACAAGAAATAGTCTCACTAGTAATCAAGGGGATATAAAAAGGATGCCCGAATCAATACATGTTCAAGGAATCAAACACTCTTTGAGCAACGTCATCCCAATTTAAGGGAACCCCTTTCTTTAACAGAAAAATGAATCCTTCAGTCAATTTGGCATAGTTAGGGAAAAAAATTCAAAGAATGTTAGCCTTACCTTGGATTTGTTGAAGTTGAAGTACAGAAGAAGGAACAGGAAGATCTACAATTGCTTGAAATTTCAAGGGATCAATACGAATTCCATATTTTGAAACACAAAAACCAATACGTAGGTAATAACTAACAAAAAATAGACATTTATGAGGATTGAGTTGAATATTATAATGTCTACAGCATAAAAATATGGCCCTAAGATGCATTAGGTGATCAGGTTGATGTTTTGAGTGAGTAGGAAAATCATCCAAATAATGTTGAACAATATATTTGATGTTATGGAAGGAATAATCCATTGCCCCCTGAAATGTAGCCCCAACATTATTAATCCAAAAGGAATCTTCTGGTATGAAAACATGCCTATGGGGAAAACAAATGCAGTTCTAGTTTTTTATGTCAGGAGGAACTTGATTTGGTTATAGCTGGAGAAACCATCAATAAATGAAAATATAGTGTATCCAATAGAGTCATCAAAAATCTGGTCGATGAGTGGGGTAGGATAATTTTCCTTTCTACAAGCATGATTCACGTCCCAACAATAAACACACAAGAAAACTGTTCCATGTTTCTTCGTGACATGAACAATATTTGACACCCAATCTGTTAAAGGTATTTTTTAGATGAAACTAGCACGTAGAAGTTTATGAACTTCATCTTTAATCGTAGAATTATTCTTGGGAAGGATCGTACGAAGACACTTCTGAACTAGTTTAGCATCAGGATAATTTTTTATTTCGTGCACCACTATGTTTGGATTAATAACTAGAATTTTCTCATAAAACGAGACAAAGTCATCTCGAAATTATTGGAATAGGGCTTTATAGGTATTAATCTCATCGAGAGAACAATATTCACTGATGTATAGGTTCTCAACAATGCCAAGTTTTTTCGAGATATTGAGAGTGATAATCTCTTTAATCGATAGGTTCTTTGCAGAATCGACTTCCGAAACAGAAATGACATTCGTACAAAGCACGATGATATTGGGTTGATATAGGTCACTAAGATTATACCAAATAGGATCTATTAAGGAGGAATGATGGTGATGATAACCCCATGATGCATTTTCTGGCATGATGATCTCCATGATGCTTTTATCAATAGGAAGCATACGAGAGAAAACATGAGAGTATGTTCCATAATCCTATGAATGATTGATCCAATTATTCGAAAAGGAGAGTCAGAAGAAGCTGCAAAATATAAATAAATGGCCTCATAATCAAGCCTGAAGGGGCTAAGGGGCATATGTTCACCAAAATTGTCGATATTAGTCCTCTCTGGTACTATCCAATATTCATTTGGAATAGTAGAAGAAGATATCATATTCATATAGGCAACCAAAGGAAAGTTCTTAGGAAGTGATGGAGGAGGAATCGAAAAAGGTTCCCATGAGAGAGGATTCCTTAAGCAGTCCAATCACAGCATGCTTATATGAGTGTATAGTTTCCCCTAAAAAAAGAACACTTCTAGTAACTTTAAAACTAGATGCAAAGAAAGTGAGTTGATTAATGGATAATATACTACCTTTATGAGGAAACTTGATCATTCGAAAATAAGTCAAAATGATAGAAGCCATGGTGTAAACCCCTGTGCGATGCAATAGAAGATTATAATTGAGTTTTCCATAAATAAATTTCACTTATATGGATATATATGTAACTCTTAATTCTACTTGTAGAGAATTTAGAATTCCACAAGGTTTATACGTTTTTCCGTCAAAGACCTTCAAGGTTGTCGGTGATTGATCAAATTGAGAATAACTAATAGCCTTCCAGCCATATCAAGACAAGATATAGGTTGAGGCTCACTCATCCACAATCGACCAATGGATATTTTACCATGAAAAAAAACCTAGCGTATGAAGCTAGTTGGGTCAGAAGTCGAGGTGAATAGTTCTCATGATTAAAAATTACTAGGTTTTAATCTAAAGTATCAATACATCCAATAGGAGAAAGAAAAGCCTTCTTCTAGGAGGGATAGTTTTGCAACACCTCGAGGGTGGAAATGGTACATGTAGACTGATCCAAGTCCTAGACTACATTATAAATATGAGTGTCTCTCACACCATGATTGAAAGAGGATTTATGAATAATAGCTTTGAGAGGCTTAGTGGTTAATTCCATGGGAATCATAGGCATAGTAGGATTCGATGCTAATGGAGATTAATTGGTAGGTTGATTAGTAGCTATACCGTTTAGAGGATTTACATTACCATAGTACTTACTTTGTGTAGCCACCATAACATTATATTTGAGCTTAGAACACGAAAGCATTAAAGCCAAGTTAAAGGAAGTAGGGTCCCGAGAAACCATGTGAGTCTCCTGATTTGGAAACAGATCAGTCAACATAGTGGGTGAAGTAGAATATTTTAATAATTGGTTCACTTTAGCCCGGTGAGGACAGTGACGAGTGAAATTATCCTTTTTATAGATAAAACATGGATAACGAGGTCTTCATTTTTTGTCAGAATATTGATTTTTTATTTTATCATGTGGAGGATAATCTTTCTTATTCTTACATTTTTCTTCCTTATTACTTCCTAATTTCTATTGATGTTTTTCCTTATTGGATTTAATTACATTGATCTTCAAATTATAAGCCACAGGAGGAGTGGATGGAGGGTTTTGGGTAGTTTTTGAAAGAGCTGTATGAGATCGTTTACTTTCTGACTGTGAGCTGGTAGAACTAATCACGCCATTAATAATATGTGACTCTTTGCCAGGAGGAGGAGGAACAGTCTTGGAGGGTCTCTGATAATTTATTATTTTCTCTTAGAGCGTGCTCGATTGGGTATAAATGAGTTCCAAATATTGAACAGTAGAAATTATTTTATCTTTAGTCATAACTCATCCCTTAGCTACATCCTCTGTGATATATGGAAATAGAGATTTTATGAAACATTTCTCTAGTTAGTAGCATTATTCTATTTAAGGTTGGTAAAAAGTTACATTCTAGTCTCCTACTGTATGGTTTTTTATAACTCTATAATTTATGAGGTTGTAAAAGAAATTACAGAGGTAACAACTAAACCACTTTGGAACCTGGGACCTAGCCCTGACAATTTCATAGAGGGATCTCTTTCTCAAATTTACATTTTTTTGTATTAAGGTATTAGGCTAGTTATGAAAGTTCAATGTTTGTTTGACTGATTTAAATTTTTTGGTTGATCAATGTCTAAATTACCATTGATCTATGGAGTCTAAGACTTAAAACAATGGAACTCTTTCAGCTTTTATAGATAGATCTCACAGAGCAGGGCATCCAAGCTAATTGGATTTTGTAAATTTAAATGAAGTGAGTAGGAAGAAGTGAAAGAGTTTTAATTAAGTAAAGAGAAATTAAAAATTCATTTAATAAATTTCAGTTGAAAACGTCGAAATTATTCAAAGGCGTAATTAGAGTGTGCATTAAAACAAATTATTTTCTTTCAATTTACTATTGAATAATTTGTATTATGAGAACACATAAGCATGGTAAAGAAAGAAAGTATACACATAAACAATGATTGCTGCACTTCACCAACAGTTTGACATAAGAATCATGTGAAAGAGTTTTCTTTATTACTGATAAGTCCACTGGAACTTGAAAATTTACAATAGCTTTCTTGGCTTCAAAAATGGACCCTCCATACTTAAAAATGAGAAGTATTTATAGGGTTATTTACAAAATATTCTATCGTAATAGACCAGGATGCATTTTAGGAATATCTAAAACTAATGACATCTTTTATTACAAAAATATAGAAGAAGTTTGAACTTCTTGGCTTGTTCACCCTATTTTTGAGGATAATGTTGTTGATCTGTTCTTTGACATTTGTTTTTGTTGTTGATCCCACAGCTGAAATGGAACCCATATTTTAATCAAGCAACTTGCATAATTCACCCCATATCTCTTCACTTGGGATGGGCACCTTGAGTAACTTTCTGTAAATTTTATTTCCCTCTTTATATTTCATAAAAGTCATCTTAGTGATTAAAATGTGTTTCATCTCATGCTGGATGTTTAAATCAAACTCCAGTGTTTCTAGGAAGCCTTCCATTGTAATACTTCCCTGTATCCCTGCAAATTTGAAATTGTCTTTGGCAATGACCATTAGTTTCTGGTTGTAATCAAGAAAAGTAACTAATTTACCATTCAACACTAATAAACCTGGAAGTCGTTTTTTATTGAGTACCTCAAATTTGTTGAAGAATATCTACACACCAATCTCCAAGACTTGACATTTTCCCTCCAATCGCAACATGATATTTTTCTTAGTTAGTAATTTCTGGACTTCCAATATAGTCTCAGTTTTGTCCTCGATCCCTAATTCTTCTAACTCATACCTATTTTTGGAGTTGAGAAAATTGATGAGAATTATGGATTTAGTTGGTTCTTCTTCTAGCTTTTCTCTGATTTGTTCAATGGCTTCTCTGGATTTCTGAATTAGATCATTCTATTCAAAGATAATATGTTTTGATTCCCAGATTTATGTCATTTATTTTTTGATATCTATCCATATATTCTCCTTAGCTTTGGATATGTTTTGATCCATGGCAATTTCCTTCCCCAACTGTTGCAACCTTCAAGTGAGTCTGTGTGATTTTTGCACCTCGGCCAAATGAGAGGTCTCAATCCTAGCTTTCTGTTCTTGCGGGCATTTTACTTGTTCTTGTAAACTCTTTATTTTTTCTCCTTCTATGGACATGTTTTACTTAGCTTTCACCAATTTATATGAGGTGCATAAAGTTTTTTCTAGGTGTGTTTCTAATGTAGAAACCCCTGCTATTATTCATGTAGCCATTCATTTTAGTGTTATCATTGTAAGGGGTACTGCATCCAGTGGCACTAAAACTAGTTGTGCATTTTGTTATTTTTCCCTGAATAGCTTGTCCATATCTACTTCCATCTCCCTTATCCATTTTTTTTGTTCTATAAATAACCTAATAATATCTTATTTTTGGATTTCTCTCTCCCCTAGTTCTTTATTTTGTAGATCCTCAGTTGCTGACAATTTCAATTATTTTCTGAGTATTGCTATGTCAGCATTCTTATTTTTTATTATTTCTTATGTTGCCTTAATATTTCTTAGGTCATATCCAATTATTATGACTATTTCTTTGAGGGATTTTATTTTATTATCCTTTGCTAAAGAAGAAATTTTCTCAATCTTCAACTAGGATTGGATATTGGTGAGGAATAATTGAAATTTGGAAGCAATCATTGTAGTGTTTGTAAATGTAGAGCATATAATTTCCCGTGTCTGGCTATGGATATCCATATGATTAATAGGATGGACATATTTTGCATCAAATTCGTTTGTATTATTCTTGTAACTAGGTTCAGATTTAGGATGGGGAAATTGTGCCTATAAGAATTCCATCTGCATTCTTCCTTTGCCAGTATAGATGGATGAAAAGATCCTATGCTGGGTTGTGGTAGTTTATTTTTAGAAATGAACACAAGTGGTGACTTTGAGAAGCTCTTTTTTCTACTTTATCTCTTTATACTTATCAAAGATATTTGTCTCTGTTTGTCCTTGAATCAATCATGATGTTTGAGTTGTATCTAGATTACCTTGCGAAACTGAAGATACTAGAGATCCTGTAAAGAGGCTATTTGACTTTGCTGAAGTGTGTGGACCCTTCAGTATTATAGTATTTTACTCCTCCTCCTCCTTTACAATGTTTGTTTTAAGATTTTTCTTTTCTTTCTTCCTCTAAATATTGAATTCTTTGGCTGAACTATGTGATTGAAGGAGAGTCTTCCTCCCTTAGCCTTTTCTTAGCTTTTCTGTGAGGGGTGGGAGTCTGTGAAGTCGATGTAGACAAAATTTTCCCCTCTGATTCTTGTAAAGTATATTGTTCACATTCATCTTGGTTCATGTACGTTTCAATTTTAGGCATGTGAGTGTGAACATATGGATTGGCTTTTTGTTCCACTCTTAATTTGGAAATCATACCAAATGGATCATATGACCAAGTGAAACTCAATGGGAATTTCATCTACCTCAGGAGGGTATCTTCCTCCTCATATCTTGTCCTATTGTTGTGAATAAAATTTATATCTAAATCTTCATGCTGAATTGTGATTTCTTCTTGGCCAAGACAAAATGGACTTCATCATAGTTCATGATTTTCCTAATGTACTGTAATGCAAAAAATACTCATTGGGACATATTTAGGTAGCATGTTGGGTGGCATATCACACCCATATAGTCTTATTTCAATATAATTATGGTACAAGTACCAGTATCCTATCTTGAACTGTTCACTAAGTTGCAAAACCTTCTAAATTTCAGCACTGACCTTGGGTTCTATACTATTGCTCAAAAAACATGTAAATTGATGTATAAACTAATCAATGAAATATTGAAAACTATACTCCTATGAATTCCTTCTCACTAGGGAAGTCCAAAAAATAATTGAGTGTTAATTCCCATATTCATTCAGCTTTTGTACTGCAAATGTAAACTTGTATGCTTCATAAAATAGAAACATATAAACTAAAATGGAGGCATATTTGAGAATTCCTTCAGTTTGAAACTTAAGGAATTTTTCATGAATTTTGTTAGAAATAAATTGGTTGAAGTTGAACATTATTGAGGGCTTTTCTTCAGCGGAGAAAATGGATATAAAACCTAGAATAGGTTCATGAACCCATTCATTTGAATAGTATGATAGTAGGGAAATTATTTTCTTAGCCTTGTATGGAAAAATGGAGGAAGGATATGGTGGATTTTTCTTTAGTAGTTTGGAATCTTCAGGTAGGAATATTTAAAAAATATTGGATCTTTGGGAAAATGTTAGCTTCTAATATAATTTATTTAAGGCTGTAATAAAAAAATGTGTGGTGGAGTCATTCTAATGGATCTACAACATTTGGTAAATTTTTTGAGGGGTAACTGTAAATAGGATTTCACCACTATGGGCTATAATGGCCCTTTGACTTGGTAAATACCCAGCTTGGAATTTGAGGAAAAATTCATGGAAATACTAGGTCTAGGGAAAAATGTATAGAGGTATATTGGATTCCCAAAGCCCAATATCATCACTCTTGTCATGGAAATTGTCTCTGATCCAACAATTCAATTAGAATAAATCAAATTCACACTTTTTCCTTGCAAATTTATAATCTATGTCAGCCAAAGAAATGTGACCAAGGTTAATTATGGGAGGGATCATCAGATTATCATAATTATTGTTACTCTTCCCCTTTGGAGCGATTTTAAAAAATTTAAATGGTAGGAACATGGCTAATAGTGGTGTTTTTACTGTGATGGTTGGTGACGATGATTACTCTTCCGCAATTTTGCTATAGTTTCTTTCCTCAACTTTAGGAATTTTTTACTGTGCGAGGAAAATTTAGAAGCAATAGAGATAATTTCAATGGGTGAAATGCAGGAAAATGGTGCAATGAGAATGGATTATGAGCGTATTATGGTTAGGAAAACTTATATTGGGGATGCAGGACCATTAAATTTTTTGAATGGTAATTAGGGGAAAAATTAAATGTGTAACGGATACGAGATTTATCAAAAAGGTATCGTGGAGGGATAGGTGATGTGGGCATGGGGAACGTTGATGGGAAAGAGGAGTAGTTTGGTAATTTTTGAAGGGGGGAAAACAGTATGTGGTTTTCGAAGGGGGGGGGGGGGTATGAAAGAGCGAGAGAATGACACGTTAGGTGGGGTTAAATGGGGAAAAAAAATTTCAGGCCCCCCTCTGTCGATAAAGGTAGGAAAGGAAGGGGGTGCCAAAATTCATTTAGAGTCGTTGATTCGAGTTAGGAAGTTCATCGTCGGTTGGATCATGTGCGCCAGTTATCCACCACATGAAAAAATATCTTGTCTTTTATTGACTTCATATATAAGTGGTAATAGTTAGGATAAGAAATATATGATCTAAAACATATACGAACATATTTTCAAGCCCTTGTATCCTAATTTTTCCTAAACTACGACTTATTTTTCACCAAATAAGTGTGCATTTAAAAGTGCAGTTATTATTTTTTCTTTGAAGGGGAAATTATCTGATCTATATTAACCTACCATTTTAACTCCTTAATCCAACTTAAACCATTGTATTAATTTCTCCATCTTCCTAGCTAATTTTATCCTACTTTAAAAAATTTGGCTAAATTATTCCCTAGCCTAATAAAAGAAATTAAAATGTGTTTGACCTTGATTATATTGAATGATTCAAACAAATATCTATTATTTTGGAATTCTAAACAAGCTCCAAAAAAACACTAATTTATTTTCAATGTAAAAATGGAATTTCTTTCTAGTGGCATTTGAATTTGCTCACTTTACACTTGTTTTTCTTTTGATGTGGTCCTTTTCATCAATTTTTTTTCATTCTTTTATTATATTTTTTTATATTATATACCCTCTTTTCATTTTCTATTTTTATTTATATATATTTTTGGAAATAATGTGTAGAATGGAATATAATATTCAGTTTGAAATGACTAAAAGAAAATATTCAATTTCCATTTGATAATATGAATTATAGGACCATAAGAGTGGCTTTAGCTGGGAATGGTACTCTCCCTATGAGGTGTAAAGAATTGTAGATCAGTAGCCTTGAACCATCTTATTCAATATTTTTTTTCATCTGAATTATTTTATTGTTGTTGTAGTTATGGCGGCAGATTAATCAGGAGCTCAGGGTCTTCTCTTGGAGCTTCAACTTCTAATATTAGTAAAAAAAATGATATTTACAATAATTTTAGTGGGAGATGCTTCTATTCCTATGAAACATAGTGTTTGAGCATTCTTCCATTGAAAAGTCCACCAGGCAGATCTTATACATCCGTGTCTTTTAGGAAAAATGCATTATTACCTTTGTAAGCATGAATTGTGTAAAGTCCCTTTGATAGATTATCAAATTTTCCATGCTTACCTTTTTCTTCATTTCTTGAATCCCATTTCAATACACTATCTCCTATCTGAAAACCATCAACTTTGGTTCTTATATCATAGATTTTCTTGATATTTTCCTCGATAACCTGGGTTTTGTTGTAAACCTCCTCTCTTGATTGCTGAAGTTGTATTTTCTGATTTATTCTCCTTTGAAGGTCATTAGGCTCTACTTAAAAATCCTGCAGCATTTTAAAAACAAGGATAGCTAAAGAAGTGGGAAAAAAATACCCATCCAATAAGAAAATTGGTATCGAGACATGCCAATTGATTTTTTAGTAGTGATTCTATCAACCCATAAAACATTGACTAATTGATTAAATAGAAATTTGTTGGAAGACGTTTCTAATCCATTCCCCTTTGTGTAATATTCCGTAGAGTTTCCTAAAGTGATTTGATAGTTGCTGCTAAACTCCACCATCTTATTTGATTTGAATTTTGTTGCATTATCGGTGATGATTTTCCTAGGACATACAAATATTGAAAGAATATTAGTTTCTAAAAATTTAATAATCGCTGCATCAACAACTTGGCTTGTGGGTATAGCTTCAATCCATTAGTTAAAATAATCATTGGATGTAAGGATAAAATTGTGTTGGATGAGGAATAAGGATGAATTTCTCCAATGAAATCCAAACCCCATTGTTGAAAAGGAGTTTCAGCTGATATGGGCTTCAAGGGTAGGGGAAATTTTTTTATTTTTCCTTCAAAGATCTGAAATTTGTGGCATCAGGTGAATTTCTTGTGAACATCTGGAAATATGGTTGGCCAGTAAAAATCAACTCTTAAAATATTGCTTGTAGTAGCCTCCTAGTACAAGTCTCCACTACAATCTCCTTCATGAAATTATTGCATTACGTTATCTACTTCATCTGTCAATAAGAAGTTTAGTAAAATATCTCCAAAATATTTCAAATACAAATTGTTATTTAAAATACAAAATTTCATAGCTTTTAGTTTAAGAAATCTAGCCTTAGTCTTGGTCAAACCAGCAGTAACTTCTAAATGATGTATGAAAAAAATCAGGTCTGCATACCGGGGGGGAGGGGGAGGGTTTGAAAAAGCGTCTATTACTTGTGGAGTCACCTGCTCTCCTTTTTCATCAAGTGTAGCTACAAAATTTATATCCAAAGCATGAAAATTTGATTCATACATTAATTTAGCTAATCCCTGTCCCTTAATGAGTTTGGTAGGTTTAATTTAAAAGTTAGATTCTAAGATAATGGAAATCCATTTACCCCTTTTCCCATCAAGACCATTTTGGGTCAATATTTCTTTCACCACAGTTTTTATAGAAAAATAAATTATATGTGAATGAAGGATATAAACTCTAAAATCTTTAATTGCCTTTACTAAATAAAATTCTTTCTTTTGCATGATGTTGTATTTTAATGCAACATCTCCTAAGGCTTTTTCCAAAGAAAGAAATAGCGCTTTCATGTATTTCATTATTCTTTTGTAAGAGAACTACCACAATAGTATGCTTAGATGAAAATGAGAAAATCAAAAAATCTTTGGTGAAATCGGGGTTGATTAATGTAGGGGCTTTCGTTAACGCTTGTTTTACTCAATCAAATTATTGTTTTTCCTCTATATTCCATTTAATCTCAGTGTCACTTCTCAACATGTTTTTTATATGTGGGTGAAAATGTGAAGTTGGGTTAAACTTTTTTCCCTTTTTTGAGAAAAAAAATTCATTTTTTCCGTTCTTCAACTTTCTGCAAACTATAACAATTTTTCTGTTTAGAATTTCATTTTGCGATAAAAATAAAAGTTGTCAGAAATTTTGTTATCTTTCTATTACTTATTTTTTTAAATTTTTTTATGCAGATTTGATATGTCAACTTAGCATTTCTTTGAGTGTCTTTTTCTTAACAATCAAAGGATTCATAAAAAGTCATGTCATGACGCAATGTTGTATTCATTGAAAATTTGTGTTTTTGAGAAATAAAAATGTGTTACAACAATACAGACAAAGTCTATTTTGGTTTCGTCATATTTACAAAGCCAATGGATGCATATCATAATTACTAGAATTTTTTGAACTGGTCCAATACAAAAAACTGCATATTTTGGATATGTTTCATGACACAAAAAATTTCTTAACATATAACTTTTAAACTAAAAATTTAAAAGCTACCCATTAGAGACGACGGACTAATGTCATGCCCCATAATTTTTTCAATTTTTTTTACAATGTATTTTGGGAGATACAAAATTTTGATTTCACTGAATCACAATGACCCTCAGAAATTGTTTGCACCCATTTTATTAGAAAATTAATTAAAATTAGTAAACATTTATGAAATTCCATAAAATTTATATTTCTTGAAAGTAGATTCAATTCTGAAAATGCTTGTCTTGGTTTTGACAGTTTATTAAAAACTTTTCACGGAGTTTAATCAGTCCAAAGTTGCAAAAACGTATTCAAAGCATGGTTCTGTGTAACTGGTGAGGCATTAGTTCGACCGAGCTTTGATTAAAATTTCGGCCAAACTATTGTTTGCGCTGACGGCTCGTTAAATCTAATGACTAAATAGTTCGATCGAACTTTCAATCAAAGTTCAGCCGAACTTTTGTATAATTTTTCGTCGGCCAGAAAATTTCGCGGAGCCCCTCCTAAAACACATTTCGCGGCAATATAAATTGCCGTGAAATCCTTCATAATTTTCACACATTTCTCAATGTATTAGAATTTCTTCTAAATTGGGTATAAATATCCTCAGAAAAAGGATTTTGTTAATGAAGGATCGAAGTTACTTTACATTTCTCGGAGGACCTATCTTTAAAATAGCTTCAATTCTAATAGGATCAATTTTGATTCTATCTTTTGAAATAATGTATCCTAATAGTTTTCCTTCTTCGAAACTAAATAATGTTTTCTTTGGGTTAAAGGAAATACCAAATTTTAAACATTTTTCAAAGACACTTCTTAGGTGAATGAAATTCTCTTCATTTGTTTTTGAGAAAAAAATGATATCATCAAGATATATAACTATGAACCTACCTATCTAATCTGCAAATGAAATGTTCATTTCTCTTTGGAATGTAGCACCATCATTCATTAACCGAAACGACATCTTCACATACATTAAAGTGCCCCAATGTGTAGTAAATGTTGCCTTTTCCTGGACTTCATCATGCACTAAAACTTGATTGTAACCAGAAAAACCATCTGATAAATAAATTATCCTAGATCCCACCACCTTCAACAAAATGTGATCCATTTTATCCAAACAATAGTTATATTTTAGGGCAACTTTATTGAGGTTTCTAAAGTCAATACATAGTCTAATCTCTCCGTTTGTTTCCTAGCTGGAACTAAGTTTGACACCCATTTAGAATATTGTAATGGCACAATGATCTTGGCATCATACATCTTTTTCACTTCTTTTCAATTAGAGGCATCAACACTAGGTTTATCCTCCTAAGTTTCTATTTAAAAGTATTTTTGTATTCTTTTATATGAATTTTATGTTGTATAATTTTGGTATCATATATTTTAAATCTTAATAACTCCATGAAAATACACATATGAATTATTTGAACAAGTTTATGTATTTCTTCTTTTGATCAGGGGGTAAAGATTTAGATAATTTAACAATTTTTGGTTTTTTTTTAGTCCCTATATTGCAGTCTTCAACTTCAGCTTCAATAGGTTCAATTCTAGGCTTTTTAACTACACCATTAGAATCAAACAATTCGTCTAAGGGGACTAACCGTCTGGAAAAAAAATTATCTTTCAATTGTAAGATTTATAATTCCTCTTGTTTTTTATCTATTTATTTTAATTCTATCTTATTAAAACTTTTGTTTACATTCTAATTTACAGAACCTTCTAAATATAAATGTACATATATATTAGCACACTTAAATTCCTTCTTTGATTGTAAAAAGTTTTCAATTTTCTCATCATTTCCAAAGACTTGCCAGTATCTGATGTTATCTAGGACAGTTGGTATGTTATTTACTTCAATGATGTGTTCATGGCTAGGATGGAATGGAATTTTACATGTATTAGTTGAAGTAGCTAGACCATCACCTAGGATGTGTTTTCCTCTAGGGAGTGCAGAGAAATCAAATTCAACAAAATATTCAAAAAAATCCAAAATAACATTCGTATATGTAATTAATATTTGGTGATTGGTAGAGTATTCCCCTCTGATCTATTTAATTATCAGTTGTGATTCTACATGAATAGAAATTGTCTTGGCTCCTAGCTTCTTTAAAACTTGTAACCTTACGATGAAGGCTTCATATTCAACTATGTTGTTGGTACATTGAAAGTTTAGTTTATACAAATTTCCTTCTGAGTGGTTGGTTTGAGAATTTGAAACCCATACACCTACTCGTGACCCTTCTATACTGATATCTCCATCAAAATCCATATTCCACAAAGGTTCATTTTGTTTATCATGTTCTAAAATTTATGTTTTGATTTCTTGAATTTCACACAAATTAGTTTCTAAATTCTCAATTTATTTTTATATGCCCTCATCATTATACAAAATCAAATAATTTAGGTCTTAATGGACTGAATATAAGGGATAATAGTGTGGTTTTTCCTGACTATTAAACATTAGCTTCATCAAAGTTTCCTTATATAATCTCCTTTTTTCACCAAACACGAGAATGGTAGCATATGCCATATCCATTTTAAGAGTACCATGTAGCTTAGCTCCCCATGAGCGATACAATAATGTGGAATATTTAGGAGGTATGTGAGAAACAAAAATATCCATTACCACACTCTTGGCTGGTATCCTGGATAAAATGACACATAAATCCTTAATCAGATGTACTTTACATGAATCAAAAGAATACAATTCTTTGTATAGTCTAGTGATATCAAGTCCCAATTTTTCCATCACAGCGTTAGGCGTAATATTGTGTGAAGCACATAAGTCAAGCATTCCATTATGTGAGATTTTATCATGAATTTTTAAACTGACATAAAATGGAGGTACACCTCCTTCCTAAGGTTTTCCATGAACTTTGGCTCCAAACAGTAATTATGGTTTATCATAAGTTAAATTTATTGTATATGCACCTTCCCCTGTCTTCAAAGCTTTCATTACTTGTGATATGTAAGCATTATTTTTCATGAGTTATGTCACGGGAATAGGTATTTTCAATTTAGCCAATTCATTTTAGATACTAAATTTCATTTGGGCTTTATCTATACTTACAATATCTTGTTTCTTAACAACATATTTTTCGAAATTATCCTTCTATTGGCTAGCAGAGGAAATATCAGTAGGGTTGTTTTAGAAACAATATAAAAAATATTCCTAGTAGCAACCTCTGCACTCTTTTTACGAGAGATATATCAAGATTTATCTTAGTAGAGGTGTCAACTATCTTTTTAATGGGGGTATTAGTAGTCTTTTTGTAGGATTATCAATTATTTTCCTACTCCTTAGGTTATACTATTTATGGACTTCCATTATTTCATTTTCAAAACCTTGTTTGTAATCTTCTAATTCCTCATAATTTAGTTCATGTTGTCAAAGAAAAAAGAGATCTTGTTCTTCTTGAGTTAAGAAAATTGTTTCAGTATCATTTACTCCAATCAAGTTTATCTGATGTTCATTAAGATATTCAATTAACTCTCCTTCTTCATCTAGATATTTCTCTTGAAATGGAGGTCTAATTTGCTGATATGGAAGTTTTTGTTTCCTTTGTTTGATATGGGGTGGATTTCTCCTAAAATTAGGGTTTTGTATTTAGGGACCAGGTTGGTTTTCTCTAGCAGGATCCCTATCTGTTATGCTTATTATTTCCATGGTTTTGACAAAGGTATCCATTTTTAAATCAACATAAGAGGTAGATCATTCTTCTTTTATAGCTACTCTTCTTTCATACCTAAGTTTGGCTCTTCTTGCTGAGAGATTGGATTCTACACTCACTGCATCTCTCTGCATTTCTTCCAAGGTAGTAGGGTTTCTTTCCCTATGTTGATAAGACATTTCAACATCAAAACCATCTGGAAACTTAATCAAGGCCAATTCTTGGGGAGGCTTAATGTTAGGTGGGATGAAATTGTAAATATTATTAAATGTAGTGCAATAATATTGAACACTTTATCCATGAGCTCTTCTAAAATTTTCATATTCTACTAGAATCTGAAGGGAGTTTTTCTTAATTTCCCACCTATTGAGAAAATTTTGGTGAAAGGTAGTAAGATCATTTATACTGGCTACACGCAAGGATTTGAACCATTTTCTAACTTACCTGGTTAGGCTTTTGATGGGGTCCTTTTCATCATTTTCTTTTTTATTTTCATTCTTTTATTCTATTTTTTATTTTATACACCCTCTTTTCATTTTTTATTTTTATTTATATATTTTTTGGAAATCATTTGTAGAATGAAATATAATTTACAATTTCAAATGAGTTGATGAAAATATTCAATCACTACTTGATCCTATGAATTATAAGACCCTGACATGGTTAATTTGAAATTTTTAGGAGTGGAGTGGTTAAGTAACTAGAATTATTCAGTGAAGCTCTAGGTACTTCAACCTACCATTTAGCTATTGAACCAACAAGTGTGTGCTCAAAAAGACATAGAAAGATCAAATAATAATTAAGGAAGTTAAAAAAACACCACAAATGATAAGCCATGTCATGTGTGGATGTGTCCTCTCTTGGATTCCCATTGAATTTTTGGATATTAGAAGGAAATTTTCTGGGAATTATTAGCCACCAAGGAGAATGAGTGACAAGGTTGTTCATGATCTGAGTAACATCTCAGAGTTCAAGACTTTCCACAAAAGTAAAATGTCTATTGAAATATGGTGGAGGATACCCTGGATAAGATGTGATATCCTAAGAAATAAGTATGTGTGCTCCATGATAAGGAGGGTTCTGATAAGGAGGAGCCTAGGTACTAAGGCAAGGAGGATTCTGATAACTAGAATACACATAACCTTGATGTACATATCAAATATAACCTTGTGAATGCCAAAATGGATGTGTTTAGATATGTTACCCTTGATAAGGGACTTGATATGAATGATATTGTTTCCTTGTGGGATTTTTCATCATCGCGACATAATGTGGAGTTGGTGGTGTTTTTTCCATACCATATAAAATTTGTCCTACTGGAATTTGAGGAATGCCTTTTCCAACCAACTAAGACTGTAAGTTATCCTGTAATGGTTGACTAAATGGGAAATAGGAGGCACAAGATATCGTTGGGATCAATTGAGTCTAAGGGGAATCCTGGAGAGGTTGGTTTACATTAATTTTAGCTTGTTGAGGTATATATTTCTATGTAGGAATATATGATGTAGATGGTACAAGTTGAGAAATTAAATATAGACCCACAAATGCACTAGGTTGTACGGGAAAAGTAGGTTTCCAAACATTAGAATTCATCCAAAGATATTAAGGATTCGAATAAGGATGAGGAATATTTTTTGGTATACCGATGACATGTTTCCCCCTTTCTAAAGAATGATGCGATGGTGGAAGAAACTGCCCCTCAAGTGGAGGGTACCCAGCATAAGGAGAATTGGGTCATTGTAGATATCCATGCCCACTAACATAAGGTAAAACCTACTATTCAACTATAGGTGTAGGTGGAGATGAAGGAAAAAATTGTATAACAGAAGAAGGAAAAAAGTTTCAGATGTTATTACAGAAGTATATAACACGTGATAGGTCCATGCACTATATGGTGAGACATACAAGGTCTGAGACAATGATTGATAACTAACTGGGATAGACAGGCCTCCATATAGATGCATCTTCGATAATGTTGCGAACATAGATGATGTAGCAACATTGGTTGTCTCAGACATAGTAGAAATCTAGAAAACCATAAAGGATTCAGTCATGGTTAACAATCTAGTTAATACTAGAAAATTGTATAGGAAAAAGACATTAGAAATGTCAAGAAGAAGGTACTGAAAAATATTTTTAGGGAAGGAATACATTAGGAAAGGCTAAAATTTTATTTTTTCCTAAGGAATAGATGCCAATTGAGGGAAAGCACACTAACATCAAAGGAATTTTGCGAACAACGTGGCTATTCCTTTGATAGTCACACAATTCTGAAGATGGAGAAATTTCACCATCCAGGACTACCTCAAATGTTTGGTTAGGATGATTCTCCACAGTTGGATTTGAACCACCTTGAGGATTAAGTGCATCCCACAAAGGAATCTCTCATCTAGTCTTGAGTCACTATCAATCTTGGGCCAAGAGAAGGAGGAGGAATTCAAAAAATGTCTATATAAACAAGACGTTGCAAGAAGAAATAGACACATTGTTATGCTGGTCAAATTGCTTCATAGAAAACTAGCTTGCATAGTCCGGGAGTAGAGGGATTGGAATGAATCATACTTGGGGCAACCAACATCTCAGTACAAGAGAGAGAGGTCCACCATTTGGTCTTGATCTACCATCCTTTGATAGAGGAAACAGGCACTTGCAGGAACACGAGGGAATGAGATCTCCTTGTTTTGGGTATATGAGCTCCATATCTCAAAGGACCCTCTTCAAGTGTTTAGCACTATATATTTTTTCACCACCACCACTTAATAAAGGGAGAATTCTCCAATTTTGTTATTATATTGTTTACTCCATCGAGATTTTTTATTTTGCATGTTGTATTTTGTTTTGTTCTTAAGGTTGTATGCTTGTTTTTTCGTTAAACTTAGTTTACATTGTGTCAAATCTGTTCCACTAACATTAGATGAACATTTTATTTGTGACCTTAAGCTAGTAGCAACCAACTTGCTAAATAATTTTACTCCATACACCCTTGCACCAAATACACTACCACAGGAATGGAAACTATGCTGGATTATTTCTTATTGAGTTAATGGTTGTTGTTGTAGGTCCTTCTTCCTGCTCAATTTGCTACAAACCACCCTTACACTCTCTATGTATCTCACATCACACTCAGTGAAAAATTTAAACAGCAGAGAGGGAAATTTTTCTTCATCCTTCCTAACAACGAGCCTTGTGCTCTGATAGATGCACACTCCGCACATGTGTGAAGACAACCCATGTGGCAAGACAACAAGAAAAAAATTGCTAGTTTTTCCCATTTTAAGGTTATTGGAAACCCCTAATAATTTTCCATCACTTTGTCTCTATATTTCACTACTATAAGGACACTTGAGTGCTATTCTTGACCTTCAACTAGCTTATCAACTATCTAGTTTTTATTTTAGTATTTTATTTCGCAAAGTACACATAGTTTAAGTACGGAGTAAGTAAATGGCCTTAAATCCAACCTTGTTTTTCTAAAAAATCATTTGCTGGTAGTTATACAAAATACGTAGCTTAATCAGTTGTAGAGCTATAAAAAGGGTCTCTTTCACCTCTAATTACCTCACATTAATATGTCAATCCGGGAGCATTTTGTTATTACAAAGAGTGACTCAATCTGAGGCTATCATTTGTCAGAGTAATGCTAGTAGTACAGTGCTTAAGAAATACAAGAGTAAACGGATGCTTGTCTGTAACTAAATTACTTCAAAGAATAAATCACACACTCAGAAAACTCAACAGCTTATCAGTCAAGGGTTCGGCAGTGATAACCCATCCCTTTGGAAACTGATGGAAAGGAAATTAGAGCATAGACCACGAGCCTGGGAGCTAGACAGTGACTGCCAGTGCTCACTACAGCCTTAGATCATCTCTCACGCCAAAACAACAAATGCAAGTAAATGGAACATCAAATAAAGGATTGAACAACAATTCTGGAATGGAACAGCGAATCTAAAATGGAACAGCAATTGAAATAACTAAGTCCCGCGGGTTGTAACCAAACTTAATCTATTAACTCAAATGCACTCTTTGCAATCAAATAACATTCTTTCACTCTAAAGGAAATTCACACGAAACACACTAATGGAACAGCGTTAAGTATTGATAAATTATAGAACGACACTAATAGATCAGAAACGAACACAACACACTGGAATAATAATCTGATCAACCTGAACCAACAGGAATACAACTGTGCTTCCAAACAGAACACTATCATTTATGAATCCAACGATTATGAAGAGCACTACCTCAAGGGAATGTATGACACGAATGTTTAATATACAAGCTCTATAACAGAACAGTAAGAGTATTTAATTCTGAACGAATCAATAACATAATGCAGAGTCAATCCACGATTCTACCTGTAAAAACTTCAATGATTTAATCTTAACAGAGCATGTAATATCAACTCATGAAACATATCAAATTACCAAATAACAATAATAAACAAACCACACAGAAATCAAGTCGTAATGGTACAGAAGCAAGTGTCCTCTGGGGCTGGGCCCTTAGCCTCCAAGGGTACACCGCTTTAAGTTAATCCAGACGCAGAGATGAAATAATCACCAAGATTTTATTAATGCATCGGTCAAAAATACATTGAACCAGTTCTTCAACAAGACTTAATAATCAAAGCTGATGTTTTTCAGAAAATTACATAAAAGCGTATCCTATATATCAAGCTAACAGTGCTGTCCCTTTATCTAAAGGCGACGACGGAGATGTCCAAGTAACATGATAAATAAAGCAGCGATCCCTGAGGATCGAAGATCCTGAGGGATTCGCCAAACTGTTAATTCTTCATCCTTTCCTTTCTTTGGCGCCGAGCTGGTGTCTTCTCCTTCTTTTCTGAGCCGATTTGCTATAATCTATTTAGCCTTGTTTGCATTCGGTTCACCTTCAGAGGGACAGCAGTTATCTCGACTTTGTCTCTTCCTTTGGAGCGGCAATTCCTCGTTTTTTCCTTTTCCTGTACAGTAAATAACCATTATTAGTGGTTAAGTCTTGCATATCAATTTCCACATGTTTTATTATAATTCCTTATTACTTTCCAAATTCATGAGACAAAAAGGTTTATAAATTCTACTAAAAAGCCACTGAAATAATCATCAAAAACATACCTTTTCAGTACTCCACACACCCCCCTGCTTACCTTGTTTCATGTCCTCATGAAAACATTGTAGTTGACATGCAAGGCAGTGAGAGAATATGCTGGAGAAGGAGTCTCATTCAGAGGCCTACAGCCATGATGAGTGATTAGATAATCAAAGAACTGACCTGTTTTCCCCTCAGGCATCTCATACAGGGCCTGGTATCTGGGTGCAGGGTGCCAAATAATTGGAGTGAGAAATCTATATCCTAACCAGGATGACCCTGCTTTCATAATGCTCTCGCCATAGAGGTTCAAACGGTTGGCAGCTAACTCAAAGTTCTCATACTTAAATGCTTCCCTGAGCTGGATGTTTGGATTAGAGATTCGGTACCGAAATTTGGCTGCATTAATGGCCAAGTCTTGGATGGAAATAAAATACTCTAACCCTTCCCGAATAAGTGCCTCATGCATGGGTCCTAAAGTTTCATAGACACCCGGAGTCTTTATGAGGTTTCTATGAGCTTTCCACAACTGCACTGGGTTCCTAGGCTCAGCCCTTACCCGTAAATCTAGACCATTTTCCTGACTCTGGAAAGTATCATAGGCTTTAAGCCACTTAATCCGATTAACCCCGAATGAAATGAATGCTTGAAATTGGATGTCTCCAACGAAAGGGCCAGGGTTTAACTCAGTCTCCTGATTTAGCACAAGGTCATGCAAATAAAGTTCACACAACAATCTCTGGACTTTCACTCCATAATGTTTGCAGCAGTCTATAAAGTCATTGACAGTGTTGATTTGTATAGGGGCACCTGCTTTAACATCTTTTATTTTTAATTGTAAATACCGTTCTAATAAAAACAGAGCATAGTTTTTAGCAGGAGCCCTACATGCTAAGACGTCATTGTATAAAGAACACAAGGTATTCATCTGCTTGATAACAGTATCTAGTCTACGGGTTACCTGTGCAACTTCCTCTTGTTCCTTTCGCCACCCTTCAAAAGCCTGGCTTTTGGATTGATTGACGTCCCTTAGTTGCTGCTGTAACTCTTCATATTTTTCTTGGGGAACCGTTTGCTCTCTAAGTTGTTCGGCTTCTTGTTGGGCTTGATTCACCATCTTATGCAAGGTTTTTGTCTTCAGATCTTTTTTCCATAAGTCAGTAGAGGCCGGGAGTTTTACCTGAACTTTCTTATTATGATGTTTGGAGTTCAGAAATCTTATTACCCCTGAGGGTGATGCCTCTGTCTGAATTTGCTTTTCACTGGTCCTTATATCATCCTTTTCTGTTTTAACGCAAACATCTGTCTGTTTCTGTTCCTCAGCATCATTTGGAACGTCAGCTGGATTCTCAGTAGGGTTTTGAGGTAGCAGGCCGATTGTTGGCCCTCTTTTTCTTCCTTCCAGTCTTTCTTACCTTCTGGTTCTTTTTCAAAATCCTAATTTGTTGTCTGAGCTAGGTTATCGTATTCAACAATTTCTGCCGTTCCCTCCGCAACTTCTTAATTTCCAGCGTTTCATTAGAAGGAATAGCAGACTGTCTGCTGCAGTCTGGACCATGACTAGTTTCTAAATCTTTCTCTTGAGGTTCTTCCTCACTGTTCTGCTCTGGCTGTTCTGGGGTAGGAACCTCGACTGGTTCTGTCTCTTCCTGAGCGACTGCTGTTTCTGCTCCTACTCCCTCTAGAATTTTCTCTTGTGACCTGGGAACAGATTGTTCCCGTTCAGTATTTACCTCCTCTTCATCATGAACAGGCATGTTTTCTTCTTGGGGTTTGTCGTGGGGGTCCTCTGAACTAGAAGGTTGGCCATACTTGCCCATATTGGCTAAGACTACGGCCAAGTCATCTTCTCCCAGTAGGTCTTGTAATGGGCTATCTTCCTGTTGTACCATTTCCTCCTCCTGTTCACTTTCTGCTTCTATTTCTGTTTCCGAATGCTCGGCTGCTTCTTCTTCGGATTGCTCGTCCTCAATTACCACTGGTTGGCTGGCGCTTTCCTGGAGCTTTTCCAGCCTTCCTCGTATCCGAGCTAACCAGGCTGATTTTCTGGGCTCTTCTATGCTTCCTCTCATCCGAGCTAACTGAGCTGATTTTCTGGGTTCCTCTGGTTGCTCGGGTGGATCAATGGTATGCTTGTGTTTTTCCGATTCTTGGTGTATCCCTGGTTGTTCTGATGCACTAGCGACATGTTCTCTGCGTTTTTCCGGTCGTTCTGGTGTGCTTGTAGGATGTTTACGTTTTGGGGATGGCGCTGTCAATCCCCCCTTAATCATTACAAGCAGCTCTTCCCAGCTGCTCTGCTGCTGGGTGAGACTATGGCTAACAACTAGTCGTATTAACCCATGGTGACTAACGACTGACTCTACATGCTGTGCCTTTTTTATGCTTTGTGCAACATCATGCAGTAATGAGTTCAGGAGTGTAGGTAAATTTACAGAGCATTTCTGCTTTAAAACAGCTAAAAGTTTAAGATGTCGTGGTCTTACCACGTCTTTCCTTCCTTCGCAGGTGATGTAGCCCTGCACTATTCTTGCTAACTCCGTCCAGGGTTCTCCTAGGGTTGCTGGCAGAACTCTCCTCCCCTTAATTGTCAAACTCTGGCCTTCGTCCTGGAAAATTTCCATGACCTTCTGTAATCATTCCTTTTTCAATGTCCATACTGGTCCGGTGGCTGGTAGTCCTGAAACTTCTGCAATTATGTCATCGGTGACCGCTATCCGCTTCCCCCTTACTGTGGAATGATCATCCTCTAGGTTCTGCAGAAATTCCATCGCTACTGTTTCATTAGACTCCTGTAGGCGATTGAAATAATTCAACCATCCTGCTCTTTCCAGGATCTCCTGGGCAGCAGCAGAGATCGTCAACTGCTGAGGCTCGCTTCGAATTGCCCTTCCTCCCATGGTTTCACTGTGGATTCTAAATGGAACAGCAACTACGTTTTCTGTTTGAAACACAGAGAGGGTGATAATCGCAAGGTTTCAAAAACACAGAGTATGCAACAGTGCAACAGAAAGCAATTTTGTGTAAAAATAGAAATGCCATGCCGTTAAACCATGCAAAACCGTCGTACACTATTTTTCCCGAATGGTGAGTTGACACGTAATACAGGGAATGATGAGGTTAACCTCCCCCCCCCCTGCAATGTGAGAGGCTGTCCCAGCCGGCAAATAAAGGGGCGGCACCCGATCTGCAACCAAGTCAGAAAGGAACAGCATGTGGAATTATGCTATGTTAAAAAGGACAACGAATTACCGAAATCGAGGCGGAGAATTGATCGCGTATTATATAAGAGGCTGCTGTGTTATGATATGAGGCTAGTGGATAAGACATGTATCGTACTTGCCAAATCTTAAGTGGTCATGGTCACTTCCGTTGCCATGATTGGTAATGATAAATGTTCATGCGATGTATAAATCGAGAAATAACATATGATTAGTTCCTAGGATATAAGAAACAAAAGAGTATTAATATCTTACCCATTGGTGTAACCAAGGTGACTTCAATACCATTAACAGTACTCTACTGCCAACAGGTGTCCATAACCTTGGCAGAGTTGTTTTTTCACCCTCGGAACCATGATCCTTTGTGTATACTTAGGAGTGTTGTTATGTCAAAATGTAGACCATTATGCTGGCTTGGTGACCAGTTAACCATAATTCCATTCACGAGGACGGAGCGAAACGTGGGCAGGCCAGCTCGTGATGAGACCTCCTGTTCCAAGGTTTGTTTATTTGATATACCTTTTGGACCATATCCCTGGTGTGGTGGCCATAATGGGAATGCCACTTCACTTCCATCCTCATGATCATGGTAGGCTAGCTCTCGATGAGACCCCCTATCCTGCATTTGACACTTCACATATCATGCTTACATATCATGTTTACATATTTTTTCTTTTTTATAGAATACTTTTCCTTATTTATACACAAAGGGTGGTTCAACACTCCTTAAGAGTAGGAATGGTGGAAGAAGTCTTATCATCTCAATAGGAAGATATAAGCTCTTTGCTCTTATTCCCAAGTAATAATCAAAAAGTTTAAGGGGATCAGCATGATAAAGATAACCAATCAGGGCAAAATTAGTAAAACCATGTCAACAAAAGGTAAGAAATAAGTATGTCCTTCCGTTTGTCCTCTTACTAATGCAGAGCCTTATAGATATAGCGATTTATGGTTTGCCGATTTCGGTATGTTGTGATTTTATATTTCATTGCACAAATACATAGCTGTATCTTAAAGACTAGAAAGAAGACGGGCAAGAAGCATCCTCAATTTAGATCAGCAAAAGGGATAAGCTATTTCACAAGGAGAGCAAAAGTATGCTAATGGTGTTCCTTTGGAAAAGAAACAACGACGGATGATAGAAAAAAAAGGAACAGAAAAAATGCAAATGCCGTTCCTTTGGGAAAAGGAACAGCAAAAAATAAAAATACTATAAAAACACTCAAAATGCCATTCCTTTGAAAAAGGAACAACAGCAATAAAAGAACGTTGTTTCTTTGAAGAAAAAGGAACAGTGGTAACCAAAAGGAACAGCGGAAGATGTAACAATGCCGTTCCTTTGAAAAAGGAATAGCAGAGATCCCGAATGCTGTTCCTTTAGAAAAGGAACAGCAAAACAAGCAAAACCAACATCATAAAAAAAAACGCAGATGCTATTTTTAGAAGGGCAAAAATCGAACTTTGTGAAAGAAAAGGAACAGCAAAAAATTGACAAGAAAATATTTAATTCAAACTTATGTACAAGAACCACTCAAAAAAACAAAAACTTATGTACAAATTGCAAAAAGAAATGAACCCTTAATGAATTACAGGTGAGGAAGATTTCTCTTCCTCTCCTAAGATCTCCATATCAGTGTCTCGGCGTAGCTACTGGCAGAAGGATTCCCGAGTGAGTGGTTTGCGATAGAGACGGACTCGGTGGCCATTTACTTTGAATGCATATCCAGAACCGTCAATGGTAATTAGAGTAAGGGTTCTGTTGTCATGCACCTTCTGGATTTCGTATGGTCCCAACCATCGAGTCTGAAGTTTTCCAGGGAAGTCCTGAAACCGAGAGTCATATAACAGAGCCCAGTCTCCTCGTGAAAGACTTTGTTTTTGATGAGCGCATCATGCCATTTAGCTCGCTGCTGTTGAATCAATGCTGTATTTTGTAGTGCAGAGAGCCTAATTTCGTCTAATTCATTGATCTGTTGTAGTCGATTGATTTGTGCCTCGCTTAGATCTAGGCCAACTTCCTGTGATGTCCGTAATGTTTGGATTTCAAATTCTATGGGAAAAATGGGTTGTTTTCCAAACACTAATTGATAAGGTGAGTAACCGGTGGTGCTCCTCCATGTGGTTCTATAGGCCCAGAGTGCTTCAGGTAGTCGGGTAGCCCAATCACGCCTATGTGACGCAATGGTTTTCATTAGGATTGATTCTATTATCTTATTTCTACTTTCTACCTGCCCATTCGCCTGTGGGTGATATGGAGTAGTGATTTTATGCTGGACGTGATAATTGTTGAGTGTTGCAGCTAATTTATGCCCAACAAATTGTGGTCCTCCATCTGTAATTATTTCCCTAGGAAGGCCATAACGAACAAATAGATGGAACATGAACTGTATGACAGAGTCCTCTGTGGCTCTTGGCAATGCTTCTGCCTCAACCCATTTGGTGACATATTCTGTTGCCACCAAGATATATGTTTTCTGACTTGATGAGGGGTTGATGGGTCCAACGAAATCAAGAGCCCATCGCTCGAATAGTTCGATGACTAACTGTGGTTTCAGAGGCATCTCGTCAGCTTGACCAGGTCGTCCTGCTCGCTGGTAGCTGTCATAGGCTAGGACAAACTTCTTCGCATCTTTGAAGATCGTAGGCCAGTAATATCCTGTCTGCAATACTTTATGTCCCGTTCTACGCTCAGTGAAGTGCCCCCCACACGGTCCATCGTGACAGGCTTTTAGGATGTCAAAGATTTCATCCTCTCTAACACATCGCCTGATATGCATGTCTGCTCCTGTGTGAAACAAATAGCCCCCAATCCACGAAAATCGAGAACTTTTCTGAATAATCTGCTTGCGCTCATTAGGAGTTAAATTTTTTGGTAATTTACCTACTGCGAGGTAGTTGGCAACATCAGCATACCAGGGTGTTTGAACGGCAACAACAAACAGGTGCTCATCCGGAAATTGATCTTCAACTGCTGTTGCATCGCTTGATTTTGGTCAGGCCGGTCCTTGATTGTGATGTCGAATTCCTGCAATAAGATTAACCATCGAGTTACTCTGGCATTTGTGACAGGCTTGTTTGCTAAATATTTTATAGTAGAATGGTCTGTATATAAGATAACAGGATAGCCTGTAATATAATGTCTAAATTTATTGACAGCATGTATTACAACTAGGAATTCTTTTTCAGTAACAGTGTAATTTAATTCAGCAGGGGATAAATTCTTGCTGATGTAATAGATGGCATATGGTTTTTTATCCTCTTCCTGTCCAAGGACTGCGCCAATGGCTGTATCGGAGGCATCAGATGATATCTTGAATGGTAGGTCCCAGTTTGGTCCTCGAAGGACTGGGGCTATGGATACAAGCTTCTTTAGATCCTCTAAAGCACGGTCACATTTGTCTGTCCAAAGAAAATCAACGTTACTAGTTAGTGCATATAAAGGAGCAGCAATGTGCGAATAATGCTCTATAAATCGTCTATAGTAACCAAAAAATCCAAGAAAGATGCATACCTCTGTTTGAGTAGTAGGAGTGGGAATGAGCAAAAGTATTTGGATTTTGGCCGGGTCTACCTGAATGTCGGCTGCTGAAACATAGTGTCCTAGGATAAGTCCTTCAGTCATCATCAAGAAACATTTTTTGTGGCTTAAGCAAAGCCTGGTAAGAATGCAGCGTTGTAGGACTTTTTCTAGGGTGTCTAGAGCTGGATCAAAATCATCTCCATATGGTGTAAAGTCATCCATGTAAACTTCAAGTCCATCATTTATTAAATCTGTAAAAATGCTAAGGATAGCCCTTTGGAATGTGGCAGGAGCATTACATAGGCCAAAAGGTAGAACTCGATAGGCAAATGTTCCCCATGGACAAGTAAAAGTAGTTTTATCCTGGTCTTCAGGGGCAATCTGAATCTGATTGTATCCACTGAAGCCATCCAGGAAAGAAAAGAACTTCTTTCCTGCTAAAGTATCTAATACTTGGTCTATGAATGGGAGAGGAAAGTGATCTTTCTGTGTTGCCTTATTTAGTTCCTTATAATCCACACAAATTCTCCATTTGCCGTTCTTTTTTGGTACCACCACAAACTGAGAGACCCATTTACTATCAGAAATAGGGTAGATAAAATTAACATCTAAAAGTTTCTGAAGTTCAATTTTTACGACATCCTTTAGATGAGGATTAAGTCTCCTTTGCGGCTGACGCACAGGTCTGGCATCTTTTTCTATATAAATGTGGTGTGTACATAATTGAGGATCGATTCCTTTCATATCAGGGTAGTCCCATGCAAATTCTTCTTGATACTTTGTTAATAGATGGATGAGCTTTGTTTCTTGTTCAGGTGTGAGATTAGCATTGATGTTTAAAGTTTTCCCCGATGCAATTTCCACAGTTTTACTATTTGCAACAGAAGTAACAGGTATCGTTTGGTCATGCGTATCTTTCAGAGGATCTTCCTCCAAGTCATTATCAAATGCTGCTTCTATCATGTGACACTGTGTGTGAGGTTCAGTTTGAGTAATGAAATTATTAATGGCATCATCTTCTGTTTGGTCTTTGAAATCAAGTGCCTCTTGTATAGTTAATGGAGATCTGATATTATCAGTAAGATATGATACAGGGTGCTTATTAGTTTTGATTATTGTGACACTTGGTTGCGCTGGAGGATATAGAACTAAATTCTTGCTATTCGGTCCTCTGGTTATGGTCATATTTCCCTGCCGACAGCCAATGTAGGCATCGGCAGTAGCGAGCCAAGGTCTACCTAAAATTAGCGGGTGTCCATCAAGTCGGGTTTTTGGATTAATTATCAGGAAATCGGTTAGATACTCCCAGGATTCTACAGAGACCATGACATCATGTAGAGTACCCTCTGGTCTAACCACAGATCGGTCAGCCAATTCTAACAGAGTAGAGGTGGGTTCTACAGATGTAATGCCGAGCTTTTGGCAAGTTGTGGTTGTTAAAATGTTAATTGCAGCCCCTAGATCAACTAAGGCATTAGGCAGGGTCTGACCATAAATTTGAACAGTTATAATTGGGTTCCCAGGGTCTTCATATTTAAGGGGTGTTTCTCTTCCAGACAATAGGTCAGATAAGGTACCGACTACTTGGACTCTTGGATTATTTGTTATATTCCTCCTTGGTTTCTTTATGCACAATTCTTTGATAGTTTTTGCGTATATGGGAATGTCTTGAATGGCTTGGAGGAATGGAATTTTTATGTACAAATTTTGTAATTCTCCCAGAATGTCAAAGTCAGGATATTGTATGGGTCGAGGTATGGCTAATCGTTCTGGGAATGGAGGAGAGGATGTGGTTGTTTGATTATGAGTTTGTTGCTTATTTACATCCTCGTGTTGTAACTGATGTTCTCTTGGTGACTGATCTTCAATATGAACTATTTTATCTCCCTCAGTTTCAATTATACGTCCAGATCTTAACTGAAGGTCATTGTACTCCCTCAGGTCGGGTCCTATTTCTGATGATTCTATGATTTGAATAGATTGGACCTGTCTGTTGTTTGGATTGGGATCGGGTTGGGCTGGGAGTTGCGGTCTCAGGTTAGACTGGGGATTTTGTTGTAAGGCTGACAGAGTAGGTTGAGGGAGCGGAATAGTTCCAGCTGGGTGGTACATCGGTCTTTGCCAGCTTGTCTGCGAGGGTGAACTTTGTGAAGTAGAGGGAGTCCATTGTGAAGGATATGGGCCATTTTGCCAATATGGTGGAGTGTAAGGGAAATTAGGCCAACCAGTTTGGCTTGTTTGATTCAGCCATGGATTTGAAGAAGGAAACGATTGTGGTGACCAGTTTGTAAATGGGGGTTGAGAAATGGGGGGGGGAGGTTGATTTTTCCACATACCATATTGTTGAGCATTATACTGTGGGTTTTGAAAGAAAGAGGTTGAGTCTGGAAACATACCAGGTTGTCTCGGTTGCCACTGGCGGCGCTGGTTGATCGAATTCACCGATTCTGGTTCTTCTTCTGCTTCCTTATATACCGCTTTCAATCCAAGAAGTGAGGGGCAGCTCTCCGTAAGGTGATATTTTGTACAGATGGCGCATGTTTGGACTTTATCCAGTGGACACTCCTTGTGGCTATGTTTTTTTCTGCATCGGGGGCAGAAGATTGCCAAATTCTGTTCTGCCTCCAGCTGCTTCTGTTTAGCCTGCACAATATCAAGTTGTGTAGTTAGTGTCCCCATAATATCAGTTTTAAAATTTTCTAATAAATTTCCAATTTATGCACGTGTTACTCCTTCTGCTGATACTTTGTTATCTCTTGCAAACCGATCATATTCTGTCGGTTTTATTCTTGTGCTGCCTCTCGAACTCCTGATACATAAGTCAATGATGTCAGCAAAATTCTCTTGATAAATATCCCCTTTTCCCATAATGTTTAATGTTTCAATCCATTGTTCTTTCATGCCCCTTATTAATGCAGTTTTTAACACATTATCAGGTAAAGGTAGCGATGCATAAGGAGATCTTTGTAGATTGTACTGAAAACGTTCCACATACTCCTCTAATGTTTCATTTGGTCTGGCTGACATTTGAAATATTTCATCTTTTAATTCTCTAGACCTATAATAATCCTGATATTTTTTTAAGAAGGATTCTTTCATTTGATCCCAATTGTTGATAACCCCGCCACCTAGCCCCATAAACCATCTTAAAGCAGCCCCTTTCAATGTAGAGGGAAATAATTTCAATTTTTGGGGATCAGTGGTGTAATCGTACCCCCTACATAACACATCGAATTCGAATAAGAATGCATCCAGATCTTTTGATGTGAGTCTGTGAAATGTAGGGATATGCTGAAGAGGGATAGCTTTCATGGGTGCATTTGCTGCAGAATCCACTATAGGATATTGTAATGTAGAGGTTTGAGTATTTGGCTGGTTTTGAGCATTTGGTTGGTTTTGAGCCATGGGATCAAATATATGCCAATAACCTTCTGGGATATCTAGGAGGGTATTCCTAGGTTGAGTGGGGACTGTTTTGACAGGGACAGGGATAGTTTTAACAGCGCTCCCCTTATCTGGAATAATGAGAATACCAGGTGTCTGAGGAGATTGAACTCCTTCAACAATGACTTTCGCAGCACTCCCCTTATCTGGGCTATCTAATGGTTGATTTGTTTCAATAGGGGATTTTGGTTCCTTGGTTTCCCTTGTTTCTCCTTCTCCTTCACAAAAGTTGCTAGAGTTCCCTTCCTGCAATAATTCTGGAGTGGAATTTTCAATTTCTTGAAAGTCCTGCTCTTCAGTTTGACTATGCACCTCAGCACAGGCTATAGATGGTGATCCTGTGGCCTGAAGGGAACTAGTAGGCGGTTTAGAAATGTTTTTCTTGAGGCCTACTGATGGCTGAGATTCTGTTTTCTTATAGATTTCGTCTATGAAGGTCGTTCGGCCAAGGGTCACCGGCCCCTTCGCTTTTTCAGGCTTGGATGGGGGTTTGATATTCTTTTCTGGTCTTTTCTGCTTAGTCATGCACTCAAAAATGAACTACCAACTTTTATTCAAACAAAGCAAAAACAAATATGTTAGGAAAGCGGATAGTGGAGCAGGGTTTTTACATGCTCCGCACGTAGGTTCTTACCTTCCGTTTTTAGGATCCAACTCCTCCCTAGCAGGCTCGTACACTACTCTGAGAAAGACAAATGGCTACACTCTTTCCCCGGCAACGGCGCCAAAATGTAGAGCTATAAAAAGGGTCTCTTTCACCTCTAATTACCTCACATTAATATGTCAATCCGGGAGCGTTTTTTTATTACAAAGAGTGACTCAATCTGAGGCTATCATTTGTCAGAGTAATGCTAGTAGTATAGTGCTTAAGAAATACAAGAGTAAACGGATGCTTGTCTGTAACTAAATTACTTCAAAGAATAAATCACACACTCAGAAAACTCAATAGCTTATCAGTCAAGGGTTCGGCAGTGATAACCCATCCCTTCGGAAACTGATGGAAAGGAAATTAGAGCATATACCACGAGCCTGGGAGCTAGACAGTGACTGCCAATGCTCACTACAGCCTTAGATCATCTCTCACGCCAAAACAACAAATGCAAGTAAATGGAACAGCAAATAAAGGATTGAACAGAAATTCTGGAATGGAACAGCGAATCTAAAATGGCACAGCAATTGAAATAACTAAGTCCCGCGGGTTGTAACCAAACTTAATCTATTAACTCAAATGCACTCTTTGCAATCAAATAACATTCTTTCACTCTAAAGGCAATTCACACGAAACACACTAATGGAACAGCGTTAAGTATTGATAAATTATAGAACGGCACTAATAAATCAGAAACGCACACAACACACTGGAATAATAATCTGATCAACCTGAACCAACAGGAATACAACTGTGCTTCCAAACAGAACACTATCATTTATGAATCCAACGATTATGAAGAACACTACCTCAAGGGAATGTATGACACGAATGTTTAATATACAAGCTCTATAACAGAAAAGTAAGAGTATTTAATTCTGAACGAATCAATAACATAATGCAGATTCAATCCACGATTCTACCTGTAAAAACTTCAATGATTTAATCTTAACAGAGCATGTAATATCAACTCATGAAACATATCAAATTACCAAATAACAATAATAAACAAACCACGCAAAAATCAAATCGTAATGGTAAAAAAGCAAGTGTCCTCCGGGGCCGGGCCCTTAGCCTCCAAGGATACACTGCTTTAAGTTAATCCAGACGCAGAGATGAAATAATCACCAAGCTTTTATTAATGCATCGGTCAAAAATACATTGAACCAGTTCTTCAACAAGACTTAATAATCAAAGCTGATGTTTTTCAGAAAATTACATAAAAGCGTATCCTATATATCAAGCTAACAGTGTTGTCCCTTTATATAAAGGCGACGGCGGAGATGTCCAAGTAACATGATAAATAAAGCAGCGATCCCTCAGGATCGAAGATCCTGAGGGATTCTCCAAACTGTTAATTCTTCATCCTTTCCTTTCTTTGGCGCCGAGCTGGTGTCTTCTCCTTCTTTTCCGAGCCGATTTGCTGTAATCTATTTAGCCTTGTTTGCATTCGGTTCACCTTCAGAGGGACAACAGTTATCTCGACTTTGTCTCTTCCTTTGGAGCGGCAATTCCTCGTTTTTTCCTTTCCTGTACAGAAAATAACCATTATTAGTGGTTAAGTCTTGCATATCAATTTCCACATGTTTTATTATAATTCCTTATTACTTTCCAAATTCATGAGACAAAAAGGTTTACAAATTCTACTAAAAAGCCACTGAAATAATCATCAAAAACATACCTTTTCAGTACTCCACATCAGTCAAGAGTGAGTGGCCCATATCCACACATCTTGTACTAATTCAAATTTTCTCAATTTTTACATTGGATTAGTTCAATTTTGTATTCAGATTCGGGACTATGATCAAACCATAAACAGGTAAATCAAGTAATCTCTAACACCCTTGCACTTCTTGGTGAGCCTAGGTATGCATATGAAATATTTCCTAAGACAATTTGAGCTACCATATCTCTATAGTGCAAACACAGTCTAAACTAGAGAAGGTGTAAGCAAGCCATAATCCACACATAGTTTCAATTTTTACAAGGGAAAATCACACATAGCGTAATTAGAAAAGGATTGTAAAGTATCATAGCATATCCACATCTCATAATAATTGTGATTGTTCACTCAAAATAACACACGAAGCATCAGTAAGCATTGGACCATCAGGAACATAGTGTTTTGGGACGTTTTTTCTCTTCTTATAGTTTCTTCACCAAAACACACCCTAAAGAAAAATTGAGACTCTCTAAAAAAATCATCAAGTAAACTCACTAAATTCTCCCCACAAAGGCCAACAAGGAAATTATAGTTTAGGTCAGTACCATCAAGGGTATGCATCCAATAAGACGTCATGGTAATAATACATTTTTAAACATAGATGTTGATATTTTAGGGAGCTTCAAACCCATCTATTCACCCACGGAATGAATACTAGAGCATTATAGAGACCCATTTCATAGGGGTTTAATCTTAGGCCTAATGCATGCAGTACTCTTTGGAGATACCTAACTGATCTAGTGCGCAGTACTGGTTGTTTATTTTGTAGAATTGGAAAGTGTTCCAGGTATCATATTTTGGGAAGAGGCTTGGACATCAGTATTCGAGAGAACCCAAAAATGGAAATTGCACTCAGATCATGCTTTACTAAAATAATTAATTATTTTAAAGTGATCGCTAAGTAAAAACTTAGGGAAATTGAATAATTAATGGGTATTAATAAATCAGAGTGTGAATATTCTAGAAAACGAAGATCAAGTCATCTTCGAATCTAAGCCATTAATTAGAGATCTAATCTGGGCTCTTGAATCATTACCAAGAAGACTATAAGAGAAGGCTTGAGGGTAATTTGGAAATAAATTAGGGAAAACTCTCACTACACAAATGAAATCATTTCTGAAGTAAGAGAATTCAATTTTAGATGGTGAGGTTCTAGATCTGGACTTGGAGACATAGAAGGAAGAAGGGGAAGTCATGAGAAGGAAGAAGGGGAAGTCAGTAGAGGAAGAAGGAGATAGAAGGAGGACACAGAGGGAGAAGTGTTGAGCAATAGGACTGGCATTCTGCTCAGATTTACACAGTCTATCACAATGACTGCATAAAAGGCCACTTAGAGTGACATAGAGGGAGGAAGGGTGCCTCCACTGTGTGACAAATTCTTCGCAAGGATTCAAAAAAATTATCTCAGTTGTGTGCTAGAAATTTTCTCATCAGATTTTTCTATAAAATACTTCCACTACTGAAGAATAATATAAACCCTCATCTGTTGTACCGGTTTCCCCACGTTGGGTTTTTCTAGGGACAATTGTCCAAAAATAACTATGTTCATGTGATTGTTTCTATTGTGTTATATGTGTTCTATTTGTTTTTTTTCTTTTGATTAAGTGAATATTGAAACCATGTTTATTTTATAATTTACTGAAGCATCTATAAATAACTTGTAATAAATAAGAAGGCGAAATAAATCAATCACTACAGTAGTATTTTAGATTGAAAATCTCACATGGTATTAGAGAAAAATGAAAACGATAGAAGAGGAGGTTATGAAATGGAACTAAGACCTGACATAGATGCAAAAAAAGCTCAGAAGGGTTCATGAAATATTCCAGGATCTATGGAGAGATATAGGGATCATGTTCAGTTTTGGCATCTAGACTAGAAGAGGATTTCTCTTGTGTGTCAAGAATGACCTGTATCGGGGTCTGGTATATTGACAATGGAGCATTTTCTCACATGACGGGAGTTCGAGAATACTTCTTGAGCTACCAAGGAAAGGAGATGAATTTTCAGATCACGATGGGAAACAAGGCCAAGTTTACCCCGTTGAAAGAGAGACCATAATATTTCAAATAGAAGCTTGTAAAAATCTTTGGGCCACAAACACACTGCATGTACTAGAATTGGGGATGAAGTTTATCTGGGTGTCTCAACTTGAGAACAAGGGATAATATGCACACTTTATTGGAAATAAGGTTCATTTCAAACGCCCTAGTTGTAAAAGGAAGGAAAAAATTGGATTAATGAGCCATGAACTATATAAGTTACAACTTGAATCTCTAATGGCGCTGATAGGTAGTATGAATGAAAGGGACCTGAATGAATTATGGGATAGAAAAATGGGGCATCTACATCATGGAGCTTTGAAGATCCTCAATAATACTATCATGGGAGCTCTAGAACTGAGCATAAGGAAATATTATGTTTGTAGGGGGTGCATACTAGGGAAGTATGCCAAGGTAAAATTTCCAAGAAGCTGCAGTAGTGCCAAGAGTGTGTTGGATTTAATACACTCAGACACCTGCAAACCAATGTCCACGAATGATTTCCTTGGTGAAAATTAATTTTTCACCTCTATTGATGACCATTCCCAGACGACATGGATCCACTTTCTCAAGACCAAAGATGAAGTATTTGAGTGATTCAAAGAATTCAAGGCTTTGATAGAAAATTTTATGGGAAAGTGGATCAAGAAATTGCGATTAGATAATGGTGGAGAATATATTGATAAGGACTTCAAAATATTCAGTGCAAAGGAAGGCATCAAGAGATAATGGGAAACTCCATACAATATGGAGAAAAATGGAGCTGCAGAAATAAAGAATATGACCATTGTAAAAGCTCCAAGGGCGATCTTGTATGATCAAGACAAGCATAAACTTCTGGGAGTTGAAGCTTACAATACAACAGTGTATGTGTAGAACAGGGTGCCTCATAGAGCATTGGGTAAAGTATCTCCTGAGAGTGTGTTCACGGGGAGCAAGCTTGAGGCGAGTGACTTCAGTATATTTGGAAATATAGGGTATTTCCATGTACATAATCAGAAGAGGAAGAAATTGGATCAAACTACAGAGTAGGGATACCTTGTGGGATATAGTGAAAATGTGAAGGCATATCACATCTGTATTCCTGAGGATAGGAAGATCGTAGTAAGGTGGGACGTGAAATTCATGGAGGATAGAGCTTTCAAGAGATCCTGAAAAATGGCTTCAGATACATAGTTTGAGGAGGATCTTCTAGTAGAACCACAACAACCTATAGAAGATGGATCTAGTGTCTCTCCACAACACAAGGATTCTGAGGAAAGTTCTTCCAAAGAAGTGTAGTAAAGGGAGCAGGTAAATCCACCCACCACCATGGAATGAGGAGCGAATAACTCCGACAGAATCTAAGGGATGCAGAGAAATTTTTTGTAGCTCTTAGAAATGAGAAGACGGTACGTTAGTAGCATAGGTACTAGGCGTTAGTAGCATAGGTTGGAGAGCCCTCCATTTTTCGAGAGGGAGATCAACATCAGGTGTGGTTAGATGCTATGGTGTAGTAGTACAACTCCATAATGATAAGCGATGTATGGGATGTAGTCCCTAGACCTTGGAACAAATCAGTTGTAGGGTCAAGGTTGATCTACATGATCAAGTATGTTGTAGAGGGTAGCATAGAGAAGTTCAAACCCAGTTTTGTGGCTAAGTGGTATGCATAGATGGAAGGGATTGATTATGAAGAAACCTTCACCCCTGTAGCTCGGTACACTTTGATTGTATCCATCATATCTCTTGGAGTGCAGATGGGATGGGAAATTCACCAAATGGATGTCAAGACATCATTCTTGAATGGGGTGATGGAAGAGGAAGTGTACATAGAATATCCGAAGGGCTTTGAGACACATGATAAAAAGAGTCATGTATGAAGACTTAATAAAACCTTATACAGACTGAGGCAAGACCCCAGAGCATGGCATGGGAGAATTGGTAGATACTTTTAGAAGATGGCATTTGTCAAGAGTGACTTAGATCCAAACCTATAATATATAAGAGTAGGGGATAAGCCGCTAATAATGGTTTTATATGTAGATGATCTATTCTTGACTCGATCATCTAATCTCATCAAAGAATACAAGGAGAATCAGGCTACCAAATTTGACATGAATGATCTGGGGCAGATGCACTATTTTCTTGGTTTGGAGGTATGGCAGCACAAGGAAGAAATATTTCTTGGGCAAGGAAGATATACTATAGAGATCTTGAAGAGGTTTAAAATGGAAGACTGTAGACCTATGGCTATGCCAATTATTACAAACTAGAAGAATATATACAGGTCAGAGGGTGATGAGGCTGACCCTAGCTTGTAAAGGGAGCTCCTTGGAGCATTGATGTACCTGGTCAACACTAGACTAAACATATTTTATGCAGTGAATACCCTAAGTCAACCCATGATAGAACCAAGGAGTGCTCACAAAGAAACAACCAAACATGTCCTTAGATAATTGAAGGGGACACTCGATTATGGGTTGAATTACACCAAAGGAAATGAAATCCAATTGAGTTGGTTCACTGATGTAGATTGGGTTGGAAGCCCAGTGGATCAAAAAATTACCAGTGGGTATTGTTTTAGTATTAGAATCCTGGTGCAATAGGAAACAGATATCTGTGGCACATAGCTCAGTCACGGCTAAATATATGGCCTCTTGCATAGTTTCATGTGAGGCCATATGGATTCATAAGTTTCTTATGAGCATGCTCAAGAAAAGGATAGAACTGACCATAATTATGTGTGATAATCAGAGTTGAATCAAGCTCTCTGAGAATCCTATGTTTCATGAGCAGTCGAAGTACATTGACATTAGGTGCCACTTTATCAGAGAGTATGTCCAAGAAGGAGCTGTACAGTTGAACTACATTCCTAAGGAGAATAGGTGGCCGATATCCTCACAAAATATCTTGGAAATATTATTTTTACTTACTTCATGGAAAGGATGGGGATGGTAGAGAACCCATTATAGTAGAGGAATGGGTGGACTTTAGATTCAGAGGGAGCCACAGTACGGATGAGGTGGTGGAAGAGATGGTGTCACAGGCAGCAATACAGAGGGAAACAACATAGAGATAAGTGGTAGCAACCAAGACATCAGCAAAGCATGTATATTTGGTACCTTTCTTGAGCACTTCCCTTGCTAAGAGGGGGTGTTTATTTCGTAACATTGGAAAGTGTTCCAAGTCTCATATTTTGGGAAGAGGCTTGGAAATCAGTATTTTAGAGAACCCAAAAACCATCTGTGGAAATTCCACTTGGATCATGCTTTATTAAAATAAATAATTATTTTAAAGTCATCCGTAAGTCTAAACTTAAGAAAATTAAATAATTAAAGGGTATTAATAAAGAAGAGTGTGAATCTTCTAGAAAATGAAGATCAAGTCATATTTTAATATGAGCCATTGATTACAAATCTAATATGGGTCGTTCATTCAACAACGAGAAGAATATAAGAGAAGGCTTGAGGGTCATTTGGAAAGCAAGTCGGGCACACTCTTAGTACCCGAAGGAAATTGATTTTGAAGTAAGAGAATTTGATTTCAGATGGTGAGGTTGTAGAGGTATAGTTGCACACATAGAAGGAAGAAGGAGAAGTTAGAAAAGGAAGAAGAAGACAAAAGGAGGACGCAAAGGGAGCAACACTAAGAAATAGCACTGGACCTCCACATAGAGTGACGCTGTCCAGTAGAGTGATGTAGTCTAACACAATGACTATGTAGAAGGACACACAGAGTGATGAAGAGGGAGGAAGGGTGCCTCAAGTGTGTAAGAAATTATTTCGAAGGGTTCAAAAAAAATTTCTAAGGTGTATGTTAGACATCTACTCATCAAAGGTTTCTATAAAAATTTTCTGCTGTTGAAGAATAATATAAACCCTCATCTGTTGCAATGGTTTACCCACATTGGGTTTTTCTGGGGACAATTATAAAAAAATAATTTTGTTCATGTGATCGTTTCTATTTTATTATATGTGTTCTATTCGTTCTTTTTATTTTTATTAAGTGAATACTGGAGCTGTGTCTATTTTAGAATTTACTGAAGGATCTGTAAATAAGTTATCATAAATAAGTAAGAGAAATAAATAAATCATTGCAATAGTATTTCAGATTGAAAATTTCACAATGGTAACTGAATATCAAGAATTTCAAGACTCGAATTCTCACGTGGGACGACAGCACTTTCATGGCCAATATTAGGGTATCCTTCACTATAGGTGATAGTGTAGGCAGAAAATGATCCCCATACCATTATCTTGGTCAATTTGTTATGAAACCAGCTCCAAAAATAGAAGAAAAGAGATATAAACGCCTTAGAAATAAGCCACTTCGAGGGGGCAACCTCCAATACATTACATGAATGAATAATTCTTGGATGATACAAATTACAAAACCTTCTTTCTATATATAGGATTCCATGGGGCCACAATGTAATCCTAGCCGACCTAACAATAATAATTTAAGGGCACAATAATAACAATATGGGGGTTACGGGGGTACAATAATAACAATAAGGGCATTACACTAACAATAATAAGGGACTATACTAGTAATATAGGGACCTAACATGCCCCTCCCATTAAAAAAGTGTTGTCCTCAACGCTTGAGTAGCTTTGGGTGCTTCTGTATAAAATTCTCATCCTCCCATGTAGAATCTTCAGTGGGTGAGTTCTTCCACTTGATGAGATACTTTGAAATTGATCGATTTCGTAGCTATCGAGTTCTTGTTTCCGTGACTACTTCAAGTTCCAATATGATTTTTCCTTCCTCATCAAGTTTGGGAAATATTGTTTGAACTGGAATATTTTCACCTATAACCTTCTTTAAGCATGAAACATGGGAAATTGGATGCACTGGTGAAGAAGCAGGAAGCTCTAATTTGTATGCCATAGTACCAATATTTTGCAACACCTTGTAAGGGCCATAGTACTTTGGTGATAATTTATTATCCTTCTTAGCTTGCTTGAGAGACATTTTTTTGTATGGTTGTAGTCGTAAAAATACCCAGTCTCCTACATAAAAAATTCTCTCGCTGCGATGGTGATCTTCTTGTTGTTTCATTCGATTTTGTGCCAAATTTAGGTTATCCTTTAAGAGTTGGAGAACTTCTTGTTAATTCTTGATGTGATCTTCCACTACTTGAACCTTCTAAGCTTCTCTTAAAGATGATGTGATGGACAGTGGATGATATCCATAAAGTGCCATAAATGGGGTCATTTTTACTTTAGTATAGAAGGAATTGTTATACCACCATTCAGCGAGAGATAACCACTTGACCCATTGTGTTTGTTTATCAGATACAAAACAACGAAGATATCCTTCTAAACATTTATTTACTATCTCATTTTGACCATTGGATTAAGGATGATAAGATGCGCTATGAGCTAATTGAGTACCCAAACAAGAAAACAATTCCATCCAAAAATTTCTAGTAAAAATGGGATCTATGTCACTCACAATAACCTTTAGGTTTCCATGTAGCTTTTGAATTGTTTCCATAAATGTAGCAGCAACTATACTAGCTTTAAATGGATTAGATAATGCACAAAAGTGTGTAGACTCAGTAAGTCTATCAACTACCACCATGATGACACTCTTTCGTTCAGACTTAGGTAAACCTGTGATAAAATCCATTGAAATCTCCTCCCAACGTTGGATTGGAATGGATAAAGGTTGTAGAAGACCCGAGGTCTTAATTTTCTCAACTTTATTCTGCTGGAAAGCCAAACATTCCGCCCCAAAATTTTTAATATTAGATTTAAGGCCATCCCAAAAAAGTTCTTTCTTCACCTTGTGGTAAGTTTTTAAAAATCCTAAGTTCCCTCCTAAAGGAGAAGTGTGCAATTCCAAAAGAATCTCTTGTTTTAGTTGGTAATTCTTACAAAGATATAAGCGATCTTTGTACCATAAGGAATCATTTTTCCAACTAAATGTATAAGATGTACTAGGATCTTGTTGCAACTTTTAAATGAGTTTCCACACTTCTTCGTCCTTCTTCCATTCATCCCTTGCTTCGGTTATCCAATCTGTTTGGATAATAGAAATGGCATAAAGCAATTCTTCCACCTCTTCATTCTTTCTTGAGAGTGCATCTGCAACAACATTTGTAGATTATTTCAAATTCATAACCCAACATCTTTGTGACCCATTTTTGCTGCTCTTCTGACGATATTCTTTGTTCCAAAAAGTGTTTAAGACTATCATGATCAGATTTTACCTTGAATTGTCTTCCCATTAGGTAAGGTCGCCATTTATTTAGTGCATGTAGTATTGCTAACATTTCCTTCTCATAAATAGTTTTATATAAATACTTTCCTTTGATTGGACAACTTTCAAAAGCAATGGGTCTTCCTTATTGCATTAAAACAACACCAATTCTATTTCCTGAGGCATCACATTCCACAATAATTTTTTTTTTTAAGTCTGGCGTAGCTAATATCGGTGCTAGGCACATTCCCTCTTTAAGATTTTCAAAGGCCTGAGTTGCTTTAGGAGTCCATAAAAATGCATATTTCTTCAATACTTTTGTTAGAGGTGCTGCTATTCTCCCATAATTTTTAACAAACTTGTGATAATACCCCGTTAACCCAAGAAATCCTCACAACTGCTTAATGGTTGTGGGGAATTTCCATTCGTTAATGGCTTTAATTTTATTAGGGTCTAACTTAACACCCTCGTGAGATACAATATGACCCAGATATTCCACCTCTTGTACTCCAAAGAAACATTTGGATTTTTTTGCATACAATTGTTTCTCCTGCAATATTTTGAGGACCCTATCAACATATTGAATGTGATCCTTCCAAGACCCACTGTATATTAGTATATCATCAAAAAATATCAGCACAAATTTTCTAAGGAAAGGTTTGAAAATGGAATTCATCAATCCTTGAAATGTAGAAAGTGCATCGGTGAGGCCAAAAGGCATGACCAAAAGTTCATAATGACCCTCATGAGTTCAAAATGCTATTTTCAGAATATCTTCAGTCTTCATTCTAATTTGATGATATCCTGAGTGAAGATCCAACTTGGTAAAATAAATTGCTCCATGTAATTCATCCAATAATTCATCAATCACAGGAGTGGGAAATTTATCTTTAATGGTGAGCTTATTGAGCTCCCTATAATCTGGACACATGCGCGATGATCCATCCTTCTTCTGTACCAATAATACAGGAGTAGAGAAAGAAGTTTGACTAGGTTGAATTATACCAGCCTCTAAAATTTCTACAATCATACGTTCAATTTTTCTCTTTTGGACATACATATATCTATAAGGCCTGATGTTTGGAGGAACACTTCCAGGAATAAAATGAATAGCATGATCATGATCATGAATAGATGGGAGTCCTTTGGGAGTTTCAAACACCTTGGAATGATTGCCCAAGACTTTTTGGAGATCTGCATAAATAGATTATTTTTATGTTGGAACTTCTAGTGAACATAATTGTGCAATTATGCCTCGTTGTTCTTTGTTTAGATGCTTTGTCATGACATTAGAGCTTATTATATTTCCCGGCCTCCCTGAAATACCCATTAATTCAATTTCCTTACCTTCTGAAAAAAATTTCAAGAAAAGTTCTTGAAAATTAAAAGCTACCATCCTCAAATATTGTAACCATTGTACTCCTAGTACCACATCAACAACTCCCATAGGAATCGAAATCATTGGACTATTCGATACATATTCCCCCATGGTTAGCTTGATATTATGGAATTTTCCAGAGCAATTTATAGTTCCTCCATTTGCAACCATCACTTGACATTCTGGTGCTGGGTATAGGAAACAATTCAATTCCTTGGATACCTTACAATGAATAAAATTATGGGTACTGCCTGAATCAATCAACACTATTACGTTTTTATTCTTGATTTGTCCTTCTATATTAAGAGTCTGAGGAGTGTTAATTCTTGCCAATGCATTACATGATATGGTTGGACTCATTTCTTCCTCTTCTAGGGTTGGTTCCTGGTGTATACCCTCTTCTTTCGAAAATTCTTGTTCATTTTCTTCTTCCTCTTCACAATCTATGTAAAATAATTTCTTCTCAGCACCCTTATGACCTTTAGTGTATTTTCTATCAAAACTGTAGCAAAGCCCTTTTTCTCTTTTTTCTTCCAATTGTTGTGGTGTCAACCTTGTAGGTTTTGGAAATCTAAGAGTAGCAACACTTCCCTCTTTATAGAAGTGAGTGGTAGGCTTCCTTGTCACCATAATTTTACATTCAATTTTTCATGCCAACCTGAATGCCTTCTCCAATGAATTAGGTTCCAAAACAAGAAATTCATGTTGGATTTTATCCTTTAAAGTACCTATGAACAGATCAATCATGTGTTCCTTTGAAATATTAGTTACCCTTATATTAAATTTTTGGAAGTCCTCAATGTGCTCCCGCACTGAAAAATTTTGTTTGAGATTTATCAATTGGATAAAGAAGGTGTTGCTCTTTGTATCCTCATAATGTGTTATCATTTCCTCCCTAAAAATTGACCAAGTGATAATTTTTTTATGGGAGCAAAGCCATGGATACCATACAAATGTATTTTTTTCTAAATATAAAGTTGTGATGCATAAATTTTGTGTGCTCTACACATTATTGAGATCAAAATATTGCTCCATCTGTAGTATCCATGTTACAGGAACCTTTCCATCAAATTTCTTCATATTCATTTTTGGAATATGGTGGTTCTTCCTTCCAAAATTAGAGTTTATGAAATCATGATTAACATTTATTTTTTTCTCATCATGATTTTCCTCTACTATCTTTTCACCATTACGAAAAATTTATTGTATCAACTTTGTAAAACCTTCCATGTCTGCTTTTAGATCATTCTTCATGTTTTCCATTTTTTCATCGATATTAGCTTCCATTTCATCCATCTTCGATTCCATGTTAGCTTCCATGCCATCCATGCCATTATTCAAACCATACATCTTATATTCCACACCTTTCTTCAAACCATTCATCTTAGCTTCCACACCTTTCTTCAAAACTTCCATGTCATTTTTTGTTGCTCTTTGCGAGAGTGAAATTTGTTGCACTTGCTCTTTTAATTTTGATATTTCGTGTTGTCATTCTTCGTCTTCATGAGTCGTAGTAGAGCCTTCTAAAGGTTTAATGGGTGTTGAATTCCTTTTATGGGTCATTTTAGAATCCAATACTTGTATATATTCTACAATATGCCCTTGGAATCAATTCAACTTGATTCTTAAAACAAGACTTATGCAATTCGGAAAAACATACACACCTTTTACTTGCATTGGAGGAGCTCGATATTGAAATTGAATTATCTCTATAATTGTGGATCCTCAATATCTGAAATTTGGCCCTATAGTATCCCTCTGAAGCTTCTTTTCAATGCCATAGGTCTGATCTGATTTGGATTCTTCAAGGAAAATTTATGTCCAATCTTCCACCCTAACCCAATTATGGACTATTTTAGTAGAGCGAACTTTTCTGACTTTCCACATGTCATTGTTTTCTCCTTTGGCTCTAAAATTGATAGATAGAAAACTACATTTTGTGTACTTGCGGTCACTTTTTATAGCATTCCAATCCAATGCTCAGAGAGAGAGTTATGAATATTTTCCCATGATAACCTCTTTGAGATGAAATTCAAAAGCCTAACAAATCCCTAACTTCCATAGATAACACCTCTGCCAATATGCGAACCAAGATCTAAAATTTTGTGAGGCTATTCCTCAGGATTTTTACTTCGTACTCTAAAAATTTCAGCTTTTGAAACTTCATAGGAACAAAGTTACAACGAAAATTCTATGATGAATTGTTTAGGTTAAATTTATGAGCCTGCAAAATGACCTACCTTCCACAAATCATATCTCCAAAAATATTGTGAACCAAGCTCTGAAGTTTTTTGAAAATGTTCCTCAAGATTTTGGCTTCACACTCTAAAAATTTTAGCTTCTGAACCTTCATAGAAAAAACATTATAGTGAAAATTCCACGATGACCTATTTGGAATAGCGAAACCCTAAAATCCCAAAGCTCTGATACTAAAATTTGTGAAACCAACTCTAAAAATAGAAGAAAAGAGATATCAATGCCTTAGAAATAAGACACTTTGAAGGGGAAACCTCCAATACATTACATGAATGAACAATTCTTGGATGATACAAATTAAAAAACCTCCTTTCTATATATAGGAGTCCATGGGGCCACAATGTAATCCAAGCCGACCTAAAAATAATAATTTAAGGGCACAATAATAACAATATGGGGGTTACAGGGGTATAATAATAACAATAAGGGGGTTACACTAACAATAATAAGGGTCTATACTTGTAATATAGGGACCTAACACAATTCTTCGTTTGTTAGAACACATCGCCTATTCTTTCAGGATGTTGGCCCCAATACCCATGAGAAGATATCTTTGCAAGGCCTAGTTACGCTGAGAGTGTAAGGACGATTAGGTCTATATATCCTTTTGGTATCATACACAAAACAAACAAAACCTTAATTTTTGATTAATTGATCACATAGTTTTATGCATGGGATTATATTTTTTCTTTGACAAGAATCATCCTACCTCCCAAAACACAAAAATGTTGTAGTAATCGACATGATAGGGGACCCAATGGTAAGCGATCGATCTAGGAATTTCTTAAACCTACCCCCATTAAATGGAGTGTGAGGCCTTACAAAATTCAAGCGTAGAGGAATTCACGTTTCCATCGTCATTGGAACATCGTTTATTGAGTATCCTTAATTGGAAACCCCCAAGGGTAACCAAATACAGCACCAGCGGAAACCCCAACAGGTTCATCACATTCAAATCCTCCAACAATCCCTAGAAGTCAAAGGATACATACTCCCCAGGGGACTCATTTGCATATCAATTTGGGTACACCACAGGGTAACATTCCGTAGGTACCTCCCTTGAATGAGCATTAGAAATACCTGTTTCTCAACTTGGTACGATGGAGTTCAACTCATAGTTACCCTTCTTATCATCACTAAATATTATATATCTCATGAAGTTAAGGAATGATCCCATTGCACATGGACTTAATTAGCCCCCCATGTGCACAAAGCTCCCTTATGGTATACCAAAATTTGAAGGGAAGCAAGTTGAAGACCCTGGAAATCATATAGTGACTTTCTACTTGTGGTGTTTGTCGAAAAGTGTCACTGATGATACCATTCAATTGAGACTATTTCAAGGCACCCTTAGAGGGCCTGCGGTGAAATGGTGAGTCAAGTTGTCATATGCATGGCATGGAACCTTTAACACCCTCACTACTACATTCCCCACATATTCAAACTCCTCATTCATCATGACTTGAGAATGGAACTTCAGACACATTTTAGACAAACAACACTTGTTGATATATCAGACCATCTCCATGAATGGAGGAGATTTCGTAGTTTATGCAAAGGCAACCTCAATGAAAAATTTCTGCTAGACTTATTTTTGAAAAATATTACTGCAAAAATCTCAATAGACGTGGCCACACAAAAACCTACCTAAGAGGAAGACAGTAGTAATAGAGCCTGACAACTTGAACTAATTTACACTTAACCGGGATATCTTTACAATTTCCTATAAAATCGATCATGCCTACAAACTTATAGATAATTTTTAGGTGCATTCAATACCGCTGATAGTTTGATAGGGTCCTTAGGCAAAGGTCAACCAATAAGTAGTTATCAGTACCCAGGATACTCTTACTATTCTACTCATATGGTATCACAACCCGGGTACCTCCAAAGTCAACTTGTACCTCTACAGAATGTGATGAAGAAGATGATGCCATATCATCAACATTAAGGAGGTTCATATCCTCCCATACATGGGAACTAGTACTCAGTTAGGAATGTTGATAAAAGAAAACTACCCCAGCAACCATACAATAATCAATGACAAAGGAACCAATATTCCCATTTTCTTGCACAAAATACACCACCGACACAAAACAATGCAACTGTGAATATTTTTCAACCATCATAGGCTCAACAACGAAAATATTATGATCGTAAGAATACTAATTATCCTCCAAACGCTACAAATAAGAAGAAAAGGAACAAGCAAAAGGGGGATCCTAAATAGGTAGATGGTAATAAAAAATGCCCCCTGCAGTCTCAGGCTAGGGGCAACCCCAATTGAAATCAAAACCAAGAGCCAGGTAATAACTCCCAAGTGAAAAAAAAGAGACCTAGTCTAAGGAAAAATCACTCTTGTGCCATATTTCATGAGTATGGACATTGTACTCACCACTGTTTTAAACTCCCCGAATTGAAAAAACTTTAGCGTAACCAAGGACAAGGGGGACCTACCTAGTAGCTTGTGATAGTGAAGGAACCTTTCGCCCACTAAAGAGTGGGTAATACCCAACAACAACAACAACCCCAAAACGAAACTGGAGGAAGAAACCATGAAATTTACATGTCTTGAGAAGAATTGTTCTTACAATCACGAAATCAGAACTATGAAACTCTCCTAGATACCAACATATTAGATACAAGTATGAGCACACATATCGCGTCGTTAACTATCTCCAAAGTACCTATTGAGCCTCTTCCAAGAATGGTCAAAGGACCAACCAGGCGCATAGGGCACCATTCCAAAGTTGCTCATATCTAGAGTATAGTGGGTCAGTTGGCTCAATCTCCAAAATCCATGTTAGTATTGGAAGTCCTGCAATAATTCCCAAGGCAATGGAATGCCTTACTTTCTAAATTAGGCACGATTGACCCCTTTGATTCTTGATTAATGTTTTTTTAGCTAGAAAAGGAAAGCCCTGGGCTTCATTCTCTAGTCAGTTTCTAGATACTAGTTTCAGTTCATAATATCACCATAAACCAATGCATTTTGGATGAAGGAGCATTCACGTGCATCATGTCCAAATAATTTTGGAAAAAATTAGGATCCCCTAAATTGAAACCATCTCACATCATTCTTATACCATACGACATATTCCCATCATCTCCCATTTGTATTTAGAAAAATGTCCTAGTGAACCTGGCCAAAAAAACAACTATTAGAGACATTGAGATCTTAGATGCACAACTAGACTTCAATATACTCCTCGAGCAGAGTTACATGTACGCTATGAATGGGATCACATCCTTTGTTGTTATTTTGATGATGTTCCCTCATGAAAATCATATCATCACCATAAACTGGCTCACATACTAGGACAAGAAACCCATGACCCCTCTAGAATTTGTACTACCATACATAGATACAACCACGAAACTACTCAAAAGGTATATAGAATTTGGCCCTCTTCAATTCAAACCATCATCTATCCTACACTCATTCCTAGGAAATCCCCCTATTGTACCAGGGGAAGCACCTAAAAGCACGAAGTAAATAGCGTGAATGATGATCTCATAAAACACCGAAACTAGCCCAGAAGCAGAAACCAGCATTACGGAACCGAAGCCACAGGTATGAAATTCCTACCATACACTATTTCACAAACCCAATTTTTGTTTCCCCCTCCAAATTTTTTATCGAAATAGGTCATGTAAACTATGATATTTCCAAATATGGATTTCACAATACCAGTGTGGTATTTTTTCCCTCCAACCATGCTATAGATCCTAAACATTACCTCTACAGGTGTGATTCCTCCCAAGAGGTTGTAGCAATTAAAGAAACACCTTTAGTGGTGTCTCCTGGCACTACCAAGAGGAGTAACAAGAAGGGAAAAAAGAAAAAAACCACCAAGTTATGTAGGGCATTATAACCTTGTGCATTGTGCGATATCATAGGCTATCCTATTAACATTTTCCCATAATTAGAAGAATTAAAACCTCTTCTACATAATGAAAGAAATATCGTGACCTCAGATACCTGTAAAAAGGAACAGGTCATGAGAAACCAAGGGAAATTATTACGCACCAATCATGTGTGTGCCACATGCGACCATTATGGGCACTACACCCGATGTTGTCCTCTGAGATAATTCTAGGTCAATTAATTATGCCAAAGCATCTCTAATATTTTTTTTTATTTTGAATTGGGATTTTTGGATGACCAATGTATAAACCAATTTCATACCTATGTATTTAAACTTTAGATAATGTTAATTACTAAGGAAAGGGTTGTTTATTTACTTCATACAATGAGTTAATATTGCATGTGTGAAGGAAAAACATGTAAGGAAGTATGATGAGTTAAATATTCAAATTGAATTCTTAATTTATCATAAGTGTGAAAGACTGTCAAACGATGTTCAAAAACTTAACAAAACATATTTCACTTTATGAAGACACTGACAATTAATTGATATTGAGGTACTTTATAAAAATAGATAGTTCAACAATTCATTCTCTAATATAGATTATAACTTCATAGGATTTAAGATAGACTGAAACACGACTTTTATTACCTAATTATCTTCATAAATATCAAATGTATGTAGAAAACAAAGGGTAATGAATATTGGAAAACTTACAAGAGAACAATTTTTTTGAAATAAATCCAGAATCCTTTTAATATCATCAATGATCAAAGCTCCTACACTTTTCCTTACAAATTCTCATCCAATGGCACAAATCTTAATAACTTGAATGGAGATTTATTTATACTAGTTTCTATCACTGAGAAGTATCTAAAATTGATTACAAAAATAGTATCAAATTATAGGAAAATAAAACTGATGACTGATTTGTCACTGTTTTTAAGGAAATAGTTGATGATGTGGCCCAACAATTGTTGTTGTGCTAGCATGTCATTGGAGTGAAAATACTCTATGGTTTCACATAGATGATCCCATCTTTCTTCACTCAGAATTTCCATATTTACCACCTTTCTGAACAATTTAACTACCTGTGTGTATCATTGAAATGTAGGCTTGCTGAGGAACATATGTTTGATTTCATATTTTATAATTAAATCAAAATGTAAAGATTCAAGAAAATATTTGCCTATCCCATGGCCTTTAATCCCTACAAACATTTCCTTTTCAGTTGCAATAGTATATAGCTTCTTGCAGTATTCCTCCAATTTGATCAATTTCTCATTTCGAGCTACCAATCCAGTCAGTCCTCTTTGGTACAACAAATTAAAATTAGTGTGAAACATTTGGACAACAATGTCCAAATTTTGACACTCAGTTTCCAATTGATTAAGTAAATTATTCTTTTGCAAAACCTTTTTGATTTAGAGGATGGTGGTTGTTTTATCTTAAATTTTAATTTTCTCCAACTCTATGCTCCTCTTTGAATTCAATGACTTAATCATGTCTAATGCCTCTACTGGTTTCTACTTGAGTGATTCCTTTTCCTTCTCTATGACTATCCTGCATCTGTTAATTACCTCTTGCTACTAAAAAATAATTAGTATGGATGGCCATACATATGTCATTCTTTGAATCATTTCTATCCATATAATTTCCTTGGATTCGACCAAGGTGTTTGTGATTCGCAATTCACTTTCTAATTTATGAAATTTAAGTCCCGACCTATGATACTTCTACATTTCTTCCATGTATAAGGTGTCACTTTTAATCTCCTAAGTTTCCAAGTTATTGAATTTCTCAAGAAACTTCTCATTTTCTTGTTTTTGTATGCCCAACTCCTTCAATAGTCTGATTGAATCCCCTATTGTTGATGTAGATATATAGTTTTTGATGAATAACTGGGTTTTGTCCCTGTAACTTCTATAGGTATTGTTGTAACTGGAATCATGGCAAGCTGATATGACCCTTTTTCTTTGAGAAGGCCTTCAATCTACTCCATCTTCTTTATCTTAATATTTTTCTCAATGATTAGCTTGAGCATATTTTCTTTGTTTTGTTCACTCTCTTCTATTTCCTTTGTTTGTGGATATTCTGTAGAAGGTAAATTAAGTTTTTTTCAAAGATCTAGAATGTCTTCATTTTTCTTCTTTAGGATTTCCTCAACATCTTTACAGTCCTTTCGGTCATACCCAATCTTACCCGCAACGTATTATAGAGACTTTAGCTTTTTTTCTTTAGCTAAAGAAGATGTTTTCTCAATTTTAAGTTGAGACTGTACATTTGATAATTTTTTTATTAATTTGGATAAAGTCATAGTTGTATTAGTCATGGTTGAGAAAAGTATCTCACCGGACTGTGTATGCATGCACATTTGATCTATTGGATGAATCTGGTTATAGGCATAAAATGAGAAGATGGTCTCCTTGTAATATGATGGTGACTTAGGAAAAGGGACCTGAGCTTGTAGGAATGCAACTTGGATCATACCCGTTTCACTATCAAAATCAGATAGAAGTCTATGCTGTGAGGTTGAAGTATGATTACAAAATTGACTGTAAACATTTGATTTCAATGTTTCATTTTTCTGTTCAATCTACAAGAATTTGGAGAATATATTATGGTCATCATATGAACTGGTTCCCACAGTTTGGATGATCTCCAGAGGTTCTTGAGAAGGTGAAGTGGATGATGGAGTATTAGGGACACTCCCTCTTGCTGATGCAGACTCTTCTAGATCTCCTAAATCAGTGATTTATAGTTGATTCTGATTATGTTCTTTAGATATTGATAAGTCAGTCTTATGCTTATTTTCATTAGGGGAATTTTTAGGTCTAAAATGGGCCTCTTAAGGACATTATAAAATAATAGTGGAAATAATAAGATAAGATTTGATGACATCATCAAATTTTAGAGGGAAAAAAAGAAAAAACTACTTTTTCAACTAGTATTCTCCCAAAGTGTTTACTCAAAGTTTGAGCGTGTATACTTGCTGGATGCAAAATTTAATTCCTCATCCAATGAGTACCCATGTTACATACTTTCGATGGACCCTGTTACCCGAAAAATGAGAAATACATGAAAATCGTGATTGCAATCACGATTTTTCATGTATTTCTCATTTCCCACGTAGCAGGGTCCATTGAAAGTATGCAACATGGGTACTCCTTGGGTGAGAAATTAAATTTTTCATCCAACGAGTACTCCCACTATAAATTTGAGTAAAAAATTTGGGAGATAAGTTGAGAATACGAGTTGAAAAAGTAGTTTTATTATTTTATTATTTTTTAATACTTTTACCCTTTACTTAAAAAATGGTGAATCATCCCCTATGGTTGACATCATCATCTTGAATCCTATTGGTCCTTATAAAGTTTACTTTGGTTGTACGTTTTTCTTAGGAGGCCCATTTTAGACCTCAAAATTCCCCTAATGGTTGAACTATAAATTCCCCGATCAGATCCATAAGAGTTGATGTTTCTTCCCTTTTAATTTTATGTTGCTTGCTTTGAGAAATTGGAGTCTAAAAGCTAGAGGTAGAGAGGATCTGTTCTTCTAATTCCTGAAATGTATTTTTGGCCCACTCCTCCCGATTCATGAATTTTTAAATTTCTGGCCTTGTTTTTAATTCAACTCTTAAATTTGAAATAATGTTGAAGGGGTCAGAAGACCAGGTGAAGCTTGGCTAAAAATTCATATTATTCAAAATGGTCTCTACCTCAATGCCCACTGATCCAGTATGGCAAATGAAGGAACCAATTTTGGAGTTGATCTTGAACTGTGACTTTCTTTTCCCTAAAACAAAGTGTAGGTCATCCATGTTAATCATATCCTTAATATATTGCAAAGATAAAATTCTAATTGGAACATATTTTGGCAACTTATATGGTGTTAACTCACAACCATATAACCTAATTTAATTTTAATTCTAATATAAATACTAGTCTCCAATTTTGACTTGGTCACTTAAGTGAAGGATCCTTTTGATATGTTAACCAATTTTGGGCTCACTATGGCTTCTGAGAAGCTGTGCTACTAGTTGAATGAATGAGTCGATGAAATATGAGAAGGATAATTTGGCTAAAATGGATCTGACCATCTCTGTCCAATGAATGACTGATTGGTTGTCCCCATGCTCATCCTTCTTGTTGAGTTTGATAGGAAATGAGTCTCCTTGCTGAAACAAAAACATGTACATAAGTACGTAGGTGTACATAAACATCACTTGGGTTGTCAAATTCATGATTTTATCATGCATATTATCAGCCAAAAATTGATTGTAATCATACATAAAGTTAGGTTGCCGATCTTTGGAAAAAATAGAGAAGTATCCAAGGATGAATGCATCTATTATCTTGTCATTTGGATATCCTAGTAAACAGGAGAATAAAGAGATGATATGTCTTGTGGCTTCAGGGAACATTGAGGATGGATAGGCTTGATTTGTTTTGGGTAATTAAGCATCATAAGGTAAAAATGTCTCGAAGATTTGAGCTCTTTGGGGAAAATTTAGCTCATGGTATAGCTCTATAAGAGCTACTTGGGACAATAGGCTTAAGGAATAATTTTGGGGAATAAGAGCATGTTATTAATTGTCTTCATAGTGATGGATATCAGAATGTCTCAATTATGATCCACCACTACTCCTTTTATAGGGTCATATCTTGTTTGACGCCAGATGACCATGTTTGGGAAGTCGTAAGTTTGGGGGAAAGAGAAAAGGAGCAGAAGGGATTCCCAAAGTTTAATTTCATCTTGACGATCAAGATATTTTTGCTTCAGCCATAGCTGCATTTCATAGAATTTGAATTCACACTCTGTGAAATTTTTTTTATAATAGGAATCAAAAAGGGAAATGTGGTCGAGGTTGACTGGGGTAGACGTGTAAGGGTTTTCATCAGAGGGTGGTGTTACACCATTTTTTGGTCATCTAACCTATTATCATTAGATGAACCCAAGTACACCATGTATGACCAATTTTACCCCAAGTAAAATTGCTTTCACTATGAAAATAACTTATTAAATCACCTTTATTAAGTTTTTTATCGTCTAAACAAGAAACCACATAAGGAAATATTAAATAAATATACATTTGTTTGATTTTCCTCAAGGAATAATTAGTTAAACAATAGTTTAATTAATATTTATGGTTATATTTAACCCAAAACAAGGAAATTAAGTAGATAAATCATTATTTATCTTATTTTTTTCTAAAGAATAATTGTTTAAATCTTATTTAAATAATATTCTTTGTTAAATATCACTAATTAACCCTTAAATAATTAAATAAATCATTATTTGTTTGATTATTACTCAACCATATCCTTAAAATGATAAATAAATCATTTATTTATTTATTATTTACAAATAAGGGGATTTGACTCAAGTCAAATTCCTTTTCTCTCCAACAAATATAATAAAATATTCCATAAAAGTTGGGTCTAGATTTGGTTAATAATATTTTAATTATGCACCAATCTCTAGACTAACTCAATATTTTGTTATAAATAGAAAGGTTTTCCCATTCATTTGTCACCTTTTTTTGCCTAAAAATCACTCTGGATCTCAACTTTTGGTCTGAATATTGATCCATTATCATAGCCATTTTTTCCATTTTTGTCTAGGTTTCATACACCATCAAGAGAGAGAAATTCTAAGTCTGAAGTGCTGAGGACTTACAAGAACCCATCCCATTGAGGAGAATAGGGAACACCCTTGTGTTTTCCTCCCAGGTGCCATTAATAAAAATTTCATTGGATATATTCTTGTCTTGTCTATTGGATCCATGGAGTAAATCTTATTCTTCTACTATTTAAAGTCTTATAATGCATAGATCTAGATTTTTGCAGCATTTGCCTTGATCATCTAATTTCAGATATGAAGATATTAGCAGTCATTTCTATTGTTAGGGCTATTTTTTATGTGCAGTTAAAGTGGTCTTTTTTCATATGCTTCGAATCAAGATTCATACTAACAACTGGCGACTCCACACGGATTTACCATTACGACCACTGTCACTTTTCTGATCCTTGCATATCCAGCTACTTCAAACCCTATGATTTCTCTTCAGCCCCTTGTTTTGTTTATTCTTGATGTTTTTTTTAACCCATAAAACCCTAAAACGATAAAAATTATAACTTCTGTGTGTTTTCGGACCCATTTCGCAGGTGACAGACATCAGCCGCAACTGAGATGACAAATTTTTCTGAAACCTGCGACCTGGAAGTGCATGTCGCACTTTTCTACCCAAAAACTGCGACCTGGACCTCCAGGGCACACTTTAGATCCCAAAAAGCGCAACCTCTCCTGAAAACAGGCCAAAAACTGCCACCTGGACCGTCTGCAGGGGTTTTTTTGAGAGTTTTCTAGGTTTTGCTGAGCCTCTATTCAGGGTTTTCTGACCTCCATCTCTGCCTGCTTTGGACCTATATTTGTTCTGTTTCACTCAGCTAAGTGGGAACCTAGCCCCCTAGGGCTTCAGTACCTTCCACTTTTTGTGGAAGAGTGTTTGTTGTTATAGATTGTCTGAAATTTCAGAGTCTTCAGCCATTTTTTTCAAATCTAATACCTCACCTTAAGATCCACTTCAAATCGGCTTGTTATCCATCCAAATATCCTCATTTATATTTGTTTGGGTTTTCCTTTAGGGTGCACTCTACTTCCCTCCTGGAGATAGCCTTTCTCCACCTCTTTTTACAGCAATTATTCATCTGATTTGTTGTTGTTTGTGCACCACTTTCCAGCAGATTTTGTCTTTTAGATCTCTATCCCTCTTGACCCTAGATCTATTAGCCTTTTTTTACTCAACTATAGACTAGTTGTTGAGAGACTTGCCTCCTTGGGTTTAGATTGGTGCATTATTAGCTATTTATTTTCTGTTTTGCAGGCCTACATACTGAAATTTGCAGGTTTATTTATAGCTACAAAACATACTTTTCTTTTTCTCTAGAAACGTCTCGGTTTAAAATTAAAATTTACACACTATTACACACACGCCCTAAGTGAAAAAGGGCTTGGTTAACACCACCAAGTAAAGACTCTAGAACATTGAAATCATTTGATCCTGCACCTCTTTGCCCTTATTTCGACATTGTAATCACTTGATCCTGAACCTTTTTGCCCTTCTTGGTCTCTTTTTCCCTTGAGCCATGTTTGTGTCGTCACCATTGCGCCTCCAAGGCATTTATCCCGGAGACTTCTTAGCCTTCATCCTCAGTTTCTAGTAGGAAGACTTACTCCTCCACGTAGGGTTCCAGTTAGTCCTCCCTCGAGCCTGCACACCAACTCTTCTTCTAGTCCTTTGGGTTCTCCTGCGCCTTCGGTTCTCCTCCTGACACCTTCACCATCTTTGGTGAAGGACCTACTGCTAGTGGAAACCCCAGCCCTCCGGCTGGGAATACCACTAGTTGGAATGCAACGAACATTATCCCGGCTACACCCTTGCTCCCTTTCATAGCAGGCCTCAACCTCCTCGATTTTGACCAGTTGATAAACGACCCTATACACCATGATGCTAGTTGGCCCGCTATGCCAACAAATCTCCCTTCAGACATCCCAAATTTTGAAGGTCTTTCTGGACAAGATCCCTCAAATCATGTTAGATCTTTCCACATGTGGTGTTCATCTAATTCAATTACCGATGATTCCGTCCATCTTCAGTTGTTCCAACGAACACTTACTAGTGAATATTCTAAGTGGTATGTTGATCAAACCCCTTCCTCTCATACCACCTTTGCAACTCTTGCCTGGGACTTTTTTTCTTAATTCCAGTTGCCCCTTCGTTACGACACTAGGACCGAGCTCCTGACCTCCTTCCGTCAATCATCTACAACCCCCCTATCCGACCATGTTCAGGAATGGTGGAGAAAAAGGATCCTATGTCGAGCCCCTACCTTCGAAGACTATGTCTATATGGATTGGTTCCTTAGGACTCTCTTGCCACCTATTGGAAAATATGTCGCATCACACTTTCCTTAAGCTGAAGAAGCCCCTCTCCAAATTGCGTTAAAATATGACCTGATCTACGCTCAGTCAGGTTATGTTTATATCGTTCTACCTAATCTTCCCAGACCTAGTGGTGCCAATGCACCGGGGGCATCTCACGCCACCGATGGTATCATTAGAGCTCTCTTTAATATGTATGCTCAACCTCCCATGGGCTATGGTTTCTCTTAGGGAGGGGCCATTCCCTCCGACACTTTTCCCCCTCCTAGTAGCACATATCTAGGATATGGCATGCCTCCTCCTTTTGCCCAGCCTCCTGCTTACCACACTGCTACCCAACCTCCTTATTTTATGTATCCATAACCTGGTGCTCCAACTCCTACAGCATTAGCACATCCTCCTCCCTTACCTTCTCAACCCTTGCAACAACGACCGCCACCCCCTCCGGGGTAGGTGTACGCACATCAGGGCACGACTAATCCTACTCCCTCAAAAGGGAAGAGGAAAGGCAATCAAAATCAAGCTGCCTCTGGTAATCCGAGACCTAAGAAAGGTAATGCTCCTAACACTACTCAGCCCAAGCATGATAGGCCTCTTCATACGAACAAGCCCTGTTCTTGTTGTGGTGTTTATGGTCATTATACACATGATTTTCCTCTTCTACCAAAAATGCAATAGCTATGGGAGTCTCAAGCAACATTGAGAGGATAGAAATCCATCCCTTTCGTTCCTCCTAGTCCTGCACCTAGTCAGCTAGTTGTGCTTATTGATCCTTTCCCTTAACAGGGATTTGTGGTTACCCAACCTCCTAAAGGACAGGTGGCCACTCAATATCTTCCATATAGTTCCCCCGATTACCATATTTTCATGATTTCCTCTGTTCAACCTTCTGAACCTTCTTCTCCTGGCCCTTCACCTTCAATTGGTACTCATGAACCCCTTTACCCTCCTGGGATGGTTCCTTCCACCTCAACCACCTTAGTGCCATCCTGCCTGGTCATTACCCCTCTGGTCAGATACCATTCCTAGCTCCCCCACTAGGAGTGTACACAGTACTTGTTATGGCCACCCTCTCTCTTCCTAACCTAACCCTTGAGATTCCGGTCTGGTACCTCGATCCTCCAGCCGCTACCTAGCCTGGTCAACCTAAACCTACCTTATCTCACTTTGACCTCGGTTCAGCTGGTCCCTATGACTACTCTTGTTGCAACAGTGCCTCATTCACCTCAACAAGAACCACCTCCCATTGAGACCGCTTCGGGTAAGAAGGGCAAAGCTCGCAAGGGGGCATTAAACGACAAGGCTACCCCAATAAACCCTGCCCCTTTGTGGCCTCCAAAGCATACCATCCAGTGTGCTTTGTGTGATGTTGTCAGCCACGCCACCCATACTTGTCTAGAATTTCCTCACCTCAAGTCCATGATCAATGAACCATTTCCAGAATCTGATATCCCAGAGGTATATGTCACTATACCCGATTCAATCCCGAAACTCAAACCATTGCGCACAAATCACCCTTGCGCTTTGTGTGATTTCCATGTTCACTACACTCACTTTTGTCCTCACCTCAAAGAGTATCATTCCTCTTTAGAAGACTTATTCAAATTCGAGGCCGAGCCCAGTGAGTCACTCTCTCCCTTATTTTTTCCTCTTGCTTCGGCAACACTTGAGGACACAGATGCTCCCATTAACTTTTCCCCTTATGATGTTGAGATAATGAGGCCTTGGTCGGAATTCCACGATGAGACCTCCCCTGTGGTTTCACCTGAGCTCCCTTCAACTCCCTCCCTACTCTCAACATCGGTAGATCCTCTGACGATGCACATGTGAACCTATCCTCTCATGATGAGGAGTAAGGTCACTTCATCACGTTAGGTGGTATTTCTTCCATCAGTCACCCCATCTTCTATTACAATGATGAAATTATGGAAGCAACGACTACTCCTAACTTTATCTATCCCCCCTTACATCGAATCCATGCATTCGAACCGCATACACCTTGTGGCCATTACATTGACACCCAACGTTTGGGTAAGGGGGCACCCATATTTGAGAGACCAGGAGAAGCAGTTCTCCACCACTCTCTTAGTGAATCTAGTCATGTCAACTCTACTCCCATTATTCTTCCACATTTAGAAGAAATTCTAGAGACTCATATGACTTCAAGATCGCTATAGGGATGACACCCATCATCATTCCTTCATATATTATCAACAACCTAGTCTCATAGACATTGTTGTTGACCAAACTATGAGCTTTCTGGGATAACATCAGCTTGTTATCCCCAAGTTATACCTTTAGGATAGCAAAACCGTGAAAGCCAAACCAGAAACTTAAAGTCCATTTTGATTTATATATGTAGTACCAAAAGAGATTGGTAATCTTCTATTTCCTTTCTCAAACTGTATAGCCATACCGAAATGAAGTGGCACACCACATCATTAAAATGTGTTTAGATTTCTCTTTTTCTATTTTGGCATGTCCATAACATGCTTGGGTGCACCCATGTCCCTCAACCATAAAATCCTAGATCTTAGCCCATAACACCACTGAAACCACCTTTCTCTGAGAGGTCACACTTTCCAGGTCATTCCCTGGGATAGGTGGTGTTGTACATATTGACCCTTGCATATAAATTTTTGGTCCGCTGCCTCTTCTGAATCTATTTGAAACATCTTTCGCAGCCAGAAACCTCCATGTTTCTGTTTAACATTACCATTTCCACTCATAAAATACACTATGCAAAGGTTAAAACCCGCACTTGGAAATATGTCGGGCCTGGCCCTCTAAAGCCTTAGCCCCTTTTGTTTTAATTCACACATGACCCGAGCACAAGACCATGTGCCAGACAGGCAGGAGTTTATCGCTTCACGTTTTCGGGCCAAACCGTGGCCGTCAGATACAAAGCCAAATCAACGGAGTGGAATTTGATTTATCGTGGTGGTCCCCACGCCCAGAAACTGGCAGTTTTATTCCGCACCACCTTTATAAGGCTGGCGGTATTCTCTATGGGGCCAGCGATGCCATTGAACACGCGACAAGTGTCCCCATGTACAACTTTCAAAACCACCATTTCGTGCATTAAAGACTGGTCAATGGCTGGGTAGCGGAATGATCGTAAACCGTCCGATCTCACAATCTTCATCCAACGGCTACCTCTTGACTTAGTTGCGCGGGCATTAATGCCAGTCTACAGTGTCCCATGGCCAACTGCTACATCGCTCCTAGAGCCTTCGAGCCATTGATCTATTTTCAAAATCCGACGGTCCAAGACGCGTTCTCCTCCGCCTGTTGACTCCACAACCACGTCATTCTTCCACCTGTCCCTCGTACACCCATGTGTCATATTCCTGCGTGTCCATGATATTTTCTTCTGCTGTATATATATATGTGTGTTTTCATTTGTATTCATCCTTTTATTCAGTCATCATGTTTAAACCGTTTTACGTGGAAAATATACATTCTGTCTATTTATCAAAGCCTCCATTGATTTCCTCCGCCACCGTGCATGTTCTTGCCATATGGTCATGTCTGCGGCGTCATCACCATCTCCACCTCCACACCACTTGCTCCTGAGTCTGGTTTTTCTAATGTATCTGTGGGTTTTGCAGGTTTCAAGATGATAAGGAGACGCTTTAATTCGTTTCCTCCATTGCGGAGGTCAAGAGCATGTCAAAGGACAATATTCTGCTGGCGAAATTTAAGAAAGAAGCTGGAGGAAGCCGTTATGATATGACCTCATTAATGGAAATATGGATAAAATCCATTAAATTCTAAAGATGCCTGCAGAGGGAAAGATTACACAGCAAGAAAATATTAATGGGGCCGCTTACAGATATCGGTGAAAGATCGGGAAGTGCAACACCCTGCATTAAAGATCTGGGGTTTAAATTCAAAGTTAGAGGTCTGAGATTACTATGCACAATCACAAGCTATATCCGGGTTTTATGGCAGCAGATTTTCCCTCTTTTAGTAAAGGGTGGAACATTGTACATTTTATTATTTGTCTTGTTCATGAGTATGTTTTCATCCTCATTATTTATTTCTAGAGGTAAATTGTAAAGTACAGTCATTTATATTTAGTCATTCACAGTGTGGGCGCGAATGTCTTTCGCCATTTTGTTCAAATCAAGTCATTAAATGTGCTCCATCTACCTCCTTCTCGAGAATTCTCTATCTTTTCTATAAAAACCCAGAAATAAGACATTAGAAGGGTTCCAGATTTCTATCAGCAATTTGTGCAGTGAAAATGCTTTTGTATACTTTTTGTAACACTTCTGTATGAAGGCTCAGAGCCCGTAGGGTCTCAGTGAGGAGGAGTTATAACTGTAATGAGGATTCTGGTTTTTGGTATATCACAGTATGTAATTTTCTCTTATGTGTTAATATAAAATCTCATTCCATGCTATTTATCTTCTTGTATCATGCTCTAGAATGCGAGTGGCTCACTGTTCTTAAGTAAGGATTCATCCCAGTTGGTGCCCATACTTGGATTAGTCAAGCGCTTTAAATAGGCCTAGTCATGATATACTGTTCCACGTTCATTTCATCCATATTTTCTGCTATATTAATTACTTGAGGAGGGTGCTTTTAAAACGCTATTGTCATGTATGGATTCTTAGTTGGATAAGCCCATATGTGGTTTTTTTGTGTATCTGGGTATCAACCTCATGCTAACTAGTATCTTCTTCATGTTTCTTCACTGCATCCACTTTCTGATATTTGATTTCTGTGGCGTATTATTTGAACTGGCCCTCTTTGTAGTAAGCTGTCTCTTAACTATCTGATGCTTTTGTATTGGAGTTTTGCATGATGTGCCTACATTATTCTTATCTTTGTATTAGCTTCTGAGAGAGATTGGTCCCATTTAAGCTAATTTCCTTGTTTAACAATAGATAGTAAGAGAGCTTTTGCATTGACAACCCAAGCTATATTATGAGCTCCTTGCTATATTAAGATGTCCTAGGCACTAGTCTATAGCAACTCTAGGCTATCTCTAGGGGTGAAAAAATTGTCTACAACATCTTTCTGGCACCGTTTCCGGGGACAAATTTGAGAATATCAGTTTCCCTGGGCCTCGAAAAATCATATTCACTCTCTAATCAAGTGAGCACAGAGAGTTGAAGAGTTGTGTATCTCTCACCTTGGCGATTCCACTGTTCTTTATTTGATAAATCTACTGGAATTCATGGCTCCTCATAAGCCACATTTGACGTCAGATACATCTCAGTCAAAGGCACCTTACGTGTCTGACCCAGAGAAGATCATTCATAAAAGAATTTGGAAGGAGAGGAAATCCATCCGTGCTGAAAACCCTGAATATTTCGTTGAAGATTGCACACCCTCTTCTTCTCAAGAGATCAGAATGGAAAATCCCAAATTTTACTCAGAAACTCCACGTAGAGGAAGCACCTGGATTGAAGAGGATTTCCATCCTACTCCCAAGGCTGAGGAAATTAAAGAAGTCACAGAAGTAGCTGCTGTTAACCGTGAACTATTCCCATCTACACCTCAGGCTTCTGTGCAATTTATTCCCATTGTTATACATACTCCACTTCCTCCTCCTCCTCTTCCTTCATTTGTACCTCATACTGTTGCACAACCCCCACTTCCTCCAATGGCTAATGTTCCTGCTTTTCTATTGAACAAATATGCTCCACTGACCTTACCCTAAGTGCTAAATGATCTGCCATAGGATTACTTGAAGATTCTGCCTAGATTCAATGGTCAAAATGAAATTGATGCTCAGAAACATCTTGATACTTTCTACTCCTTTGTAGAAAAATTAAATGTTGAACATTTGGATGTGGTCTTGAGATTGTTTGTGCAATCTTTGGAGGGTGAAGCCAGAAAATGGTTTAAGACCTTGGGAAATCGTTCTGTAACCACTTGGGATGATATGGAGAATAATTTTCTCAGAATGTGGGGAGAAAAGAAAGATCATGGATAATGTCTTACTGAGTTTAATAATCTGAAGAAGAAACATAATGAAGGAGTATCAGAGTTTATCAAGAGGTTTAATAAGTTATATCTAAATCTCCCTGCTGATATGAAGCCACATCAGAATGTTGTCAAAGTTGTTTTCATAGCAGCATTTGACTCAGATTTTTGATTCTCTCTAAGGGAGAGAAAACCTGCCACTTTAGATGATGCTCAGTCAGATGCTCTGGAGTTGGAAGCAAAATTTTCCTCCACCAGGAAATTAAAGGGAAAAGTTGAACAAGATACTAGGAGGAGAGGCAAAGAAGAGGTTTCCACCTCTAATCAAGATAAGGATTCAGATAAGATGGACGAAATAAGAAAAATGATAAAGAATATGGTCAAGCTTGAACTGGAGGCTAAGATTTCAACTCCCAAGAATTTTTATAATGCCCAGAATAGAGGTTACAATCCCCAGTATAAGAGACCCCCATTGCAAATATTGCCCAGAGATACAAAGGAGCAGCAAGATCAGGTACCACATCCCTTGTACCTGGAAGGTCCAGCAAATGACTCCACTGAAGACCCTGCTTATTGATTAGAAGATTCAAATCTTGCTTTTTAAAATAATGATGATATAGAATTCCCATTGCAAGAAGAAGAAGAAGCAGCAGAGATTGATCATTATTGCAAGCAATTTTATGATTCATGCAAGCATAATTCAATGTAAAATATGATCTCAGGTCTTCAAGGAAGAGGACCCAAATTCAAGATCAAGAAGAGGAGCCCCCTCAGAGAGAAGCACCTGCTCAGAAGGGATCAACAACAAAGAGAAACATAGAAAAAGGTAAGAGTCCTCTTAATGCTCCCTTACAGCCTAATGATCAGATTCCTTCTTCTTCAAAAATAGTCAGTCCTCCTAATACTGAGTCAGTGTCAAAAGAAGTTAAATCTTCAACTGAAAATAAAGAATTTAAAGAATTTGTGATAGAAAAGCCCCCTCCTGCTTTTAATTTGCAGAAATAACTTGAGAAAATTAATATTCCAGTCCCCCTGACCGAACTATTAAAACAACATGTATATCAGTCTCAAGTTACTTTCTTCATGCTTCCTTCTAAAATACCAATTATGCCTGATAGTTTAAACCTTCAAGAAGAAAGACCCATGGTAGTCTTTGGCCCACATGTTGAGGAAGTAGATCCTTCTACCCCTCCCTTTTATGTGTCTCTAGTTATTCATGACCTGCTGTTACACAATTGTATGTTGGATTCTGGGGCTTCCCATAATCTTATGCCTCTGTCTGTCATGGAACAACTAGGACTGCAAATTACAAGACCATATAAAGACCTATATTCATTTGATTCCAAAAGATTTAAATGCTTGGGAATGATTAAAGATTTAGTGGTCAATTTGGCCCAAATTCCAGTGTGGTCATGGACATTGTGGTTGTTGATATCCCAGCCCGCTTTGGCATGCTGCTGTCAAGGTCCTAGGGTACAAAAATTGGTGGGTCAATCAAATTGGATTTAACATATGCTACTCTCCCAGTCTTTGGAGGCCAGGAGAGGAGGTTATACAGGGAGACTAGATTTGTTAAAATGGTGACTAATGCTAACTGCTCAGAGAATTCCCCAGTTTATAAAAAAGAGGGAGACTTCTCATGTTTGATGTTAGAAGAAAATCAAAATTATGCCCATGATCCCCCTTTTGGTCAAATCCAACCTGAGCAGCCCAAAGAAGATCACGAATCGAAAATTTGGACTTTGAATTTTGATGGAGCAAATTCTAGGGAAGGAAATGGAGATGGGGTGCTATTAATCTCTCCTACGTGCAGAAGGGTCCCACTTTCCTTTAAAATGAAATATGAGGTTACTAATAATGTATCTGAATATGAAGCACTTTTATTGGGACTACAGATAGCTAGAAGCATGGGCATCCAAAGTCTAAAGGTCATGGGAGACTCTGAACTGGTGGTAAGGCAGATCAGAAATCAATGTCAAACCAAACATCCCCGGCTAAAAGCATATAGAAATGAAGTATGGGACATGGTGGAAATTTCTTCCTGGCTTTTAATATACAATTCATGCCCCAGGAGTAGAACAAAATAGCAGATTCTCTTGTTGTAGCTGCCAGTACATTCCGTCCTCCTCAGAATCCACTCTTAAGATATGAAGTGGAGGTACGTTACAGGCCATCTATCCCAGATAATATTAAACATTGGCAGGTATTCGAAGATGATGAACAGATGAGGAGATTCATGGAGATAGTGGGATAATTTTCTAATATGGAGATTGATGACAATGAAGAAGAGGAAAGCGAAAATATTGCAGAAAACAGATGGGAAGAGAAGATAGCAGGTAATAAAGTGCTACAGCTGAAAGGAAATGTTATACCTAGAGGTCTGGTGCCTCTAGAAATATTATTTAACCAAGATGACATTCCATTGTAGCCAAACAAAGTGACAGAAGAAGATCAAGTGGAAGATTTAAATCTGGGTACGTATGCTGATCCCAAAATTGTAAAACTATCTAAAAGGGTCCCAGAAGAATATAAAGAAAAATATTTGACGCTTTTTCAATCCTATAAAGAATTATTTGCATGGTCGTATCAGGACCTAAAAACTTTTGATGTTAATATAATGCAACATAAAATTCCTCTGAGGGAAGATGCAAAGCCTTATAGACAGAAGCTCAGATAGATAAATCCTCTGCTGCTTCCCTCTATTGAAAAAGAAATCAAGAAGCTACTGAAGGCCAAAATAATTGTGCCATTGAGATATTCTGAATGGGTAGCAAACCTTGTTCCTGTTCGAAAGAAAAATGGAGAAATAAGGCTGTGTGTGGATTTAAGAAATTTAAACAGAGCATCATTAAAGGATAATTATCCATTACCTAAGATGGACCACATCCTGCAGAAAGTGGTGGGAGCATCCAGAATGTCAATGATGGATGGTTTTTTGGGCTATAATCAGGGGGATGTGTCCCCAAAATATCAAAAGAAAACTGCATTTACAACACCATGGGGAACATTTATGTATGCCCGGATGCCATTTCGATTAATTAATGCAGGAGCTACTTTTCAGAGGGCAATGGACATAGCCTTTTTTGGAGAGCAGGACAAGTTTCTGGTGGTATATCTTGATGATATCAAAGTGTTTTCAAAGAATGATGATGAGCATATTGAGCATTTAAGAAGAACTTTTGAAAAATGCAGAAGGTATGGCCTTTCCCTCAATCCTCAAAAATATTTATTTGCATTAGATGAGGGAAAACTCTTAGGGAACATTGTAACTAAAGATGGTGTGAAAATAGACCCTACGAGAGTTGAAGTAATAAATAGTATTCCTTTACCCAGGAATAAGCAGGAAGTACAGGTGTTTCTAGGCCGAATCAATTTTCTGAGAAGGTTTATTCCTAACTATGCTAAGATAGTTAGGCATATAACTGATATGTTGAAAAAGGATAACGAAGTAAAATGGTCCCAGGAGTCTAGAGATGCATTCACCAGGATAAAATAGGCATTCGCTGAAGCCCCTGTGCTCGCTAGGCTAGATTATACAAAGCCATTTATGAATTTCTCATTTGCTTCACCTCATACAATTTGCTTCACCTCATACAATAGCTAGAGTATTATTGCAGAGAAATGAAGATGGATATGAGTAGCCTATAGCTTTCTTCAGTCAAGTACTTCATGATGCTGAATTAAAATATAATATATTGGAGAAGCAGGCATATGCCCTGGTAAAGTCCCTCAAAGCTTTTAGAACCTATGTTTTGCAATCTCACATTACCGCATATGTTCCCACAGCAGCTGTCAAAGACATTCTTGTTCAGGGGGATAGTGAAGGTAAAAGAGGGAGATGGATTGCAAAAATATAGGAATATGATTTAGACATAAGGCCTACCAGGCTGATTAAAGGATAGGAACTTGCTAAAATGTTATCTGAGTGAAATCATCAAGCCTTGGGCATTAATTTATCCATGATAGCAAATGAAGAATCTGAGAAAGGAGAAGAACAACAAGGACTAGAGATGGCCACTCAAAAGGTACACATGAAATATCTCACTAGTCCTTGGTATAAATAAACAGTTGAATATCTTCTAACACTTAGTTGTCCTCCAAGTTGTGATAAGGTAAAGTACAGGGCTGTGAGAATGAAATCCCATAAATACATAATTGCTAATGGACAGCTATATTGGAGAGACCCTTCAGGTATATTACTATTATGCCTCACAGAAAATGAAGTGGAGAACATAATGACAGAATTTCATGAGGGAATATGTGGAGGGCATTACAGCTGGAGGGCTACAGCTCACAAGATCCTGAAGGCTGGATTCTACTAGCCAAAACTATTTACAGATGCTTTTGCTTGGGTCAGGACATGTGAAAAGTGCCAGAGATTTGCAGAAAGACAAAAATTAGCAGCTTTTCCCTTGATTCCTATTCATGTGAATGAACCGTTCCAGAAATGGGGATTAGATTTTATAGGAGAAATACATCCCCCATCAAGTGGCCAATATAAATGGATACTAACAGCCACATATTATTTCACAAAATGGGTGGAAGCCATATCTACAAGAAATGCAAAAGATGTTGTGATAATCAAGTTTATGGAGGAGAATATCATATCCAGGTTTGGCTGTCCTGCTAGAATTGTAACTAATAATGCACAAGCCTTCAAGTCTTCCAGGTTTGTAAATTTCTGCCAACAGTATAAAATCATATTGAGTCACTCCATAGCTTACTATCCATAGGGAAATGGCTTAGCAGAGTCTTCTAATAAAACCCTGGTGAGAGCCTTGAAGAAAACAATAAATGAGAATCAGAAGAATTGGGACTCCCAATTAAAATTTTCTCTATGGGCGAATAGGATAACCATCAAGAGAGCAACAGGGAAATCTCCCTATGAGTTGGTGTATGGGCGATCAGCTATGTTTCTTATGCAATTGGTGTTGCCGGTAGCACGTTTCATGCAGGAAAGTCAGGAAGCATCAGATGACATGGTCAGAAGGATTAATCAATTGGTCGAATTAGAGGAAACATGGAACCAAGTTAATCAGAGATTAACAGAATACCAGGAAAAAATGAAGAATGTATTTGATAAGCATGCGAAAGATAAGAAATTCCAAATTGGAGACCTGGTTCTTAGATGGGACGTTCGAAGAGCGAAGAAAGGCAAGCATGCTAAATTTGATCCGCTGTGGTTTGGCCCATTCAAAATTGTGAATCAAGGAGGAAATAATACTTTCATGTTAGAAAACCTACAGGGTGATCTGCTGGATGCCCCTATGAATGGCCAATTTCTCAAGCCCTACTTTCAATTCTGATCCAGGCTGGAAATGCCTGTTGTATTATATTATATATAAGTTATTTCAGCTTTTGTTTTCATAAAGAAAGGGTGCGGGAAAATTATTAGAAGAAACGCAAAAGAATTAAAGAACAAAATGTTCATACAGAAATGTTCAGTGGTCTGCGCGTTCTTGACATGTCCAAAGACAAACATGCCGTCCCCACAAGGAGCCGATGTTGTACATATTGACCCTTGCATATAAATTTTTCGTCCGCTGCCTCTTCCGAATTTGTTTCAAACATATTTCGTAGCCAGAAACCTCCATGTTTTTGTTTAACATTACCATTTCCGCTCATAAAATACATTGTGCAAAGGTTAAAACCCGCGCTTGGAAATATGTCGGGCCTGGCCCTCTGAAGCCTTAGCCCCTTTTGTTTTAATTCACACATGACCTGAGCACAAGACCATATGCCAGATAGGCAGGAGTTTATCGCTTCACGTTTTCGGGCCAAACCGTGGCCGTCAGATCCAAAGCCAAATCAACGAAGAGGAATTTGATTTATCGTGGTGGTCCACGCGCCCGAAAACTGGCAGTTTTATTCTGCACCACCTTTATAAGGCTGGCGATATTCTCTATGGGGCCAATGATCCCATTGAAAGCGTGAAAAGTGTCCCCATGTACGACTTTCAAAACCGCCATTTCGCGCGTTAAAGACTGGTCAATGGCTGGGAAGTGGAATGATCGTAAACCGTCCGATCTCACAATCTTCATCCAACGGCTACCTCTTGACTTAGTTGCGTGGGCATTAACGCCAGTCTACAGTGTCCCATGGCCCACTGCTACATTGCTCCCAGCGCCTTCAAGCCGTTGATCTGTTTTAAAAATCCGACGGTGCAAGACGCGTTCTCCTCCGCCTGTTGACTCCACAGCCACGTCATTCTTCCACCTGTCCCTCGTACACCCATGTGTCATATTCCCGCGTGTCCATGATATTTTATTCTGCCGTATATATATGTGTGTGTTTTCATTCGTATTCATCCTTTTATTCAGTCATCATTTTTAAACCGTTTTACGTGGAAAATCTTCATTTTGTCTGTTTATCAAAGCCTTCATCGTATTTCCTCCACCACCCTACATGTTCTTGCCATATGGTCATGTCTGCGGCATCATCACCATCTCCACCTCCATGCCCCTTGCTCCTGAGTCTGGTTTTTCTAATGTATCTGTGGGTTTTGCAGGTTTCAAGATGATAAGGAGATGCTTTAATTCGTTGCCTCCATTGCAGAGGTCAAGAGCATGTCAAAGGATGATATTCTTCTGGTGAAATTTAAGAAAGAAGCTAGAGGCAGCTGTTATGATATGACCTCATTAATGGAAATATGGATAAAATCCATTGAATTCTAAAGATGCCTGCAGAGGGAAAGATTACACAGAAAGAAAATATTAATGGGGCCGCTTATAGATATCGGTGAAAGATCGGGAAGTGCAACACCCTGCATTAAATATCTGGGGTTTAAATTCAAATTTAGAGGTCCGAGAGTACTATGCACAATCACAAGCTATCTCAGGGTTTTATGGCAACAGATTTTCCCTGTTTCAGTAAAGGGCAGAACATTGTACATTTTATTATTTGTGTCTTGTTCATGAGGAGATTTTCATCCTCAGCATTTATTTTTGAAGGTAAATTGTAAAGTACAACATTTATATTTAGTCATTCATAGTGTGGGCACGAATGTTTTCCGCCATTTTGTTCAAATCAAGTCACTAAATGTGCTCCATCTACCTCCTTCTCGAGAATTCTCTATCTTTTCTATAAAAACCCAGAAATAAGACATTAGAAGGGTTCCAGATTTCTATCTGCAATCTGTGCAGTGAAAAGGCTTTTGTATACATTTTGTAACACTTCTGTATGAAGGCTCAGAGCCCGTAGGGTCTCAGTGAGGAGGAGTTATAACTGTAATGAGGATTCTGGTCTTTGGTATATCACAGTATGTAATTTTCTCTTATCTGTTAATATAAAATCTCATTCCATGCTATTTATCTTCTTGTATCATGCTCTAGAATGCGAGTGGCTCACTGATCTTAAGTAAGGATTCATCCCATTTGGTGCCCATACTTGGATTAGTCAAGCGCTTTAAATAGGCCTAGTCATGATATACTGTTCCACGTTCATTTCATCCATATTTTCTGCTATATTAGTTACTTGAGGAGGGTGCTTTTAAAATTCCATTGTCATGTATGGATTCTTAGTTGGATAAGCCCATATGTGGTTTTGTTGTGTATCTGGTGTTGTACGGTACAACAATTCCCCATTTTTAACTTGTTCACATCAAATAATGGGGACCCTTTCTATAAAATTTTTAGCTAAACACCTTTTATGATTTTATTAAGTCAATTATCTTACGATTTTGTTAATTTTTCATTTTCTTTAGATTCTTGTTTTGATTGCTTGGTTGAAATCGTTTTTTTTATATAAGCTTCCTGTTGACGCTTGTTTCGTCTCATTTGGTCAACCGGTTTGTAAATAGCACTCCTTTGAAGTCTAATCAATTATGTCGCCTGGGTTAAAAAATGTGTAGTTCAATAATGCATTTAGTCTAAATATTAACCCCTTGTTAGTTATTATTAACAATTTTTATTTTTACTTATACAGCCAAATCATAAAGCATCGGGATTTCAGTCATTTATTCCAATTTTTCAATTTTCAAATAAATTACTAATCTCGAAAAGAAAAAAAATTCCAAAATGTCAAAATGGTCGTTTTAGGTAAATCATCATTTTAGATAAATTCGTAATCTAATTTAACATCTCTAAAATAAAATAAAATAAAAAAAACAAAAAATTATTTTTTAACATAAAATTTTGAATTAATTAAATTAATTATTATATTAAATATAATTAATTTAATTTAATTAAAATTTTATATTAAAAACAAATATATAAAAAACAAAAAATTAAATTAAATTTTTGCATAAAACACATCGCATCGGAAATATTCATGCGCACATCCTTTTAAAAACCCCGATGCAATGATTTTTCCCGATGCGATTGAGGCTCATTAGTTTCATCCGATGCGATTGAGCTCATTACCTCCGATCCGATTAAGCTTGTCAGCCCCGATGCGATTGAGCTCATTACTTCCGATCTGATTGAGTCACATTGAACTTATGCGATGCGATGAGGTCAATGTTCAAATCTTCCGATGTGATTGAGTCAAGAGGAGGTAGGAGTTATAATATTAAAATTAGTATTAGTATATATTAGTGTTAGTATTAGGTTAGTTTTAAATTAATATAATATTAATTTAGTTTTAGTTTAATAATTAATTTAATTTTTAAATATTTAAAATAATTAATTTTAAATTGATTAAATTAATTAATATTTAAAATATAATTAATTTAATCAAATTTATTATTATTTAGATTAATTTGTTTATAAATAGTTAATTATATTAATTAGTTAGACTAATATTTAATTAGTTTAATTTATAATTAGCAATTAAATTAGAATTAATTATTAGTTAATTGTAGGCTAATTTAGCATTAGATTTTTATTTTTTTTTGTTTTTTTTGATTTTTTTTTAAATTCTGTTTTTTATTTTTTAAAGCCCAGCAACTGAATTTCTAGATTTATATCAGATCTGACTTATCAACTTTGGAGGCTCATAGATTGAGTTTTACTTGGCCAAATGAGGTCCATGACGGCTCATTTGAAAGAGAAAATCAAGGAGAATATTTCTGAAGAGGTTTCACTAACAGATTTGGTCATTTATTGAGTCAAAAATCAGGCAGAAGATCAAGCTCCGAATTTCTAAAAAGAAATCAATTTTCTGAGCTTTGTTTTCTTCATTTTTATTTTGTCCAGCCTCTTCTAATTGCAGATTCATGCATCAATAATATCCTTGTTTAATTAAAATCATTATGAGTATCAATAAGAAGCTCAAATTTCATTTTTATTTATTTAAATAGAATTTGATTGGATTTGTTTTAATGATAGAAATAATATTTGGATTTTATTTTTGCTTCTTAAATGATTTTTAATTTCTTTTTGCAGGAAAAACAATAGAAGAGATATTGAGGAAAAAGATTTCAATCAATAAGAAGACTCCAGCAATTAAAGATTGGAATTTTTGAGCAATTAAAGTTAGATTGGGCAGATTTTTCTTCAAACAAACTCTCTTCTAAAAATAGTTTTGGGAAGATTATAAATTGCAGATTGCAAAATGTAAAGGGGGCTGCTCTCCTCTGCAAGGCTGGACTTCTAAAAGCATTTCTGTTATAGGAATTTAGAGTTGTAGATGGGGAGGGCTGCTCTCCTCTGCAAGGCTGGACTTCTAAAAGCATTTCTGTTATAGGAATTTAGAGTTGTAGATAGGGAGGAGAGAAAGTTTCAGATCTGAACATTATTGAGGGTTTATGCTTTATGTCTTTTATTATGCATGATGGGCAGAGTTTGCATTTCTGCAGCTCTAGTCTTGAAAGCAGAGATTCAAGTAATGTAAAGTACTGTTAGAGACCAGGATCAGAGAAGCAGATTCAATTAACTGGTATTTTTTGGCATTTCTGTATCAAATACCAGTTTCATTTTTATTTTAAATAAAATTGTTGTTTCATTTTATTCATGTTTTGGCATTTCTGTTGATATGGATAATTTTTCTCAAATTGTTATGTATCTCTGCTCTTATGAATTAAACTCTAATTTCTGAGTAACCATTACTCAGAAATCTGTCTTATAACACTGATTTATTAAATAGTAATGTGTTGTGAATTTCTTCCACATGTTATTGTTTAATTATTAGTTGGACTGATATGATAATCGATATCATTTTTGTGAATTTCTTTCAGAGTGTTGTTGATTTATTATTTTAGTCAAATGGTCTCAATAGAATGTGTTTTGGTACTCAAAAATGTGAACTAATTGAATTTCTTCATTAGTTTGACATTAATTAAAAGCCAGACATATTTTAATTCTCATCACTTAATTATCTTGCTCTTAGTTGGGTTAGATTTTCATCTACCTGATTGAGATAGGATTTAGATTAGTTTCTTTTGCTTGCATTATAGAATAAGCTTGCATTTAGAGTAAATTCTACATTCTTTTAAGTCCTCTCCTTAAAGAGGCAAAATTTTAGTTGTGGCTTGGCTGAACCCAAATCAGCTTAAGGGTCATTCTCTTGCCTGATCAGAAAGAAGAAGTGATCTGATATCCCTGTCTATTGGTAGTTAAAGATACATTATAAACCAATAGCAAATAGGGAGAAGGTAACTGGACCTAGTTAAACCAGTCGGAGCCACCACACCAAACGGAAAAGGAGCTGCTTTAAGGTCCGGACCGGGTGGTTATCCCCCAATGTTGTTGCAGCGATTTTCGAGGCCTCAACATCTGGGTATCAGCCTCATGCTAACTAGTATCTTCTTCATGTTTCTTCACTGCATCCACTTTCTGATATTTGATTTCTGTGGCGTATTATTTGAACTGGCCCTCTTTGCAGTCAGCTGTCTCTTAACTGTCTGATGCTTTTGTATTGGAATTTTGCATGATGTGCCTACATTATTCTTATCTTTGTATCAGCTTCTGAGAGAGATTGGTCCCATTTAAGCTAATTTCCTTGTTTAACAAGAGATAGTAAGAGAGCTTTTGGATTGACAACCCAAGCTATATTATGAGCTCCTTGCTATATTAAGATGTCCTAGGCACTGGTCTATAGCAACTCTAGGCTGTCTCTAGGGGTGACAAAATTGTCTACAACAGGTGGCATATTTCTGCCCAGTACCTGCCACCCAGGTCACCGAACATACCCCAAGAAAGTACGACCTAGCCTGTTCATGAGCTCTAGGTACTTCAGCTGAATTTTCAACTCACTGAAATGAAAAGTAGGATGAGGCATCTTACCTACAACTGTTAGATCTCAAATTCCCACAGTCGGTTTATCCACTACAACCAGCACAAGATTTAAGGCCTCCCCTCCTCACGATATTCACCACAGCTCCACCGGAACATAAGTGAATATGGAAGGAAAATGCCTTATTAAAAGAAAACCCCTGGTTTTTATTTCGCTTCCTGCAACCAAAACGTAGCTCATTTTATAAACTCTCTATATCATTGGAAAGATCCCACAAAGCCCTCAAATGGGTATCTACTAGATTTTTGTGATTTGATACTTCTCCAGGACACATTTTGTCCAAAAAGCTCCACTTCACCCTTCCTCAAAATCGAATTTCTTCACTTGCAACACTCGTACCGGGGGCACCATGTTGCCTCCATACATTTCCATGCTCGTTTCAACTTTCGTCATGAGTTACCATCTTCTACTCATGATTTTATGGTCCCCATTGGACCTTTTTCCTGTGTGGAAGCACCATCGAGTCACCCTAGTTTAGAGCATCCAAGTTGAGTAATCATTGCTTTCATGGAGTCTATGTCGAGTCCCTTCACACCCCGCTATAGTTCCCCATTCTTCATTGCTTGTTCCCTCTCTCATGTGACACATTATGGCCATCAGTCCCACTATCCCCTATCTCCCATGATATTGTGTCAGTCGCTGCTAGGCCATCCATGCCATTTATGCTCTAACAAGGGAAGTCGTCCGTCCGCTACTTAGTCCCCCCCCATTTCAGCATCATCATTTGTGTCAGTTTTTCAGTCACTTTACTATTTTCTCTCGTGCCTTAGTTTAGGATTCCTTATTTCCTCACCTATGGTAGACCTCCTTCTGTCAACATCAACTCATTCATTCTAGAAGACAGGTCTAGAGGGTAGTGTATCTTGGTTCCAGCTTCCACTCTTATTCGGTGCCTTGGATCAGGTAAAGGGATTCCTGATGCCCCTTTGACTTGATTGTTTCTCAACTCCAACTCCTTTTCAGCATGATTTAGATTCGTATACGCGATGGTCCAGTGATGCAGCAGCTGACATCGGTGATTCCCGGGTGTGTGTGAGATGTTTCAGCCTTCATGAGGGGGTGGTGCTATATTTAGCCCCCCACACACTCATATGACATCTTCATTACAACCTTCGATGCAAATCCATACATTTGATGATGTCAGCCTTAGCCTCTTGCAGTGCCTTTTTGTTTGCATTTATCAGTCAGATTTTCAGAGCCCTTTCCTCTTTTCAGGGGCATTTGGGTTGTATTTATATCTCATGTACTCAGATATTATTTTACAAGTCCTGGCTATTATCCCAAGCACAATATGTATGTGGGATTCATTATCGTGTTACTTATAGAGCTCATATTTATGCTAGCATATGCTTTATTATTGCATTTAGCGGTTTTCTGGGTGCCTTATTATTTGTACTATTTCCTCGGTCGGCATAGGTATGCCTCCCCCGCCACCTATAGTAGGTACTCACTCATCAAAAAGACTTGTCGCACCAGCAAGTCACCTCCTCAACGTCTATTTCTTTTAGAACGTTGGTCTACCTTACAATCCTCTCTCTTTGACTTCCCCTTTATTGTCTAGTGATTGAGTTCTTACAATGTACTTCAGTCATAGAATTAGCTCGTAATGCTTGTATGCTAGGGGCAATCTGTTACACCATTTTTTGGTCATCTAACCTATTATCATTAGATGGACCCAATTACACCATGTAAGACCAATTTTACCCCAAGTAAAATTTCTTTCACTATGAAAATAACTTCTTAAATCACCTTTATTAAGTTGTTTATGGTATAAACAGGAAACCCCATAACAAAATATTAAATAAATATACATTTTTTTTTTCCTCAGGCAATACTTAGTTAAACAATAGTTTAATTAATATTTTTGGTTATATTTAACCCAACACAAGAAAATTAATTATATAAATCATTATTTATCATATTACTTTCTAAAGAGTAATTGTTTAAATCTTATTTCAAGAATATTCTTTGTTAAATATGACTAATTCACCCTTAAATAATTAAATAAATCATTATTTGTTTAATTATTACTCAACCATATCCTTAAAATGATAAATAAATCATTTATTTATTTATTATTATAATCACATCCTTAAAATGATAAATAAATCATTTATTTATTTATTATTTACAAATAAAGGAATTTGACTCAAGTCAAATTCCTTTTCCCTCCAACAAATATAATAAAATATTCCATAAAAGTTGGGTCTAGATTTGGTTAATAATATTTTAATTATGCACCAATCTCTAGACTAACTCAATATTTTGTTATAAATAGAAGGGTTTTCCCATTCATTTGTCACCTTTTGTTGCCTAAAGATCACTATGGATCTCAACTATTGGTCTGGCTATTGATCCATTATAATAGCCATTTTTTTCCATTTTTTTCTGGGTTTTCTACACCATCAAGAGAGAGGAATTCTAAATCTGAAGTGCTAATGACTTACAAGAACCCATCCCATTGAGGAGAATAGGGAACACCCTCTTTTGTTTTCATCCTAGGTGCCATTAATAAAAATTTTATTGGATATATTCTTGTCTTGTCTATTGGATCTATGAAGTAAATCTTATTCTTCTACTGTTTAATGTCTTCTAATGCATAGATCTAGATTTTTGCAGCATTTGTCTTGATCATCTAATTGCAGATCTGAAGATATTAGCAGTCATTTATGCTATTAGGGCTATTTGTTATGTCGACCTAAAGTGGTATTTTTTCGTACGCTTTGAATCAAGATTCATACTAACAGGCGGTTTTATGCTCTTTCACTTAAGGACCACGTTCTCAGAGGGAAACAATAGGAGATGGAAAAGAGAATTTTTATCCTATGTCAAATGCTAACAGTCGTTTGGAAACAGTGCACAATGGAGCTCATATTACCTGAGATGTAACAATAAAAAATGACTATAGAAAAAGTGTAAATAAAAGTACTATATTTCATTCATATAGTGGTTGAAATGAATCTGTGGAGGTCGTTTGATTAAATGAATGTAGCAGTTAAATGCTAACAATATAGGATCTAAGCAATGAATGACTAATCAACATCTAGGGAGAATGGTCTAACGAGAGAGTGGTCATAATGGTAAGGAGTGTGGTGGAAACAAACATGTGAGGTAGCATCGTTTCATTCAGTGTTGGTAAACAGTCACAGAGAAGGGTCATTCGACCATTGGCGGGAGTGAAAACCATGATTAGGGAGAAGGTGGAGTTCAGAGGGGGTAGGTAGCGGTTTGTGGTTTTCAATAGGCGGGTGTGAACTACCATGGAGCTGACATGTAGGGAGGGCCCACCATCAATAAAACAATTTTTTGGACCCCCCTGCCATTAATGGGAAATAGCCAAGGGGGGTGTGAAAAAACATCCCCTCCATTGATCTGGGCGGGGAAAAGATCAACCCTTCAAAATTTCTCGGGCAATAACAGAAACGACAAATATTTTTTTCATTTAGCAAACCTTAGGATGAAAATATATGCAGATATATTACAATCAATATTAATTACTTAATGAAGAAATTTAAATAAAATTTAAAGATAATTAACTATTTATTAAAGAATCTTGGCTCATTCAGACAATAAGCCTTTTGCAAAAAAAAAATTTGAAGCTAAGAAAACATTTTTTGTTGCTTTTCCTAACGTTTTTTTTCTTTCATTTTTTAGGGAAATTTAATCATATCATTTTATTGAGATGAATAATTAATTTATTATAAGTCCTAACATTTTTTGATTTCTTGTTTTTCTATTCATATCCAAACATAAAAATTTTATTTTTATTTTTTCTAATGTTTTAACTTATCAAAACCAAATAATGTTACAACATCGTCTCCAACTGGGGACTGCTTACTCCTGTAGGATCCAAAGGACAAGAAAATCCAAGTGCCTTCTCCTCAGGCTAATGGAGTCTTTGCTGTGAAAACAAGCAGACCTGAAAAATATAAACAAACCGGTAATGTACAATGATGAATTTGAATACTTCTTATTCATATTCAGTGCTTGATGTAATTCTTCAGAGATCTTCCATTGACAGGAAATGAAGAAAATGGTCCTTCCAAATTCTATAAAATGAAGGTATTTTTACCCTTTACTTCGAAAATGTTGAAAGGTCCAAAGCAAAGGTTATTAAAATTTCCATTTTTTCCTCTTTCCTCCCTCCTAACATCCCATATCAATACTAGATATCCTTCCCTAAAATATCTTTTCCTTGCCTTCATATCAAATAGAATTTTCATCTTACCCTAATATTTCCTTAGCTTATATTGAATTTCGTCCCTATTTCCATTTAATTCAATAATATGATTTATCCTTCTAGAGAAATCATCGAGTTCATTAAATTCTTGTAAAAATTTAAAATAAGGAAAGCTAAATTGGTAGGAAAAATGGCCTCTTTATCATAAACCAACTAAAATGGATATGTTCCTGTTGACCTTTTGGGAGATATTTTGTTAGCCCATACTACATAGGTATGGTAATTGTCCCAATTCTTCTTATGATCTTCTCAATTCCTTTTAATTACCTTGACGAGGCTCTTGTTTGATGACTCTACAAGATCATTTCATTGTGGATAGTAAGGAGTAGAATTATGTAGTAAAATTTGATTCTTCTGATAGAACTCAATCATTTTTACACTACCGAATGTTGTTGCATTATCAGTCACTATCTGTTAAGGACATCCAAATATCGAAAAAAAAATTTCTTCAATGAATTTTAACACTACTGTATCTATGGAGTTTATGATTGGGATTCTCTCTAACCATTTTTTGAAGTATTTCGTGGTAGTTAAAATCAATATGTGTTAATTACTTGATGCAGGATGAATTTCCCCAATGAAATCCAATCCCCACTGTAAGAAGGGTGCTCAAACTAATACTAGAACTAGTGGAAGGGCTGCAATTTTTTTCCTTCCAGCAAACATCTCACATGGAATGAAGCTTCTAACCTTTGCTCCTATTTTTTAAAACATATTGGGCCAATAGAATCCTTCTCTTAGAATTTTTCTTGTTGTTGCTCTCCAGGCATAGTGCCCCCCACATATACCTAAATGAAAATGCTTAATGATTCTTTCTGTTTCACTTTCTATCAAACAAAGCAATATGATGCTGAGAGGATCCTTCTAGTAAATGTTTTCATTTATGATAAAATAATTTACAGACTTTAACTTAAGTGTCTTACATTGATTTCTTGAAAATTGACTAGGACACTCAAAGTTGATCAGAAAATGAACAATATCAGAATACCGATCTATCATAAAATTTTGTCATCAATATGAACAGGGACTATTTGGTTTGAATATGAAGGTTCTTGTGTGTTCCTCCCTTCAGAATCCTGGGAAGGTTCTTATGGATTCTCCCCTTCTACATTTAGGGAAGGTTCTTGTGAATTTTCCATATGAGAGTTGGAAGAAGGTTCTTATGTATTTTTCTCACAAACATCGAAAACAAAATTTCTCCCAAGGACCTTGCAATTAGATTCACCTATATATTTGGCCAAAACTTGAAATTTTACTAACTTTGTGGTTTTTATACTGAGATTAGACTCGAGGATTTGGGTGATCCATCTTCGTCTTCTCCCATCACTTTCTCGTTGAGAGATAATAATTTTTACAACACTGTTAGGAACATAACAAGTAACGGTCGAGTGGAGGACATAAATTCTGAAATATTTTAAGGCTCGAACTAAAGATTAGGATTTCTTTTCAATATGTCATACTTAAGTTTTGCATATCTCATGGCTTAACTGAGAAAGGATATAGGTTGATCATCACCATCTTCATTTTTGGATTTAGAAGAGTAAGAAGCCTCTTGATTAGCTTTCATTTTTCTTTGAGCCTTTTCAACTTTGGCTTTAAGCTTAGCTGAAGCAGATCTATTAGCTTCAACGTCAGTAACATTTTTTCACATATATTCTAATGTAAGAGATGTTCTTTCCCTTGACATGAATTCAAAGTCATATTCAAAGGCTTTGGAAAACCTAACCTTTTCTGCTACTACTGGTGGTTTACAATCAGGATCCAGCTAATGATATATTTTGTTAAATATTTTAATGAAATCAGATACTCATTCACCATAATTTCTCTTAAGTTCTTCAAATTTTTTCAAGAAATAGTCAGGATACTTTTTAACACCCCATTAATTCTTAAAAATAGTTTTTAATTCTTCCAATGATCGAATTGAATTTACCGTCAATTTCCTAAACCAAATTCTAACATTTCCTTCTAAAGAATGTAGAAACAATCCCATATATACATTTTCATGTTCTATGTTCATTTTGTCACCAAAATTTAGAAATTATGTTAAATTATCTTCAGATGAAATACCAATTTCCCCATTGAATCTTGGACTTTATTTCAAATATCCAACACGAAAATCATTTAGAATTTTTGGAAGAAATAGAGCATAGTAACTTACTTGAAAAATAGGCCCAAAACCAACCATACCTTATGATGAATATGAAGAATATTCAGTTGTGGTGGTTGTAGAAGATGATGAAGTAGATGTAGAAGATGAAATAGTGGAAGAAGGAGGTGAAGGTGGAGGTGTAAAAGAAGGTGGTGGAAAAATTGAAGTCGAAGATATTCTTACAGATCTCAAAGGTGTATGAATGACCAAATTTTGGACCCCTTCTTCTCCTTATTTATGTTACAATAAAAGATTTGAATAGAGGGAGAATAGATCTTCTAGCTGTGTAGAAGTGGATAGAAAAGAATATGGGGTAGGAGAAATGAAATCAGTTGGTTTGAATTCAAGTAAATTTAAATCCAATTCCTATTTATATATAGGGGATTTAGAAGGTAATTTAGGCACTTGATAAGATTATAATGAATGAAATAACAAAGCAAATTGGAAATCAACTCCTTTGGATATTAATTCATGCACTCTAGGTAGTAGACCTTCTGAATTTAGGGGAATAGGTCTAGATAAAAAAGGATCAGGAACTAAGGTGGTCTCCTGTTGAGGAATAGAAGAAGAGGTTTGGTGTCTTCTTCTTGAAGAAGCTTCTCTCACCAGTCTCTCTGGATCTGATAAAGGTGAAACAATCTCATAATTAGAACAAGACCTGGTACGCCTTGAAGGAGCCAGCTTCGGTTATGTGAAGTCATCAGGTGAAATATTTTAACCTAACTAGAAATTTATCTTCCTTTAAAGGAAAATGAATATCATTGTGCCAAGGAAAATATATCAAATTTCATTCCCTAGCAGTGGCACTAGTCTGACGTTTTCCTCCGAGATAATTCTAGGTCAATTAATTATGGTAGGTCATCTATAATATTTTGTTTGTTTTGAATTGGTGTTTTTGGATGACCAATGTATAAAGAAATTGCATATAGATGTATTTAAAGCTTAAATAATATTAATTATTAATAAAAATGTTTTTGCTTTACTTTAAAAAGTGATTTAATATTGCATGTGTGAAGGAAGAAAATGTAAGTATTATCATGAGTTAAATATTCTGATTGAATGTTTAATTTATAATAAGTGTGAAATATTTACAAATAATGTTCAACAACTTAATACAACATATTTAACTTTATGAATATGCTGACAATTAATTGATATAGAGGGACTTTATAAAAATATATAGTTTAATAAGTCATTCTCTAATATATATTATAACGTCAGAGGATTTAAGATATACTAAAACACAAATTTTACTTGTCTAATTATCTTCATAAACATCAAATATATTCAAAAAACAAAATGTAATGAATACTGGAAAAATTACAAGAGAACAAACTAATTAAAATAAATCCAAAATCCTTTTATTATAATCAATGATCAAAGTTCATACTCTTCTTCTTACAAATGCTCATACAAGGGTGCAAAACTTAATAGCTCGAAAGGGGGGTTATTCATACTCGTTTCTATCACTTATAAGTATCTAAAACATATTACAAAAATAGTATCAAAATATAGGAAAAAAAAACTGATGAGTGATATGTCATTGTTTTTTAGGAAACAGTTGATGATGTGGCCCAAAAATTATTATTGTGTTGGCATGCTGTTGGAGTCAAAAGTTACTCTATGATTTCGGATAGATGTTCCCATATTTCTTCACTTAGAATTTCCAGATTTATCACCCTTCTCAAAAATTCATCTACCTCTTTGTATCTTTCCAGTACAGGCTTGTTGAGAAACATATGTTTGATTTCATGTTTTATAATTAAATCAAAATCTAAAGCATCAAGAAAATATTTTCATGTCACATGGCTGTTAATCCCTCCAAAATTTTCCTTGTGAATTGCAATACTATAGAACTTCTTGTAGTATTCCTCCAAGTTTATCAGTTTCTGATTTGGAGCAACCAATCTACGCAATCCTCTCTGGTTCAGGAAATTAAACTTAGTGTGAAACCTTTGGACAACAATGTCCAAAGTTTGACAGTTAGTTTCCAATTTATTAAGTAAATTTTTATTTTGCAAAACCTTTTTAATTTCCAGGATGGTGGTTGTTCTATAAAAAAATGTTGATCTTCTCCAACTCTTCTCTACACTTTGAATTCAATACCTTAATCATGTCTGATTCCTTTGTTGGTTTCTTCTTGAGTGTTGACTTTTCCTTCTCTATGACTATCCCGCATCTGTTAATTATCTATTGCTGCGAAAGAATAATCTGTATGGATGGCCATACATCTGTCATTTCTTGATTGATTTATGTTCATATTCTTTCCTTGGCTTGGGCCAAGGTGTCTGACATTAGCAATTCACTTTATAATTTCTTAACTTTAAGTCCCAACCTCTGAGACTTCTACATTTATTCCATGTATAAGGTGTTGTTTTTACTCTTCTGTGTTTCCAAGTTTCTGAATATCTCAAGTAGCTTCTCATTTTATTGTTTTTTTATGGCCAACTCCTACACTAGTCTAACTGAATACCCTACTGTTGATGTAGATTATATAGATATTTATGAAGAACTGGGTTCTGTCCCTAAAACTGCTACAGGTATTGCTATAACTGGAATCCTTGTAGGATAATTTCACTCTTTTTCTTTGAGAATGCCTTCAATTTGTTCCTCCATCTTATTTATCTGAATATTTTTCTCAATGATTAGATTGAGCATATATTCTCTATTTTTTAACTCTCTTCTATTTACTTTGTTTGTGGATCTTATGTAGAAGTTAATTCAAGCTATTTTAGCAGAGCTGCATTAATGTCTACATTTTTATTCTTTAGTATTTCCTCTACATCTTTACAGTCCTTTGTGTCATTCCCAATCTTAACCACAAGGTCTTCTAGAGACATTAACTTGTTGTCTTTAGCTAAAGAAGAGAGTTTATCAATTTTAAGTTGAGATTTTACATTTGATAATGTTGTTATTAATTTGGATAAATACGTAGTTTTACTAGTCATGGTTGAGAAAATAATCTCACCATATTCTCTATGCATGTCCATTTGATCTATTGGATGAATCTGGTTAGCATAAAATGAGAAGATGGTCTTCTTGTAATTTGATGGAGACTTAGGGAAAGGGACTTGATCTTGTAGGAAGGCCATTTTCATCCTTCCATTTCACTATCAAAAGAAGAGAAAAATTTTTGATGTGAGGTTGAAGTCTGCTTCCAAAATTGACTATAAACATTTGATTTCAATGTTTCCTTTTTCTTCTTAATCTCCTAGAATTTGGAAAACATATTTTGGTCATTATATTAACTATTTCGCACAGTCTGGATGACCTGCATAGTTTCTTGAGAAGGTGAAGTGGATGGTGGAATATTAGTCACACTCCCTCCTAATGATATATACACTTCTAGATCTCCTAAATAAATAATTTATGGTTCTTTTTGATGATGTTATGTAGAGACTGATAAGTCAGTATTCTGCTTATTTTGCTAAAATATAAATTACTTGATCAAATCCATTGGATTTGATGTTTCTTCCCTTGTCCTTTTATAGTTTTTTCTTTGAGCAAATGGATTCTGCAGGGTGGAGGTAGACAATATCTATTCTTCTGCTTCCTGCAATGGATTTTCGGCACACTACTCTTGATTCATGAATTTTTCAATTTCTGGCCTTGGTGTATGATTATATGGAGTTTTTTTTAATTCAACTCTTAAAATTGAAATAATACTAAAGGGGTCAGAAGAAAAGGTGAATCTTGGCTGAAAATTCACGTTCTTCAAAATAGTATCTGCTTCAATGCGAGCTGATCTGGTATTGCAAATGAAGGAACCAATTTTGGACTTGATCTTGAACTGTGACCTTATTTTCCGTTAAAAAAAGTGTAGGTAAACCATGTTAATCATATGCCTAATATATTCCAAAGAGAAAATTCTCATTTGAATATATTCTGGCAAATTATATGGTGCTAAATCATAACCATATACCCTCATTTAAGTGTAATTTAGTTATACATACTAGTATCCAATTTTGACTTGGTCACTTAAGTGAAGGGTACTTTTGATATCTTGACCAATTTTGAGCTCACTCTGGCTGTTGAGAAGCTGTGCTACTAGATGAATGAATGAGTCGATGAAATCTGAGAAGGATAATTTAGCTGAAATGGAACTAACCATCTCTGTCCAATGAATGACTGATTGGTTAACCCTGTGTTCATCCTTCTTGTTGAGTGTGATAGGAATTGAGTATCCTTTTTGAAACAAATACGTGTATATAAGTACATAGGTGTACATAATAATCCCTTGGGTTGTCAAATTCATGAGTTTCTCATGCATATTATCAACCAAAAATTGACTATAATTATACATGAAGGCAGGTTTTTTGTCTTTGGAAAAAATAGAGAAGTATCTAAGGATGGATTCATCTAATATCTTTTCATTTGGATATCCTAGTAAACAAGAGAGTAAAGAGATTATATGTTTGGTAGCTTCAGGGAACATTGATGATGGATAGGGTGCATTTATTTTGGGTAATTCAGCATCATCAGGTGAAAAGGTCTCAAAGATTTGAGCTCTTTGGGGAAAATTTAGCTTATGGTATAGCTCCATAAGAGCTTCTTGGGAAAACATGATTAAGGAATAATTTTGGGTAACGAAGAGCATGTTATTAATGATATCTTCAGTGATGGATATTATAATTTCTCCATTGTGAGTGACCACAACTCTCTTGATATGGACATATCTGGTTTGACACCAGAGGACCATGTCTGGAAAGTCATAAGTCCGAAGGAAAGAGAAAAGGGGAATAAGGGATTCCCACTGTTTAATTTCATCTTATTTATAAAGATATTTTTTCTTTAACCATAGGTGAAATTCATGAAATTCAAATTTTCACTTTGTGTCAGCAATTTTATAATACGAATCAACAAGGGGAATGTGGTTGAGGTTGACCAGGGTATAAATAGGAGGGTTTTTATTAGAGGTTTGTTTTCTTCTCTTTCCCTTTGGGGCTATGTTCTCAGAGGGAAATAATAAGAAAAGGAAAAGAGAAATTTGATCCTCTTTGAAATGCTAATAGTTGTTTGGAAATAGTGCGCAATGGAGCTCATATTACCTTTAATGTAATAATAAACAATGGTTATAGAAAAAGTGGTAAACATAAGGGCTAGGATTCATTTATACAGTGGCTGGAATGAATCTGAGGAGACCATTTGCTAAAATATTTGTAACAGTTAAATTCTAATGGTTTAGGAGTTGTACAACGAACGGATAATGAACGACTAGGGAGCATGGTCTAAAGAGAGTCTGCATAATAGTAAGGAGTGTGCTGGAAAAGGATAGGTGAGGTCACAATGTTTCATTTGGTGTTGGGAAATGATCATGGAGAAGGGTCATTTGATCATTGGTGGGAGGGAAAACCACGATTAGGGAGAATGTGGATTTCAGAGGGGGTAAGCAACGGTTCATAGTTTTTAGCAACCAGGGGGCGGGAGGAGGGGTGTGAACTACCATGGACATGACATGTAGGGAGGGCCCACCATCAATAAAAAAACTTTTTGGACCCCCCCTATTAATGGGAAATAAGCAAGGGGGGTACAAAAAGACTTCCCCATTGCTGATATGGGTGGGGAAAAGATCAATCATTCAAAAGTTCTCATGCGATAACTAAAACGACAAAAGTTTTTGTCATTTAGTGAACCTTTGGATAAAAATGTGTTTCGGTATATTACAATAAATGTTAATTTCTTAATGAAGAATTTTAATCAAAATTTAAGGACAATTAAGTATTTATTAAAAAATCTTGCCGCATTTAGACAAGAACCCTTTTGCAAAAAAAAATTTTGAAGCTAAGAAAACATTTTTTATTTCTTTTCCTAACATTTTTTATTTTTCCTTCATCTTCAAGGAAATTTATTCCTATCATTTTCTTGATATGAATAATCAAATTTATTATAACTCCTAACATTTTTTTATTTTTATTTTTTATACTCATATCCAAACATAAAATTTTAATTTTAATTTTTTCTAATGTTCTAACTTATCAAAACCAAATAATTTTACAACAACACCCATTATTTCATGGGAATGCCTCGATATAGGGATACATTTTAAGCCCTAGAGAAATCCAATCTTGAGGAACCCTTCGCTGAATCGATACAAATGAAAGTGGAAGGGTCCAAAAATACATTGTATGTATGAGAAGAAATTGCGTCATGCTTGTACTCATCCAACCAATGACTAAAAGAAGGAAAAAAGAGTCCACAACATATTTCTTAGTTTGTGCATTGTCCGATGAACCCGATCACTTGATCATACAGTTCCCTGAGTTAAGGGATTTCAACCATTGGTACCTAATAGAACATGTTTCACAAAGAAACTTATCGTGACATAGAAGACACACATGTCACACCTGTCGGAGCAACCATCACGTGTATCATTGTTTGAACCTCAATCGTATCCGATCAATGTTTGATTTCATTCGATGTTTCATCACTAGAAATCGTAACTTAGCAAACTCATACAAATAATCCATGGACATCACTACAACTCAACAGACTGAAAAAACAAGGACCATATTATGTATATTAGAGGAGAGACAATCACCAAAGAAACAGAATCTTCTCCATAACCATCCTTAGCCTCAACACCATCTTTTTGCATTATGCGACAAATGTGATAATTTGATCGTGTAATGTGTAGCTCTAGAGTTGTTTCAAAGAAGGTATCTGGTTAACCCAGTGTACTTTATAGGGCTATGACGCAATAAATATTCTTGCTAAATATTCCAGGATAACCACCATCTAAGACATTGTCTCTACGTTCTCCGATTCCATTTAGCATTAGATTTTCTACGCTTGGCCATAACCAACCTTGCCGACTTAAAAAAATCGGATCCAAAGTCCATAGAAAGCTTGATAAACCATGAGAATGAAGTGAATATGTCCATTATCTGCATATCTGAAGAGAGGAACCCGCCCAAAGGAAAGCTTCCCACCCCTAAACCCCCCACACACCTAGCCCCAGCCTGTGTATTATGTGAGGAACGTGACCATTTAAGCACTCATTGCCCAAATTTAGTATCATTCCAAAAATGGTACCCAATCAGTCCCGTAGTCTAAAGGGATTGGAAAAAAAAATAACATAAGTCTTCTCTAATATGCCAATACAACCACCACTCCTAGAATTTCCCCTATGTCCCCTGATTCTAACTTAGGCTAGATATCATGCACCCATTCATCACCAATAATTAGGACGTAGTTGGTTTCGAGTTACCACAACATAGGGAATCGATAACAATGAGGCCCACCCACTGTTGTGACTAGCCACCTAAGAACATGAAGGCAACCCCTCTCCCTAACGAGGTAAGAAGCAAAGAAAACATATCATGTGCCTTATGTGCTAAAAAATATCACATGGTTAATAAATATTGGGAACATAACATGTTTACTGACAGTCTTCACATCGTCACACCCATACCTTACATTCACCTCTCTAATCAAGAGAATATTACACATTTTTACTACCAATTTTTCTTGCACCACAAGATGAATTTCCATTACCTTCAAAGGTTGAGTAGCTAGATCAACGTTAGAGGAAAAAATCCCACAGGAGCCAAATCAAACAAGATCTAAGACTAGGAGACGACAGGAAGGAAGAAATAAATATTCTCATAACCAAATCCCATTATCATCCTCTAATATGATGAGTAGTACTAGATCTCATATAATATACTCAGTGAGTACATTTGATCCATGCAACATTTTCATGAGCCATTATCATCATACATAGAAATTCCCTATGTTGTGAATATTTTGGCACCTCTGCATCCGTCAAAATCTTCACATAAAAGAAGATACATGTACCCTTTGTACACCACCAAGAGAACATGAATCTACCCTCGCTAAAAAACAAACAAAAATCATGGAAATTCTTCCTCCATGTAATGTTGAAGACACACAACACCATATATGATTCATCTCATCATGCATGGGAACCATGAATCGTGTTGCATTCTCAGCATTCCCTGGTGTCTAGATCGTTGCAACAAATGCAATGGTAGTAGTAGCTTCAACAGTGAAAACCCATCCCATCTGCACCTTATCATCCTTATCTGGTTCAACATAATCAACCACAAAATCATATTCATGTTTGTTGACCAGCACCATTAGGCCAGCACCATTAGGCCCTAACCAATTCCTCGTAGCCTCGCACAAAACCATTCCCCATTATAAATCATCTTTCACTCTAATGAGGATATATTAGAGGCCATGAAGGAACCAAATTGTCTGTGGGACACAATGCATCATCGCTCATCCTTTCTTCCAGAAAAATCGTTCATGCCTAGCTGCACAAAAACCCTGAATATTTACACCATTGAATCCAAACACTTCCTTCTATCAGGAAAGGTATAATGGCTCAAGAACCCTATCCCAGTTCCCAATGCATTTTATGAAGGAAATATGTCTAATATTTTTCCAACCATTAAGGTGAATATCTTGAAAAAACAAGGGAAAACCGAAGAAATCTCATTAGGGGCACCATGCTTACTAAATTAGTTAGCTGCGTATAAAAACATATTATAAGAGTATATGGATATATTCACTTGGGATTATTAAGAAATTCTAGGGTTAATCCCCACTATCGTGAGGTATCACATTGACACTTGGCCTAACGTATCACCCGCTCGCCAAAAACAACGTCAATTATATCCATCCAAAGTAGAAGTGATCAGAAAAGATATAGACAAGCTTCACAAAGCTAGATTCATCTGCCCAATCACTTAGACATATTGGGTTACTAACCCTATACATGTCATGAAAAAACAGGGCACTATTTGAGTCTGTACTGATTTTCAATATTTAAACAAAGATTGTCCCAAAGAAAACTACCCCACTCCTTTAATTGATCAAGTCATTGATTCTTGCGTCAGTCACAAGGCCTTGTCCTTCAAGGAAAGATTCTCGGGGTACGATCAAATTAAGATCTTACATACGGATTGGTAGACGACTGCATTCACCACCCCTTGGGGCACATGTTCATATAAGGTTATGGCATTTTTTCTTAAAAATTATTGAGTCACCTTTCAGCAGGCCATGAACTATATCTTCCACGACCTGGCTCATCTTATCTTAGCCTAATTCGATTACCTCACAGTACGATCCAAGAAAATATCTAACCTTCTGGAGGATTTATGTTTGGTATTTCAATGGCGGCAACACTGCAACCTATGCTTGAACCCTTTGAAGTGTGTCTTCTGAGTTAATCCAAGAAGAATGTTATGATTCATAGTATCCCAACAAGGAATCAAAGTTGACACCCTCATGGTCCAAGCAATCAAAGAGGTACTACCACCAAAATTTCTAAAGCAACTTCAAATTCTGCATCGAAAATGCAACTTCTTACGACACTTTTTCCCTGACTATGCCACTTGCGCACATGTCCTCCTACACCTCCTCCATCAAGAAATATTTTTCAAATGGGATGATGGGGCTTAAAAATAATTTGAGGCACTGAAAAGAAAGTTTTATTTTGCAATATTGATGATCCCCCCCAAATTACAACAAGGACTATACCTTAAAACTATATGCGTCAGATACAACCATAGTTGGGGTGTTAGTCCAGAACAAACCTGACAACAAATAACACATAATTTATTAAATCAACAAGAACATAGTGAGCCCTACTTTGACGTATGAACCAGAAGAAAAATTTTCCCTTGACTTAGTACACGCAATACAAAAACTTTGGCATTTCATCATCCTAAGGACTGCAACAGTCATAGAAAATATCAACCCCATTCGATATTTTCTAACCGTCATATGATGAACGATAAGTACGCCCGATGGATAGTTATACTAAGGTAATTCAACCTACAATTCAGATCCCCCAAGAGAAATAAAGCACTAATCCTAGCTGAATTCATCAATGATCTACCAAGTGTGGCCATAGGATCCCTAGTTAATGACTTACTACCCGATGAAAATTTGTTCTTAGTGACGACCGAGGACCCTTGGTACAGTGACATTCTTCTATTTCTGCAAACCCAAAATTTCAAACCTCATCCCGTGAGTGATGACCGAAGGCGCATACACAATCAGGCCCCCCAATAACTTCTAATGGGGCGGGTCCTTTATCGAAGAGGTGTTGACACCAGTTTACGTTGATATCTCACTCACGAAAAAGCATAAAACACCCTAAATGACTTCCATAATGGGGCTTGCTGTGACCATCTCTTTGGGATGGCCACTGCCTAAAAAGTATTACGTGTTGGTTATTTTTGGCCCACCCTATTTCACAATTGAATAAAAGCAGTCAAAAGGTGTTAACGATTCCAATGATTCACTCACAAGGCAAGAGCGCCTCCACCTCCCCTGCACCCGATCCTTGTAGTAGGCCCCTTTTGGGCTTAGAGAAGCTCTTCGACTGAGTAAATAATATATATTGTAATTTCTTTTTATGTTATGTAAAAAATAAAGCTACAAAATAAAATTAAAATAAACAAAAATAATTACAATTTACTATCCGTGGTTTTTAAGGTCTAATTTTTGACAACACATGGTCTTTTTAATAGTTTTCTTATGTAATATATCATATTTAAAAGTGTGAAGTCTCCTTTGTAATTTTTATTTGGACCATGAATGACGAGTATATCTCTCTCTCTCTCTCTCTCTCTCTCTCTCTCTCTCTCTCTCTCTCTCTCTCTCTCTCTCTCTCTCTCTCTCTCTCTATATATATATATATATATATATGCACACACCTTTTAATTACGAGTCTATCAAACACTAAGACAAATCAAATCTTCTTAGGTGCAAACCTTTCCTCAGTTTTGCACTGTAAAAAAAATCTCAGCTTGAGAGATTTGATCCCTTTCGATGCTTGATATTTTAGTTAGTTTAATTTTAAATGTAAATGTTATTAAAACTAAATCATTATTCATAAGGAAATATCTTTGTATATAAATAAATAGTATATGTGTGTGTGTGTGTGAAAAATGCATAAAACAATAATTTATTGAAATATTATAGGTTTATTAATAAATTTTAAGAAGGTATTACATATGATACCAATAACACACACACACACATATATATATAATTCTTTGAAAGACAGTAAGCCTAAATCTATCCATATATGAAAGAATTATATATTCAAATGTGGGATGATATTATTAGTATTGTGAGAGGCTTATTCGAACATACATGTTATATAAGGCATTTTTTTTCCCAGTGTGTGATAGAAGAATGATATATTTTTATGTGAGATGTTTCCATCAAGACTATGTGAGAGTTGGTTGAACTTGAAAACCCTATGCGATAATTTATGTTGTCTCCAAGATTGTGGGATAATTGCTTGAGTGTGAAAAACCCATGGGGTGGTTTTTATCAGAGTGTCGGATGGAACAATGATATAACCACATGTGGGATGTTTTGACAAGGATTTGTGATGCTTGGTCAAACCCAAATGCCCCATGGGATTGTTTTTTATCAAGGAGAATTAGAGCTTCTAAACCATGAAGAATTTGTAGGATTCTTCTAAATAGTATATTGAGTTGATTTATTTTAGGAAATGCAAGTGAATAATTCAAGAGTGTAGAATTTTATTGGAGAGGTAAGACTGTGTTGGCATGCTAAAAGAAAATTTTCCTTCTAAGACATGAGAGATTATAGGAATAGATTGAGTGATTTTAGGATTTAGAAAAACAAAATATATGGATTAATTTATGGGTGATTAATAGAGTGATTTGATGATTTAACAAAATTTTAATTATCGATTTATTTTTGGCTGATTTATGGGGTGATTTTTTTATCTAGAAAAGTATGCAATGTTTGTAAATTCTATATATTGTAATCTGACAGGAAATTAAAAAAAATATTAACTTTGATGAAAATAGAGGATGGCCAAATGAATGCAAAATCAAGCCAGAGAGAGAAAGGAGAAGTTATAAGTAGATGTATGTACAAATTATGGTCATGAAATGAATTTTTCATTATATGATTTTCTTTCCATGATGGTGTAATTCCAATTTGAATGTATGAATTCAGATTAATGGTAGATAGTGGAAAAATATCATATGAAGGAAGCAATCAATGTTATAGGTTTTAAGGCAATTGAGTAAGGGAATAGTTTGGTACGTGCATATATATTTTGTGTTATTTGTTTATTGCAAGACCAGAGAACTAGATGAATATGTGGTTAAAGGTGTATGGGCATGCTAATTTCAATAATACTTTGACATCTCAGAAGCAGAGAAGTTGGAGATGCAAGAACAATATATTTTCTTCCATTAGTTTTTACCCCCCATTAGTGGCTTCTACCCTCAACTCCTCCCCATTAGGTTTGAATAAGTGACTTAGTAAAAAATTAAAATAGAGACAAACATATTAATATAAGACCTCATAGATACATAATTTTCCAATTTTATTAAATTTTAAATTCTCATATAAAACACTTTCAAACATTATGTAAATTTTAAAATGAAATATGAATGAGAAGTGTAATATATAATAATAATAATAATAATAATAAAGAAATAAATTAAAATTAAAATTAAATTCAATATTCTAAATGTGAAAATATAATACTAATAACAATAATAATAACTAGTTTAGCCATATAAAATAATTTGCTAGTAAATGTCAATAGGCATCAATACATGATAATGATAAAAAAATAAAAATTATTTCATTATAATTTTATTTTAAATTAATATTATTATTAATTACAAAAATAACTAATATATTATTTTCACTTATATACATGTTAAAAAACTCTTAATAATATTCTTCACCATGGACATTCACCCCCTACTTTACCTTGAGAATTCTTAGCTTCTAAATAGTCCTTCTTACAATATCATGTACTAGTTCCATGGCTTATCAATACCATATGCATAGTATGATGTGTTGATATCAAATTTTGTTATTAATTAATTTGAGATATTAATTCGTGTAGGGTGAATTTTATTAATTAATTAGAAATGTAATACATCATGTACAATCATATTTTTTTTACAATGTGTGCCATATATTAATAGGATAGTGACTAAGACGTATGAGATTGAGAATAGTAAAAGAAACATAATAGAGAAGAATAAAAAATTACAAGAGAGAATACCCCAAATTGGGGAAATTTCTCGGAGCATCATTTCTTTCCTTTATTTATCAAAAACTTGAACTACCCTTCCGAAGGTGTGTTTATCAAAGAAACCTAGAGATTATAATTGCATGTTGAAGAATCCTTATCATATACCGAAGAAGCCAGCTCATGAGCTCACTTCATTGTTCTTGAAGAAGAATTATTATTAACTATTTGTATGCATGTCATGGGAGCATGGTTCATAACAATATCCCCACGAAATTTTTAAGAGCTGAAGTCTGAACCATGTCTATCGAATTGATTTCATAATCAAATCCTTCATCATCCTTGTTTAAACTAGAGGAATCCTCATCCTCCATAGGAGGAATATGGCAAGCCTTCCAACCTTTTTCTCTATAATTTCAAAATTTCCCCTCCTGGTGTGATTTAAACATAGCGAAAGAATGATGTAAATGGTATGTTTGATGATAGAAACAATAGTGAAAAGAAGTGTTTTGATATTCCAGAGATTGGGTCCAATGAAAATACCCTATTTTTAAATTTATTTTTTATATCGGTCCTTTGTTGATGTCGATTTCAACACAAATTATTCCATCAGTGTAAACGCAAAAATTCCGAGGAGAAGTATGAGTTGCAAGTAAAAAACAACTCAGGGAATTTGCAATTCCTTCAAAAACTGGGTAATGCCACATCTGAGTAGACATATTAGGAATTTAGAAACATATTAGAAGCTTCGTAATGATTGTTTTATATGGGTCAAAATCTAGAAACCAAGGGTTAGTAAAAATCGAGCATTTCCCTAAAACCATGGTCATTTAGATCAAACCTTCAGATAATTTTCTAGTTCAACAAATGACATAATGAAGAAGCCTTTGGAGTATTAAATAACCTTGGAATTTTTCTTTCATGAAGAATGGATCCATTGGTAATGATCAATCGATTGGGGTCATAAAACATTAAAGCAATAGATGAGGGTTAGCTCTGCATAGAGCTAATGGAGATTCTTAAGAGAAGGGCATGAACTTTCTATGAAGGGAGTTTCTGATTTTTTGACCAAAAAATGAACATGAGACACTTCAGACAATGATTCCTTTTACGAGGACTAAGCATGGAAAAAATACTTATAAGAAAAATCCCCACAGGAGGAAGGCTTTCCCATAACCTATCCATGTAAAAAAAGGGACATAAAAATGGTGGCATATATACCAATATTATAGACTAAAAGAAGGAAATAATCATCTAACTACTTATCTTTGGAAAGTAGGTGTTTCATGTCTAAGGGGATACCCACATGGAGTTCTATGAAAAATTTTAGGTCCCATTTGAAATCAATGGATAAATCCCCAAGCAACAAATGGCCAAAGATAAGTTTGACAAGGACCGTGAAGAAGTTTGTGGAACCAAGGGTTAGTGGCCTAGGAGTACGATAAAGCAAGATAATGGGCTTATCTAGACAACCTTCGATGCCATTTCCTTCTTGGGAAAAGGGTTCTTCAAGATCAACCTCTATAAAACATAAGCTGCTCTGAGATTTACTCTCATCATATAAGCTGCTCTGAGATTTACTCTCATCATCCATTGAAAAAGTATCCATCATCACAGGGCTACGAGACTGATATACCAACCCAAAACAAGGACGACATCACACATGTATGTGCCTCGAGGAAGGAGAACGTGAATATCTTCGTCAAGGGTTGTCCACAGTTATAAACCATTGGTTAAGATTCCCTTCTATCAAACGCCAATTGTTCTGGGTTATGATGCATAATTTCTTCAAACCCTTTGCATCTTCCTAGCAGTGGCTAGGGTTCATTTCCATTTCCTTTTCCTTCGTGAAATTTCAAAGATCCAATTAGTCGTTTCCAATTAATTTGAGATAAACTAATTAAAATATAATAACTGATTTGGAGATAATTCTTAATCTTTGACATGTAAATACTCTTATGAATATTTCAACATATTACATAGCAGTTGAATCCCTACCATCCACATAATAAATATTAATAATTAAATTAGAATTGTGAAAAGTCTATTCTAAATTAAATATACCTATAGATATAAAAATATACAATAACTAAATAAATTATTATAAATTTATTTCAAATATTATTATATAAATAATAAGAAATTTATATATTGATATTTTTATTTTTATTTTTTATTAAATAACTTTAAAATTCAAATAAATTTACCTTAATTTAAGGTAATAAGTTATAATATTGAGCAACTATTTTTAGTAACTAATATTATTTCAAAATTTATATTAGAAATTTGGAACCTAAATTTGAAATAAAATATATTGAAATCCCACTAATGATATCAAGTTAAAACATCTAGTTGAATATCAAAATTTTGAATTCCCACCCATACTAATTTGAATCCTAATAATGATATACACCGCTTTTTCAATTTCTTCTCTCTTTATTAAATTTAAAAAAAAATTATTTCCAAGGAGTCCATGAATCATGGATGTTAGAGGATTATTCATACTATGAAAGGACTCATATGAAGCGACTAGGAGAGAAAGGAACTTTCGTTTGTCAATAGTTTAAATTCTATGATGTTTATCAGGGAGGTTTTATGATTTGACTAATCTTCTAATTGTAAACATAACAAATACCTCTAACTATATGAAACAACTGAAAGAATAGCTCTATTTAAAATCATATGCCACCCTTTCTTTTTTTGAAGAAAAATTCGCACTCATCTATTCATGCAAAAGTAAATATAAAGATGTGGATAATGACTGATGTACAGTATAGGTTGCCGTAATTCTAATATCTTTTAGTGATAAATGTCCTTGTGATAGTCAATTTATAGATCTTTAATGGTAAACCAAATAAAGTTGTGATAGTTAATTTGTAGACCTTAAATGGGAAAAAATATCGTCCTAGTCGATATAAATGTCGTTGTGATAGTCGTTGTGATAGTCAAATTGTAGATCTTTACTGGTAAGAAAAACATCGTGCTACTTGAAAAATAGGGTTGGTTTCGATAGATTTCAGCTTGTAATCATTTCCTCGATAACACTTTTGTACCGTTCCTATGCAATCTTTTATGTAAAAGTCCTTTCCATAATTGATTTAGACTTTCATATATATATAGGGAGATCGAAGAATAAATATTTTCTCACTTTTCAAATTAGGGGAATAATGACATTATGAAATGAGTTGGATCTTGAAATCAGGAAGGGGAATAATATTGTAGTGATGACTTTTCAAATTAGGAGAATGGAGAAAATTTGAAAAGCAAGGGGCATTTAGATTATGAAATGATTGGGATATTGAAATTATGAAAAGGAATGATATTGAAATTATGGAATTGGATTTTATATTGTAATTTTCTAAAAAAAATCAATATTGTAATTTTGTTCAAGGATATTATATTATATTTTTAATTTGTTATGATAATTAGTGAATATATAATAATTTAGAATTTAGAATACATAATTTAAATTATATTTAATTTAGAGATAAAAAAAATTCCAAATATTATATTTTTGGTTATTAAATATATTATATATTGGTGTGTGAAAGGGTAGCATGAATAATGTGAATGATACAATATGGTGAAGTCATATTTTAATGTGAATAATAATTATATAATTGATATCATTTCAATTACAATATTGATTGTAAGGTCATCTAAATCAACTTCTTGAAATAAATTGAAGATAAGAATATAATCAACTTGGATTATATAGAAATAAATTGTTTTAGGATATATATATATATATATATTGCAAGTAAAATGTCATAAAGAACTTAATAGACACTTCCTTATATTTAACGATGACAATATATGTATGTTTACCAATATAGATTACTATGCATCATCCATGGGGATTTGAACTAAACACCTATTAGCACAAAACTAGATAATATTTGAGTAATAATCATGAAAAATTGTTTGGTGTTGAGCTTACACGACAACCCCACCACGATGATAAGAATCTTTCCTAGGATAATTGTGACCCTTCTATGATTTTTCTTATTTACAATTTCTAGTTATTGAAGTGTGTTTTCATTTCCATTATAAATAGTTTGATTTGATTTTCTTTTATGTTTTTCATGGATTATGTAAGTTATTTTTTACTCAATTCAACTCATTTTATGGTTTTTCCCTTGAAAACTATTATTTGTTTGAATTCAACTTAATCTCTACAGAAATTTTTTTTGGTTACTTAATTTCGAAATGATGAAGCCAAAATTCAAGAAAATCTAGATCCAAGACCAATGAAAATTCACTGTGATAAAATTTTGTGGATGTCAATGTTGGGTATGTTTACTGGGTAAACTAGTACAAGTATTTTATTCTCAATTCAGGCTTATAGAACTTAGAAGCATCTCCAAAATATATGGATTTCAACTATAGTCAAGTTTAGAAGATGAATTATTGAAATTAAAGGAAATGCATATTACAAATATAAAATTAAGTAAATAATTTCTAATTCAATTATGTAATAAGTAGAATAAGAAGCTCTTAACTTAGGAGAACTCGCTTCTCCTTCTCTACAATACTACTTCATGAACATAATTAAAAACCACTAATGAACAATAGCTTAAGATACATAAATTAATAATAGAAGAGGATCCTCACTAAGAAGGTCCTTGTTGTCATTCATTACAAATTCATTTATCATTAATGCCATTGTTAGAACACTGGAAATTTAGAAAATCACTTAAAAGAAAGAAAGATGAATTCTAGTTTCTAGTCCCTGATCCGACAAAAGGAGAGTTTAAGTTAAACACTGTGTTGAACTTTCATATGCAGATTATAAATTAGATTAGGATTCATCGGCAATCATAAAATATCATCATACATCTAATTAATTTATTAAACATGAAACAAAACTAGTTCAGGAAATTTCAACTAAATTAACCAGAAAGTGCACATAGCTCGGTGTGGGGGCCCTCCACCCTTTCCTCACACACGATGAGTACTTTAAGCTACCGAAAAAAAATCAAGAATTCATAATCTAGAACAACAGAAAATGAGATAGAACTGGTTCTTCAGTTAGCTCTCAAAATTTCAGAAATATCAAAGTGAAATTATACAAATTCTACAAATCATACCTTCAAATGCCTTTGGCTTAGATAGAGAAATATGAAACAAATTAACTAAAATGTGTCTAAAAACCATTTCTATCCTTATCCTATCTATTCTGGTTGATCTCATCCATCTAATCTCTCAAAATCTGGAAAATCCCATAAAATACTAAATCTGGCCTATTTCCTACGGATTTCGAGAATAACAAGTCTTGTTTGACCTCCTTTGACCGGGCGTGTTTAAGCTCAGTTTGAAAAAGACATTATGTGTACTTCCATTATTAGTTCCCAATATTTCTAAAAATGTGCTCAGTTCGCACCCAGGTGTCCTGCAAGTATGACATCAATGAATTCATTACGTGAATTTTTTGTCTTGACCAAAAATGCACTTAAAATCCAATTTTTGTAAAAACTTCTAAAAATTGAAAAAAATAATTTATATACCTTGATATGCATAAATTTGTCAAAATAGAGTGAATATGGATGGTATATGGATGGATAACATGGTAATAAAGTGTATTTACTTAAACAAATTGGATAAAAAACAAGGGCCAACACCTGATTAAGAGGCCTCCTGTTGTGCTGCTTGCAAAAGAAAATCTATCCCTTTATAATTTTCTCCCTTATAGATTGAAGCCATGAATTTTTGTCTTTCATACATATACTTCCATGTTTTCTTCTCGTTCAGCCACTTGTAAGCTTATTTAGAAGGAAGGGTATTCTTTGTCTCTAATTTTCGAACTTTCTCATTAAGCTTTTCATTTTCCTTGATCAATTTGGCATTGTTTTTCATGTATGTCTTTTTCTCTTGCTTCAAATGCCTCTCTGGAATTTTTCTTACCTCCAATTGATCTAACAACTCTTTTATTTTTCTAAGGTGCATCTCTTTCTCTTCCTCTCTTTCTTGGACCTTCTCCTTGGATAAAGAGGTGAGTTCCCTATGCTCTTTGTTTCATAGAATGGTTTAAACTTTTCTTCTATGATTTTTTCTTCAAACTGATGCTGAGTTAAGAACTCTTTCCGCACTACAACCTTGGTTTTCATTTGATACTCTCCAACAATTTTTACGAGTCCTTGATGGTAAATTTGTGCTTCCTTGAGTTCAATTTAATTCCTCACATTCTCTATCATTTTAATCATTTTTTTAAAGAATAATTATGGAAAATTGACTTTCACTTCTCCCTTGATATGATGGAGAAATTTGATATGATGGAGATGCACTACATTGTGCCTAATGTCACATGTGAAAAATATCAGAATAATTAACACCAACTCTACCCAAGCCTCATTAAACCATTCCCTCAGAACCCCCTTGGTTCTATCAAATTATCCCTTCCTATTTTCCTCCAAACAGAAATTCCATACCTTATCTTTAAAGTGAAAACCCTTATGATACTGTTCCGCTCAGAGTGGTAGATCTAAGGCTTGAGAAATAGATTCTAGATTTAATGGAATGACTAAGTTTTCCACCATGGTTTGCTCCTATGTGTAACTTTTTATGAAATCCTTTGTGATGCTTTCATTGTCTCCATTAAAATTTTGGAGGAAACCTATTATACTAGCTTGATAAATTTTTTCTATGGTCTCTTTTTCCCAATTCTCAATCTGGAAATATCTTGGTTCTACCATGGTAGCCATATTCTCTCTTCTCTTATGCTCTCAAAAAAGGAATGAAAGAAATCTTATTCAACCTCTGTTCTTTTACAAAAATGAACCCACGACTTCCACAAACTGATAAAACAAAAATTGTTGATACAGAAAGATTATAAAAAAATTGTAAACATGTTTTTATTAATATACTTTTCATTTCATATTCTTTGTCTTATCAAAATTTTGTAAAAACTATCTCCTTTGTTTTGATGTAGAATTCTCTGCCTCTTAAATTGACTGTGTAAAAATTTTAAAAAATTTCATGCCGAAGTCTCCTTTTCATCTTCGAATTGATACATAATTCTTCCTCTCTTGAGACAAATTATTGTATATTCAATCTGAAATAATTTAGGCTCACTGCATGCAAACGAACAACTCACTTTGTATATGTCAAATGACTTATGAAATGGCTCAATGTGTTTTCATTGTGAAATAATCTATTTTTTAAAACAATATATGACAATTCCGTGGTTGAATGTGGAAGAAATTTGATTTTGTTTACCTGCTTTGGATCTATCCTGATATTTTCTCTATGTTTGGCCTTGTATCCTGCATTTTCATAACACTATTTTTGTTAAGATTCCTCTTCAATCATCTCAAAATCCTCATTTGTTAATAGGTGGCAAAGTTAAGCTAACGCTGGTAGAGATAAGCTAAATGGTCATAGAGACACTCATTTATAACTTGTAGTTTAACTCATGTTTAACAAAAAATCTTGAGATTTATTTATTCTGAATATCTGTTGCACTAATGAGAAAAATTTAGGGTTTGTTTTCACCTTCTTCCTTCCACGAGATCTCTAGAATTTGTGGTGTGTTTAATTAACATGATGGGAAGATATCTTGGCTCAAATATCAGTTAACATGAATGCGCCCACTTCTTATTTCTATTCTCCTCCCTTGCTATATCTTATTCTTCCTTCTCTTGGCTTGAGTTTCTCTGTTTCCTTCACGACCTTCCTACGTTTTCTCTATCAATTTTGTTCTTCACAAGGTGTTTCGAATGTATGCCTATGATTTGGACATCACTCACTTCCTCTCTAAGCCTAGAATGACTATCATGGTGAATGAGAAACGCAATTTACATAGGTCTGTTGGATTAAAAATGGCAGAGGCTTACTGTGTGCACAGGGTTTGTTTTAATGTTATATCACTGCGTTTCTGTATCTATGTTGATTGTTTTCTCATGCGCTGACCTCTGACTAAGATGCCTTCGTGGCTTAGCCTCTCTGATTTGCTCTACGTACATGCTCCATGGTGTTTGCATACATCCCCTAATCATAACTCACATTCTTTGCTTCACTCATGATGCTGCCCATCATCTCATTTCTCATTCACGACTATGTTGCCCACATTATTTCTCACTTTGCCTTACCTTCATTTTTTTCGCATGCTCATACCTTAATCGAAATGAATCATGATTTCATTATTTTTATTTCATTATTTCAACTTAGGTTATGTCATATGTTCTGTTCATTGCATTTCCACTTAGGCTTTTATCATAATTGCATTATCTGCCATATGCATCATTATATACCTTAGCTTTATCATATATGCATATTATTGTGTCATTCCATCAAATGATATATGTATATTCTCATATTGCACTTTGTAGCTTAGGTTTTCAACTTTGTATTGTTTAATTTAATTTTAAAATTACCTTAGAATGGTCATGTTTAAACTTAAATTTATGGCACTAACCTTTGTTTTTTTTGTAGGTCAACAAGGATTCAAACATTGGGTCTCTAATTCTTGATCCAAATGCTTAAGAAAATATTTAGGATTAATGTGATGGTTTAAAAATGACTGAAATGATGGTATATGGAATGATGGTTAAAGGTAGAAAAGGGTAATGAAGTATGGTATATATATGGAATGATGGTTAATGTATGAGGGTAAGTGTAGGAAAAGGGTAATAAATAAGTGATTATAATGGGTACAATAATGAAGGTAGTGGTAGGATAGAATGGAATGCATATCAAGCACTAAATTAGTCTTAAGAAATTTTAGAAAATTTCTAAAAGAAATCTAAATTTAAAGAGAAAAATTTCACTTATTTTACTTGTACTCCCAAAAATTAGTTGATGTTAATGATGTCCTCAAGTCAAATGATGGTTGAAAATTTCTTTATTATCATAACGATGGCTCTTCAAAGATATGTAGAGACTTATTTATGCTTCGTGTTTTCGTATCTAATTAGTGATTCGATATCTTTTAATTTTGACGTTGTTGAGGTCCCTTATGCAGTTTGTAATTGATGTTTCAAGTCCCTTATGACATCTAATTTTCAATAATGTTCAAGTTTCTTTTGTCATATGATACGGATCCCTTTTGCATAATATTATCAATGATATATCAGGTCCCTTCTACACAATATTTTCAATGATGTATCATGTCCCGTCTGCATAATATGTCCATTAACATATCAAGTCCCTTTGTACTTGTTATTCAGGTTCCTTCCTCAATTCAGTTGCTCAAACTATTTACATAGTTTTATTACAAGCTTCCTCCCTACTGATGTTAAGAATTTTCCTCAATTATTGCATGTATTGGAGTATTAAATTTGCAAAATCATACTGAAGTAAAAACAAAACAAAATTCATATTGGCCAAAAAAATTGGTTTTCCGATATGAATTTGAGTTTGTATTGTGCCAGTCTCCTGGATTTTCACAACCAAATTCTTTTATTATTATTACTATTATTACTATTATTATTATTATTATTATTATTATTTTGGAACTAGGGGAGGCATATTATGCTCTTCCATTATTTCCATATCAGTTTCTGTTGAAATTATTTTCATAAAATATTCTTTATTGATAGGATTATTGTAGACTTTAAGCCTACGTCCATTCACTACAAATGAAATTAACTCTTCATCTATTGTTTTAATTATGGATTCTCCATTTTTGAACATCTCTTCTATCTCATATGGCCCAAGCCAATGACTCGTAAACTTTTCCTTGAAATCTTTAAACTTGGAGTCAAACAATAGTGCCTAGTCTCCCTTTTGAAAGAGATTATTCTTGATGAATTAATCAAGCCATTTTATTATTTTCTCTTACACTAATGATGTATGTTCCAATGATTGCTGTCTTATTTCATCTAGTTCACTTAATTGAGTCACTCTTTGTACTTGTGCTTCATATAGTTCCATTCCCAACTTTTTTGCAAGTTTATATGTATCTATTTGAAATTCTATGGGTAACAAGACTTCCTTACCGTATACCAACTGGTATGGACTAAATCCAGTTGTGTTCTTCCATGTGACCCTGTATTCCCATAGTGCATCTCTCAAATTTTCTGACCAATCTTTTCAATTCATCCACACATTTTTTGTCATGATATTCTCCAAAACCTTACTAATGGACTCCACTTGTCCATTCGCTTGTGAATGGTATGGAGTAGATTTTATGTGTTTGATCTTGTATTTTTCTGACATATCTCTTACAAGCTTTGAGGTGAATTATGCTTCTTGGTCTTTAACAATTTGTCACGAACTCCATACTTAATATTTCTTCAAATAGAAAAGAAACAAATGTTTCTTCTGTTTCTCTTGCTAATACCTTTGCCTCCACCCACTTAGTAACATAATATGTACATACTAGGATGTACTTCATTCCATTTGATGGCGAGTTGATTGGTCTCGCAAATTCTAGAGCCCATTGCTCAAATGCTTCTATGAGTACTTCTGGCTTTAATGGAATTTCATATGATGCCACTAGTATTCCAATTCTTTAGCAGCTGTCACATCTCTATACATAGGCCTTGGAGTCCTTGAATATTTTCAGCCAGTAGTAGCAAATTTTGGGCACTTTGTATAACATTCACTTGTCTGCAAAATAGCCGCCACATCGCTCATCATGACAATCTTTCAAAATATCTATAATCTCATATTCTCTAACATGTTTTCTTATTATTAGATCAGAACTAGTATAAAATAGGTCACCATTGACCCAAGTATATCTAGAAATTTATCTATTTATCTTTCTTTTATGTTTATTTGTGTAATGGGATGGTAGAATTCTAGCTGATAAATATTTATCTAGATCTACAAACCATGAAGTTTTGATAGTTATAAAAAATAGATGTTAATTTGGGAAATTATCTGAAGATGGATTTCGATCACCAGGTGAATGAAGTCTTGATAGAAAGTCTGCTACTTGATTATGATTACCAGGCTAATCTTGTACAATGATGTTAAATTCTTGCATCAATAACAACCATCTAGTAATTCCACCATTTGTAATTGATTTTTTCATTAAATACATTATGGTTAAATGATCTGTGTGACTGAATACTTGATAACCTATTATGTAATTCCTAAAATTATTAACTGCATTTACTACAGCTAACATTTCTTTCTTTGTAATAATATAGTCAATTCTATCGGTGTTAATTTTTTTCTTATGAAGTATATGGCATAATTAAACCGATTCTCTTTCTGTCCAAGTGATGCTCCTATACCAGTGTCAGATGCATGAGTAGATATATGAAATGGAAATGACCAGTTTGGTCCTCGAAGAATGGGTTAAAATAACAATTTTTCTTTTAATATCTCAAATGCATTTTGACAATTATTTTTCCATTAGAATTCCACATCTTTTGAAATTAACTTGAATAAAGGCAGAGCTGTTTTACTGAAATTTCAAATAAATCTCCTATAGTAGTCTGCATAACCTAGAAACTTCTTACTCCCTTTTGTGTTGTTTGTGGCATTAAATTCACAATGACTTGTATTTTTGTTGGATCGACCTTAATTCCTGAATAATAAATATGGTGTCCCAACACTGTTCACTTAGTTAACATCATAAATAATTTTTCATTACTGAGAGATAGATTTGTCTCTATGCATATTTTCAAAGATTTTTCAATAATTTTTAAACAATCATCAAATGTTCTGCCATACACAGTGAAATCATCCATGTAGATCTCTACACATTCATGGATCATATCAGAAAATATTGCAAGGATTTCTTTCTGAAAAGTCACAGGTGCATTACATAACCCAAAGGGAAAAACATTATATGCATATGTTCCCCATGGACAAGTAAATGTTGTTTTATCTTCATCTTCCAATGCTATCTTTATCTGATTGTATCCACTAAATCCATCGAGAAAAATAATAATTTCTTCCCAGTTAATGAATCTCCTACTTGATCAATAAACGGTAAAGGGAAATGATCTTTTCATGTGGCTTTACTGAGCTCTTTGTAGTCTACACAAATGCTCCAATTTCCATTTTTATTAGGCACCATAACAAAGGGAGAAACCCAATTACTATCAGAAATAGGATAGATGAATCCAACTTGTAACAGTTTCTCTAATTCTTCTTTCACTATTTCCTTCATCGTAGGATTCATCCTTCTTTGCAGCTGTCTCAGTTTGATTCGATCATGAGTGTAAATTTTTTGAATACATGCCTTTGGATGAATCCCCTACATATCTGTGTAATCCCAAGAAAAATATTTTGAGTATTTCTGTAACAGTGCTATTGCCTCTTGTTCTTGTTATGATTGTAAGTTATTACCAATATTCAAATTCCTTCCATGACTGATTTCAGTGATTTTATTCTTTGAATTTGTAATTGAGTTGATAGGAAAAATAATTTCAAAATAATTTTGCGGTGATTGAATAGTACAGTTTTCCTGGAAACAATGATTTAAAAGATGACTTGCAGATTCATATTGTGTTATTCTAAGCTGCTCCAAAATATTTGGTTCTAAGATGAAAAGATCTAATACTAAATAACAACTTGAATTATAGACTTGTTTAATACTAAGAACAACTTGAGTTTCTTTTTGTTATTATCCATCAACCCATGATAATAAAGAAGGAGATTGTTCTAGAGGGTACAATGTAACGTGTTTCCTTTCATCCCTATGTGGAATAATAACACTTCCATATCTACATCCAATGAAGGCATCCATAGTGGCTAACCATGGTCTGCCTAATATTAAAAGATTGCCTCCTAAATTTGTTTCTGGTAGAAAAATGAGGAATTCTACAGGATACTCCCATGAATCCATAGAGACAATGATATCTTCTAATATTCCTTCTAGTACAACTTTAGATGTGTCTGCAAGTTATAAAACTGTAGTAGTAGGTCTATTGTTGTTCAAGTTGAGATTTTTCATAGTCTCTGTAGTCATAAAATTTATAGTTGCTCCAAAATCTACTAAAGTGTTTGGCACTGAAAAGCTATTGATGGAGATGGTAACTATAGGGATCCCAAGATCAACATATTTTTCAATTTTTTTCTTTGTATACATGAGACTAGCTAATCTTCCAGTGACCTGGATTGTGGGTGGATCTCCTTTTCTTCTACAAGCTTTTTTGATGCATAACTCGTTTATTGTTTTTTCATATATTGTAATATCTTGTATTGCCTGCAACAAAGGAATTTTGACATATGTATTCTTCAATTCATCTAGAATATAAAATTGAGGCATAGACATTGGGATTTTCTATTGTACTAACCTCTCTGGATAAGGTGGTGTTTAAGTCATAATAGATTTCCCCTTTTGAATTTGAGTTTCTGTTTGAGATTGTCGAGTTTTTTGTCCTTGTTCAATTTGTTCGTCTATTATTGGAGGATAATCTTTTTGTAACACCTTCCCAGACCTTAAGTGGACATCTTGTATGGGAAGAATGGAATATGTAGGATAGTATGCTTCCTCTTCCACGTTGTATGCTTATTTATCCGCTTTTTTACTTGGATTAGCTACTTGCTGAGATGGAAATTGTGTTGGTCTAGCAGGTGGTTGGTTAGAAGGCAGCTAAAGCTGCTGAGGTTAAGTTAGCATTGGTGCATGATTTTGAGGTGGAAATAGCATTGGTTGATGTTGCTAGAACTATTGGTATTGGACTGATTGTTGAGGGTATGGTTGTTAGTATGGTTGTTGATATTGATATTGTTGAGGGCACATTTGCTGAGGTGGTCGGTTTCCATAATTATATCCTCTCCAATCTTATGTAGGTTTGTTTTGATATTGCTGTGGAGGCCAAGCCTGCCATGGAATTGGAGTGTTCAATGAATTCTTAGGAGGATATTGAAAATTTTGGGGATTTTGTTGAGGAAATTTTTAGGGCATCCTTGGTTTCCAAGGTCTCATTGGTGTCATATAGTAGAGATAATATACCCCTTGTACTTATTCCATTTGAAAATATTTCAATTTTCAACAGTTTTTAGCTGCATGATCTTCTGTACAAAGTCCACACATTTGTATGCTTGCAAAGGACATTTCCTATTTGGATGTTTTTGTGTACACATTGGACAAAATATTGCTAAGATTTGATCTTGTTCTTATTTCTTCTTCTTCGCTATTAAAACATCTACTTGTGTTCCCAAAGTGCTTAAGAGATATGTTTTGAAATTTTCTAGTAAACTTCCTATTTCTGCTCTTGTTACTCCACTTGCTGCAGATTTGGAAGCTCTTGATGTAACATCCCTCTTTCCACTTTTTTATCTTCTCCTAGAATATTTTTGACAAAGTTCAAAAATTTCATCAAATGGTAGGTTTGAGATATCTTCTTTTCCCATCACAATGAGGATATCTAAGTATTTATCACTGATACCCTTAAGAAGAATTGTGTGGATGGTATCAAGATTCATAGAATGTTGTTTGGATTTTTGCAAATTGTAAAGAAATTTCTCTAAATAATCCTCCAAAATTTCATATTATTGTTATGTCATTCTAGAAATGTCTTCTTTTCAGTCTTTATCCCTACTGTAAGGTTGATATTTTTTAAGAAAAAAATTCTTCTTATCATCCCAAGAAGAAATTGTATGTTCCCCTAAACCCATAAACCATTTTAATGTTGCTTCTTTCAAAGTAGCAAGAAAGAGAAGAAGCTTGTGTGTGTCATGCATGTATTGATAGTTTCTACATAATATATCAAATTAAAACGTAAATGAATATGGATCTTGTGTTGACATTCCATAAAATTTAGAAAATATGGAAGGTAGAATGTTTTTCATTTTCATTTCTTCTCTTGTGTCTCATATTGGAAAGCCAAAAGCGACTTCTTGATCATTATCATTGTCTCGTTTATTATCATGTAGTATTTTGCTTTCATTTTCTCTTTTTTGTTATTCCTCAATCCTTCTTAGTGCTTCTATTCTTATATATTCCTCTCTTTTTCTCTCTGCTACCAATTTCCTTTGTTCCTTTCTTTTCCTTTTCCATTCCCTTTGTTGTCTCTCATATTCAATTCTTTGTTCAGGAGTCATAATTGACATATTTTATCCTTATCCTTCTTGAGTCATTTCTTGTTCAGAGATTTGTAATGGTTCAATATGAGGTTTATTTGGTGTTTCCTCACCTATCTTAATATTTTCAAGGACACGTTGTTCTAATTGTTCAACATTTGGTTTTCTTGTTTCCTTTTGTTTTCCTAGGAAAGTAGTTTCTTTTGGTGATTTATTTTTTACCTCCAAGGCCAACAACGTTTGTAACTCAATTAGATTTAATATTTGTCCTGATCTCTATTTTTCCTCTAACTCTTCTAGAATAGGTCTTCCAACAATTGGTGTTTTTAGTCCTATGGATGGTTGAATTGTTGGGGGGTTTTGTTTAATGAATATACCCTTATGATCTCTATCTTTAGGCATAAAGAAACATAAGATAAAAGAAAAACTATGTTTTCTTTGTTTTTGATGTATTTTTTGTTTTTTGTTTTCTTTTATCTTCCTATTTGAGCACTTCGAAATATGTTTCCCCGGAAACAATGCCAAAAATGTTGGGTCGACCTATTAGGTAAACTAACACAAGTATTTTATTATCAACCCGGGCTTGTAGAACTTAGAAGCATCTAAAAAATATATGGATTTCAACTATAGTCAAGTTTAGAAGATGAATTATTGAAATTAAAGGAAATTCATATTTCAAATATAAAATTTAACTAAATAATTTCTAATTGAATTATGTAATAAGCAGAAGAAGAAGCTCCTAACTTAGGAGAACTTGTTTCTCCTTCTCTACAATACTACTTCATGAACAGAAATCAAATACCACTGATCAACAATAGCTCAAGATGCATAAAATAATAATAGAAGAGGCTCCTAAAAAATGAGTTCATTTTTTTCCTTCATTAAAAATTCATTCACCATTAATTCCATGTTAAAAAACTGGAAATTTTGAAAATCACATAAATGCAAGAAAGATGAATTCTAGTTTCTAGTACCTAATCAGATAGAAGGAGAGTTTAACTTAAACATTGGGTTGACCATTAATATGAATATTATAAATTATATTAGGATTCATAATCAATCTAAATATAACATCATACATCTAATTAACTGATTAAACATGAAACAAAACTAGGCCAAAAAATTGCAACTAAATTAACCATAAAGTGCACTTAGCTCAGTGTGGGGGCCTTCCACCCTTGCCTCACACAATGTGAGTAATTTTAGTGACTAAAAATAAATCAAGAATTCACCATATATAACAACATAAAAGGAGATAGAACTGTTTCTTCAATTAGCTCTCAAAGTTTTAGAAATATCAAAGTGAAATTATACAAATTCTACATATCATGCCTTCAAATGTCTTTGGCCTAAATAGAAAAATATGAAACAAAATTAAATAAAATTTCTCTAAAATCCATGTATAACCTTATCCTATTTATTATGTCGAGCTCATCCATCTAATCTCTCAAAATCTAGAAAATTCCATCAAATGCTAAATTTGGCCTATTTCCTAGGGATTTCCAGAATAAGAGGTCATGTTTGACCGCCTTTGACAGGCCCTGTTTAATCTCGATTTTACCGAACCAATAGGTACACATCCATTATTAGTTCCCAATATTTATATAAATTTTCTCAGTTCGAGCTCAGCTATCCTGCAAGTATGACATCGATGGAGCCATTACGGGAATTTCTCGTCTTGTCCAAAAATGCACTTAAAATTCAATTTTTGTAAAAACTTCTAAAAATTGCAAAAAATAATTTATATACGTGGATGTGCATAATTTTTTCAAAATTTAGTGAGTATGGATGGTATATGGATGTATCACATGGTAATAAAGTGTATTTACTTAAACAAAATTGGATAAAAAACAAGGGCCAACAGTTAGGTGGAGATTTATATGTGGATCTGAGTGAGTCCTAAATAAATTATTTAGCCCAAGGTAGACACCCATACCTGGGATGAATTTTCACTCTAGATCACATCTGAATAGATAACTCTAGACCTTGTAGGATATTTTTTTGTTTAGATCCATGGATCCTAGATGAATTTACACTTGTTATCACATCTTGACCTAGGAGAGGCCTTTGTGCTAGAAAATTTATCAAATTGGATGTTCATATCCTAGAATTATCCATGTGAAATGAAATCAAGATCTGGGGGGCTAATTAGTGATTGTTTATAATTGGTACAATGTATATCAAAATGACTAAATATTTGGATAAATATTGTATTTGGATGCTCATTATCAATGAGTTGTGAAAATTTACAGCTCATATATGTAATCATTAATAAAACTCACAAGGAACCCTAATTTTTTTATGTCATTAGATATGGTCCATGTTTCATGGCACTTATATGATTTTGAGCTCAAGGATATGTGTTGGTGACATCTGGGGTTTGATTATGATTTGGGGTTAAAATTCAACTAGTATCCAACTAAGTCAATATGTGTTGTATCCCACAAAACATATCAAATTTATAAAAGTACACAAACAGTTAAAGTTATCAATCACCCAATAAGTGTGGTATTTTTAGTTGTGAACTATTAGAATCAAAATGAAACGTTTGTACAACCGTACATATACCCTATAATATGTTAATGCTGGACACAACTTGTACAAATGTGAGTTAAATTAAAGCTCAAATCATGAAGGGAAAAATCATGAATTGAGTGAATCTCTTGCTTTTTATTTCACAATTGTATGTTTATCTATTTATGTAAAATTTAAATAATTTGTTCCAACCAAATGAAAATGTTTCTACATATGTATGATGGATAGAGGAACAATCCCAAAGTTTAAGAATATAAGGAGAATGAGGAATTAAAGGAGTGGGAGAAATGAAATAAGGTAGTATACACATAAGCAAATAAGTAGTGAATATTATTCTAATTTGAATTAGTTGTAATAACACATGTAACAATTTAAACATTTATTTTAAAACAGAAAAAAGAAATATAATGCATATTAATTTTATTACTTAATAGAAATTTTCTTGTTAGTTATCCAAAAAAATTGTGAGTTGGAAATGGAAGACTATTATGAAAAAATATGGAAGAGATACAATCTATTAGAATAGTTTAAATATCAACTAGGTCAAGGAACTTAGGGTTAACTGGAGAACATGTAATTATATTACATATTATTTGGCAAGGTGATAATAAGATTGAAGGCCAAAGTATTTTGTTTAATTTTTTATTGTGTGAATTTCTAAGATTTCACTATGCATTTATGTTGGTGAGGTATTTGATGTTTACATATTTTATTCCTTGAAGGTTTTTTAGTCTTCTACAATCTCTTCACGTACAAAATTAAAATAGAAAATATTTTATCGAGTTATTTTAAATATTTTTTTTATTTAAAATAATGAATATAGTATATTTTTGTTTATTCTTTATGTGTTTGGGTGAATTATTTCATAGCCTAGTAATTACCAAAATTATATATCCACAAATAATTTATTTTGTAATCATAACTATGTAACTAAATTTTGAATTAAATTGTATAAATACACACACACAAACACACAGTACTTTTAGGTCATATATTCTTCACTTGGAGTGACTGTCATTCATTTCCAAACTCTCCCTTAGTGGCATGTGGGCCCACATTATAGTGGAAATTTCCATCCCATATGAGTATAGGTATAATTGGGACATTCATTGAGTGATGCTCTCTATTGTTTATGGCAAGAAATTTTGGAGTTTTCAACCATTTTGGTGATAGAAGGAAGGATACAGTTTTGAAAGTTAGGTAAGTCATCATGAATCACTAATCCATCTAAGAAAATCCCAACTCCTCCTAATAACGGACTGACCAACAAGGTCTCCAAGTAGGTTTCACAATAATCTCAACCATCTAAGTCTTTGTTGTCAAAACCATCTGTTTACTTACATATTCCCAAGAAATATAATCACAAATTGATCGTATTGAATTATCTCAAATAGAATATAGAAAAATTAAACTAATTTAGAAACCTATCTATTTAATTATGTAGTAGAAGAGATTAAATTGTAGACAATTGTTACATGAGTGTACATTAGAGATCTTGGTAAATCTCTTTTTGAATTCACAATTCCTCAAAAAGGTAGATAATCAACAATGAAAAAAATAGGTAGCTCTCAAGAAGTTTCTACGATAGAATCAAGTATGCACATATTTCAAGTGTATTGAATTAGAGATGATCTGTGAAGAGTGACTATTTTCATTATTAGGTGGAATAAGGAGGCCACCTTCTCCACTAGAGATTTTTATTTATTCTCCATTAGGCTCCCATTAGGCTCCCCTTAGTAATCACCTCAACACAATCAAAATTAATATCCAAGAGGTTTAATACATCCAATTTTGAGAAGACCTCCATCATCACATCAAAAAATGGATGGTCAAAAACCAAAAATACCATGGTTAGCACCTCCAGTAGTGGTTATTCCTAGACAATAGCATGATTTACTAAATCATTGAGAATCACCAAAATAACATGTAAGTAAATTTATGTTAGCCATCAATTTAATGAATGTAGAGCATGACGATGTAGTTTGTACATGGTTTCCATTTACATTTAAAAAAGAAGCATATGGTATTTTTCACTTCCTTAAGGCTCTATAACTAAATGGAAGGATATAAAAACAACCTTTATCAAGAAATTGGTGAAGATAAGTGATGAAGCATTCATAAATTTTGCTCAAAATTCAAAGTTACAGGATTTTCAATGTTTACACCATGGTATGTCACATGGCCATGTCAAATGTTTACACCGCGCGGTTAACGATAACCTGCTAGCATTAACCGGAGTTCAATTTTTTTCAACTCACATTTTATGTCGAGTTCTACCAACAGTTGATGTTTGTAATCCGCGGTTTGGTTTTGGCATGTGGCTACCCCAACCATCAAGTTAAATTTTGCATCTAAATTCGGCGGTAGTTTAGGGGCACGCCTAAAAAATGGCAGACTATGTTATTTTATCTCTAGTTAAGTGGAGTTCTCCACTTTTAGTGGATTTTTTCTAGGTGAAACTAGAAAAAAGAGTAGGAGACTCAATTTTCACCCATTCTGAGTGAATGAGGAGTCATTTTTTACTAATTGAGCGTTATGGAGCCATTGGTGCAGAGGAAAAAACCATTAGAGCACTGTAACTACATGTATTAGTAAAATTTTGAGAATAATGAAAGATGGGCATGCCATTGGGAGAAATACCAATAGATGTAGCCTAGGAGGGGTGAAGTGCTTCATCATTTCTACTATGTAAATTTTATGTGGTGACTTATTTTTCTATTTTACACTATTTTTCAGTGTTATTTAAGCTTGTTTTATGCTTCTAATTCACTAAAAATCATTTACAATTCATGGAAAAACACCTCAATCCTAATGCAACCTAAAAAGACAAGTATGCACATGTTTATAAACTAAAAAGACACGTAGCATAGCAAAAATAATAAAGTCATTTTAGATCATATTGGTATCCGAGCTAGAGTTTATTATTTGATGTTGTTCAGTGCAAATAATTATTTAACTATTTGCAAGTTTTAGATGCTTACTAGGCCCAAGATCAAAAGAGGAGAAGGCAAATTGGTGGAAGTAGAAGGGTCTCAAAAAGAGCTAAAGAAAAGGAGAGAAATATTGCCACAATCTCCACCACCTAGTTCACCTCCTAAAGAAGTAGAAGCTCCATTAAGTATGCCTCAAGAGGAAGGAGAAATCCATGAAGAATTTGAACCCAAAGAGGAAGAATGAGTGTTTAGGAAAGCGTTTGTTGACATCTCTGAGATGATTATAATCCTTTATCAAGAAAGGAATGAGAGATTAGAAGGAAAAGGATCTAAACTTCACAAAGAAGGACAAGGTTCTTTAGGAGGTCAAAATGATGACGATAAGTCAAAGAAGGGAAATGAAGGAAATAGAGGCAATGGCGAGCCATCATCATCCTCTACTTCTTCTTCAGTACATTAGCCACACAAGTCAAAGAACATTGGTAAATTTCCTTTTTTATAACTTGATGTTAAGTTCAAATTTCCTATATTTTATGGTGAATTAAATGAAAAAAATATTGATAATTGGATTAGGCAATTGGAGGTCCATTTGAGAATACAGAGCCTTCAATATGATGATACCAAAATCGAATTAGCTTCATTGATAATGGAAGGTGCAACACTTTTTTGGTGGGAAGACAAGACAAAGGAGGAAATCAAGAAACATGGTAAGATTATTATATCATGGTTATATTTCATTACTGCTATTAAAAAATAGTTTTATCCATTAGCTCATATGCAAAAATCCATCATGAACTGGAAGAACATTAGGTAATTAAAGGGAAAAAATGTGCCAGAATACACCGAAGAATTTAGGAGAAGAGCTCTCTTATTAGGGGTAGATTTGCAGAGCCAAGATAATTTTCTCAAGTACATAGGAGGCTTACATAGCTACCTAAAACATACTATTCTCATGTTTAACCTCACTAGTTTAGATGAAGTATGTGTTCAGGCCATGGATCTAGAAGCTAGAGGGAAGAACATTTTTTAAGAGGGTAGGATGAAACCTTTTAAGGGTAAAGCCAAAGAAAATACCTCAAAAGTTAAAAAAATAGAATGCATCTATTAAGAAATAGGAAGAAAAATTGGTTTGTAAGCATTGTTCAAAATAAGGCCATGATGAAACTCATTGTTGGAAACTACATCCTGATATGAGGCCAAAGAAACGCAATAACAAAGGGAAATAGAAAACTGTTGTTATAACTGAACATGATTTAGGATTTGATTCAGGTGATGAATATAATATTATAGCTATGGGATTGAAGAGCTTGAGGGGAAAATAAATTGAAACTAAACCCAGTACTAGTACATCAAACTGTCACATACATACTCCAAATGAAGAAGAAAGAATAGAACTCTTTCATGTGAGGGTCATATCGAGGCATACCAACATTGACACATTGTTTGATAGAGGGTCAGAAGAAAAAATTATCTTTAAATATTTGGTCAAGAAACTTAACCTTGAGACCATACCACATCAAAAACCATATCTATTGGGTTGGATTTGTAAGGGTGAAATCTACAGGTTTCAAAGAAATGTATATTGCGGTTTGCAATAACTGAAAATTTTTTTGACACAGTTGGATTAGATGTGGTTCCACTTGAAATCAATGGTATTGTGTTACGGAGTCCTTACTTGTATGACAGGAAAGCGATCTTCCATATCCATGAGAAAAAGTATCATTTATTCAAATATGGCAAGGAGTTCATTGTTAGAGAACATTGGAAGAATAGAAACATTGCTATGGTAAATGTTGGACAGGTAAAGAGGCTGGTAAATTCATGTAAGAATTTTGTTCATCTTATGATTAAGACTAAAGTTGATATTAATCAGGAATAATTTGAGGGATGTGATCCTAAGTTGAAATCAAATTTATATGATGTGGTTAATGTGAATCATGAGATGTTTCAGGAGCCAACAAGATTGCCTCCAAAAAAGGATATTCAACATGAGATTCAGTTGCAGCAAGATTGTCCTCTTCCAAACATCGGTATGTATCACATGTCGATAATGAAAAATGTTGAAATAAAGAGGAAAATCAAAGAGATGTTGGATAAAGGCATCATAAGTCCAAGCACCTCGCTATGCGGTTCACCCATAGTCTTGATACCAAAGAAAGATGGGCCTTGGTGCATGTGTGTAGATTTTTGAACTTTGAACAAGATTACGGTAAGAAATCGTTACCCACCGGCAAGAATAGATGATTTGATTGATCAACTGAAAGAAGAAATTTTTTTCACTAATTTATATTTACGAAGTGGATATCATCAAGTAAGAATTGGAAAAAGTGATATATGGAAAACTGCATTCAAAACCAAACAAGTACTCTTTGAGCGGCTAGTTATGCCTTTTGGTTTCTATAATGCACCGACAACTTTCATGTGAGTTATGGATAGTTTTTTGCGACCATTCCTTGATGAATTTGTTATTGTCTACTTAGATGACATATTGATTTTCAGCAAAACAAGAGAATATCATGTCTTGCATGTGAAAACAATGCTTGATATTTTGAAAAAAGAGAAATTTTTTCTTAAGATGTCAAAGTGTGAGTTTGGAAATACTTCTTTCGTCTATTTGGGACATATTGTAGGAGGAGGAGAATTGAGGATTGATCCTTCCAAAGTGGAAGCCATTTTCAATTGGACCACACCCAAGAGGGGAAGTGTTGACTACCTTCGAGTTGGGCTCAAAGGCACTAAACCAAGCAAGGAAAAATGGACGGAGTTTGGAAAGGTGAGGGATATGTAACCTCATCTAATAAAAATTTAATCAAGTCTTTTGGGGTCCAAAAGCTTCCCAATGGGGAGGAATGGTTAGGACTTCATAAATTTTTCTCAAAATTCAAAGTTACCAGATTGGGATGAAACCAGGATGGTTGTGTAGATCTCCTCTTCCTGATTCTGGTGTCGTGAATAGTTTGTAAAACCAATTTCATATGAGGGATATATCGTGTTCTAACCAAAATTCCAAACAGGTAAAATTGGAACAGTTTGAACAAGTTTGATTAGGATGCACAATCAGCAAAAAGGGAATATTCTGAGGAATATTCCTTCCTTAGAATCAATTGCAGGTTGAAAAGTGTCTGATTCCTATTGTTTGGATAGATTTTGAATAACCAATAAGAAGGCGACATATGGCTAGCCTTGAGGCCCCCACGTGTCCCTGAAATAGAGTGGTAAATTTTTTTTGGAGGTTGCAGGAATTGACCCCAGATCTCATGTCTAGCACATGCATGACATACCACCTGAGCTACATGTTATGATTTAACATCTATAGGCATCAGGTTAAATTTATTGTTTGTTGAAAATTCATTTCAGGGTTAGAACCACCGGCGGTCCCAACCCGCCAATGGTTCCATAATTTTTATCACATGGAAGACATAAAACATCAACCATTGCGTTCTATCTGAAAATTTATCTCGACAATTCAACAACTAACAGTTTCTTGGTATGTCATATGGCCATGTTTAAATGTTTACACCGTGTTATCACTCAGATTTTCCTTGAAGTTGTTGGGAAGAGGAAAGGGGTCTGAGGTAACCACAAACCAAATTTTAGGTACAAAATCTAGCCAATCTGTACCCAGAGAGGGCTCTCTCTATATAATTTAGCTTTGTTTTAGAAGATATCAGGCTAGTTATAAATTCCAATGGTTTTGATTGATTTTGGGTGGTGGAATTCAATCGTTGAGGGCAAGATTGAGTAGTTCAGTCCATTAGGCTAATGGAGTAAAAAAGGATAACTTAACTGGATTAAGTTTCTTAGCAAAAGATGGTTTCACAAGGAAAGATAATCAAACAGGGAACAATTATAGATCTTAAAGTGAATGGAATGGAATATAAATGGAGGAAAGGAAATTAAGAATATTTCAACAAATTCATAAGAGTCAAAAATGAGTGATTATTAACAAAGAGCAATTAATTATTCCTTATTAAATAATCAAAACGCTTAAACCAGAAAAACAGGAGCAATTAAGAATTCACTATTTAAACCAATTTAGAAGAAAACATTTAGAACAATATTGATTAAAATCAGATTACACTTAAGCACTTTCTCATTTATTCCTTTCCATTAATCATTCAGAAATGAAAAATAGATGATATAGTAAAAAAATATAAAGACTTCAACACATAAGAGAAAGATGACTTATTGATCTATATTTTGACACATGAATCCTGTAAAAAGTCTTTCGCATCAATTCCACATCGAGCTAGCTTCACAAAATTTCTCCAACAACACTTTATTCCAAATATTCAATGTTACAGCAAAGTCTAAAAATTTTACCCTGAATACTCCCATTGAGGGAGTATTTATAAAAAAGTTACAAAAAATATCTCATAACAACTTGACATATAATCTAGGATGACTCACAATTAAATTAAAATAAAATAGAGACAGATGGTCTCATAGATAAGAAAAATGGTAACTGATGTTGTTTTGTTTCCTTCTTTTAAGAATGTGCTGGAGGCATGCCCTATGCTTTGGATTATTGCTGTCCTCTCCAGTAATTTTGTGCTCGCTACTTCATTTAACTGATACTCTTTGACTGTTATGCTCTCTAACCTCTGTTTATCCTTTTATCCTCCTTTATTATGACTTACTATAGTACATAATCAAAAATTCATGTAAGGATAATTTTACAAAATTTCAAACATTTCTTTCCACCATTTAGGTTTCGGTATTCTGGTTCTTTGCAGCGGCAAAAAGTTCGAAGAGGATTTTCACTGAGAACAAGGTTTTTAATTTTGAAATCCCTATCTACTAGAGGCATATAGTCTAAATCTTTGTGAGGAGCATTCAGGGGTGCGACATTCAAAGCCACAGGAATTTCCATTTCTGGTTCTTGTGCATTCAGAAATGAATTCGAGGTTTTTTATTAAAAATGAGCACAATCACAGGTTCGGGAATGCAAATGTAGTTTTGGGAACTGTTCTAAACTCTATTTCAGTTTTCTCATGTAGAATTTAAACCAAAACCAGGTTTTTTACAGAGTTTAATGGGAATTTAGGTAAATACCTGTTTTCCAGGAAATAAACGGTAATGAAAATAGGCGCTGGTAATGATGGATGAATTCTAGACACTCGAATGCAATCTTGTTCAGCAAAGTAGCAGTTGGCAAAGTTCGACAGTTGATTTTGAAAATCGTTGCATGAGACAGTGAAAATGATGCGGGTATGTTTGTTTTATTTACAAAATCAAAGGTTGACAGGTTTTTAATACATGAAGTCAACAAGTATGGAGGCTTCGTCAGGGGAGGCAGGCGATAAGCGGTTTCCATTGCACCGCTTTTGGGGAAGAGTGGTTTTGAGTAGAGGGCGAGCGATTTCATATGATGCACGACACGTGGCACTATATGATCAGAAAAATTCTTGGCCATCGTGCGCTATCGTTCGGACGAGGATGGCCAGCGATAATGATAATAATCGTTGATCTCAGACAAGTCGATCGGACGGTTGTCGGGCGAGGAAGATGGAAGAGAGATAACGAGCGGGCCCAATGTAATTTATTATGAATTAATCGCATCGGGGATGATTCAATTGGTGGATACATGTTATTAATTAATCATGAGGATTAATTAACCCTTATTGATATGGCGAGGAGGTCAGGTTGGTTTATTAATTGGAAATTTAACCAATTAATTAAATTTATATGGTTATTTTTCAACCAACGGGGTGGGATATTAGATTAATTTGGAATTTTAATTAAAATAATACGAGAAAGGGTTTATTTATGTGGGGATTTAAATAATAAATTAGAAATTAATATGGAAAATTAAATGAAGCGCTAAGTGTAAAGCATTAGGTTAATGTATTTAACTTATGCTTTTATGAAATAGGGTTTTTTTATGAAATATTGCATGATTTTCCTAAGTAAAATGGGATTTTACTTAGGAAAATATTTCTTAGAGGTGAATGAATGTTATGATGAATGATTTTAAGTACTTAGGCTTTTCCAATTATTGGGCCGAGGGTCCGGTCCCTCCAAAAGTCAAGGAAATGCCTTCAGCCCCTTTAATTTTCAAATACCTTAGTACTTAGGGGAAATTAGTGAGGTTTTTAGGGAAAAATGAGAAGGGAAGTTAATAATTTGACTTTGCCTTACTTGAAATTCTTCCAGTATATTTTCTGCCTTTGCACTTGTGATGAAAGTAAAAGATTTAGCACATCTACATCCATTATCCATCACATGTAATTCTGTAACAACATCTACCTACCCTACCTACTTTACTCTACCATTTTTTCTTCTTTATTAGGGTGCACTTAGACTGGAAAACCCTCATCACACTTTTCTTTTTACATATGAAAATCTGTCTAATTCTAACCTTATTACATCCAAGGGCTAAGATTAAATTGTTAAGCTCCTTTTATTTACTCTACCTATCTACTTATCTGCCAAGATTAAACAGTTTAGTCATATTTTATTATCTACCTCTAAAAAATTAAATTAAAAGATGAACTAGCCAAGCTTAAACTGTTTGACTATTCATAAATTGTGGCATAAGATACAAGTTGCACACAATTTGTTTATTATACAAGAGAAAAAAGGTAGTGGCATTTAGACTTGCACTCTTTCCTTGGCCTTTCTTTTGGTGGGGTTCATTTTATTTCACTTTTTTGGGCATTTTATTCTTTTAACCCTTTGATTTTTCTTTTAGGGTATACCCTCTTTACATTTTTTAAATTTTTTGATTTTTTGAGAATATGGAAAACCATTGCACCAAGAAAAGGTATGAACATATTGCATAGCCCATCAAGTATATCATGAAATATGACAGCTACTGGTATAGGAGTCTAACACTGGCTCCACTTGGGGATGGCTTTTCCTGGTGAAAAGTCAAGAACAACAGGTTAGTTAGCCTCAAAATGATTTTGGCTTAACCATGGAATCTTATTCTACTTGTTTCTTTATTTTATGTATGACATTAATACTTCTGAAGCCTAGGGCCTTCTCCTCAGGCTTCAACTCTAGTAAGTTACTATCCACTTAAAACTTTGTTTCCCAGTTGGAAATATTCTGCCTTGGTCCAATCTCAAACATGCATTTGCTATGGCTGAAAATCTTGAATTGAATATAGTCCTTTTTCTGCAACCTGAAATCTGATCTGAAACTAAAACAACACATAAAAATTTTCAAGCCAACTTAATGAGAAACTAGCTGAAAATTGACAACTAAAAAAAAATGCTCAAAATTATGAGCTTATTGGCACTCATCTACCTACTTAATCTACTAAAAATCTTATTGAATCAGGTAATACAAAAATTCCAATGAAGCCAATCAAGTAGCTGTAAAAATAAATGGATAACTTGATTGCTTGTGATCAAAATTGGGAGTATATTATGATCATGTGCCTTTATAATCAATGATAAGATGTGAAATGGCAATTGCTGATATATTTGATCATCATAGATAAAACATGTTTGCAGATATGAGCTAAAAATATTCTCCATATAATTTTCTGTAGGATCATTAAAATCATAATGTATGATTTGTGTTTCTAGGCCTTCAATGACTAGTTGCTCAGTTGTATTCTGAATAATAATCCTTGAAACTATTTTTTATTCTTGTGTTTGAAAGAATAATCATCCTCAATATGCAGGTCAAAAGATAGTACAATTTCCTCTTGCTTTGGAGAAGGAATATTTTCAAATAATTCGTTAGGATTTCGGAAATTGTATGACTGAATTTGAGAATGAAAAATTTTGATTTCATTTTCATAATTTTCAGAAATTATCTCAAGAACACATATTTTTAGTTTAGGAGAATATTTTTTTGATTTCAAAAGAAGAAAGAAAGCTCTTAGAAAATCCTCATCAAGTTGAAGTTCTAATATCTCATCCCTCAAAATAGCTAGTGATTGTTCTGTGAAATTATCATAATTATCATCATATTGATCATATTTAGGAAAATCTTCAGAAGAAGGAATGTCATCAATTATAAACATTGGATCAGCAGATTTCTCTTTCAACAATCCTAATGTATCTTGATTATATTGGTTGCATTCTATTTGAAAGTCATAATTTTGCTCAGTAGGAGTGCTATCAAGCAATGAGATTTTTTGGGAGGTAGAATAACATGAGCATCAACTTGTTCTTTTGTCTCTTCATGGATAAAAACTTTATTACATTCATCAACATTAGAAGAAGTAGAAACAATCTCTTGATTATGTAAATATTTTGAGGATGGTTTCATGTTTAGAAGCAGATTGATTTCTTCTTCGGTGAGGGGGGGTGGGAATCTATGAGTTCTTATATTGAAATGACAATTGTTTTTTCCCTTATCTAAAAGTTGATCATGAGGTTGATTATTTTCTTTAACTCCATTCAAAACATTAAATGAAACATCATTTGTTAATACAGAGGGGTTTTGTGGATCTTGATTTATCTCCTAATCTATTTCATCTTTGTTTAACTCCTCTTGATTATTATGAAATTTAAATTGAGAATGAAAGTTCTGGATTTATTCTAATAAATCTTCAGGAAACCAATTTCCAAAATCTTCATCAATATTTTTAAGGTAATGTATAATATCTTCAGCTTCATCGCAAAAATTTTCAGCCAATGATAAAGATGGAAAATCTTCTGTGTAATGCTCATAAAATACCTTATGAAAATCTTTTAAAGAAAATAAACTAGCAGGTTTGAGAGCTTCATACCATTCCCTTGCTTTTCCTTCTAAGGTTACCATGATTATTTTCATAAGGCCATCCTCATGCCAATCACCCTTCAATATTGATGAGTGTATATGAAATTTAATGAGATGTAATAAAGGATCATCAATATTCTCATCTTGAAACTTGGGCAGATTTGCACTCCAATTTTCCTTTGGTAACTTGTGTGGAAATCCTGGTATGTGATCTTTGCTCCTGGGAGCATATCTGCGTTTTATTCTTGTATCATTTTGAAAATTAGCCATAACGAAAGGCCACGATATCTATAAAACCAAGTTAGATCCTTATATAAAATACAATACATATTGAAAAACTTTCTTAACGAGAAAGAAGATAATGTCTTGGATTAAGATCCAAGTTGAAAGCCTGATATTTCCATATTGTTCTTCCAGGTTCATTCCTCTAGTGGAGTCTTGATTGTGAAATGGGTTTGGAGTCACCAGGTGGATGATTTTAACCTTTGTGTGTCTGATCATTGTCCACCATCATAGATCAGATCTAAACCTGTAAAATATTTCTGAAAAAAAAGGTTAGTATTCCCAAGTATGGTCACCACTATGTTATCACTCATATTTTCCTTGAAGTTTTTGGGAAGAGGAAAGGGGTCCAAGGTAACCACAAACCAACTTTTAGGTACATAATCTAGCCAATCTGTACCCAGAGAGGGCTCTCTCTGTATAATTTAGCTTTGTTTTAGAAGATATCAGGCTAGTTATAAAGTCCAATGGTTTTGATTGATTTTTGGTGGTGGGATTAAATAGCTAAGGGCAAGATTGAGTAGTTCAGTCCATTGGGCTAATGGAGTCAAAAAGGATAACTTAACTGGATTAAGTTTCTTAGCAAAAGATGGTTTCACAGGGCAAGATAATCGAATAGGGAACAATTATAGATCTTAAATTGAATGGAATGGAATATAAATGGAGGAAAGGAAATTAAGAATCTTTCAACACATTTATAAGAGGTAAAATTGAGTGATTATTAACAAAGAGAAATTAAGTATTCTTTATTAAATAATCAAAATTCTTAAACAATAAAAACAAGAGAAATTAAGAATTCACTATTTAAACAAATTTAGAAGAAAACATTTAGAACAATAATGATTAAAATCAGATTACACTTAAACACTTTTTGATTTATTCCTTTTCATTAATCATTCAGAAATGAAACATACATGATATAGTAAACAAATGTAAAGACTTCAACACATAAGAGAAATATGACTTATTGATCCGTAGTCTGACACATGAATCCTGTAAAAAGTTTTTCGCATCAATTCCACATCCAGCTAGCTTCACAAAATTTCTCCAATAGCCCTTTATTCCAAATAGTCAATGTTACAGCAAAGTCTAAAAAATCCACCCTGAATACTCCCATTGAGGGAGTATTTATAAAAAAGTTACAAAAAATATCTCATAACAACTTGAGATATAATCTAGGATGACTCACAAGTAAATTACAATAAAATAGAGACAGATGGTCTCATAGATAAGAAAAATGGTAACTGATGTTGTGTTGTTTCCTTCTTTTAAGAATGTATTGGAGGCAAGCCCTATGCTTTGGCTTATTGCTGTCCTCTCCAGTAATTTTGTGCTGGCTGCTTCGTTTAACTGATACTCTTTGACTGTTATGCTCTCTAACCTCTGTTTATCCTTTTATCCTCCTTTATCATGACTTACTATAGTACATAATCAAAAAATCATGTAAGGATAATTTTACAAAATTTCAAACATTTCTTTCCACCATTTAGCTTCTGGTATTCTGGTTCTTTGCAGTGGCAAAAAGTTCGAAGAGGATTTTCACTGAGAACAAGGTTTTTAATTTTCAAATCCCTATCTACTAGAGGCAGATAGTCTAAATCTCTGTGAGGAGCATTCAAGTGTTCGACATTCAAAGCCACGGGAATTTCCATTTCTGGTTCTTGTGGATTCAGAAATGAGTTCGGGGTTTTTTTATGAAAAACGAGCACAATCACAGGTTCGGGAATGCAAATGTAGTTTTGGGAACTATTCTGAACTCTGTTTCAGTTTTCTCATGTAGAATTTAACCCAAAACCAGGTTTTTTACAGAGTTTATTGGGAATTTAGGTAAATACCTGTTTTCCAGGAAATAAACGGTGATGAAAAAAGGCGCTAGTAATGATGGATGAATTCTGGACACTTGAATGAAATCTTGTTCAGCAAAGTAGAGGTTCGCAAAGTTCGATAGTTGATTTCAAAAATCATTGCATGAGACAGTGAAAATGATGCGGGTATGTTTTTTTTATTCACAAAATCAAAGGTTGGCAGGTTTTTAATGGATGAAGTCAGCATGTACAGAGGCTTCGTCAGGGGAGGTAGGCGGTAAGTGGTTTCCATCGCACCGCTTTTGGGGAAGAGTGGTTTTGAGCGGAGGGCGAGAGATTCCATACGATACACGACGTATGGCACTATACGATCTAGAAAACCGCTTGGCCATCGCGCGTGATGCAGGGCAACCTTGCAATACCCAGAATCTTTAGTACACCATGCATATAAAAAAAGACCATTCCAAATTCATGCCAAGTAATTCCATTCATTGGGAAATTTCATAATATTTTGCAGAAGCTCAAAAATTAATCTTTGAATAAATTACTCTCACCTTGAAGGAATTCCATAATTATTAACTTCATTGTATGGAATTACCAATCTAGCCTTTAACTAACACCCATTGGTCTCATTTCTAAAACTCGAACTTAATAATCAAATCAAGATTCGAATGCTCTAATCAGCAAAGGACTTGGACTTCGTCCTCACCTCAATGTGCTCAATCCACATTTCGAGATTATATGCCACGCTTCCTCACGTCGACCATATGTTAAAACATTAGCACAAGTTTCAATTATCTATGAACCCATCACTGTATAACTCACCATCTCATGGCAATCCATGTCAAAGTTAGATATATGTTACCTTCACTGTATGACTTACCAACTCACGGCAATGCAATCCATATTAAGCTTAGATTTTAACTAGAAATAAAATGTCACATTGCATACCTGTCCATCTAGCGATGGATACTCATTGTGCTCTTTAGCGATTTGGCAATATAACATCTCAAAAAAAAACCCACAACTTTTGAACGCACTGGAGCTGGGTTCAATAAACTTCTGAGTCGATTCAATCAGAATCAATTGCCTCAATCAATTTCATCTTAACCAGATTTCATTTTATAAAGTGGCCTTCAAATTAATTGCTTCATAAATGCATATTAAAATACCAATGATCAGTTGCTGTAATAATACCTGCGCCCTTCATTTAAAAACACTTAAATGATTCTTATTGAAATTTCTCATCGATTCTTAATGGAATCTTCACGCAATTCCTTCACGCTGCAATTCAACAACTTTCTGGACTATACTTCTACAATTATCCAGCGCTTACTAGTCAACGACCTTGCCAGGAAATTTCAGATGTCAATTTACTGTAGAATGGCTCATATATAGAAATCGAACCATTAAAATCCTGTCTCCTCCATCCTAGATTGTTATGAATCGATTACACAGATAAACATATCAATGTATATTTCACAAATTGATGCCAATTCGGCATTTCTTCATTGAAAAACTTAACTTCGTTAACGCCTATTGAAACCTTTTCACATGACAGTAATGCATTCAACATTCAACTCAATGTTCTGGATTAGATCTTTAATATGAAAGTTGACATGGATTATTAAAATCGAACCTTTCCCGATTTCACACAACGATTTTGAATTTAGATTTGTATTAATCGCAAATGGGATTCTAAAAGATTAAAACCTCATTCACTCAGAACTCATTTCCACTATACGCAGAGAATGTAAGTTCAAATATGTTTTGAAAGCATAAATTTATCTAATTCATATGCGCATAATTCAGCTCTCAATTACAGAATCTAACCTGTGATTTCTTAATAAACATATATATATAATCTAGAATGATACCTCCATATAAACAAAACAAAATTACTTATAGACTCTTGGTTTAGCCAGATATTCGAGATCTATGGCCCTCTACAATTGCCCACAGGCTTACAAGCAAAAGCCTTGCTTATACTCACACACTCTCTCTGATCTCAATGCCCTTTGAGGCTTGATAATTTATACAAATTTAATAGAACCAATTTTGGTTCTCATCCCTTTAATCACTCAACAAACCCCCAAATATCTCAACAAATCCTAAAATTACTCTTGAATCCCTAAGGATCCTCTCTCACCCATAATTAATGAAACAAATTTCTAAATTAATATTTAGAAAAATATCTCAATCCCTTCACATCCTCAACTGACCAAATTCTCTCATATTCTCAATTTATTTACAATATTTAATTAAAAATACTATAAAAACCCACTCAAATCATTCATAGAAACCTAGCCCCTCTAAAAATTTAAAAACCCCTAAGTTTAAAATAAAAATTATTTTCCTCTTTGCCTAATGCTCCTTCATCAGACTCCCAGGGTTGAAAATGATCATGATCTCCTAATCATGCGTACTAAATCTTTGTCCTTGTTTTCCCGGATCCCACACTTTGTTCTGCAAGTCATCATCTGTTGTTGCTTGCTGCTTTTCTCCAGGTTTCCATATCTTGTTCTGCATCCTACCTTCATCTATGCTTTCATACTCTGCTTTTTTCTTTCCCTTGCTTAAATTCCTCTTCTTTCTTGCTGCTGTCTGCTGCCTCTGAGACACCTTCATCATCAGTATTCTGATGCTTTCAATCTCTATGTCCAGCCTTTCCTCTGTCTGGAAATTTTTTTTCCTACTGTTGCTGCCTCCAAATTTTGTTGTTTCAGCTGCTGTAGCTGCTTCTATTGTTACTGCTCTTCTTAATGCCAACATTGATATTGCTGTTGTAGCTACTTCTGCTGTTACTACTCTTCTTGCAACCAACATTGATGTTGCTGCTGTCAATGTTGCCTCAGTTGCCTCAAGTTTTACTCATGCAGATGTCACCCCACATGTTGCTGCCTTCCAAAGTTCCTATCCCTCTGCAACATTCTTTTGCTCATCACCTGCAAATTTATCTTCAGAAAATAAAATTTCATTTAATTCTCTTCCTGCAGTAACATATCCATTTATCTATGTTTTTATACTAGTAAGCAAAATCAATTTTAACAAACTAGTATCTGCTCCTTCCACTACTTCAAGAAAATTTACTTCAGTGCCTGCAACTTGTTCCTCTGGTTCAAATGTCTTCAGCAAATATTTCAGCCATTTCTTCTCAAGAATTTCATCATCATGCTGCAAATTAGTTCCAGCATAACCTTCGTCTTCCCCTTCGACAATGTTCAGTAATTTTCCATCATCATCTTGATTTATTCTGGAAATCAAATCAAGTTCTTAAAACACTATAGCCTCATCCTCTATCACTGTAGCAGTTCCAAAATTTTGCCCCACAGTCTTCTCTTGGCTATACAGAAAATCCAACTCTTTCTTGTCACCCATGGTAACAAGGCTCTGCTTATGAGACATCACTATCTCACCTTCTTTCTACAACAATTCTTCTTCTTCCAAGAAAATTCCAAGTGATGGACTGTCTTCTGCATTACCTGTATACACAATCAAATTGTCTGCTTCAAAATCGCAAGACCCAATGGTCTCACTTGTTGATTCAGTCACCAAGTTTTCTCTATGTAGCTCCAAGTCTTCTTCAGGACTCAGAAAATCTTTACTGGCTTTCTCCTTAGCTTTCTCTGGCAATACTTTAGTATGTTGCTCTGAGTTCCTTTCCAACTCCTTTATCAGCACATCAGTATGTTGATTTGCATTAACAATGAGACTGTCAGCTAGTCTCTCCTTCTTTCCATCCTCTGCTTTAGGACTGTCATTCATGAAAACTTTCTTAACTTGCTTCTTCAGCAAATTATCCTATATGTAAGTCCTTTACCTCTCCAATTCTCTTCTCTGAAGATCTAATTTCCTATACAATTCAACAATTTCATTAGGAGTAGAATTTGGAAACTTCACACAATTTTCCATACCTTCACCAGCTCTTGACCAATCATCAGCTGGTACTTCTCTCTCTTCTTTAATACTCTGATTAGACTTCTTTGTCTTCATTTCCTCCTGAGATCTTGCTATCTCAGCATTGATCTGAACAGACTTCAAATTCAACTCTCTCTCCTGCTCTTTAACAAACTTTAAAGCTTTCTCATCTTCCTGTACTATACCTGCAAACATACACCACTTATTAGTTTTAAATCCACAAGACTTTCTAGTCTCGACTGCTTCCTCAAGAACTTCCCTTTGAATAGATCTGCGTGTGGAATCTTCAAATTCCATCTCTGGCTCAAGAATTCTAATTTCTTCTTTCAATAAGGCAATCTCTCTTTGCCTCAACCTCATTTGCAATGGTTGCAAAATCACTCTCTTTCCCTTCATTGGAAAGATCCATCCTCCACTCTGGGTTTCCTGTTCTTGCAGCCATTCCTGTAGTACCTACAATTGTACCTTCATTACTGCAATTTCTCTTTTTCGGAATTCTTCAGTCATCACACCTCTATGGAATTCCTATGAACCTCTTCTCTGATCCTCCATGATCATCTTATCCATGAGTTTCTCACTCACCATGAGTTGCACTAGCCTCTGCAACAGCAAGCTCTCCTGCTGCCACTTACCTCACCAATCCACTTCAGTGGACCCGGTCTTTTGGTAAGTACTGGTTCACTGCCTCTGGAACCTCTTGAGCATTCTCTTCTGCTCTCTCTAGGCTATCTCTTCAACTCAAATTCTCTTCAGAACGCTTCAGTTGTTCTCTATATCCAACATTCAGCAAAATTTCGGGTTCATTGCCATCATCTTGTCTGCAACCATAAACCTTAATCACAAATTTCAAATCAGAAAATTATCTTACCTTTAAGATCCTGCATGATCTTGTCCTCCATTAATTTCTGCAATCCTATTCACTACAATTGTGTAGCTTGCATATCATATTTAGAACACATTCAAATAAAACACTCTTCAGTTCTCATCAGAATCTTCCTGTACTCATTCAGAAAAACAAACATCTTCAATTTCAAGAGAGCCTTCCTGCTCTGATACCAAAATGATGCATGGCAACCCTCCAATACCCAGAATCTTTACTACACCATGCATATAAAAAAAGACTATTCCAAATTCATGCCAAGTAATTCCATTCATTGGGAAATTTCATAATCTTTTGCGGAAGCTCAAAAATTAATCTTTGAATAAATTACTCTCACCTTGAAGAAATTCCATAATTATTAACTTCATTGTATTGAATTACCAATCCAGCCTTTAACTAACACCCATTGGTTTCATTTCTAAAACTCAAACTTAATAATCAAATCAAGATTCGAATGCTCTAATCAACAAAGGACTTAGCCTTCATCCTCACCTCAATGCGCTCAATCCACATTTGGAGATTATACGCCACACTTCCTCACATCAACCATTTGTTAAAACATTACCACAAGTTTCAACTATGTATGCGCCCATCACTATATAACTCACCATCTCATGGCAATCCATGTCAAAGTTAGATATATGTGCCCTTCACTGTATGACTTACCAACTCACGGCAATGCAATCCATATTAAGCTTAGATTTTAACTAGAAATAAAATGTCACATTTCATACTTGTCCATCTAGCGATGGATACTCATACTGCTCTTTAGCGATTAGGCAATATAACATCTCAAAAAAAAATCCATGACTTTTGAATGCACTGGAGATGGGTTCAATAAACTTCTGAGTTGATTCAAGCATAATCAATCGCCTCAATCAATTTCGTCTTAACCAGATTTCATTTTATAAAGCAGCCTTGAAATTAATTGCTTCATAAATGCAGATTAAAATACCAATGATTAGTTGCTTTAATAATACCTGCACCCTTCATTTAAAAACAGTCAATTGATTCTTATTGAAATTTCTCATCGATTCTTAATGGAATCTTCACACAATTCCTTCACGCTACAATTCAACAACTTGCCAGACTATACTTCTACAATTCTCCAGCGCTTACTAGTCAATGACCTTGCTAGGCAATTTCAGATGTCAATTTAATGTAGAATGGCTCATAAACAGAAATCGAACCATTAAAACCCTGTCTCCTCCGTCCTAGATTGTTATGAATAGATTACACAGATAAACATATCAATGTATATTTAACAAATTGATGCCAATTCTGTATTTCTTCATCGAAAAACTGAATTTTGTTAATGCCTATTGAAACCTTTGCACATGATAGTAACGCATTCAACATTCAACTTAATGTTCTCGATTGGATCTTTAATATGAAAGTTGACATGGATTATTAAAATTGAACCTTTCTCGATTTCACACAACGATTCTGAATTTAGAATTTTATTAATAGAAAATGGGATTCTAAAATATTAAATCTTCATTCACTCAGAACTCATTTCCACTATACGCAGAGAATGTAAGTTCAAATATGTTTTGAAAGCATAAATTTATACAATTCATATGCGCATAATTCAACTCTCAATTACAGAATCGAACATGTGATTTCTTAATCAACCAATATCTATAATTTGAAATGATACCTCCATATAAACAAAACAAAATTACTTACAGACTCTTGGTTTGGCTAGATATTCGAGATCACTGGCCCTTTACAATTTCCCGCAGGCTTACAAGCGAAAGCCTTGCTTCTACTCACACTCACTCTCTCTGATATCAATGCCCTTTGAGGCTTGATCATTTATACAAATTTAATAGAACCAATTTTGGTTCTCATCCCTTTAATCACTCAAAAAACCCCCAAATATCTCAACAAATCCTAAAATTACTCTTGAATCCCTAAGGATCCTCTCTCACCCATAATTAATGAAAAAAATTTCTAAATTAATATTTAGAAAAATCTCTCAATCCCTTCACATCCTCAACTGACCAAATTCTCTCATATTTTCAATTTACTTACAATATTTAATTAAAAATAATTTTAAAACCCACTCAAATCATTAATAGAAACCTATCCCCTCTAAAAACTTGAAAACCCCTAAGTTTAAAATAAAAAGTATTTTCCTCTTCGTCTAATGCTCCTGCATCAGACTCCCAAGGTTGAAAATGATCATGATCTCCTGATCATGCATATTAAATATTTGTCCTTTTTTTCCCGGATCCCACACTTTGTTCTGCAAGTCATCATCTGTTGTTGCTTGCTGCTTTTCTCCAGGTTTCCATATCGTGTTCTACATCCTGCCTCTAGCTATGCTTTCATACTCTACTTTTGTCTTTCCATTGCTGAAATTCCTCTTCTTTCTTGTTGTTGTCTTCTGCCTCTGAGACCCCTTCATCATTAGTCTTATGATGCTTTCAATCTCTATGTACAACCTTTCCTCAGTTTGGAAATTTATTTTCCTACTGTTGCTGCCTCCAAATTATGTTGTTTCAGCTGCTGTGGCTACTTCTATTGTTACTGCTCTTCTTGCTACCAACATTGATGTTGCTGCTGTAGCTGGTTCTACTGTTACTGCTCTTCTTGCTACCAACATTGATGTTACTGCTGTCAATGTTGCCTCAGTTGCCTCAAGTTTTACTCCTGCAGATGTCACCCCACATGTTGCGGCCTTCCAAACTTCCTGTCCCTCTGCAACATTCTTTTGCTCATCACTTGCAAATTTATGTTCAGAAAATAAAATTTCATTTAATTCTCTTTTTGCAGTAACATATCCATTTATCTTTGTTTTTATACTAGTAAGCAAAATCTATTTTAACAAACTAGTATCTTCTCCTTCCACTACTTCAAGCGAATTTACTTCAGTGCCTGCAACTTCTTCCTCTGGTTCAAATGTCTTCAGAAAACATTTCAGCCATTTATTCTCAAGCATTTCATCATCATGCTACAAATTAGTTCCAGCATAACCGTCGTCTTCCCCTTCAACTATCTTCAGTAATTGTCCGTCATCATCTTGATTGATTCTGGCAATCAAATCAAGTTCTTCAAACACTATAGCCTCATCCTCTATCACTGTAGTAGTTCCAAAATTTTGCCCCACAGTCCTCTCTTGGCTATACAGACAAGCCAACTCTTTCTTTTCACCCATGGTAACAAGCCTCTACTTATGAGACATCACTATCTCACCTTCTTTCTATAACAATTCTTCTTCTTCCAAGACAATTCCAAGTGATGGACAGTCTTCTGCATTACCTGTATACACAAGCAAATTGTCAGCTTCAAAATCACAAGACCCAATGGTCTCACTCATTGATTCAGTCACCAAGTTTTGTCTCTGTAGCTCCAAGTCTTCTTCAGGACTCAGAAAATCTTTACTGGCTTTCTCCTCAGCTTTCTCTAGCAATACTTTAGTATGTTGCTCTGATTTCCTTTCCAAATCCTTTATCAGCACATCAGTATGATGATTTTCATTCACCATGAGACTGTCAGCTAGTCTCTCCTTCTTTCCATCCCCTGCTTCAGAACTGTCATTCATGAAAACTTTCTTACCTTACTTCTTCAGCAAATTATCCTATATGTAAGTCCTCTGCCTCTCCAATTCTCTTCTCTGAAGATCTAATTTCCTATACAATTCAACAATTTCATTAGGAGTAGAATTTGGAAACTTCACACAATTTTCCATACCTTCAACAACTCTTGACCAATCATTAGTTGGTACTTCTCTCTCTGCTTTAATACTCTGATTAGACTTCTTTGTCTTCATTTCCTCCTGAGATCTTGCTATCTCAACATTGAGCTGAAGAGACTTCAGATTCAACTCTCTCTCCTACTCCTTAACAAACTTTAAAGCTTGCTCATCTTCTTGTATTGTACCTGGAAACATACACCACTTATTAGTTTTAAATCCACAAGACTTTTCAGTCTCGACTACTTCCTCAAGCACTTCCCTTTGAACAGATCTACATGTGGAATCTTCAAATTCCATCTCTGGCTCAAGAATTCTAATTTCTTCTTTAAAAAAGGCAATCTCTCTTTGCGTCAACCTCATTTGCAATGGTTGCCAAATAACTCTCTTTCCCTTTAGTGAAAAGATCCATCCTCCACTCCGGGTTTCCTGTTCTTGTAGCCATTCTTGTAGTACTTGCAATTGTACCTTCATTACTGTAATTTCTCTTTCTCAAACTTCTTCAGTCATCTCACCTCTGTGGCATTCCTGTGAACCTCTTCTCTGATCCTCCATGATCATCATCTCCATGAGTTTCTCACTCACCATGAGTTGCATTAGCCTCTGCAACAAAAAGCTCTCCTGCTGCCACTTACCTCACCAATCCACTTCACTGGACCTGGTCTTTTGGTAAGTACTGGTTCACTGCCTCTGGAACCTCTTGAGCATTCTCTTCTACTCTCTCTAGGCTATCTCTTCAACTCACCTTCTCTTCAGAACACTTCAGTTGTTCTCTCTATCCAACCTTCAGCTGAATTTCAGGTTCATTGCCATCATCTTGTCTGCAACCATAAACCTTAATCACAAATTTCAAATCAGAAAATTATCTCACCTTTAAGATCCTACATCATCTTGTCCTCCATTCATTTTTGCAATCCTGTTCACTGCAATTGCGTAGCTTGCATATCATATTTAGAACACATTCAAATAAAACACTCTTCAGTTCTCAACAGAATCTTCCTGTACTCATTCAGAAAAACAAACATCTTCAATTTCAAGAGAGCCTTCCTACTCTGATACCAAAATGATGCAGGGCAACCCTGCAATACCCAAAATATTTACTACACCATGCATATAAAAAAATACCATTCCAAATTCATGGCAACTAATTCCATTCATTGGGCAATTTCATAATCTTTTGCGGAAGCTCAAAAATTAATCTTTGAATAAATTACTCTCACCTTGAAGAAATTCCATAATTATTAACTTCATTGTATGGAATTACCAATCCAGCCTTTAACTAACACCCATTGCTCTCATTTCTAAAAATCAAACTTAATAATCAAATAAATATTTGAATGCTCTAATCAACAAAGGACTTGGGCCTTTTCCTCACCTCAATGCACTCAATCCACATTTGGAGATTATACGCCATGCTTTCTCACATCGATAATATGTTAAAACATTACCACAAGTTTCAATTATCTATGCACCCATCACTGTATAAGTCACCATCTCATGGCAATCCATGTCAAAGTTAGATATATGTGCCCTTCACTGTATGACCTACCAACTCACGACAATGCAATCCATATTAAGCTTAGATTTTAACTAGAAATAAAATTTCACATTGCATACTTGTGCATCCAGTGATGGATACTCATTGTGCTCTTTAGCGATTTGGCAATATAACATCTATAAAAAAAACCCACGACTTTTGAACGCACTGGAGCTAGTTTCAATAAACTTCTGAGTCGATTCAATCAGAATCAATCGCCTCAATCAATTTCATCTTAACCAGATTTCATTTTATAAAGCGGCCTTCAAATTAATTGCTTCATAAATGCAGATTAAAATACCAATGATCAGTTGCTGTAATAATACCTGCGCCCTTCATTTAAAAACACTCAATTGATTCTTATTGAAATTGCTCATCGATTCTTAATGGAATCTTCACGCAATTCCTTCACGCTACAATTCAAAAACTTGTCGGACTATACTTCTACAATTCTCTAGCACTTACTAGTCAACGACCTTGCCAGGCAATTTCAGATGTCATTTATTGTAGAATGGCTCATATACAGAAATCGAACCATTAAAATCCTGTCTCCTCCGTCCTAGATTGTTATGAATCGATTACGCAAATAAACATATCAACGTATATTTAACAAATTAATGCCAATTCTGCATTTCTTCATCGAAAAACTAAACTTCGTTAACGCGTATTGAAACCTTTTCACATGACAGTAACGCATTCAAAATTCAACTCAATGTTCTGGATTGGATCTTTAATATGAAAGTTGACATGGATTATTAAAATCGAACCTTTCCCGATTTCACACAACAATTCTGAATTTAGATTTGTATTAATAGAAAATGGGATTCTAAAATATTAAAACCTCATTCACTCATAAATCATTTCCACTATACGCAATGAATGTAAGTTCAAATATTTTTTGAAAGCATAAATTTATCCAATTCATATGCGCATAATTCAGCTCTCAATTACAGAATCTAACATGTGATTTTTTAATCAACCAATATATATAATTTGAAATGATACCTCCATATAAACAAAAAAAAATTACTTACAGACTCTTGGTTTGGCCAGATATTCGAGATCTATGGCCCTCTACAATTTCCCGTAGGCTTACAATCAAAAGCCTTGCTTCTACTCACACACTCTCTCTCTGATCTCAATGCCCTTTGAGGCTTGATAATTTATACAGATTTGATAGAACCAATTTTGATTCTCATCCCTTTAGTCACTCAAAAAACCCCCAAATATCTCAACAAATCCTAAAATTAATCTTGAATCCCTAAGGATCCTCTCTCACCCATAATTAATGAAACAAATTTCTAAATTAATATTTAGAAAAATCTCTCACTCCCTTCACATCCTCAACTGACCAAATTATCTAATATTCTCAATTTATTTACAATGTTTAATTAAAAATACTTTAAAAACCCACTCAAATCATTCATAGAAACCTAGCCCCTCTAAAAAATTAAAAACCCTTAAGTTTAAAATAAAAATTATTTTCCTCTTTGTCTAATGCTCCTGCATCAGACTCCAAAGGTTGAAAATGATCATGATCTCCTGATCATGCATATTAAATATTTGTCCTTGTTTTCCCGGATCCCACACTTTGTTCTGCAAGTCATCATCTATTGTTGCTTGCTGCTTTTCTCTAGGTTTCCATATCTTGTTCTGCATCCTACCTCCAGCTATGCTTTCATACTCTGCTTTTCTCTTTCCCTTGCTGAAATTCCTCTTCTTTCTTGCTGCTGTCTGCTGCCTCTGAGACACCTTCATCATCAGTCTTCTGATGCTCTCAATCTCTATGGCCAGCCTTTCCTCTATCTGGAAATTTCTTTGCCTACTGTTGCTGCCTCCAAATTATATTGTTTTAGCTGCTATAGCTACTTCTGTTGTTACTACTCTTCTTGCTGCCAACATTGATGTTGCTGCTATCAATGTTGCCTCAGTTGCCTCAAGTTTTACTCCTGCAGATATCACCCCACATGTTGCTGCCTTCCAAACTTCCTGTCCGTCTACAATATTATTTTTCTCATCACCTGCAAATTTATCTTCAGAAATAAAATTTCATTTAATTCTCTTCCTGCAGTAACATATCCATTTATCTCTGTTTGTATACTAGTAAGAAAAATAAATTTTAACAAACTAGTATCTGCTCCTTCCACTACTTCAAGAAAATTTACTTCAGTGCTTGCAACTTCTTCCTCTGGTTCAAATGTCTTCAGCAAACATTTCACCCATTTCTTCTCAAGAATTTCATCATCATGCTGCAAATTAGTTCCAGCATAACCTTCGTCTTCCCCTTCGAAAATCTTCAATAATTTTCCATCATCACCTTGATTGATTCCCGCAATCAAATCAAGTTCTTCAAACACCATAGCCTCATCCTCTATCACTGTAGTAGTTCCAAAAAATTTCCCTACAGTCTTCTCTTGGCTATACAGACAAGCCAACTCTTTCTTGTCACCCATGGTAACAAGCCTCTTCTTATGAGACATCACTGTCTCACCTTCTTTCTACAACAATTCTTCTTCTTCCAAGACAATTCCATGTGATGGAATGTCTTCTGCATTACCTGTATACACAATCAAATTGTCAGCTTCAAAATCACAAGACCCAATGGTCTCACTTGTTGATTCAGTCACCAAGTTTTCTCTATGTAGCTCCAAGTCTTCTTCAGGACTCAGAAAATATTTACTGGATTTCTCCTCAGCTTTCTCTGGCAATACTTTAGTATGTTGCTCTAAGTTCCTTTCCAACTCCTTTATCACCACATCAGTATGTTGATTTGCATTCACCATGAGACTGTCAGCTAGTCTCCCCTTCTTTCCATCCTCTGCTTCAGGACTGTCATTCATGAAACTTTCTTACCTTGCTTCTTCAGCAAATTATCCTGTATGTAAGTCCTCTGCCTCTCTAATTCTCTTCTCTAAAGATCCAATTTCCTATACAATTCAACAATTTCATTAGGAGTTGAATTTGGAAACTTCACAAAATTTTCCATACCTTCACCAGCTCTTGACCAATCATCAGCTGGTACTTCTCTCTCTACTTTAATACTCTGATTAGACTTCTTTGTCTTCATTTCCTCCTGAGATCTTGCTATCTCAGCATTGATCTGAGCAAACTTCAGATTCAACTCTCTCTCCAGCTCTTTAACAAAACTTAAAACTTTCTCATCTTCCTGTACTATACCTGTAAACATACACCACTTATTATTTTTAAATCCATAATACTTTTCAGTCTCAACTTCTTCCTCAAGCACTTCCCTTTGAACAAATCTACGTGTGGATTCTTCAAATTCCATCTCTGGCTCAAGAATTCTAATTTCTTCTTTCAATAAGGCAATCTCTCTTTGCCTCAACCTCATTTGCAATGGTTGCCAAATCACTCTCTTTCCCTTCAGTGGAAATATCTATCCTCCACTCTGGGTTTCATGTTCTTGTAGCCATTCCTTTAGTACCTGCAATTGTACCTTCATTACTGAAATTTCTCTTTCTCGGACTTCTTCAGTCATCTCACCTCTGTAGCATTCCTCTGAACCTCTTCTCTGATCCTCCATGATCATCTTCTCCATGAGTTTCTCACTCACCATGAGTTTCACTAGCCTCTGCAACAGCAAGCTTTCCTACTGCCACTTACCTCACCAATCCACTTCAGTGGACCTGGTCTTTTGGTAAGTACTGGTTCACTACCTCTGGAACCTCTTGAGCATTCTCTTCTGCTCTCTCTAGGTTATCTCTTCAACTCACCTTCTATTCAGAACACTTCAGTTGTTCTCTCTATCCAACCTTCAGCTGAATTTCAGGTTCATTGACATCATCTTGTTTGCAACCATAAACCTTAATCACAAATTTAAAATCATAAAATTATCTCACCTTTAATATCCTGCATGATCTTTTCCTCCATTCATTTCTGCAATCCTGTCCACTGAAATTGTGTAGCTTGCAGATCATATTTAGAACACACTCAAATAAAAGACTCTTCAGTTCTTAACAAAATCTTCCTGTACTCATTCAGAAAAACCAACATCTTCAATTTCAAGAGATCTTTCCTACTCTGATACCAAAATGATGCAGGGCAACCCTGCAATACCCAGAAATTTTACTACACCATGCATATAAAAAAAATACCATTCCAAATTCATGCCAAGTAATTACATTCATTGGGAAATTTCATAATCTTTTGGAGAAGCTCAAAAATTAATCTTTGAATAAATTACTCTCACCTTGAAGAAATTCCATAATTATTAACTTCATTGTATGGAGTTACCAATCCAGCCTTTAACTAACACCCATTGGTCACATTTCTAAAACTCAAACTTAATAATCAAATCAAGATTCGAATTCTCTAATCAACAAAGGACTTGGACTTAATCCACATTTGGAGATTATACGCCACGCTTCCTCACATCGACCATATGTTAAAACATTACCACAAGTTTCAATTATCTATGCACCCATCACTGTATAACTCACCAGCTCATGGCAATCCATGTCAAAGTTAGATATATGTGCCCTTCACTGTATGACTTACCAACTCACGGAAATGCAATCCATATTAAGCTTAGATTTTAACTAGAAATAAAATGTCACATTACATACCTGTCCATCTAGCGATGGATACTCATTGTGCTCTTTAGTTATTTGGAAATATAACATCTCAAAAAAAAACCCACGACTTCTGAATGCACTGGAGCTGGGTTCAATAAACTTCTGAGCCGATTCAATCAGAATCAATCGCCTCAATAAATTTCGTCTTAACTAGATTTCATTTTATAAAGCGGCCTTCAAATTACTTGCTTCATAAACACAGATTAAAATACCAATGATCAGTTGCTATAATAATACTTGCGCCCTTCATTTAAAAACACCCAATCGATTCTTATTGAAATTTCTCATCGATTCTTAATGGAATATTCACCCAATTCCTTCAAGCTGCAATTCAACAACTTGCTGGACTATACTTCTACAATTCTCCAGCGCTTACTAGTCAACGACCTTGCCAGGAAATTTCAGATGTCAATTTACTATAGAATGGCTCATATACAGAAATCGAACCATTAAAATCTTGTCTACTCCGTCCTAGATTGTTATGAATCGATTACACAGATAAAAAAATCAACATATATTTAACAAATTGATGCCAATTTTGCATTTATTCATCGAAAAACTGAACTTCGTTAACGCCTATTGAAACCTTCTCACATGATAGTAATGCATTTAACATTCAACTCAATGTTCTGGATTGGATATTTAATATGAAAGTTGACATGGATTATTAAAATCGAACCTTTCTCGATTTCACACAACGATTCTGAATTTAGATTTGTATTAATAGCAAATAAGATTCTAAAAGATTAAAGCCTCACTCACTTAGAACTCATTTCCACTATACGCAAAGAATGTAAGTTCAAATATGTTTTGAAAGTATAAATTTAACCAATTCATATGCGCATAATTCAGCTCTCAATTATAGAATCTAACATGTGATTTCTTAATCAACCAATATATATAATCTGAAATGATACTTCCATATAAACAAAACAAAATTACTTACATACTCTTGGTTTGGCCAGATATTGGAGATCTATGGCCCTTTACAATTGCCCGCAGGCTTACAAGCAAAAGCCTTGCTTCTACTCACACTCTCTCTCTCTGATCTCAATGCCCTTTGAGGCTTGATAATCTATACAAATTTAATAGAACCAATTTTTGTTCTCATCCCTTTAATCACTCAACAAACCCCCAAATATCTCAACAAATCCTAAAATTACTCTTGAATCCCTAAGGATCCTCTCTCACCCATAATTAATGAAACAAATTTCTAAATTAATATTTAGAAAAATCTCTCAATCCCTTCACATCCTCAACTGACCAAATTCTCTCATATTCTCAATTTATTTACAATATTTAATAAAAATACTTTAAAAAACCACTCAAATCATTCATAGAAACCTAGCCCCTCTAAAAACTTAAAAACCCCTAAGTTTAAAATAAAAATTATTTTCCTCTTCGTCTAATGCTCCTCCATCAGACTCCGAAGGTTGAAAATGATCATGATCTCCTGATCATGCGTATTAAATATTTGTCCTTGTTTTCCTGGATCCCACACTTTCTTTTGCAAGTCATCATCTATTGTTGCTTGTTTCTTTTCTCCAGGTTTCCATATCTTGTTCTACATCCTGCCTCCAGTTGTGCTTTCATACTCTTCTTTTGTCTTTCCCTTGCTGAAATTCCTCTTCTTTATTATTCTTCTCTGCTGCCTCTGGGACACCTGCATCATCAGTCTTCTGATGCTTTCAATCTTTATGTCCATCCTTTCCTCTGTCTGGAAATTTCTTTTCCTACTATTGCTGCCTCCAAATTATGTTGTTTCAGTTGCTGTAGTTGCTTCTACTCTTACTGCTCTTCTTGCTGCCAACATTGATGTTGCTGCTCTAGCTACTTCTGCTGTTACTGCTCTTCTTGCTGCCAACATTGATGTTGCTACTGTCAATGTTGCCTCAGTTGCCTCAAGTTTTACTCCTGCAGATGTCACCCCACATGTTGTTGCCTTCCAAACTTCCTGTCCCTTTGCAACATTCTTTTGCTCATCACCTGCAAATTTATCTTCAAAAAATAAAATTTCATTTAATTCTCCTCCTGCAGTAACATATCCATTTATCTCTGTTTGTATACTAGTAAGCAAAATCAATTTTAACAAACTAGTATCTGCTCCTTCGACTACTTCAAGCAAATTTACTTCAGTGCCTGCAAGTTCTTCCTCTGGTTCAAATGTATTCAACAAACATTTCAGCCATTTCTTCTCAAGAATTTCATCCTCATGCTGCAAATTAGTTCCAGCATAACCTTCGTCTTCCCCTTCGAAAATATTCAGTAATTTTCCATCATCATCTTGATTGATTCTGGCAATCAAATCAAGTTCTTCAAACACTACAGCCTCATCCTCTATCACTGTAGCAGTTCCAAAATTTTGCCCCACAGTCTTCTCTTGGCTATAAAGACAAGCCAACTCTTTCTTTTCACCCATGGTAACAAGCCTTTGCTTATGAGACATCACTATCTCACCTTCTTTCTGCAACAATTCTTCTTCTTCCAAGACAATTCCAAGTGATGGATTGTCTTCTGCATTACCTATATACACAATCAAATTGTCAGCTTCAAATCACAAGACCCAATGGTCTCACTTGTTGATTCAGTCACCAATTTTTTTCTCTGTAGCTCCAAGTCTTCTTTAGGACTCAGAAAATATTGACTGGCTTTCTCCTCAGCTTTCTCTAGCAATACTTTAGTATGTTGCTCTGAGTTCCTTTCCAATTCCTTTATCAGCACATCAGTATGTTGATTTGCGTTCACCATGAGACTGTCAGCTAGTCTCTCCTTCTTTCCATTCTCTACTTCAGGAATGTCATTCATGAAAACTTTCTTACCTTGCTTCTTCAGCAAATTATCCTATATGTAAGTCCTCTGCCTCTCCAATTCTCTTCTCTGAAGATCTAATTTCCTATACAATTCAACAATTTCATTAGGAGTAGAATTTGGAAAATTCACACGATTTTCCATACCTTCACCAGCTCCTGACCAATCATCATCTGGTACTTCTCTCTCTACTTTATTACTCTGATGAGACTTCTTTGTCTTCATTTCCTCCCGAGATCTTGCTATCTCAGCATTGATCTGAACAGACTTCATATTCAACTCTCTCTCCTGCTCTTTAACAAACTTTAAAGCTTGCTCATCTTCCTGTACTATACCTGCAAACACACACCACTTATTATTTTTAAATCCACAAGACGTTTTAGTCTCGACTGCTTCCTCAAGCACTTCCCTTTGAACAGATCTGCGTGTGGAATCTTCAAATTCCATATCTGGCTCAATAATTCTAAGTTATTCTTTCAATAAGGCAATCTCTCTTTACCTCAACCTCATCTGCAATTGTTTCCAAATCACTCTCTTACCCTTCAGTGGAAAGATCCATCCTCCACTCTGGGTTTCCTGTTCTTGTAGCCATTCCTGTAGTACCTGCAATTATACCTTCATTACTGCAATTTCTCTTTCTCGGACTTCTTCAGTCATCTCACCTCTGTGGCATTCCTTTAAACGTCTTCTCTGATCCTCCATTATCATCTTCTCCATGAGTTTCTCACTCACCATGAGTTGCACTAGCCTCTGCAATAGCAAGATCTCCTGCTGCCACTTACCTCAGCAATCCACTTCACTGGACCTGCTCTTTTGGTAAGTACTGGTTCACTGCCTCTGGAACCTCTTGAGCATTCTCTTCTGCTCTCTCTAGGCTATCTCTTCAACTCACCTTCTCTTCAGAACACTTTAGTTGTTCTCTCTATCCAACCTTCAGCTGAATGTCAGGTTCATTGCCATCATCTTGTCTGCAACCATAAACCTTAATCACAAATTTCAAATCTGAAAATTATCTCACCTTTAAGATCCTACATGATCTTGTCCTCCATTCATTTCTACAATCTTGTTCACTACAATTGTGTAGCTAGCATATCAGATTTAGAACACATTAAAATAAAACACTCTTCAGTTCTCAATAGAATCTTCCTGTACTCATTCAGAAAAACAAACATCTTCAATTTCAACAGAGCCTTCCTGCTCTGATACCAAAATGGTGCAGGGCAACCCTGCAATACCCAGAATCCTTACCACACCATGCATACAAAAAAAGACCATTCCAAATTAATGCCAAGTAATTCCATTCATTGGGAAATTTCATAATCTTTTGCTGAAGCTCAAAAATTAATCTTTGAATAAATTACTCTCACCTTGAAGAAATTCCACAATTATTAACTTCATTGTATGGAATTACCAATCCAGCCTTTAACTAACACCCATTGGTCTCATTTCTAAAACTGAAACTTAATAATCAAATCAAGATTCAAATGCTCTAATCAACAAAGGACTTGGACTTCGTCCTCACCTCAATGTGCTCAATCCACATTTGGATATTATACGCCACGCTTCCTCACATCGACCATATGTTAAAACATTACCACAAGTTTCAATTATCTATGCGCCCATCACTATATAACTCACCAGCTCATGGAAATCCATGTCAAAGTTAGATATATGTGCCCTTCACTGTATGACTTACCAACTCATGGCAATGCAATCCATATTAATCTTAGATTTTAACTAGAAATCAAATGTCACATTGCATACTTGTCCATCCAACGATGGATATTCATTGTGCTCTTTAGCGATTTGGCAATATAACATCTCAAAAAAAAACTCACGACTTCTGAACGCATTGGAGTTGGGTTCAATAAACTTCTGAGTCGATTCAATCAGAATCAATCACCTCAATCAATTTCGTCTTAACCAGATTTCATTTTATAAAGCAGCGTTCAAATTAATTAATTCATAATCGCAGATTAAAATACCAATGATTAGTTGCTGTAATAATACCTACGCCCTTCATTTATAAACTCTCATTCGATTCTTATTGAAATTTATCATCGATTCTTAATGGAATCTTCATGCAATTCCTTCACGCTGCAATTCAATAACTTGCAGGACTATACTTCTACAATTCTCCAGTGCTTACTAGTCAACGACCTTGCCAGGCAATTTTAGACGTCAATTTACTGTAGAATGGCTCATATACAGAAATCGAACCATTAAAATCCTATCTCCTCCATCCTATATTGTTATGAGTCGATTACAAAGATAAACAGATCAACGTATATTTAATAAATTGATGCCAATTCTGCATTTCTTCATCGAAAAAATGAATTTCGTTAACGCCTATTGAAACCTTTGCACATGACAGTAGCGCATTCAACATTCAACTCAATGTTCTGGATTGGGTCTTTAATATGAAAGTTGAAATGGATTATTAAAATCAAACCTTTCCCGATTTCACACAACGATTCTGAATTTAGATTTGTATTAATAGAAAATGGGATTCTAAAAGATTAAAACCTCATTCACTCAGAACTCATTTCCACTATACACAGAGAATGTAAGTTCAAATATGTTTTGAAAGCATAAATTTATCCAATTCATATGCGCATAATTCAGCTCTCAATTACAGAATCTAACATGTGATTTCTTAATCAACCAATATATATAATATGAAATGATACCTCCATATAAACAAAACAAAATTACTTACAGATTGTTGGTTTGGCTTGATATTCGAGATCTATGGCCCTTTACAATTGCTCGCAGGCTTACAAGCAAAAGCCTTGCTTCTACTCACACTCTCTCTCTCTGATCTCAATGCCCTTTGAGGCTTGATAATTTATACAAATTTAATAGAGCCAATTTTGGTTCTCATCCCTTTAATCACTCAAAAAACCCCGAAATATCTCAAAAAATCCTAAAATTGCTCTTGAATCCCTAAGGATCCTCTCTCACCCATAATTAATGAAAAAAATTTCTAAATTAATATCTAGAAAAATCTCTCAATCCCTTCACCTCCTCAATTGAGCAAATTCTCTCATATTCTCAATTTATTTACAATATTTAATTAAAAATACTTTAAAAAGCCACTCAAATCATTCATAGAAACCTAGCCCCTCTCAAAATTAAAAAACCCCAAAGTTTAAAATACAAAGTATTTTCCTCTTCATCTAATGCTCTTGCATCAGCGCGTTATCGTTCGGACGAGGTTGGCTAGCGATATTGATAATAACCCTTGATCTCAGACAAGTCGATCGGATGGTCGTCGGGCGAGGAAGATGGTGGAGAGATAACGAGCGGGCCCAATGAAATTTATTATGAATTAATCGTATCGGGGATGATTCGATTGCCAGATACATGTTATTAATTAATCATGAGAACTAATTAACCCTTATTGAAATGGCGGGGAGGTTGGGTTGGTTTATTAATTGGAAATTTAACCAATTAATTAAAGTTATATGGTTATTTTTCAACCAACGAGGCGGGATATTAAATTAATTTGGAATTTTAATTAAAATAATACGGGAAAGGGTTTATTTATATGGGGATTTAAATAATAAATTAGAAATTAATATGGAAAATGAAATGAAGCGCTAAGTGTAAAGCATTAGGTTAATGTCTTTAACTTATGCTTTTATGAAATAGGGTTTTTTTATGAAATATTGCATGATTTTCCTAAGTAAAATGGGATTTTACTTAGGAAAAGATTTATTAGAGGTGAATTAGTGTTATGATGAATGATTTTAATTACTTAGGCTTTTCCAATTATTGGGCCGAGGGTCCAGTCCCTCCAAAAGTCAAGGAAATTCCTTGAGCCCCTTTAATTTTCAAATACCTTAGTACTTAGGGGAAATTAGTGAAGTTTTTAGGGAAAAATGAGAAGGGAAGTTAATAATTTGACTTTGCCTTACTTGAATTTCTTCCAGTATATTGTCTGCCTTTTCACTTGTGATGAAAGTAAAATATTTAACACATCTAGAGCCATTATCCATCACATGTAATTCTGCAACAACATCTAGCTACCCTACCTACTTTACTCTACCATTTTTTCTTCTTTATCAGGGTGCACTTAGACTGGAAAACCCTCATCACACTTTTATTTTTACATATGAAAATCTATCTAATTCTAACCTTATTACATCCAAGGGCTCAAATTAAACTGTTGAGCTCCTTTTATTTACTCTACCTATCTACTTATCTGCCAAGATTAAAGAGTTTAGTCAGATTTTATTCTCTACCTCTAAAACATTAAATTGAAAGATGAACTAGCCAAGCTTAAACTGTTTGACTGTTCATAAATTGTGGCATAAGATACAAGTTGCAAACAATTTGTTTATTATACAAGAGCAAAAGGGTAGTGGCATTTAGACTTGCACACTTTCCTTGGCCTTTTTTTTGGTGGGGTTCATTTTCTTTCACTTTTTTGGCCATTTTATTATTTTCACCCTTTGATTTTTCTTTTAGGGTATACCCTCTTTACATTTTTTAAATTTTTTTATTTTTTGAGAATATGGAAAACATTTGCAGCAAGAAAAGGTATGAACATATTGCATATCCCATAAAGTCAATCATGAAATATGACACCTATTGGTATAGGAGTCTAACACACCGCATAGTTAATGATAACCTGACTGCATTAACTGGAGTTCAACTGTTTTGAACTCACAGTTTATGTCGAGTTCCGTCGAAAATTGCGGTTTGTAATTCATGGTTTGGGGTTGGCATCTGGCCACCCCAATCATGAAGTTAAATGTTGTAGTTAAATTTGGCACCAGTTTAGGGGCACGCCTAAAAAATGGCGGAATATGCTATTTTATCTCCAGTTAATTGGAGTTCACTTTTAGTGGCACTTTTCTAGGTGAAACTGGGCAAAAGAGTAGGAGACTCAAATTTCACCATTCTGTGTGAATGAAGAATCATTTATGACTAACTGGATGATTATGGAGCCATTGGTGCAGATAAAACAACCATTAGAGCATTGTAACTACATGTTTTAGCAGAAATTTGAGCATAATGAAAGATGGACATGCCATTGGGAGCTAGACCAGTAGATGTAACCCAGAAGGGGTGAATTGATTCATCATGCATATTGTCTAAATTTCATGTGGTGACTTATTTTTCTTTTTTACACTACTGTTCAGTGTTATTTAAGCTTTTTTTATGCTTTTAATTCACTAAAAATCATCTATAATTCATGGAAAAACACCTCAATCCTTATGAAAACTAATGAGAAAAGTATGCACATGTTCATAAACTGAAAAAACACTTAGCACAATGAAATTAACACAGTCATTTCAAATCAATAAGACACTGAGAACCATAGGATTTGAAGTTTCTAGAAAACAAAAAGAGCCCTAATGAAAATATTAAATAGTTTAATAAAAAAATTATCACGTTATTCAATAAAATATTTATAGAATCGTGATTAATTACTAATTTCTAGTTTAATTTTACACTATAAATGTCCCTTCTTGTGTGATAATAATTGTGAAAAGTGGTATAAAGAACACATTACTTAAGAATGTTTGAGGAAACATTAAAAATGGAGAATCAAATGATACACATAAGAATGAAACTTGTAAAAGAATAAAAAAATGTCATTGGTGTAACAAAACATATTGCTAATAAAATTGTTGAAGAAAATAAAGGAAAATATGATTTTGACATCGATGGCTTGCTGTAATGTTCCAAATCTAGAATTTTCTGCAACAAATAGAATACCTTAAGGTATTCCAAAGTTCGAGAGGTATTTATATGTCTGGTAACAGATTTCAAACCACTTTTCCTTCAATATTATGTGCATCATCAACTTTATAAAGTAATTTATAAGCCAAAAAGTAGGGAAAAACAACTATTTCGGCCCTAAAACACTTAATTACAAGGATGTGCATCAAAATAAGTAGGGTGGATGGCTGGATCGAATATCTTAGGACAAGAGGAGTCTACATACTGAATTTCAGCTCAAACAAATGCTCCTAGCTATGTTAAATAGTTCCTCCATTCCCGACTAGGCTAGAAAACCTTGATTTCCGCTGACTTAATGTATGCATAGATCTACTGAAGCTCAAGAAGCATGATTTTCTAAAGGTATTATTTTTAAGAGGTTCATAAAATCATTAAATCAGTTACACAACACTACTCATATAGTAGAAGAGAGAAAATGAAGACTTTTATGAGAAAATCCCTCTAAAAGAGGTGCTGAAACAATTGTATTTCACTGTAAAACCTTGACAGCGTTATTTTCTAAAGAATACAATAGATATAGATTAAAAATAATATCTAGGATATATCATTGTACAAATTATTATATCTATATGAGATATATACACTAGATTGTCCCTATTTTACATACCCCTTGGGGTTTTCGGCAAATCATGAAGCATATGGAGTAGATCTAAAATCTTATGCAGTGGATCTGCAGATTTCTACAAAATTTATGAAGTAAATACATGTATGAATAGATCATATCTAGAAGGTACATGGATTCGATGGCCAATCCATGGATCACCATAGTGAGAGAATATTCCAAACACTAGAGATAGCTGAATCACCCTACAACTTCTTCCTTGTAGATTGCGCAATTTAGGAAGGGTAACTACGCAGTAGGCTCTAGAATATGATATGGCCTGATTCCAAGATCTGAAATTATTCTCCAATAGGAGAGGCACTCTTCCAGGAGGTTAAAAGACACACTCCATGAGAAGAGACTCCCCAAAAAAATCTAGATCTGAATAGATCTAGAGCTCCACTTGCTTCAACTTACAAAAGCAATCAAACCCTCAATAGGATCTGCATTACAGTTGGAATTAGAAGCTTGGCTAATTACTGAATTGTGGATAATAAATGCAAAACTCTTCCAAGAGCTAATCTATGGAAATAGGTGGGATTCTCGCCCGAGAATAGCCAGTGCTGAGCAGCACTATTCTTAGGCTAAATAGCCTAGAGAATTTGAATTAGCCTAAGGAGACTAGTTTATGAATATCTTGAACAACCTCTTCTTGCTGCTCTCCTCTTTATTTTATAGGATGAATGTCTTGCAAAACCCTAAACCATATCAAAGGTTTAGCTCCTTTCACATGTGCATCCTCCTTCTAGATCTACGATGAGTATTTAGGAGGTACATTGCACTTAAACAACGCTGTAGATAATGTCTTGTTGACCTAGTCAATTGTCATAAACCTTTTTCACACATAAGGGGTTTTATCAAAGAAGCCCTGATTCAACCTTGTTCACATTGGGCATTGATTTATTACATATTTTTTAGGAGTTTATTGATCCTCCGTTGAAATATCATTCATGAACATGAAAATAAAAATGAAATTGAGTATTCCTATTAGCTTTGGCTAATTAGGAATATTACATTCCTCCCCTTTCAAAATGTTGCTTGTCCTCAAGCAACTGCAAGGAAGACAAAAAATTCCCCTTTCCTCTTCTTGTGGCCTCGTCAATGGATCCCACCATGGCAGAAAATTGTTAGAAACTTATATATTACAGAGCAATGCAATACATAAAATATGCGAAAATACAAGCACACAAAACACATAAAACCAGAGAGACACAGATATACGTGGTTCACCCAGTTTGGGCTACGTCCACCCCGAATAGTCAGTCCTTCCCTTCTATTATCCAACAAAATGAAGAGACACAACCTACAACCGATCCGCTGTAATATCCTTTGTTCTCTCACAGTCTCCCTCTCTGTTTCTCGCTCCGAGAATGCACATACAATACATAGCCGCAATACAATACCCTCATAAAAACGAGGGGTTGCATTCTAGGGCAAGAAACCCTAATCTAAACATAAATTATACCGTCAGATCATTTGCCTATGAATGGCCCAGATTGACTAGAAATTACTATACTTTTACAAGGCAATTTTACATCTGTTTTTAGCTTCGGGGGCGTTGCCCCCGAAATCCCTCGCCAGGGGGGGGCTCCAAAAAGCGTTTCCGCCCCCCCCTGGACCCCCCACGGCAGTGATTAATTACAGGCGGCATTGCCACCCCTTTTAAGGTACAGGGGGTCCAATGTTGTGATACAAAATAAATAAAATAATCAGGCTCCACACCCAACAATCTTCCACTTGGAGACTGATTGTAGCAACTCCACCGCTGCTTCATTTGCTGGACAATGAATCCTCTTAGGACCTGACTATTCCTCATCTTCATTTTCATCCTAAAAGACCAATTGAAACTGAGCACATTCCCAGTTTCTCCCTGGTTACAACTTTTGTTAGCATATCTACAGGATTCTGGCTAGTGTGTATCTTTTCCAGCTTCAACTCTCCATCTTCCAATACTGACCGTATGAAATGGTACTTGAGATGTATGTGTTTAGTCCTGGAATGAAATGTTGAGTTATTTGCAAGATGAATAGCACTTTGGCTATCACTGTATAGTGTTCCCATATCATGCTTCTTACCCAATTCATCCATAAACCTTTGTAACCAAATCATTTCTTTACTAGCCTCTGTAGCAGCAACATACTCGGCTTCTGTTGTTGAAAGTGCAACAACACTTTGGATTTTTAAAACCCAACTGACAGCTGTTCCACCTACAGTAAATACATATCCTGTAGTGCTCCTCCTGTTATCTCTTTCACCTGCCATATCTGCATCAACATATCCCTGTAGAGCAATGTTTGAACCACCAAAGCATAATGCTTGCTTTGTGGTACCTCTCAAATATCTGAGAATCCATTTTACTGCCATCCAATGTTCTTTTCTTGGATTATTCATGTACCTTCTTACAACTCCCACTCCATGTGTAATATCAGGTCTTGTGCATACCATTGCATACATTAAGCTTCCAACTGCTGATGCATATGGAACTTTAGACATATAATCCATGTCTTCTTGGGTCTTTGGGCACATCTCCTTACTAAGTTTGAACTAGCAAAAGGGGTACTAACTAGTTTCGCATTGTGCATATTAAATGTTTTCAACACCTTTTCTATGTACTCATACTGAGACAGTGTTAATTTGTGATTTTTCCTATCTCTAGTTATCCTCATACCAAGAATTTGTTTTGCAGCTTCCAAATCCTTCATTGCAAATGAATTTTCAAATTTTCTTTTGAGCACATTTATTTCCTGCATGTTAGATCCTGCAACAAGCATGTCATCTACATACAATAACAATATAATATAGCTACCGTCAGTTTTCCTCTTTAGATAAACACAATGATGAGAGTGACATCTAGTATAACCTTGTTCAGACATAAACTTGTCAAATTTTAGATACCATTGCCTTGGAGCCTATTTTAAGCCATACAGGCTCTTCTTTAACCTGCACACCAATTTTCTTTCCCTTTTACCTCATATCCTTCTGGTTGCTGCATGTATATCTCTTCCTCCAAATCTCCATGGGGAAATGCTGTCTTTACATCTAAATTTTCAAGATGTAAATCTTCCGCTGCTACAAGACTTAAGATAGTTCTGATTGAATTCATCTTAACAACAGGAGAAAATGTTTCATCAAAATCAATACCTTTCTTCTGTGCAAACCCCTTCACCACAAGTCTAGCTTTGTACCTCTGTTTTCCTCCATCTTCTTCCTTCAGCCTGTAAACCCATTTATTCTGCAATGTAGTTTTACCTGCAGGCAACCTAACTAAGTCCCAAGTCTAGTTATGCATTAAGGAGTCCATATCTTCTTCCATGGCTAGCTCCCACTTCTTCCTGCTTTCAACCTGCATTGCTTCTTCATAACATTCAGGTTCACCAGAATCAGTCAACAATAAATAATATAATGAAGGAGAGTATCGTTCAAGGGGTCTACTTATCCTGGTAGATCTTCTAACACCACTTTCGGGTGTTTGAGGTGCCTGTTGCTGTTGTGGTGGTTGTTGCTGCTGTGGTTATTGATTATTATTATTTTCAGGCACCTTTACTTTTTCAGTTATCTCATCAAGAACTGTGTATTCCTTGCTTTCTTTTTCCTGTTTCTTTTCCTGCAGTTGATTCTTATACAAGACCTTTTCATTGAATATTACATCTCTTCTCCTAATGATTTTGTGATTTTCATAATCATATAAGCGATAACCAAAATCATTAGCACCATATCCAATAAAGGTACATTTCTTTGATTTTGCCTCAAGCTTTGTTCTGTTTTCTTTATTAATATGGACAAAAGCCTCACAACCAAAAGGCTTTAAAAAAGAGTAGTTTACCTTTTTACCTGTCCATGCTTCCTCTGGAATACCACCATCCAAGGAACTTGAAGGCCCTCTGTTTATTAGATAAACAACAGTATCTACAGCATCTGCCCAAAATTGTAAAGGCAATCCTACATGCAATCTCATGCACCTTGCACGCTCCATGATTGTTTTGTTCATCCTTTCTGACACACCATTTTGTTGTGGTGTTCTTGGAACTGTCTTCTCTCTAAGAATTCCATGCTCTGAACAGTACCTATCAAACTCTTTGTTGCAATATTAACCTCCGTTGTCTGATCTGAGACACTTCAACTTCTTTCCTGTCTCAATCTCAGCCAAAGCTTTCCATTTCTTGAAAGTATCAAATGCATCAGATTTATTTTGAATACAATAAATCCAAGTTTTTCTAGTTTCATCATCAATAAAAGTAACATAATAACGAGAGCCACCAAGAGATGATACCTGAGCAGGTCCCCGTACATCTGTATGCACAAGCTCTAATTTTTCGCTCTTTTTTTCTTTCCCAACTCTGAGAAATCTAACTCTCTTCTGTTTTCCATAAATGCAATTCTCAGATAAATCCAAATCAACATTCTTCAAACCTGGCAACAAATTTCTTGAGTGAAGAATCTTCATCCCCTTCTCACTCATGTGTCTGAGCCTATGATGCCATAATGCCGCATCTACTCCTTTGAAAGTTAAAGAATTAACAGAGTTAGAAATACCACTGCATAAATACAATGTACCAACCTTTTCACCTTTGCTATTACCAGGGCTCCTTTGGTGACCTTCCAAGCTTTATCTGTGAAAGTTGTCACACAACCTTCACCGCCTAACTGCCCTGTTGAAATCAGATTTTTCTTTAGATCTGGAACATGCCTTACCTCCTTTAATAGCCATTGGTTTCAATTCTGTTGTTTTACAAGAACCTTACCCATTCCAACAATTTTACAAGGTTTATCATCACCCAAACGAACTTGTCCAAAATCTCCTTGAACATAGTCATGAAAATATTTCTTATGAGGTGTGGCATGGAATGAAGCCCCTGAATCTACAACCCAAGAATCAATAACATTTTTGAAAGAAAGAATCAAAGCATCTTGTAACACATCATCTGTCACATTTGCTTCATGATTGTTTTCTTGCTGTGTGTCTCCTTTTCCATTCCAAGATCTACAGTCTTTCTTCAGGTGTCCTTTCTTTTCGCATTTCTAGCACACTATCCCCGATCTGGACTTGGATCTGCCTTTCCTTGATTTACTTCGATATCCTGAGCTCTTTCCTCTTTCCATTCTTCTTCCCCTACACTCTGCACTCAAAGCATTACCCGATGTCTCATCGGATCTTTTCCATCGCATTTCCTCACTAAGGATAGCACCGACAACATCATCAAACTTTAAAGTACTAGATTCGGAGATAGAGTTACTAATGGCCATAACCAAACCATTCCAACTTTCTGGTAATGAGCATAAGAATAACATAGCTCTAAATTCATCATCAAAGTTTACCCCTACAGAACTTAACTGACTGGTAACTATATTAAATTCATTTAAATGGTCTGCAACAGATCCACCTTTCGACATCTTCATATTAAATAGTCGTTTCATAAGAAATACCTTGTTTGATGCCGAGGGTTTTTCATATAGTTTCGCCAATGTCTGCATCAAACTCTCTGTTGTTGTTTCCTTTGAAATATTGAAGGAAACTGACGTCGCAAGGCACAACCATATTGTTTTGAGTGCCTTTCTATCGAGAATGTTCCATTCATCATCTATCATGGTCATCGGCATCTTTTTTTTTCCACTCAATGGTAGGTATAGATCTTTCTGATACAGATAATCTTCCATCTGCATCTTCCACAGCGGGAAGTTTTGGCCGTTAAATTTCTCGACCCTAAACTTACCATCTTTCGCCATTGCTCCCACTTGAACCAAGAACCCTTCTTTCTTGCGAGTCTATCAGCCAAATATACCTTCGGCTCTGATACCAATTGTTAGAAAATTATATATTACAGAGCAATGCAATACATAAAATATGCGAAAATACAAGCACACAAAACACATAAAACCAGAGAGACACAGATATACGTGGTTCACCCAGTTTGGGCTACGTCCACCCTGAATAGCCAGTCCTTCCCTTCTATTATCCAGCAAAATGAAGAGACACAACCTATAGCCGATCCGTTGTAATATCCTTTGTTCTCTCATAGTCTCCCTCTCTGTTTCTCGCTCCGAGAATGCACATACAATACACAGCCACAATACAATACCCTCATAAAAATGAGGGGTTGACTTCTAGGGCAAGAAACCCTAATCTAAACATAACTTCTACCGTCAGATCATTTGCCTATGAATGGCCCAGATTGACTAGAAATTACTATACTTTTACAAGGCAATTTTACATTTGTTTTTAGCTTCGGGGGCGCTGCCCCCGAAAGCCCCCGCCATGGGGGGCTTCGAAAAGCATTGCCGCCCCCCCTAGACCCCCCACGGCAGCGATTAATTACGAGCAGCGTTGTCGCCCCTTTTATGGTACAGGGGGTCCAATGCTGTGATACAAAATAAACAAGATAATCAGGCTCCACACCCCACAATCTCCCACTTGGAGACTGATTGTAGCAACTCCACCGCTGCTTCATTTGCTGGACAATGACTCCTCTTAGGACCTGGCTAGTCCTTATCTTCATCGTCATCCTTGAAGACCAATTGAAATTGAGCACATTCTCAGTTTCTCCCTGGTTACAACTTTTGTTAGCATATCTGCGGGATTCTGGCTAGTGTGTATCTTTTCCAGCTTCAAATCTCCATCTTCCAATACTGACAGTATGAAATGGTACTTGAGATGTATGTGTTTAGTCCTTGAATGAAATGATGAGTTCTTTGCAAGATGAATAGCACTTTGGCTATCACTGTATAGCGTGCCCATATCATGCTTCTTACCCAATTCATCCATAAACCGTTGTAACCAAATCATTTCTTTACTAGCCTCTGTAGCAGCAACATACTCTGCTTCTGTTGTTGAAAGTGCAACAACACTTTGGATTTTTGAAACCCAACTAACAGTTGTTCCACCTACAGTAAATACATATCATGTAGTGCTCCTCCTATTATCTCTGTCACCTGCCATATCTGCATCAACATATCCCTGTAGAGCAATGTTTGAACCACCAAAGCATAATGCTTGCTTTGTGGTACCTCTCAAATATCTGAGAATCCATTTTATTGCCATCCAATGTTCTTTTCCTAGATTATTCATGTACATGCTTACAACTCCCACTGCATGTGCAATATCAGGCCTTGTGCAGACCATTGCATACATTAAGCTTCCAACTGCTGATGCATATGGAACTTTAGACATATAATCCATGTCTTCTTGGGTCTTTGGGCACATCTCCTTACTAGGTTTGTAATGGCTAGCAAAAGGGGTACTAACTGGCTTTGCATTGTGCATATTAAATCTTTTCAACACCTTTTCTATGTACTCATACTGAGACAATGTTAATTTGTGATTTTTCCTGTCTCTAGTTATCCTCATACCAAGGATTTGTTTTGCAGCTCCCAAATCCTTCATTGCAAATGAATTTGCAAATTTTCTTTTGAGCACATTTATTTCCTGCATGTTAGATCCTGCAACAAGAATGTCATCTACATATAATAACAATATAATATAGCTTCCATCAATTTTCCTTTTTAGATAAACACAATGATGAGAGTGACATCTAGTATAACCTTGTTCAGACATAAACTTGTCAAATTTTAGATACCATTGCATTGGAGCCTGTTTTAAGCCATACAGGCTCTTCTTTAACCTGCACACCAATTTTTCTTTCCCTTTTACCTCATATCCTTCTGGTTGCTGCATGTATATCTCTTCCTCCAAATCTCCATGGAGAAATGTTGTCTTTACATCTAACTGTTCAAGATGTAAATCTTTCGCTGCTACAAGACTTAAAACAGTTCTGATTGAATTCATCTTAACAACGGGAGAAAATATTTCATCAAAATCAATACCTTTCTTTTGTGCAAACCCCTTCACCACAAGTCTAGCTTTGTACCTCTGTTTTCCTCCATCTTCTTCCTTCAGCTTGTAAACCCATTTATTCTGCAATGTAGTTTTACCTGCAGGCAACCTGACTAAGTCCCAAGTCTGGTTATGCATTAAGGAGTCCATCTCTTCTTCCATGGCTAGCTCCCACTTCTTCCTGCTTTCAACCTGCATTGCTTCTTCATAACATTCGAGTTCACCAGAATCAGTCAATAATAAATAATATAATGAAGGAGAGTATCGTTCAGGGGGTCTACTTATCCTGGTAGATCTTCTAACACCACTTTCAGGTGTTTGAGGTGCATGTTGCTGTTGTGGTGGTTGCTGCTACTGTGGTTGTTGATTATTATTATTTTCAGGCACCTTTACTTTTTCAGTTATCTCATCAAGAACCGTGTATTCCTTGCTTTCTTTTTCCTGTTTCTTTTCCTGCAACTGATTCTTATACAAGACCTTTTCATTGAATATTACATCTCTTCTCCTAATGATTTTGTGATTTTCATAATCATATAAGCAATAACCAAAATCATTAACACCATATCCAATAAAGGTACATTTCTTTGATTTTTCCTCAAGCTTTGTTCTATTTTCTTTATTAATATGGACAAAGCCCTCACAGCCAAAAGGCTTTAAAAAAGAGTAGTTTACCTTTTTACCTTTCCATGCTTCCTCTGGAATACCACCATCCAAGGAACTTGAAAGCCCTCTGTTTATTAGATAAACAGCAGTATCTACAGCATCTGCCCAAAATTTTAAAGGCAATCGCGCATGCAATCTCATGCACCTTGCACGCTCCATGATTGTTCTGTTCATCCTTTCTGACACACCATTTTCTTATTCCATGCTCTGAACAGTACCTATCAAACTCTTTGCTGCAATATTCACCTCCATTGTCTGATCTGACACACTTCAACTTCTTTCCTGTCTCAATCTCATCCAAAGCTTTCCATTTCTTTAAAGTATCAAATACATCATATTTATTTTGAATACAATAAGTCCAAGTTTTTCTAGTTGCATCATCAATAAAAGTAACATAATAACGAGAGCCACCAAGAGATGATACCTGAGCCGGTCCCCGTACATATGTATGCACAAGCTCTAATTTTTCGCTCTTCTTTTCTTTCCCAACTCTGAGAAATCTGACTCTCTTCTATTTTCCATAAATGCAATTCTCACAGAAATCCAAATCAACATTCTTCAAACCTGGCAACAAATTTCTTGAGTGAAGAATCTTCATTCCCTTCTCACTCATGTGTCCGAGCCTATGATGCCATAATGCTGCATCTGCTCCTTTGGAAGTTAAAGCATTAACAGAGTTAGAAATACCATTGCATAAATACAATGTACCAACCTTTTCGCCTCTTGCTATTACCAGGGCTCCTTTGGTGACCTTCCAAGTTTTATCTGTGAAAGTTGTCACACAACCTTCACCGCCTAACTGCCCTGTTGAAATCAGATTTTCCTTCAGATCTGGAACATGCCTTACCTCCTTTAGTAGCCATTGGTTTCCATTCTGTTGTTTTACAAGAACTTTACCCATTCCAACAATTTTACAGGGTTTATCATCACCCAAACGAACTTGTCCAAAATCTCCTTGAACATAGTGATGAAAATATTTCTTATCAGGTGTGGCATGGAATGAAGCCCCTGAATCTACAACCCAAGAATCAGTAACATTTTCGAAAGAAAGAATCAAAGCATCTTGTAACACATCACCTGTCACATTTGCTTCATGATTGTTTTCTTTTTGTGTGTCTCCTTCTTTTCCCTTCCGAGATCTACAGTCTTTCTTTAGGTGTCCTTTCTTTCCGCATTTCCAGCACACTATCCCCGATCTGGACTTGGATCTGCCTTTCCTTGATTTACTTCGATATCTTGAGCTCTTTCCTCTTTCCATTCTTCTTCCCCTAGACTCTGCACTCAAAGCATTACCCGATGTCTCACCGGAGCTTTTCCGTCGCATTTCCTCGCTAAGGATAGCACCGACAACATCATCAAACTTTAAAGTACTAGATCCGGAGATAGAGTTACTAATGGCCATAACCAAACCATTCCAGCTTTCTGGTAATGAGCATAAGAATAACAGAGCTCTAACTTCATCATCAAAGTTTACCCCTACAGAACTTAACTGACTGGTAACTGTATTAAATTCATTTAAATGATCTGTAATAGATCCACCTTCCGACATCTTCATATTAAATAGTCGTTTCATAAGAAATACCTTGTTTGATGCCGAGGGCTTTTCATATAGTTTCGCCAACGTCTGCATCAAACCCCCTGTTGTTGTTTCCTTCGAAATATTGAAGGCAACTGATGCCGCAAGGCACAACCGTATTGTTCCGAGTGCCTTTCTATCGAGAATGTTCCATTCCTCATATGTCATGGTCGTCGGCATCTTTGTTTTTCCGCTCAATGGTAGGTATAGATCTTTCTGATACAGATAATCTTCCATCTGCATCTTCCACAGCGGGAAGTTTTGGTCGTTAAATTTCTCGACCCTAAACTTACCATCTTCCGCCATTGCTCCCACTCGAACCAAGAACCCTTCTTTCCTGCGAGTCTATCAGCAAAATATACCTTCGGCTCTGATACCAGTTGTTAGAAAATTATATATTACATAGCAATACAATACATAAAATATGTGAAAATACAAGCACACAAAACACATAAAACCAGAGAGACATAGATATACGTGGTTCACCTAGTTTGGGCTACGTCCAACCCGAACAGCCAGTCCTTCCCTTCTATTATCCAGCAAAATGAAGAGACACAACCTACAGCCGATCTGCTGTAATATCCTTTGTTCTCTCACAGTCTCCCTCTCTGTTTCTCGCTCCGAGAATGCACATACAGTACACAGCCGCAATACAATACCCTCATAAAAATGTGGGGTTGCCTTCTAGGGCAAGAAACCCTAATCTAAACATAACTTCTACCGTCAGATCATTTGCCTATGAATGGCCTAGATTGACTAGAAATTACTATACTTTTACAAGACAATTTTACATCTGTTTTTAGCTTCGAGGGCACTGCCCCCGAAAGCCCCCGCCAGGGGGGGGCTCCGAAAAGCGTTTCCGCCCCCCCTGGACCCCCCACGGCAGCGATTAATTACGGGTGGCGTTGCCGCCCCTTTTAAGGTATAGGGGGTCCAATGTTGTCATAGAAAATAAACAAGATAATCAGGCTCCACACCCAACAATCTCCCACTTGGAGACTGATTGTAGCAACCCCACCGCTGCTTCATTTGTTGGACAATGACTCCTCTTAGGACCTGGCTATTCCTCATCTTCATCGTCATCTTTGAAGACCAATTGAAACTGAGCACATTCTCAGTTTCTCCCTGGTTACAACTTTTGTTAGCATATTTGGAGGATTCTGGCTAGTGTGTATCTTTTCCAGCTTCAACTCTCCATCTTCCAATACTAACCGTATGAAATGGTACTTGAGATGTATGTGTTTTGTCCTGGAATGAAATGCTGAGTTCTTTGCAAGATGAATAGAACTTTGGCTATCACTGTATAGCGTGCCCATATCATGCTTCTTACCCAATTCATCCATAAACCGTTGTAACCAAATCATTTCTTTACTAGCCTCTGTAGCAGCAACATACTCTGCTTCTGTTGTTGAAAGTGCAACAACACTTTGGATTTTTGAAACCCAACTGACAGTTGTTCCACCTACAGTAAATACATATCCTGTAGTTCTCCTCCTATTATCTTTGTCACCTGCCCTATCTGCATCAACATATCCTTGTAGAGCAATGTTTGAACCACCAAAGCATAATGATTACTTTGTGGTACCTCTCAAATATCTGAGAATCCATTTTACTTCCATCCAATGTCGTTTTCCTGGATTGTTCATGTACCTTCTTACAACTCCCACTGCATGTGCAATATCAGGCCTTCTGCAGACCATTGCATACATTAAGCTTCCAACTGCTAATGCATCTGGAACTTTAGACATATAATCCATGTCTTCTTGGGTCTTTGGGCACATCTCCTTACTAAGTTTGAAATGGCTAGCAAAAGGGGTACTAACTGGTTTTGCATTGTGCATATTAAATCTTTTCAACACCTTTTCTATGTACTCATACTGAGACAGTGTTAATTTGTGATTTTTCCTATCTCTAGTTATCCTCATACCAAGGATTTTTTTTTCAGCTCCGAAATCCTTCATTGCAAATGAATTTGCAAATTTTCTTCTGAGCACATTTATTTCCTGCATGTTAGATCCTGCAACAAGCATGTCATCTACATACAATAACAATATAATATATTTTCCATCAATTTGCCTTTTTAGATAAGCACAATGATGAGAGTGACATCTAGTATAACCTTGTTCAGACATAAACTTGTCAAATTTTAGATACCATTGCCTTGGAGCCTGTTTTAAGCCATACAGGCTCTTCTTTAACCTGCACACCAATTTTTCTGTCCCTTTGACCTCATATCCTTCTGGTTGCTGCATGTATATCTCTTCCTCCAAATCTCCATGGAGAAATGTTGTCTTTACATCTAACTGTTCAAGATGTAAAGCTTCCGCTGCTACAAGACTTAAGATAGTTCTGATTGAATTCATCTTAACAAGAGGAGAAAATATTTCATCAAAATCAATACCTTTCTTCTGTGCAAATCCCTTCACCACAAGTCTAGCTTTGTACCTCTGTTTTCCTTTATCTTATTCATTCAACCTGTAAACGCATTTATTCTGCAATGTAGTTTTTCCTGCAGGCAACCTGACTAAGTCCCAAGTCTAGTTATGCATCAAGGAGTCCATCTCTTCTTCCATGGCTAGCTCCCACTTCTTCCTTCTTTCAACCTGCATTTCTTCTTCATAACATTCAGGTTCACTAGAATCGGTCAGCAGTAAATAATATAATGAAGGAGAGTATCATTCACGGGGTCTACTTATCCTGGTAGATCTTTTAACACCACTTTCAGGTGTTTGAGGTGCATGTTGCGTTTGTGGTGGTTGCTGCTGCTGTGGTTGTTGATTATTATTATTTTCAGGCACCTTTACTTTTTCAGTTATCTCATCAAGAACCACGTATTCCTTGCTTTATTTTTCCTATTTCTTTTCCTGAACTGATTCTTATACAAGACCTTTTCATTGAATATTACATCTATGCTCCTAATGATTTTGTGATTTTCATAATCATATAAGCGATAACCAAAATCATTAACGCCATATCCAATAAAGGTACATTTCTTTGATTTTTCCTCAAGCTTTGTTCTATTCTCTTTATTAATATGGACAAAGGCCTCACAGCCAAAAGGCTTTAAAAAACAGTAGTTTACCTTTTTACCTGTCCATGCTTCCTCTGGAATACCACCATCCAAGGAACTTGAAGGCCCTCTGTTTATTAGATAAACAACAGTATCTACAGCATCTGCCCAAAATTGTAAAGGCAATCCCGCATGAATTCTCATGCACCTTGCACGCTCCATGATTGTTCTGTTCATCCTTTCTGACACACCTTTCTCTTGTGGTGTTTTTGGAACTGTCTTCTCTCTAAGAATTCCATGCTCTGAACAGTACCTATCAAACTCTTTACTGCAATATTCACCTCCATTGTCTGATCTGGGACACTTCAACTTCTTTCCTGTCTCAATCTCAAACAAAGCTTTCCATTTCTTGAAAGTATCAAATACATCAGATTTATTTTGAATACAATAAATCCAAGTTTTTCTAGTTGCATCATCAATAAAAGTAACATAATAATGAGAGCCACCAAGAGATGATACCTGAGCAGGTCCCCATACATCTGTATGCACAAGCTCTAATTTTTCGCTCTTCTTTTCTTTCCCAACTCTGAGAAATCTGACTCTCTTCTGTTTTCCATAAGTGCAATTCTCACAGAAATCCAAATCAACATTCTTCAAACCTGGCAACAAATTTCTTGAGTGAAGAATCTTCATCCCCTTCTCACTCATGTGTCCGAGCCTATGATGCCATAATGTTGCATCTACTCCTTTGGAAGTTAAAGCATTAACAGAGTTAGAAATACCATTGCATAAATACAATGTACCAACCTTTTCACCTTTTGCTATTACCAGGGCTCCTTTGGTGACCTTCCAAGTTTTATCCGTGAAAGTTGTCACACAACCTTCACCACCTAACTGCCCTGTTGAAATCATATTTTTCTTCAGATCTGGAACATGCCTTACCTCCTTTAGTAGCCATTGGTTTCCATTCTGTTGTTTTACAAGAACTTTACCCATTCCAACAATTTTACAGGGTTTATCATCACCCAAACGAACTTGTCCAAAATCTCCTTGAACATAGTCATGAAAATATTTCTTATCGGGTGTGGCATGGAATGAAGCCCCTGAATCTACAACCCAAGAATCAGTAACATTTTTGAAAGAAAGAATCAAAGCATCTTGTAACACATCACCTGTCACATTTGCTTCATGATTGTTTTCTTGTTGTGTGTCTCCTTCTTTTCCCTTCCGAGATCTACAGTCTTTCTTTAGGTGTCCTTTCTTTCCGCATATCCAGCACACTATCCCCGATCTGGACTTGGATATGCCTTTCCTTGATTTAATTCAATATCCTGAGCTCTTTCCTCATTCCATTCTTCTTCCCCTAGAATCTGCACTCAAAGCATTACCCGATGTCTCACCGGAGCTTTTTTGTCGCATTTCCTCACTAAGGATAGCACCGACAACATCATCAAAGTTTAAAGTACTAGATCAGGAGCTAGAGCTACTAATGGCCATAACCAAACCATTCCAGCTTTCTGGTAATGAGCATAAGAATAACAGAGCTCTAACTTCATCATCAAAGTTTACCCCTACAGAACTTAACTGACTGGTAACTGTATTAAATTCATTTAAATCGTCTGCAACAGATTCACCTTCCGATATATTCATATTAAATAGTCGTTTCATAAGAAATACCTTGTTTGATGCCGAGGGTTTTTCATATAGTTTCGCCAACGTCTACATCAAACCCTCTGTTGTTGTTTCCTTCAAAATATTGAAGGAAACTGACGCCGCAAGGCACAACCGTATTGTTTTGAGTGCCTTTCTATCGAGAATGTTCCATTCCTCATCTGTCATGGTCGTTGGCATATTTTTTTTTTCCGCTCAATGGTAGGTATAGATCTTTCTGATACAGATAATCTTCCATCTGCATCTTCCACAGCGGGAAGTTTTGGCCGTTAAATTTCTCGACCCTAAACTTACCATCTTCCACCATTGCTCCCACTCGAACCAAGAACCCTTCTTTCCTGCGAGTCTATCAGCCAAATATACCTTCAGCTCTTATACCAGTTGTTAGAAAATTATATATTACAGAGCAATGCAATACATAAAATGTGCGAAAATACAAGCACACAAAACACATAAAACCAGAGAGACACAAATATATGTGGTTCACCCAGTTTGGGCTACGTCCACCCCGAACAGCCAGTCCTTCCCTTCTATTATCCAGCAAAATGAAGAGACAAAACCTACAGCCGATCCGCTGTAATATCCTTTGTTCTCTCACAGTCTCCCTCTCTTTTTCTCACTCCGAGAATGCACATACAATACACAGCCGCAATACAATACCCTCATAAAAACGAGGGGTTGCCTTCTAGGGAAAGAAACCCTAATCTAAACATAACTTCTACTGTCAGATCATTCGCCTATGAACGGCCCAGATTGACTAGAAATTACTATACTTTTTCCAGGCAATTTTACATCTGTTTTTAGCTTCGAGGGCGCTGTCCCCTAAATCCCCCGCGGGGGGGGCTCCGAAAAGCGTTGCCGCCCCCCCTGGACTCCCCACGGTAGCGATTAATTACGGGCGGCGTTGCCGCCCCTTTTAAGGTACAGAGGGTCCAATGCTATGATACAAAATAAACAAGATAATCAGGCTCCACACCCAACAATCTCCCACTTGTATACTGATTGTAGAAACTCCACCGCTGCTTCATTTGCTGGACAATGACTCCTCTTAGGACCTGGCTATTCCTCATCTTCATCGTCATTCTTGAAGACCAATTGAAGCTGAGCACATTCTCAGTTTCTCCCTGGTTACAACTTTTGTTAGCATATCTGCAGGATTTTGGCTAGTGTGTATCTTTTCCAACTACAACTCTCCATCTTCCAATACTGACTGTATGAAATGGTACTTGAGATGTATGTGTTTAGTCTTGGAATGAAATGCTGAGTTCTTTGCAAGATGAATAGCACTTTGGCTATCACTGTATAGCGTGCCCATATCATGCTTCTTACCCAATTCATCCATAAACCGTTGTAACCAAATCATTTCTTTACTAGTCTCTGTAGCAGCAACATACTTTGCTTCTGTTGTTGAAAGTGCAACAACACTTTGGATTTTTGAAACCCAACTGCCAGCTGTTCCACCTACAGTAAATACATATCCTGTAGTGCTCTTCCTGTTATCTCTATCACCTGCCATATCTGCATCAACGTATCCCTGTAGAGCAATTTTTGAACCACCAAAGCATAATGCTTGCTTTGTGGTACCTCTCAAATATCTGAGAATCCATTTTACTGCCATCGAATGTCCTTTTCCTGGATAATTCATGTACCTTCTTACAACTCCCACTGCATGTGCAATATCAGGCCTTGTGCAGACCATTGCATACATTAAGCTTCCAACTGCTGATGCATCTGGAACTTTAGACATATAATCCATGTCTTCTTGGGTCTTTGGGCACATCTCCTTACTATGTTTGAAATAGCTAGCAAAAGGGGTACTAACTGGTTTTGCATTGTGCATATTAAATCTTTTCAACACCTTTTCTATGTACTCATACTAAGACAGTGTTAAATTGTGATTTTTCCTGTCTCTAGTTATCCTCATACCAAGGATTTGTTTTGCAGCTCCTAAATCCTTCATTGCAAATGAATTTGCAAATTTTCTTTTGAGCACATTTATTTCCTGCATGTTAGATCCTACAACAAGCATGTCATCTACATACAATAACAATATAATATAGTTGCCATCAATTTTCCTTTTTAGATAAACACAATGATGATAGTGCCATCTAGTATAACCTTGTTCAGACATAAACTTGTCAAATTTTAGATACCATTGCCTTGGAGCCTGTTTTAAGCCATACAGGCTCTTCTTTAACCTGCACACCAATTTTTCTTTCCTTTTTACCTCATATCCTTCTGGTTGCTGCATGTATATCTCTTCCTCCAACTCTCCATGGAGAAATGTTGTCTTTAAATCTAACTGTTCAAGATGTAAATCTTCCGCTGCTACAAGACTTAAGATAGTTCTGATTGAATTCATCTTAACAACAGGAGAAAATATTTCATCAAAATCAATACCTTTCTTCTGTGCAAACCCCTTCACCACAAGTCTAGCTTTGTACCTCTGTTTTCCTCCATCTTATTCCTTCAGCCCGTAAACCCATTTATTCTGCAATGTAGTTTTTCCTGCAGGAAACCTAACTAAGTCCCAAGTCTGGTTATGCATCAAGTGTTGGAAATATGATGCAGAGTGTTGTCCTTGATGGCAACCCACTGAATGAAGATGAAGACATGAGATTGTTGGCATGTGTTGTCCTTGATGGCAATACACCTGATGAAGTTATTCTTGACTTGATGGACTTGATAAATGATGTAAATATGATGTGATATTATGTTTGTTGACAATATGATGTAGAGAGTTGTTCTTGAATGGAAACCCACCTGATGAAGATGATGGAAACTTACTTGATGAAGTTGTGCTTGATAGAATATGTCTTGATGAACCTGTTTAAAGATGAAAATCTGATGTATCTACAGAGAGTACAGAAGGTAATGAAGAAAGGAATTCAATATGTGCTAGATCTATGATGAAAAGAGTATGCCTCAAGGCATACGCGGATTTGCCTAGGAGAAGTTGCGTATGCACGCGGTAAAGTACGTGCCAAGTCGCGTATGGGCAAAAGCGCTCATAAAGTGCAAAACCAGGGGTAACCACCATGGTATTGACCCATTGTATTGGGTAATGATTCGTCTAAATGACCCCGTCCAGGAATACCATCGGAAGTAATGTAGTTTTGGGCTCATGGTATTTTTTTGGCTCATGGTATTGAAAAAGGGGCTCATGGTATTGAAAAAGGGTAAACCTATATAAGGAGAAGAAATTCATTGTGCAAATCACGAGTGTGGGTGCAAGATGTCTGAGCTTGAATGAATACTTCTCTGTGAAGTATATCTATATGGAAAGGGGAAAGGCTTGATGATAGATCTGAATCTATGATGCACCAATGAAGAAAATGATGAAGAAGGGGATCTAGATCTGAAATGTATTTGTATCTACTAGATCTCTTTATGGAGTGATTAGATCTGTGATGAGGCGAACATCTGTCTGAAGTAAAGGGTTGAATATGAACTGAATTTCTGATCTGAAGAAGTATGCAGCTCTGTAATGGTTGAAGATCCATACGCTAGTTCGTCGCAGAGGAAGCGCGTATATATGCGGCTTCGCTGAAGAGAAAGTGCGTATGCGCAATGAAATTGGATCCGTAATATGTACAGAGGTATACGCTGGTTTATGTGAACAAAAGCGCGTATATACGCGACATCAAAAAAAGGAGAGCGCGTATGCAAACTAAGGTTTGCTGAAATCTGTGGTAAGAAATGTCTGATCTATTCTGCTGGTTTACAGATATCTGTCAGTGAGTTATATGTATCTGTTTCATTGTTGACTGTGCTTAAAAGTATGGAAAGGGTCCAGTGTGAAAATTGATGAAACGTGGTCCATATTGGTGCTGAGGGTTGTAGCCTTCAGTCAGGGGGTCGTAGCTCCCTTCCAGGTGAGAGTGGTAAATGAGAGCAGGGGGTCGTATCTCCCTTCCAGGAGAGGCAGGTAAACGAGTCAAGGGGTTGTAGCTCCCTTCCACGAGAGGCTGGTAAACGAGTCAGGGGGTTGTAGCTCCCTTCCAGGAGAGGATGGTAAATGAGCGCAGGTGGGTGCCTGCGTGTTGGTAGGAGTCTGTGCCAGCAGATATGTTGTAAGATGTTTTCTCTATAATAAAATATTGAAGGTTGAGCAACTGCAGCGGTGGTTTTCTCCCAACTTGGGTTTCCACCTAAAAATCCTGGTGTTCATGTGTGATGCTTATATGTGATGGTTTATTCTATTCTTACTGCACATGTTTACATTTTATAGAACATCTAATGAATGAATGATGGAATGATATAAGTGAAGAATTAATGGCATAATTAGATCTCTTTGTATACGCGAGTTTTATGAAGGATATCTGCGTGTATACGCTAGTTGGCTTCAGCAAAGTAGCGTATGGGTTTTGGAGCATAAAAAGTAAAATTTTTGAATATGCACTAAATACTGATTCACCCCCCCCCTCTCAGTATTTTTCCCAACAATTGGTATCGGAGCAGGTTCTTCTGCAGAAGCTTGATCGCTTGAAGTAGATCCGTCGCAATGGGAAAGAAGCAAAAGAAGAAGGCTACTGAAAAGGGGATATATGAGAAAACATTTGTAGCAGAAAATGAAGAAGATAAATCAGGTATTGATAGTTGTTCTTGTGAATCAATTTCTTGTGCATGCAATGATGAAGAAAGTGAAAATAATGTTGTGGATCTAGACGAAGCTATTAAGATCAAAGTTGAAGAACAACATAGAGAAATTGATAAAAGAGATTCTATCTACAAAGAGATGATCTCTAGAATGAAGGAACAGATAGAAATGCATGAAAATCTGCAGAGAAGACTTGAAAAAGAAATCCTCACTCTCAAAGTAAATTTGGAGAAATCAAATAAGAAAAATGAAGAACTTAAAGCGAAAATCATCTCTGTCAAAGAAGAATTATATAAGGAGCATGAAGAACTTTTACAAGTATTTGAGGAACAAGATAATGGATTGAAAGAAGAAATCTTGAAACTGAATGATCAAGTAGAAGAAGGAAGAAGGAAAGAAAAAAGCATGAAGAAGTAATGCCAAGGCTTGGAGGTTGAGGTAAATATTCTCAAAGGTAAACTAAAAGAAAAAGATAAATTGTTGAGGTTCCAAGATAGTTCAAAAATTTTGGACAACATTCCTAGTAATCAAAGGTCTCCTTCTATTAAACTTGGTCTTGGTTTTCATGAAATGGTCAAAGGAGAATCTAGTTCAGAAGGGAATGCTAATGATTCAAAGGAAGTCAATGCAAAATCTGAAGTGTTGAAAGAAACAAAAGGTCAACCAACAATCATGAATTCTGAAAGGAAATCATTCAATAATGTTGAATGCTTTAGATGTCATAATTTTGGACATGTTGTAGCCAATTGCAGGAGTAGATTGTTTCAGTCACAAACAAGTAGATTCTACACAAATAGGTACTTTGGTTTCTTCAAGGGATATTGTTTTTCATGTAACAAGTATGGACATAAAGCTGCTGATTGCAATAGAAGGAAGAATAGAAAAGCTCATTATGATTCTTATACTTATTTCTCTAGCCGCATGAGATTTTATGCCTGTAACAAGTATGGACATGTAGAAAAATAATGCAGGTTGAACAGATCTGAGAAAGTGGAAAACTTCCATCACACAATGAGCAAGTTCATGCAAATTTGGAAAAGGAAGGAGGACCGGTCAGAAACGTAGGGAATTTTGACCCTACTGCAGTCATCCGCTTCTGAAGCTTACTTCTCTGATTGACTGCAGGAATGATGTGGGATACATTATGAGATTTAGTAATGTATCGTCACAGGGGGAGCAATGTATGATGTCTCTCATGATTGATTTGATTATTCTGGTTATAGGTATTTCTGACAGAGCATCTGATATGAAGAAGACAGGTACAGGAAGTACAAGTTCAGGGGGAGATGAAGGAATGTGAAAAATTTCTATGCTTCACTTTCCATACGCGGGTTTTATTAACAAAAGTCACGTATACACGCGAGTTCCAGCAGACACAGTCGCGTATTCATTGATGATAAGAGAATTTATATGATAGCTGAAGATCTAGAGCAGAGGTTCAGGGGGAGCATCAGTCTGACTATTAATAACTGTATTATTGACTCTGTATCAGCTTAGTTTCTCAGTTCCAAATAATGATGATACGATACTTGGCTTCTTATGTTGAAGATCATGGATGAGCTCGGATTGATGAAGATTATCTGTTGGATGAGATGGAAGTCTTATGATTTAGAGATAAGGACAGAGCATGTAGAATGCATGAAGATATTGGTGATATCAGATCACATGGTTGACTGCTTGATTGACTATTGAAAAAGTGGTTCCTCTTGGGAAGAATATGTTGATACTGCGAAAAGGTCTGAAGGCTTGATTATTGATGTTCTGATGTTACACCTGTTGGATGACACTTGAAGTCATGGATACATTGTCTTATCTTTCTTCTCTCAAATATTTGATGATACAAGCCTATGTTTTTTGCTCATGCTATATTTCATGATGATTCCCACATATGTTTCTACAAAGAAGAAATGGAAAGTTCAGACAAGAGATTGAGTTGAGAAGCTGACTTCAACAGAAAAACACTATGATGATGATGGAAACATAGACCCGGTCACAGGTTGAAGATTGAAAAGGAACTAGTAGTGGTGCATTCTTTGTCGAGTCCCGATTAGGAATCTGGGTTGAGCAAATGATGGGTTCAGCAAGAAACAATTTCTCAGATAGAAGTTTGGAGTAGTCTCTGCTATGCAAGAATCAGATTTGATTAGAAATCTGGAGATTAATTTGTATACGCAGATTTCCTTGAATACAGTCGCATATATATGCGATTTAATACACACAAAACCGTGTATGTGTGGTTGATGAGAAATTGTCTGGGTTAGCATGTCTATATTCCTGTTTGGAATCTCTGATGCTGTTTGAAGTCTCTGAGGAGCACTGGTTCAGGGAAAGTAGCAGGTTGAATACTAATGATTGCATTGTTGGCACTATGACTGCTTATTCTATGATGATGGCTTGATACATGGTTTATTATGATGAGATTTTGAGATATGTTTGCTGAAAAGTATCGTGTGTGCTCACACATGGATGAATTGGAAGTCTTTTGAATTCAGAAACAAGAATAGATCATGCAGAGTTTGTTACTATGGTTGATATATTTTCCCTACATATGTTACTTCATGATAAATCTTAAATATCATGGTGATATTGGACCACATAGATGATTGCTTGACACATATTTGAAGATGGTGTTCTGGTATGATAATTTCTCTTGGTAATAATGTATTGATGCTGCAAAGAATCTGAAGGCTTGGTTCCTAATGTGCTTATGCTACAACCATTGGATGACACTTGAAGACACAACTACATTGTCCTATCTGTCTGCCTTCACATGTTCCAGGGAAGCATTTGAATTTCACAAACTGAAGCTGGAGTTGTCTTTGTCTGTCAGAAGAACAAATTTACTTAAATACAGAAGATTGAATTGGATACGTGGGTTTCCTGACATACAGTGGCGTATATACGAGAGTTTAAACACATAAAGATGCGTATGGTTGGTTGCTGGCAATTTTTGGTTGGTTCATCTTTCTTCAGCACGGCTGCAGGGCTGGTTGGTATCTCTGGTGGTGTTCCAGTTCTCATAATTCTATTTCTAATGTTTTGATAAAGATGCCTTGATGATTTTTTGGTGAAAGTGTTCAGGATGCACAAACTAAGGGGGAGCCTTAGTCATATGGAAAGGATGCTTGGATGCACAGATTCAGGGGGAGCATTAGCTTTGCTGAGTATAATGAATTGTTGGCATTATGATGGTTCTAAAATATGTTCTCTTTCTTGAGGACTTTCTGGTGTTGGTCTTAAAGTTATATTTGTAATTTGATGAAAAGGTCTTGTTGAGACCCATGATGTAAAATTGTAATATTCAATCATGTAAGGACTTTTCAAATTTTTAAACCCACTTGATTGGGTAGCTGAGTAAAATTTTGTAAACCCACTTGGTTGGGTAGCTGAGTTGAAATGTGTAAACCCACTTGGTTGGGTAGTCGAGTCTCATATGTAAATCCATTTGGATGGATCTTTGATGTAAGTATGAGTCATTGGTGATAGGAATTTCATAGAGTCATGTACTTCATTGGAAAATATGTTTGAAACTTTAGCATGAATTCAGGGGGAGCTTGGTCACTTCAATATACATCAGATCTGCAGAATGTTTCTTCTACATGAGGAGAAAAGGGGGAGAGTGTGTTGGTTTTTGATCCGCCCTTTGCCCTTGATGTCAAAGGGGGAGAGTGACATGGTGTCATTGCATTCTTAATGTACCTATCTGTTGTGATGATCAAACACCATTGTGGTTGCCATCAAGTCCAAAGGGGGAGATTGTTGGCAATATGATGCAGAGTGTTGTCCTTGATGGCAACCCACTGAATGAAGATGAAGACATGAGATTTTTAGCATGTGTTGTCCTTGATGGCAATACACCTGATGAAGTTATTCTTGACTTGATGGACTTGATAAATGATGTAAATCTGATGTGATATGATGTTTATTGACAATATGATGTAGAGAGTTGTTCTTGAATGGCAACCCACCTGATGAAGATGATGGCAACTTACGTGATGAAGGTGTGCTTGATAGAATATGTCTTGATGAACCTATTTAAAGATGAAAATCTAATGTATCTGCAGAGAGTACAGAAGGTAATGAAGAAAGGAATTCAATATGTGCTAGATCTATGATGAAAAGAGTATGTCTCAAGGCATACACGGATTTGCCTAGGAGAAGTTGCGTATGCACGTGGTAAAGTACGTGCCAAGTTGCGTATGGGCAAAAGCGCTCATAAAGTGCAAAACCAGGGGTAACCACCATGGTATTGACCCATTGTATTGGGTAATGATTCGTCTAAATGACCCCGTCCAGGAATACCATCGGAAGTAATGTAGTTTTGGGCTCATGGTATTGTTTTGGCTCATGGTATTGAAAAAGGGGGCTCATGGTATTGAAAAAGGGTAAACCTATATAAGGAGAAGAAATTCATTGTGCAAATCATGAGTGTGGGTGCAAGATGTCTGAGCTTGAATGAATACTTCTCTGTGAAGTATATTTGTATGGAAAGGGTAAAGGCTTGATGATAGATCTGAATCTATGATGCACCAATGAAGAAAATGATGAAGAAGGGGATCTAGATCTGAAATGTATTTGTATCTACTAGATTTTTTTATGGAGTGATTAGATCTGTGATGAGGCGAACATCTGTCTGAAGTAAAGGGTTGAATCTGAACTGAATATTTGATCTGAAGAAGTATGCAGCTCTGTAATGGTTGAAGATCCATACGCTAGTTCGTCGCAGAGGAAGCGCGTATATACACGGCTTCGCTGAAGAGAAAGCGCGTATGCAACGTGAAATTTATGTGCAGATGTATACGCTAGTTGATGTGGACGAAAGCGCGTATGCAAACTAGGGTTTGCTGAAGTATGGGGTATGAAATGTCTGATCTGATCTGCTCTGTTTTAGCTATCTGTTGTTGATGTTTGACTGTGCTTAAATGTATGGAGAGGGTCCAGTCTGAAAATATGATGAAACGTGGCCTGCAAGTTGTGTTCTATTGAAGTTGTTGGATCCAGTGTGAAAATTGATGAAACGTGGTCCATATTGGTGCTGAGGGTTGTAGCCTTTAGTCAGGGGGTCGTAGCTCCCTTCCAGGTGAGGCTGGTAAACGAGAGCAGGGGGTCGTAGCTCCCTTCCAGGAGAGGCTGGTAAATGAATCAGGGGGTTGTAGCTCCCTTCCAGGAGAGGCTGGTAAACGAGTCAGGAGGTTGTAGCTCCCTTCCAGGAGAGGCTGGTAAACGAGCGCAGGTGGGTGCCTGCGTGCTAGTAGAGTCTGCACCAGCACATATGTTGTAAGATGTTTTCTATATAATAAAATATTGAAGGCTGAGCAACTGCAGCGGTGGTTTTCTCCCGACTTGGGTTTCCACCTAAAAATCCTGGTGTTCATGTGTGATGCTTTGTGTGATGGTTTATTCTATTCTTACTACACATGTTTACTGTTTATAGAACATCTAATGAATGAATGATGGAATGATATAAGTGAAGAATTAATGGCATAATTAGATCTCTGTGTATACGCGAGTTTTATGAAGGATATCCGCGTGTATACACTAGTTGGCTTCAACAAAGTAGCGTATGGGTTTTGGAGCATGAAAAAGTAAAAGTTTGAATATGCAGAAAATACTGATTCACCCCCCCCCCCCCCTCTCAGTATTTTTCCCAACAATTGGTATCAGAGCAGGTTCTTCTGCAGAAGCTTGATCACTTGAAGGAGATCCGTCGCAATGGGAAAGAAGCAAAAGAAGAAGGCTACTGAAAAGGAGATATCTCAGAAAACATCTGCAGCAGAAAATGAAGAAGATAAATCAGGTATTGATAGTTGTTCTTGTGATTCACTTTCTTGTGCATGCAATGATGAAGAAAGTGAAAATAATGTTGTGGATCTAGAGGAAGCTATTAAGATCAAAGTTGAAGAGAAACATAGAGAAATTGATAAGAGAGATTCTATCTACAAAGAGATGATCTCTAGAATGAAGGAACAGATAGAAATACATGAAAATCTGCAGAGAAGACTTGAAAAAGAAAACCTCACTCTCAAAGTAAATCTGGAGAAATCAAATAAGAAAAATGAAGAACTTAAAGCGAAATTCATCTCTGTCAAAGAAGAATTATATAAGGAGCATGAAGAACTTTTACAAGTATTTGAGGAACAAGATAATGAATTGAAAGAAGAAATCTTGAAACTGAATGATCAAGTAGAAGAAGGAAGAAGGAAAGAAGAAAGCATGAAGAAGCAATGCCAAGGCTTGGAGGTTGAGGTAAATATTCTCAAAGGTAAACTAGAAGAAAAAGATAAATTGTTGCGGTTCCAAGATAGTTCAAAAATTTTGGACAACATTCTTAGTAATCAAAGGTCTCCTTCTATTAAACTTGGTCTTGGTTTTCATGAAACGGTCAAAGGAGAATCTAATTCACAAGGGAATGCTAATGATTCAAAGGAAGTCAATGCAAAATCTGAAGTGTTGAAAGAAACAAAAGGTCAACCAACAGTCATGAATTCTCAAAGGAAATCATTCAATAATGTTGAATGCTTTAGATGTCATAATTTTGGACATGTTGCAGCCAATTGCAGGAGCAGATTGTTTCAATCACAAACAAGCAGATTCTACACAAATAGGTACTTTGGGTTCTTCAAGGGATATTGTTTTTCATGTAACAAGTATGGACATAAAGCTGCTGATTGCAATAGAAGGAAGAATAGAAAAGCTCATTATGATTCTTATACTTATTTCTCTGGCCACATGAGATTTTATGCCTGTAACAAGTATGGACATGTAGAAAAATAATGCAGGTTGAACAGATCTGAGAAAGTGGAAAACTTCTAGCACACAATGAGCAAGTTCAAGAAAATTTGGAAAAGGAAGGAGGACCGGTCAGAAACGTAGGGAATTTTGACCCTACTGCAGTCATCTGCTTCTGAAGCTTACTTCTCTGATTGACTGTAGGAATGATGTGAGATACATTATGAGATTTAGTAATGTATCGTTACAGGGGGAGAAATGTATGATGTCTCTCATGATTGATTTGATTATTCAGGTTATATGTATTTCTGACAGAGCATCTGATATGAAGAAGACAGGTACAGGAAGTACAAGTTCAGGGGGAGATGAAGGAATGTGAAAAATTTCTATGCTTCACTTTCCATACGTGGGTTCTATTAACAAAATTAGCGTATACACGTGAGTTCCATCAGACACAGTCACATATTCATTGATGATAAGAGAATTTATATGATAGTTGAAGATATGGAGCAAAGGTTCAGGGGGAGCATCAGTCTGACTGTTAATAACTGTATTATTGACTCTGTATCAGCTTAGTTTCTTAGTTCCAAATAATGATGATATGATACTTGGCTTCTTATGTTGAAGATCATGGATGAGTCCAGATTGATGAAGAGTATCTCTTGGATGAGATGGAAGTCTTATGATTCAGAGATAAGGAAAGAGCATGTAGAATGCATGAAGATATTGGTGATATCAGATCACATGGTTGACTTCTTTATTGACTATTGAAAAAGTGGTTCCTCTTGGGAAGAATATGTTGATACTGTGAAAAGGTCTGAAGGCTTGATTATTGATGTTCTCATGTTACACCTGTTGGATGACACTTGAAGTCATGGATACATTGTCTTATCTTTCTTCTCTCAGATATTTGATGATACAAGTCTATGTTGTTTTCTCATGCTATATTTCATGATGATTCCCACATATGTTTCTACAAAGAAGAAATGGAAAGTTCAGACAAGAGATTGAGTTGATAAGCTGACTTCAACAAAAAGACACTATGATGATGATGGAAACATAGACCCGGTCACAGGTTGAAGATTGAAAAGGTACTAGCAGTGGTGCATTCTTTGTCGAGTCCCGATTAGGAATCTGGGTTCAGCAAACGATGGGTTCAGCAAGAAACAATTTCTAAGATAGAAGTTTGGAGTAGTCTCTGCTATGCCAAGAATCAGATTTGATTAGAAATCTGGAGATTAATTTGTATACGCGGATTTCCTTGAATACAGTCACGTATATACACGATTTAATACACACAAAACCGCGTATGTGTGGTTGATGAGAAATTGTTTGGGTTAGCATGTCTATATTCCTGTTTGGAATCTCTGATGCTGTTTGAAGTCTCTGAGGAGCACTGGTTCAGGGGAAGCAGCAGGTTGAATACTAATGATTGCATTGTTGGCACTATGACTACTTATTCTATGATGATGCCTTGATACATGGTTTATTGTGATGATATTTTGAGATCTGTTTGCTGAAAAGTATCGTGTGTGCTCACACATGGATGAATTGGAAGTCGTTTGAATTCAGAAACAAGAATAGATCATGCAGAGTTTGTTACTATGGTTGAGATATTTTCCCTACATATGTTACTTCATGATAAATCTTAAATATCATGGTGACATTGGACCACATAGATGATTGCTTGACACATATTTGAAGATGGTGTTCTGGTATGATAATTTATCTTGGTAAGAATGTATTGATGCTGCAAAGAATCTGAAGGGTTGGTTCCTAATGTGCTTATGCTACAACCATTGGATGACACTTGAAGACACAACTACATTGTCCTATCTGTCTGCCTTCACATGTTCCAGGGAAGCGTTTGAATTTCACAAACTGAAGCTGGAGTTGTCTCTGTCTGTTAGAAGAACAAATTTACTTAAATACAGAAGATTGAATTGGATACACGGGTTTCCTGACATACAGTCGTGTATATACGAGAGTTGAAACACATAAAGATGCATATGGTTGGTTGCTGGCAATTTTTGGTTGGTTCAGCTTTCTTCAGCACAGCTGCAGTGCTGTTTTGTATCTCTGGTGGTGTTCTAGTTCTCATAATTCTACTTCTAATGTTTTGATAAATATGCCTTGATGATTTGTTGGTGAAAGTGTTCAGGATGCACAAACTAAGGGGGAGCCTTAGTCATATGGAAAGGATGCTTGGATGCACAGATTCAGGGGGAGCATTAGCTTTGCTGAGTATAATGCATTGTTGGCATTATGATGGTTCTGAAATATGTTCTCTTTCTTGAGGACTTTCTGGTGTTGGTCTTAAAGTTATATTTGTAATTTGATGAAAAGGTCTTGTTGAGACCCATGATGTAAAATTGTAATATTCAATCATGTAAGGAATTTTCAAATTTTTAAACCCACTTGATTGGGTAGTTGAGTCAAATTTTGTAAACCCACTTGGTTGGGTAGCTGAGTTGAAATGTGTAAACCCACTTGGTTGGGTAGTCGAGTCTCATATGTAAATCCACTTGGATGGATCTTTGATGTAAGTATGAGTCATTGGTGATAGGAATTTCATAGAGTCATGTACTTCATTGGAAAATATGTTTGAAACTTAAGCATGAATTCAGGGGGAGCTTGGTCACTTCAATATACATTAGATCTGCAGAATGTTTCTTCTACATGAGGAGAAAAGGGGGAGAGTGTGTTGGTTTTTGATCCGCCCTTTGCCCTTGATGTCAAAGGGGGAGAGTGACATGGTGTTTGAATGAAGATAATGGTGTCAAAGAATGGGGAGAGTGACATGGTGTCATTGTATTCTTAATGTACCTATCTGTTGTGATGATCAAACACCATCGTGGTTGCCATCATGTCCAAAGGGGGAGATTGTTGGCAATATGATGCAAAGTGTTGTCCTTGATGGCAACCCACTGAATGAAGATGAAGACATGAGATTGTTGGCATGTGTTTTCCTTGATGGCAAAACACCTGATGAAGTTATTCTTGACTTGATGGACTTGATAAATGATGTAAACCTGATGTGATATGATGTTTATTGACAATATGATGTAGAGAGTTGTTCTTGAATGGCAACCCACTTGATGAAGATGATGGCAACTTACGTGATGAAGTTGTGCTTGATAGAATATGTCTTGATGAACCTGTTTAAAGATGAAAATCTGATGTATCTACAGAGAGTACAGAAGGTAATGAAGAAAGGAATTCAATATGTGCTAGATCTATGATGAAAAGAGTATGTCTCAAGGCATACGCGGATTTTCCTAGGAGAAGTCGCGTATGCACGCGGTAAAGTACGTGCCAAGTCGCGTATGGGCAAAAGCGCTCATAAAGTGCAAAACTAGGGGTAACCACCATGGTATTGACCCATTGTATTGGGTAATGATTCGTCTAAATGACCCCATCCAGGAATACCATCGGAAGTAATGTAGTTTTGGGCTCATAGTATTGTTTCAGCTCATGGTATTGAAAAAGGGTAAACCAATATAAGGAGAAGAAATTCATTGTGCAAATCACGAGTGTGGGTGCAAGATTTCTGAGCTTGAATGAATACTTCTCTGTGAAGTATATCTGTATGGAAGGGTAAAGGCTTGATGATAGATCTAAATCTATGATGCAGCAATGAAGAAAATGATGAAGAAGGGGATCTAGATCTGAAATGTATTTGTATCTACTAGATCTGTGTATGGACTGATTAGATCTGTGATGAGGCGAACATCTGTCTGAAGTAAATGGTTGAATCTGAACTGAATATCTCATATGAAGAAGTATGCAGCTCTGTAATGGTTGAAGATCCATACGCTAGTTCGTCACATAGGAAGCGCGTATATACGCGGCTTCGCTGAAGAGAAAGCGCGTATGCGCAATGAAATTGGATCTGTAATATGTACATAGGTATACGCCAGTTTATGTGAACAGAAGCGCGTATATACGCGACATCAGAAAAGCGCGTATGCAAACTAAGGTTTGCTGAAGTCAGTGGTAAGAAATGTCTGATCTATTCTGCTAGTTTACAGATATCTGTCAGTGAGTTATATGTATCTGTTTCATGGTTGACTGTGCTTAAAAGTATGGAAAGGGTCCAGTGTGAAAATTGATGAAACATGGTCCATATTGGTGCTGAGGGTTGTAGCCTTCAGTCAGGGGGTCGTAGCTCCCTTCCAGGTGAGGCTGGTAAACAAGAGAAGGGGGTCGTAGCTCCCTTCCAGGAGAGGCTGGTAAACGAGTCAGGGGGTTGTAGCTCCCTTCCAGGAGAGGCTGGTAAACGAGCGCAGGTGGGTGCCTACGTGCTGGTAGGAGTCTGCACCAGCACATATGTTGTAAGATGTTTTCCATACGAAATATTGAAGGTCGAGCAACCCGCAGCGGTGGTTTTCTCCCGACTCTGGGTTTCAATTAAAAAACTCGTGCTATGTGTGATGCTTATGTGTGATGTTTCTTCATTCTTTGCCTCACCGAACATGTTTACTTTTTATAGAACATCTAACGAATGAATGATGGAATGATATAAGTGAAGAATTAATGGCATAATTAGATCTCTGTGTATACGCGATTTTTATGAAGGATATCCGCGTGTATACGCTAGTTGGCTTCAACAAAGTAGCGTATGGGTTTTGGAGCATAAAAAGTAAAAGTTTTGAATATGCACTAAATTCTGATTCACCCCCCCCCCTCTCAGTAGTTTTCCCAACATCAAGGATTCCATCTCTTCTTCCATGGCTAGCTCCCACTTCTTCCTTCTTTCAACCTGCATTGCTTCTTCATAACATTCAGGTTCACCAGAATCGGTCAGCAATAAATAATATCATGAAGGAGAGTCTCGTTCAGGGGGTCTACTTATCCTGGTAGATCTTCTAACACCACTTTCAGGTGTTTGAGGTGCATGTTGCTGTTGTGGTGGTTGCTGCTGCTGTGGTTGTTGGTTATTATTATTTTCAGGCACCTTTACTTTTTCAGTTATCTCATCAAGAACCATGTATTCCTTGCTTTCTTTTTCCTATTTATTTTCCTGCAACTGATTCTTATACAAGACCTTTTCATTGAATGTTACATCTCTGCTCCTAATGATTTTGTGATTTTCATAATCATATAAGCGATAACCAAAATCATTAACACCATATCCAATAAAGGTACATTTCTTTGATTTTTCCTCAAGCTTTGTTCCATTTTCTTTATTAATATGGACAAAGGCCTCACAACCAAAAGGCTTTAAAAAAGAGTAGTTTACCTTTTTACCTGTCCATGCTTCCTCTGGAATACCACCATCCAAGGAACTTGAAGGCCCTCTGTTTATTAGATAAACAACATTATCTACAACATCTGCCCAAAATTGTAAAGGCAATCCTGCATGCAATCTCATGCACCTTGCACACTCCATGATTGTTCTGTTCATCCTTTCTGACACACCATTTTCTTGTGGTGTTCTTGGAACTATCTTCTCTATACGAATTCCATGCTCTGAACAGTACCTATCAAACTCTTTGCTGCAATATTCACCTCCATTGTCTGATCCGAGACACTTCAACTTCTTTCCTGTCTCAATCTCAACCAAAGCTTTCCATTTCTTGAAAGTATCAAATACATCAAATTTATTTTGAATACAATAAATCCAAGTTTTTCTAGTTGCATCATCAATAAACGTAACATAATAGCGAGAGTCACCAAGAGATGATACCTGAGCAGGTCCCCATACATCTGTATGCACAAGCTCCAATTTTTCACTCTTCTTTTCTTTCCCAACTCTGAGAAATCTGACTCTCTTTTGTTTTCCATAAATGCAATTCTCACATAAATCCAAATCAACATTCTTCAAACCTGGCAACAAATTTCTTGAGTGAATAATCTTCATTCCCTTCTCACTCATGTGTCCGAGCCTATGATGCCATAATGCTGCATCTACTCCTTTGGAAGTTAAAGCATTAAAAGAGTTAGAAATACCATTGCATAAATACAATGTACCAACCTTTTCACCTTTTTCTATTACCAGGGCTCCTTTGGTGACCTTCCAAGTTTTATCTGTGAAAGTTGTCACACAACCTTCACCGCCTAACTGCCCTGTTGAAATCAGATTTTTCTTTAGATCTGGAACATGCCTTACCTCATTTAATAGCCATTGGTTTCCATTCTGCTATTTTACAAGAACCTTACCCATTCCAACAATTTTACAGGGTTTATCATCACCCAAACGGACTTGTCCAAAATCTCCTTGAACATAGTCATGAAAATATTTCTTATCAGGTGTGGCATGGAATGAGGCCCCTGAATCTACAACCCAAGAATCAATAACATTTTCGAAAGAAAGAATCAAAGCATCTTGTAACACATCACCTGTCACATTTGCTTCATGATTGTTTTCTTGCTGTGTGTCTCATTCTTTTCCCTTCCGAGATCTACAGTCTTTCATTACGTGTCCTTTCTTTCCGCATTTCTAGCACACTATCCCCAATCTTGACTTGGATCTGCCTTTCCTTGATTTACTTCTATATCCTGAGCTCTTTCCTCTTTCCATTCTTCTTCCCCTAGACTCTACACTCAAAGCATTACCCGATGTCTCACCGAAGCTTTTCCGTCGCATTTCCTTGCTAAGGATAGCACCGACAACATCATCAAACTTTAAAGTACTATATCCGGAGATAGAGTTACTAATGGCCATAACCAAACCATTCCAGCTTTCTGGTAATGAGCATAAGAATAACAGAGCTCTAACTTCATCATCAAAGTTTACCCCTACAGAACTTAACTAACTGGTAACTGTATTAAATTGATTTAAATGGTCTGCAACAGATCCACCTTCCGACATATTCATATTAAATACTCGTTTCATAATAAATACCTTGTTTCATGTCGAGGGTTTTTCATATAGTTTTTCCAACGTCTGCATCAAACCCTCTGTTGTTGTTTCCTTCGAAATATTGAAGGAAACTGACATCGCAAGGCACAACCGTATTGTTTTGAGTGCCTTTCTATCGAGAATGTTCCATTCCTCATCTGTCATGGTCGTCGACATCTTTGTTTTTCTGCTCAATGGTAGGTATAGATCTTTCTGATACAGATAATCTTCCATCTGCATCTTCCACAACGGGAAGTTTTGGCCATTAATTTCTCGACCCTAAACTTAACATCTTCCACTATTGCTCCCACTCGAACCAAGAACCCTTCTTTCCTGCGAGTCTATCAGACAAATATACCTTCGGCTCCAAGTACACAAAACGCATAAAACAAGAGAGACACAGATATACGTGGTTCACCCAGTTTGGGCTACGTCCACCCCGAACAACCAGTCCTTCCCTTCTATTATCCAGCAAAATGAAGAGACACAACCTACAGCCGATCCGCTGTAATATCCTTTGTTCTCTCACAGTCTCCCTCTCTGTTTCTCACTCCGAGAATGCACACACAATTCACAGCCGCAATACAATACCCTCATAAAAACGAGGGGTTGCCTTCTAGGGCAAGAAACCCTAATCTAAACATAACTTCCACCATCAGATCATTTGCCTATGAACGGCCCAGATTGACTAGAAATTACTATACTTTTACAAGGCAATTTTACATCTATTTTTAGCTTTGGGGGCGTTGCCCCCGAAAGCCGCTGCGAGGGGGGGGATCCAAAAAGCGTTGCCGCCCCCCCTGGACCCCCCATGGCAGCAATTAATTACGGGCGGCTTTTGCCGCTCCTTTTAAGGTACAGGGGGTCCAATGCTGTGATACAAAATAATCAAGATAATCAGGCTCCACACCCAACAATCTCCCACTTGGAGACTGATTGTAGCAACTCCACCACTGCTTCATTTGCTGGACAATGACTCCTCTTAGGACCTGGCTATTCCTCATCTTCATCGTCATCGTTGAAGACCAATTGAAACTGAGCACATTCTCAGTTTCTCCCTGGTTACAATTTTTGTTAGCATATCTGCAGGATTCTGGCTAGTGTGTATCTTTTCCAGCTTCAACTCTCCATCTTCCAATACTGACCGTATGAAATGGTACTTGAGATGTATGTGTTTAGTCTTGGAATGAAATGCTGAGTTCTTTGCAAGATGAATGGCACTTTGGCTATCACTGTATAATGTGCCCATATCATGCTTCTTACCCAATTCATCCATAAACCTTTGTAACCAAATCATTTCTTTACTAGCCTCTATAGCAGCAACATACTCTGCTTCCGTTGTTGAAAGTGCAACAACACTTTGGATTTTTGAAACCCAACTGACAGCTGTTCCACCTACAGTAAATACATATCCTGTAGTGCTCCTCCTGTTATCTCTGTCACCTGCCATATCTGCATCAACATATCCCTGTAGAGCAATGTTTGAACCACTAAAGCATAATGCTTGATTTGTGGTACCTCTCAAATATCTGAGAATCCATTTTACTGCCATCCAATGTTCTTTTCCTGGATTATTCATGTACCTGCTTACAACTCCCACTGCATGTGCAATATCAGGCCTTGTGCAGACCATTGCATACATTAAGCTTCCAACTACTGACGCATATGGAACTTTAGACATATAATCCATGTCTTCTTGGGTCTTTGGGCACATCTCCTTACTAATTTTGAAATGGCTAGCAAAAGGTGTACTAACTGGTTTTGCATTGTGCATATTAAATCTTTTCAACACCTTTTCTATGTACTCATACTGAGACAGTGTTAATTTGTGATTTTTTCTGTCTCTAGTTATCCTCATACCGAGGATTTGTTTTGCAGCTCCCAAATCCTTCATTGCAAATGAATTTGCAAATTTTCTTTTGAGCACATTTATTTCCTGCATGTTAGATCCTACAACAAGCATGTCATCTACATACAATAACAATATAATATAGCTGCCATCAATTTTCCTGTTTAGATAAACACAATGATGAGAGTGACATCTAGTATAACCTTGTTCAGACATCAACTTGTCAAATTTTAGATACCATTTCCTTGGAGCCTGTTTTAAGCCATACAGCCTCTTCCTTAACCTGCACACCAATTTTTCTTTCCCTTTTACCTCATATCCTTCTGGTTGCTGCATGTATATCTCTTCCTCCAAATGTCCATGGAGAAATGCTGTCTTTAAATCTAACTGTTCAAGATGTCAATCTTCCACTGCTACAAGACTTAAAATAGTTCTGATTGAATTCATCTTAACAACAGGAGAAATATTTCATCAAAATCAATACCTTTCTTCTGTGCAAACCCCTTCACCACAAGTCTAGCTTTGTACCTCTGTTTTCCTCCATCTTATTCCTTCAGCCTGTAAACCCATTTATTCTGCAATGTAGTTTTTCCTGCAAGCAAACTGACTAAGTCCCAAGTCTGGTTATGCATCAAGGAGTCCATCTCTTCTTCCATTGCTAGCTCCCACTTCTTCCTTCTTTCAACCTACATTGCTTCTTCATAACATTCAAGTTCACCAAAATCGGTCAGCAATAAATAATATAATGAAGGAGAATATCGTTTAGGGGGTCTACTTATCCTGGTAGATCTTCTAACACCACTTTCAGGTGTTTGAGGTGCATGTTGCTGTTGTGGTGGTTGCTGCTGCTGTGGTTGTTGATTATTATTATTTTCAAGCACCTTTACTTTTTCAATTATCTCATCAAGAACCACATATTCCTTGCTTTCTTTTTCCTATTTCTTTTCCTGCAACTGATTGTTATACAAGACCTTTTCATTGAATATTACATCTCTTCTCCTAATGATTTTGTGATTTTCATAATCATATAAGCGATAACCAAAATCATTAACACCATATCCAATAAAGGTACATTTCTTTGATTTTCCCTCAAGGTTTGTTCTAGTTTCTTTATTAATATGGACAAAGGCCTCACAACCAAAAGGCTTTAAAAAAGAGTAGTTTACCTTTTTACCTGTCCATGCTTCCCCTAGAATACCACCATCCAAGGCACTTGAAGGCCCTCTGTTTATTAGATAAATAGCAGTATCTACAGCAGCTGCCCAAAATTGTAAAGGCAATCCCGCATGCAATCTCATGCACCTTGCACGCTCCATGATTGTTCTATTCATCCTTTCTGACACACCATTTTCTTGTGGTGTTCTTGGAACTGTCTTCTCTCTAAGAATTCCATGCTCTGAACAGTACCTATCAAACTCTTTGCTGCAATATTCAACTCCATTGTCTGATCTGAGACACTTCAAATTCTTTCCTGTCTCAATCTCAACCAAAGCTTTCCATTTCTTGAAAGTATCAAATACATCAGATTTATTTTGAGTACAATAAATCCATTTTTTTCTAGTTGCATCATCAATAAAAGTAACATAGTAATGAGAGCCACCAAGAGATGATACCTGAGCAGGTCCCCGTACATCTGTATGCACAAGATCTAATTTTTCGCTCTTCTTTTCTTTCCCAACTTTGAGAAATCTGACTCTCTTCTGTTTTCCATAAATGCAATTCTCACATAAATTCAAATCAACATTCTTCAAACATGGCAACAAATTTCTTGAGTGAACAATCTTCATCCCCTTCTCACTCATGTGTCCGAGCCTATGATGCCATAATGATGCATCTACTCCTTTGGAAGTTAAAGCATTAACAGAGTTAGAAATAACATTGCATAAATACAATGTACCAACCTTTTCGCCTTTTGCTATTACCAGGGCTCCTTTGGTGACCTTCCAAGTTTTATCTGTGAAAGTTGTCACAAAACCTTCACCGCCTAACTGCCCTGTTGAAATCATATTTTTCTTCAGATCTGGAAAATGCCTTACCTCCTTTAGTAGCCATTGGTTTCCATTCTGTTGTTTTACAAGAACTTTACCCATTCCAACAATTTTACAGGGTTTATCATCACCCAAACGAACTTGTCCAAAATATCCTTAAACATAGTCATGAAAATATTTCTTATCAGGTGTGGCATGGAATGAAGCCCCTGAATCTACAACCCAAGAATCAGTAACATTTTCAAAAGAAAGAATCAAAGCATCTTGTAACACATCACCTGTCACATTTGCTTCATGATTGTTTTCTTGCTATGTGTCTCCTTCTTTTCCCTTTCGAGATCTATAGTCTTTCTTTAGGTGTCCTTTCTTTCCACAATTCCAGCACATTATCCCCGATCTGGACTTGGATCTGCCTTTCCTTGATTTACTGCGATATCCCGATCTCTTTCCTCTTTCCATTCTTCTTCCCCTAAACTCTGCACTCAAAGCATTACCTGATGTCTCACCGGAGATTTTCCGTCGCATTTCCTCGCTAAGGATAGCACCAACAACATCATCAAACTTTAAAGTACTAGATCCAGAGACAGAGTTACTAATGGCCATTACTAAACCATTCCAACTCTCTGGCAATGAGCACAAGAATAACAGAGCTCTAAATTCATCATCAAATTTTACCCCTACAGAACTTAACTGACTGGTAACTGTATTAAATTCATTTAAATGGTCTGCAACAGATCCACCTTCCGACATCTTCATATTAAATAGTCGTTTCATAAGAAATACCTTGTTTGAGGCCGAGGGTTTTTCATATAGTTTCGCCAACGTCTGCATCAAACCCTCTGTTGTTGTTTCCTTCGAAATATTGAAGGCAACTGACGCCGCAAGGCACAACCATATTGTTCCGAGTGCCTTTCTATCGAGAATGTTCCATTCCTCATCTGTCATGGTCGTCGGCATCTTTTTTTTTCCGCTCAATGGTAGGTATAGATCTTTCTGATACAGATAATCTTCCATCTGCATCTTCCACAGCGGGAAGTTTTGGCCGTTAAATTTCTCGACCCTAAACTTACCATCTTCCTCCATTGCTCCCACTCGAACCAAGAACCCTTCTTTCCTACGAGTCTATCAGCCAAATATACCTTCGGCTCTGATACCAGTTGTTAGAAAATTATATATTACAAAGCAATGCAATACATAAAATATGCGAAAATACAAGCACACAAAACACATAAAACCAGAGAGACACATATATACGTGGTTCACCCAGTTTGGGCTACGTCCACCCCGAATAGCCAATCCTTCCTTTCTATTATCCAGCAAAATGAAGAGACACAACCTACAGCCGATCTGCTGTAATATCCTTTGTTCTCTCACAGTCTCCCTCTCTGTTGCTTGCTTCGAGAATGCACATACAATACACAGCCACAATACAATACCCTCATAAAAACGAGGGGTTGCTTTCTAGGGCAAGAAACCCTAATCTAAACATAACTTCTACCGTCAGATCATTTTCTTATGAACGGCCCAGATTGACTAGATATTAATATACTTTTACAAGGCAATTTTACATTTGTTTTTAGCTTCGGGGGCGCTGCCCCCGAAAGCCCCCGCCAGGGGGGGGCTCTGAAAAGCGTTGCCGCCACCCCCTGGACCCCCCACCACAGCGATTAATTACGGGCGGCGTTTCTGCCCCTTTTAAGGTATAGGGGGTCCAATGCTGTGATACAAAATAAACAAGATAATCAGGCTCCACACCCAACAATCTCCCACTTGGAGACTGATTGTAGAAACGCCACCGTCGTCTATTTGCTGGACAATGACCTTCAGGGGGACCTCGGATATTCTCATCTTCATCATCATCCTTGAAGACCAATTGAACCGAGCACATTCATGTGTTCTCTCGGTTACAACTTTTTAGCATATTCGTTATGATTCGGCTAGTGTGTGTATCTTTTCCGTGCCTTTTACTCTCCATCACAATACCCACATCTTGAAATACCAGGATGTACAAGCATTCCTGAATGAAATGCTGATTTCTTTGCAAGATGAATAGAACTTTGCCATCACCGCATAGCGTGCCCATATCATGCTTCTTACCCAATTCATCCATAAAACCGTTGTGAACAAATCATTTTCACTAGCCTCTCCGTAGCAGCAACATACTGTCATTGCTGAAAGTGCAACAACACTTTGGATTTTTGAAACCCAACTGACAGCTGTTCCACCTACAGTAAATACATATCATGTAGTGCTCCTCCTGTTATCTCTATCACCTGCCATATCTGCATCAACATATCCCTGTAGAGCAATGTTTGAACCACCAAAGAATAATGCTTGCTTTGTGGTACCTCTCAAATATCTGAGAATCCATTTTACTGCCATCCAATTTCCTTTTCCTGGATTATTCATGTACCTTCTTACAACTCCCACTGCATGTGCAATATCAGGCCTTGTGCAGACCATTGGATACATTAAGCTTCCAACTGCTGATGCATATGGAACTTTATACATATAATCCATGTCTTCTTGGGTCTTTGGGCACATCTCCTTACTAAGTTTGAAATGGCTAGCAAAAAGGGTACTAACTGGTTTTGCATTGTGCATATTAAATCTTTTCAACACCTTTTCTATGTACTCATACAGAGACAGTGTTAATTTGTGATTTTTCCTGTCTGTAGTTATCCTCATACCAAGGATTTGTTTTGCAGCCCCCAAATCCTTCATTGCAAATGAATTTGCAAATTTTCTTTTGAGCACATTTATTTCCTGCATGTTAGATCCTGCAACAAGCATGTCATCTACATACAATAACAATATAATATAGCTGCCATCAATTTTCCCTTTTAGATAAACACAATGATGAGAGTGAAATCTAGTATAACCTTGTCCAGACATAAAATTCTCAAATTTTAGATACCATTTCCTTGGAGCTTGTTTTAAGCCATACAGGCTCTTCTTTAACCTGCACACCAATTTTTCTTTCCCTTTTACCTCATATCCTTCTGGTTGCTGCATGTATATCTCTCCCTCCAAATATCCATGGAGAAATACTGTGTTTACATCTAACTGTTCAAGATGTAAATCTTCCGCTGCTACAAGACTTAAGATAGTTCTGATTGAATTCATCTTAACAACAGGAGAAAATATTTCATCAAAATCAATACCTTTCTTCTGTGCAAACCTCTTCACCACAAGTCTAGCTTTGTACCTCTGTTTTCCTCCATCTTCTTCCTTCAGCCTGTAAACCCATTTATTCTGCAATGTAGTTTTACCTGCAGGCAACCTGACTAAGTCCCAAGTCAGGTTATGCATTAGGAGTCCATCTCTTCTTCCATGGCTAGCTCCCACTTCTTCCTGCTTTCAACCTGCATTGCTTCTTCATAACATTCAGGTTCACCAGAATCAGTCAACAATAAATAATATAATGAAGGAGAGTATCGTTCAGGGGGTCTACTTATCCCGGTAGATCTTCTAACACCACTTTCAGGTGTTTGAGGTGCCTGTTGCTGTTGTGGTGGTTGCTGCTGCTGTGGTTGTTGATTATTATCATTTTCAGGCACCTTTACTTTTTCAGTTATCTCATCAAGAACCGCGTATTCCTTGCTTTCTTTTTCCTGTTTCTTTTCCTGCAACTGATTCTTATACAAGAACTTTTCATTGAATATTACATCTCTTCTCCTAATGATTTTGTGATTTTCATAATCATATAAGCGATAACCAAAATCATTAGCACCATATCCAATAAAGGTACATTTCTTTGATTTTTCCTCAAGCTTTGTTCTATTTTCTTTATTAATATGGACAAAGGACTCACAACCAAAAGGCTTTAAAAAAGAGTAGTTTACCTTTTTACCTGTCCATGCTTCCTCTGGAATACCACCATCCAAGGAACTTGAAGGCCCTCTGTTTATTAGATAAACAACAGTATCTACAGCATCTACCCAAAATTGTAAAGGCAATCCTGCATGCAATCTCATGCACCTTGCACGCTCCATGATTGTTCTGTTCATCCTTTCTGACACACCATTTTCTTGTGGTGTTCTTGGAACTGTCTTCTCTCTACGAATTCCATGCTCTGAACAGTACCTATCAAACTCTTTGCCGCAATATTCACCTCCATTGTCTGATCTGAGACACTTCAACTTCTTTCCTGTCTCAATCTCAACCAAAGCTTTCCATTTCTTGAAAGTATCAAATACATCAGATTTATTCTGAATACAATAAATCCATGTTTTTCTAGTTGCATCATCAATAAAAGTAACATAATAACGGGAGCCACCGAGAGATGATACCTGAGCAGGTCCCCATACATCTGTATGCACAAGCTCCAATTTTTCGCTCTTCTTTTCTTTCCCAACTCTGAGAAATCTGACTCTCTTCTGTTTTCCATAAATGAAATTCTCACAGAAATCCAAATCAACATTCTTCAAACCTGGCAACAAATTTCTTGAGTGAAGAATATTCATTCCCTTCTCACTCATGTGTCCGAGCCTATGATGCCATAATGCTGCATCTGCTCCTTTGGAAGTTAAAGCATTAACAGAGTTAGAAATACCATCGCATAAATACAATGTACCAACCTTTTCACCTTTTGCTATTACCAGCGCTCCTTTGGTGACCTTCCAAGTTTTATCTGTGAAAGTTGTGACACAACCTTCACTGCCTAACTGCCCTGTTGAAATCAGATTTTTCTTCAGATCTGGAACATGCCTTACCTCCTTTAGTAGCCATTGGTTTCCATTCTATTGTTTTACAAGAACTTTACCCATTCCAACAATTTTTCAGGGTTTATCATCACCCAAACGAACTTGTCCAAAATCTCCGAACATAGTCATGAAAACATTTCTTACCGTGGCATGGAATGAAGCTCCCCGAATCTACAACCCAAGAATCGCAACATTTTCAAAAGAAAGAACAAAGCATCTTGAGAACACATCACCGTCACATTTGCTTCGTGATTGCTTCTCGTTGTGTGTCTCCTTCTCTTCCCTTCCGAGATTCACAGATTTTTTAGGTGACTTTTCTTTCCGCATTTCCAACACTATCCCCCGATCCGGACTTGGATCCCCCGCCTTTCCTGATTTACTTCAATATCCTCGAGCTCTTTCCTCTTTCCATTTTCTTCCCCTAGACTCGCACTCAAAGCATTACCCGATGTCTCACCCAGCTTTTCCATCGCATTTCCTCGCTAAGGATAGCACCGACAACATCATCAAACTTTAAAGTACTAGATCCAGAGACAGAGTTACTAATGGCCATTACTAAACCATTCCAACTCTCTAGAAATGAGCACAAGAATAACAGAGCTCTAACTTCATCATCAAAGTTTACCTCTACAGAACTTAACTGACTGGTAACTATATTGAAATCATTTAAATGGTCTGCAACAGATCCACCTTCCGACATCTTCATATTAAATATTCGTTTCATAAGAAATACCTTGTTTGAGGCCAAGTATTTTTCATATAGTTTCGCCAACGTCTGCATCAAACCCTCTGTTGGTGTTTTCAATATTGAAGGCAATCGACGCCTCGGTGTACAACCGTATTTTTTTGAGTGCCTTTCATCGAGAATGTTCCATTCCCCGATCCGTCATGGTCGTCCCCACCCGCCCTTTTTCCGCCCGCCCGCAGTACAGCATCTTCCTAATACGTATAACTCCATCTTATCTTCCATGCGCCGGGAAGTTTTGGCCGTTAAATTCCTCAGGACTCCCAACCACCACCATCTCTCGCCATTGCTCCCACTAACCAAGAACCTCTTCTTTCCCCGGCGAGTCTATCACCCAAATATACCTTCGGCTCGATACCAGCTTGTTAGAAAATTATATATTACAAGTATAAATTAACAGATAAAATATGCAAAAATACAAGCACTCAAACACATAAAACCAGTAGAGACATGTATATATACGTGGTTCACCCGCCTTTGGGCTACGTCCACCCCGAAAAACCAGTCCTTCCCTCCTATTATCCAGCAAAATGAAGAGACACAACCTACAGCCGATTCGCTGTAATATCCTTTGTTCTCTCAGAGTCTCTCTCTTTGTTTCTCGCTCCGAGAATGCACATACAATACACAGCCGCAATACAATACCCTCATAAAAACGAGGGGTTGCCTTCTAGGGAAAGAAACCCTAATCTAAACATAACTTCTACCATCAGATCATTTGCCTATGAATGGCCTAGATTGACTAGAAATTAGCATACTTTTACAAGGCAATTTTACATCTGTTTTTAGCTTCGTGGGCGCTGCCCCCGAAAGCCCTCGCCAGGGGGGGCCTCCGAAAAGCGTTGCCGCCGCCCATGGAACCCCCACGGTAGCGATTAATTATGGGCAACGTTGCCGCCCCTTTTAAGGTACAGGGGGTCCAATGCTGTGATACAAAATAAACAAGATAATCAGGCTCCACACCCAACAATCTCCCACTTGGAGACTGATTGTAGCAACTCCACTGATGCTTCATTTGCTAGACAATGACTCCTCTTAGGACCTGGCTATTCCTCATCTTCATCATCATCCTTGAAGACCAATTGAAACTGAGCACATTCTCAGTTTATCCCTGGTTACAACTTTTGTTAGCATATCTGTAGGATTCTGGCTAGTGTGTATCTTTTCCAGCTTCAACTCTCCATCTTCCAATACTGACTATATGAAATGGTACTTGAGATGTATGTGTTTAGTCCTGGAATGAAATGCTGGGTTATTTGCAAGATGAATAGCACTTTGGCTATCACTGTATAGCGTGCCCATATCATGCTTCTTACCCAATTCATCCATAAACCGTTGTAACCAAATCATTTCTTTACTAGCCTCTCTAGCAGCAACATACTCTGCTTCTATTGTTGAAAGTGCAAAAACACTTTGGATTTTTGAAACCCAACTGACAGTTGTTCCACCTACAGTAAATACATGTCCTGTAGTGCTCCTCCTGTTATCTCTGTCACCTGCCATATCTGCATCAACATATCCCTGTAGAGCAACGTTTGAACCACCAAAGCATAATGCTTGCTTTGTGGTACCTCTCAAATATCTGAGAATCCATTTTACTGCCATCCAATGTCCTTTTCCTGGATTATTCATGTACCTTCTTACAACTCCCACTGCATGTGCAATATCAGGCCTTGTGCAGACCATTGCATACATTAAGCTTCCAACCGCACATGCATATGGAACTTTAGACATATAATCCATGTCTTCTTGGGTCTTTGGGCACATCTCCTTACTAAGTTTGAAATGGCTAGCAAAAGGGGTACTAACTGGTTTTGCATTGTGCATATTAAATCTTTTCAACACCTTTTCTATGTACTCATACTGAGACAATGTTAATTTGTGAGTTTTCCTGTCTCTAGTTATCCTCATACCAAGGATTTGTTTTGCAGCTCCCAAATCCTTCATTGCAAATGAATTTGCCAATTTTCTTTTGAGCACATTTATTTCCTGCATGTTCGATCCTGCAACAAGCATGCCATCTACATACAATAACAATATAATATAGCTGCCATCAATTTGCCTTTTTAGATAAACACAATGATCAGAGTGACATCTAGTATAACCTTGTTCAGACATAAACTTGTCAAATTTTAGATACCATTGCCTTGGAGCCTGTTTTAAGCCATACAAACTCTTTTTTAACCTGCACACTAATTTTTCTTTCCCTTTGACCTCATATCCTTTTGGTTGCTCCATATAGATCTCTTCCTCCAAATCTCCATGGAGAAATGTTGCCTTTACATCTAACTGTTCAATATGTAAATCTTTCACTGCTACAAGACTTAAAATAGTGCTCATTGAAGTCATCTTAACAACATGAGAAAATATTTCATCAAAATCAATACCTTTATTTTGTGCAAACCCCTTCACCACAAGTCTAGCTTTGTACTCTATTTTCCTCCATCTTATTCCTTCCTTTAGCTCCAGAACACATTTATTCTAATGTAGTTTTTCTCCTTGTGCAACCCGGGATTGTCCCCAAGTCCGGTTATGCATCAAGGAGTCCATCTCTTCTTCCATGGCTACATCCCACTTCTACCTTCTTTCAACCCGCATCGTTTTCTTCATAACATTCAAACTACCTAATCGTCAAACAATAAATAATATAATGAAGGAGAGTATCGTTCAGGGGGTCTACTTATCCTGGTAGATCTTCTAACACCACTTTCAGGTGTTTGAGGTGCCTGTTGCTGTTGTGGTAGTTGCTGCTGCCGTGGTTGTTGATTATTATTATTTTCAGGCACCTTTACTTTTTCAGATATCTCATCAAGAACCACGTATTCCTTGCTTCCTTTTTCCTGTTTCTTTTCTTGCAAATGATTCTTATACAAGACCTTTTCATTGAATATTACATCTCTGCTCCTAATGATTTTGTGATTTTCATAATCATATAAGCGATAACCAAAATCATTAGCACCATATCCAATAAAGGTACATTTCTTTGATTTTGCCTCAAGCTTTGTTTTATTTTCTTTATTAATATGGACAAAGGCCTCACAACCAAAAGGCTTTAAAAAAGAGTAGTTTACCTTTTTACCTGTCCATGCTTCCTCTGGAATATCACCATCCAAGGAACTTGAAGGCCCTCTGTTTATTAGATAAACAACAGTATCTACATCATCTTCCAAAATTCTAAAGGAAATCGCGCATGTAATCTCATGCACCTTGCATGCTCCATGATTGTTCTGTTCATCCTTTCTGACACACCATTTTCTTGTGGTGTTCTTGGAACTGTATTCTCTCTAAGAATTCCATGCTCTGAACAGTACCTATCAAACTCTTTGCTGCAATATTCACCTCCATTGTCTAATCTGAGACACTTGAACTTCTTTCCTATCTCAATCTCAACCAAAGCTTTCCATTTCTTGAAAGTATCAAATACATCAGATTTATTTTGAATACAATAAATCCAAGTTTTTCTAGTTGCATCATCAATAAAAGTAACATAATAACAAGAGCCACCAAGAGATGATACCTGAGCAGGTCCCCGTACATCTGTATGCACAAGCTCTAATTTTTGGCTCTCCTTCTCTTTCCCAACTCTGAGAAATCTGACTCTCGTCTGTTTTCCATAAATGCAATTCTCACATAAATCCAAATCAACATTCTTCAAACCTGGCAACAAATTTCTTGAGTGAAGAATCTTTATCGCCTTCTCACTCATGTGTTCGAGCCTATGATGCCATAATGCTGCATCTACTCCTTTGGAAGTTAAAGCATTAACAGAGTTAGAAATACCATTGCATAAATACAATGTACCAACCTTTTCGCCTTTTGCTATTACCAGGGCTCCTTTGGTGACCTTCCAATATTTATCTGTGAAATTTGTCACACAACCTTCACCGCCTAACTGCCCTGTTGAAATCAGATTTTTCTTTAGATCTGGAACATGCCTTACCTCCTTTAATAGCCATTGGTTTCCATTCTGCTGTTTTACAAAAACCTTACCCATTCCAACAATTTTACAAGGTTTATCATCACCCAAACGAACTTGTCCAAAATCTCCTTGAACATAGTCATGAAAATATTTCTTATCAGGTGTGGCATGGAATGAAGCCCCTGAATCTACAACCCAAGAATCAATAAAATTTTCAAAAGAAATAATCAAAGCATATTGTAACACGTCACCTGTCACATTTGCTTCATGATTGTTTTCTTGTTGTGTGTCTCCTTCTTTTCCCTTCCGAGATCTACAGTCTTTCTTTAGGTGTCCTTCCTTTCCGCATTTCCAGCACACTATCCCCGATCTGGACTTGGATTTGCCTTTCCTTGATTTACTTCGATATCCTAAGCTCTTTCCTCTTTCCATTCTTCTTCCCCTAGACTCTGCACTCAAAGCATTACCCGATGTCTCACCAGAGCTTTTCCGTCGCATTTCCTCGCTAAGGATAGCACCGACAACATCATCAAACTTTAAAGTACTAGATCCTGAGATAGAGTTACTAATGGCCATAAGAAAACCATTCCAGCTTTCTGGTAATGCGCATAAGAATAACAGAGCTCTAACTTCATCATCAAAGTTTACCCCTACAGAACTTAACTGACTGGGAACTGGATTAAATTCATTTAAATGATCTGCAACAGATCCACCTTCTGACATCTTCATATTAAATAGTCGTTTCATAAGAAATACCTTGTTTGATGCCGAGGGTTTTTCATATAGTTTCGCCAACGTCTACATCAAACCCTCTGTTGTTGTTTCCTTGGAAATATTGAAGGCAAATGACACCACAAGGCACAAGCGTATTGTTTTGAGTGCCTTTCTATTGAGAATGTTCCATTCCTCATCTGTCATGTTCGTCGGCATCTTTGTTTTTCCGCTCAATGGTAAGTATAGATATTTCTGATACAGATAATCTTCCATCTGCATCTTCCATAGCGGGAAGTTTTGGCCGTTAAATTTCTTGACCCTAAACTTACCATCTTCCGCGATTGCTCCCACTCGAACCAAGAACCCTTCTTTCCTGCGAGTCTATCAGCCAAATATACCTTCGGCTCTGATACCAGTTGTTAGAAAATTATATATTACAAAGCAATTCAATACATAAAATATGTGAAAATACAAGCACACAAAACACATAAAACCAGAGAGACACAGATATACATGGTTCACCCAGTTTTGGCTACGTCCACCCTGAACAGCCAGTCCTTCCCTTCTATTATCCAGCAAAATGAAGAGACACAACCTACAGCTGATCCGCTGTAATATCCTTTGTTCTCTCATAGTCTCCCTCTCTGTTTCTCACTCCGAGAATGCATATACAATACACAGCCGCAATACAATACCCTCATAAAAACGAGGGGTTGCCTTCTAGGACAAGAAACCCTAATCTAAACATAACTTCTACCGTCAGATCATTTGCCTATGAAC